>CM023481.1:255982460-257445903 GCA_013339685.2 Hyalomma asiaticum
GTAGACTGTCACGCCATCAAGCGGATTGGAGGAGAACCCTCCGGAGGAGGGTTAGCAGACGACAAAATGGCCGCCCTGGCCGCCGCTGCCCTGTTCGTGTGTGCTAGCCCGATTGTTAGCGCGTTGGCAAGGAAAAAGAACACGACAACCTCGAATGTTTTGTGCAGCAGTGAATAAATCTGGGCCCCGTGACGGGATAAACCTTATTCTTTCTTGCGAGACGCGAAGTTTTCGTGAAGATACATGGTGAAACTCCTCGGGCAAGCCGCGCTGCCAACGAAAGCCCACACCGTACATGTTCCAGCTCCGCGAGTTTTTTTCAAGCTACGTAGTAAGTGAGGTACTGTTGTCTAAACTTTTCCATAGAAATTCACGTTGTTTCGCTTGTACCGTTGATGTACCGCTTGTACCGATTATCCGTTGATGTTCTTTTTTTTTTTTATTGCACGATCGAAGCCCATAACATTGCATGCGGCGGAGTCGCGTAAGCTCGCGATCTCGCGTGTTTGATAACTAAGCAGTATGAGGGCCTTCGTAATGGAAAGTCTCGCATTAAAATAGGGCTCTTTACCATTGAGGAAAGCACTGTTATGAATCTTTATGGTGAGTGTTCAGTCATCCACGGGGCCGCGTTCGTCCCATATGTACTGGGACCAAGTACAGATCGACTGTGTCGCGGGGTGTCCAGCAGTCGCATTCCTTTGGAGATTAAGCGTGATTGGCCGATGGAATTCGCTTATATCCATGTTAATAAAACCCAGCTGAACGAACTTGATTCATAGTCCTGCTCAGTACATCGTCTTTTATTACCTATGCGTCGCTTTAAAGTAGCGAAACGTGCACTCGCGGCAAGCCGGGCCGCTGTGTTTCTAAACTTCACCAATTCCGTCCGAACGGCGTTATTGTTGAGAAATTCTTCGATGCTGTGAAAAGTATGCATATGCATGCTTAAATTTCGAGATTCATTTTTCTGTGTGCTGAACGAACACCCAAGAGACAACTGTGCATGGCTATGTCTGAGCAGGCCAGTTCGATTGGCATATAGCGTCGCAGTTTTTGCCAAATGCGGACATTCACGATAAGAAGGCTGCTGGCACCTGCTAATATCTGTGGCAGCTGCATCCGCGGCGTAATATCACAGGTTAGTTGTGCAAAGGCGGTTCAAACAGCTGCAACAGTGCAGTAACATCTGTAAGGAAATCTCAAGGTATAAAGTTACTAACTTCAGAAAGTAATATGGTTAAACTCTGTGGATGTGTTCACGACTAGAATGTGTATCGTGTATGTAAATTAGTACATAAAATCTGGCAGCCTTGCTTTTATTTTTTATATATGTATACATACTTTCATTTAATAAAGTCTTTACAAGAGAGCTTACTGGAAGATTGTTCTGATTACCTAGCATGAAAGCACACAAGCTTGCCTACAGTCCTTATTCAGGCACATCTATTCAAAGCTTTATCAATAAAATCATTGGCTTCTCTAAACTTATCACTTGGTTTTTGTTTTGCTTTATTTCACACAGTCTCTCAGGACAGCAGGCCTTGAAAACTGTAAAGCTGCACCATCTCCTGGCTTTTTGTAATTACTTGTATAATGTTCAAATCACTGAGTAACCAAGGAGTACACAAGTCCTGGCTAACGATTGTAGAACACATGTGTAGTTTGGGATTCCCACAAAACTAACCATATTAACATGTTGTAAGGAATTCAAAAATGCACAGCATGGTTTATTTCCTCTGATTGTTCGTACACTTCCATACCAGCAAACGTTGCAAGCTAACCTACCTAACCTTGTACTTCACTGAAAAGTGTCCCGTCTTGTAGTATTCCACAAGTTCTCCCATGTACGTCCCCGGACTCCAAACATTTTGCCAGTCATTCGCCATTCAAACTGCACCAAACCCGACCACACCGTGTATCCTCCTCCGGGACAAACCATGGCTCATCTTCATTCTTTTTGCAAACCTCAAGAGACTGGAATGACCTCCCCAATTCAACTATGCTTCATGAGAACCCTCTTGAGATGACATCAGACTTGGTCAGTGACCGTGTATCCCCTCATACAATGCCTGACCAGACAAACTTTCGTCGAACTCTTGACTACAAGAACCCTCTTCATTTTAAACACATTGTCAAATAGCTAACCTATTTTAAATGAAGTGCACATACCCACCCTTCATGTAAAGCCCCCTCGGGGCCCTTTGAGCTATCGAAAATAAAGAATTCATTACAGTGAAGTAAAAAATGAAATCACCTAACCTATTAGCATGAGTTTCTGACACTTCAGGAAATGTTATAGAAACCTTATTTACTGTGAGGATGACGTGTGCAGTTGACACCGGAGTTGACTGAAGCACTGGAGCATCTACATTGATGGGGACCAAATGGGAAATAAACAGGGACGACTGACATGGCAGCTTACTGTCACATTTGCTTATTACATTGGCACAGCCTACGAGGATCCTGTTCTGTGGCAGCCACAGTGCCACACCATGCCATGACGGTAGGGTTCACTGGATTTCTATCTCCATGTGCGTCATGGCTTCTGCACGAGCAAGTACCACCGCTGATGGCTTCCTGGTTGTCCGTGCCATTATCGATAGGACAATTACCAGGATTCCATTCAGGCTTTCTCGACAATGGATCATGTGCTAGAGCCATGCTAACCTATCTGCCATCAGGGGACACCATCCATGGCCTTTTGGTCACCGAATTGCAGCCTAAGGACAACGTCCAGGCTCGTAGCTCTAAAGAAGCATGGCTAAATAGGCATCACGAACTATAGGACTCAAAAAGGCACAAGACAAACGCAGCGCTGAACTTAAAATCGAAGGTTTGTTCGAAACGTTAGTAGTAGTTTTAGAAAGACATGGCGTCATAAGTCATCAATGAGTGCAGGCCGCTGTGATGTCACAACATATAGACACTTGTCTTTTCACATAAACAGATATTATTTATAAACAAAATAGAAATTATTACATTTAGATAGAGGCAATGTCAACGATATGATAACATGCTGCATAATGAAACCCTGAGTACAAAATAGATATCACAGTAAATAATGTGAGACGCAGGATAACGTTTTCATTTGTGTAATGTGTGTATGATAACATGCTCTATAATGAAACCCCAAGTGCGAAATAGATATCGCAATAAATAATGTGAAATGTGGGATAACATTTTCATTTGTGTAACGCATGTTCATTCAGACTTGCAAAAATACCCTGTAAATGTTTGCACCATCTGGGCCGTCGAAAATCCTGGGTGCACTACAAATCCCATATTAGTCGCTGCATCACTAGTCATTCTAGTTTATCGTGTGGCAAAGTTGCCACAAAGCTTGTCAAAAAGCATTTCAGACAGTCTTTTCATGTTGAGTAGTGTGTCATTCCAATTATTTGTACACTTATTTTGTACATAATGTCTTTGCAGAGCTCTTTAAGCAAAACTTTCAGATCATTAAAAAAAGCAAGCATTCGGTTTCACATGAGCCATACTCCCTAATGACCGTGACACTACAAGTTTTGCACGTTCATTGTTATTTGCAAGTCATGGCACTGTGTTACTAAGCAACCGTGGGAGGCAAAATGGAAAATTCACTTTCTGGATGCCCAAAAGATCATTCTCCTGATGCCGTATGTTGCACAAGGGGTCAAAAGCTCCAACAGCTGTCTTCCTGTGGCTTTTTTTCTTTTGCTATGCCATTAACGGTGTAACCAGTAGAACCAAATGAAATGAAAAAGAAAAAAGAACTTATGATGACGGAAATTACACAAGTGCTGATCGACTGAGGAACAATTTAGTTTTATTAGCAAGTACTCGGAACAACCAGAACCAATGAGCACGTTATCGAAAATGTACAATCACACTTTAAATTGAGGACAAATTTCCATCATAAATGGAACACCAGAATAATTGCTATTCAAATTAAATTTCAGAGGTATGGTACTACTGCAAAAATATTACGTGCTCATAATTATAAACATACAATTGTAGACACCGTAGCTTCACCAAAGGAATTTAGTGATAAGCATTGCTTGGTAAGACAGAAGTAAGTGGTCTTTTTGAAATGTTGCCAAGCAGGGGTGGTACCATAAAAGGCTGGTGGATGTAGTAGCTTTGGCCAAAGAAAATGGCTGAACTAGCATAAGGAAGTAATGCTACGTAAGCCTGAATAGCTGTCAGACATATGCACTGTCTCCAGGCATTCAACACAACTCTGTGCCTACTTTCGACGAGCAGAATCGGTGATAGGTTGGGAAGCCGGTAGCACACCTCCTTGCATATGTCATTTGCTGGCCTCAGCACTTTGTTCAGCAAGTTTTCATACTGCCAAGCAGCATTGCTTTTGGCCTTTTAACGTAGTTGATAAGCTCAGCGTGTGAAGTATTTACTTGCAATTAAGGCAAATGATGAGGCCAGCTTGTACAGCTCTTTTGGTTGTTATCACTAGCCTGGAAACAAGTTCGAGTGTGTGCAGCTCTTTCAGGTGGTATGTTTTTATACTATACCCCTCTAAATATTTGATGCAGCAAAGAGACACTTGAATAAAGTAGTTAAGAGCATGTCCTTGTTATGTTGTCAGCCGACAGTTTTTAATTGTTATGTGCCACAGGATGACTGTGTACTTCTGTGACATCTGTAGTAATTTGCAAAGTATGCCTTGTATGTAATGTTTCTTATTTTTCATTTATGTAATATTTGTTGTGCTGTAACCTGCACATTAGAGGAGCTCAATCATGAAGCCACCCATTTAATGTTAATAAAAGGCAGAAACACTAAGCTGTGCATGTCCAACACACTAAAAAAATCATGCATGCACTCTATGAGTATACTTATCACGCACAGGTAATCATCTATAGTGGCAAATCATAAATAAACGAGACACAAGAAGAAGAGAGGATACAAGACACACGTTGAGGAGGTTTGTAACCTCTTCCCTTCCTGTGTCTCGTTTATTTACGCTGTACCACTATGAATGCACACTGACTGGTCTCGTGGGTGATTTCACCGATAGGAGCAAGTTATCCTTACCACATGCTGGCTTCAGTTGCACAGAACATAGTGAAAGAAATAAACCAGTGTAAATGTAATGAATCATTGAGTAACAATAACAATATGCAAAAGCAAGCTTCACAGATGCACTGTAATACTGTAATACCTGCCTATATAAACTCTCTCACAAACTGACGCGGATAGGCGAGTGTGTTAAATATTAACGTGGTGTTAACGTGGCCGGACTGGTGGATGCTTAATGACAGGCTTCATGAGTATGACAACGTAACTACCATCAGTGGTTGTCTTGGTGTTCACTGCAAGATTGTGGCTGTTGCCCCCATTTTTTAAAATGTGACATGCTAGCAAGAAGCAACAACCAATTGACGCGTGAAATTTTTGAGGCCCATAACACTGCATATTAAAAGATAAGTGTGTGTTGGTCTTTTCTACTCTCAGACAATGAAATTGTGTCTTTCTGTTAACACACCATGAATTACCACTCTTGCCATGTGCACAGAGTATCATGTAATGATGACCTTTCCATTTATTCTTTTATGTTTATATGGTTATTTCAGTATCTTTTTATTTTGGTTTATGTTTTGCTTGTGATGTTGCAATGTTCCGCATGTATTCACGTATGTCTTTTGCCACAATTAAGTCATTTGCTAGTCAGCTCTGCATGGCATGGTTCATGTTTTTCAACCATCCTTGTTTCACATTGTCTTGCTTGGTACACAAGGGGGCCTTTACGAAAGGGAACATGCATGTGAGTAGTCAAAGCAGTGCGCCGGCTCCTCATGGTGCCAACAAGTGGAGAATAGCAGTTCAATTGATTATCATATCAAATATGTGTGGTTAGAAGCAGCAGACTGCCCGAAAAGAGAAGCCATTTTGCCATGTAGGGGTTCAGGTCCAGCATGTAGTGGGCTACTTGGTTGAGCATAGTTGGCTATTTCAGCACGCTGCTGAAACACCGAAATAACAAACCAAAAAACAAGCTTGTACAGACAAGCACACACATCCTGTCCACCCTTTTTTGTTTTCTCGTGTGTCATTTTTGTGTCTGAGTAAGCTATGCCTGGCTGTTTCAACCATCAAGAGATGATGCCACAAGCAGACATTTTTCATCCTGCATCAAACAGTCAGCACTTCAGGTAGCTGCAGCAGAGCACAAGCCACACACACTGTTCCCCTCAACGAAGGACCCTTCTGTATTGCAACAAAATCATGAACATGGAAAAAAATACAGCTTTTGTGCCAGTTTCTCAAGGTTTTTGATGCAGCTGCAGAGTACAATTACGTGTCAGTGCTGAAGTGGTGGATTCTTAAACATGTTCATAATCGCAGGGGTTTTACATGTCAACCCACAATATGATTGAGGCACAGTGTAATGGAGAGCTCTGAAAATTTTGACCACCTGGAGTTCTTTAACATGCACTGATAGCACAGAGCAGAGGGGCCTCACTTCTATTGAAAAGGCGACCACCATGGCTAGGATTGAGCACACATTCTTCTTAAAATTAAGCCGAGCACCACTACCACACTATCACCGCTGCAGCCATTCGTAAGCATTTCTGCCGTATTGCTGTCATGAGACATTTTACCATCATGGTAATGAATGTGCCAGGCTGGCCGACAAAGATGGGACATCCCGTGCACTATGTTCTTATCTCTAGCAGCACTTCTGTGCAAATATGTCATTTTATCACCTTGCACTACTAGTATAAGTTTAACATTTGTACTTCATTATTGTGTATGCCTTGCTGTACATTACCTGTGAAGTTTAAAATTATTATTTTTACTTATGGGTGTACTGTTACTGCTGTGACTATTTTCTTTTTGTACGGTTCTGCAAACTAGTCGAGTGTTTCAATGAGAGCTTTCTGCCACAGTCCTTTCTCTATGACAGAATGAAAATAAAGTTGATTTGACAGTCGTCGTGCGCCCACTAGGTATCTCTGTTAAGGTAAATCTGCAGAAAACTGTCCTGTGGCCACAAGAATGAGCTTGCAGGCTAGTTTAAATGTGCACATTTTAACACAACCCAATAAAATTTTGAACATTAGAAATTCTGAAAAAAATATTTTTGCACATCTGGCACGAACACTGATCTTGATGTTGCAGAGCACGACTCCAAGCAAACATTCGGAGTGGAATTTGACCGAAGCAGTTTTAATGAGCTGAATGAGAAAGTGCCACTTTACATTGCTGCTCATAAAGGGCAACTGATATGAGTATACAGACTGCGCAGTAAGAGAGCATGCCGCGGGACGACAGGGACACATTCTTAACAAAAACATGTGAAGTGCAAATTACATGAAGTGCCTTAAGGAGAGGTGAAATGCTATGATAGGGGCGTCCATTTATATTTAGCCCCAACTTCATTTAGATATAAATGGCAGGGGACCTGTTTTTTTTTTTTTTCCACGCACAGAGTAGCTGATTTTGTCATCTTACTACCGCAACCGACACCTTAAATGTGAATTTCAATCACATGGCTCGCCGTAAGAGTTTGCTACTTCGCCAAATTGACATGATTGAAACGTTGATACGGTTCGCCGGGGGAATTTACAAAGAAACAGCCCGCGATGCGTTGGAACAGCTGCCGTAACGGATACGAATCCACTGCCTACACGGGCTTTTTTCACTGCAATCGAGCTATGATAACGATCGAGAACGACGTCGCTGCCATGCGATCCAACAATTGAATCAATTTGGCTAAGTTCATTCAACTCTCGACTGAAACGACAGCACTCAGGTGGGACCCATAAGTTCGATTCTGATCCGTGGATTTCGATTGATAGCGCATCCGTGTAGCACAAAGCTGTGATTGGATCGGTGGGCTGCGGGAGCAAAAACGGGACTAGATTCAGGAGCGTCCGACTAATAAATGTCGACTTGAGGCTTGGTTTCTGACCAAACGCGACTGATTGAGAAGTTCAACGCCACAAAGACGCGACTGCTTTCTGCTAAGTCCGCGTTCCTGACAGCGAAAGTAATGACGGCGCTACATGTTTTGAAACCATCGTCACGTTCAACGCGCAGTGCCCAGCAGCAAATCCATAGCGTTAGCCGCTAGCTGCGCACTACAGCATGAAATACGCCAGGCACGCTCGGTACGTACCTCGGAGCGTCGTCTAGTTCATACACCAATTCCGTTACACGTACTGGCCTTCCTTAGAACGCACAGGATCTCGCAACACATCGTTGGTGCACGCTCACGGGCTGAAACAGCCCTTCACGTCGCAGCAAATGTTAAGGTTGCGGGAATTTGGGGCTGTCTGTGATTTAAGCAAGTATTTTTGTCTCATATACACTTCAGTGCCGGTCGTGACTTCATCCGGTAAAAGCAGCACGGGGCTTATGTCCGCACGTCCTATCTTTGCACATGCTAGCAGACGCTCTTCAGACGGGTCGACCCTCCTCCGGGCAGCCATCTTGGATCGCCCAGTGCGCCCCCTATAGCCCGTGGGCATTGCGAATATAAGGACAGAATTGTGGTGGGCGCGTTGCTTATAAATGCACCGTGCTTGTAATCAGCCAAGCCATTTTAAAAATACTGCTTTATTGTTAAATTAGAGGCTCTTACTTAATAATGTTTGAAGTTTGAAAAACAGCGCGTAGACGAAAACGTGCTCTATTTTCGGAAAAAAATGTAATTCCATTCCCATTCCATTCCGAGCAAAAGGCGCTTAATTCCATTCCCATTCCATTCCTCCAAGCGTTGTCCCCATTCCATTCCCATTCCATTCCGGGGTCGTGAAAATGTGGAATGATTCCGGAATCATTCCAATTCCGGAGTGGCAACTCCACAACACTGCATGGGACCCGTATGTTGTGCTCAGCAATGTCCTGTTCCCGTTACTTGATTCCGATGACGGGTGTTTAAATGAAACGTCGCGTGAATTGCGATCTCAAGTTAAATGTCGCCATCACTTCGCCAAGTATTGTCACAAGTGCAAGCTTGTGTCTTTTGTGATCGTAACCACACTTTTGCAGAGCTTAAAGGGGTCCTGAACCACCGCTCGGGCTTGGTTTTGAAAACGGCTGGGTGTGTATTGAATGCCTCTCAGAAATTCACAGCCGAAAGAATTTTTCAAAACGGTTTGTTAGGAGCGAAGATATTGCGACCGGAAAACTTCCCTTTCCAGTCCTGTTTCAACTCTGCGGAATAGAGGGTACAGAGCTCCTTAGGGCGGCGTCGAAGGAGGTGCCCCGCCCACCGCTTTACGTCACCAGACTTCAGCGACGTGTCAGTGGCTGACGAAAAGCGCGCGACTACCGGGGGCTGTTTAGGGGCTGTTTCTTCGCAGCGCGCTTGTGGCCGCCTGCTCGCTTCGCGCCTGGGCTCGGTCGCGTGCCCTCGCGATCACCGCATTCTTTTTTTTTTTCGATCCTCCGAAGCTTTGTTTTCGTTCATCACATACGTTTAGGCTCGCAGGTGTGAGCGTTTACTTTGTCAGTGCGCTGCGTGTCGTCGATATTGCGCATAACGCGGCGTCAGGACAAACAGCGCAACTGCCAACGCTGCTCCACCTTGTCCTGCATAACCCCAAGTTAGTTAATTGTTGATTAGTGATTGTAGACGGGATAATCATGCTGCCGGGCTCGAACGTGACTACTATGACTCGGAATGAAGACCTTCACAACTCGGACCTTTGCCGACAGGTTAATGTGGAATAAGGTGCGTTGACATGCGGTAAGATGGATGGATTAATTTAATGTGTGAATACACTAGTTCAATTTTAACGGTGAAGCTGTTTAAGCTATTGGTGAAATTGGCAAATCTGCCGAAAACTCCGCTAAGTTATGTAATGCTAGCATAACACTACCACGCTGTACTAAAGACAAAGCTCCGTAGGACGAGTTAGGTAAGGCTAAGTCTCATTCAATGGAGCCTAATTAAGATTCCTAGGACTAGTTAGGTAAGGCTAAGTCTTATTCAAGAGAGCCTAATTAGGAATTAATTGAGGCCTAGTTCAGACAGGACTAATCCAACTAAGCCAAACCAAGCCAAACTGAACTAATTCAACCTGAATTGAGCTATGACAATTAAGTCACACCTAATTAAGCGGATAATAATGATTTATAATTAATTAAGCCACGATACTAATAAATCATGTCTAATTAAGGTAAATCTAATTATGCGAAGCCTATTTAGCTGATATGAACGAATCTAATGTAAGCAAGCTGCTAATTAGACCTTGTTTAATTAAGTAGTACTAATTAAATCACGCATAGCTAGGTTATTACTAGTTAAGTCAAACCTAAGCTAGCACTTATTAATCAAAGGTAAATTATGCTAAGACTTCAAGGTGAAGCCTCATTAAGTTGAGACTAAACATTTCAGGACTAATTAGGCTAACACTGATTAAATCGGGCCTATTTCAGGTAGTATTCATCAAGCGATATCTAATTAAGATAATATGTCAAAGAACAGCGTAACTAGGCCTGTACTAATTAGGCCATGTTTAATTAAGATATGACTAATTACCGCAAGCATAATTATATCATGAGTAATGAAGACCAGCGTATTAAACAATGTATCATTAAGTATAAGTTAATTAGACCGAGTCTAATTAGTGTAACACTAATTAGGTCCTGGCTAATTAAGTTAAGACTAAGTCAAGTCTCAATAAGCTCAGATTATTAAGTTACGCCAAATTAAGCCAAACATTTCAGATGTAATGATTTCATTCGAAACTAATTTACCTTAGTCAACCCTAATCTGCTGTAATCCTTAATTCACCCTAATCTAAGTCTAGCGTAATCCGCTCTATAATATGCCATAGCCCACCTTAATGCACCTCCGTCTCTCTTAATCCACCCTAATGCACCTTAATGAGCTCTAATCCACTCAAGTACACCGTAATCAGACCTCGTCCTTTAATCTACCTTGTAGAAGAAACATTTTGGGTTCGACTCCAGCCATGTTATTGAGTACGAGTACTAGAAGGTGGCGCATTGGAGTACCATAGGGAATAAACCCATCTACAATCACTGATGAATTAAAGTTTGGGATTAATTTGTGATGTATTACGGGCTGCAGGCATGCATTTGTTGGCTTCTTGGAAAACTATATTTATGGTGACTTTTGCACCGCACCGTTCGCGTCCACGCCGAGGTAGTTTACGGACGCCTTCCAATGGCATCTATGAGGCTTGCGCATTAACAAATATATTTTTACATATTTCCAGCAACTATTTTGCCTATAGAGGTGCTCACAACACAAGGAAAAGCGAGCGCACGGCACGCACGGCACGCACGCGCTTACGGTTTTAAAAAAGGCGCGCTGCGAAGGGCCCGCACACAGCCGAGGCGGGCGTGTCTGCCATCGGCGAATAGCAGCGACGCTCCTTGTAAATGCTCTATGACGAAATAGAGCATATTCAAAGAGCGTGAGGAGAAGCCGCTTTTTGAGTTGAGGGCTCCTGAAGAAGTGGAAGCTTTGTGCTCCGCTTGTGAACGCTACGCTTCGCGGATGACTACAGCATTTGGCTGAGATGTGTTGCAGCGTAGGCAAGCCGTAGAATATGTTTTTTCACCAAGCCCGGAGGGTGGTCCAGGACCCCTTTAAGGTCAGGGGGTGCCCAGGGGGGCCCGGCCCCCCCTTCATTTTCTAAAGAGAGTCCCCCCCCCCCCACGGAAGGTCAACTGCCGGAGTTCACCTATTCGGCTGTCTGGTGCGGGGAAACTGTAGCTCTCCAATTTTCCAAATAATGATTTATTCGCGACTGTTGATGCGGCGCGAGCAAAGCAGGAGGGTGTGCGCAAACTTCTTGCTAGGCGGAGACCTTTTCATTTTCCGGAGGGGGCGGGGGCGCCAGGATCTTCGCTGCGTTCTTCTGTCCTCATTCCCCAACTACCCTTTCTCGTCCTTCTTTCTCTAATTTTCCTCCTCACCCTCTCCCATATTATTCAAAAACGCGGGGGAGCCCAGGCAATTTTAATTTTTTTTTTCTGATGATGTAAACAGGCAAACTGCCACACGGCCGGACTGAAGGAGCGACGCGCGCGCACTTGCGCGCGTCGCTTCTCCAGTCCGGCCGCGAGCGCATCAACATTGCTGTAAATTCACATCCGACATTATTTTTTCCAAGAAATATTTATTTTACAATAAATATAGCAATGTATTCCCAAATGACACAGAAAGCACAAGAGAAGAAAGAACGTCACAGGAAGTCACTTTCGTGCAAATAATTTTGAACTTTACATGATTATTTGCACTTCACATTTGTTACTCACATTGTCATGCAATCATGACCCAGTGAATCAAACACCAGTTAAAGGAGTACTGACACAAAATTTAAGGCGATCGAGGTAACTTGCGGGATAGATTTGCGTCGACACACACGCATCATCTACAAAATATCAACGGCTGATATACCTAGCTTAGAACATATTTAATATCAATTTTAACGTGCGTGTCGCGCCACTGCATGCGAATCGCGCTTTTCTGTTTCATGTAAACAACCAGTCGCCACCTGCGTGGCGAGTTTGTGTTGCTATCATGATTCTTGGGAGAGCGCTCATCCTAGCAGACGTTTCCGACGGAAAGAGGGGGGCATAATTGCACCGGAGTACAAACTGACGTCCTCGCCTCGGCAGTGCATTTTTGAGGGATCACGCATGTTTGAAACTTCCCAGAGGGGATTACAGCAGCACCCAGGGAGGCTTCACTCAAAAGAGTTGTCCGCGCGGTGCTCATGTGAACGCGGTTTTGTGTGCACATGCAGTCAGCTACGTTTACATGAATACCATCCTGGGTGCCGCCTCACCCATCGCTCTTTGAAACGGAAAGTGCGCCTGGGCTCCACAAAGCCGCATATTAAATATTAACAATCGCACGCTCGAGCCCTCGAGGTTTACAGCCACAGTAAGTGGGTCATTAGCTACTTATTGCAAAAGAAAAAAAAATAAGATGCAGAATTTTTGTGTCAGTACTCATACAACGTATCAATTACGCAATTGAAAAATTATTTTAAAAACACCAGCTGCCAAAAGAAAGATTCCCCAGGCTAGTGTATACGCGGTTCCGTGCGCCGATTGCCACGCCACTTACATCGGCGAGACAAAATACTTTCCGGAAAGGATACGGCAACACCAAAATGACGTACGCAGCTTCAACGCTACGCGGAACGCGCTCGCAGAACACAGGGAAAAGAAAGACCATCACATCAACTTCGACGACGCCCGGGTCCCCGACACGGAGGGTAACCGCACCAAAAGGCAGTTCTTAGAGTCGTGGTACGTCCAAACAACACCTGGAAATATCAACGGCTCAACTGGGACCCTGCCGAGTGTGTATATACATGATCTCCGGAACCAATGGAGAAAACAACACCGCAACAAGAAAGGCGGGAGGAACGACGGTGGAGAGAGGGACAATCACTAAGAAAAGTCGCTAGCTTCGGAGCCGGCCGGACAGTCACGCCCTGATGAAGAGGCCGAATGGGTCTCGAAACGTTGGGCCAGTTTTTAATTTCAATATTAAAAACTTAGATTAAGAATAGTGGCTGGAGAGTTTGTTTTTTCGTATAGGCCAATTATCGGACTTCCGCCGCCGCTGCAGCGAACCACTTTAACAAGAGGGCTTCCTTGGCACCGCCATTATCCCCTTAAATGGCGTAACCCCCCAAAAATCCGCTGTCGAAGCTGTGCAGTCGGCCTTTGTACTCCCGTGGTACAGTCCCGAAAGGAGGTGTTTCTTCTTTCATCGCCGGTCGTTGACACGCCAGGCACGTGGATCGGCGAGTGGGGCCTCGCCGCAAGCTGTGGTTGCTAGCCGGACCTATGCGCAACTCACAAGGGGAGGAAAGCAATGCATGCGCATGCTTTCCTACCCATGTGAGTTCATCATCTTCGCGTGTATTGGCGAATCATTTATCAATATTAAAAACGCTTTGCTGGGAGTGTTAAGCCCGTTACGATTATACTTCTGAACTACACATAACGATCCTCCTCTCCGGGCTCCAGCGGGGGCTATGCCCCCTCCGGAGAGTGGGGGGGGGGGGGGGCTCGAGCCCCCGAGCCCTCCCGTAGTCTCCGCCTATGTCAATGCTGACCACATGATAACTGCTTGCGTACGTAACCACCTAATCAGCCGTCATTTCCGTCACTAACTTCGCGCTGGAGACGCAAGAGTTGAGTTGAGTTGTGGGGTTTAACGTCCCAAAACCAGTTCTGATTATGAGAGACGCCGTAGTGGAGGTCTCCGGAAATTTCGACCACCTGGGGTTCTTTAACGTGCACTGACATCGCACAGCACACGGGCCTCAACATTTCGCCTCCATCGAAATGCAGCCGCCGCAGCCGGGATTCGATCCCGCGACCTTCGGATCTGGAGTGCCGTAACCACTAGACCACCGTGGCGGGGCGGAGACGCAAGAGTGGCAGCTTGCAATATATATATATATATATATATATATATATATATATATATATATATATATATATATATATATATATATATATATATATATATATAGAGAGAGAGAGAGAGAGAGAGAGAGATGGCTAGTAGCGTGACCGCTATGTATTGGTCAGCACTATGAGCCCCCCCCCCCCCCTCCCGACAGGGAAAGGAGACTTTAAGCCCTGCACTTTTGGTTGATAAGAATAAAAATCGTTCTCGTGCGCTACATGTTTTTGTAACGTCACAGCGAAACAGAAATCACTTGTTCATGCGTTCGAATTGAGCAAAATCACTTTCGAAATTGGGGAAGAATTCTCGGAGTGGGCCATCTCCTTTTTCGAATTAGGCCACGTCAGTTTTGCGGTATGGCCGAGTCAGTTTTCATTGACATTGAAACCCTACGTTTGTTTTGGTACCATGTATGTTAAACGCCGCATTTCTTGCTTCACGTGTAGTGCTTTCACAACAAAAGATCATTCACCAAGTTTGCAACAAAATGAATTTGTGTTACATTGTTCTTTTTACCGCAATGTAGTGCAAAACGATGTTTTTTTCAAAAGATTGCATTCACTTGCACACGGAGTTGTGCATGTGCACTTGAGAAAGGTCACTGCGACAGCAGTCCTCATCGCTGGAAGACGATTACAAGACCTAAAAAAAAAAAAAAACCTACTTTTCCTCACCGTGATGACAAGCCACGAGTGCAACACAGTAATCGTAAAGAAATCCTATCTTGCAGTAGTCTATGCCGCATGAAATGCCTCAAACACGAGAAATCTTGCCTAATTTCGCACTTTGTGGTAACTCTAGCGCAATCCCGGATTAGCTTCGGAGGAACACAAAACTAATCGTGAAATGAGAAAATTTTGAAGACTGCCGCTCGATTGCACGTGTTTTCGCAGGTCTCGCTTTATGCTGCTTTTCACCTTAAACAGCACCCTATATGCCTAGCTTATTTGTATTTCTGTACATGCATATTTGATCCACCATCTTATATTTTACCCGAAGAGACGCGTGGTTTCGTACACCGCGAGAAGCGGAACTGCACTGCTGTCCTACTGACCTCAGCTGTTCTACACTGTCGCTGCGAGACAGGAAGTGCCCCACCACGGTGGTCTAGTGGCTATGGCACTCGGCTGCAGATCCGAAGGTTGCGAGATCGAATCCCGGGCGCGGCTGCTGCGTTTTGATGGAGGCGAAATGTTGAGGCCCGTGTACTGTGAGATGTCAGTGCACGTTAAACAACCCCAGGTGGTCAAAATTTCCGGAGCCCTCCAATACAGCGTCTCTCATAATCATGTCGTGGTCTTGGACGTAAAACCCCAGATATCAACCAGACAGGAAGCAGCTACCACGATCTGTGAGTAGGTGACGTGGAGCACCATGCTGGAGGATGACGCCGTGCATCAGGAAATCGGCTACGTCCGTTGCGCAGCTGGTCGGTAAGGCTCGATCGAGCAATTGCATACCGCGTGGCATAATCCGTAGCGATTGCAGTTCATATGTTGCCTTTGATGGAAATAGGAAAGGGATCAAGTAAGTCCAGCCGCACTCGATAAAGCCGAAACCGCATGTGCGCTATTTTGTGCGCGACCGCGACGCGATATGTGACGAAATTGGCCGTCGCCAGACGGGTCGCTTGGTCGATCGCTCGGTTTTTGGAAATGTATGAACGGTCGCTCGTCGCCCGGAAGTCGTACGAGCTACAATCGATCGCAAGCAGCCGGTACAAGTTGTACGTGAGTGACGCACTGCCGCTTCTCACACAAGTGCGCTCGCAAACAACTTTCAGCAATTACCGAACGCCAATAGAAAACAAAATTGATATAAAAAAAGTACAGCACATCCAAACCCAGTTTTGGTAACCAGTTGTTGTCTTGAGGGGTTTAACGTCCCAAAACCAATTCTGATTATGAGAGACGCCGTAGTGGAGGTCTCCGGAAATTTCGACCACCTGGTGGTTTTGGTACCCAGACCTTCATATCAAGTCGGTACTGGCGCGTTTTATCCTCTTTGCGCATGCGCGAGGAAGTGATCTTGCGAGAGGAAAACTTTGGGGACGTTTGCTTTTTGAAGATCTAGCTGCGCCTATATATGTTCTACTGCGAATGGTGATGTTTGGTTCGTTCGTCCGCAGCGCGCACCAAGAAAGCACCAACTAACGGTTTTCTAATGGTCCGTGGTTTGCCCGTGTCACGGGGGGGGGGGGGGGGCATTAAACATATATGTCGCCGCTGCGCGGTGCGCCTTAGGCGCCCTCACTATTTTGCTCGTCTACTTCCAAAACCAGGGGAGTCAGCGGCGCGCTGACACCATCGCGATCCTGTAGTATGCGCTCGCCGTTTTAGTGAGCACATAACACAGTATCGCGTTGGTGTCATCGCCAAGCGGGCGCGCCGTTGCTGATGCTCCTGGCTCTGGCGGTAGTGACATGAGCAAAACAGTGAGAGCGCCGAAGAAGCGGCGACCTATGTTAACTGCCCCCTCCCCCTCTGACACGGGCAAACCCATAATAACTCTAAACCACGCCGCCACGGCCACAGAGGCAGCCTGGTAAAGTACTTAGGCGAAGCGATAGGTACTCAAGGAGCAAACGTCTCCACACTTTCCTCCTCTTCGCGCCACTCGACCGTACTGACCTGATATCGTCTCGTCTTTTTACCCAGTAGCTGGCAACACCGGGAAGCCGTCGCTTGCATGGGGTTTGATTTTTAGGCGACGAGCAGTGTGACGGGTACATCGGTCGCATCGATCGTCGCGATCGCTCACAAAATCGCGTACATGCGGCTTATGCTTAAAACGGCTCAGCTGGAACAGTGGTTGGCTGATGGAGACGAGCAAGTCGACCCGTAGGTTTCTTGCGACGCTCACACCGGTCACAAGATGCAACGTAGCGGCGAACTGAACGATAATGACCCTTTCAGAAAAAGCATCGTCGTACGCGGTCATAAATTCTGAATACGCCAAAGTGTCCGGAAGTTGAGGCGTCATGAAAATGGACGAAGACATCTCTGCGCAGATGGTGCAGGAAAACGAACAGGAGTTATGCGCTATCGGGGTGCATTTTGCGGCGGTAGAGAACGTTGCCCTGAAGCAGGAACATGCTGAGTGAAGGGTGGTGGAAAGCATTTATTCAGAAAACAGAGGTGCGGGGCATCTTTAGAATTCCCTGCAGACTATAGGTCGAGTCCCTATTCCGGGACCCCATTGGTTGAGGGCGCGGCCCTGGCTTTCTGTACCAAGGCCTGCTGGGCCTGCAGGTCCGAGCAGCCTAGCAGGGCCACCTCCCAGTCCTCACGAGTAGTGTATGGGTGAGGGGTAAGGGCTGTTGTATTGACAGGCCCACAATATGTGCATGATATATGGGTGTCCTCCACCTCCCTACAGTGCTGGCACTGTGACCGTAAGGTCAAAATGTTTAATTACTGCAGGGCATAGCATTATGTCGATTTGGAGCCCGGTGGAACAGGACGCGCTCCTCGGCTTTCATAAACTCCTTTGCAGGGGGAGGATAGCGGCGATGGCTTTCACTATAACAGTCCAGAATTTTCCTATATCGAATGAAAGGTAACCCACCCTGTCTGTCTCCATTGGGATTGAGGTAGAAAACCCGGAAATGAGCGCCCTGGCAGCCGCATATACAGCCTCATTTCCCTGCAGTGCCTGATGTCCCGGTGCCCATATAGTGCGTTTTTGGTGATAATCCGCCTCCCTTATGCTGTTGCGCAATATTTTGTCAGCTAGGGGTGAGATGTACCCTGCTGCGTGGTTACGGCACGTTCCTCGCGAATCCATAGTAATGCGCATTTGGAATTTCTGTGAGAGGCCGCAAGGGCAATCGGATCATAAGGGCTCTGCGCCACAGTTCTGGCACCTTGACCCGCTCTTGTTGGTGAAAGTCATCTTTGAGATATAGTTTCGCTCGCAGACCTTCACCTGAGCTCGTTTAGGTCACTGGTTGATGAGATGGGCTTCTCTGAGCTCCGGATAGAAGTTGACCACACCCAAAGCCTTGAGGCGGCTGTTGGATGTACACAACGGTAGGTCAAGGACCTTCGTTAGCGTTCTGAAGACTACGTCTATTTTCTCTTCCTTGTGTTTGCGGAGGTAGAGGTAAGGGACGGGGTAAGCACCCTGCTGGTTAGGAAAGCATGCGCTAGCTACAGCGCATCTGTGCACCGAAGTCCACCCCCCTTATCGGAGACCTTGCGGATCATGTGACTCACCTCGTCTCTTCCTAAATTTGGTTAGTGATGTGTCACTGGAGTTGATGGTGAACGTGTAGGCCCAGTATCCTGATCTCCATTTGTCTGATTGGACCCGCAGTAAGTGTGATGGTGATGTCTGTGTTGTATTTGGGGATGGCCCTGTATGAAGGAACTCCGACTTGTTGGGCACGCACTGGAGTCCGCAGCTCGCCGCGTAAATGTATAATCTCCGCTCGCCATAGACAGTCCTCAATGGCACCCAAATGTCCTTGTGTTGCCGAAACTGCAGTGTCATCTGCATAGTGGGCATGGCGGATGCCCTCTATGCGTGCCCACTGGTGCGGTAGGTGCATCATAGCGATGTAAAGGGAAACTGAAGGCAAACAGTAAATCGACATAAGATGTCGAAATAACAGTACACAGTCATCGTGGTTTTCTTTGTTTTTGTGACATAACTGCTTAGTTTGAATGAAAATTGCATATTTGTCGCTTGGTCCAACGTTAGCGACATTCAAACGGCCCGCCATACAAAATGGACTGTGATGTCACATCCGGTGCTCCTGCGCCTAATCGCCTAGAGTCATTGAAAAATCACTGAAAAATTTTTTTCGATCACTATATGATAGCCCTGTTACAGGCAGCGCCGCGGTAGTTACGTGTATTTTTCTTTTTGTTTTTGTGTTGTTTTTTTTTGTTTTTGCCACTATTAGAGCCAAGACAAGGCCAGTTGATGACCTTGTCACAGCCAAGCTCGTCCCTCGTGGTCGTCGCGATGGGCATCGCCGATGAACCGGACGACGAGACATTGGCTTGGGGTGCTTGGGGCTCGGTTGCTGGTGTCCATTGCTGCATCTGCTCGCTGCTGCAAGCGGCGTGCTACATCCGACAACATGATATTGCGCTACATTTTCTCTAACTTACAATTATAGTGAGTCCTGTCAGCGAGCAAAGGCTGCGCAATAGTGCGTGATAACGAAACTACAACCACCCATGTGGTGCGGAGCGACGCTTGCGCGGAGCCGGGCGAAACCGTAACACTTTGTATTCGAGTCGTTCTCAAGGGTAAGAGCAAGACGTTCTTCTTTTTTTTTTTTCCATGAATCGAAAAGAAATAAACTAGTAACATTTTATTCCATCTTGCAATGTAGTAGGAGGAAACAACTTTATTAAAAGAAGACACAGGGCTGTGGAGTAGATGGCCGCTTGTCCGCGGCAACCTCTTCCGCCCAGGCAATTATAGATTTTTGTATTCGCTCCTCGGGGGACCGTATTACGGTCTCCTGTGTCGTCTCTGAAGGAGTCTGCAGAAGTTCTCTGAGAGGGGGAAGGCCCTCGCAATCTCAGAGGATGTGACTTTGGTTAGCTACGGCATTTCTGTCGCAATTTTGGCATATCGGGTCAACCTCTCCGCGTGTGAATATCGCTAAGCGATGCGGAGTGGTAAGAGTGTTATTTTGAATACAGGAGGGTACAGGGTATACCCTCCTGTCCTCTTTATATAGGTTAGCGATTTCTTTGTGGGAGGTCACTACCTCGCCCATAGGGGCATTCGGTCCCAAAGAAAGCGCGACCCGGTTTGTTATCCCTCGGGCCACTTTGCGCGCTTCCTCGTTTCCGGAGTTTCCCGAGTGAACGGGGACCCATACAAGACTGATTTTGCCTCTATCTGTCTGATCGAATTTTCTCAGAATCTGGCTGTGCTGAGTTTGACACTGCCCCTCATGAAGCCGAGAATAGCGCTCTTAGGGTCGCTAAGGGCAGTGCGGGTAGTTGGGTTCGTGATGGCCAGCGCTATGACCATTTCTTCGGCCTCTTCGATTGAAGCGGCTCTAGTTGAGGCCACATTTACTACTCTATCAGTTCTCAATCCACGGCAGTCAGGGTGTATTTGTTGTGTTCCTGGTTGGCGGCATCGACGAACACCGCGGTTTGGTCTTGGCTGTGCTCTTCGTGCAATCTCTCCGCCCTGGCTTATCTCCTGCCGTAGTGCCTTCCCGCCAGGGTGCCTTTGGCTATTGGTTTGATCTTTACAAAATGCCTGATTGCGGGAGGTAGAGGTGCTCTTCCTCTGGTAGTGTGTATCGGCGTAATGTTAAGTCTTCTCAGTATATGTGGTCCCGCTGTCGTGTCTGATAGGCGTGTTATCTGTGCTGTTTTGTGTGCCTCGATCAGCTCTAGAGTGTTGTGCACTCCGAGTTCGGGAAGCTTCTCGGTGGTAGTATAAACAGGTAAACCTAGGGCCCACTTGTACGCTTGGAATTATAGCGTGTATTTTTTCCTTGTCTGATTTCCTGAAGTGATAATAAGGGAACGTGTAGACTATGCGACTGAGTAAAAATGCCTGGAGCAGCCTACACAAGTCCAGCTCTTTTATTCGTCTATGCCTGTTGGCCACTCGCCTGAGCAGGCCACCAATCTGCTTTGCGGTATTCTGCAGTTTCGAAAGTGCCACCGTATATTGCGCGTGTTATGTTGAATAAGCATGCCCAGCACTCTAATGGTAAGAACCGGAGGAATCGGCCCGCTTTCCAACACAACTTTGATCGGTGCTTGTTGTTGGAGGGTCTGGCGTCTTTTTCGTTTTTCTTCTGATGAGCAACAGTTCGGATTTCGAGGGGGAGCATGTTAGATCGTCGTTATTTACATAATCCTGTGCAACGTTTGCTGCCTCCTGTAACGTGTCGTTGATCTCACCATCTGAGCCGCTGTTCGCCCAAATAGCAACATCATCGGCGTATATGGAATGTTTGGTGTGTGGCATCCCATTTAATTGTTGTGGTAGACTCATCATTGTGACATTGAAGAGTAGGGGCGAGAGGACAGCACCTTGCGGAGGAATTCTTGTCCCCAGGGTAAACTTTTGACCGCGCACTGCACCCATTTGTATGTATGGTTGCCGTTCTTTCTTTCAGAAATTCGGAAATGTAGGCGAAAGTTCTTTCGCCTACATTTAAATGGGAAGGACCATTTAAGATGGCCTGATGCGCTACATTGTCAAACGCTTTACTGATATCGGAGCCCAGTATGGCACGAGTGGCTTTCAATGGGCCTAGGTCAAGAATGTCTTGTTGCAGTTGAATCATAATGTCTTGCATGTGATGATAGACATGCCCTGAAGCAAAATAGTGTGTCGGGTAGTAGGTGTTCTGCTCCAATAAAATTAATTCATCATCATCATCATCATCATCATCATCATCCCATCTTATGTCCACTGCAGGACGAAGGCCTCTCCCAATTATGTCCATCCTTTCCTGTCCTGTGCGACCTGATTCCATTTGATGCCTGCGAATTTCTTAATTTCGTTATTCCATCTTACTCTCTGTCGTCCACGGCTGCGCTTACCCTCTCTTGGTATCCATTCCGTCGTTCTAACTGTCCATCGGTTGTCTAGCCTTTTCATCACGTGACCTGCCCATGTCCATTTGTTTCTTCTTTACTTTGACTATTATGTCAGCTACCCCTGTCTGTTCCCTAAGCCACTCGGCTCTCTTCCTATCTCTTAGAGTAACGCCTATCATTTTTCGTTCCATCGCCCGCTGTGTGGTTCTTAACTTCCTTTCTAGCTTCTTTGTAATTCTCCAAGTTTCCGCCCCATATGTCAGTACTGGCAAAATACAGTAATTATATAATTTCCTCTTAAGTGACAATGGTAAGTTTCCGTTCATGAGCTGGGAGTGTCTCCCGTATACGCGCCATCCCATGCCTATCCTTCGGTGCATTTCTTTTACATGACTATGTTCTCCTGTCAATAGCTGTCCTAGATATGTGTATTCTTGTACGACTTCTAATGTCTGGTTTCCAATTGTGAAGGCACGTTTTTTTCGCCGTGCCACATATCATTACTTTTGTTTTCTGCATGTTCATCTTTAATCCTACCTTAGCGCTTTCCCGGCTTAAGTCTACAATCATCTTCTGTAGTTCGTCGCCATCATTGCTGAAGAGTACTACGTCGTCGACGAAGCGTAAGTTACTCAAATATTCGCCGTTAATCCTGAGTCCTGTTTCGTCCCAGTCTAGTCTTTTGAAGATTTTCTCCAAGCATGCAGCAAATCATTGGAGAGATTGTATCTCCTTGTCTGACACCTTTCTGAATCGGGATTTTCTTGATTTTCTTACGCAGGAGTAGGGTGGTTGTAGAGTCTTTATATATGCTAGCTATTATATTTACGTAGCTATCACATATCCCTTGACGACGCAATGCCTCCAGAACTGCTGTTATCTCTACCGAGTCAAAGGCATTTTTGTAGTCTATGAAAGCCATATGGAGGGGTCTGTTGTATTCAGCGGATTTCTCGATTACTTGATTGATCACATGAAGATGGTCTATTGTGGAGTATCCTTGTCTGAACCCTGCTTGCTCTCTTGGTTGATTAAATTCAGATGTCGCTCTTATTCTATTTGAGATAACCTTTGTGAATGTTTTGTATAGTGCTGAGAGTAGACTTGTCGGCCTGTAGTTATTCAGGTCTTTTACATCTCCTTTTTTGTGTAATAATAGAATGTTGGCCATTTTCCAACTTACAGGTACATTTGAATCTTTGAGGCATTCTGTGTACAGTGTCGCGAGCTTTCTAGTTAGGAAGTCTCCTCCATCTTTGATTAAGTCAGCGGTTCTGCCGTCTTCTCCAGCTGCTTTCCCGCGGGACATGCCTTAATTGCTTTGCTAACCTCGTCTGCATTGACGCATGGAACTTCTCTGTCCTGATCGGCGTTTATTACACTCCCGGTGGGTTGTCTCGTGTTTTAGCTGTAGAATTCCGAATAGAAGTCCTCGGCCACCTTGGCTATATCATTGAAATTAGTAACGATGTTGCCCTGCCTGTCGTTCACTGCATGCATTATGTTCTTTCCCGCAGAAAGCTTCCTCTTAGTTTTGCCCCGCCACGGTGGTCTAGTGGTTATGGCACTCGGCTGCAGATCCGAAGGTCGCGGGATCGAATCCCGGCCGCGGCGGCTGCATTTCGATGGAGGCGAAATGTTGAGGCCCGTGTGCTGTGCGATGTCAGTGCACGTTAAAGAACCCCAGGTGGTCGAAATTTCCGGAGACCTCCACTACGGCGTCTCTCATAATCAGAGCTGGTTTTGGGACGTTAAACCCCACATAACACATAACAACAGCTTCCTCTTAGTTGTTTTGATGCTGACTTCTTTTCTTACGGCTGCTTCTATTTCTTTCACGTTATGGTTGCGTGTGTCACTGACTACTTTTATTGATGAGCTTGACAGCTCGGCGAATTCTAGCTTATCTCTTGAGTTAGTTATTCTCATCTGTTGGCATTGTTTAATTAAATTTTTAGTATTTTCGAGAGCTTATTCACATCATGTCTCAGTTCTTTGTCCCCTGCTTAGACTGCTGCTTCAGTCATCAGCTTAGTAATGTTTTCGTTCATCTTCTCTATATCCCCATTTTCTTCCTGTCCTAGAGCCTCATACTTGTTCTTAAGCGCAATTCTAAATTCTTCTGTTTTCGCCCTGACGACATCGAGGTTGGCCAGCTTCCACGTGATTAACTTTGTCCCCGTCCGCTTTAGACTGAGAGTTATCTTTGCCCTTACTAGTCTGTGGTCACTAATTTTGACCTTATTATCCACTTCCGTGTTCTGTACTATACCTGAGTCACTGCTTAGTATGAAGTCTATTTCGTTTTTTGTTTCACCGTTAGGGCTTTTCCATGTCCACTTCCTGTTCTTACGTTTCTTAAAGTGTTCATTACACGGAGTTGATTTCTTTCTGTGAATTCCACTAGCATATCCCCTCTGCTATTCCTGTCGCCTACACCGTAGTTTCCGACTGACTGTTCTTCATTTAGTTTATTTCCTATTTTCGCGTTAAAGTCCCCCATTACTAGCGTATATTGGGTGCGTACTTTGTTCATTTAGCCTGTTTAATATTACATTCTCCATAACATTGCCTAAACAGGAGGTGAGATAAATTGGTCTAAGGTTGCGCAATTCTAACTTCTTGCCAGGTTTCGGTATAAAGATGACCGTCGCGTGTTTCCAGCTGGGTCAAACTTTTCCTTTGGCCTAAAGAGTGTTGAAGAATTTAGTGATTTTGCTGATGGAGTGATCATCTAAATTTCGGAGCATTTTGTTAGTTATTTGATCTTCACCTGCTGCAGCAGTGGTCTTAATCTGGTTGAGGACAGCTCTAACTTCTGCTTCGTCTATATCGCTGCCTGATACCGAATTGCTTTCTCCTTCACATTTAGCTGTAGGAAGCATGTCTGTGCTGGTGTTGAAACTGCCCACCACTCGGAATGGGACTACCGTTCTTGCAATTCAGTAGAATATGCTTTTCGGCTGCGGGTAGGTCGATACTCGCGGAAAAATTCTAAATGGCATGTGATGTCATAACTTCTAGCAGGGATTTATACCCCCCTAACCCCCCCTCACAGTTGGATCCTCCCCCCCCCCCCCCAAAAAAAAAAATTCTCCAGATAACCAATGACTTGAAATACACCCTCCCCCCAAAGTCGAAAATCTGGATAAACCCCTGACTTCGAAACTCCCGCAGTTCGCGCAAATCGCGTTCTGCACGCAGCTTAATTTCTCGATTACTAAAGCGCTCTTGCAGGTTATATTGGCATTTCAGTAGTTCTTAAACACTGACCTTTCAAGTGAGCACAAATTGTAATTTGCCTTTAGTGTCCCTTTAAATAGGATGGGCGAGAGGACCGCCCCTTGCGGCGTCCCCCGAGTACCTATTTTGTACGGTCCGTATTCCGAGTCTTCTGTGCGGATCAGGGCAGCTCCATCCGATAAAAAGTACCTGGCATAATTGAATGTGTTCTGTCCACAGTGAGTGTACTGAGGTGTTCCAGAATGACGCTCTGTTTAACGTTATCAAAGGCCCCTTTCAGATCTAGGGCGGGGATGACCTTGTCGCGTTTTCGTCGCCACCGCTTGGATAACCTTTCGGTTGTGTGGATCCGAACGCCGCGCGACGCCCTGTTTTCCTCGGAATGCCCTTACGTCCCCCTCCTCTCCCAGCTAGACGGCGGCCGCATACTTTGCCTACTTTGCCTACTTTGCCCCAGTCTGTGATTGGACAGCTAGCAGGTTTTGATGGGAAGATGGTCTAACAGGTTTGCGCGTTTGACGATTTTGGGAGAACTCGCTGGAACCCGGAGTGGTGCGTACGTACCTTCGTGACTCTGGCTCGCGCGCCGTTTCGGGCCTCAAAGACCAACGGCGGCGACCTGCAATCGGCACCCATCTCTCACTGTATGTCTATTTTCTTCTATTCTCCTCTTCTGGGGGTGCGTGGTTGCAGGTGCATTGGCCGAGGGTTATAGGTGGGTCTCCCCTTGCATGGTCTTTGTGTATCGTGTTCGCGTTGTGTCGATTATCATTGTCCTTTATTTATATCTCATTCGACCTGTTCGTTTATGTTACTAACACGTTATTAAATTATCATGCTCGGAGAGTAACGCTTAAAGGGACCGACAAGTGAAATTGCGGTTTCATGAAACGTGGAGTAGGCTGGTGGTGAAACCTTGGTTCATCTTTCTGGTGATTTTCTCCACGTCGCCTGTTGCTGTTCATACGGCCATAACTCATTCTTGAAATTGCAGTCAATACCATAAAAACGCACCCCAGTTTTATTATTCTCTTTCTATGCAGCAAAAGGAGTCGACACTGACAAGCTTCGCTGCCCTCACGGCAACCGAAATCTGCTTTTAACCGCGGCGCACGCGGGCAGCGTCTCCCAGGCGTTGCGCGCACGCGCTCCGTCGGGGAAGAGCCCGGTGCAAGCACACGCGACAGCTGTCAATCACTGTTTGCAGCATATATTGCTTTAAGACTACATAAGCAAGAAATCCTGATAAAAATGATTTACGGCGATTTCCCCGTTCTCATTGCGTGATTGGACAATCTTACCGGTAAGCTTTCCGTTCAAATAAAGGAACCAGGTAACTTAGGTACATTAAAAATTGGTTGTCGGTACCTTTAAGATTCTCCTCTTTCGCTGCGTACGCCGGCTCGTGCTGCCGTGCCTCGAGACGGGCTGCGGGCTGACGCGCGCGGCAGTGCAGTGGTGCACGGATTGAGGTTGTTAGAAGTGAGACAGCAGTTAGTGACCCTACACGGTGTAGTTGCAGGAGTACATACTGCGCCGATTTATGAGGATGGAAACCGAACATGGTAGGGGAAAAGGTCCCCTTCTGCTCCAGGTATTCTGGTAGTCTGTCTCGCACGATTGCTTCCATCAGCTTACCCACACAAGGCGGGACAGAGATGGGCATAGGTTGCCTGTGTTAACTGGTTCTGGTTTGGGAATGAAAGTGACCAGGGCTGTTTTCCATTCCGATGGGACCGGGATCCGGCCACTCCAGAGAGCAATGATATATTCCAAGAGTTGTGTCAGGGCAGGGTCGGACAAATTCGCCATCGTCTTGACCGTGATCTTACCCTTACTGGGAGTTGTTCCTCTACGCATCTTCGCCATTCTAACTTTCATGTCACGGAAAAGGAAAGGGGCGACTTAGGGTCTCGTTTTCCTTGCCAAAATGTGTGTACTCCCCGCCTCGCGGATGTTGCTGTGACAGGGATATCTGCCAAAGCGTTTCCGCTAGCTGTAGGTATGTTCGATTTACCATGCGCGGCGTGAACTAGTTCTAGGGAGTTCAGATGAAAGTGCTGTCGATACTGCACTCATGCAGCGCCAGTTCAGCAAGTGCAAGCATATAGCGCGACACTAGCGCCTAATTGAAACGAATGCCGTATAGTGCAGGTAGTGCAAGCTTTTTGCTATTGTTCCGCGCTTCACACCTGTTTGTTCGCGCTGATCCATCTGTTGTTCCTTGCCTGCACGCATTTGAGAGGTGTTGGGTGCACAAGCTGGCTAATTGCGTTGGAGCTATGGATTGCGTTGTACCATCTGAAGCCACCTTTCGAACAGTTGTCGAACTGATGGACTTCGACGGCGGAGACGAAGAGTTCGATGATGTTGTCACACTTCTGGCGCTCAAACTAACCAGGATACAACGCAACAGAATTCCGATGTACTTAGAGGAAGTCTTGGCGTACGCGGCGCCCGTCTTCATTCATGATCGGCGTCAATGTCGTCAGGACGCCGCTGATTGACACGCCTATGTCGTCTGTTGGGCTGCAAATGCTTCTGCACGAACGGCACTAGCTCTCACGTCAGTGCAGGTGGTGCAGGGATCTGCCTGAGCTAACCCTGCACGATGCCTACACTCGTTTAAAACGAACGACTAAGTTCAGAGGGCGCCATCTTATACTGCCAAAACGAATGGTCGAGTGCGGCACCACATGAACTAGTTCCGACAGTGCAGGTAAATCGAACGGACCTTGTGTTGTGGTGCTCGGAAATCCGTGAATTATTCTTCTGAAGTGTCTGTGTTTCTCCTCGCGTTTGTGTGATGTCAGTGAGGCTGCCGAAGAGTCGCCATGTCCCCTTGTTTGACATTTGACGTGCTGTATTGTCGGCGATACCAGATTGCAGATGGTTAATAAAAGAAAGCAAGGAGGGATCTCTACGCTTTGTTCGTCGCGGCCACGTGAGGAAGCTGTTATTGCCAAAACGTTATGGGGATCGCCGCCACAGGGCCGTTGGGAAGAGATTCCAGGAGACGACGATGATGTGACAGAGCGGCGCGCGGCGCGCGCTAGTGCTAGCCCGGGGCCGGGGATCGGCCGGGACGCTGACAGGGCGCTGCTGGGCGTAGCAGGCCTGGACTGCGGGCCGAGACGCGGCCACCATCTCCCACAACGTATAGGTGTCGGCGTCTGATTCAGTGGAGTTTATTTATTTTATTTATTTATTACATACTGCTAGCCAAGGTACCAGGCCTTAAGCAGGAGTGGGCATACATAATTTTCAATGGCAAAAGGTTACAACATATAACATTACAAAGATATAGTGAGACAAAAAATAGAAAAGTAGAGAAAAACATTGCATTTTCTACAATTAAATGCATTATTATATAACCAATGCAACAAAAACAAAAATCAGGATCGGTTCCTCAGTGCATATATAAATAAATCAACTGTTTTACATTCCACAACATCGGCTGGTAAACAATTCCATTCATGGGTTGGTCTTGGAAAAAATGAATTTTTGAACGTATCGGTGCGATTTATAAAAATCTATAACTTTCTGAGAATGACAAAAGTGCGATGCATTTTCAGATGCTGGTTTTATATATAATGTCTTATCAAGTCCAACTTTCTCATGAAACACTAAATAAAAGAGCTTCAACCTTTCTATATTTCTTCTTTTTTGTAGTTGATCAAGTTCCGCCCTTTGCAAGAGAAGCGAGGGCGACGCCTGCCAGCTGTAACTATTAAATACAAATCGGACCGACTTTCTTTAAACGCTTTGAAGTTTTTTTTTTTTTTTTTATGTGGGATGCAGTGAAGGGACCCCACTCTACAGCTGCGTATTCTAACGGTGGTCTAATAAATGTCTTGTATGCGAGAAATTTTACGTCCGGCGTGGAATTTCCAAGCCTCCTCCTTAGATAACCGAGCTTTCTCATGGCCATTTTTTTGATGTACTCGACGTAGTCATTCCATTTTAGGTCAGATGTGAGTATTATTCCCAACTATTTATGTGTAGAGACCTCTGATAGAGCATGACCTTCAATGCGATAAGTAAACAAAAACGGTTGTTTTTTCCGCATCACTCTCATTGCGACTGTTCTTTTTAATTAATTGTCATTTGCCAATTAGTACACCATGTGTGAAGCTTGGCCAACGCTGTATCTAAAGATTCGTGATCGCTCGGACCGTGAATTTCTTGATACAGTATGCAGTCGTCCGCAAAAAGCTTTATTTTTACAGATATGTTTTGTACGATGTCATTGATGAATAACAGAAAAAACAGTGGTCCTAAAATAGAACCCTGTGGAACACCTGATTTCACGCACACTGAGTTTGAGCTTACACCATCGACTGTTCCACATTGACTTCTCATGGAAAGATATGCTGCTATCCACGCAAGTAAAGAATCGTTTTTCAGAATTGGTTTGAGTTTAAGCAGTAATTTCTGGTGACTCACACGATCTAAGGCCCTCTCAAAATCTAATAACATAATATCTACGTGACTATGCATATCAACCACTGCCGCAAGGTCATGGATTGTCTCAACGAGCTGGGTTACCGTTGAGAATCCTTCCCGAAATCCATGTTGATGGAGGGTAATTATGTTATTTCTTTCACCAAATACGGTACGATGTTTAAAATTATATGTTCAAGAATTTTCGCACTAGAACATAGCAGTGAAATAGGCCTGAAAGAGGACACAAGCGAGTGATCATCGGTTTTAGGTACTGGTATGATCTTAGCATGCTTCCAATCCTTGGGAAGTTCGGCGCGTGAAAAGGAGGCTTTAAAAATCACAGATATATGGCACACCATTCAACATACCTGATAAGGAAGGCGTTCGCTATGGAATCAATCACTGGTGATTTCTTAGGATCTAGGTAGAGAAGAAGCGACAGTACGCCTTCTCCAGAGATAAACATCGTTGATAGCTATGATTTCGTCATAAGTGGCGAAATCGGGGTAAGGTAATCATCAGACGTGTAAACTCAGCAGAAATAGTCATTTAATGTTTCTGCTCATCATCATCATCATCATCATCATCATCATCATCATCATCATCATCAGCCTGTTAAGGTCCACTGCAGGACGAAGGCCTCTCCCAACGATTTCCAATCCACCCTATCCTGAGCTAGTTGGTTCCACTTTATGCCCGCAAACTCTTTAATTTCATCGCTCCATCTAACTTTTTGCCTACCTCTGTGGCGTTTTCCCTCTCTTGGTATCCATTCCGTTGTTCTTACTGTCCACCTATTATCCTTCCTCCTCATGACATGTCCTGCCCAGGTCCACTTCTTTCTTTTAATTGATAAGGTAATATCGGCTACTCCTGTCTGTTCTCTGATCCATTCCGCTCGTTTTCTATCTCTTAGCGTTACCCCTATCATTTTTCTTTCCATTGCACGTTGCGCGCTCCTTAGTTTCATCTCTAGTTTTTTCGTTATTCTCCATGTTTCTGCACCGTACGTTAGTACTGGGAGAATGCAGTGATTGAATACTTTTCGCGTTAGTGAGAGCGGTAAGTTTCCAGTAATGATTTCGTACTGCCTTCCGAATGCGCTCCAGCGCATCCTTATTCTACGGAGAATTTCTTTTTCCTGGGTAGGGGTTCCTGTTATTAACTGTCCCAGGTATACATATTCGTTTACACATTGTAAGGGTTCATTGTTGATTTTAAATTCCTGTTCCTTAGCTAAGCTATTGAGCATAACTGGTCTTTTGCCTATTCATTTTTAATCCAAATTTAACACTTTCCCTGTTCAGGTCATCAATCATGTTTTTTGTAATTCATCACCATCATTGCTAAAGAGCACAATGTCGTCTGCAAATCTTAAATTGTTTAGATATTCCCTGTCTATTCGAATGCCCTTTTCTTCCCAGTCTAGACGTTTAAAGACTTCCTCTAAACATGCAGTGAACAGCATCGGGGATATTGTATCTCCTTGTCTCACACCTCTCCTGATCGCGATTTCTCTGCTTCTCTCATGTAGGGGTAGTGTGGCTGTGCAATCTTTGTATATGTTGTTTATGGTTTTCACGTATACGCCAGGTACCCCTTGTCGACGTAGAGCTTCTAGAACTGCTTGTATTTCTATGGAGTCAAATGCTTTCTCGTAGTCGATAAACGCCATATAAAGAGGTTTGTTATATTCGGCGTACTTCTCAATTACTAGGTTGATAGCGTGGCTGTGGTCCATTGTCGAGTAACCTTTCCTAAAACCAGCTTGTTCTCTCGGTTGGTTAAAGTCGAGGGTTTCTCTTATCCTCGTAGAAATTACTTTTGTAAATAGCTTGTATATTACTGGGAGTAGGCTAATTGGTCTGTAATTCTTTAAGTCCTTTATGTCACCTTTCTTGTGGATAAGGATTATATTAGCATTTTTCCAACTGCGCGGTACACTACATGTCTTGACACATTTCGTGAAGAGCGTTGCAAGTTTTTCAAGTAAAATATCTCCTCTGTCTTTGATCAAGTCGGCTGTTATACCAGCTTCACCGGCTGCTTTACCGCGGGACATGCCTTTGGCAGCTTTTTTGACTTCGTCAGCGGTTATACATGGAATTTCAGTGTCTTCCTCTGATTCTATTTCTTTTAAGGTTGTATGGTCTGTCTGAGAACTGTACAGTTCAGAGTAGAAATCTTCTGCTACCTTTACTATTTCGTTGAAATTATTGATAACGTTACCTTGTTTATCTTTTAGCGCATGCATTTTGTTTTGTCCTAAGTGCAGTTTCTTTTTGACCGATTTAATGCTGGTGCCTTTTTCTACGGCTTTCTCTATTTCTCTCGTGTTAAAGTTTCTTACATCTCTTTACCTGGCTTTACTGATCAACTTTTATAGTTCTGCGAATTCAATCTTATGTTTTGGCGAAGTTACTTTCATTTGTTGGCGTTTTTTTATTAAGTCCTTGGTAGATTGGGACAACTTACTTGTTGTTTGCTTTGCTGTTTTGCCCCCGAGTTCTATCGTTGTTTCAAGGATTGTTTTCGTTAAAGTTTTGTTTATTTCTTCTACATCGTCACCATTTTCGCCTAAGGCCTCGAACTTGTTGCTTAGGGTGACTTTAAATTCTTCATTCTTCGTTCTGATTACCTCTAGATTACATTTTTTTCTAGTAAATAATTTAGTTCGTGTTTTCTTTAGGTTAAGTACAACCTTTGCCCTTACTAATCTGTGATCGCTGCATTTTATCTTCCCCATTACTTCTGTGTCTTGAATTATACCTGGTTGTTCGCACATTATAAAGTCGATTTCATTCTTTGTTTCCCCGTTAGGGCTTTTCCACGTCCACTTCCTATTCTTGTGTTTCTTGAAAAACGTATTCATTATTCGGAGCTCGTTCCTTTCGGCAAATGCTTCTGCTATTTCCCTCTTATCATTTACTACTTCGTTGTTTACCATAATGCTTGAAACTGGACTTCTTTTGGGCGAAAGGTGCCGCCAAAACTTATCTGGTGACGTTAGAAGGAAATTCTTCAAATCTTCGCTTCGCTCTGACAGTCCTTTAACGTTATGCTCATCTCAGTTATCTTGTCTAAGCCAGACACGACGGTCTAGTTTTTTGTTGTTTTCTTGCCTTTTCCACTTTACGTCCTAGGCGTACGATTTCCTTCGTCATCCAGGGGTTTGATTGGTTTAGTACTTTGCGCTTATGAGGAACGAAATTATTAATACATTTTGTCACCGGATCCTTGAAGAAGTGCCACAATTCATCGGCAGTGCACTGATTTTGTTCGAAAAGTGTTGAAAAATAAGAAAGAGAATCGTTTAAGGGGTCTAGAATGTCCACGTCACTAGCACGCGAAAACACAGGTACAATGCTCGTCACTTTATCGAACTTCTTAACGAGGTGGCATGATAAGCAGTCGGCGTCGCTGTGTAACTTGCTAGATTTGTAAACTACCGAAAACGCCGGTGCTTGCTAGCAACAGTAGCGCGCCCGCACCGACGATGACGGTACTTGTTAGGTTTCAGTGACTTTACCGACCAGAGCACACGCCACGCACTCGCGTGTTCCCTTTCATAAAGATGACAGCTGTACGTTTTTCGACGCTTCTAAGGAATCGGGCTGTGCAGGCAACGAGAACAGCTCTTGCGACGTCTGCACGCAGTGAACTCATTTCACTGAAACTGGATGGCAGCAGTTGCATGTGTCGTCGCTTCCTGTAAGGCACGCACGCTGTGCAAATCCTCATCTCAACACACGGCTGGACAAAGTAGCAAATCGCATATATTCTTTCGCCCTAGAAAAAGTTGACATATACTTACTGCCCCGAACTGAAATTCAGACAAAAGATTGATCGTCACTCATCCCCGCTGACATAAGCAGCCGGAAATCTGCACCATGGGGTCATTACAAGTGAAACGTCCAGCCGAGAGAACACACACACACACACACTCTCTCTCTCTGGTACGTTCTTGGTCCCCGTGTATACTCTGTACGGCTCTATGGGCGCTAAAGCGTAACTATGCGTCATTATCGTGCCGCACCTACCGGCCGCTGCCAGGAGCACAAACAATGAAACTGCGCATTTTACCCGTGTATCGGGCCAACGCCGGGCACAGAATTGCAATATCTCCGGGATCGACCAGCATGTTGTGCTGACGGAGGCCAACGATACGAAAATCTGCGAGCGACGTACCATTAACGACTTCGCTTTGAATATATATTGAACGATCTGCGGTGGCCTGCACAAGACTCACACCGAAGGACACAGCAAGAGTAGGAATTCCAGCAGAAAAGGCGAATGGGCCGTCATCCGAATGGCCTGTCACGGGCAGTGGCCTGCAGATAAGCAATTAGGCCGGTAAATTAGTTGGCAATAGAAAACTGCTTATCTTTGGCGTTTATTTATTTATTTTTGTAGTGGGGCGAAAATAGTGATTCAGAAGTGAAGCTTACCGAATATCGAAGACTTTTTCAATAGTTCTCGAATACTGAACATCTATCTGTTTATACACCTAATGCAGGGTGCTTTTAGTACAATATATACAGGGACCGAATTCACAAAGTTTTCACATATTATGAGCTTTTTTTTTTTGCCACAGGTCAGCTGGCATAGTTAATATGTCCAGTACCACTACTGGCTGTAACTTTCTCTTACGAAAAATTCTAGCGTAATCTTGGTTTGTTAATACGATCCCAGATTTATTTTAAGAAGGCCATAACCGCAAGCGATTATGTCGTCTTCGCAGACGAGCGATACGTCGAGATGGACCACCTTTGCCGCTGCTAAGGTTATTTTGTAAAGAGTAATTGACAGAAGCATTGACATGAGTGCATGTTTGGTTTATATAGAAAGGTTGCTGAACGTCGCCATTTATGGCTTAACCATTTTTTTAGAAATAAAAAAAGACGCATAACCTGACATACTCATAATCGAATTTCAATGCCCCGATATAGCAGACCAATACCGAGCGCGACAGCAGCGTACGTATAGGTATTGTTTCAAGCATATACGGGTTATTTTTTCTAAGATATTGGGGATGGGATTTCTACAGCGGTGCTGTTTTCGATACTAATGCCTTTTCGTGTTTTTCGCGCTTGACCTTGGATGACAACGACCTCATACGTCCACCTTATTAATGGAGTCAGCTCGCCTTGAGCGGTGGGTGATAAGGCTTTAACAACGCGTCGCTAGAACATAGCTTACTATGAAATATTTGAAAATAGCCATTTTGGAATGAAAGAACGCTTCTTTAGGGTGTATACGCCATCACCAGCGGCGGCAACTGGTCATGGACGAATTAGTTACTTAGTTGTTGATCAACCAAACTCTATAAGTATCCACTAAACGTTGATCACGGTGGTATCATCGCATTTTGGAAATTCACGCCAGATCTCTGTAAAAACCATATCAACTTCTGGATCTGTAAAAATGCGATTACCCGTGGATCGTTCTTGTGGCACGAATTCGAATGCCCGCTTTCTTCGTGAAAACAAAACCAGAAGGCAGAAGCAGGCGTGTGGTGGCAACTGTTGAGAAGACATTGCTGCCTATACGTCACCTGTTGGTGGACACCCTGGCCTTTGACGGATCCGTTAGCATAGAGCTAAAATTAAACCATATGGTCGACAGCTGGGAACGGCGCCACGGTATACCCGCAACCCGGCCGGAATTGCCGTTGATCGAAAATTTCGAATAAGGGGGGGGCATGGGTCTGCAGTGTGCATCCCTGCTGATACCACAGTTTATCTGTTCGAAAACGACTCACTGCAACACCCGCCAGCCTTTTCAAGGGTGTTACTCCCTCCTGCCATCTTATTGGTTACGAGCCGCAGGTACCATCCCGCCCCCCCTAAAAAAATAACATAAAAAAGGGGGTACTACAATAATTATTTTCAGCACGCCGATGGACTGCATAAATTGCGATTACAGTCACTGGTACGAGTGAAAGGGCTGGCTCTGGTCTACACAAACAGTACCAAAGGGCTTCTTTTCCTACCGCCGCTATAGTGAATTCGGTTTGCATTAGAGAAACGAATAAACAAGGAGTATACTACAGGAGTATACTTACATATAACACTTTCAGCTCATCATTTTTAGTTATATATAAGAGCCCTAGTCCTGAAAATTCTAGAAAACAACAAAAGGAAATAACTAGCAAGCTCCAAAATTCTCTAAATTTTTCTAATTTTTTTTGTTTTGGAGTCAATTTTGGTTTCATTTATACGGATGTGCTATGTATGCCGATCGTGTCAAACGATTTGGTAACATGGAAACAGGACGCCGCGACGGTTTTGACACTCGCTGCATGCAAATAGCTCAGTCGTAGCTGTTGCGCGGCTTGCGATTAGTCTAGCATCAAAACTTGCATGGACTCAGTAACCTGTAGGCGCCTTTAGTTCTGAGTTTCTTGGCTTTTGTGAGAGAACCAAAAAAAAAAAAAGATCTGAATAATAAGTAATAGAAATATATTCCTTCCAAGCGATTTTGCAATGCGTGTGTACCTGTCCGATTTCTAGGCCTGTTTGTCGGTTACCCGATATTTTGTACAGCGGGGAGGGGGCACTTACATTGCTTGTCCGTAGAGATTTGTCGGCGTGTGAGGCTGTGACTGCCAGGTAGACCTCAGAGTTTTACCCGATCCATCACGATGCACCTGATTGGAAAAACGCAGTTTTGATCCGTCATATATATATATAATCACGCGTATGTGGGCGCTTAAACACGCTTCAGCTTCAGATGAAAACGCACAACCTTGGCATCGGTCATTATAGTTAGACATTATAAAACAGGCTGCTAATTTCGCAGTAACTAGGTATCTAAACAAGTCCAAATATCATAGCAGACGTGCAGTTTTTAGGGTTGAGACATATTTGAGATTTCCTGTGGTAAGGTAACGCAATCCTGGTCGCATAATAATGATTATATTTGTACGATAAAATGGCAGTATTGTTGTTGTTGTTATTGTTGTTGTTAGCTGAGCAAAAAAAAAATAAGCTCGAGCCTTCTAATTCGCCTTGTATATGGGACACGTGCCACCAGCCCAACTGAAGCCTATGTAACTGAAATTAATTCCTGTCCTTCTCCTAAAACTTGTGTATAATATCAGTTTCGGGAAATAGCCATACAACATCTGGGAGGAAATACATGCATATTCCAAATGATGCCCAACAGCGGCCTATTTCTTTTTTCCGAGGCTATTTACTTTCGTCATTTCCAGTAACTACGGCTATCGAATAGTCGACAAGAGCACAACTATTTCTCACAGCGACGCATAGACCACATGTTGCCTATCGTACACGCTTGGATTTGTTACTGATCCCGAGCTAGGAGACACGGGAGGCAATCGCAGGGAAAGATTCCAAGAACCGACGTTTCAGTTCCCCGAGAATGACCCCACGAAAGCTTGGACAATGAGTTTTTAGGTCCCTTCGCTGCACTAGCAAGACGCCACCAGTGGTTAGAATACCGAGTCGGAGCCATGAATGTGATCACAAAAAACAAGCATATTCTTATTGAACAGGCAGTTACACAAACGTGCACAAACACGGCTCTTTTAAATACAAACATAGATGGGCAACAACATAACACGGAACCAACACCGAATATACAAGCTCATGCATTACAAAACACAGAGTCCTATTCACCAGGGCAACTTGAAGTGTCTCGTCAACATGGTTTTCGGTTGGGACCCACGAAAAAAAAAAAATGGCAGATCCCACGTGCAGTGGGAATCAAGGAAATGCGAAGCACGCATCAGGAACGTAAAATGGATCTGCATTGTTGTCTCGCTATACCGATTTTGGTACATACGAAGTTAACGAAACGGCCGCAAGAGCAGCAAGACTATGGCATGTAAACCATACCGCTCATGACGCGCATGTCATGATTGTAGTGTTATGACCTGTCATTTACGTTCGTCATGCAGTCGTGTTGTGCCATAGCAATATTGGTATAGATCGCGTTAACGAAACGCGTGGCATGTAAATCATGCCGCTCATGAGATGCATGTCATAATTTTCATGTTATGACCCGTCGTTTATGTTCGTCATGCAGTCAGGATATACCAATTTTCGTATACATCCCATAAACGAAACAGCCAGGAGAGCACCAAGACCGTGGCATGTAAATCATGTCGCTCATGATATGCATGTCATGATGTTCATGTTATGACGTCATTTATGTTGGTCGTGCAGTCATGTTGTGTCATACCAATTTTCGTATACATCCCATTAACGAAACGGCCAGGAGAACACCGAGACCGTGGCATGTAAATCATGTCGCTCATGACATGCATGTCGTGATGTTCATGTCATGACCTGTCATTTATGTTCGTCATGCAGTCATGTTGTGCTAACCAGTTTTCGTGTACATCCAATTAACGAAACGGCCAAGAGAGCACCAAGACTGTGGCATGTAAATCATGCCGCTCATAAATATGCATGTCATGATTTTCGTGTTATGACCTGTCATTTATGTTCGTTATGCAGTCATGTTGCGGCATACAAATTTTCGTATACATCCCATTAACGAAACGGCCAGGAGAGCACAAAGCCGTAGGCGGATAGATAGATAGATAGATAGATAGATAGATAGATAGATAGATAGATAGATAGATAGATAGATAGATAGATAGATAGATAGATAGATAGATAGATAGATACGCTTAATGTCGCCGAAGTTCGCTAAGAAATGCTTCACATTTAAAAGACGCTACCACGCACTCGGCCTGGCTGGATGCTGCAGCGCTCCGCTCCGCCTCGGCACTTTGCTTCTTATTAGATATTAAAGTAGCGATCAGGCGGTGCACTGCCTACGTCGGCCGCCGTCACGGCTATTGCTTCTTTTGCTACAATATAAATTAATCCTTCCCTCTAAGTATCCATATGTCACGCACTGCGATTCCTTTCCGTAGATCTTCCACTTTCCGGAAGCCATTCTTCGAGCAATTTGTGAGGAGTGAGACCATCTTCCTGCCATCACTGCAGAATGGTAGATCATTCCATAATCAATCCGGTAGATCATTAACGTCTAGACCACTTTAACTCATATTTACATATTAATGTTTTCTTCTTTTTTTTTCTTTACCCGCAGTATCTTTCTTTTTTCTGAGTTTACACTAGCCCCTTAATATCAGAGTTTTATAATTGATAAATTTCTTGTGTAGATGTATTTCTAACCAGGATGCTGTTTTATTATTTACTTGTAACCACTTTCTTCAGTAACGCTTCTGCCCTGAAGGCAGGATAATAGATAATTAAATATTTTTAAGATGTATTGTAATTATGCTGCAAAAGCTGCAGAAAGCTGCCTCGAAACAGCAATGCTGATAAGCCTCATGTTCGTCATTAAAATAAGGTGAGCAGGGGGCGTAGCCACGATTTCCTTTCGAAATCGATGGGAGGGGGAAAGGGGAAGTTCTTTCAATTTCCCCTGCTAACGCCTAAAATAAATTAATGATTGATTTGTGGGGTTTAACGTCCCAAAACCAGTTCTGATTATGAGAGACGCCGTAGTGGAGGGCTCCGGAAATTTCGACCACCTGGGGTTCTTTAACGTGCACTGACATCGCACAGCACACGGGCCTCAACATTTCGCCTCCATCGAAATGCAGCCGCCGCGGCCGGGATTCGATCCCGCGACCTTCGGATCTGCAGCCGAGTGCCATAACCACTAGACCACCGTGGCGGGGCCTAAAATAAATTAAATAAATTAAACGAAAATGTGTAATGAGAGTCCCTTTCTTCTCTTGCGCAGAAAAATCAATTTCGTGGTCGCATGTTGTTGAGGATGTAAACGCTGATGCCGCAGCTTACGTGTGTCGCTGTCGGCTTTCCTATACTCACCAATTTTGTTACTTCTCTCAGTGACGACGACAGTCCTGGAGAGGCGTGCGGTTCGAACAGTGTTCCTGGAAAAAGATTATTTCACGTGCTATCTTTTAGCAGGCAACTTGATAACGCAGCGTTCACGCACGTGCCGTGTGGGAAAGTATACAAAGGCCGCTAAGCCTTGATGTGTGTCAGCGTCTTTGATTTATTTATTCTTGAGTTCCATCGCACTTTACGATTACTCAAGGGCTGCACCCAAGGTGTAGTCAATGGCTACGAGTCGCCGCCACCCGAGAGCAGCGTCGCAAACTACAGTGACTCAAACTAATGCCCCGCTGCGCCTCACCCTATACTATAAACAAAGCACAGACCTGTATGCGCCGTACAGGCGTCCGTCCGCCTGACATTTAGAGCACAGAAACAGAGCCGGCTACTGCTGCACTGAACCGGAGCATGAAAGTACACATCTCTGATGGACGTACTACATAGCATCGCAGCGAATGATTCGATTTCCGATACATGCTATAGCTCTCGTTCAGCACAGTGGATTAGGCCCAATTTCTCTTCTATGCTTCTAACTTTGTAATACTATCGATTGATATCTGCCGCTAGCTGAATGTCAGTGCAACCTACAACCCTCAGAACAGTGCTGTATGCGTGTGCAATAGTAAACCTGAACGACGTTGTTCGGCAACCCAGACGCGTGTTTCTGTATACAGAGTAAGCTTCTGCGTCTATGTACTACATGTGTTGTCGCTATACTTGCTCACATTATGCACTTTTTGTTGGGTGTGCCTTCATCTCTAAGAATGTTCAGCGGAGTTCTATGCTTATAGCTGTCCTGAGTTGCGAAGATCATCGCGCATCATGTATATTGGGAGAACGGACGCACGCACGCACGCACGCACGCACACACACACACACTATATATATATATATATATATATATATATATATATATATATATATATATATATATATATATATATATATATGATTATAGAAATATCGTGCAGACTGGCCCTAACTTTGTCTGAAAAGTGTTTCCTGCATTACAATTAATTTTCGGGCGCGTTAACTTTCGCTGCAGTGACATCTATTTAAAAATTTTAATATGAAAAGTTGAAAACAGACCGAAAAGCTTTTGGCCAACCGACTCAAAATACAATATTCCTGCTCAACCGGGGACCGTGGTAAAAAAAAAAAAAGCACAGTTTCGCCAGGAGGGCGAAGCAATGAATGCGATAGCAAGGCATGATATAATATACGAATTTAGCAGCTTTAGGGGGAATCTGAATTGTAGTGAACGTGGGCTGTTAAGTAAGCATGCAGGTGCGTAAAGTACCATGGGACGGTCGAACGGCAGAGGCAACGGCCCAGCTGTCATGTTGTTTTGATGTCTTCTGGCACGTGCTTCCACCGCTCCACCGAGCTAAGCAGCGTGCACGTTGCACCATCAAGAACCATCGCCCAGCACAGCGGCATCAAGCGAGCGCGCTCCTTCCGGCAATCGTAGACGCATTCGCGTGAGCGCTATGTGGCGACGGCATTGCGGCGTTGCGACTATATGCGAGGCGCCTGGAACGGAGCAGGTGGTCAAGGCGCTGCTACGCAGTACGCAGCCCGTCTGATAGCTGCCCATTCTAGCCAACCTAGTCAGGCTCTTTGATTTTCGCACTTCTGGCAGCCCGCTGGCAGCCAGAGGGCAGCTAGCTAGCTGGTTCCGGTAGCGACAGGAAATCACGTGTGCTGGTAACCTGAGACAACCCGAAGCTGCCCGAAGATTGTAAAATCGAACGCCGGGCCGGCTTGCATAAATGTAAACAAACATGGCGCAGGCCGAAGCTTTGCGCCATGCGATCGAGTCGGTCCCTTCTGTGTTGCCCGCTTGGAAACAACATGTGGCTAGGTTTTCCGAAGAGCTGATGCGATATTCTCGAGCTACTGTGCTTTGCTGTACGATCACGTATATTCGCAAGACCTCGCGCGAATCAGTACTCAACCTGTGTTGCGTTAATTGTTGCCTTCGGCGGACAAAGCCTCCGGTGCGAGATAAGCTGCCGCGTCACTAATGTGGGTGGGGCTTAACAAGCTCACTTTTACAGAGCGCAGAAATCGCTACTGTCCGACATGTCCGGCGCCTTGACACGAGGTCTCGCGAACGTGATCGCGTTTCTGAAAGCGACAGTTCGAGTGATGACATCGCCCGCCGGCATTGATTTGTTCGCTTTCTTCCTTCACTTGATTACGTGCGCTTTTGTAGGAAATAAAGTTCTGTATTGGCACGTGTTCAACTCGTTTGAGCTGATGGTGCCTCTTTAACAGCCGGTGAGCGATACCTTAGTGGCACTAGGGGCCGGGACACTCAACTGATGTACCACTCTCGTACGAGCTAGTCGGATTCGGCTGGCGCGCTGCATGATATAAATACTGGAACGTGAAAACACACACACACACACACACACACACACACACACACACACACACACACACACACACACACACACACACACACACACACACACACACACACACACACACACACACACACACACACACACGCACACACACAAGGGGCGTGGTGATAACCAAGGGGGGTGATACCCTCCGAGCGACGGAGATGGGCCGGGCTCGTTTGATCCCTGCTTCAGCCATGTTCGTCGCCCCCGTTCGCGTGTTTTTACCCGCGGGTAGAAAGTACGATGCGTCGGGAGTTATCAATTCGGACTTTATACGGGACATGATGGCGACGGCAAAAACTCGTTGAAGCTGTCCATATAATTGTTATCGCAATAAAAAAAAAAAACGCCATCCAACCTCCTTGGATCTGTCCGTATTATTCTCGATACTTCAGTGCTTCATCAACGAACCAAACACGCCCGGTGATATCCGACTGGATATCACCGTAAATATCTTCATCTGTGCCTTACAAGGATGAACTGCTTCTTCGGCCGTCGTACGTACTTCCGGAAGCACGTACGAACCGTCCTTATACGGAACGTCTATAGCCGTCCGAACGGATCATCCAAGGAAAGTTGATGCAACGGCGTGCTGCACTACCGTATAGCCGTTCGTTTATACACCAAAATTCTCAAATTATTGGGCCCCTGTCCGCGCCGCCATCGCTGCTAAAGTTGTCAAAGAAACAAAAAGAAATACTGTTCGAATCAACTGTTAATGCACATATTTTTGATCGCCCCTCTTCTGCATATAGACTCAGGGCAACTGAGAATTTATTGATTTGATTTCTGGCGTTCTAGGTCCAAAAACCACGATTTGATTATGACAGACGCCGTAGCGGAGGGCTCCGGAAATTTCGACCACCAGGGGTTCTTTAACGTACACGACATCGCACAATACATGGACCTCAACATTTCGCCTCCATCGAAATGCAGCCGCCGCGGCCGGGATTCGATCCCGCGACCCTCAGATCAGCAGCCGAGTACCCTATAGCCACTAGACCACCATGGCGGGGCGCGATTGAGAATGAATGAATGAAGTGGACAAGTGTGTTTACATTTTGTGTGTGTATTTGTGACCGAAAAGACGCAACCGCTATACGTGAACCTGAGGTTCGCCACAAATGGCACAGTGGTTACGGTGCTCGGCTGCCACCCAAAAAACGCGGGTTCGATCCCGGCCGCGGCGGTCGCATTTTCTGTGGAGGCGAAAATTCCAGAGGCCCGTGTACTGTGCGCTTTCAGTGAACGTTAAAGAACCATAGGTGGTCGAAATTTAATTAATACGGCGTGGCTCATTATCATATCGCGGTTTTGGCGCGTAAAGTCCGACGGTTATTGCGACTGCGTACCTGTTACCCGACTGTTGTCCACATAGAGTACGCCTCCTTTGCGAAGCAGGCCGGCACGGTCCTCGACCCATTCGGCTGAGCCATGGGCGCCAGGCTCGTCTGATTGCCAGAGCACGAAGGCGAGGCTTCGCCGAGGGCGCCAGCCAAGGCGACGCAGTTCCCGGAAGGCGATGCTCTGCTGCAGCAGCTGGCTGACGGGAGACCACCTATGCTGGAGGTTTGGAGTGGTCGCCAACCGCGACATCCGGGCACCCAGCATTACGAACCGGTCTGTTCCAGCAAAATGACAGCAAATTATGAAATGAGATAGTGAGAACTGCGGATTACAGCGAGAAACGAAAAGGAAAAAAGAAAGGAATAGAGGTCTGTTTCGCCCAAAAACGAAACGCGCGCGCGCGCGCGCGCGCGTGCGTGTGTGTGTGTGTGTGTGTGTGTGTGTGTGTGTGTGTGTGTGTGTGTGTGTGTGTGTGTGTGTGTGTGTGCGTGTGTGTGTGCAGCCGAAAACCTATTCGCTGAACCAGAATATTTGAAAATAAATATACACAGTTAACAAATTAATGAGCTCATTAACAATAAAGAACCCATTATCTCAAAATACGTGCGATTTCACTGATCTCTAAAGAAGGGGTATGCCGTAAATTGTCGCGCCCTAAAACGTGACCATACAAAAAACTGCCCTCAAGTTGATAATTAAGAAGTTTATTAACAAATTCTTGCTAATTAGTCATTTCAGTGTACCTTTAGCAGCAGTGAAGGATTTCCGCCTCGGCGTAGAGTTCGTGTGCGAAGATGAGAGATATGCGTCACTGCCAAAGCATTTTTATAAAGAAGTCTGGCGCTTAATTCGCGAAACTTCTATATCCTAAGTGTTTTCCGCTAGTGGCGGGCGGGCTGCTGATACGTCTAACGCCAGGATTGGCTAAAATATTCTCTTATACGAAAATTTTTAGCGTAAGAAGTTTTCGTGAACATGCGTGTCTGTAGCAGGCTCCCTGCTATACCAGGGCTTTTCTGTACGAAATAAAACGCTCTTGCTATGCCTACCTGGTTCGATGTTTCCTCTCCACATGGCGATGACATTCTCCACTGTGGATACTGTGATGATGTTGTGCGTTTCTATCCGGAGCCTGCCACCGGGAAACAAGAGCGCTTGCCGCTGTTAAGTCAGCTGTGGAGGACCACTTAGCCTTCTATCGATGCGACGAAAGAACGCGCATGCATCGAATTGCTGTTTGGACTCTGTATATGGTAATAACGTTAAGGGAATAAATCTCAATAAGTCATCATCAGAACGAATGAGTTTGGAGTTACAGGTATGTAAACATGTTCGTACGTACACCGCTTCGCTTCGGTAGCATGTATGTGACAAGTCAACGAACGGTCGTTGCCTCTACAACGGGAACTCGATTCCACATTTACATGCACCTTTTCCGGTAAATGCAGGGTCAGCTTCATCCTTACTTGTCGACTTACGCATCTACAACAGCCACTGACTCGGTTCGCATGAAACACGGTTCATACCTAAGCGCAACTTTAACTAGCTACCTTAAACTGATCTCAACAGCATGACTGCGACATACAGCTGGACAGTTTTATGCTTACATCGTCCCGGGCTCCGAAACAAGGGCGCACGGCACGTCCAAGTTGGGATCCCACTGCGCAGGACACGCTGTTTCCGTCATGAATCTGCGCGAGATCAACCCGCCTAAATTTCCGCATTGCAAGCTCGCGTTTCCGTAAAGGTGTCGGTGCCGACTTCTTACCCAAAGATGGCCCGGGCGTCGTCCTCATTTATCGGCTGCGCAGGTATGGAAGGCAGCCCGGAATCCTGCACGCTCACTCGATGCAGGCCACCTGCCGTATAAAAACCGGTGCCATATAGCAAGGACTCAAAGCGCGAATGGTCAAAGTCCCTGTGCTGCTTCTATAAGAAATACCTGAATCTGGGCACGTGATGACATCATGCAAATCATCCGCCAGCCTCACTTTACCATGGGTGCCGTGGGTGCCGCCAAGAGCAACCTACTCCAGTGTGGTTATGCTTCGTAAAAGACAACTGGGCAAATACAAACTATTCGCATTCAATCGCCCATGAAAATGTTGGCCTCATCGCCGAGACGCCTATTAAGTCAGTGTTACGCGTTCTCTATTTTCTCCACCTAGCCTATCTGATACTGCGAGACTTGCGCATCGCACCATGTGACGGATATCCCGGCGTCAGGGGGTCGCCAAGAAGCCTGGCCACTGTCCCATGTTGCAGGGCATTTTCACCAATCCAGATGGGTTCAGGAAAGCCGACACGTCGTTTCACTGCGACGGGGATGTCATTTGAGCTCAGGAAGAAGATCGCTCCAATGGCACCTCGTGCTTGGATGTTCATTATCTGCACGCACGGTGGGTAATTGATTATGTTCGTTTTTTTTTTTCACCATCGTCTTCGTCTCTTGCAATAAACCAATTTTTGCAGCACTCTACACAGGGGGCACCATGCGAGAACCGACTGGTGTAACATTTCACAGAAGGCTTTACGAGCGGAACGGCTGGGTGATGTTTTATTTAAAGCATAAATAGATTGTGCAAACGAGCCACCATTTGATTCGACACAAACCTTTTTGTCTTCAATCAGAGGGAAATAATACATTACGGGGAAACACACATGCGTTCTGAATGATCACTATAAAAGAAAAAAAAAATATGCAGGCACCCAGATATTGCAGGCCAAATATATACGAAAGAAAAAAAAAAGCCGTGACGATATAGGAGCGCAACCACACCAGCAGAATCTCGAATGTTTCGTCTTCAGGTGCACATGAAATGGACAAAGGCTTCATTTTTGTGGAATTCTTTTAAGGAAACATTTCGCTTACCTGCTCACCCTTGCTGATCTTTCCGACTCGTACCAAACATATGCGCCCGGCAACGTCTATTTTGAGAGCTCTCAGAAGGTAGAAGTCAGATTCCTGTGCGTAGTTCACGTACACAGCAGACCCCTGTTCATGGCAAGAAAAAAAAAAAAGAAACCCTGACGTGTTGCCTATGATCATTTCTCGTTCCGTATAACAAGTGTTCCTTAATAAAGAGACATGGAAAAGAAGCAGCCCGGGGCCTCACAGTTACTTCAGCGTGTCACTTGTAGTACCTCTTTCAAGTGTAACGAAAGGGAAGGGGTCAAGGGCTCGTTTTTATTTGTTAAAAACAACTTAATGAGCAAACAGACAATGAAGCCAAGTGTATCACACGAGCTCAAGTTGTACGTCCGTGCACATTTTCAGATGTCTTTAACGCGGTTTCGGCGGGTGCATATAGCTTTAGAAGGAACGACGACGTGCCTGGTTATTGCTCTGTCCATGGCAAGGTTCAAGCTCTATAGAAGGGGATAGAGTTCAAAAATGACAGAGACTTGAGTTGGTTGGCAAGGATTCACCGTGAATAAAGACACGTGAACATGAAGGCATAACAGAAACACCGTACGTGTGATTCTTCGTGTTTATTGCACGCCCCTCCCACGATGACAGAGTTCTAAATTCGTAATCGAATAAAACCGTGTACATCGAAGCGCGTACGTAGATGGGGGCTCGGAAACCACGTGGCGTAAGGACAGGAAAAAAATTGGAAGGTCGTTACGGTGGAGGTATCCGAGTAGACCCGAAAAAAAAAAAAAAAAGACCTTGGCGCATGTTTGAATATGGCTTCAACTAACGCTTTTTGCGGAGTGGGCCCGGAACATCTGTACGATCGGCACCTCGAATAGGTCTGCTTCGAGGCGACGAAAACACCTGTGTTTTCTGCGTATAATTACCCCACGTGTTACAATAAAAACTGATTGATTGATTGATTGATTGATTGATTCGAGAAATGACATCGGCGACGTCATCCTGGTATGGTTCTCGTTAGGCAGTGTAAAAGCAGTAAAGTTGATCTGGTAGGTATGAATTCATTGTAACTAATCGGTTTAGGTATACAATGAACACCGTCGAGGGAGTGGCGCCACATATCTGTGATTTACATTAGCGAATACTTGAGAAACAAAAGACTGATCGGCAGAAAATTTTGCCTCCTTGTCTCCTCGCCGCCTACAAACAACGCGTCTATCCAATGCAACTCTTTCTCAATTTCTCATCTCTCTCTGAGATTGTTGAGCTATAGATGTCCTATGGCCTCTGCTGAGCGTCGCCGCTTCGATTCCGGCTGCAACGGCAGCATTTCAAGGGGGCTGATACCCAAACACGCCCATGTTTTATTGCGACAGCAATTATATAGATAGTGTTGCGTTTCAAGATAGGGCGTCGGTGAAGCGCGCCATAGCCGCGGGCATCGGGGCTGCGAGATGACCTTATGGGGAGCACGTGTTCCTTTCTCGCCCAAGGTCGCGACCACCCAGCCCGAAACCACGTGGCCTTGGTGTCGTTAGGAGACGGCGCGTAACGAGGATGAGTCGACTTTCTGGCCCACCGAAAAGATACCTGTTGTCGGCTTGGGGGAGGACAACCTGGCACGCACGCTTCGACCCCTGCTGTGCTGCGGCTCCGAGGGAGCCTCGCCTCCGCCCGGCCGCCCCTCCTGTCTTGGAATGGCCCTGGGAGATGGAGTAGAAGGCTGCGACGGATGAAACGAGAGGGAGACGAGAGACGGAGATCGGACAGCCAGGGTCTCAGTGCCCGAGTTCGCTGTGCCGATAGTTGAAATGTAAATAAATGTTAAGTTTTCATTTTCAACTACTCGGAGTCGTGCCTCCATCAGTAAGCCAAACTTGATCACCGACACGAACGGCCCACGCGCGACGCAACAAACTGGTAGGCAGCGGCGAGATCAAGAAGAGGCTGGCGGAAGACTGTCGACGGAAGAGCGACATCTGTGGATCAGGGATCAGCAGAGCTCCTGTTCGTGGCTCCGGGAGACACAACCGTCGCAGTAACGGCGTGGAGGCTGGAACGACTCGGAGGAAGAGCAGCAGAAGGCGCAGTCCACACGATCTGGGATCGGCGGACCTGGCAACGTGGCTCCGGGAGACACGACCTTCGCAAGCTCGCAGTTCGGTGAGTGCTTGAGCGACTACGTTTTGCTGGACGATAAGGACAGGGTTCTGTATCGGGCAATTAGGTCTGACTAACCGCCACTGGGTGTGTGGTTAATTCAGGGAAACTCGTAGCCGGCTCTCGAAGGCATGGATATCACCGTGTTAAGAAAGGAAGAGCTTCTGCTGTTGGCAGCAGAGCTCGGAATGGATATAAACAGTAGGTTGAGGAAGCCCGAAATTCGCGCTGCAATCGAAGAAGTGGGTTTCGAGGAGGACGAGCTCACAGATGCTTGGGAAAAGATATGTCGCGAGCGGAATGAAAGGGCGGAAGAGAAAGAGAAGCAGGAAAAGAGGGAACAAAGGCAGGCAGAAATTGAGCTCGAAAGAATAAAGCTAGAGCAGGCGAGATTGGCGCGCAGTGCGGACGCGGCGCCACCGCCTCCAGCGGAAAGTGTGAAAATGACAAACTTGCTTCAGCCGTACAAGACAGGCGATGACATCGGTCTCTACCTGGTTAATTTTGAACGGATTTGTGAGAAGTACTCATTTCACCGAGACACATGGCCAGAGCGGTTGCTTGCGTTGTTGCCGGGAGAAGCCTCGCAAGTCGTGGCCCGACTTAGCGCAGCCGAGGCAGGCGAATACAGCTCAGTGAAATCGAGCTTGCTCGCAAAATACAGGCTTTCAACGGAGGAATTTCGGAGGAGATTTCGCCAGGAAAGGAAAAAGTCTAACGAGAGTTTTGTGGAGTTTGCGTGTAGCCTGAGGGACAATTTTTCGGAGTGGGTGAAAGGAACAGGGGCGGATAACTTCACTAAATTGGGAGATCTAATCTGCTTAGAGCAGTTCTATGAGACTTTGCCCGATAACGTGCGCCTTTGGGTTAGGGATCGACAGGAAGGTGTGTCTGTAAAGCGTGCCGCACAGCTTGCTGATGAGTATGTCGTAAGTCGAGGCCTTAGGACTCAGGTCTATGGCGTGCACAATTATCAAAAGCCTTCCCCACGGCCACAAGCGTACCCTCGAGGACAGCAAACCGCAGCTAAACGAGACGACGCTAATCAGACTTCAGCTCGCTCTGAAGGCATAGTGAAAGCACCTGAAAGGGGTAGTAATAAACCCGCAAATCAGTCGGAAGAGCTCGAAGCCAGAGTTCAGGTGACATGCTTTAACTGCAAGGAAACAGGTCATTTCGCCCGAAACTGTTCAAAGAAAAGGCCCGTATTCGCTTGCATAAGCGATCATCCAAGTAACATTGATCTACTGAAGCCATACATGACAGACCTCATGGTAAATGGGAAAGAATGTAAAGTGCTGAGGGACTCGGCGGCGACCATGGATGTCGTTCATCCGAGCTATGTAAAAACTGACGACTACTTATCCGAATGCGCGTGGATAAGGCAGGCCGTCAGCGAGGACTCAGTGTGCTTACCTATGGCAAAGGTACAGATTGAGGGACCTTTCGGAGCTATCGAGACAGTGGCAGCAGTGTCCAAAGGGCTACCCGAGGGCTACCCTTACCTTTTCTCGAACAACTCAGAGTCGCTGCTAAATAAAAGGGGATGCACATTTGCTGAAGCTCAGGTTATGGCTTTGACGAGGTCAAATGCGCGCGCACTCGCTCAACAGCTGCGTTACGACGATAGTGAAAGCGTCCAATCGAAAGATGAAGTAGCCAGCTCCGAAAACGTAGTTGCGCCGGAGGAGGAGAACCCCGAAAATCTGGAGGATTCTCGCGATAAGGAGCGACCAGTTGAGAAAAAGAAAAGGAAATCTAAAGGAAAAGATAACAGTTTTCAGGGAACGGTGTTAGCACCGACTGCGCCTAGCTACGAGCGCTTGCTGGGTGTTGACCGAAAAACACTGCGAGAGGCACAAAAGAACGATCCGACGTTAGGAGTTCTGAACAGCGGAAGCAGTGAGGGGGTGTCGTCGAAAAACATTTCTTTCGAAGTGAGAAAGGGCGTCCTGTACCGTAAGTACCGAGATAGGCGAGGGCGATCTTACGATCAACTGGTGGTGCCGGCACCGTATCGCAGTGACATACTGAGCCTTTGTCATGATCACGCGTGGGCAGGACACCTAGGTATAAATAAAACGAAGAAAAGGCTGCTGCAGAAATTTTATTGGCCAGGGTGCTTCAGAGAGGTGGAGAATTTTGTGCGCACTTGTGATACTTGTCAGAGAGCAGGCAAGTCTAACGGCCGATGGAAAGCACCGATGGTAAAAGTGCCAATTATTTCTGAGCCCTTTCGCAGAGTGGTTGTGGATTTGGTGGGACCGCTGCCGAAAACAACGGCGGGAAACAGGTACATTCTAACGTTGTTGTGCCCGGCGACCAAATTTCCTGAGGCGGTACCATTGAAGGAGGCAACTTCGGTAGAGGTAGTCGATGCACTGCTTTCCATTTTTTCGCGCCTTGGTTTCCCAGCAGAAATGCAATCCGATCAAGGAACGGTGTTCACGAGCGCACTCACGACAACGTTTCTCGAGAAGTGCGGGGTCAGGATTTTGCATAGCTCAGTATATCACCCTCAAAGTAACAGCGTGGGGAGGTGGCACGCCGCACTCAAGAAAGTTTTGAGAGCGGTTTGCCTCGGAAGGACTCATTTGGTACAGCGTCAAATCGAGCAGACAACAACGGTTCCTTTTAGTTCGAAGGCTTACCGCATGTCCCCACGGCGGCTAGGCATAATGAAGCCAGAAGTGAAAAGGACGCTTCGCCTGGGTGTAATTAAGGAAGGATGCAGTGACTATTGCTCACCCTTAATGCTCGTTGAAGTTCCCGGGAAAGATCCACCGCCGTGCGTGCACTATCAAATGCTGAATGCCGTAACAAAGGACCCAGTGTACCCCTTGCCTGATATAGAGGAGAGGGTCGAGCTCTTAAGCAAGGCCACAGTGATTTCAGACTATGGGAGAGAATTTGTTCTCCAGTGCGACGCCAGCAACCGTGTTCTGGGTGTAGTCCTGGCCCAAATAAACGATAGTGGTGAAGAGCATCCCGTGCTCTATATCAGCAGGAAATTGACCACACGGGAAGAAGCCTTCAGCACATCTGAAAAGGAGTGTTTGTGTATAGTGTGGGCAATCCAAAAATTAGGATGCTATATTCAAGGCACGAAATTCACGGTCGAGAGCGACCATTGCCCTCTTTCATGGCTGAACCGAATGTCGAGCAAAAACGGGAGGCTTCTAAGATGGGGCCTCATTTTGCAGGAATATAAATTTTGAGGTGGAGTATGGAAAAGGGAGCCAGAGGAAGAACGCGGGCAGACTTAGTCGCGGATTTTAGTAACCCAACAGAGGTTTCCATTTTTTTTTCTTGTTGCTTTAAGAAAACTTGTTCTATTCGGTCCGCTGTCCAGGAAAACGTCACCTGGTATTTGTTTTCCAACCTTGCGAGGGCTGGCCACGACAGTGATAAGAAAAAAGTAGCAGAGAAAGAGGTAGAATTGTGTAAAGCGTTGTGGGAACTTTAGTGTCCGGCGGACGTGTCGCTTGGGCACGCCCACCGCGGTGAATGTGTTGTGCTTGTGTTTTGTGCTGAGACAGCTTCCAGCTGCAAAGTGTTCTCATTCATCGCACCAAGAAAGCACCTCGACGCTTCGGGCGACCAGACAGCTGGCCACCCTTAGGTCGGATCTCCCGGCGGCGGAGGAGTTTGTTGCGTTTCAAGATAGGGCGTCGGTGAAGCGCGCCATAGCCGCGGGCATCGGGGCTGCGAGATGACCTTATGGGGAGCACGTGTTCCTTTCTCGCCCAAGGTCGCGACCACCCAGCCCGAAACCACGTGGCCTTGGTGTCGTTAGGAGACGGCGCGTAACGAGGATGAGTCGACTTTCTGGCCCACCGAAAAGATACCTGTTGTCGGCTTGGGGGAGGACAACCTGGCACGCACGCTTCGACCCCTGCTGTGCTGCGGCTCCGAGGGAGCCTCGCCTCCGCCCGGCCGCCCCTCCTGTCTTGGAATGGCCCTGGGAGATGGAGTAGAAGGCTGCGACGGATGAAACGAGAGGGAGACGAGAGACGGAGATCGGACAGCCAGGGTCTCAGTGCCCGAGTTCGCTGTGCCGATAGTTGAAATGTAAATAAATGTTAAGTTTTCATTTTCAACTACTCGGAGTCGTGCCTCCATCAGTAAGCCAAACTTGATCACCGACACGAACGGCCCACGCGCGACGCGACAATAGACTCGACGGGTTTTCGCCATTGCCGTCGCCGTCGCCCTCATGTCCCGTATGAAGTACAAATTGACAAACCCCCGCGTATCGAACCTTCTACCCGCGGGTACAAGCACGCAAGCGGGGCGACGAACGCGGCTGAAGCAAAGATCAAACAAGCCCGGCCCATCTCCGTCACTCGAAGGGCGCATGCGATAACATTACCCCGCTCGGCTCGGGAGGCCTGCGTGGAGGAGGAGGGGAAACGCTCCACCCGTCTTTAACGAGGAGGAGGAGGAGAAGGAGGAAGGGACGAAAGACATGGAGGTTTTCCAGTGCTGAGACCGGCTGGCTACCCTGTGCTGAGGAAAAGGGGTGAGGGGAATGAAAGATAATAGAAAGAAGACACAACAAGAAAGAAGAAAAAGAGAGAGAAAAAACAAATACACACACACAAAAAACGCGACACTGCTTAAAGTCTGACCCTTAGACCGCTCGTCCTTAAAAATCGCAACAACGCGTTCAGCGCTTTCTGTGCTGACGATGGTCCGGGCCAGTGTCCCAAGGCTCGTTGCTCGGACAAAGGGCGCCTGTCAGGTCTGTCTAGAGCAGCGGTAACGAGCATTACAAGGCGCGATATGGGGGGGGGGGGCTGTCAATGGCGGACTTCGCGCACTGGCGCCCGCGCTGTGCCGGCGCTATCTCGGCAGCCATCAGACGTTGCAGCGTATGTAGCAGCGCCTTGATCGCGTGCTCCGTTCCAGGCACCTCGAAAATACTAGTCGCAACGACGGCAATGCCCTCGCCACACAGCGCCCCTGCGAATGCGTCTCCGAGTGCCGGAAGGAACGTGCTCGCTTGATGCCGCTGTGCTAGGCCTACTTTCTCGATGGTGCGAAGTGCACGCTGCTTAGCGCGGCCGCGCAGTGTGAAGCGCGGGCAAGCGATCAAAACAACATGATTTAGCTCGAAGTACTGCTGAGCCGTTGTCTCCGCCGCTCGACCGTCACACGGTAACTTTACGCAACTGCATGCTGACTTAATAAGCACACGTTCACTACAATTCAGATTGCCCCTATAAGGACGCTGCATTACTTCGTATATCATGCATTGCTGTCGCATTCACTGCTTCGCCCTTCTGACGAAACTGATCTTTTTGGGCAACTCTGGGCCAAAATTAACACGGATCACTGCGACGCCTCTCATAGCCAATTCGTGGTTTTATCGGCACGTACAACTCAAGAATTAGTTTCTTTATCTTTCCTCTGGCAACTGAAACGTCGCCATACAGTGTTGATCAGAGCGCTGGCTCGTTTCACCTGTTCGCTGCGTTCGCCCTATAGTGAATGAAACTGCAGAAAATTAACATAATGCCAGGTCTCTTTTGGAAGAATATAATGGTCATGCAGACTATTAACTGATCAGGGTCGTAATATAACCGAATGTAGACCTAGTGAGAAGGGCTGAATGAAAAAAAGAAAGAAAAAGAGGCCCGCTTGACAACGGCACGACAGCTGTAGAGACAAAACACAAACGACAAAAAAGAAAAAAAAGCACCTAAGATGACTCAAAGCCCTCGCACACAGTGGATATTGTGTGCTCAGTGTGCATGAGAATGGCACGCAATATGCGCTTGTGTGGCTTTAGGTGCGCTGCGATAACCACAGTGCTCGGCGAGTCCACATGCAACAATCCCGCGCTTATCGTTTCCCACAATGATACCGTCGACAATCGTGCTTCCTGTGCGACTATCGCATAAGCGGCGTCGGATTCGCAAAGCTTTCACTGCGTACGAATTGCTCGCAACTGCGCGGCCCGCCTTTGCTGATATGTTGGCACTCGCTAATGGCGACTGTGCGGCCAACTGCCTTTTGAATAAGGTACATGTGTCATGTAGGCTTTCATTGCAAGTAAATGCTCGACGAAGCAAATTAAGCAAAGGTTGTGCATGAATAGAGAAAGCGAGCGAATGAGAGAATTTAAGAAGCGAACCGCTACTTTCAGTTTGTTTTGTCCAGATCTTACGTCGGCGCTGTCTTTCGTTCCTCTTGCTGAGTAGCGAGCAGATGGATTTTGGCCACGTCCTCTCGTTAATTCACGCAAGCGGGCTTGCAGCCGCCGTTCGGCAATTTACTTAGTACGCTAACGCAAAACGTTCATCCGCAGAAGCTGCATAAGCGCTGCGTTCACAACGCATATGTGCATAGATTGGGACAGAGCCGTCGTGGTGGTACAGTGGTCTATTGCGATCCCAAAAGGCCAGGTGGTCGACATTTCCGGAGGCCTCCACTTCGGCGTGCGTGATAATCATATCGTGGTTGTGGCACGCAAAACCCGAGCTATTATTACTATTACTGGGACACATGCTCAGTCGTGCAGTATATGTATACAGAGCTCTGATCAACTCACGTTCACATTGCGAGCAGGAGAGTACGCCAGGAAAGCGGACCTGTTGTTTGAAATACTGGAAGGGACGTCGGTGCTTGTTGCTTTTAAGACGATCTCTCCGGAACGGTACATCGTTACCTGCAACGAGGTAAACCTTTTCGTTGCTTTATTCCTTTTCGCTCAAAAGACACACGTGCTTTCGTGGTCGTACGCATATTGGCTCTAACATCAGAAGCTTATTACCTTATAAATGACCTTACACACCCCATTGTTGTTATCGTCAGTATTTTATCTCACTTTAAGATCTCCTATTTACCTCCTCATGCGCGAGGCGATTCCATTTTTTTCTGTCGGTAAGTGAAAGGTTGCAGCAGTTTATGCACTAAAGCCTCGCTATCCATTATTCGATCGTCTTTCGCACGAAATCGCCATGAGGCTTCGCTCTATATGCTGGCGTTTCGTATACACCGTGGGACAAACACAGTTCCGGGTAATGTGTGAACGCCCGCCCTGTCGCCACTCTTCGGCGTGGCAAGACGTCCTGCTACCTTCAGCTCATACTGTAACCTCGCCGTCGCTTCTCTGCAGTGTAATGGCTAAAGATACGCCGTTATTGACGCGTGAGGTGTGTTCATCAGGCGATTTACGTGTACGAAATTTTGCACTCATGTTCGTTATGTAGTCTGTACACAAATGTTAACGCCTTTCGCCTATAATAGACGATGTATTTCACTTTCTGAACATCAAAGAGGAGCTGGCCTCTTTATTAATCGGTACGACATACTATGAACAGTTTTCAATTTGTAAGAGCTCATTCGATCAATGGTAGCCATTCTCATTGGCTAAAACAAAATTATTATGCCTGAAATTACATTTTGTCACAGCCATAACAATTTTACAATTAGCGCACATTACCATGCTCACCTCGTTATTTCTTGTGCTGTGTGGATAGCTGCGCAAAACTTGATATTTTCTGACCTTCACAACATCCATCTCAAGGCCCTTCCAGTAATTCTTCACCGTTGTGAGTGCGTCAACGTGTCCCTTGGCCTTTTCGAAAGCCCTGCAAGAATCCGCGAAACAGCTCGCTGTCGTGCCTGCCGTAGCCTCAGATACAACGGAGCACGCCGAAAGGCGGCTCGTAGGAAAGGATGCGGACCCAGGCACAAACGCAGACGCAGAGCAAAGCCCCGCATTTATTCATAGCGTGTCCTTAAATATGCACTGGGGCGCCGAATACAGCGACCCCTAAAGTCGGATCTATATACAGCGGTCCAAACCGAAAGGGAAACCGATACACAACACACGTCACAAAGAGATCAAAACAGTGAGCTCTAAACTGACACTTGCACTCGGTCGGGTCTCCTAAAAAGAAAAATTATTTATGGAAGGCAATCTACTATGCATATACTGCGGCCTTTATCGATTAAGGACCGCTCTTACTGCTACTGTTAGCCACGTATATGGCTTTCGACCATGTACGTGGCTTGCCGTTGGCCGGCTAGCGTCGTTAAGTAAATGCCCGGCACCACGATTTTGTGCATAAAAGACATGGGCACTAATTTTGTGTTCACTATGTAACACCTGTCGATCAGGAAAATTGAAGAAGAAAGGATAGAGGCTGGACTACCAACTGTTGGTAGTTGGCAGTCTAGCATCTGTCCTTTCTTTTTCAATTTTCCTGTGTGCGTCCGTTCCGGCTGGCTTTTTTTTACAAGTTGCAATGAACGAACTAGCCCAACAGCGTGTCTTACTTTGCTATAAACCCCGGCTTACGACCTACAGTGGCCCTTCTGGGGAGCCGACGACTGACGTTTAAGTGCATATCGTCTATTATGGCCGAAAAATTTGGAAAAATTAAGAATTAAGAAAATAAAGGATGTGTGCACCTATATTTATTCGGTTCTCATGTTTGAGTACAGCCTAAAAACAAACAAATATCATCATCATTATCATCATCATCACCAGCCTATCTTACGTCCACTGCAGGACGAAGGCCTCTCCCAATGCTCTCCATCCTTTCCTGTCCTGTGCGACCTGATTCCATTTGATGCCTGCGAATTTCTTAATTTCGACCCCCCATCTTACTCTCTGTCGTCCACGGCTGCGCTTACCCTCTCTTGGTATCCATTCCGTCTTTCTAACTGTCCATAGGTTATGTAGCCTTCTCATCACGTGGCCTGCCCATGTCCATTTTTTTTTTCTTAACATCGTTCATTATGTCGGCGACCCCCGTCTGTTCTCTGACCCACTCGGCTGTCTTCCTGTCTCTCAGTGTAAGGCCTATCATTTTTCGTTCTATCACCCGCTGCACGCTTCTTAACTTCCTCTCGAGCTTCTTTGTGTTTCTCCAGGTTTCTGCCCCGTAAGTCAGTACTGGCAAGATGCAGTAGTTGTATAGTTTCCGCTTGAGTGATAGTGGTAGGTTTCCGTTCCGAGTTGGGAATGACTCTCATACGCGTCCTCCCATGTTTATTCTACGGTGGATTTCTTTTATATGGGACGAGGAGATACAATTTCTCCAATGCTATTTACTGCATGTTTGGAAGAAATCTCCAAAAGATTAGACTGAGGCGAGACAGGGCTAAGGATTAACGGCGAATATCCGAGTAACTTGCGATTTGCCGACGACATCATACTCTTGTTGCGTCCGGGACTACGGAGATGGAGCGGCGCCACCAGAGACTCGTTAACGCAGGTGTCGTTAGAGATACGAGTCGAACGTGTCGAGTGCCGGTAACGATTTCCTCGTTACCTCTGGCCGGAAGACGTCGAGGTGTGTCACCGGAAGACGTCCAGATGCGCCATCGTATGGTCCGGCTGCGTACGTGTGACCTCGGCCACATTCGAAGAAAAAGGGGGAGGTCCACAACCTTCTTCCCCTTCGGACCTTCAACCTCCGATTGGAAGAAGAAGCGTCGACTGGGCCCTCCCAAGAAGGCGTCGCCGGACGACGCTGGTTATTTAATCCACGGGAGAGAGGATTCGATTGAGATTCGGCCATCACCTTCAAACCATGTAAATAAATGTAAATATTCTCTTCTGAAACCAACTCCTCGTACTCTTCCCTCCTGCCCCGTGGACTCCTGGCCTGAAGGCGACACGAGTCCACGACATATGGTGGCAGCGATAAACCACGACAAGCGGTGGCAGCGGTGGGGCCGCAACAACTGGCTGGCAAGCGGTGGGATGAACCACGACGACGGATGGCGACCGGCGTGATGAACCGGAGGCTCCATGGAGAAAGGACCGGCCGAAAGCCCGAGAACTGGAAGACGGCGGGATCCACATAGCGTACCACGACTGCACGGTATTGGGTGAGTGTCTGGCTTTGTGCTTGAGAGTCATCGAGTCTTTTAGCCTAGAACCGTTAAAAGCTCGATCGTACAACTGCCTAGAATTGTGGAAGTGCGTATCTCAGCAGAAAGCAGCTTTCAAGGGGACGTAAACAAGCTGCTGAAGGCAACCCGTATGGCTTTGTGGAAAAGTGCAGAATTATTGGTAGTGGACGTGAGGAAGTGAACAGGGAGCTTGAGAGTGATTATTGATGTTGAAAGGATAGGTGCAGAGGAGGAAGAGTTACGTAGGATTGGGAGTTGATTGAGTGATTAATAAATTCAAAAAGGTAGACAAGGACTAGGCAACTTGGGACTGCTAGTGTGGGCTTTCGTTAATTCTGTAGAATTTACCAGGCTTCAATTTCTCTAGGACCAGAATTGAAACGCTGGTGGGGTTGATTTCTACATTTTTGCGAAAGCCGAGTCAAAGTTTAAAGCGGTCACCATGGACTTGACGAGTTTGACGAAGGCTAGCCTGTTGATGCTCGCTGAGGAGTTTGATTTGGATATAGATGAGGACTTGCCTGAATCGGAAATTCGAAACATAATAGTAGAAAGTGGTAGCGATCCGGAGGACATTGAATATTTCGGGACCTTAATTCTAATTAATCAGGAAAGAGAAATGAAGGAAAGAATTGAGGACGAAAGGCGCAGGCAGGAGCTGAAATATTTGAACGATGAAATTGAAAGGCTAGATCGTGAACGGAAGGCAATGCAGAGAGATAATCAGGTATCTGCGGAAGTAGCGCACGAAAGGTGCGGATGGTAGCGTGTGCGGTGGAGGTCAGAGCCGATGAAAGGGCTAGCGCACGTGAGAGTAGCAGCGCGTTGACAAGCGAAGTGAACGTTGCTGATGAACATGCCGCAGTGAGAGTGGATTCCACTGAAGGCCGAAAAAAACGCGACGAAGTATCGTGCCAATGGGATGAAAGAGAAGCACCTAGAGAAGTTGCGGACGATTTGGCACGAATACAAAATGCGGACGTCGTGACGGTGTATCTTGCATGTGATGTCCAAGGTGATTTCGACACGTCATGCAAGAACACCAGTGAAAGGCCAGGAGAGCGCAGTGAAGCGCAATGTGAGCAGGAGGTTGTACAGGTGCATGAAAAGGAAGCGAAGGGCTCCGAAATGCGCAGAAAGAAGCGGCATAGGCCGAAAAGGCGCCGCAGTGAGAGGAATGCCACACTGAGCGTGGATGGTTTCCAGACGGACTTCAATCGAAGAAGCACAAAAATGAGAAAGGTGTGGTTGTCATCGAAGGCTAATCGGCGCGGAACACGTACGAGCCGCCGAACGAAGAGGGGAGGAAAAGAGCACTCTGCGCGAGCGCGGTCCGAGGGCCGGTTGCAGTTATCTTCCCGTCCTCTTCACGGTGTAGAATTGTCGCGGCGGGTGTGCAAGGTCAGGGGTCGCCGCGAAGTCGCCGAACAATGCGACCACAGTAGCGCAGGCAAGGCGATGGCGAGGATAGTGGCGCAGCGCGGAGAGTCGAACAGGTGTCTCGCGTTTCGCGTTTCCTGTCCAAGAGAAGTGTTCAATGAACGACCACCGCGAGTACGTCTCAAAAATGGGAGACAGACGAGGTTTTTCAGTGGATGACTTGTTTGGAAGACACTTTTGTTTGTTTGTTTATTTTAGCCTTGCGAAGTGGTTTCTTTATCTCCGCGTGCAGCTTGAGATTTGTTTTGTAGCTTTCTTGTAGATGTTAGATTGAATTTCGTGAACTGTAACTTTTGTTGAGATGATAGTGAGTGTGAAGGCGAAGTCGATAGTGAGAAGGCGAGTTGTTTGTTGAAGGGTTACAGTCATGTATGAGACTGAATGGTCTGCGATGTGTTTAAGAGATTGAGTTTGAAGAATCGTATGACCGCAAATGTTTTGAAGGAGTAGTGTTTGAATTGCGCGTCATTCAGGTCGAATGCAAGGAATCGAGTTACGGTTTGTACAAAGAGTATGTAAACCGCGGAAATGTTTGAGGTTATTTTGTAGCATGAGTAAGTCATAAGCAATGGTATTGTTGTGAGTTTTCTAGAGAGTAATGCTGGCGAGAGTTTTGTTTGTTGCTTTAAACTCATAGGTACTGTGTGGACGCTGGCAAAGAATCAGGTTATTGTTTGTTCAACAAGTGCGTAAATAATGGCAATGTTTTAAGTTCACAAGAGTGATTAATAAGCATGGATATTGTTATTGAGTTTTGCGCATAACTTTGGAGAGTTTTGCTTTCTGTTTATTGCTTTGAAGGCATGTGCAGTGTGTGGACAAGAGCAAGGTTATTTTATATAGTGTGTGAAGTGTAAGAATTGTGACCGCAAAGTCAGAGCTAGTTTTGCAGTACCTTCGCGGAGTGGAAGTTTAAGTAGCACTAGGACGTGCGAAAGCGGATGTTGAATATTATTAGTGTTCCTGTCGTTATGCTGCATAGGCTTGTAATTGTTTGTGTAGAGCACGTTTGCAAATTTAGCTCTTGCTCTAATGCAGCTCGACAGTTTTCTTTCGTCTGCTCGCGGGAACATGATGGCTCACTTTGACGGCACAAAATTTTGGGAACGAAAGGTCGGGGTCATATGTGAGGCATGTACTGGTTCAGAAATGTGGAGCCTGGTGGATTTGCGGCAGATTGCGATAGCTCACACATGTAGTTCATCGAGTGGAAATGATAACTGATGTAAACTGTAAGCACAAATTAATTCAGGGATAGAAATTGGGAGCTTCAGCGAATGTTTACAACTGTTTTGAAGGCTGCTTTCATTTAATTTGAGAAATGTGAGGCAGATTGGTTTAGTTATTTTGGACTCGATGGCTCCTAGTGCGGGCAGGGCACTTCCCGTGCCTGTAGTTGTGTGTGTCTGTTTACGTGTGTGCCCAGGACGAGAGCCACCAAGGCATGTGTGAGAACGCCACATCGGAGCTTTCGTCGTCAACAGTGGCCCACGGAGAGCTCATCGAACCCCGACACTTCGGCCGACCTGGTATGCTGGTCACCCTCAGGTCGGGTCTCCCGCCGGCGGACGGAGCTGTTGCGTCCGGGACTACGGAGATGGAGCGGCGCCACCAGAGACTCGTTAACGCAGGTGTCGTTAGAGATACGAGTCGAACGTGTCGAGTGCCGGTAACGATTTCCTCGTTACCTCTGGCCGGAAGACGTCGAGGTGTGTCACCGGAAGACGTCCAGATGCGCCATCGTATGGTCCGGCTGCGTACGTGTGACCTCGGCCACATTCGAAGAAAAAGGGGGAGGTCCACAACCTTCTTCCCCTTCGGACCTTCAACCTCAGATTGGAAGAAGAAGCGTCGACTGGGCCCTCCCAAGAAGGCGTCGCCGGACGACGCTGGTTATTTAATCCACGGGAGAGAGGATTCGATTGAGATTCGGCCATCACCTTCAAACCATGTAAATAAATGTAAATATTCTCTTCTGAAACCAACTCCTCGTACTCTTCCCTCCTGCCCCGTGGACTCCTGGCCTGAAGGCGACACGAGTCCCCGACAAATGGTGGCAGCGATAAACCGCAACAAGCGGTGGCAGCGGTGAGGATCGCAACACTCTTTAGCAATGATGGCGACGAACTGCAAAAGATGATTGAAGACTTAAGCCGATAAAGCGCTAAGGTAGGATTAAGGATGAACATGCAGAAAACAAAGATAATGCTAAGTGGCACTGCTAGAAAACGTGTCTTCACGATCGAAAACCAGACATTACAAGTAGTAGGAGAATACCTATATCTAGGACAGCTACTGACAGGATAACCCGACCATATAAGAGAAAAAACAAAACAAAACAAATGTACACCCAATTTAAACATCATTTTTGCATGAAGTTGTTATTTTGGGTGCACTACGTTCATGCAATTCAGCCTTAAGCTTACACTTGCGTTTTAAATACAAGTAATGTATATCTGGATTTATGTGTACAGAATAATCTGCGTTGACACAATTCCGGATTGGCGTTTTATATGCGTAGTTTAGCTCTGACGCTATGACTGCGTGTGTAGTGGTGCGGCCTGCTCCCACGGAGAGTCACGGTGATTGTTACGCTTGTAGTCCTGTCCATGCGGAACTGCTGGTCTAGCTGTTATTAGTAGAAACCACGGTGTTAGAAACGTAGGCAGTGGCGGATGCAGAGGGCGTTTAGGTCGTTTGTCCTCCCCCCCCCTCCCCCCCCCCCCCCCCCCCCCACACACACACCTTTTCCTCATTAACTTTTCTTACACACTCGTGATTTTCCAATGCATGCCCCACAAGAAGACGTATTTCAGAATAATCCTTATCAGTGACCCTTTGATGGCGCCGAACACTGTCTACCACCTGAAAGCGCACTCGCAACCTCTTTGGTTGCTGACGCCCTAAACTCAGCTGTAAGTGCAACACTTCCCATAGGCTTACCCCCCTCTGCAGTAACATACTCTATCTGCCCCTGAACGGTTCAAGGAACTTCTGCCGTTAAACGCTACTGATGCAGCTTCAGCACTGATAAGGGTAGTAATAACCTACGCGGGACATGGGCGCAGCGCGCTGAACGGTAGGTAATTAAAATTTTCGTTCATTGTTCTCTCTGCTTCGTAAAATTCCATTAGAAGTATCGCCTGCGGGCCTGACAGAAAAGCGAGATAAAGTCTTCTAAATATAATGTGCACGGTGTATTCTTTTCCCTTCAGTGATCATGAAGAAAGTTGCAGTTCCACTAGAAGGGCGTCAGCAATAGTAAGAAACGTGCAATCTGCATTCTTAATTAACCAATATCATCTAATTAACTATCTCATTCGCAGCATTTTGAGGCTATTGTCATTGGCGAGTTTGTAGCCACATCTGGTGTTCTTTTCCTAATGAAAGCGAGACTCGCTACTCTAGACTCGCTGCTGAAGGAGCGCAGGAAGCCAAGTGCGAACGCGACGTCCCCTTGTGACGTGTTCCAGTGCCTGCGGCGGTCAATTCAAAATCTACGCGGGCCCTCAAAACTCGCGGCTGCGTAGTTTGCGATGATAAACGGGCCTCTTCCTGCTTTGAACAAATAAGCAAAAGATAATGCTGGCTTCTGCATATGCAGGGCATCTAGGCTTTGTTGCTATATGGAACAATAGCGCAAATAAGCGCATCGTACATTTACAACTGCCTGCCGCAATGAACACGTCACCAGAGAAGGCTGCATTCTCACGTGACCTCCGGCGCCCTGCACAGCTTTTGCCAATGATGTTTTCTTTGCTTTAAAAGCTGATATAATATCGTCATTTCTGTGACTAAACACACTCCCTTGACCATAACAACCAAATTATCCAATTAGAAAGTTATTTATGAACTCTAATGAAGCAGCTAGTTAATTCGGGCTTTCTTGAGATTTTCTGGCGTCCGCATCGGCCAACAGTTTCTTTCCGAATAGGTTTTCTTTCTTTCTCGAACAACTTATTTGCAAGGAGTTTCGAATGTTCACTGAAACACACACACACACACACACACACACACACACACACACACACACACACACACACACACACACACACACACACACACACACACACACACACACGCACGCACAGTTCATCTGCATCCTTGTGCCAATTTGCGCTACAAGAAGTACCTCATTATGTCTAACTAACCAGCCCAAATTTCTACATTCCTGGAAAGCGGCAGTGAACGGGCGCAGGCTACCTCAACAGCGCTCGAAAACACCATAGCGTATTGTCATCAATTAGGAAGACGTGAAAACATTACGGGGGATGTTTTGGACTTTCTCGGAATGTGTTGGCGAAAACCTATAGGTGGACCTTTTGTAAACATGCTCCTCTTTTCGGCCCGCTGCCGCAGCCTCATGCACAGCCGCTTCCTCCCGGTGGCGGTTACCACGATTGGTATATCGAGACTGTCACTGCCTTCGCGCACTTTCTCGGTCTTCCCCGTGCGTTGTCCCCCACAGCGATGTGGAACGAAGCCCTCAGCCCACGCGGCGGTGTACACAATGTGCGCGAGCGTGCTTTGAACACGGTGTCGCCGCGTTTCCATAAGTGGGACACTAGTGTTCCAGGTAGGGATGCTCTCCGGAACGTTCTACGGGTGCCGCTGCTGGCATTTTCCTGCTCGTATACACCCCAACGCTATCCCCCCGCGCTTTTTAGTTTACCGGGCTTAGCGCAATAGCGTAGTTATCGGAATAGCGGGATGGAGATGCGCATGCGCAGTACTGTAAACGGCCGACACCGTTTAGCGTGTCCACGATATTTCGCAAATTTAACGTTACACCGTGTGTGCGTGTTTATCGTAGTTTGCGTAAAACATGGCGGCGGTTTCGGGGGACGCCCGCTTCGAATTGAATTTGGCGTTGCTGTGGCAGGATTCACTTCGTTCGCAGCAAATGACTGTGTAAAATGGCTTCGCTTGCCTTCAGGTAGCTTCGACGACGCAGTATTAGGGATAACTTGGCCGAATTTTCGAGATCGCTTCCTATTTCGAGCGTTTCTAGGCCTAGCGAGAGAGAATCTACATCATGTTGGCATGTTGCAGAAGTTCTGCAACATGTCAATTTATGTTCTTGGCGCTTGGTTCATATATATTTATTTCTCTTAATTTTTTTATTCTCGAAAAGTTAGAATGCCGCTGCACGCGGGAGTGTAAGTGAACATTCTAAAGTTTTATTTCTTTTCACTTTCTTTAGCGCATGTATCCTTCGCTAGCACAACTACCGGGCCGTAAACGCTATTTTGCTAAACTAAAGCTCGTTTCTGGAAAGAATGTTTGCGGTACGGTAACGCTATTCCCTTAGCCCCGCTATTACGCTAATGCGCTAAACTAAATATATCTAATGTCCCTACTACGCTGCTGCTGACATTTAATTCCCCCGTTCTCCCCTATACGAACGGCGACCATTAGTAAACGTTAGAGGTACGGTTCCTAGTATATTCTATGCGCAGTAACGGATACGTGACGGCTCAGTAATGCGTGCTGTTGTTTGCCTGCAACGTTGACTCCACCATTTTTGTTTTATTAAATAGTCTATAGTTGCCGCCTATACTCCATCTCACCACTACCGTTCAGCACTACCAAAGTTGTGGGGTGTAAGCAATCCACATGATTGCACAGCAAAACATAGTTCTATATGTAATGACCTTATAGTTGGTTGGGTTGAGATATCTACTCTTGTTTGGCAGGTGATACGTCAAATCGATACGTAATACGTTTAGTCCACTTCACATGTGCGTCGTATGCTTTACATTTTTGTAGCTGCAATTGTCGATAACTCTGGCTACGGATCAACATGGCAGCCTCCCGCGAAATTGACCGCCCGCTTTGATCCAAATTTGTGCTTGCTGCTTGTCCAATGTCCCGTCAGCAACAAACAAATGGTGAAAGCCGCCATAGCTTTGCGCCATGCAGCCCACGCTGAAGACAAAGCATCAGGTATGGCTTCTCGTTATTATTAAGATCACCTTTTCGTTCAGCCACGCCTGCTAAACCTACAGCACCGATAATTTGAGACTGGCTCTTGAAGTAGTCCAGAATGGTCACGAACACCTTGCTGTCGAAGCGTCAAGATACAAATCTAAAGCGAATAAAAGCGTCAGTTCTGAACTTACGGATCACACAACCCATGAAGAGGGCTTGGTATATTCGAAGCGGAAGGCACTCGCTTCCATGGATGCCGCCATGTTTATTCTTATCCGGTGCTGCTGTCTGCTCGCTTTCACTCGCCCTCTGCCTACGTGCAGACGCCATGGAGGCGCCTAGCACACGACGCGGCGCGGATGAACAGCCCTATAGCTTCCAAATTGCTGAATCGAACTGCTGAGATGGAATATAGCGCCTGTAGCTTCCTTCCTGTGTTGTTCAACTTTGCAGCGCTGCTTTTCTACTGCAAATATGATATTCCTACTATCCTCAATTCAAACTTTAATTTGTAACGAAGCTAGGGCAATGTTCTGTTCTGGCTTCCACGAGGATGCTGCTTACGATGCGCAGCAGCGTAATCAAGGGCCTCGCATTTGCAAGTTTGAAGGTTAGAATTCGTCATGAAATTTTTCTCCGAAAACCTTCACCTTTTAGGAGTTTCGAGAAAATAGCCGGTATATACAGTGTGTTTTTCATCGATTGTATTTAGACTGTATTTTGCTGTTGAGACTACCTTCTTGGAGAAATTAGTCCACAGTTGGCCATTCCAATGCTAGGCTGTGCGGCCGAATACTTTTCTTTCGTAACAGATCATTGCCACTGGCCAGCAGGCCTTATTAATGACATTATTCGACCACACGATTGGCCGGAAATTTCTTTGCAAAAAATTTCAATCATCGGAAGTTTTCGTGAATACGGGCCTAGTGGGTCGAATTTTTAATGTTTTTTTTTCTTTCGTCGCCATTGACCAGCTGGCTTTGCTCATGACGTGTCAAGCATTATGAAAGTGTTTGTATTTTTTTTCTGCGAACAGTTCTGGCTTAAAATGTTTTCATGAGTACAGGACCAGGGGCTATACTCACTAAATGTCTTACGCTGGCACATAGGAGTAGAACAAGCAGCACAAGATGTTATATTCTTAGAACATGACACCGGCACCACTAGCCGAGGACGGGAAACTTCGTTCTCCTCGCTTTCAGTTCACTGTTCGGTTTCTTCACCGGTTCTCGATAAAACCAAGCAAATGGATCGTCTTGTAATGTAAACAACCAACGTGTTTGACTGAGCTGTTTAAAAAAGTTAGTTTCCCGCCCGCGCTGTAGTATTGAGCGACTCGCAAACCGCATGTAGAAACATTCAGAAAGGCCATGTCTCTGCTGTCGCAGTCAAGATCTTAAAACAAATAGGCATTCGACAACAGCTTCCCGACACCCACGTCGTATGGACCCCAGGTGACGAACACCTGGCAGGAAACGAAGCAGCACATGCTGTGTCGCCCGAGAGCATACCAACCGGGATTTCCTGCGACAGGGGCTCCGCAAAGCGACGAGGGTCGAGGACATTCCAATCAAGTATACCGACATATTGCAACACTACCGACTGGAAAGGCGCCAATATCCGCAACCACATCTAAAGTTAAGCAAGGAAGAAGCCACGTCCCTCCGCAGATTGCAAACGAACACATGCGCGTATGCAATTATTATGCACCGGATCCACCCCACAGAGTTCCCATACTTAGGCCGTTTTTGTAATATACTGGACACTTTCCAACACATGGTCCTGGTGTGCCCACAATGCGAAAACAACGCTGAAGATAACGCTCCAGAACCCCCGGAAGTGATTGAAGAAACCTTGGAGGCAATGTTAACGGCCCAGAGCTTGGAGGACCAGCGAAGTCTAGTAGAGCGGGCACGGGCCGCGGCATCAGCCAACGGCTTTATGGACTGAGAGAGCCGCCCACCTCGGGCGAAATTGCCGTTTCTCAAAATAAATGTTTATTTATTCCTCCTCCTCCCGCCCGTGCTTGCGTCGGTGTCCGTCCTCCCCTTTGTATAGCTTAATGATGATACTTAATGATGATTACTTAATAATGTCATTGCCTAGGCCTATTCTGTCATCTATTTGGTTTCTTTTACACATATGACTTGCATCTAGCTCTTACTGGATGCCCCACAAGAAGAGGACGTATTTCAGAATGTTGCACAACAAATAGGCCCCTGCAGTTCCTTCCACTTATCTCTTGAATTGTCAAACTTAGTACACATTCAAGCAAAAAAAATTGGCAGATCCCACGTGCAGTGGGAATCAAGGAAATGCGAAGCACGCATCAGGTACGTAAAATGGATTTTGCATTGTTGTTTCGCTATACCGAGTTTGGTGCATATGAAGTTAACGAAACGGCCGCAAGAGCAGCAAGACCGTGGCACGTAAACCATGCCGCTCATGACACGCATGTCATGATTGTAATGTTATGACCTGTCATTTACGTTCGTCATGCAGTCGTGTTGTGCCATAGGAATTTTGATATACATCCCATTAACGGAATGCGTGGAATGTAAATCATGCCACTCATGATATATATGTCGCGATTTTCACGTTATGACCAGTCATTTATGATCGTCATGCTGTCTAGTTGTGCCATACCAATTTTCGTACGAACCCCATTAACGAAACGGCAGTATAGTGCCAGGAACGTGGAGTGTAAATCATGCCTCTCATGACATGCTTGTCATGATTTTCATGTTATGACCTGTCATTTATGATAGTCATGCAGTCGTGTTGTACCATAGCAATATTAGTATACATCCCATTAACGAAACGCGTGGCATGTAAATCATGCCGCTCATGACATGCATGTCATGCTTTTTATGTTATAACCTGTCATTTATGTTCATCATGCAGTCATATTGTGGCATACCGGTTTTCTTATACATCCCATTAATGAAACGGCCAGGAGAGCACCAAGTCCGTGGCAGGTAAATCATGTCGCTCATGACATGCATGTCGTGATTTTCACGTTATGACCTGTCATTTATGATAGTCATGCACGCGTGTTGCGGTGTACCAATTTTTGCATACATCCCATTAGCGAAACGTCCAGGAGAGCACTAAGACCATGGCATGTAAATCATGCTGCTCATGACATGCACATCATGATTTTCACGTTACGACCTGCCATTTATGTTCTTCATGCAGTCATGTTGTGGCCTACCAATTTTCGCATGCATCCCATTAGCGAAACGGCCAGCAGAGCACAAAATCGTAGGCGGATAGATAGATAGATAGATAGATAGATAGATAGATAGATAGATAGATAGATAGATAGATAGATAGATAGATAGATAGATAGATACGCTCAAGGTCGCCGAAGTTCGCTAGATACGCTCAAGGTCGCCGAAGTTCGCTAAGAAATGCTTCGCATTTAAAAGGTCAACAAACAAACACCTTCTGCGTATTTCCTTATTCACTGTTTATTTTACACTGATCATTGTGTCGTTTTGGCGGGATTTGGGTTTACAGGAGCCAGGCGCCTTGTCAATCTTTCATGCCTTTTCGCCGGTTCCTTAGGCAAATTGTAGCCTTTTTGCTTTTTGCGTGGAATAAACTTCAACCAACTGGGCCCGCAGCTGACATTAGTTATACGTAAAATGCAGGAGATCGGAACAAAATCAGAACGGAATAGCTTTACGTATAGAACGCCCCTGGACACTATAAACTGCCGCTATGTTTGCGTTCTTTTAGTCAGTTGAAGAAGTAGTCCTTGAGCCAACCAAAGATGGCAGCCTCGGCCAGCGCTTACCGGACCATGAGATCCATGTCATGGTCGGTGATCTTCGCCAGCAGAGCGTCGTTTAGACCGTCGTCCGGCCTGTACCCATCCGTTGTCATCAGACTGTACAGCTCCGCCAGCTGCCGGTCCTTGGGTCCGAACCGCGAATTCTGGTAGACTCTCATGAGCACGAACAGCAGACTCACAGTGACGATGCCCACGAACGTTATCAGGCACAGTACCCAGCTGAGTAGCATGCGCTCTGACGGCGTCCGCGAGAAGCGCGGGCGGAACCATGATTTCCTGTATTTCTCCAATAGCCGGAGCACGTGCCCACTTTCGTTCTTGCTTGTCTCGAGGGTGTCAGGGCTACCTGCGTCCGACGTTCATCGCAGATAATGTATACACAAGCTCGGCCATGCGCTAAGCGTGTAAACGTCAAGTCGGATTATTATAAATGTTCTGCCCCTTCCTTGTACTCAGAATCAGAGCAAGATGCATCATGCGAATTATGAAAGATGCCATATCCAGTTGATATCACATGTTCGGTTTATAAGGGCACTTTCTGCGCTACTCTGAAGGGAGGTTGCGTTGTATGTTCTTCAGACAAATAAATATTATTCGCGCGAATGAACGGGTGAGTCACAGCTTATAGGTTTCTTAACGCTTGAAGAGAAAACAAGGCTAAATATATTTCTAAAAAGCGCACTCGATGGCAATTATTCACCCCCCTATCTCACCACCTTCAGTAATCAAAATGCGTGTGCCACGGCGATTAAGATGCCTTTCGACTACAGGTCACCAGCGAGCTTTCGAAGCTTTGTGTCCAAAGCACGGTCTCTTGCGAGTTTAAGCTGTTTGAACGGAATTGTCCTGCGCACTTGCCTGAAGATTTGCTCTCGTCATATCCGTGTGAACTTTGGTAGCTGGTGCTGTTTTTGTCGCTGTCCTTGGACGCTACCATTTCTTCTTCTTTCTCTTCTCTCCCTCTGAAGTTCTCGCAGATGAATGGCAACGCCCATAGTGGGTCGAGACGTCCTTGAAACAGTCGTCATCGTTTACTTTTGTGTGTCTCCATACCTTAAGTTCATTATATTTAATCTATGTAAAGATTATTTTAGTATGTGTCTTACCCATACTCAACAACAGTCTGAGGGAGTCGTGTGCTCGTCCGCAAAAATGTCGCCGATCGCATGGCGTGCTGTCTCGGGTGTATGACGCCTCGATATGCCGCGCTTGTGCTGATGTATAGGCATGCTATAGCAAGGGCTAAAATTTAGCATATACAGTGAAACCTCGCTTCATCGAACAAGGATATATGGAATGATTGCCTATACCGAGCTCTCCACATGTGGCCTCGAAGATCACATGCATTTTTAACCTTTTATTTCGAACGGGGTCGGGTGCAAAATAGATATATACCAAACTCCGCGGGCCCAGAACACGCGCTCCCTGTTGATAGGCGGCGAGCTTTCCTCGCAACATCGCCTCGCTGAGGCTTATTTTTCTGGCGGAAATCAAGCTTTTTTTTTCTGCGGTGGTATCCATCGTTAATCTTTCGTGCTTTTGCGATGATATCTGCTTTCTTTTTTTTTCTTTTTTTGGTGGGGGGGGGGGCGCTGTGAGGGAAGACAGTTGTCGTCGCCCTTGTGCATAATTAACTACTTCGCTCCGTTCGACGTTTGCGTGAGTGGACGTGGTCGACGCCGCGGTTGCCAATTAGGAGCAGGCCATACTGCTTATACTTCCAACTAATGCAATAAATACATTGTTTTATGTTGCACATGCGTATTTACTGCGCGACTAGTGGTTGATCGATTGATACTGCGCAAGATTGACGCGTTTTTCTTTGCGATTTCATATATCGAATTCCAGCTATATCGAACTATTCTGTGAACCCCGCGCTGTTCGATATAACGAGGTTTGACTGCTTGTTTACCGTAAAAAGCGGACAAAAGAATAGCCGTCGGCTTGCTTGAATTATATAGAGCACCACATGCGCTATGCAAAGGTCGTGGGATATAGCTACATCGTGGTTATATAACCACGACTTCTCGGCTGGCGGTATATCACCTGCGTAAAGTTGTACAGTTTTCTTTTTTAACGTACTATTATTTTGTCATCATCGCCTTCAGGTGTACACTCTAAAAACTGCAGCCGGTTTCGCAGGAGTGAAACGACCGAGCTACTCTCTAGGGCATCGTTCTACTCTAGCAAAACGTCGGATGGAGTGAAATATCCATACCTCTTGCGGCATGAGAGAGTAAAATGCAATTTCACTCCTGCCACACCCATGTGATGCTCGCATTCGCAGCCGCAAATATGGCGGCTGGGGTGGGAGCGGACGGTTGAAGAAGACAACAGCCGCTTTGTGAAGTGTTTTTCGATAGAACTATAGCAGCGGCCTTCCTACGACTTCCACGTACAAGCTTTCGCGTACAAACGCGTGCAGTGTGCGTTTAATGAACGGTGCCTTCCTCGACTACGAGCCTCAACCGACGGGAGTCATATCGAGCTGCATCTCCTGCATCTCACCGATCGAACGGCCGTACCCGTGCTAGTGAAACCCGCCAGCCCACACGCCTCGGATGCTTCGCTTACGTGTGCGAAACGAAGAGGAATACACTTTCAGCGACACAGTAAGCCGTTGTGATCGTCGACGGCTGGTCTCCGAAGACTCACTGGATATAACTCATACATGTAAAGAAAAAGGCTTCGCCACGACTTCGGCATCGAGCCGTATGACGGCCATGAGCGCGTCGACGGTGAAAATACCGTGACTGCGATCCGTCCCGTTCGCAAGTCTGGTAAGTACAGCATAGTACGCTAAACACTTCTGATGGCAGAGACTATATTTCCTCTGTGTGCAGAATAACGAAGAACGAGGAGTGCATATTTTGTGATCGCCAGCGGTTGTTCGCCGTACAGACGTGCTCGACGGACTCGGAAGGGGACGCCGTCGGAATGAAGCGGGTGGTAGCGGAGCACCCGGGTGCCGCTTTTCTTCGCTGGCGTTGATGAAATTCAGCCGCTATTATGTTCGTACTCGCTTCCTCAGGTGCGTTTTACATCGCGAACCAGCACTGCGAACTCGCGTTTGCCCGTAAAAGGGAATGCCAGCTCATGATAGGAACGCGTTAATCTAAAAGACGCTGTATATGTCCGCGCGTTTAGATTAACAGATTGAATTGAATTGAATTGAAGTTTATTTGTCCTGAAAAATCTTACAGGAGCGGGAGCAGAGGCTAAAGGCTATACAGCCTGACAGGAGGCCTCTGCTCCTATATACAGTTTGGCACGCAGGCCGCTGGGCATCCAAAAGAAATATATTCACAGATATTACACAAAAACAACAAAAATTAGCGTAGTCTTGTTACACAATGTGAAATAAACATAAAAAGAAAATCACAAGAACTTGAATTATTTCAGGAGAACTTCACTGTAACATAATAACAAATAAGACATTAGAAAATAACTGTCACATAATGCAATAATGATGAACCATATGTAATAAATCAAACGAGGAGACTTTAGCAAGCATACTCAATATCATGGTGCATTAGGATGGATTTGATAATGGTGTTAGAAGGCATGGAACTGAAATCTACGAGACCGTGTAAACGATTTAGCATGGTAGGTGTTTGGAATTCAATATGTTGCTTCCCATAATTTGTCCTCAATGCTGGAATTTTCCTGCGTAGCTGGCGCATGCGATAATTAGGATTTTCAGGTGTGTTCTGAAGATATTGGGGCCTGTTTTGTTTAACCCATTGTAAAAGTTTGAAGTAATACAGTTGTGTTACCTTTAACACTGAATATTTTTCAAAGAGTGGTCTAGTTCTCAAGTCCCTGATAATGCCATGGTATTGCTCGATTGCTCGCAGAACTCTTTTTTTTGGAGAACTAGTAATTTTTGATAGTTTGTTTGCGTGGTAGTTCCCCATAACAAGATACAGTACGTCATTTTAGAATAGAAAAGTGCATAGTATAATTCTACTTGTAACCATTTTGGTAAATCAGGGCATAGCTTATATAAACACCCAACGGTTTTACTGAGTTCACTCGTTAATTTGTCTACATGTGTATTCCATGTCAGGCCTTCAGTAAACCATACACCTAGAAACTTCTGACTGGTGACCTGCTCTATCTATCTGGCTTCAAATAGAACAGTCGGACTATAGTTACGGGGCTTATTAGGCGGGGCAAACACTATGTATTTCGTTTTACTAACATTTAATTGCAATTTATTTAAGCTAAGATAACCAGACAAGTGATGTAGGTAGCTAGATCTGTGTGGCGAGCGGCTACCTATGAGCCAACGCTAAATATACACCTGTTCTGTGCATACTTTTTGTTTAATTACGCAGAACAGTACTTTACCACTGGCGCTACACAGCAGGTCAAGTAACCTCCCTGTCTTTCCTCCCTCCTTTCTCCTCCTCCTCAAGTATACGGGTTGTATATACGGGACTTCAGTGTAAGACGGTATATCGCGAGTGTGTTGTGGGCTTTGTGCTTTGCTGTGGTTGTGTTATTGGCGTGTATGTGCGTTCGTGTCATGTCAGCCTGTATGTTCTATGTTCAGTGTGATGTAATTAAATGCCTGCTGATTGTAGCATGGTCGAAAAACGCAGTGTTTGCTTTTTTTTCTTTTTGTCTCTGCTACTCCCTCTGGGAGTACTAGCACCCCGCTCGGTGGGGTAGTAGAGCTCTCTTCAAAAGAGTGTTCGAATCCCCTTCGGAGGCGTCCTACTACTCTGTTTCGGCGAGAGTACCGGTACCCTGCAATGGGGTTGATCTACTCTGAAAAAAGGAGTTAAATTTGGGACACGAAAGTACTCCCCCAAAGTGAGTGCCCAGCGCTCTCTGTTTTTAGAGTGTACATCGTGCGAGGATTGATTTATAGGTTGCCTGATGTTCAAGGTTGATGCGTTGTCATATCATGAAGCTAGTGAAGCCAACAGATAAGGAATTCAAGGAAGCTATATGGGGTCTTTGATTCAATGTCGGTAATTATGACATAAAGGACAATGAATTAAAGTGGACGAAAAATCAGCTTGCCGGAGGCGGCAGCCTAACTCACAAACTTCGAATTACTCCTATCCTTTCCCGGGCTCCCTTCTGCTGCCTTTATTAGGTTGTATCTAACAACAGATAGGCCTCTCAATTCCTTCCACTTATCTCTTGAATTGCCAGACTTAGTACACATTAAAGTGAAAAAAAAAAAGATCAACAAAGCAACACCTTGTAAAACACGGAGAAACATTTTAAAAGAATAGGAAAGCTTAAAAAAATGCCGCCCGCATCTTCCCACGGAGTATAAATGCGTCGCAGAGTTGTGGGGGTATCGCGTGAATGTTGCGTAATTGGGTATGGTTTGGGAATGCTTAATTGTTATTTCGTCTTTATTATTCTTATTTATTGAATGAAGGAGAAGCGAAGGCAAGGAGTGTAAAGTTAAAGTGTGTCTTTATTGCTTGGTGCCGTCGTTGTATTGGACGGCACCAAGGTGGGCACTTGCGTCCACGAGCAGCGTCCGGAGCCGCTTCTCGCTCACGTACCTGGGGTCTTAAAGCTCGCTGCTCACGTTTCGCCGCTGCTTCTCGCGCACGAAGTTCGGAATCCGCAGCTCGGCGTTGCCGTTTCGCAGAAGCGTCGCGCTGCCCGAGTGATGGATTGAATTCCGAACGCGCGCTCCGCCGCTTATATACACACCGCCCGCGTTCGAGGGAGAGGAGTACGGGGGAGAGGTCCGCACCCCCACTGCGCATGCTCGGCTTGCTGAACGCCCGGTGGGCCGGCACGAGACGAGCCGAGCATGCGCAGTGGGGGTGTGGACGGCACCGCCGAAGCGCGACATCGTGCGACTAAGAAATGCTCCGCATTTAAAAAATTGCCTCATATCTACTTACTTCGCTGCAAATGACGTCGAAAGACAATAATCTCCTGCCGCCCCTGATACGTGAGAATCTCTTTTCCACCCTCCCACCCCTCACGCTCTTCCCCTCCCCCTCTTGTTGGTTGGTTGGTTTGTGGGGTTTTACGTCCCAAAACCAGTTCTGATTATGAGAGACGCCGTAGTGGAGGGCTCCGGAAATTTCGACCACCTGGGGTTCTTTAACGTGCACTGACATCGCACAGCACACGGGCCTCAACATTTCGCCTCCATCGAAATGCAGCCGCCGCGGCCGGGATTCGATCCCGCGACCCTCGGATCAGCAGCCGAGTACCTTAGCCACTAGACCACCGTGGCGGGGCCTCCCCCTCTTGTAAATTTCCGATTAGTGTGTGTCGTGCTTCAATGTTTTCCTTCTCAATTGCCTGGTGACTGCATGCAAGGCAGCACGAATTTTACTTATCTGTGTGAAAAATGAGACCACCCGATATTAGAAAACTACCACGCAATTTAATTAACTTCATCATGCTACAAAATTAGTTATCACATTATAGGTAATAGCACGAATAAATTCCTGGAACATAACTCAACACTAATGAAGTTTCACGGAGTTAGAAGACGATACTGCCGTTCCTCACGTAGATATGCTTCTTTTTTTTCAGTAAGAACAAGGTTCTCATGTTAAATTATTCTCAGAACTTTAAATCAGAGGCATCCCGGAAATCTTTGCTTGTTGAATGTTGGCTTGCTCAACAATGTGTAGCTGTAGGGGGTCAACACTAGCGCTGTCTCCTGGCCACATCCGGTGTACCACAGGGCACTGTGCGATGTTCATTGATATTCCTTTAATATGTCATTATCATTGTTGATGTTGAAAACTCTAGTGCAGAAACTAGATTTTTCGCTGGCGATTGTGGTTTGTTTAATGCAATTGCTGACACGAACAATCACGACAATTTTCACGGTAATCTGAATAATATAGAGGACTGGTGTAAACAATTGGCATGATACCGAACACGAGGAAATGTGTCTGCCTTCCATTCAGACAGGCAGACAAAGAACTTTACTTAAATGTCAGGTGGTGATCGCATTCCAGTCGAGAAAAATTATCGGTTTTATATACTTGCCAGCTGTGGTCCTTATTACAATAATCGAATCAATAAATATACGTTGGTTCGACATTGACTACGAACGTGTCTTTGAATCTCCGTACTAGTAACATTTGCTCCTCTTCCTCCCGCAAGCTCAGCAGAGCTTATGCGGAAGCTCTGCTATTGCCACTCTCGTTAGGCCAAAACTGTAGATATGGAGGCGTTCCCTGAATCCCTTCTAAATGTAACACTCATATTTTTGAGCGTGTTAAAAAAAGGCCGTAATATCTATATATTGCGGCGTTCCAACACCAAACAAGCTCCGCGGCAAAGTCGTCAACGTGAAGGACCGCTTAGAAGTAGAAAAGTTCCCGGGTGTAATCTATAAGATCCCGTGCCACGACTGCAATTTCTGCTACATTGGCGAAACAGGAAACTTCATTAGACGACTAAAAGAGCACAAACGCGATGTTCAAAATCACCGCCATGTGTACAACGCACTAGCGGAGCATGTGCACAAGAGTGATCACTCTATCGCTTGGGAGAATGCTGCTGTCATAGCCAAAGAGAAGAATTTGACAACGAGACTGCTGCTGGAATCTCTGCTGATACAGACGACACCTGATACCGTTAACAGGACAGATGGAAACATGCCTCAAATCTATGCCCGTTCATTACGTCACATACTTCATATTTAACTGGACAACGGCGCTACGTCTGCTGCATTGTGAACAAAGAACCTGTATAGGCTCCGAAACGTCAAAACAACCTTTTTGACTTGGTCAGTGACCGTAAACTTCATTACCACATATTTAACGAGTTTGCTACGTTAGACCCGTCCTGAGAGCAAGTGAAATAGGAGTTGTTGAAAATATGACGGCAGAAATTAGGCTACAATTCCTTTCTCAAATTCACAAGAATAAATCAGCCCTAGATTCATCTCGATATTTATCACCTTTACCTGTAGTTAATTGCGATAGCAGGTCTACCCGACATCACCAACGAAATGCACTAACGCCATATTTTTGCACGTGCTGACCTTGTGCGTATAACTGGACTTGCTGCGTCCCGTCCATAGTGAAATCAATGCACACAGAGGCCTCACAGATCAATGGACAACAATTTATTTAACGAGGGCGAGCCATTCGCTCACGCCGAAAAGCAGCAACGGTGTCAACCGTGATGAACACAGGAACACGGCGGCAGGGCGGCAGGGCACCGGGGAGGCAAGCAGCAATCATTAGGCACCAGGTGAAGCGGCGTTCCAACAGTCAACACAGCCAAAAGCCAAGTTTTTTCCCGCGTTCCAGGAAATCACTTGAACTTTATTTCGTATCCATTCAAGGCGCGGATAAGAGGGACACAGACAAACTGAACCCCAAAGCGGCTTGACTAGCTCTGTGTCCTTGACTGGGAACGAACAGCGATTGTGCAAAAATACAAGACATGAAGAGATGCATGTACATAGTAAACATTGTGCATGTGCATATAAACAATGTGTTTTGATAGAGGAAAGAAAAAAATATTATGCAGAAGTTCATTTAAACGTAAATGCGCTCAACATCAAAGAAAAAAAGAAAGAAAATTTTACATGAATGTGAAATCAACTTGCAAAAAAAAGTAAAATACAAACAACCTAGGAACACTTGTGTTTTAAACAGGGCATTCGCGAAGATACAAAGTTTGAAATGTCTCACAGTACACTTTCAACTTAAAATGCATGTTCATCAAAAAAACAAAAACAAAAAAACACGTAGTACAAACAAATAAGAGGATGAATGACTAGATCACGCACCAACTTTGAACGACAGTAAATATGACAATTAATGAAGAGTGTTAAGCAAAGATGAGAAGGCATGATGCAGCATTTGCTTTCCATAATTCGTTCTGGATTACTGAATATATCAATTTTCGCTGTGACGTGTACTGAAACTGCTCGCATAATGTTAGCCTTCAAGAGTGCTCTAGAAAATTGATGCTATTTTTTTATTTCTTCTAAAAAATCCATTTGAGCGAAATTTTAGAATGATTTAATTGACGTTATATTTATAACTGCCCAAAAATAGCATCGCCTTGTGCGTCGAATAGAGCATTTGAAATTGTACGAACGGCTTTTTTTTCAACCGGAAGAGAATGTTGGTGTTTGAGTTGATTGTTGTTCTCAGTTATTCGTGTGGTTATTCGTCTGACTTAGTTATTCGCATGGGTCAATCGAAAATGATCAAGAATGCTATTGCTCTAAATTGTCTGCAGTCCGCCCTCAAGAAGCCTTGCCTACATAAATGTCACTATAATTTTCAGTAGCAAAAGATGCAGAGTTTCCATGGGGCGTATGTGCTTTTGTCGGCGTCCGGAATACTTATCAAGAAGCGTACATCCCATCCTGCATGCTTATTTATATAATAAGAAGAGTATTAAATTTGCAGGTACGTCTTATGTACATCGGCGGTCCCGTCGATTTTTTGGAAATTGGCCAAAGGTTTCAACATGCACGTTCTTTCTCCCGCCAGCCTGAAAGTAGGAAAGGCTGGCATTTCGATTGAGAGAAAGGCAGGAGAAACAGCAATTGCGGATTGCACAGTGAAGCATTGCAACCAGTTCGTTTCCTGTACACTTGGCATCGTGTATAAAATTAATCTCTCTTCGGGAAAATCGTACATTGGGCAGACGGGCAGCTGCATCAATGAAGTTCGCCAGCATTAAAATACCTTGAAAGATTTTCACATCTTTCAGCCCTCACATCTTTCAGCCTATTGTAAATCATCACTTCGTTCATTACTATGACGAACGTTTTTCACGTAGGACCTCTTTGTGAATATGAGTCCGGGCTCGAATACACGAAACCTCTCTTTCGTGAGAGCTTTCTGTCCTCGTAATGATGTCTGTCATCAGGATCGACTGGAATATTCACTTACGAACACTTTTAGCTACAAAGTGGTTTTATGAATACGGGTCCAGGCGCCTATGCCGTTATTTTGACATAAGCACCGCCAATTCCGCTTCAGGAAATCCAGATCAGTGACTGACGAGACCAATGAAACCTGATCATGACTTGTTTGCGTAGGAAGGTGTACCTTGGATGCCGTAGCACACAAACAGATTTTCTTATCAGTATTTCTAGAGGCGGCCGAGATACGGGTATTCGTTGTCACTTGCTGGACGTTCTTGAGAGTTATCCGTGTAACATCCTTACGCCACTGAGCCACGTATACTGTCGTAGCCGCCGCCATCCTCCTGCTCCTTATCGTCACCATCGTGTCAGTGTGACAGGACTTTGCGCGTTTGAGAGGGCGATGTACTGCCAAAACCATTCACACAGAAGATGAGTGCGCCAAAAAGGGGTGGGCTGAGCTGTACGCTCTGTATAGTAAATGTGAATTCGTTATGTGCTGCCTTTCGTCGAGCGCTCTTTTGCTCGGGTTGGTTACATGATGTACACGTAGGCTGCAGGTCGTGCAGTCTTGCTGTCTGCGATCGGCAGGATGGCTTTAAACTGAACCCAGGAAAAGCACGTGCATGTTCTCTGCTCGAACAACATAGTTATGTTGCCAGAACCTATTATTAATCGTAGCGGTTCAGTCTTGAACACAAGCTTTTGCGTGTTCTCTTAAGCACTAAACTTGCCATTTCCCCCAAATGAAATACCTCAAAGCGAAGTGCATTATACACTCGTATAATGCACTTCACTACTTCGAGTCTGTTGGAGCTGTTGTCGCGGACGAAATGGAACAGTGACAAGATGTGTACACTTAACCTGTGAAAAAGCCTCATGCGCTCGCTCCTCGACTACGGTACAGCAGTCTGCTGAACTTTTCTACCCAATCCCCAACCTCGGACTACACCTGGCAGCACACATTTATAGGGCTTTTAGGGCGTTTAGGCTTATAAGGCTTTTAGGCGCTTTTAGGAGTTTTAAGGCAAGCTCTGTGAAAAGTGTGCTTTGAGTCTGGTTGAGTCTGAAGAGTAGTCCCTACATGTACACAGGACAAGAACATATGTAAGTTACGCGTACCTTCTAAACTTTAAGTAAGAATGCGAACGCCCTTGTCACTGAGCAGTATACTACTCCTCTGCTGCTGTAGTACAGCGAAACTACCCATCTATCCTAGCTCGTTGCCTCTACGTCTGAAAGAAAAAATGCTAGTAGAAAGAATGGGCATTCTCCTTTGGGAAACTGTCCTAATGACTCCGACTCCCTTGCACTGCCTCGGGAATGGTAGACCATCCAATGTGACATGTCTTTTCGTAGTTACGCAACGTGCTCCTGAAGCACATACTATGTTCCCACTTTCCTGAACTTCAGGCAAAGTACTCGTGGGCTGATTATTACACAGACGCTTCCAAACCTTTTGATGACGCGGGTTATACAGATGTGGGACAGCAATTTTTCAATGCCTTGTGTGCCTGACATTCAGACCGCAGGCATATGCAATCATCTCTGCTGTTTAACGTACATAACACGCTAGTCCCCACACATACATCATATTCGTAGATTCACTGAATTGTGTTATAGTTGTATGTCAAGTCTACGCAAAAAGAGAAAAAAAAAACTCTACCTTTAATTAGTTCTCTATAGCTTTTCATGCTTAGCCTACATTTCCAACCAGACCGTTGCCCCATTGGGTGTCCGGTCGCGAGTGCATAGAGGATAACAAATCTGCTGATGAAAAGACAACATTTTTAGCCTGTTATTATATATATGCACACTGTAGTAGTATACCAATACTGACCACAGACCTTAAACCAATTTCATGGCTTAAGCTACAGGAATGTTGGCGATTGGAGTGGAATATGGCGAGGTACCTAATAAGCTACACCCAATCAAACAAAAATTGGGTAACTGAATATCTGAACTAACAAAACGAGTGTAATTACTGCTATGCAGGTTAAGAATGATGCACACCTACAACCGTCACTCCTATAAGGAAGCGATCATTCGACACGAAGAAAATGTGGCAGTATAGACTTCCTGTCCCTCACTTTCTTAATCAGTATACTGTAATATAACGAGCAAAGTACTTCTATTTGATATACCGTACCAACTCCCCACCCAGCATTACTTTTGAGCGATAATCTACACTAATTTTACTATTGTCTTAAATATTTAGAAGAAACTACCGCTCAAACAACTATTTCGCCGGGCTATATGTGGGGCAGCTTGGAGGCTGTGGCTGCAATGCACTCACTTTACGCAGCACGTAACGCGCTTGTGATAAACGGCTGTGAAACGGTACTATGGTGCTATTGCAGCAGCCAGTCTATTTCTCAAACCTTCAAAAATGGCGTTTATTGGCGTTTATGGTCACTAGACTTACTGTTTAGCTCTTCATGGGCATTATTGTAATAGCTACCGCTCATATATATATATATATATAGAATCAAAGGGTCACGTTGAAAAAACATAACATTTATTACGACGTTTCGGCCGCGAGACCGGCCTTTTTCAAGCTTCTACAAGCTTTTTCAAGCTTGAAGAAGGCCGGTCTCGCGGCCGAAACGTCGTAATAAATGTTATGTTTTTTCAACGTGACCCTTTGATTCTATAATTGACCTGCTGCCAAGGATTTATCTTTGAAGTGTATATATATATATATATATATATATATATATATATATATATATATATATATATATATATATATATATATATATATATAACGCAATTCAAAGCGAATATTTTGCGACAAATCTACAGCCGCGTCACATCCACCATATCTGTTTATTTCATCATGAAAGGTACCATGACATTCATTAATGAATATGATGGCACCCTTTCGCTATACATAGCCCTTGCGCCAAAAAATCCAATGCGCAATCGTCACCCGATAGAGAATGGGGGAAGTGCTAATTGAAACATTGAACTTTTATATTCTACACACCCAGAGTGAAATCGCCTCTTTTCGAATGACTTCCGCGTTCCAGCAACTTCCACGTTCACCATCGTGTGAATAACCGGAACGCGACTCATTTGATAGCACCTTATTGTTTTCACTGCAGCCTTTGCGGCGGCTTTCTGATGCCGTTTGGCCATAATTACACTGGAGTTAATATTCCGGTCCGCTACGCCGAACTATTTGTCATCGAACGTGGAATACCTGCTTAGTGATCCGCGGCTTATTATGTGTATGGACGGGGTTGTATGCCCACCTTTCTCATACCCCAGTCACACTGGCATGCCAAAGCCCCCATGAGGTTAAGGAACAGTAGCTTCGAAGGAGCATTGAAGGAGCATTGAAGCTTCTCACAAAAACAGCAAAGTACGCTTTGCCCTTCTGCCGCCCCGACATGAGAGAGAATAAATAGGCAATAAATGCTCTTATAAATTATTTGTGCATGTGCTTTTTCATAAAAGCTCATTTTTTCTTGCACACTCAACCATTAAAACAGAGCGAACGTCTAAATGTAAAGGCATGAATTCGCCAAACACAGATTTACTGCATGGTTGCAGTGCGTCGATGCGTACACCGGATTTTGCCGGGGCAATAAGTGGTTTTCGCTCTCGTTTTTGTTGCTGTTCTCGATTGCTTTCCAATTCCGACGTTTACAAAGATGTAAGACGAGACTCTGAACGTTTCGGGAAGAAATACAAAATAGTGCTTGCTCAAAAGCTGCAATTTTATCGCTGGAGCTGCACGCCGAGACCTCTCGGCGGCGCTGGCGGCTCTCCCTTCATCGATCCTCCCAGTTCAGTTCCGCGTGTCAGGTGTTCCAAGGAACAAGAAGTGCTTTTGAGATCGCCTTACCAAACCTCGGAACCCGTCATTTTAAGCAGTCTTTCAGGGCGCACCGAAGACAGCATATTCGGATACTTAGCTGACGTTTGCCTGACAGCTATAGCAATGCGACGACACACGACGCGTGTTCGTCAGGCGGTCCCGCGCCGCCCATTTCCCACAAGTGCGGGTGACCTCTCAAGCGTACAGTACCTTCCATCTGCCGAGCACCAGGCCGGAAGCGTGCTTGTCCCTATTTTACCGATAGGCACCCAGCGGCAGTGGCAGATTCTTCCCTGCCTGCCACAGCAAGGCGAACGCTCAACTATTTCACCAAGGTGTGCCCAGGGGACCTGCCACGTCCTTATGGGGTCAACTTTCGAGATTAGCACACGTAAACCGAGCCCCAGGTGTGTACTCCTCTACCCGTTTTAAACCGCTGGGTGTCTGGCCAGCATCGGGATTTGAACCCGGTACCTACCGCATCGGAAGCAGACGCTCAACCATTGCGCCACCGACGCGGTTCAAAAAGTATATAACAAAAACGCCTCGGCAGGCAACAGACAAAACTTCCTCGGCAGCCCTAGCGATACTACACGAGCAGCTGATCACAATACTGCCGCTGTACAGTGGAGTTGCCTTCAAGCTGCAGTGCGAGTTTCTGGCATGCAAATGTCTGGCTATCAGCGCATTTTTAGCGTTGATAAATTGTAAGGTACTCTGAAACGCGGTTTTTAACAAAGGAAAGCGCGTTGTACTGGCCCCAAGGGATTTCTTTTTATTTTCTGTCACGTACCACCTGCGAACCTGAAAGGACAAGGGATAAGACAAAATATGGATATCTCTGCGCATGACACCTTGGTGCAGCGAGTGAGCGCTACCGCTGTATACATTCGTGCTTCGGTTGCAATAAACCGTTTTGTTGAAAGTTAGCGCTTGTGTTGTATCCTCCCTATTTGTCCTGTGTTGCTTTGCACTAAACTTCGTTCAAAGGACAAGCGCAGACTCCCTCTGCTCAAAGCTGCTTTCAACTAAAATCCCTTGGTGCGTCCGTATGACAGCGCGCCCACTCCTTTCATGTGAGGAAGCTTTAGTTCAAAGTACTTTGTCCGTGTGACAGGGGTATTACAGTCGCACTGTCGTGGCCATGAATACGGTTGTCATCAAGCTAATCCATTTTCTGTTACTGAGGATAGTATACATGGGCCCAAATTAAAAAAAAATTAAAGCACTTTACGCTAGAATTGTTTCATAGAGAAAACTTCAGCCAATCCTGATGATGACAGAGCTTATCATTACCGACGCTGGCTGGCCAATGGCGATGAACATTTACATCGGAAAGCTTTGTGACCTCGCAGGTGATAGACAGTTATGCAATCCCAGCTAGATGACAATGCTTTTAGGGGCGAAGCTCCTTAAGGTTTGGGTCTGTCCGTCCGTTGTAGCGCGTTACCTACTAGGAACGCGCTACTACTTCGATGCACGCGCTACCAGCTCGCAAAGGAGGAGAACGCGCCCTCACCCGCGAGAGACAAGCTTGACGCAGGCAGCGTCTTCTAGCGAGTTTCCTGATTGAAAAATACCGACTGCTCGCGCTGCAGAACCGTTCACCGGCCACCCATGTATATATATATATATATATATATATATATATATATATATATATATATATATATATATATATATATATATATATATATATATAGAGAGAGAGAGAGAGAGAGAGAGAGAGAGAGAGAGAGAGAGACCTTTCCATCGGCACTCTCGCACCGGCGAGCCGGACGAACCTGTTTTTGTAGTCTGCTACCGCGCGGGAGAGAGCTCTCCGCGCCACGCCCCCCTTCGTTGGGCTGTTTGTTGCGCCGAGCCGCCCATACGTTTTGCCGTGCTTGCACGGTGCGCGCGCTGCTTTTTGCTCACTAGAGCGATTTAAAATGCACTTTAAGAACAGACTATCGACACGGCATCACTGCATTGTTTATGGTTGCACTTACAACCAGAAGAAAAAAATGCTGCACGTAAACAGCTGTGCAGCAAGCACACCGTTGCGCAGGAGGAGTGCGGCTGCGCACTCGCTGACGTACTCGTGCCAAAACGCCTCACCCGCTCATGTTCCCACGCGGTCTAACGCTGAAGTGGCCAACACCCCGTGAACCCTAGTCAGTGCCGTTCTTAGCATATGGCACGAAGTTCACAGATTTTTTCTTTCATTCTCTCTCCCTACTCGATTGGCTTCGACCATGAGAGCTAAACGCGTTTCGCGGTACTATCAAAGCAAGGGGTTTTAATACGGACGTTCCTTTTTTTTTTTTTTGTTGCCATTGTACTTGCTGCTGTATGCCTTCGGTCTGTGCTACGAGCACTTCCACATTGACTTTCGACCCGCAGCAGCAGCCAAGAAACAGTCTGTCTTCTCCTTATGTGAGCCGCTGTACGCACATTTCCGGAACCTTTGTCGTTTGTTGGAGGGAGGCTCTACGCAATCTCTCTCAGCAGTCCCTATTTTCTCTGTCTAGTGTGTGCTGGTACTTTTCTTTTATACATATAGTTTAGGGACGAAGGCGTTTACTCTCGCGTCTTTAAAAGGCCGTCCACCTAGCGAATAGAAAAATGCAGAGCGAACAAGCGTGCGGGTCGGTCCTGCGCAGAGCAAACCAGGCGGGCGTGTTTTGTTGAACGGCAAACGTGCTTCAGCACATCCCGTGTCGCGGACGCTTCCCTTTAAAAAAGAGAGCTCGACGGACGTCGATAATGCACCAAACTGTGAAAACGGACCCGAATGAATGCTACTTAACCATGACTATATATCCATGATCCATAACCATGATTATATCTTATCTCACATCCCTCGAGCTTTACTTTCCCTTTGACACCCATCTTGACCAACTTCCCTAACATTTATTGCAGAATCATGTTCATGACATGAGCATATCATGTCACGAGCGTGACTATGACCAATATTACATTATTCGACATGCACATTTTGTTTGACACCCATATCGATCCCCTTGCAGTAGTTTTATTTTTGCAGAATCATGCTCATGTCATAGCATGATATGAGCATATCTTGTCATGTCATGAACGTAACTACGACTAATATTACATTCTTCTACGTGCACCTTTTGTTTGACACCCATCTCGACCTCCTTGCAGGATTCTTTTTTCAGAGTCATGCTCATGTCTTGCATGACCTTAACATAACATGTCGTGAACGTGACTATGAACAATATCAGATCTTTCGACAATCGCCATTTGTTTGAGACCTACTTGACCCCTTTCCGTTAATTTTTGCTTCGCCATGCTCATGTCATATCATGTATTTCATGTCATGAACATGACTAACTCTATCGCGTCTCTCGACCTACATCTTTCGTTTGACACCCATCTTGACCTCCTTCCTTTACATTTGTTTTGCAGTCATGCTCATGACATAAGCACATCATGTCATGTCATGAACGTGACTGTGACCTGTACGCGACAGCTGGCGAATCTTTTGGCTATTCTTCTTTTTATTCTTTATCTTTTTCTGTCCTCCTGCGTGAGTGTTTTTGTCGTCAGTTTGAACGAGCTTCCTCCTCGTTTTACGACTGAAGCGAATGGTGATTTATTGCCCTGCGCGGGCCGGGTGGTCCTTTCCCTCGGTTCCCAGAACATTTTGTGCGAATGTCGGTGCGCGTGAGTGCGTGTGTATGTGCGTGCGTGTTTCGTCGTTTGTGGTAATGTGCGTCGGCGCCGCTGTGAGTGGCGGTGGACATGTGACCTTGGAGGAGAGAGCGAGAAAAGCGCGGGAAGACGAACTGATTGGACACAGTTCGACGAGATGCAGTAGAGCGCGGGAGACGACGACAGTGCGGGGAGAGCCACGAAAGCGAGCGGGTGCGATGGGCAGTGCGAGAGCGATGTGCGAGCGGCTGTGCGACTGCGAAGAGTGCGCGCGTTTTAATCTTGTAATTTCGTCCTTGTCTAACGTTTCAATTCACCTTTTAGTTCCAAGTAAATAGTTTTCATTTGTCATTCCTCTAAACTCTTGTGCGTGTACTTTTATTTACGGCCATTCATTCACTTGCTTGCTAACAGACCAATATGAAATTCTTCGATATGCACCTTTTGTTTGACACCCATATCGATCCCCTTCAACTGGTCTTATGTTTGCAGTCATGCTCATGTCATAGCATGACCTGAGCACATCATGTCATGTCATGAACGTAACTACGACTAATATTACATTCTTCGACATGCACCTTTTGTTTGACACCCATGTCGATCCCCTTCCAATAGTATTATGTTTCCAGAGTCATGCTATGCTCATGTCATAGCATGACCTGAGCACATCATGTCATGTCATGAACGTGACTATGACCAATATCACATCCTTCTAGATGCACCTTTCGTTTGACACCCATCTCGACAGCCTTCTTACAGTTTCAAGCTTTTCCTTGTATTATGTGTCAATAATTAGATGTTTTGCAAAATCAGGTCATTCTTTAATCGCGATTTGGTAATTATAGCGGTGCACTCTCATTATCGTAACCGCTCTAACCTAGCTTGTGTGGCTTAGAAACATTAGTTAGCGATTTTCAATCATTGATTTCTGGACATGCTCACTTTCATAGTTATAGTCATGAACATGACTTAAAGCCTGGCTATCATGCTGATTATGTCTGAGTCATGCCCGCGTTAAATTAAGGGTTCGTCTGATATATCGTGTTACGTGATTAGTGATTTATTTCTCAAGGTATCGTTTCTTGTGATAATTTTCCATAATTTGGAACCGCCCTCTTAAGGATACTCTGACTGAAACATTAAGGTTACTCTAATTGAGACCCTAAGGCTCTCGTCTTAATGAGTGGCACCATTGTTAGCAAAAGAAACAGTATTTTTATTATGAGGCGAGTCATCTTACAACGGTAACTCAAACAAGGAAGAGGCGACACGGTTCCCGGTTTCCCAGTTTTACTGCTACCAACCGGCCCCGCTGAACCCGCCTCTGCCCGCCCAATAACACGCAAAACAATGCCGACAGCAACTGTCCTGCTAATCAGTCAGATCCCACATACTCACAAATGAACCTACCTAACGATTCCGCGATGTTTACAAAGAGCGAAAGCAAGGTCTTGCTGAAACATGCACAACGAATGCACGCGTCCGCACAGAGAGCCCGGCGAGCAAACAGCCCAAGATGGCGCCGCCGCTAGACGTCGCTAGCGGCATTTCATGGCGGCGCCCAGGAGGGCTCTATTGGAAAGGTCTATAGGCACTGGATCTTGACTTGCAATGAAGTGCCGGTGGGAGATTTCACTTGTGCGTAGTTGACTGTTGAACCATAAGGATTCGTAGCGTGCGCGTTAACTAAATTAATCCGGAACTCGGCACTATCTACGATGAACCTCCGTAGCTTCGCCCACTCATCATCATTCACTCCGTGGATATGCTGTGAATTTCTTTCTTTGTTTTTTTTTTTTTTTTTTGTATGGCGAAAGCTTTATATGTCTGATGCGAAGGTAACCCTAAAAAAACGGTGGCTGAAAATATAGTACAGGAAATATGGTCCAATAGATATGGTACATAACTATAGTGCGAAAATTTGAGAATTGACAAAAATTATTGTGGGACCCTCAATGCTCACCTAAAGAGTTGAACGCGGTAGCATTGTCTGGCCCCATTGCGCTGTCTTTCGCTAGGCACGCTCTTCGCTCGCCTAGCCACGTAATTGCGACGACACCACTTGGTAGAAAGTGCCAGTTACTTGTTATCGTATGTTTTTACTCGTGAACTTGACATTGTGAATTGCTGCAATGTAATGTACATAGCGCCTGGTGCAGAGCGGCATCTCTGGTGGCATCGTGCCCTGGTTGGGCACGATTTGCGCTACCAGGGGTGCATGGGCAGGTTGTCTTGCGTCACCCGCCCCTGACTCGCGCCTCGTTCACTTCGTACGTATACCGAAATTGACATGGAAGTGTACGACTAACACGACTGATAGGTCTTGGCGTCCAGAACGTGACATGCTCATCAAATAAAATCGCTTATGGCTCGTACCCGGTATTCGTCCGATATACGCTGGTATTAGCCACACGTGATTGAATGTTAACGTTTGCAGCCAATGGCGATGAGCCGAATTGCATTCACGTGATGTTCTTTTTCCAAAGGTCCCGCAACAGCCATGACCAAAGGATAAAGTCAAGACCAAGACCAAAGGTATTGACTTTCGCCTTTGGTCTTGGCTTTTACGGCAGCCAGAAACGCAAAGAAGCAAGCTGATTAACGTAATGAAAAAGCGAAATTCGAATTCCATGAGGAATTATTGACTTATGAGTAGTGTTCATTAAGCAGCATAATCGTAGTACATTTGGAGCACCTGGCCTCCGAAAATACTGACTGCTCCTTTGGCGCCCTTTTCTCCATGCCCAGTGCAAATCATATACAAAGAAGATGAGCAGTGCTTCTTCAGATTAGGGTTACTGTATGTGCGGTATCTGCGTACAGTAATTCTAGGCGTCGTATTCACGCAGCGCCGCGTATTGGCGCCTCCGGCGTTGAGCTCCAGCATGCATCGCACGTGCAGCAGCGCGTTGTCCGCGTTGTTGCTACATCTGGGACAACACCTCCTACAACCAAAAATGGCAACTGTGCGCACGTAACGACAACGGGCCGCGCCTCCCGCCACTACAAGGAAATCTGGGCAGTAGCTTTGTAACCTCGAAGACTTCTCTGCGAGCGCTCGAAGATAAGCGCCCTTGCTTGCGTTTTCAATGCGCGAATCTCGAATGTCAGTAGCCAGCGCTTATGGGCTGCAGGCGACGCGTGCGCGTAAAAGGGTTTGTATAGCGCTGCACGACCAGAAACACAAACGTTTTGGTATTTTGTCTGGGTGCTTCCAACGCGCAACATATCATCTCGAATACCCCTCCCTCCTCCCCTGCCCCAGCCCGAAAATATAATTACGAAACATTACGCCGATGGATGCGCTTGAGGCGTTCATATAATAGTTATTGATATGAGAATTGGACATATGCATAACTGAACTTCAAGGCCCTGTGTGCGCCGGAAGCACAGAAAGGAAAGCCGCTCCATTACGTCAGTCCCGTGGAAATCAATGAAAAAACTTGAATGAAGGCGCATCGCGGTTGTGCCTTTTCGGGGAGAGCAGCAAGCACAGGCGTGCACAAAGGGGAGGAGGGCGGGAAGGGACCATGACCCCCCCCCCCCCCCCCCAGATTACTACGGAAGTTTGAAACTGAAAAACAGCGCTAAAAAAAAAAAAGAACGACGCGGACACAGAAGCAAGAGGAACACAGGCCCAGTCGCTCAACTTTGGAGTGACGTTTATTGGAACAACACGACATTTATACGCACAACCCGCAAACGCCAATCCTGCCCGGGAACACCACATCATGTCCACACGCCCAAGCAGATACTACAACAATGGAGCTCAAGACGAGGGAAACAGACTATCGCGCACCACACGTCGCTTTCCCATTGTTTTGCGGGAGGCAAAAAGCAGCACACACGCGAACATTCCTAAATCATCGAGAAAAGAAGAATAAATAAACAAATAAAATAAAAAAGCCAGTAACAGTTCTTAAGCAACGAGAAGCTGTACCCCCCCCCCCCCCCCCATTTTCTCCTACTTGGCCAAAGACATGTTCTGCTAAGCCATACTATATAGAAGGACGCAAAAATTCAGATGACATTTAAAAACTAGATAAATAGCTTTAGACATGTCACTTACAGCCCCCTTGGGTGAGGAACGATTCAACCCGATCTCAACCTGCTTGTCTCAGAATCCCAGTCTCTAAACACTTCGGATGCGTTAAAGTTTCCCTGTTAGTGTAAATTATTAAACATTTTTCGTATGCCACATTTATAATGTAAAATGCAGCCGCACAGTTATAATTATGTCTTCTTAAATTTAATGATTGCAAGGGCCATAATCATTAGCATTTCATGTCTTTGCGCAATGCAGAGGTAATTTTCTACGGGGCGGATGGAGGAGAAGGAGGGGGGCGGCCGCTCTGATGAGATATGGCCCCCTCTCACGCGGAATCCTGCGCACGCCTACGGCGGCAAGCAATTTCATTTGTGCACTAGCGGATCCTCTTACCTGCACGTGTGGTGTTTGGTGCTTATTGATGAAGAGATCGTTGAAAACAATGAAAAACGGGAAACGTCGCTAGCGACATTCCCTGTTCTTCATCGTTGTCAACGATCTTTTCATCGATTCAAGCCTCCATCTTCCCCTGGGCTTGTGTTGTCCATTTTGGTGCTTATTAGTTTTGGTACTGCAGTTATACGGTGCTCGGCTGCTGACTCGAAGAACGCGGGTTATATCCTTGCAGCGGCGGTCTCATTTCGATTGAGGCGAAATGCTAGAGGCCCGTGTGCCGCGCGATGTCAGTGCACCAAGAACCCCAGGTGGTCGAAATTTCCGGAGCCTTCCACCACGGCATACCTCAATCATATCTGGTTATTGGTCCGTAAGACCCCCAGTACTTCTTTCACCCAGTGATCATTACAATTATTGTCTGTTTTATTTCTCGCTCTACGCAGGAAAACCGTGATTTCACCTTTTCTTTCACTGTACAGCATAAAACTCAGGGGCAGCTACTGTGACGCTGCTTCTTGTAGGCAATGCGACAGGCAAACGAGTGCTTTGCGTCTACATACAATCTAAGAAAGAAGCAAGGTTGGCACTACACATCACAAGCAAATGATACGATGTCTATCCGTGTTTCATATGACTTGGCGTTTTCCCCTTACTGCGACGTGCCTGAATTGATTCAAATCAATGGCATACCGACAAGCGGGGTTTCGGGGGTTGCAACCCTCTCCTTTTCATCTTCACCCCCCACTGTCTTTTCACTGAGAGTCTAATGTGTACCTTCAAGGGTTCTCTTGACGTTGTCATTACATTTGAGAAGGTGGCTTTCAGATTTATCGTAAAACGATACTCACTGGAAGTATCATAAAATGTTCTACTCTGATAATTTAAAACATACTCAAGTACAGAGTCTTATACTAATGGGTTCACACGACCGCAAACCGGCCGGCTTGTCCGCGCCCTTATCACTACACAGCGCGACGAAATTGGCTAAAATAAGAGAGTGCCGAAGAACTTTGTGCGCTTCTTTGCAGAACGGCTTCTTGACCCTGTCAACCCCTGTCAAGAACTTTGGGTAAAATTCCGAAGACATCCTCATCATCAGCCTGCAGCTATTACTGTTATTATTTGTCTTTTTGATTAGCTGTACATAGGAACCATCTGAAGCAAGGGAATTGCGTGTTGTATACTATATTGTAGTAAGTGCCTTTCCTCACCCCCCCCCCCTCTCCCCATCTTGTCAAAATTTAAACCTCCTCCTGGGAGAAATCCTCGGAGCGCCACTGGTTCAAATTTCGCCACTTTGTCGTCACAAGGCATTTCTGTGTGACGCAACAGAGCAGCCGCCCATGCTGAGCACCGGAAAAGCTAGATTTCGATATTGCCTCTATAAAGGGGCCTTGAAACTCGTTGGTGAATAACTCAAGCAACGTAAGATTTTTGGAATTATAGAAAAATGGGTATGACGTAAATTGCGAACATATGCAGATTTGACACATGAACTGCCCTCAAGTCAATAATGAAGCGGGTAATTAACTAGTGTTTCTTAATTTTTAAAAGTAAATTTAGCAGCAGAATGAAAGTGCGAAATTTCCGCGTCGATGTTCGCCTGCAAAGAGGACAGGCGCCTCACTGACGCATTTTTACGGGAAATCTCTGCTCTCTAAAAAGAAAAAAAAAACGCACTGTGTGTGTGTGTGTGTGTGTGTGTGTGTGTGTGTGTGTGTGTGTGTGTGTGTGTGTGTGTGTGTGTGTGTGTGTGTGTGTGTGTGTTAGTAAAATAACACGTGGGCTTAGATCTCAATTTAGAAGGAACATCGATTTGTAAAATTACACGTTGACCCCCATCATATCGGCCCCAGAACGACAGCATATTCGACAAAGCACGCGTTTTTGTTCCAGGGGGTCTTATCTATAGGGCGAAATTGCAATATCCGTGCCTCACCATTTAGTTTTGTGTTCACGGCTGATACGCTATTGCGCAATGGTTGTTGTGCCTTTGTCCCGAAATGTCGCATCCTCGAGATAAGATTGACAATAAGCGTTCGAGTCATTTCCTGTAGTTGGTCTTGTGGAACTGTAAATTGACTACAGCGCTACGTGCTCGGCAGTAATATTGCGGGCTGGTTGCGGAGAACTTCCCACGCAACTCGGCGGCATCGCTCAGTGAGCAGTTCGACGCTGAGCGGCCCAAAATGGTGCGCCGTTCTTTGCTCCTGTGGATCTTTGGGATCATCTGCTACGTCCATGTCCTTGTTGGTAAGGTAGCACAGATTTTCTATCCTTGCTCACTCCAGTTTTTGTGTGCGCACGCAATAGCTAGGATGAGCAAACCAATATACATTTGTACAGAGTGCTTTTCAGTTATAGAAGTACATAGCAAGTATTGGGCTTTTTTTTAAAAAAAGAACGCTAGTCTAGGTGTAAGCTTTCTATCTTAAATACCATTTTATAATTGTTGTGCGCTGGTTCACACGTATAGAAAAAAATTTAAATCATCAAGGCACACACAGTAGGTGAATAGACGAACATTACAGTCCAAACCAACTGTCAAAAAAGAATAATCGCAACTAGGTCATTATATATGCTACCATTTGTACGATTTGTACAACTCTTTCACAATCAATTGAACATGAGGAGTAATTTTACTGTACAACTGCACTTCCGAATATCATTGTAGGGGCGCTCCTAGCGGGATGAGGAATTTCACCAGGGAACGCAAGAAATCAATTATGTGATTTTTATAACCAGCCACAACTCCTTTGCCCAAGAATTCAGCAGTCACTCCAGAGAATTTTCACAACAATCAGTAATTTGTGTTCCACCATCCGCACCAGATATAACAATGTTTCCCATCAGAGTGCGTCTTAGCACACTGATGCATCGATAGACTCAGCATTTAAGGCTGTCTTAGGATGCTGCTAAGACAAACTTAAATCCTCATCTTGACCCAGTGGCGTACTACGTGCTTTTATTTGGAGGTATGTTGGACCATTGGTCAAGTTTCTTTCAGTTACTTTTCACGCACCGACTGAAACCTTTTTACCCAAACGGAATCCTGCTAGTGTTGTTCTGTGCCTAAAAGAGCGGGACTTTGCGTTTTAATTAACGGACCAAATTCTACCTTATCGTCGTCTCAAAATTAATCAAACGAAGCGTGCCAACACGCATATCTAATTTCATTAAGCAGCACGGCTTATCAACTTCATTTGAGTACGTATTAATTAAAAAATGGGGGATCTCAAGAGTTATCTATATTCGTTTTTTTTTTATTCGTTTCTTGACTATTTATAAAAGCGGCCACACGAACTTAATACTTCGAGATTTTAAGGAACCCTTCGACAAATAGTAGCACAAGATCAGTTGATTTTTAGCCAAGAGCATTTTACGTTCTCAATTTTTCTCCTAACTGGACCTTTTATGCCTGCAAAGTGGAAAATAGTTTGCAGACATAATTGGACAGATATTGGACGCGGTCCTTTTGATCTTAGGTGTTCTGCAGGGGACTATGCTGGAACTTGTGCTTTTTCTTTTCTTTCCTTTTGTGTGTGTGTGTGTGTGTGTGTGTGTGTGTGTGTGTGTGTGTGTGTGTGTGTGTGTGTGTGTGTGTGTGTGTGTGTGGGTGTGGGTGGGTGGGTGTAGGTGTGGGTGTGTGTGTGTGTGTGATGATATTGCCGGTGTAGTAATTGATCCAGCAGGGATCGCAAACTTTGGTATGTACATTCCAGAAAGATAAAAACTAATCAAGACCATTTCCTTTAACTTTACAACAAATCAAGTTCACGACGATGAGTAAAGCGGTAAATAAATATTTCGGAAAGTAAGTTGTCCTCTGTATAAAAAAAAAGAAGCGAAAGATCGCACGCAATATGAAAATCGATGTCATGCGAAGCAGTCAGCGAGAAAGTTATCTATGCCGAATAGTTTGTCGTTCAGCCAAGCGTTATGGGTAGAATCGAACGACAGAAAGCTGAAAGAGTTGGTAAGGGTTCGTTATGCAAAGAGAAGGCGTGCAAACACGGGCATAAGAGTACAGAGAAGAGTATAGAGAGTATCGGGGAGTAGACAACACGAACGCGTGGGTTCGTTTTGTCTTCTCTGTACTCTTGTGTCCGTGTTTGCACTCCTTCTCTTTGCATAAAGAGTAGCATGAACGTCTTTGTGCAAATTTAGTAGTTGTGCGCCTAACGTTCTCTTACGATGCTCGTCGGGCAGTAGTGTGTTGCACATAGGTGCACTATAGTGTCTGCGCACATTAATACACAGACTTCTGCTTTGTCAAAGAGAAAGGCATGCTACGGCGCGCTTACGTGCATATTATAAGTGTCGTTTGTTGGAGTATTCCTACGAGGTCGAGTAAAGCTGGACAGCAGCCTGCTGAGTGATAGCAGCACGTGTATGAATTGTTTATCACGCTGTGATAAGAGCAGTTGACACACACGGCAACTACGTGCGAACAGCCTACCGTGGACGAGTGTTAGCGTGATTGCTTGACACGGCGGGGTCCTGAGTTCCATTCTTATACCGCGTGGTAGGTTGCATTTAATTGTTAGAGCACGTTTGTCGGTATCTGTCTGCTAGTATACTACACGGTATCTCTCTCTCTCTCTTAATCGACGCAACGTGCATTTTCGTGAAATTATCTGTTTCTATTCTTGTTAGTCCTTGATTGACATATGCTGTAATGTTAGCATTCAATCTCTGGTGGCTCATACCTGCATTCCCCTGTCATAAATGGGCCACATGTGATCTTGTTATCGTCAGTCGTGATGTGTGTGACAAGTATGTCATATTAGTGACACCAAGATCAATAATTCATGTTCTTCATTCACTCATACCCTACCGTGCCAATGTTGATGTACAGATAGATAGATAGATAGATAGATAGATAGATAGATAGATAGATAGATAGATAGATAGATAGATAGATAGATAGATAGATAGATAGATAGATAGATACGGTCAAACTTGCTGAAGTTCACCAAGAAATGCTTGCATTAAAATATTAGCGGAAGTCGTTAGCGGAAGAGAATATTTCAGCCAATCACAATGCTGGACATATCATTAGAGACACCAGTGGCAGAAAGCACTTAATAAAGAGATGTTTTGTGAATTTGGACTCCAGATCGCCCGTGCATATCGCGAAACAATTTGGGAATTTTAACAAAAGAGGCTGATGGCGTGCTAGTTTGTACTGCGTTCCTTTGGTCTTTAGCGCTAGCAAGCGCGGGCCATGGAAAGCAAAAGAACACAAAGCTACACGAGGACCTAGCGCATGCCCTCAGTGCCTATAGTTTCGTGTGCTGTGTTTCTTTGTGCTAAAGAATGAAAATAAACGATTATATCATAACTCGTGTCATGAGGATTAGTGGATGCGTCTAGTGTACTCACCGCTTGTAGTTTATAAATTGCCATGTGTGCCGTAAGCAAATGAAGTGTTAAGGTAATTAAATAAAATCAACTATTTACGCATTTAAATTTCTCGTGCACGTAGAGAGAGAGAGAGAGAGAGATGATGGGCGGAAGGCAGGGAGGTTAACCGGAAGAGAAAATATCCAGTTTGCTACCCTGCACTGGGGAAGGGGTGAAGGGAGACAGAAAGAGATGGAAAAAGAATAAAGAAAAGGAGTGGTCAAATCGCGCACACACACGTAGCGTCTTCGTATAACTCAGCGAAAGGTTCTCCCGGGCGAGCTTTAAAAACTCTGTATATAAAAAAATAGTCTATTGAAGCTCCACGATAGTTTTATTTTATTTACAGAACACTGTAGGCCCAAAATAGAGCCCTGACAAGAGAGCCACAATTGCATGACTACTGAAACTTTAAAAAAAAGTGTGACTGATCTCTCTGTCAATGGAATCGGTATAAAACGGAAGTGAAATGTATCTTCGCATAAGCAGTTGAATGTTTATTGTTACATTGAGGTGGACTTGTCCATTGGTATTGGTGTTTCGATGTGCGGCACCGATTGGCGTAGATGAACCCACGTTCACGCATCGCCTCCATAACATCGATTGCCAACCCTTTGTGGTAACTGAAGTCGTTTACCTAATAACTGGGTGCAGTCTATAGTAAATGCCGCGCGACAAAGGTATCAGTCATATTGCGCCACATTGACCTATCAGAGTCGTTGCCGTGCTCTGGCGCCTAACGCAGCAGTTTTCTTCTTCCCATCACGCACGAAGGGCGGTTGGCGGGGAAACACCACCCACGAAGAAATGTGACCAGTGCGTTCCCTACCATTGCGCCATCATCGCAAGCTGTACGAACGCGGTTGAGCAAGTGGCTCACGTTCATCGAGGCGAACTTGGGAACGCGCCTGGAATGGTGCCGCTATCCAGGAGAGACAAAGTAAAGCTGCTGTGTTTCATTTCACCTCTCCTGGATGGCGACACCGTTCCAGGTAATGTGCGCCTCGATGCGCGCGTGCCGAGCCGGACGACACTAGATGGCGCGTTCGTACAGCGTCGAGCATGTGCGGCGTCAGCGCAGTGGTAGCGTATCGGGCACGTTTCGTCGCGGCGGGGGGAATGTGAGTTCGATTCCCAGCGCATGAACAGAAGTGTTTCTGATTGCTTTTCTTTATTGTTCTTACATGTTTACTTTACTGCATCATATACGTTACGGTAGTGACGTATGGGGTCGTGGTGGACCCCAGCATAAAACACTTTCGTGTTAAAAAGAAAAGAAAAAAGCTTGTACAAGTACCACCAAATAATGGGATGTCATATGGCAATGTAGCGCGGAAACCAGGCAGACAAAAACGTAAACCAGGCAGACAAAAATTAGGAAGCAATAAACGTACGGACGAGCACAAACAGCAAAAAGCCATATCAAATACCTAGCAATAAAGCGCGAACTAGAATCGTGAACGAAACTCACCGCCGACTTATATCAGTAGAAAGGCCCAAGCATACCCCCACCATACCCTTGCGGGATAAGATAGGTATCTCACAAACCCTCTTATGAGAATGGGGACACGGGAGAAAGTGCTCGAAATGTATAGAACAGACGAAAGAGCACTGAACTGCGCAGAATAAAACTGATCAGAACACATCACGGGCAGTGCCACCAATAATATTAAATTGATGAAGCGATTGCTGAAAACGATGTAGAACAGAAAATGTCGCCGGAAGCCAGCCGTTGCGACAAGTGAACTTGTCTTCAGTCCACTTGTCTAAACGTTGGCTCTAGCGACATTGCCTATTCTTCATCGTTCTCAACGATCTCTTCGTCAATTCAGTCCTCTATCTTCTACCGAGATTCTGTTCCAGTAGTATTAAAGGCACATACGTTCGAAGAAATGGGTGCTTCCTTGGTGACCCATGCAACGGTGTTTATTTGCGAGATATTACGTGGCCCTCTTTCTCTGTATTTTATTGCGATTGTTTTTTTGTTGTTGCTCCTTTTATGTAGTGCAAGTCGTGACTTGATTGCCTTCATGCAGTCGCTGAGGACGTTGAATGTGACTTCGAGCATGGCGTCTGCGAGTTCCATTCGAGCTGCAAGGGCGGCGACTGCTTCGTGCCAGTCCGGGCAAAGCTGGTCGACGAGGGACCCGCCGTCGACCACACGACAGGAGGAGGTCAGTCTCTCTGGCTGCTGTCACGTCATCTTTTTTGTTAACCTCGCTCGTGTTTACGATTGCCAAAGGCGCCCCACTGTGTGCTCCTGCCACATGCGTACACAAGAGAACCTTATCGGCTTCATGAACAAAAGCGCGTCCGACCTCATCAGCGACGCTATAGGTTTAGGTCTTCATAGTATGCGACCTGAGTTTGAATTCACGAAGGCCGCGTTTATTTCTTTCTCGTTTGCGCGCCTTATTGTTGGTGGTTTGATTGATTTCTGGGGTTTTACGTCCAAAAAAATTACAGCATATCCACGGAGTGAATGATGATGAGTGGGCGAAGCTCGGGATGTTTATCCTAGATCGTGCCGAGTTCCGGATTAGTTTAGTTAACGCGCATGCTACGAATCCTCACGGTTCAACTATGCACAATGCACAAGTGAAATCTCCCACCGGCACTTCATTGCAAGTCAAGATCCAGTGCCTATATATATATATATATATATATATATATATATGGGTTGCCGGTGAACGCTTCTCCAACGCGAGCAGTCGGTATTTCTCAATCAAGAAACTCGCTAGGAGACGCTGCCTGCGCCAACGTTGTCTCTCGCGTTTTCCGGGGCAGTGTCGAGTTTGCCGGGGAGCGCGTGGCTCCCGGCGCTCGCGGCGAGGGCGCGAGCCGTCTCGTTTTGCTTTTAGAAAACATCTGGCGTCTTTCGTTGGTTTATTTCATCAATCAACGGCGTTTTGAACAAAATTTTTATTGTTTAATCACGCACAGGAGAAATCTCACCAGACACTACCTTGGAGGTAAAGAATGGCTGCTAATGGGAATGAGAGACAGAAGAAGTCGGCTTTTAGCTAACACTTACACTTCTACTTCTACTAACGTTTCCTACTGGAACATGCCAATGGCTGCTAATGGGGAATGAGAGACAGAAGAATTCGGCTTTTAGTTAACGCGCACGCTGCGAATTTTTTATTGTTCAACAACGCACAGGAGAAATCTCCCACCGGCACCACCTTGGAGGTCAAGATCTGGTACTAGCGTTAAGACTGGTTACACACTACTACGACGGTGGACGAACGGGTGCCGCTATAAGGAGCTTCGCCCCTAAAACCATGATATGATTATGGGGGAAATTTCAGCCACCTGGGGTTCTTTAACGCGCACTGGCATGGCACAGTACACGGGCGTCAACATTTCGCCTCCATGGAAATGCAGCCGCCGCGGCTGGGATTCGATCCCGCGACCCTCGGATCAGCAGCCGAGTACCATAGCAAACAGACCACCGTGGCGGGGCGCCCGTGTTATTGTTGCTACAAGGAACGCAAATATTAAAAAGAATGATTCTTTTTTCTTCTTCGCTCGGCATTCTGCACTGTATATATACCGTCTGTGGTTATAAATCAAGATGCAGAGTGCATTGCTCTTGGGTAATTCATAACATAAGGCCAAAATCTGTGTGTGTGTGTGTTTTCTCGCACGCTTTTATTATTGCGATAGCAATTATATGGACAGTCTCGGCTGGTTTTTGCCGTCCCCGTCGCCGCTGTCATAAACCGTATATGAATATATATATAAGTCCCAAAGAAAGGTAATTCGGATAAATGCTTCCGACGTGCGGAATCGAACCAGGAACCTCTCACTCCGCAGCGCGCGGCGCTAACCACTACGCCACAAAGAGTAGACGCTCACCGCTGGCAGGACACAGAGACGGCGGGCGCTTGTAGCGTTTCTTCATTACCAGCGAGATGGCGCGAGGAGCGCAACGGGCAGCCGCCTTTGCAACAAGAGCGCTGTTCAAACTGAGAGTATCCATTGTGACAGCTTATTCGCGCTCGTTCGGTGTAGATCTGTGCGTTCGTTTCGTGCGTGCTTCACTTGATAGTTCGCGCTCATCTTCTGTTTGTTCATTTAGCGGCCTCCCCTAGCTTTGTATGTGTAGCTTTGTCACACAACGTATAAAGCCCTTCGTACCAGCACGCGCTGCCCACGGGAGACGCTCACTTAGCAAGTGCATGTTTGCTACATTTAATATTGCTCCTGAAGCTGCGAGCTTCACTTCGTATAGCATTACAGTTTCTTGCGATCGCATTCATTGCTTCGCCCTTGCGGAGAAACTGTGACTTTTTCTTTCTAGCCGACCACCCTGGCTTATAATATGCACGTTGCATCGCGATTGACCAAATCGAGTTCATTCGAACCGCTATTGTGAGTGAAAGCTTTGCAAATGCGGGTTATTGTTCTTTAGTTTGAGGTATGATTGCACCGATACGATGTACAGCGTTATTTCTCGCCGCCACTCATTATCTGCTGTTTACGACTGAATATTATTGGCTTCATAAACAAAAGCATGTTGTAGATGCCTGGCTTCATCAGCGACTCTGTGGATGTGAATGTAGCCGCTGGACGGACTTCTTTATAATTTACTTCGTTTTAGGGGCGAAGCTCCTTAAGGCGTGGGTCGGTCGTAGCCTGTATGTATGTATGTAGTAACCACCCGCGTGCCGGGAGGCACGCGCTCGCCCTCGGCGCGTTCTTCCCGGCGCGTGCCTCTCTCTCTCCCGGCGCGTGCCTCTGCTGTCTTGTGAAAGAGAGAGAGAGAGCGAAAGGCACGCGTTGGTTATGGAAACGCTTGTCCGCCGCGGTGGTGTAGTGGTTACGGTACTCGGCTACCACCCAAGATACGCGGGTTCGATCCCGGCCGCGGCGGTCGCATTTTCGATGGAGTCAAAAATGCCAGAGGCCCGTGTACTGTGCGTTGTCAGTGCACGTTAAAGAACCCCAGGTGGTCTGAATTTCTGGAGCCCTCATTACGGCCTTTCTCTCCTCTCTATCTCTTTCACTCCCTTTCCCCCACCCCCACGGACGCTTAGCCGTGCTCCCTACATGGGCTGCAGAAATTAGCGTCCTTTCCTAACCGAACCACAACCACAATCAAACGCTCTTTCTTAGAGGAACGCTGTACCAGCTCCCAAAGAGGGAGAACGCGCCCTCACCCGCGAGAGACAACGTTGGCGCAGGCAGCGTCTCCTAGCGAGTTCCTTGATTGAGAAATACCGACTGCTCGCGTTGGAGAAGCGTTCACCGGCAACCCATATATATATATATATATATATATATATATATATATATATATATATATATATATATATATATATATATACATGTAGGCACTGGATCTTGACTTGCAATGAAGTGCCGGTGGGAGATTTCACTTGTGCATAGTTGAACCATGAGGATTCCTAGCGTGCGCGTTAACTAAATTAATCCGGAACTCGGCACGATCTACGATGAACCTCCCGAGCTTCGCCCACTCATCATCATTCACTCCGTGGATATGCTGTAATTTTTTTATCATGGGAAAATAGCGATAAGTGCATGAGATAGATCTACGTTTGTGGCTGCAAGTGATATTGGGATTCCATCATCTTGCAGTCATGGCGATAAGCGGATTGGCAGTCGCTGTGTACAGATAAGATACGCTCAAGTGACATTTGTCAGGAAAAGGCGTTCTATTATAAGCCTATGTTCTGGCTACGTAGTACGATGTCAGCAGTGAACCACACCTCTTGATATTTTCGAGCAGCCGTAGCCTACGGGCACTCCACGTGGAATCGCGAATAGCGTTCACGAGGGTGACGTCAGTGTTCGTTAAAGGACAACGCATGGCGGAAGGCATATTAGTAAGGCTACTACGCTACAGTTATTCTCGTCAGATATTTCACATGCAGTGCAACGTGGAAAATTAGAGCAGTATTGAAAAGGCCGCTTTTAAGGTCATACTGTGCTCTGCCAATGCCGTCGAGTGCCAAATTTTATTTCTGTGTATCAGAAATGCTTTCTGGCATTGATATCAAAAGCAAAAAATATTCGACTGTGTGGCTGTGGAAGAACCACGGCTACATTCATATTTACAAGCTCTACGGTTTTATTATTACGCCATAAGGGAGCTCTCTCCGAAATTAATAGCAGGCAAATTAGTAACAGCTCCTTATGATACCGAGACCCCACGGTGTACTCACTCACCTCACACAATTCGCGCGACGGGGTACATGTAGGGCGCCACTATACGGGGCTGACATAATGAAACATCAGATTTATTCACCCTTAATTAAAATTTATCTGCATTGTGTGGGCGCACTGGAGGCCCCCACTGGCAATGACGTTCTAACGCAGGGTTGTCCGTACGAAATGTTTCATACGACTCCTGAGGAAGTCAAGGCGTTCAGCGGATGGTCAGGTGCACTTACGAAGCAAAAGCTTTCCGAATTCTGTCCCTGTGAATCCTGCCGCTGGTTTGAGGATAAAGTCAGTGCTTTTCCCATTCTTCAGCCTCAGTGTGTTTCATATTAATCGCGATGCTCGTGCATCCTATTGGCGCAGGTGACGGCTGGTACAGTCGAGCTCAGTTCTCCAAGAACTCGTGGCACGAGTCAGTGGCCCAGCTGGCGCTGTCGACCACAGGGCCCTTTTGCTTCTCGGCTTGGGTACACGTGTCCGGCCTCAAGCTGCCGCGCGTCGAGATGGCCTCCCGCCAGCTAGAAGCCGACTGGTTTGTGGACGAAGCCGAGAAGGAGCGCATCTTCTACAGGGCACAGTCTTTGCAGGCGAAGCTCTGGCACAACGTGCTCTACTACGAAGACCGTCGAGGTAACATGGAGGTAAGAGAGAATTCCGGAGTCGCGTGTTCTTCTCACCACTGGTCGGCAGCTGCTGTCTGTAGAGCCTGACAGCATGTTGCTCTCTCTATTGGGATATATTTGATGCACACTCATTTTGTTAACAGCAGGTGAGCTAATTTCATTATGAGTGCTTCCATTGAAAAAAGACAAGGCTAATTAATAGTCGGTGCAGTTGGCGAACTCACAAGGATTTTTTTTTCTCTTTTCTTAAAAACTGTTCTTAGGAGTCATTCGCCGTTCCCAAGGTTTCGTTCGTTCTCACGAATGGCTGGGCGCCTGATTATAAGAGCCCATGTGGCGTAAGAACTGTTCGCTAATATGCCCAGATACTCAAATGGGCGCTAAAGTGGAAAACAATTTTTATCGTATCGGTAATTGCCTTTTCGCAGTACCAGAAGCACCATTCTTGCGAGAAAACACCTGGGAAGCTGGAAAATGCGTAAAAATAAAACACAGGTGGTGATGCCGCTTTGAGGTTCTCGATCGTGTGACGCCTCGGACAGTCGACGGTGTCACTTGAGGCATACGTAATTATTTATTGGTATGAAGAGACATGGAATTACGTACTAAGGGTGCCAGAGACTTAACGTAGCGTATTTCAGAAAATTTCATTGAGATAATAGGGCAAGAATACGAAAAAAATGAATGGGGCTTCTGAGATCATGTGCTCTAAGTTTCGGTGCGAAATTCGGAAATGAGGCGTCGACCTTCGATCGTTTCCTCTTTTAATATTAGACGTACAATGACGAAATTATATGCAGTAGAGCTCCCGAAGAATATCTTATCAATCTAAACCACTTTCGTGTTTCTCTTTAGTGTCCCTTTAATTTGGGTTCTCAAATTGATAAGACTCACAAAGGAATTAAAGTACGAAGTTAGGATGAACAAAATTTAGCTTAAAGAACATGAATATATGTATATTTCGCTAGCTCATGAGCAGACAAAGTCATGCAAGGTGAACAAAAAGTGTACACTGCATATGACTCCAGCGCCAAATTACCACTCTATAGTTAAAGAGTAATTTGTTAACTAGCACGGCGCAAAGCGTGTATTTTACGCAGAGTGTGCTATAAGTTACTTTCTCTGTTGGTTTATATTTTTTGCTACAAAGTGGACGATGAGTTCACTTTCTGAAAATTTGGTTATTTCGTTCTGATTTACTGGAAGCATTCCTGAATATCATCAGAAATGCTGTTTTAACAGTCATTAATATTATTGCCTAAGAATTTCTGAGCTAATAGCTGTACATGCGTATGTCGCCCGTCTGTCTGTCGCTTGACGCCTTACGATAACTAAACCGACCCTAAAGACTGTAGTGGAATGAATGAACAGTGGCGGATGTCCTATAGTTTACCGTATTTACTTATATACTAGAAGCACCTAGCCTACCGTATTTACTTGCGTACTAGTCGCAGTAGTTTGTAGTCGTGAGTGTCGGCTAGTGGTCGCGTAAATGAAGTGTGTTGGCTAGGGCTGGCTAATGTCGGTAGCATCGGCTAATGCGAGTTAACGACAGCTAAAGATGGCTGTAAAGTCGACTAATTTCGTCATGCGCGTATATTAAAGGCCAAACAATTTTATTCCAAATCATCCTTATTCCTTATCTGAATATTCCCCAGCAGATGGTTTCAGCTTCATATTTCTTAACTTTTTCTTTTATATGCAACCCATTTCTTTCGAGTTCATTGGTTGCCTGTGAAGATTCTTTGTGCCTTTAAGGCAGAACCCCCTCTACTCTCAGATTGGCGAATCACTCGGTTGTTAACAACAAACTGGCCACTTCTCTTAAAGTTTAGAGCGCGGCATCGACGCGTAGCGAAGTTACTTAAACATAAGGTAGTCGTGTTAGAGACTCCGCTGAATTCTAGAAACATTCTTCCTGGGTTACTTAATGTGGTAGTCGAGGCTAGATGTTCATTGACCATTAAGCTGCGAATACGTCGTTCGTGCATGCCCAGAAAAAAGTTCATCCTCTTTCGTAGAAAATGAGTTTGCGAAAAAGCCATTTACATTTAGCGTGCATGAGTTGCAGTATAGTACATTTGTGCTGAGGACATTTTGTAAAATGTCGTGTTTTATTGCTTTTTTTTTGTATTCAAATGTGACAGTCGGTCGGTAAGGTCCTTACTTTCGTTCCATCTCTCTTTCTCTCTCTCTCTTCTTTTTTTTTTCTTTAATACGGCGCAGTTCTTGGCGAACCTCAGCGCCTTTGACCGTGTCTATCTAGCCACCTAGTATCAATGCTCTCTTGGTCGTCTCCTTCGTTTGGCATACGGCGAAATTGGCGTGGTAGGGTATGACTGTGTGATGAACATGAATGAATGATCTTGACATCACTTTTATGATGTACTTGTCACACACGTCACGATCAGCTTTAATACGACGACATGTGGCTCATACCCGCCCGGGTCTTGCGGGTATGCGCCACAGGTTATTAAATGTTTACCTTACAGCCTATGTCAATCATGAACCAACAGGAATATACCTTGGAAATTCGATGAGAACGCATTTTGAATGGATTAAGCAATGGAGAGAGAGAGAGAGAGAGATACCGTTTACACAAGCGTGTTTTAAATAAGGGCATAACAAGCAGACAGACTCACGTAAACGTGCTGTAATCACCGAAAGCAACCTACAACGCGGTAGAGAGTAGGAATTAGGAATCGAACCCGGGTCCCCGCGGTGCCAAGAAAGCAAGCTATCACCCGTCCATGGCAGGCTGTTCCCACGCGGTCGTGGTGTGTGTTAAACGCTCTTATAGCAATGCGATGAACACTACATACGTATCGCTTTTACTCAGCAGGCTATTATCCGGTCTTGCTGGACACCGTAGGAATATTCAAACGAATGGCGCTTGTCAAATGCACATCAGCGCACGGTAGCGTGCATATCTCGTGGACAAAACAGACATCTGTGCACTAACGTGCAGAGACCATATGCATCACTGTGCACCTCAGGGCCGCCGACGAGCCCGGTAAGCCCATGTTATGAACACGACAACTAAATTTGCACAAAGGTCATTGGTGCAACTCGTGAAACTTGGCTGAATGCCAAACAGTTCAGCACAGGCAATTTTCTCGATGACTGCTTATCGATTCTCAGAATGCGTGGAATCTGTCTGATTTTTTTTTTTTTTTTACAGTGTTCACTCTTCAGAAACATGATGGGAGGAGTAGTTGTACCTGCTTTCGTTGGCAGATAATGCGCGTATGTTGTCCTAAAGAGCAAAGTTTAATTTTTTTTTTAAATGTTCGTGCGCAGATAGAGATTCGAGCTTGGCACTTTACCAATGGATCCGTCGGCATCGATGATTTGAGCGTGACGTCCGGATCGTGCCCTGAAGGTAAATGAGAATTCAGCTTGTATATGAGCTCAACGGGTTCATTTTTATATTTATGTGTTAAGGCTCAGAGTTTTCCTACCGATGCACGGGCGCGGAATTGTTTTTTGGGTTGCGCGCGTGTTGAACTGCAGTGGAGTTATGACGTGATTACAATTCCAGTTCCTGAAACGATACACTTGCACGCGAAATTACGTTGACACGAAATTATGTGTAATCTCATTTTTGGATACAAAACATATGATTATCTGTCTGTGGCACAGAGCGGCGCCAAAATATATTATCGCTGATGATGAATATCCTCTGAAGGTGTGCGTTACTTTCTTTTGTTTTGGTGTCGGAGTTAAGCCATTTCTTCATCCTTTTCTTAGTCTTTTACTTTTCCCGGTTTTCAAAATGTCAACTAAGAAGGTCGCGCAAGCTGGTTAAATAAAGGTAGATGCTATCTCCTATAACGCGTCTCATTTTGTTCTTTTTCTTTCTTTGCAGACCCGCTGGACGGATCGTGTTCGTTCGACCGATCTGTGTGTGGCTACGAAAGCGCAGTCGGCAGCAACGGTAATAAATGGACGAGGATTCCACCGGGGCGCTCAGCGAGCAGGAACAAGGCTGTAGCTCTGGACCACACCACCGACACGATACTGGGCACGTGCGCATTCGACCGCTAATACGAATTTCCAACATTTGCACGCTCTGAAATATTTCCAACATTTGCACGCTCTGACGTATTCACATCTTGATGCTTGTGTGCGTTTTGCAGTAACTTCGGAAATCGCTTAGAACGCGACATCAGTATTGAATGATTGCGAGAAACTTCATCTTAAGCCACGCTGGGATAGCCATGTTGTCACTTGTTCATACACATCATATATGCCATCATGGTGACATTCTTTTAGGGGCGAAGCTCCTCTTAGTCTAACCTTGTCACGCGTCAGGCGTCAGTCGTCAGGCGTAACCCGCGTGCCTGGCGGCACGCGCTCGCCCTCGGCGTTCGCCTCGGCGCGTGCCTCCCGGCGCGTGCCTCTCTCTCTCCCGGCGCGTGCCTCTGCTGTCTTGTGTGAGAGAGAGAGAGACAGAGAGAGAGCGAAAGGCGCGCGTTGGCTATGGAAACGCTCTTTCTTAGAGGAACGCTGTACCAGCTCGCAAAGAAGGAGAACGCGCCCTCACCAGCGAGAGACAACGTTGGCGCAGGCAGCGTCTCCTAGCGAGTATCTTGATTGAGAAATACCGACTGCTCGCGTTGTAGAAGCGTTCATCGGCAACCCATATATATATATATATATATATATATATATATATATATATATATATATATATATATATATATATATATATATATATATATATATATATATATATATATATATATATATATATATATATATATAGGCACTGGATCTTGACTTGCAATGAAGTGCCTGTGGGAGATTTCACTTGTGCATAGTTGAACCATGAGGATTCGTAGCGTGCGCGTTAACTAAATTAATGCGGAACTCGGCACTATCTACGATGAACCTCCCGAGCTTCGCCCACTCATCATCATTCACTCCGTGGATATGCTGTAATTTTTTTAAATTACATAAATTGTTTTGTTTTGCCCGCCAGAACCACAGTATGACTGCACGTGGGGCGCTACACTCTTAGCACGGTAAGCTTTAGTTTATTTTATAGGTACACAAAAATGTGAAAATACGCTCCTTTGCTAAAGGTTAAGGCACTTTAACCTTCAGTAAAGGAGCATATTTTCATATTTTTGTGTACCTATAAAATAAACTAAAGGTTACTGTGCTAGGAGTGTGTAGTAGGGGGCTCCGAATTAATTTTGATCACCTGGGCCGATTTCACAAAGCTTTCTATCAGTAAACATTTCTTTTTTTTTTGTCTTTAGCTATAGTAGGATACAACTAAAAAAAAAACAGCAGTTCGTAACAAGGGCTGATGGAACGCGCGCATCGGTGTTGCTCCGCCAGCCACTCACAGAAGCAAACGAAGTCGTCGTCATGTGACCTTTTCAAAATGGCGCCATGTTTATGTCTTCGGTATCTGCGGAGCGTCTGCTGTTCTCGAGTCCTTTCATCGGTATAACCCATCATGAGAAGCATGAGAAAAGACGTGTGGAGTTTAAACGTTTCCATCTGCACAAGGCTGCGGTACAGTTCATTTCGCTTGCGAGCCCGCTTTACACGTGATACTTCTCTGAACAGAGTTGAAAAACTCGGGTGGTGGGGCTTGTGGCGCGCCAGGTTTTTGCATTGCAAGCGCTTGATTTCAGCTCTATTATACTTTCCATGTTCCACTCTAATAAACGAATGAAGACATGAAAATTTATGCATCCCTCCGTTATTGTTGCCACCCTCGCTTTATTTTCCAAATATGGGAAGTTCAAAGAAGGAACTATTTGAAGCTTCTCGGAGGTACAGTGGCTGGTGGTTATAAGGGCGTCGGGAGGGGTGTCACTGCAGACTTGAGCCTTCGCTAATGAGGATTTGCTGAATTTTTCTCGTACAATTCTCGTGTAATATGTTGCTGTGAATGCGTGCAGGCCCTCGTATAGTTTCTTTAACGTACACTTAAGTGTAAGTACACATAAGCATTTTTTTTTAAATTTCTCTTCCGTCACATTCTGGCTACGAACTTACCGCTGGGAATCGAACCTGCGACTTCTTGTCTAACTGCACTGCTCTATAAGAGAAGCTCAGGGGAAGATGGAGGCTTGAATCATTGAACAAATCACTAAAAACGATGTAGGAGAGGGAATGTTGCTGGAGCCAACCTTTTTACGAGTGGACTTGTCTTCGTCAGGACGGCAACTCCCTTCTCTAGCGTTCGTTTCTGTACGGCTTTGCACGCTCTCCCACCTTCACTGAAGGAGAGGAGGAGAAGAGCAGCACGAGCAGGAAAAAAAAGAAAAAAGGGGGGGGGGGAGCAAGTTGGGTGACAGATGTTAGCGTGACTAATGTAAATGGAAAGAATGAAAGCTTCCAAAGAATCCGCTCGTGGTACACATCTTGGAAATAGACTGTGTGCGCAGCGCTAGAAAGCAGCACGAAAAAAGGAACACATACGCTAACTACAGGCGTTGCACTTGTCGCATGTGTCCTCCTTCCCCCAGCGCCGCACATGCAGTGAATCTCACCGAAATCTTTTTGCTAAAACAGTGACTACACTGTTTAACGCCATTGTATGCGACAAGTGCAACGCCTGTAGTTAGCATATGTGTTCCTTTCTTCGTCCTGCTTTCTAGCGCTGCGCACACAGTCTATTTCCAAGATGTGTACCACGAGCGGATTCTTTGGAAGCTTTCATTCTTTCCATTTACATTAGTCACATTGACCAGCTTACAGCGCAAACGGGGACGAAGACGAAGGAAAGACAAGGTGACAACACAGCGCTCGTGTTGTCACCTTGTCTTTCCTTCGTCTTCGTCCCCGTTTGCGCTGTAAGCTCGTCAATATGAATTATCACCAACTCGCCCAGATTTCCGTTCTCGTACATTAGTCACGCTAACATCTGTCACCCAACTTGCTCCCCCCCCCCCCTTTTTTTTTTTCCTGCTCGTGCTGCTCTTCTCCTCCTCTCCTTCAGTGAAGGTGGGAGAGCGTGCAAAGGCGTACAGAAACGAACGCTCGAGAAGGCAGATGCCGTCCTGAAGAAGACAAGTCCACTTGTCGAAGCGTTGGCTACAGCGACATCCCCTGTTCTACATCGTTTTTAGCCATCTGTTCATCGATGCACTGCTCTATAGCGTCTCGCCCAATGAGGCGAGTAATATGGCAATTTTCTGTTCTATAAAGCCCGCAATCTGACATGATTTTCACCGCTTGTGTTTTACCCAGGTGGCTACGTCAGCCTGCTGGTGCCGGCCAACACTGTGGCCTCGGGAATCCTGACTTCCCCAGCGCTCAGTGCTTCTGCAAAAGAGCGCAGTCGCTGCATCAGGTTCTTCTACTTTGCCCCAGCATCGAGGTCAAACAGTGGACTCGAGCTTTTACTGAGCAAGGGATCCACCTTGGACGGGCAAGTGTCTGGTGAGTGGGCGTACTGTTTCGGCTTCTGTGACACAACGCTTACTTTCTGATGCCTAGCGACGCCAGAGTAGTGTTTCTACGCCTTATAGTAATATACAGTGTCGCAGAAGTTTGACCAACGCCCTTGCCAATTGGAGGAAATTAATGTGCTCCGGCATAAAAGTGTGTCATGTGGCGTCGTTCCAGAAGCGAGCAAGCTATCTACTGTACTGTGGGCTGCGTTAAATCCATGTCTACAGACAGGTTGCCTTTTATTGCCTTGTTTCAAAAGTTCTTCAGCTGGAATTGGCCTCGAGGGCCACCACTGGAAAGACCGGCGCTGCTGTCGTTGTGACATAGTAAACGACATCACGTGACGCCTTCGCCGCCGCCTGCGAAGCGCGCTGGCTTTCTTCGCCAAGCCGGTTACTTTTCTTCTTGCTTTTGCGCATGGGAAACTGCTCGGCGCCACAGCACTTGACATATTCGACCGAGCTAGATGTAATTTTCACGCGTATATACCCCAGGACGAAGCGTCTTGGCTGAAAAAGCTGAGAATGGGGAAAAAGGCAAGTGCTCATACATTTCGAGTGTGTGGGAAGCATTCCGCGAAGTCAATTTTGTGCACGGCGTTGGAGCTAAACTGTTCAGTGAGTACGGCATTAACTTTCTCGGACTGTAGGCATTCGAATTTACGACGCCTATTAGCTGCTGTAGAGGAAACGTGTCTTGTTTACGGAGCAGCGTCATCGCAAAAAATAACAGGCTGCTTTGATCCTGTCATCAGTCAAGATACTGTGCGCAGAGATAAATGCGCGCACACGGCGGAACCGTATGCATGAATTTAAGATATAATTTACTGGCGATAAATAAACTCGTGATGAATCATTGCCCCGCTATAATACTGGCAAAAGTGCCAAACCGGACGTCCATTCTGCATGTCCATTCCGTTATGAATGGACATGCAGGTTGAATTAGCAATATCAAGACCTCGCATATATTGCCCGCTCAATCACGCGCCCAGAAATGGGGCAAGGGATGGGAAGGTATGCCGTGAACCACGTATAGCTGTCAACGTGAATCGAAATGTCACTTATCGCCCGCGCAACGTCCGCGCAAGTGCACGAGATGTAGCGCCTATTCGCACTTGAATCAGTAACTGCATGCGGGATGTCTGAGTATTCCCATTGACACCTAACTAAATTTCCCGAACACCTTTTACGCGAACGGCCTCGTCACTTTCGTCGTGCATAGCACAGCGGGCACACGTTTCCGACAAGCGTGGACAATGAGGCGATGCCCCTTGTTCACTCGTAAAATACTTTAACGACCTGTAGAACAGGCTCTTTCGCAGCTAAGATACACACAGGGAACTCTCGAAACACGAAAAAACCGTGTCTGAACGAGCTGCGACATTATAGACGTCGTACGCTGCGCGGCCGGTATCGCGTGATGTCGTTTTGTACGTCACGGAGAGGTTCCAGCAGACGACGCCACGGTATGTCCTCGAGGCCAATACCAAAAGCATGCACCAGAAGTATTCGCAGTGATGCTATCGGATTTTGTTGCTCCTTCGTTTGGGGTGTTTTGTAAGGGGCACATTTCCGAAACTTTGTCCTATAAACGTTGTGGGTGTTGTGTGTGTCGTTCACTGTGTTGTAGGTTTTAGTGACATATATACTATATATTTTGAATTTTCTGTTGTTTCAGACATGGTACGGCTCTGGCGTGTCGACTACAAGTCCCTCATAAACGGAACCTGGATGCCAGCTGAAGTAGGTTTCATCGCTTCCGGCAATCATGAAGTGAGTGGAGAGCACTACGTATACATCACCCTGCGTTCCCTTTGACATTCAGAATGTATGCTCTAGGTGCCACTAAGGGCTATTTGTACCCCTTCCTGTACACCTCCCGTCTATGAAAGTCCGGAGGGGTGTGATACAGAGCCTGCTTGCCAAGAAACTTAAAGGGACACAGGTCAGAGATGTCAACTAGAACGCATAAATAATCGCTATAAAATGGTAGATGCTATGCAAGTCCTAACCATGCATAATAACATAAAAATGTGCAAAAGGGACCTGAGTTGGGAGGGGTACGTGAAACACAATGCATGGGTCCTGGGGAAGAGTTTGTGAGATAACTTTCTGTATTAGCTCCTTCGAAGATACCTTCTTTCTACAGACACTCTTCTCTTTTGCGGCATTGTCCCTGTTATCTGCAGGGAGTCTTTTCCTTGCTCGAACCGTTCGAATAAGCTGGCCGATCAAACTGTAAAGCAGGATCAGACTAACGCAGAATTGACACATTCAGAGATGTACATTTAATCATCTCGTGACTTGACTCAGAGAGGCAGTCGCTGAAAGGCATTTTGTCAAAGTTTGTTCCTCAACAATTGTCTGAAAAGATTCTGTTGGGACCTTCACTTGACCCCCATCGCCAGCCTAATAGTCTCAAGGCTCTCAACAAATTTTTGCATGAGTGCGGGCTGGACAAAAGAATTCGAAGGGCCTTGGGCTGCGCCAGTGCTTCAACCACCATCTTCATCCTTATAATCCATGTCGTCTCTTCCTTTCTAGGCCTATCTCCCTTCCCCCAACGCCGAGTAGCGTGTCAGAATATTGATTCAGGTCGACCTCTCAGCTTTTATTTCATAATAAATTTCTGTTTATATGTTAAAGAAAAGCATTTTGCGGGTGCTGAGATTGGGATACCACTGTTTAAGCGCGTGACTTGAAAATCGCTGAACTTTCCTTGTTTCTTACGAAACAGCTTTTTCTTGTATCAAGCTCATATATATATATATATATATATATATATATATATATATATATATATATATATATATATATATATATATATATATATATATATATATATATATATATATATATATATATACGGACTGTATATTAAAAAATGGCTTGGGTTGCCGCCAGTTTATAACAGAACTGACGACGCGCCTCTTAGAGACCAACGGTTTATTACATTAACGTTTCGGTCGGAGCCCGACCCACATGTCTTTAAAAAGGTTGGGCTCCGACCGAAACGTTGATTTAATAAACCGTCGTTCTCTAAGAGGGGCATCGCCAATTCTGTTATATGTATATACTCCCAACGATTTCCGATCTACCCTATCCTGAGCGAGTTGGTTCCACTTTATGCCCGCAAGCTTTTTAATTTCATCGCTACATCTAACCTTTTGCCTGCCTCTGCTGCGTTTTCTCTCTCTTGGTATCCATTCCATCGCTCTTATTGTCCGTCGGTTATCTTTCCTCCTCGTGATAGTGTCCTGCCCAGGTCCACGTCTTTCTTTTAATTGATATAATATCAGCTACTCCTGTCTATTCCCTGATCCATTCCACTCGTTTTTTATCTCTTAGTGTTACACCTAACATTTTTCTTTCCATTTCACGTTGCGTGCTCTTTAGTTTCATCTCTAGTTCTTTCGTTATCTTCCACATTTCTGCACGCTACGTTAGTACTGGGAGAATGCAGTGATGGAATACTTCTCGCTTTAGTGAGAGCGGCAAGTTTCCAGTCACACACACAATCTCAGGTAAAGGCCAGTATCCAGGCGAAACTGTTAGAAACCATTAGAATAAATATAAATACCTAGTTAACTATTGCTCAGTCTATTTCGAAGTTATCAAGCGGTATTAATTACTTCGCTGTTTTTTTATTATGATGTTCTAATGTTTTATGGCGCAAGGGCCAATTGTGGCCAAAGAGCGCCAGTACTTCGCTATTTTTAATTGATGAACCATATGATTATAATTTAAGTCGCTAACATGCAAATTATAAACTCGTAGAACGCCACAACTAACCTTAGTTATTTCGTGCTGAAATGTGCGCGGTTGTGTTTTTCTGAGGAAAAATAAAAGCACGCAAACACGCGATATGAAATAGACGCGCGCTCGCATGCCGCTACTCAAGCGCCTTCAACCGAGCTCGGATGGACACATGGCTGCGTTCGCATAATGCCGCATAGTGCAGCTTCACGCTTTGCGATCGTCGCGGCTCGAAAACTTGTTGCTGACCAGTTGATAAGCACGCGCAGTCGGTCGTGATGGGGGAAGGGAAGGACTCCACATTTGCAGATGTTCCGATTTATAAGTACGGGAACCATCACGATGCGCTTACGACTATCAATTTGCACTCTCATCGCGATTTATAGATGGGTGTTTTTTCCAGGTCAAAGCTCTGCATAGCGCCGCGTGATATACAGGGTGTTTTTTTTTTAGCTGCAACACATTTTTAGGGGCGAAGCTCCTCTTAGTCTAACCTTGTCCCGCGTGAGGCGTCAGGCGTCAGTCGTCAGGCGTAACCCGCGTGCCGGGAGGCACGCGATCGCCCTCGGCGCTCGCCCTCGGAGTGTACTTCTAGTACACTCTACCCTCGGCGCGTGCCTCCCGGCGCGTGCCTCTCTCTCTCTCTCTCCCGGCGCGTGCCTCTGCTGTCTTGTGTGTGAGAGAGAGAGAGAGACAGAGAGAGAGCGAAAGGCGCGCGTTGGCTATGGAAACGCTCTTTCTTAGAGGAACGCTCTACCAGCTCGCAAAGGAGGAGAACGCGCCCTCACCCGCGATAGACAACGTTGGCACAGGCAGCGTCTCCTAGCGAGTTTCTTGATTGAGAAATACCGACTGCTCGCGTTTGAGAAGCGTTCACCGGCAACCCATATAGGCACTGGATCTTGACTTGCAATGAAGTGCCGGTGGGAGATTTCACTTGCGCATAGTGGAACCATGAGGATTCGTAGCGTGCGCGTTAACTAAATTAATCCGGAACTCGGCACGATCTACGATGAACCTCCCGAGCTTCGCCCACTCATCATCATTCACTCCGTGGATATGCTGTAATTTTTTTAAATTAGAAAAACATAAATTGCGTGAATGTCTTGTGTACCATTCAAGTGTACGGGTTGGCGGCCTCTAGATACAGAACAATTACCGCACTTGTATGCATAATTAGCGAAATTACGCTAATTAACTTTTTAATTATTAGCAATTGGTGGCTATAGTAAATAAGTACTTTGGAGCCCGTCCTCGACACTACCTATCCCAACGATCAAATTTTGAATAGCGGAGTGCATGCCGGAGCTACGCGAACAATTAGTTCCCCGTGGCAGGCTCCTTGAAACCGAAATCGGCCGGGAAAAGAGCGTCTGTGACGTCGATGTCGCCGCCTCCCCGGCTTTCGTCACTCGCCCGCGGCGACCAACGCCGCAGATAAGGAGATAACGCAAGCTGCTTGCGCGGCCGGAGCGGCCGGAGCGGCGGTGACCACGGGCGAGTGGCGAGTGACACTCGCCAAGCCCGGGGGGCGGTGACATCGACGTCACAGACGCTCTTTTCCCGGCCGATTTCGGTTTCAAGGAGCCTGCCACGGGGAACTAATTGTTCGCGTAGCTCCGGCATGCACTCCGCTATTCAAAATTTGATCGTTGGGATAGGTAGTGTCGAGGACGGGCTCCAAAGTACTTATTTACTATAGCCACCAATTGCTGTTAATTAAAAGGTTAATTAGCGTAATTTCGCTAATTATGTATACAAGTGCGGTAATTGTTTTGTATCTAGCGGCCGCCAACCCGTACACTCGAATGGTACACAAGACATTCCCGCGATTTATGTTTTTCTAATTTAAAAAAATGTGTTGCACCTAAAAAAAAAAACCCTGTACTACACTGTTGCGTCAGCAGATGCCGACGCTGATCGAACATACGGTTTTGAATATCCTTACGTGGCGAAGCCCCGTACGATGCATCGATGAACAAACGCAACCATGTGCCCATCGAAATTCTTTTTTTTTCTTTCACCCGTGTTTTACTGACTTTTTTTTGAAATTTTCTCTCAGAAAGAACAACCGGGCACATTTCAGCTCCAAATAAATGCTTGATTCCACGGTTATTTGAGGCGCCCTACATAGTTATGACCGACATGTTAGCAATATAAGGAATAATTAAAAAATTTATCCAATAAAATGATGAAGTAATCAGTTTTCTGCTATGAAAAAATACTGTTTGTAAGTACACAGAACTACACTAATGTGCAGTTGGCACGATTTTAATAGAGCTGCCTATCTTTAAAACAATTTTTGTCCAAGTTAGCGCGGGCACTACCGGTGTGTGTGTGTGTGTGTGTGTGTGTGTGTGTGTGTGTGTGTGTGTGTGTCCATTTAGTATATGCAAAGCGTACACCTTCCAGTAAGGAGCAACTGAAAAAGTCACATTACGAACTTGTCGCCTGGATTGTGCTCGCGCGCGTGTGTTTTCGCACGCCATGTATACATACGTGCTAGCACAACGATATTTTAAATGTAATGTAACGCCCGCTGTTCTGCGAGATGCACTCACACAATTGCGCAAGTGACTGCAGTTCCGCAGGGGAATATAACATGCTAACTGTGAGTTCACGAAATTACCGTAATTAATGTACAGGTGGCGTATCCACTGTTTATTTTTTATTCATTAAATTTTTTGACCGAGTCACCCAACATGCTTCACAATGGGGCTGTCTTATGAGGGCGCATGTTTTTCGTTGTTGAATCACTCTCCGTGGTACAAGAAGTGCTAAGTGAATTATCTCCGTTTTCAACACGCAGCTTCACTTCCGTTGCTACGTCGAACGCGCTTGGAACACCCCATGGTACTGTGCATTGGACGACATCGAGGTTTACGCATGCAGCGACAAGAAAGGTTAGACCATGGCCGGAAGCTTGCTGTGCGTGTACAGGCGCTTAATATTTTACCCATTGCTTTGCTTCAGTCGTTCGACCAAACGGTGCAATATATTAATTGATGCGCTCTCTCCCCACGCGTAGCGTGCCGTTGTACAGTGTCGATTACAGAGGCAATATACCTCATATTTCTAAGCGAATACTGCAGACCCTGCGGTTTGGCGACGCTATGCTAAGATGCCAATTAGTGCGTGTTTGAAAGATGCCATTTTTATTATACACGTTCATTTGTTTGCGTCTCTGGAATATAGTGTCTCATTTAGTGCTAAATGGATACAGTTATCAACTCCGCCTTGCTTACAAAGTGGCTTTGAATGCTCGATGAACTGCATGATTCGGGGACACATTCGTGCTCTAACATTCCCGTCCTAAAATGTGATGATTGCTGGCACTTAGAGAAAAACTCAAAAAAATGGACGTGACTGCATATGATGCCGCCCTAAAGATTCCAGAATGCAAACAAAGATAAATTTTGTAGAAGATCGCAAGGAAGAGGAAGGCTCGTGAACACTGATTGATTTGTGGGGTTTAACGTCCCAAAACCAGCTCTGATTATGAGAGACGCCGTAGTGGAGGGCTCCGGAAATTTCGACCACCTTAGGGTTCTTTAACGTGCGCTGACATCGCACAGCACACGGGACTCAACATTCAGCCCCCATCGAAATGCAGCCGCCGCGGCCGGTATTCGATCCCGCGACCTTCGGATCTGCAGCCGAGTGCCATAGCCACTAGACCACCGTGGCGGGGCTCGTGAACGCTATATATATAGTAGCTGGAAAAATAAAGGGAAAAAGAAAAGAAAGGTGCTCTCTTCCTTTCTTTTTCCCGTTAGTGTCCTGTAGGCTCTGTACGTACCATTTGCATTCTAAGCTTGAAAAAGGCCGATCTCGCGGCCGAAACATCGAAATCAATGTTCTGTTTTTCAACCTGCTGCCAAGGATATATCTATGAAGTGTGCGTATATATATATATATATATATATATATATATATATATATATATATATATATATATATATATATATATATATATATATATATATGTATATATGTATATATATACCAGAAAAGCTATCTTTCGAAAAAATCAGGGTCACTATACTTGAATCAGGCTTTCATTCTCATCACGATCGTGAAATCCGCCAGTCTTTTCTAATCTATAAATTCAACACCGTATCATCAGGTATAAACGAAAGTACAAGAACACTTTCTAGCGTGCCCACCGAGCGTCATCAACCTTGATTGTGACAATTCATGAATTAGTCAGTTTTGTCCTTGAACCCACGGCCTGTGACGCCATCGGTTAAACTTGTCGGACACTATAGTCTGTAATGCCTCTTTGATTGTGTATGTCTATGTATCCATTGTTTATATTTTGTTGCATTGATTAATCGCCGCTGTCACCATGAGAATGGGTGCGAGACCGTATTTCACCGCGCACGCACCAATAAAAAGACTTGACTATATACTCATCATATTCACATCGCAATAACTGAGCTGTGTATATCTTACAATAGAGCTGGGTATATCGTATATCGAGCTGTGTATATCGTATAGCGTATAATCTGGCTGCGCTGTCATGCGGCGCTCTGATATTGTCATGTTTTCATTGTGACTATCGATCACATGTGCTTGCATCGTCATGCTGTGTGCGCGAAGAGTGATGATTTCTGTACTTTCTCTTTCTCGTTTTTTTCTGTTTTCCGCATGAGATCTAACTGTACCGTCATGAGCACTGCGCGCAATGAATTGTGTAATCGCTGGACTACGTCGCCTACACTATCTCATGTATACCGTATATAAGGAAATGCGTTTATATGTACTTGTTACTTTGACAAAGCTGATCCACCAGCCGAAACGTCAGTAAATATACTGTGCAAAAACCAACGTGCGTCGTACTCTCTTTCGTTCCTTATTGTACCGGAGCCAACGTGGTTTCCTTGCCGCAACTATATATATATATATACGCCACAGGCTTTGATGACGAACTTCTAGCGCTAGTTCAAGTGGTGTGATGCTGGTCGTAGGAGCAGTGCTATGCACTGGTCGTCTCTGCCGAATGGACGCCACGGTACCACCTATACACAGTTTCATAAATCAGGTGCGACGCTGTCAAAGCTATTTCTCGTGTTCACGCTGTGTACTTCCGCGACCAGAAAGTATAGCGCGTTGCTTGCGGTGAGCGAATAACAATAAGTTCCTCGCTGGCAGCCTTAAATCATAATACATTGCTCACTAGCTTGTCAAAGCACGCTTGTATCGCTGGGGAAGCAATAGAACTATGCGAGTTTGTAGTTCATGTTTGTCGGAGCTATTCAAGATCATACAACTCTCATTTTCTTTTTCTGTACGGACTAGCTGCCTAGCCTTCGCAGCGTTGCACCTGACGCATGAAACGGAGTACAAGTCCCACCAACCGAGCCAGTGTCTGTAATTACGTATATACGTCTTGTATATAAAGTCGAGTTGTGTTCGTGTGCGTGAAAGGCTGTTCTCCATCCTTCAAGAAGAGACAACGCAACGAGAGACACAGTAGCGAAAGGACTTCAACCCCGTCCTACTTCACAGCAGCTACGTCAGCTAGGCGAGCTCTGCTCCACGAGCAAGAAAATAAGTAGGAAGAAGGAAAGGGGTGAACGAGTGTAGTTCACCTTTATAAAGCTACTAGCACCCAGTGAACGTAATACAGAAAAAAAAAAACAATGCGCTAAAATTGGTTTTGGGCCTCTTAGTTATTAGTTATCAGAAGTTTATTATTTATCAAATCAAGTAGTGGGCGACCACAACCATGACATCCATAACATGACGTTTCACATGGCCTTTAATTATTGTGCCTCTTTTTCTTATTCCTTGCCCAGATGTTTTTGCGCACGTCGCAGCTTTGTGTCATCACAGCCTGTCGTAGATGATAACTATCAAACGTCTTTGCGGCATAAGAAAACAGTTCGTTAAGATCTCATGATTTTTTTTTTTTTGCGAGAACAGAGCGGCTGATTGCAAGTTTTTGGCGATTTGCAGCCAGTAAAAGGACGACGACGAAGTGCCTTTCTGTAGGTGAGCCAATTACAGAAGCAACAACTACAACTGCGGCGACGACGACGACGCTTCCAATGCTGCTCCTTGCAATTTCATCCTTTTCCTTTTTTTTTTTTACATTAACCGCCGGCTTCATGGCCAATCCCCCGCAGTGGGCAAGAGCCAAATAACAAGGAGAAAAGAAAAGAAAGGAAATTTCATCAAGTTTAACTATAGAGGCTACAACAACATCTGTGTTCCCGGGAGATGCTGCTCCCTCCGCCGTGGCGACAGATACGGAATCGTCCAGAGGTCCGCCCAGCCCGATGTCTACTGTGGCGAGCACCCCTGCAAACTAGCGTGCCTGGTCTCGAACCGGCGAGGCCGAGTGATGGTCACGACCCTGCGGATATGGACGCGGAGCTTCTGCGGCGCCGACCTCCGCCAGAAGCCGACTTTGGCAACCTAATCGAGAGAACGGAACACCAGCTGCAGCAGCAGCGAGGACACCGACCACTGTACTTGACCAAAAGTCACGAGTCTTCGGATGGTAGTTTTGAAACCGCGCTGAGCAGGAAGGCCAAACGAGGGATCATCAACGCGTCATCGCCAGCGGGCTCCTTCGAAGACTAAAGAATAACGCTGGCCGCACACCATCCTATACATGCCCGATGACCCTGCCGTGCGCCTCCGAGCAGTCAACAGGCAAGTCCTCTTATTTCTTGAGGATCTTGCACCGAATGAAATTAAGGATGTCCGAGGGAAAACACGAAAGAATATCTTTGCTGTGGACACGACGAATGCAAGCGCCTTAGGAAAATGTCGAATAATAGAAGATTTGGCTGATATCGAAGTCCGGCCATTATTCCAATGGATGGCGCCTGCGTGGCGGGCATCATTTACAACGTTAAGACCATCGCTACCTCGGACCTGCCAATTCTCATAAAGCCGGCGGACTTGGGCGTCGTCATCACTAATATGTTCGTCTCGGAAACACCCGCCAAACATATGCTGCCCGAGTTCAATACGTCAGCACAAGGAAAAATGCAAACACGAAGCAAAATGTAGCACATAACTCTATTGTTGCGGAAGACTGGCCTGCGCTTCCGTCCACACAGCCTGCTGAGAAGTCTGCCCAGCCTTCCCGCCTAGCGCCTGTGTCTAAGCTTACTTCAACTGATGATGTGCAAAGGGTCGATCCACAGATCGTTCCGATGCGGCGATCCCTAGTCGCTGTCATGACAGAACTAATGAAAAGCATTGGAACTCCAACCGCTGGAAGTAGTCCGCAGGTGTTTGACGCGCTGAGCGCAATCCTAGCAACCGTCGCGTAGAGCCATGGCAGGAAATCGCCAGTCGTTCCGCGAAGAGGTCAGACAAGCGTCAATAATCTTGTGGAACACCAGAGGACTTACATCTCGACTCTCTGATTAACGTTAGTACGTCTTTCCAACTATTTTCCAATCATCGTTATCTGTGAACCAAAGCTGTCAAATCCAGTCAGGCTATCTGGGTACGAATCAACGACGTCTTGAACCTATAACGAAAGTAGCAAGGTCCTGGTGCACATTGTTCGCGAGCTTAACTACATTCACCACGTGTAATTCACCACCTGTTCACCTACTCGCCACATATAAGGGCTTCTTACCGAAGCAGCGTCATATGCTGCTGTGGCTCTTTGGTAGAACATCTGCCTGCCACGCAGACGGCCTGGGTTCGATTTCCGGTCGAACCCAGCTAGCCTTCTTAAGATAACATAAAATACTCGAATGAATTGTAAATTATGTTGCAGCTAAAGAGTTCTGACCTGGTTGCGCGAAATGTTAACTATAGGTGTGAAGAAGAATTATTTCAGTTTAACCAAAGCGGACACTGAGGCTTTGTTTCTGCGCCCCTCTGGTGCACACCCGATATACTTTTTCTGCCGAACAAGGACAAATCACAGCGAGCTAGAACAGCTTCGCTGTTAATACAGAATTGCTACGTATGTTTAAAACATCTTACAGGACAACGTCGACTGTTGTGGAGCTTGCGGCACTATGCAGTGGACACCTTGGTAGGATCGAACGAGAACCGCCATTAAAATGGGCCATCTTTATATATTGCCAAGCCAGCCCTTAAGTGTGTTTTATTTGCTCAACGTCGTGGGCCGCAAGACGAACTAGTGCTCGAAGTAAGACGGGTGTATCACCAGCCGACAGACAAAGGCCACGACGTAACGTTTCAGTGGATACCAGGCCACTGTGGCATCACCGGCAACGAGCCTGCCGACAATTATGCTAAAAAATTGTGGCCAGCTTTCACTAACGGCGCAAGGCTAGGTCACAGCGGAGCTGGTTGCCTTCCTCTTGTCCTTTCCAAATCCTCACCTCTCATTTCCTACCTCCTTGCTATGCCGTATTATACGTGGGCATGTTACGCTTTACCCTCTCCCTTCATCGTTTCCCTCTTCCTCTCTATCACATCACTTCTCTTTACCCTCACTGCCCGTTTCCACCACCTTGTTATACTATACTACGGCGCTGGTGGCCACACCTTCCTCCTCTCTCTCCTGCTCGCCCTCACTTCCCTTCCACAACTCCTTGCTATGCCACACTGTAGATCAGTATGCTATGGTATACCCTCTCCCGTTCTCATTTCTATTTGTCAGCCTCACATCCCTCTCGCTTTTCTTTCTTGCCTTTCTGTCTCGCCTAACCCCTTCCCCAGTGCAGGATAGCAAACTGGAATCTTTTTTCCTCCTGCCTTCCGCATAACTTTTCTCTCTGTCTTGCCAGCGGTATATCATACGAGAATCTTTCTCAATGCAGGAGAAGGAATCGGATGCAACTTCGACGGCGGTCATCTCTGCAACTGGACGGATTCGGCGCAGGCGTCGAACGCTACTGGACAATGGAGATTGAGTGACCTCCGCTGGGGAGAGCCGCACTTTCCCGACCAAGACCACACCCGCGGCACGAACGAAGGTGCGTTGGCACTCTAGCCACTCATACTTTCAAAGTGCTCCTGAGTGCTATATGTCTTGATCACTTTGTACTTCTGTACAGCCGTGAGAACACTTATGTTTAGGGTGCGGAAAATGATAAAAAGGAAAATCATGGCTCAAAGGAAAATGACTCAATTAGTTGGCCATGCAGCGTGTTTTTTGCCATTACCATAACGGCTCCCCCTCTTCGAGAGGGCCTGTTTACGAAAAATGTATTATAACCTAGGAACTTGAACGCATCTATTCCATTTTTATACCAAGTTTCAGTTTTCATCAATACATCTGGAGTGAAATAAACGAGGCAGTAAGCGCAACAGTTTGGTCTCCCTTATTTCGAGCTGATTGTGCGCTAATGTTTATCAAAGGCAATGAATTCTTGTTTTCTTGCGTATAAGTTAGCGACTTAGCAGGGCTAAAGATAAACAGAGTGTACCAGCTGTTCATAGATATGACGTCATTGAAAGAAGCCATCATCTCCCAGTCGATCTTATCGAGATCAGAGACACAAACCATGCACAGCGCTCCAGAAGGTTTTTTTCCTTGTGAAAGTTTCGCTGTCCTTTGGTACATGCAAAATGCCAATTCTGTTCTTTCTTTTTCACGGTGGTCATGCCAAGCAGCTTTTTTCAGTTCGAAATATAAGCTGCATAAGTTCTCGTCGATATATACAGCGGCAGACTGTGCGAAACCGATGTCAGCAATTGAAAACCTTTGCTTTCTATCATTTCCAAAACTTCATCACATTTCGATATGCTGCAAAACTGTGCAAGAATGTTCGACTGCGTTGAGACATTTGTTGGAATCCTGGGGCATGCCACAATATCACCCTGTACAATGCCTTCGTCAACAGCAATGCTAATCTTTTGAAATGTTTTCGGAAGGCTTTCACCCTGCAAAACTGGAATTCCTTTTATTTATACATTCCCGTTTCGTGAGTACTGCTCCAGTGGCACTATTGTTGCCTTGTGGGGTTTAACGTCCCAAAACCAGCTCTGATTATGAGAGACGCCGTAGTGGAGGGCTCCGGAAATTTCGACCGCCTGGAGTTCTTTAACATGCACTGACATCGCACAGTACACAGGCCTCAACATTTCGCCTCCATCGAAAGGCAGCCGCCGTAGCCGGGATTCGATCCCGCGACCCTCGGATCAGCAGCCGAGTACCATAGCCACTAGACCACCGTGGCGGGGGCCCCCCGTTGCACTATTCATAGCTCATTCGCTTCCACTGGTCTTTCTAGGAGCGCACACTCAGACAAAAGGCAAGCATTCTGAATCTTAATATCTGCGTTTTCTTTGTGAGTGGCTTTCACGGCAGCATTCATTTCTTAGAACCATTCGTTGATCATACCTGTACTAGTTTCCACTTCTCTATTTTCTCTTCTGAATTCTCTTTCCAAAGGAGCGCGGATGTCCCGAATTTCCTGGTTCATATATGTCAACATTTTCAGCATCTCAGGATCAGGTGACATGTTAGGATAGAAGAACCAGGCAAGAAGAACAAAAACAACAAGGCAAGATGCGGCAGTGGCAATTTAGCAATATTGAAATGAGTCACAAAAGTACACAGTTGTGATTCGTAACCCGTAACGACACATGCGATGCACAAGCGTAAGCCGTATGTTCCTACCTCTGCCTATATAGTTTCTTGAACTTTCTTACTTCTTTTTCATTTCCTGTTTAGCTAGTTAGTTTTACCATCTGTACATACTATTCGAAAAATACATGGTGTTCACTGCTTGTGTCAAGCATGTCAGTAATTTTTTTGTTTGTTTGTTTGTTTTACGCATACTTAATCGCTAGTGGAGCCGGATCGAGTATAAGTTCTCCCGTAATGAGCTTGCTCTCGAATCGTATGCAGGCCGTCGAAATTTATCCAGTGTCCTCCGTTAAACGACGTCACTTCTCAAGAAAAGCAAACGTGTCACAAGGGAGGTCTGTTATTGCATTGCAGGAGGCTTTGTGTACGTTGAAAACAAGGACTCCAAGTCCGTGGTGAAGGCAGCACTTACCAGCCCTACATGGGATGCCAGTTGGGTGGGAGGTGCCTGCCTCACATTTTGGCACTTTGCTGTCTTCAGTCAGCCTGGAAGGTGTGCAGCGTTTCGTTAATCGGCTAGCTATTATATTTGTCTTTAAATGCTAAACCAATTTTAGTCAACGCGTTTTAATCAGTCTCCGTGATGCGTTCGCTATTTTCACCTGGCGTTGTTGAAGTGAACATGCTACGTTGGATGGTCGCTTCAATAACGTCAGGTGAAAATAGCGAACGCACCGCGGCGATATGATTAAAGCGCGTTGGCCACAGAGAACGGTGCCGGTTGGTACTTGTCATGTGAGTAAAATAATATAATACTTCCGTCAGTTCATTTCAGTAAATGCTCCCGTATAATCGCACCTCAACCTATAAGTGTAGCACGTACTTCGTTGGAATCCTTCCAACAAAGCACACGCAGACAACTGTCTAAATTGTTAATCGTGCTTATTAATAACGTCGGTGCTTTTACATCAAGATTTATTTGATGTAATATCGGATATGTTATTAAAGTTCTCACTGAACACGCTGTTTAAAAACGAAAAGAAATTACAAGCCACAGTCAACCGGAAAACAACACTATAGAGCCAACGGGGAAGCAGCAGCATTGCATCATGAATAAAGTAAGAACACTAAATGCTTTATGACATTTGGTCAAAACATGTCTGTGTGGCGGATTTCGTACATTTTGATGCACTTGTCACTTTACCCTGTAGTGCCGACCTCTAGCACTGCTGTGTCATAACTGTACAGGAAGAGGAGCATAACTTCATTTAGAGCCAGCACGAGGGACTGGTCCCCGACCTGAACTGCGGCCGGTAATCCCTTAGGTCCTCGCGGCATATTCAGCGAGTTTAATAAGGCTGGTGCTGTACGTCAAGCTTTATTTGATCTACTACCTAATAGCTGGTTTTCTGGTGCCAGGATGAGCAGCACGGTCTCCCACCTCTTCGCATAATACAGTGATCTTGCAGACCTGAAGGGCTGCCCAGGACTAGCCCGGCAGGATGAGAGAAACGTCCATCCTTTCATTGCCTGTAATTTACAATCTCGTGAATATTGGTCCGCGTAGCCGCGATTAAGACCCACTGGGTTCAGGTCTACGAAATATAAAAATTCAAGAGCAGTTTTTCCAAAGAGCACTTGCTTCATGAGCCTAGGGATGTTTCGAGCTAGACCTTTACCAAGGGGCGCTTCTCATGGTGCGCCAGTCTATAGAACCGGCTGTGATGAACTTGACAAGAAGGAAGCTTGCACCAATATTCAAAAGGATTGAGCGAGTTATGGTGTGCAGCAACGTGTTTTGATTAGGTTAGATTAGCTTGCATTAGGTTAGGCTAATCTGAAAACATTGGGGTGCGGTGCACGTTTTTCTGTGCTCTCTCGCAGCTGCAACCTCACTGTGTCGCCCCTGTCCGGAGACCCCTGGTGGTCAAGCACGCACGAACTCGAGCGCGCATGGAAGCCAGAAGTGATTCGAGTGTGGCTGCCTCCTGACCAGGTATTTAATCACGATGACACGACTTATACAGCGAAGCTCTGTATGGTTACAGGTTCTGGCAGATCGCGTCCGCGGACAAAAACGACGCGTAGAACAGCAATTTTACAGCGGTTGGCCGATCCCGGGGACAGCGCGGAGCGTAGAGCAGTGGCTCGTACGCAGAAATAAGGTGTGGATTAAACGAACCAAGCGAGCATTAAAGGGAACCAAAGGCTCATTAAGAGGACTAAAGGCGACCTGATGTTACTCAAATGTGGATGAAGTGAGAGGTATGTTGATGGGATTCAAAGGTGTCCTAGGCGAGCCAAAGGTATGACACATTTAATCAAGCTGTATATATGGCTAGGTTTTGACCAAACGTACGTCTATCTATCGAGTCGCGTCGACAGAAAAATTCACAGCGGTGGGTCGATCCCACCGCCACAGCTTCTCTGGTCATCCTTCTTCACAGAGTGGATGGGCACCAATATTTTTTCAATGTGTACTTTTATATATGTGATTGTGAGTCTTATACAGCAGAAACACGAAGATGATAACACGGAGAGAAAGGACTGAAACCTGACTGTGCAACGAACTCCTTTGGAGGCAGAGGTCGCTCACTAGACATCGCTTGCAAACCAAACATTCGAGTAAAATAAAAGGCCACTTGCGAACTGAATTACTTGGAATCAGAGCTGGCCGAATTTGGGACTCGCTCACTGCGCATGCCATTTCCGCCTCGTGGTAGTATCAATGCGTTGCGCAAGCGTCCAAGTCTACAGCTCTTCTTCTGTGTTTAACTCTATTTATTATCACGCACTATATGTAAGTCCTACATTAAGTGGCTAAACTCGGTTTAACACAGTCTATACATAATAATGTCCATTCCAGCTTTCTCTCGTTTATTTCATATAAACCGAAAACATTGCCTTCCTTAGTCACTACCCGCCACATTCTGTAACTTGTGATGCCAGATGTCTGACTTCTCATCAAAATAAACATCTGGAAAAACAGAAAATAACTCAACAGCAGCAAAAAAAAAAAAAGGATTGGTTGATGTCCGGGGTTTTACGTCCGAAAACCAGCTGTGATTATAAGACGCCGTAGTGGGGGGCTCCGGAAATTTTGACCACCTGGGGTTCTTTAACGTGCACTGACATCGCACAGTACACGGGCCTCAAAATTTCGCCTCCATCGAAATGCAGCAGCCGCAGCCGGGATTCGATCCCGCGACCCTCGTATCAGCAGCCGAGTACCATAGCCACTAGACCACCGTGGCGGGGACAATAAAAGGAAAAAAAAACAGGAAATATGAGTACGCAAACAAAACATAGAACGAAACATTACAAAACAAATAGGTGAAGAAAATACACATGAAAGAATTTAAGTGTAAAATTATAAAAGATAACAAAACAAATAAAAATGAGAAATTACAGCATGATAGACAATGCAACCACAATGTCTTCATCAAATTTCTCTGCAATGGCCGAGCTGTTTGCGCTTTATATTCATCTTATTTAATCATAAGTCCAAATGATACAATATGAATTGTGTTTAAGCGCTTATTAGCTGCGACGACGGTGCAAATGTCGCTACTGGAAAGCTGGCTGATGCAGGAACATATTTATATCAAGCAAACTCCGAGGGCGCCGAGCAAAAGCAAATGACATTACTGAAAAAAAAGACAGGAGTCCACACGAAATTATTTTTCCCCCCAACAAATTCTTGTGATTAGGCGTACCTGTTGTTGTATAACCGACGTGTAGACGCCGCAGCAGCCTTTGCAAGAATACTTTATTGCACAAAACACAGGAGTATATATGTAGGCGAGGTGGGTAGCTTATCGCTCACTTGCTTGTAATGGTTCTATCGCGGGACATACGCAGTACAGACTGGTTTGCTCCGTTCATGCCGTTACCACAGCTGTCATGCTGCATTTTATCTCTTTATCTTTATCGTCTAAGAGAAACATTTATAATAATAAAATCAGTCGCGACGCTAATTGCATTTTGGGCAGGAGATTCTCCAAAAAAATGAAACGAAGTTCATGCATTAGCGAATAAATTCATCAGGAAGCCCGTGTTAACAATCGTTTTCTTACATCACTCGTGAAAAGGAAATCCTCACTAATAAGTGGCCTGTTAATAAGTGTACGAGTTGACTACAAAGAAACATACTTTTCTAAAAATGACTATTTTGATAGTTGCAGTACAGATGACAGGACAGAAGTTTTGGTTATTTTTTGTTTCAACCAAGAGCTATTATTTCTTCATTTCGTTTCCAGAACCAGTTTAGATTGGAAGCTTCGCTGAGTGGCGCTTTGGTTGCCGTGGACGATGTTGCACTGGCATTTGGTGCTTGCCCCTCGGAAGGTAAGTGTAGAAACAATCTTGCGCCATGGCGCCATCTATATATATATATATATATATATATATATATATATATATATATATATATATATATATATATATATATATAGATAGATAGATAGATAGATAGATAGATAGATAGATAGATAGATAGATAGATAGATAGATGGGCATAAGCCATAAGCGATTTATTTATGTATTTATTTACAAGTGTGGATCAAGGTTTCATAACACGCATACCATTCACGACAAAATCTTAACTTCCGGTTGGGTGGTGGCGAATTTCGGAGTGCTCCATGAAAAACATAATGTGCAAGAGCAAAAGCGAGCTTGTTAACGGTGAAATAAGTATTTAACAGAACGAAAGCCGGGCTAGTTGATCTTGATTCATCTTGAATTAACTTGCACATCGCAAAAATACAGGCGGACGACACAGAAGCACACACAGCGCTGTCCGTGTGTGCTTCTTTCTCCTATTTTCGCGCTGTAAGTCAATTCAAGATGAAACAAGTAGAGTTCGATTTATCAGAACGCGTGCCAACGCCACTGCAGCTGCAATGCTGACGTTTTGAAGTGTTTATGCACGCATGTGTATGATTGTGTATACGTTTTCAGAGCAACAGCAAATGTCTTTGCGAAAAATTGTATTTGTGTTAAATTAGCAAAAGCGTAGCGAACCTGGGCCTCCTTGAGTTTAATTGAGACTACCATTAAACGAATTGTAGGATCAGGACACCAGGCGTCTGCATGAAAAAAAAATGAAAGAAAAATTAAGTTTCCGTTTTCAGCTCACGGTTCACGCTCATTATGCTAGCACAAGTATCGGCGTATCGCATATATCTCAGTTAGTTATGAATTTTCTGTTATGTATCACCAGTACCCCAAGAAGACTAGACTGGGACCGCATTCACAAAACTTCTCTTTCTTAAGTGCTTATTGCCATTGTCCCGACAGCTTCGCAAATGATATGTCTATAGCATCAGGATTTGCTGAAACGTTCTCGTACGACCACTTTTATTCTGACATATTCTTTGAACGCGGGCCACGATTCCCTATAATCTGTTTCAGAAGTTCCGTGCAGCACTGTGGAAGCTACAGGCCTCTTCGGCCAATGCGGAGGGCGAACACATGTTAAACGTGTCCTTCCGCTGCTTGGCATCTGCCAGTGGTGGGCGCTGCGGTGGCAGCTGCAGCCCTGAAAGGAGGAAGATGAGGGGGGGTGTGCGTGTCCGAACAATGACATTTCGTCTCGCTTCAGAAGAATTCTGCGCTCGATAGCCTCGTGGTCTTGGCTGTGCTGCACGGAACTCCTGAAACAGACTATAACTCGCCGTATTTGTTATACTTACCATGAACTGTTATCGCAACGCCAACTAGAGTACTGGTTGGTGAACGTCCGTTAACGTACGATCTCTGCTACCTACCTATCCGTTTTTCAATAATATACTTCCACTTTAGCTCTTCTACAAGAAACTGGCGTTGATCACTTTTCGCATGAGAGAACAGCACTGACGAATATTAACACACATATAGGAGCTGCATGATATTGATAGTTATAAACGTTGTCATTTTGCAACTGCTCCTCACCTTGTGTCACTTTGCGTGACGCTCGTGACAACAAACGAGATGTATTTCGTGTACAGTATAAATGTGCTCCCTGCCACCGTGCTCACGTTGTCAGTCTGTGAGGTGATCATTACTTCAATGCTGCTACAAGCCACGAATGTTTTCTCTTTGTGAAATTTTTGGCGCCGTTTATGCTTTAGCCATACGGTGCCTTCACGGGTGACGCGGACTATTCCTGTTGTCGATGTACACCAAACGGATGTTGCGCAGAGAGGGGTCTAAGCTGCGATTTCGAGCGAGGTCCCTGCACGTGGACGAACTCGGTGAAGAAGAGGAGAACATGGGAGTGGCTCCTGCGGGGCGGACACCTGAACACGGGAATTCCGCAACCGTCCCTTGACCACACTCTTGCGTCTACCACAGGTATTCGCTTCTGCTTTGGTCTCGTGTGCGTATTTATCTATTACCTTTCCTCTGGAATGAACTCTTTTGTAAAAAGAAATACTTAAATGTTAAGTGTAGGGATCACCATTTACCTTCTACTTTTTAAACCGTGTTCTACAGGACAATTGTTCTAGTTTTTGTGATCGTTCGTTCTTTTTTTTTTTTTCTGTTGATAAGAGTACAGCCTGTTCAAATATGTTCTTTTTGTTCTATGTAATCTTTATCGCTAATTTCAACACTGCATCTTTTTTCCTTCAGATATTAATATATATCTAGTTGCTTTTTTTATGCTATTCCATGCACTGTTAATTCTCATACGTATTCCACTACGTCTTATCCTTGTTTTTGCATTTTCACTCCCTCCCCTCTGCAATGTAGAACCCTGTACCTTGAGGGTATCAGAAATAAATAAATAAATAAATAAATAAATAAATAAATAAATAAATAAATAAATAAATAAACTGAGGCAAGTTTACTCGGATTCTGGTGACATATGTGCAATTTTGCAACACCGATACGTGAGCGGGTCATTCACATGCACATATTGCTTCAAAAACTGCGTCCAGCAGGTGAATTTCTGAACGAGGCTGAAAAGGTAGAAAAGAGTTCCAACGAAGCTGAGAACTTGAAATGCTCGAGTGCCTGCATCCATTCACCTAGTACATTAATTGGCGTGCCGTCTCTGCTGTATACGCGCTTCGGGATGGGTTAAAAAATACGAGTTGGTTCACATTCGAAGCCAAAGGTCGGACAGTGCGCACTTAAAAATACTCAAAATCATTGTTTTCATTGCACAAGAGCATTGAAACAATACTTAAAAGCATTGTTTTACACTGAACACCAGTTACAGCTTTGCGTAAGAAGTGCTAAAATTTTACCAGAATGTGGTCTGGATCGACACTCCGGCACCGTAATATTTTATATGTGTAACTGTGTTTGCAACTAATATCATTACACGGCCATTGAGAGGAACTCTGGCAGTGACTGATAAAGATGAATACTTTGAAAGGCAGTAGCAGCGCATAATCTAGACATTATGGTAATGAGTCCTCAACTGTTCATTACGACTGCAAGTATGTCCATGTAGCTTCAGAAAAGAACACTAAATTAATCGACAAGTATGCCATAAATTTAGCAATTACATATTACATTTAGTCGAATAGCGACCTTGATGATTATCATAGCTTTAACTGAACCCGCATGAGTTATAAAGGGTCAAAGTCACAATTAGCAGGCATGATGTGGAGCAAGCGTACCATATTTGTTTGCCTCATCATTTACAGGAGAAGCCCGCAGAGGCACCTTTCCTTACTGTGCGTGATTCGCATCTACTACAAAGCTCGTCAAGACTTGAGCAAGCCACCTTGACGAATTTTTTAAGTACGCCGAAAGGAAGTTTTCACCTAGCTAATGTAGATATTCTTTCACTTTGCGAAGAACTTCGTTTGAAGGTATGATGTCTCTGAATGACGCTGTCGCACGCGTGGTGCCGCCTTTACGTCAGAAGCCACGGTAGTCAGAAATCAGAAATCTCGGAATCAGTCTAAGAAGCTTGGCACCATTCTTCCTTAGCCTTTCCTCAACCGATTAGTGTTGCATGGTGATATTTACAGCACAGCGCAATGAGTAACTTGAGGAACTTTTTATCTTCGCAACAATCTTCAATCCTGCGCCAGGCTCCTTTATGCTCGTGAGCGGCCGTGAAATGCAAGTGACAGGCACCGCTGATCTGCAGAGCGAGGTTGTGGACCTACACACACCGGGAACACAGTGCATGGACTTCTGGTACATGGTGAACGGTTCTCAGGGGGCACAGATCACGGTAAGACGCACGTGCAAACTATACACACAGTATACCGTTCGTTCGCTGAGGCATTTTCGTAGAGTCCGTAAAGAATACAACTTCCGCAATTTAGGAGGCGACACAGATATACATGCGCCCAGTCTTTTTTTTTTTTAATTTGACCAAGATTGTAGGGTCTTTTGAACTTTCTTAGACTTTTGTACTAAAGTTTATGAACTGTGCAAACACTGTCATACTGAATATACCGCGTAATATAACATAAAGTGTGAACTACTTTAAGAGACAATGTTGTTTATTAATAATATTACGTATTTGAATCATAATTGAATAAAATATAAATTAGCCTCCAATGTTGCATCAGTCTTTATAAAAAGAATGCCCTTGCAGAAAAAAAAAGGTGGGCGAGTTCTACCGACTGTTTATCATGGGATAAATGGAAACGTGTTATTCATTGTTGAAATTTGCGCACACTAAAACGACAACACGAAACACGGAATACACTATCTTCTTTAGGTGAGCAGGCTTCGCTGAGCAGGTTTGTTGTCTTAACGTCGTGTGTAATTACAGTGAGATTAAACCCGTACTACTGGAATTTTGCTTCCATGTCCATTCGCCGCAAACCTCTCGTCGCATCATGTGTTAGCCGTTTAGAAGTGTGCCTTGAAAGCCGGTTTTCGCATTTCTACAAATGAATAAAGCTTGTCTGTGCACCACATGGAGACATTTGTTTCTCACATTATACGCCATGCTCAGCGCCTATAGGGGCGCCACTGAAAGCCGCGTAGCGGCGGCCGTTGGAACCGGTGGTGGGTCGCTTAGCAGACGCCTCATTTCACTGCAAGCATCGCGGAAGTGCGCGCGTGCGATTTGCCGCTTGTGCGCGTCCCAGATAATTACTTTTGCGGCGATAGTGTGTGCAAAGGAGCTGCACATTATAATAGTGGACGTGTGTCCGATGTCACAGCTGTGTGGGACGACAATGTCACCATACGCGCCAAGTGTTTGCCACAGACAAGCGTCAACACGCTTCCCTACGAAGTGGAGCTCATCGCACCGCTTTCTTCATAACGTCCCGATCACTAATGCCTGCATGCGTTGACGCGTGAACCAACGTTTTTTTCTCGACACAGTAGCTTCGTTTACGTGACATGTGTTCATATAGTAGATTTTGAGGGATCGCTGTCGCACCGGCGCATGGATTTCACGGGTGCGGCCACGCGAAGGGTCAGCGTTGGTAAAACTGAAACCAGCACGATAAACTTGTGAATATATATCTCGGCAGCTTGCGCTAGTGGCGCGAGACTGAGTCACTGCGGAGCTGGTGGTCACCTAGCTTGTCGTAGCAGCTTGGCTACGTATTTGCTAGGTTTTTTGCAAGCTATTACCAAGTGTTGCAAAATGGCGTTACATTCTACGCGATCGTCAAAGCCTTCAATGTGCACAGGTGCCTTGTTTTACAGCCGATATGCAACTTGAGGCGAGCGCACAGCGAACATTCTGCACCGGTGATCGTATTCAAGTGCCATCAATAGGTAGAATGCAGCCGATTTCGTGCAGCACACGTGTGAATATTCCACGGCGCTTTTGTAAAGGAGCCGTCACCTGCCCCACATTCTCTGACATTGCGCTTCTCGCCATTCGTTTTTCAAGAGAGCCTAGGCATCGCGTCTTATCAGTAATAACAACCTCATGTGCATTGTAGCGTCTACAATGCAGGCGAGGCGACCAAGTGTAAACGTAGCAGCGTTCGCTGAAGACGTAGCGACATAAATGGAGAAATAAAAAAAACACGGTAATCGTTCTAACACTGATGTTAACAAGAAAAGAGAAATAGCGGGCGCGAAAGAAGACGAAGTAGGATCGCGAGCGCGTGGCACGTGATGTTCTGGGTTTTTCTCTTTAGAAAAAAAAAACCGCATCGTAGGGTCTTGCTGCTCGGCGCTCTTCAGGCGTATTGTCTTCCGCCGCACTTCGAAGCCTGGTTTATTCTTCATCGAAGTCCTCGGACTTTACACTCCTGTAAACAAAGCGCTATTGCTTGCCTTCTGCGTCGTGCAGCCGCAATCCACCGCCGCCGTCGCTCTCGCTCATGAAATAGCACCGGGAATCTGTTAAGTGCGCTCGTGGCGATTTCTTGTGTGTGTTTGAGCAGCCGACAACGCAGCAGTTGTTTTTCGGCATCTCTGAAGCCCGAGAGAGTCGTTAAATCACGATGAAAACACATCCATCCGCGCACTCGCGTACACGCTCGCGGGAACACTGCTCGCTCGGACCCACCAACGCTTCCGAGCCGTGGCGGCAGATGGCGTCGTCGGCGCTTTGCGCATCGCCTATATGTGCCTGGCTTGATTTGCCGCAGCACATACCTATGCCACGTGGCGACAAAGTCAACGAAAGCGAGAAAAAACAGTCAGACTGGAGCTGATCGCGTAGCTGGTAGAGGGAATGTCAGCACCTCTAAAGACAGAGGTTAAAATGTTCCTTCATTGGAAGAGGGACGTCGCCCTGTACGGAGCTCCAGTTAGAAGAGCGAGAGGTACTGTGATCGATACCCAGCCCTTCCACTTCTTATAATGAGCCATTTATTCTGACCGATCATGAGCTGCTTAATTTAAAAAATCCTGACCGACCCCAGCTGCTTAATTTTTTAAAAAAACGGAGAGAATCAAGAAAGTACACGGAATACCACATCGAGAACCTCGGGCATGACAACGCTCTATTTTATTTTCGAGCCTACTTACCTAAAGTGTAGGCAAAATCATGCGTACTTGGTATTATACACGACGCTTGTAATGGGCAACTAAACGAGTGAAAGTTAACTATTAACCTGGGTGGCGGCTTCGCGCTCAGGCGCCACGTGAAACAGTATGCTATGCCAAAAAAATCGTCTAACAGCGTGATGACCCGCCCGTAAGGTGCATTGTCTGGAATGAATTCGTGCAGGAGTAGGACGATATCTGTTTTACTGTTTTGCTCACACCACATGAGCCAAATGATTGCGATTAGATTGATTTGATTGATTTCAGGGATTTTCTGTCCTAAAACCATGATATGATTGTGAGAGACGCCGTAGTAGGGGGCTCCAGAAATTTCGTCCACCTGGGGTTCCTTAACGTGCACTGACATCGCACAGTACACGGGCCTCAGCATTTCTCCTCCATCGAAATGATTGCAATGAAATCATTATTCGGAATATTGGACAGTAAGAATTACCCCGCGCATGGCACCTCACTGACAAAAAATCAGCAGTTGATATGAGCGTGACATCAGCGACACGAATTGGTCTAACCAAGCTTCCAAGAAGTATTCCATTGAGATAAATAATATATATATCTTCTTGCATTCAGACTTGTGCAAGTATGTAGTTTGCTAATGTACGGGTCTGCTATTCATAAATATCGCTGCACAGGGTGACAGTACTTATAAACTGCACAAATTGTATGTCCGCAAAATAGGTGGTAGCACGAAATATACGGCATAGAATTTACGCGTCCTTTACGCATTCTTCGAAGTTAAACGTTTCTTTCTTTAGTCTTCTGTTGTCTTAACGTCTATATCATTACAAGGACTTACAGGTGTGTTCTTGCGCGCGAGTTATTTGATTTTCTTTCTTTTTTTTCAGTTTAAAGTTGCAGTACACCGCAACACACCCCTCACGAATCAGCAAAGTGAGGAAGTGTGGTTCCACAAAGACGGAAACGTCACTGCATGGCAGCTTGGCCGTGTCAAGATTCCTCGACAGCACAGGGTTAGTGCACGAACGTGCGGTGTTCGCACACTTGTCGCGCTTTATGTTGTGCAATCGAAAGAAGGAATACTGAAGAGCTTATTTTCATTACGGCGCCACGTTATTAGTGAGTGTGCCTCCGTTTATTAAGCTGCGTAGGTCAAAATAAAACACGCTTCTTTGACACCTTGCTGCGCGTGAAAGTGTGTAACTGTGTGTCGTTGCGCGCCTGCGTGAAAATTACTCGTGTGTATGTGACAACCGCGGACATTTCTTTTTTTTTTTACAACAGGAAATTGTCGTATAAGACCTGCTTTCGCGCCGCTAACCTTCTGTTTCATGTAGGTATTAACTAGTGCAAAGGTTAAGTGTAACTTCTTTTCAGCCCATCAAAACGAAATAGAGCAATTGTCCCAATCATACCGCGAAAAGGACTCGAGCTACTTTCTTTAAAAAAAAAAAAACAAGAACTTCCTTTTCGTTTTTGTAGCGACGTTGGGGCACACGTTAGGCTGCTCAGAGGTTGTCCTTTTGTACTGTCGGTGTAAACGCGAACATGAACAATCTAAAAGAGGCTGAAACGTTCAGCCGCTTCTTCTCGTCCACCGTGGATATGGCATTAGCAGCAGTCAAAAACGGGCCCGCATTCCCAAAAGCTCTTACGCTATACTTATTCCTAAGAGTACGCTCCAGGCTATCATGCCACGCGATGTATCAATAGACAAAGTGGTCCGCCAATGGAAAGCAATCTTTAGAAACGAAATACCCCGTAAGTACATTTGAGGCCGGATTCACAAATGTTCCTGTTCGTAAGTGCCCCTTGGGTTTGTCTGACCACCTTCGCTAATATGTCTCAACAGCGCAACTTATACAAAGCAGCGTGTTAATTCCAGCAGTTGCACAGTGTCATCAGTGAAGCGTGATGCATCATCGGCTGTTGACTCTCTCTGATGATAAAAAGTGAATGTTACTCAGATCTCCCATATTATTATTATTATTATTATTATTATTATTATTATTATTATTATTATTATTATTATTATTATTATTATTATTATTATTATTATTATTCATTTGCTTCCCGTTTTATTTTCTTCCCCTACACGATGCAGAAATAGGATGTGCTCGATGAGCAACTAACCGTTCGGTTTTACTGTGGCTCCAGGTGACGTTCGAAGCCGCAGTGTTACAAAGTCGGGACGGCTACGTAGCTTTGGATGATATCGGCATCTACATCAGCGACGACTGCTCGACTATGCCGGCAGAGGCCACAGCTGGAAAAGCAGGTGAAGTTTCCGCTACAATTCGTTTTGCTGTCTTTCTGTGCTCATACTGAATATGCAAGGGGGTAAAAGTTCATGCCAATAAAGCCACTCATACGGGGAAGGCCTGCTGAGTAGCTTAAGTTTTATTCAGCAGCTACTTTCTGTCCCTCGCTCTATTATAGATAAAACATGAGAAGTAGCCTTGACCACCTGGTGTGCTTTAACGTGCACTGACATCACACATTACACGGGCCTCAATATTTCGCCTCCACTGAAATGCAGCAGCCGTGGCCGGGATGTCGAAGATTGTTGTCACCTTTGAAGTTCCCTTGCAGTGGTGTATGTGTCATCAATGTGAGCAAACATTGTTGTCATTAAATCAACAATTCTCGAAATTATAAACAAGAATGCATTCATGTACGCGCCGTGCACGTTAGTCTGTGTGGTATCGATCTAATTCCTCCAAGCAACGCTTGTGCGCTTGAGAGCAGTAAAACAAGAACCGCCTATAGATGATGACAGATTGTGCTACTGAACTCAATAACCGAGTGTATTACTTTCTCATACATGCAGCCTTCGTCATACTCGAGTGCGCATGGAACTCTCCGAACAGGTGTTCCTGGAGTCGTCCAGACGAGATCGCAGGAACTTGGAAACCGGGAAGCCGTTTTCCACCAAAATACGCATTGTCCCCAGCCGCCTCGCCCAACGGGAAGCCCAGTAAGTTTTTCTCTCACCTTTGGGCGGCATACGCTTTCCGTGCATCGTTATTAGAGCACCGTCCCCATTGTTCGTCGGGCCACGAGGCAATGAAAGCACTCCTGTGTGTTATTTTAGGACGACGGGCTCGTGTGCGAACGTATTTGAATGGTGCAATCCCACACGCGTCAATGAATTCACCACACTGTCGTTCTCCCCCCCCCCCCCCTCACGCCCCCTCCCCTCCATCCCCCTTCACTTCCACACACACACGCACCCACACGCATATTTTATATTTCACTTTTCCATTCCCCCAGCGTAAGGTAGCCAACCGAACACATCTTGTTAACCACCCTGCCTTCTGCATTTCTGTTTCCTTCCTTTCTTGGTCTCCCTGTTTGATGGTGACGTATGCTTGATGCCGACACGTCAGTGTAGGCCGTTTAATTATCTTTGAAAGAATGGCGTTAGCAACCAGATTTTGGAACAACCACGTCATTATCTCTTTCTCTAATACAATGTTGTACGAGTGTCATTATTTTACCGATCCTTGTTAATGGCTGACAGAAACTGGTTACAAAATCTGACGGAATCTTTTTTTTTTTTCATTCTACGGACACAGAAGATAACTGACTTGTTTGAGCAGTGCATATCGTATTACTTCGCAGACGATTTCATCTACCTGAGCTGCAAGAAGCTTCGCTCGTCGGGCGCTGCCGTGTCTGCGTCGCTTTACTCGCCCATCGTACCTCTGCAACACACTACTGTGTGTGCGCGCTTTGCGACCCACATGTTCGGTCCCGGAAGGCGGGAACTGAGCCTCGTGCTGCGCACCCGCCGGGATCAGGCGTCATCGCAAGGCAAGACCGATGTACTGTTCCGGTCGTATGGAGGTACCGTCGCGGACAGATGGTATCACACTGCCCACACCATCCGGTTCTCGGCATACGCGACCACGGTGGGTAATAGTCTCGAACTCAAGGAAAGTTTTCTGGGGTGACGTAACTATCGCCGGCACAGCCATTGACCGACATGCGCGAGCGCGCACAATCGGATCGGCTGCATTGGCCTACGGCTAATGAGAGCAATCCCACCATAGCTACCTCACTTCAATGAGCACTGCATGCCGCGATTACATTTCCAGCTTCCTTCAACAGTTTTCAGACCCAAGAATCCTGTGTGTTCATTCACTGACGTCTGGATGCAACAGACGACGAAAGCCAAGGACAGAAAGCAGGGATAGCATTGCTTATTTTAGTTAATTGAAATGTGGACACCGTGAAGTGAAGTAAGATATATTTGAAGAAAGAGCGACTTGCCATAGGCGGGGTCTAACGGTGCCAACCCTCTCCCCCCTTCGCATTACGCGTTCAGCGCTCTTACCAGTTGGGTTACGGAGACATCCTTTTTTTTTTTTTTCCCATCCACTTTCTTGGACATGACAATGATGAGAAGCAGCCGATGGGGTCAAAAATCGCTGCAACGCATGTTTGTACCTCTTAATTTTGGCTAAGCGAAAGCGCGAAGCGTTTGTTGCCACGTGAGTTATGAGCACCATCATGTCCTCCAAGTGCTTCTGCTGTAACATGTAACTTGTTAAGAGCGGTTATTCGCGCTACTCCAGTTACACATTCCCACATCAACCGATGGCTTTGTGATTGTTCATGTGCTTCCACTCCAGCTCGAGTTCTCTGTATCCACCGACAAGTGCGAGGAGGGAGACGTCGCTCTGAGTAACATACACGTGACGCCCGGCGCCTGCGTGGATGATGATGGCGGACAAGGTTTGTCAACTTCCTTACTTTAAATTCGGCACGCCTTCCGAGACAACGCTAACTAAATTCGATCTCACCCGACCGCACGTGTCCGATATCTTCTACCTGAACAGGGCTCTGCGACTTTGAGCATGACACGTGCTTTTGGCACAACAAAGGCTGGACGCACGTCTTGACGGGCATGAGAGGCGACATGGCAGAGGCTAGCCGTCGTTCTGGACCGGCCAACTCCGGTAAGTTGAACACGTGCGATGCGTTCGCATTATTGTTTGATTCCTGACCGCAAATACGTGTGAGGAAATGTGGTGACAGTGATCGCGCTCATTACGTCATAAAATATCTGAAGTTTAGAGGACTTCTGTACGTTTTAGCTGTGAAATTCAGGAGAACATTCAGTTCAAGACGTTTTCCGACTTTCCAGTTCGAATACATATAAAAATGCAGACACGCTGGCACGACACAACCGCAGCACCGATTCGAAAGAAATGTGCTGCATTTGGGAGTATGGAAGAGAAATCATATAATGACTTCAGAGGAATCAAAATATTGACCTAAGCCAGACTTTAAGTGTTTTACAAATGTTTCCGCAAATTCGCCTTAAAACATCCTTTTTTCTTAAAAAAAAAAGCACGACGTTTGCAAGTTCGTAAATCCACTCCAAAAATAGATATTGTAGAAACTGAACATTTTAGAGCGTCTAAAGTGGAAGATATTATATCTGTATTAAAAATTTACGTAAAATTGGTGCAACTATGACGAGGGCTTTGGAAAACTTCTAAACACATGTTAGTGTTAGGTTTCGGAGACATGTGTCAGTAATAACTTTCGTCTGCTCTCAATGCATTATTAGGTACAGTTTACAGAATTGTTTTATTGTTTTTTATTGCCAAATTATGAAAATTTGCAAATGTATTCACATGTCGATGAGGTTTTCCGTTCGCGCTTTTGAAGATTTCCCTTTAAATGTATTGAGAGCCTTATTACACATAAGGCCGTCAATGCGTACAATTCCTCTTTTTTTGTTACAACGTTTTCTGCAATTTCTCATTTGCATCTTACTTTTTGTTTGACTGTAACGAGCCTCATCAAAATTGGTGCAGTGGCTAAAGAAGAATTTTTTTTTTATGATTTTACTGTACTCACGTATAGGAACTCCAGAATAAAGCTTCCTCTTGAAGGCCGCCTCCGCATGCTCCGATTTCGGCTGTTCTGTGCAGTTTCATGCCCATTGCATTTTCGGGACGACATCTATAGCTATTTAGCTTTCCCAGCCATTACCTAAATAATTTTGACCAAGTGGTCACACGTATTTCGAATACTCCCTTTAAGGCTTCATTCGCAATGATGTTGTGGTTCCGCCACGTAAAATTCCAAAATCTAATATTTGTACTTTCGCTAATGAGGCTCGCAAGTCATATTTTTGACACTTTCCTTTCTTTACCTTTTTTGCTCCAATTTAAAATGTCTAAGTTGTCTTTACATATGTACTTGGCCTTGCAAATTCAATCTAAGTATAACGAAGGTACGTTTTCTTTCTTTTTTTTTTTTTGAACGCTCATATGCTATTGTTCACCTACGTATTTATATTTAAACGAGTGCTTTTCGTGCCTGAAATGGCCACTTGGATGCTGGGCACGTCTTATCTTTTCATTCGACTGTAAACCGTCGCGTAACGCTTCTCAGTACACTGGAGGACAATAACGTAAAATAAATGAAAGCTTCGTATACACATGCACATGTGTGCACAAATTCACGTGTGTGCATAAACTGCTATTGCAACGATAGGCGTTGCGGGACGTATTTGCACTCCACTGACACGGGTCACGACTGCATTCGTATGCAGCTGGCTTCCTGCAGCTGGAATGGGCCAGGGGCGCCTCCAACCAGGCCAAACTGACCAGCTTGCTATGGCACGCCCACGACCAACCTCGCACCATCGAGCTGTGGTACTACGGAGACATGACAAAAAATGGAATGCTTAGTGTCTACCTCGTGGACAAAGCAGATTCACAGTTGGCAAAGATATGGGCGCTGCCGAACACTACCGAGACTCGCACGTGGTCTTTCGTTCGCACAGAAATTCCCGATCAAAGCGTCGACTTTCAGGTAAAAGCAATGTCGAGAGCAGTGAGGCATCTGTGAAGGCGCTGCTTGAGCCTCCAAAATTTGCACGTGGCTGTTGCACTTGTAATAGTAAAATTAGCTTGTGGAAGCAGCTTATGGTACAGCAGCCAGAACGTTACTGGTTCCTCCTCCGTGACCGAAATACCGTTTTAGGTGCTGTTGTGCTTTTATCTGTTATAAGGTATTAGCGGAGGCAGTCTGCTACCATTGTAAGGTACTATAAGGGTAGCAGGTATCGTGATAAACTTAAACAGGCAATACAAACTAAAACTAATACAAAGTTATGCACCAACGACCAGCCACAGTAACGAGGTGGCAGAACAGTTTTACGAGGATGTAGAAACGGCAATGAACAAGGTACACACCCAATATACGACTGCTATGGGGGACTTCAATGCGAAAATAGGAAAGAAACTAAAAGGAGAACAGGCGCTCGGGAACTACGGTGAAGGTGATAGGAATAGCAGAGGAGAGATGCTAGTGAAATTCGCAGAAAGAAATCACCTCCATGTAATGAATACTTTATTTAAGAAACGTAAGAACAGGAAGTGGACATGGGAAAGCCCAAACAGAGAAACGAATAAAGAAATAGATTTCAAAATGTGCAGTGATCCAGGTATAGTACAAGACACGGAAGTGGTTAATAAGGTCAGAATTAGGGACCACAGACTAGTAAGGGCGAAGATAACCATCGATCTAAAGCGGACAAAGTTAAGCACGCGGAAGCTGGCGAACCTCGATGTCGTCAGGGCGAAAACAGGAGAATTTAGAATTGCACTTAAGAACAAGTATGAGGTTCTAGGACAGGAAGAAAATGGGGATATGGAGAAGATGAACAAAACATTACTAAGCTGATCACCGAAGCAGCAATCTAACTAGGGGGCAAAGCACTGAGACAAGATGTGAATAAGCTCTCGCAAAATACTAGAAATTTAATTAAACAACAACAGATGAGAATAACTAACTCAAGAGATAAGAGAATTCGCCGAGCTGTCTACGTTCATCAATAAAAGTAGTCAGGGACATACGTAACCATAACGTAAAAGAAATAGAAGCAGCCGTCACAAAAGGAGTCAGCATCTAAACAACTAAAAGGAGACTTTGTGCGGGAACGAACATAATGCATGCAATGAAAGATAGGCAGGGCAACATCGTTACTAACTTCAGTGATATGTAACCATGGTGGCCGAGGACTTCTATTCCGAACTATACAGCTCAAATACGAGTCTCCCCACCATGAGTGTATTAGATGTTGATCAGGACAACGAAATTCCATGGGTCACTGCGGACGAGGTTAGAAAAGCAATTCAGGGAATGTCCCGCGGAAAAGCGGCTGGAGAAGACGGCATAACCGCCGACTTGATCAAAGATGGAGGAGAATTCCTAACTGGAAAGCTCGCGATACTATACACACAATGCCTCAAAACTTAAAACGTACCATTCAGCTGAAAAACGCAAACATTCTATTATTACACTAGAAAGGAGATGGAAAAGACTTGAGGAGGGCCGATCAGTCTACTCTCAGCACTTTCCAAAATTTTCACAAAGATTATCTCAAACAGAATAAGGGCCACACTTGAATTTAATCAACAAAGAGAGGAAGTAGGGTTCAGAAAAAGATACTCCACCATAGACCACCTTCATGTGATCAATCAAGTAATCGAGAAATCCGCTGAATACAACAAACCGCTCTATATGGCTTTCATAGACTACGAAAAGGTTTTCGACTCGGTGGAGATACCAGCAGTTCTAGAGGCATTTCGCCGTCATTGAATATGCGATAGCTACGTGAACACAATAGCCAATATCTATAAAGATTCTACAGCCACCCTACTGCTCCTTAAGAAAAGCAGGAAAATCCCATTACAGAAAGGTGTCAGACAAGGAGATATAATATCTCCAATGCTATTTACTGCATGTTTGAAAGAAATCTTCAAAAGATTAGACTGGGACGAGACAGGGAAAAGGATTAACGGCGAATATCTGAGTAACTTACGATTTGCAGACGACATAGTACTCTTGAGCAATGATGGCGACGAACTGCAAAAGATTGAAGAGTTAAGCCGAGAAAGCTCTAAGGTAGGATTAAGGATGAACATGCAAAAAAACAAAGATAATGCTATGTGGCACGGCGAAAACACGTATCTTCACGATCAAAAACCAGACATTAGAAGTCGTAGAAGAATACCTATATCTAGGGCAGCTACTGACAGGAGAACCTGCCCATTTAAAAGAAATCCACCCTAGAATAAACATGGGATATGGGAGATATTCTCAACTGGATGAACGGAAACCTACCACTATTACTCCAGCGGAAATTATATAACTACTGCATCTTGCCAGTACTGACATACGGGACAGAAACTTTGAGAATTACAAAGAAGCTGGATAAAAAGCTAAGAACCGCGCAGCGGGCGATGGAACGAAAAATGATGGGCGGGGGTCGCCGACATAACCGAGGTTAAGAAGAAAAATGGACATGCGCAGGCCACGTGATGATAAGGCTAGATAACCGATGGACAGTTAGAACGACGGAATGGATACCAAGAGAGAGTAAGCGTAGCCGTGGATGACAGAGTAAGATGGGGAGACAAAATCAAGAAATTCGTAGGCATCAAGTGGAATCAGCTCGCGCAGGAATCAGCTCGCGAAGGATGGGGAGGATTGGGAGAGGCGTTCGTCGTGCAGTGGACATAAGATAGGATGATGATGATGATGATGATGATGATGATGATGATGATGATGCGTAACTACACAGATAACTAGTGTTAGTACCTCTGTAAGAGAAATTATAAATACTGGAACAAAATGGTGCTACCTGTGGCTTCATGTATGCATATGTACTGTTTTACTTGTCAAGACAACTTTCACAAGAAAGGTGTTACGGACTGGTGTAAACGAAATCTGGTGATTGGGCAGTTCCTTGACGAAATTAATATTAAGACAGCAGCGTTACACATTCATATCAGTGCTTGCATGGCGTGACGTAACATCCGAACGTGTTCAACGGAGTGTTAGGATATACTCGGGCACAGGTCAAGAAGAAAGCGGCGCCTCCCCATCAAAGGGCCCAGGCGTCAGCCAGTGGTGCCGCTCTGTCAACGTGACGTCGTGGCAGACCGCCTCCGCGCCGTTCTCAAGAGAGCGGAGGCAGTCTGCCACGACGTAACGTTGACAGAGCGACACCATTGGCTGGAGGTGGGGGGGGGGGGGGGCTTAGACAAGGAGAGGTCGCTTTTTTCTTGACCTGTGCCCGAGTATAGTGCCACATGCCAGTGCTATTTATGTTGAAACAAAGCGTGGGACATCGACAAGCAAGCGATCGGAGTATGTGCCATCTGCTGTCATGCGTCCACTAGTTACTTTATCTGTGATTCATCGCGTTGTCTCATTACAGGTGGTGATAGAAGGCAAGCTCGACCCACTTTCTAACAAGAATTCTGTGATTGCTGTAGACAACGTGCTCATTGATTTACCCCTACCTGCTCACGTGGCTGACTGTGATTTCGACCAAGACCTTTGCGGATACGTCAGTAGATACGACTCGGACTTTCGATGGATTGTTGGCACTGGTCGCGTGCTTAGAAGACAATCGCATGCCTCAGCCTACGACCTGATTTCTTCCGGTAAGGCAGCCACCGAGCAACAAGCGTTAGGCTACAACCAGTGTTGAACATGCTACTATTTGTGAGTAATGCCAACGATCGACATTTATTAATAATTAGTACAGAAGCGTCGCAAAAAGCTATCGCTGAAAATATCTTGATTAACAAGGTAATAACCAAGTACGGTGGTTTAGAGAATTTCTGAATGCACTAATGCAAAAACGAAAGAAACTACTAGGAAAACAGGAGCCCCAGGTCATGTATTAATGTAGTACTTAGCTGTGTTCAGTTTCCATCGTTTGCATATTTCCGTAGCGTGACGTGTGCTTAAAGGTCAACTCCGGCGGTTTTTTCACCATGTTCTGATATCTATGTTTTCCTATGGTACCGATAGTCCCGTAGCACCCAGGGTGGTTCAATCTGCTTAGAAACGCACCATTAATTTTAAATTAACCGACTGAAAGGCGTCTTCAAACCGAAGCCGTAACGGGAAGACGCTTCGTTCAGCGTATGCGATGACGTCACAGCCTCCCCGCGATCAGAAATGTGGAGCTGGTGCCAGAAAAATGACAGTGGCGAGGTCATCCGACGATGTATTGAGTTATGCCAGATTTTCTGATCTTGAGAGCGACGATTTGAGCGCCGAAGTATCGCCATGTTGCTCTTGGGCTCGCAGGCTTGGGTAGGCAGCGTTGGAGGTGGTGACGTCAAAAACACAAGGTAGCCCGCTGGGGAATCCACTAAAAATTTTAAAATTCATTTCTAGGAAAACTAAATTACTTGTAGCCGCCCCGTTTGGCATCTATTATTACTGTACTCATTCAAAATTTCATGGTCAGTGGACACTGAAAAATCGCCGGAGTTGCCTTTTAAGGAAAATAATTACATTTGGAGGCGGAAGATAATCAGTTGGTGTTCATTAAACATGCAAGTAATTATGTTTATCCCTCCTTTAGGCGTAGGTAATCCTGGCCGATTTGCCTACGTGGACACGACAGTATCCACAAACAACTCAGCCACACCGACAGCCACCATCCGCAGCGCCTATTTTAGCAGCAAAGGCAATGAAACATTGGCCGTACGCTATTTCAGGAACGGAACAGGTAAATACAAACTAGAAACATGTACGTGCCTTTACATGGCGGATTATAACAAGATTGAACTCGTATTTTACAGCGAGCATCAGCTCTGACCTAGATAATTTGGTCAATTGGGTCGGGTGGGTCGAGTCAAATTATTTCGTTCCATTTCACTCGGGTTGAATGCGGACAACAGGTTTTCGGTTGATTGATTGATTAATTGATTGATTGACTGACTTCTGGAGCTTCACGTCCCAAAACCACGATATGGACCATGATACGATGGTCTGTCGGTTGGCCGTGCCATGTAGCTATTGACCATAACCTGCACAGTTAATTGCAGAGCTTAGGTGTACAGTTGACACCGCGCCAACGCTCGTATGGGTCAGCTTATTTCGGAATCCCTCCAGCGCTGCCGTGTATTGTGTGTTCACTGCATCAATCCTCGCTACTCAGCGAAGTGAAGAAAGCCAAGTGAAGAAAGACAGCTGTCTCAACTTTATTTTCGGCTTAAGACCTGATAAGTAAAGGCTGAACGGGTGCGTCAGTGCGTTCGTCCGTTTAAGAGGATACGCGTGGGCTGCCGCGCCGAGGTTAGAGACGTCTGAGGCGAGCTGGGAGCTGGGGTAATTTGGCCCAAGAGTGCATAGCAATTTTAAGAGAATGGTCTTTTCGAAGGTGGGTGTGAGACTGAGGGTGCCTTCGGGGTGGATGTCAGTCCTTCAAACTACAGGCGCAGTCGCGGAGGTGTGAAACGAAGGTCAACTATCACGTGGATATAGAATAAAGTAAGCTAAAGTGAACATCTGCAGCAATCTTTATTACTTCAGAAGTGTGCATCTGGGTTGTTGAGCTGTAGTTACGCGCTTGCTTTATGAGCAGGTGGTAGAGAGCCATACTTAATAGGATATATATTACGGTATGTTTATGTGCTCTTCGCAGTCACTTATTTAAAATAATTATAGCCATCAGAATATCTTAATTACATAATTCTAAAATTGAAACACACTATTATTGTTTTATGATATATAAAGCAATGCCATTAAGCTGTCACAGTGCTATTGTTATTCCTTAAACGATAGCTTTTAAACTTAGGCTTGTATTACCCAACAAAAGTTATTGAGGTAAGGGAAGAAATGCTAAAAATACATTTCTTCGTCTGCGGAGAAGTTACGTAATTAGCCGACTCTGATAAGCGACATTAATGACATGTCTAAGTAAATCCCTCATCATTTCTGTTCGGCTTCAATTTCTCCATGGGCCGCTTCTAACCGCGCCCGTCTATAACTGAGTGAACGTATTTAATTTGACAACTGTGTGTATTTGTCCTCGAGTACACCAGCGGAGAAGCCCACCGAACCAGCAGGAGACAGCAGCAGCCATCTCTAATCTGTAAAGATGCACAAAGAATGTTTTGCTGTAAAAAAAAAAAAAAAAGCTGCTGAACACTCTCCCACTTCCTGAACCCAGTCCAACAAAGAATCCTGCATATGTATACAACTGCAGTGACGTAGATAGTTGTACTGTCTTAAATATTGGATGCCGCAAGTGTTCTTTGGTTCTGTTAATTCGCCCGTTGTTTTCGCACAGCCTTAGAGTCCTTCCGAGTCCACCAGCTGTTAGTAAATAGCGGAGGCAAAGGGACGATTCGACACCTTCTAGCCGACCTATCAGAAGGAGAGCAGTGGCAGCGCGTCGAGCTACCGCTGCACAAGGCCGACCAGAGCCAGCTCGAGTTCACGCTCACGAGGTCTTCAACTCGGGAAGGAGGACTCGCGGCCATCGCGACCATCAGTGTCGCATCTACGGCTAAAGGTCAGGCAAGATGACGTCACGTCATATAATTCGTTTGGTGAGCGCAAACAACGTTCGACCAGTCGTTCAACATATTCGAGCTCTATGTGACAGAATAAGTTGTTGCCGTGTATGATGCGGTGTTGGTGATTGTGGACGAATAGCAGCATTCCTTTTAGCAAAGGATAATCAGTCTTTGTTCTGTGTAGAGAGAAATCTTTGGTCACTGCGTAGAGGTGCACGTGTCGGTAGGTCTCAATTCAAAAACACAAGCTTCTAACGCGACATCGTTGGCGCCTGTGTAGCGTTTGACGTCACAACTACCGTTTGGCGATAACATGGCTCAGTTTCCTATCTGCTCTGAAGATCTTGACGTGGATTCATCGCAACACCTCTGCAGCGAGCGTATTCAACATTCTTTTGCCTCTCTACGCATAATGTGTGGGATACGCCATTTTTCAGAAAAAGGGCTTAATAAGTGTCGCGATTTAACCGACATTTATTCATATTTGTTGCATGCAAGGGCACATTGCCAAGCTTTTTTAAACAAAAAGTAATTTAATTTTGTTCACTTTGTTAACTTCATCGTTGATTGCATTATCTTTGGCTGTGTTTTCTTGGGAAACCTAAAGACGAGTGATAGGTCTCATTTATTTTCGAGGCATGTGAGAGGAATATCAGTTTACATAATAAGATATTCCTGCAATATCAAAACGTCCACAGGTGACGACGCTTCCCTAACGTTCTTGCGCCAGGTCGCCATAACGGGATGGAACCTGCCAGCGTCTACTAAAGCACTGCGAATCACTAAAGAATATAGGTGCGGTGCACGTTACAAAAAAAACAAAAAAAATCTAATAGTTACAATAACAAGTCTCCACTACTTTTACATCCCTAAATAGGTCAAAGTACGACGATGTCCACTGAAATTCGTTCATATACACGGTAACCTGTGTCCAGTGTACAGATTTCGGCGAATTTGTGTAAATTTTATATATTTTATTTTCTTTCAGCTCTGGTAAACACTTCTCTGCTAAATGAATGAAAGTAGGTTTCTTTCATTAGGCTGTACTTTCTGAACCATGGACTAACAAGTTTTGTTGGGCTAGTTGGTTCTTGACCTCTGAAGGAAAAATCGGAGCGAAATCGACACAAGGACAGACAAGTATACCGGACTAGCGCCAGTCCCGCCTATATATCTGTCCATGTATCGTTTTGCGCTACAGATTTTCTTTCTGGGGCAGTTATCTAAGGGTGCGGTACAAGTGAAAGAAATTAAGTGTCAGTTCAGATTGTTCAAGTGGGGTGCCTTTACTATCACGGCACATTTAGTTTGAAAATAAACAAATAGTTGTGTGCCTTATTGTGTGCTCAACGCATTTGGCGCCTTTTGTGCATCATGTCATGTGTCATACCATCTGATATTGCGATGCGTCGCAGCGTGCTGTAGGGCTTGTCGTGAACGTTACTGTAGTTCACACTTTTTTCTTGGTGGTGCTGATTTTCGTGGTTAGAGACATGCCCTGACTTTAAGTTTTTTTTTTTTGTTTTTTTGTATATCCAATTGAGTCTTCAAGATACTACGGTGTGTAAACAGGGGAAGGTTACCGCTCCATGTGTACACATCCAAAATAAGAAACAAAAAGGCGTTCAAACATCTGTGGAGCTCCTATACACCGAAATTTACAATAAACTCCATGATGCGTATGCTAGTCACGTTTGCGGTGGTGGGAAAAGAGGGCCACACCCGTGTAGCAGGTAACTTGCAAACAGTTTCAAAACGCTTGTCAGGGACTTTGATGTCATAAAATCGGGCGATGATTTTTTACACGTGACGTTCTCATGATCTCGCGTCATGGGAATGAACTCTGGATGGTATCGCGACAGCAAACGCATTGGCATGAGACCTCACAAAATGGAAAACCGTGAAAACCGCAACGAATGAGGTCCTTAAAATGCCGGCTGCGACAGCTCGAAAAATGTCCTTTATTCAAAGCCGCTGTGCGGACATGTTTCGGAATTCTCTCAGTACCTGCCATCAACTCCATGCAAACTTATGTCGGGAACTTTACCGATCGACAGATGTGCGTGTAGAAAGAGAGAGGCAACGTTCTTCCTTCTTTTTTTTTTTTTTCGTCATCGCAATAATCGATATCTTGCTATAATTTTACATCGCTAGGACAAAACGATGGGCGTCATTCCAGCTTTTCTCCGTGTAGAAAGCGTTCAAAGGAAAACGCTTATAATGTGCATGAGCACTGACTGAGCTTGTACACGTGACACTGTCACGCCAGCTGCACGAACGTTTATTACCAAAGCGAGACCTATAAATTACGTCCGCGCGTCGTAACTGAGACATCGCTGCGCCATGTCACTTGCTAAAAAGACTTGCACAATGTCTGCACTTTTAAGTAGGAAGTGAGGGAGAATCGTTAACTTATGCAGAGCTTGTCTTTGCACGAAATCGAACGAAGAGCATGATGCAGGCGAAGCGCATTGCGCAGTAAAATGGGAGGACAGAAGTGTTGCATTTAATCCCACCAAATCGAAGAATTTGACATTGCAGACCAGTTTACCGTGCGCACAAGGCGTGTCGTAGCTTTGCTTGAATAGCTCGCTGCCAGTACTGAACTCGTGTATACTCTTGCACTCCATTCGGTGAATACTGTCGCATTCACCGAATGGGGTACAACACCTGTCAATATCCTTGCGCTAAGCCAGCAGTCTTCAAAGTACATGAGGTTCTTCATTGTATATGTATTGTACGCAGCTGCGTATGTATATGTGACACACTAAATATTATCTTGAATATATTTAATGCTCCAGTTTTATGTGGCGTAATGATTGCTGGAGTTTACGTGCGAAAACGAGGATGTGATTATGAGGCAAACCGTAGCGAGGTTCTCGCTGAGTTTCTTTAACGTGCACTGACGTCCCGGCGACCATAGCCGGTAAGGAACTCTCTCACCAGAGCAGGATTGACCACCCTCGTGCATCAACGGCCGTTACCTCCCATAAATACGCCAATTAACCCTTGGCCCTCAGTCCCCAGCGGCTTCGAAGAAACAACCACGGCGGCGGTCAGACCTGTGGCGCAGCAGAGGGTGCTAAAAATCTTTGGATACGGACAGGCCGCCATTGTAATCTGACCATGGCAAAATTTCATGCAAGAACATTATCTAGCGAGAGTAGTCTAGAGGTACTGTTTGAAGAATTAGCCGGCATTAAATGGGACGTTATAGGGCTCAGTGAGGACGGGGGAAGCCTTTACAGTGCTGAAAAATGGACACGTCCTATGTTACCGTGGTCTAGAGGACAAAAGAGAACTAGGAGTGGGATTTCTGGTCAACAAGAACATTGCTGGCAACATAGAAGAATACTATATCATTAACGAGAGGGTAGCAGGTCTTGTAATTAAGCTCGATAAGAGGTACAAATTGAAGGTGGTACAGGGCTATGCACCTACATCGAGCCATGACGACCAGCTTGTTGAACGCTTCTATGAAGATGTGGAACCGACAATGGCTAAAGTAAAAACGCAGTACACTATTGTTATGGAATTCAATGCTAAGGCAGGCAAGAAGCAGGCTGGAGACAAGGCAGTCGGGAACTATGGCGTGGGTTGTAGGAATGACAGAGTTATCAGTAGAGGTCGCAGAGCGGAATAATCTGCGCATCATGAATACGTTCTTCCGTAAACGGGAGAACGTGGAAAAGCCCGAATGGCGAGCACAAAAATGAAATAGACTGCATACTATGCGATAACCCTGGCGTCGTGCAGGATGTGGTAGTGCTGAGCAGGGTTAGGTGCAGTGACCACAGGATGTTGAGATCTCGAATTGGTCTAGACTTGAGGAGGGACCGCAATAAGCTAGTACGAAATACACCGCTCAATGAGCTAGTTGTAAGACGGAAAGTCGAAGAATTCAGGATAGCGCTGCAAAACTGATATTCAGCTCTAACAGAGACAGCAGACATTTGCGTTCAGGAAGTCAGCGATAATCTCACACGCATTGTCACGGAGTGTGCAAGAAAAGTAGGAGGGAAGATCGGTGGACAGATTACTAGAAACTTTCCCAGGAGAGGAAAGACTTGATTAGAAAACGGCAAGGCATGATAGTATCTAATGCAAGCGACAGAATAGAACGAGCGGAGCTTTCGAAATTAATCAATAAGAGTAAGATAGCCGGTATAGAAAGCGTAACATGGAGCAGATTGAGCATGCTCTATAGAACGGAAGGAGCCTGAAAGCCACGAAGGGACGTCTAGGCATAGTCAAAAATCAGACGTATGCATTAGGAGACGGGCATGACAATGTGATCACGAATAGGGATGAGACAGTTACAATAGACGAGGAAGTTTACGGAGATCTCTACAGTAGCCGCAATAACCAGGATAATAGTGTACGGGGAAGCAGTTTAGAAGAGGCTGACATTCAACCAGCACTGACAGAGGAAGTAATGAAAGCTTTGAAAGAAATGCATGCGGGAAAGGCACCCGGTGAGGATCAGCTAGATAACAGCAGATCTCTTAAAGGATGGTGGGCAGATTATACTGGAAAAAACTGGCAAGCCTGTACACGCAATGCCTACTGACTGCAAGCACACCGGAATCTTGAAAGAATGCGGACGTCATCCTAATCCATAAGAAAGGCGGCACAAAGGACTTGAAAAATTACACGCCGATTAGCTTACTCTCAGCCATCTACAAGGTATTCACCAAGGTAATCGCTAACAGAATTTGTGCCATCTTAGATTTCAGTCAACCTAACGAACAAGCAGGGGCTTCGTAAATGCTACTCAACAGTAGACCATATTCACACTATCAATCAGGTGACAGAGAAATGCGCGGAGTATAACCAACCACTACATATAGCCTTCATAAATTACGAGAAAGCATTTGACTCGGTCGATAGCTCAGCATTCATGCAGGCATTGCGGAATCAGGGCGTAGACGAGCACTACGTAAGACTACTGGAAGACATCTACAACGGCTCCACAGCCACCCTAGTTCTCCATAAGGGGAACAGCAAAATACCTATAAGGAAGGGCGTAAGACAAGGGGACACAATCTCTCCGCTGTTATTCACAGCATGTTTACAAGATGTATTTACAACACTAGATTGGGAACAGATGTGTGTAAGGGTTGATGGGGAATACCTCAGTAACCTCAGATTTGCTGATGACATTGCCTTGCTAAGTAACTCGGGAGGTGAAAAAGAAAGCGTGATTACTGACCTAAACAGGCAAAGTAGAAGAGTGGGCCTGAAAATTAATATGCAGAAAACTAAAGTAATGTTCAATAGCCTTGGGCGAGCACAGCGGTTTGAGATAGCTGGCGAGGCATTGGAAGCGGTAAGTGAATATGTCTACTTAGGCCAGGTAGCGACCCCTGATCCGAATCATGGCGCTGAGGTCATTAGGAGGATTAGAACGGGGTGGAGTGCATTCGGCAAGAATTGTCACATAATGAACGGTAGCTTACCATTGCCTCTGAAGAGAAAAGTGTATAACAGCTGCATCTTACCGGTACCGGAGGATTACCGGTACCGGAGGATTACCGGAGGATTCAGCTTAAATTGAGGACGACGCAGCGAGGTATGGAACGGAAAATCGTAGGTGTAACTTTAAGGGACGAGAAGAGAGCGGAGTGGGTTAGGGACATAATAATAGAAATTAAGAAGAATAAATGGTCGTGGGCGGGCCATGTAATGCGAAGACAGAGAAACCATTGGTCATGAAGGGTAACAGAGTGGATTCCTAGAGAAGGCAAGCGTGGCAGGGGGCGGCAGAAAGTTAGGTGGGCAGATGAGATCAGGAAGTTTTCGGGGATAAATTGGGCCCAGTTATCACAGGACAGGGATAATTGGAGATCTATGGGAGAGGCCTTTCCCTGCAGTGGGCGTAGACAGGCTTATGATGATGATAATAATAATGACGTCGCACAGTATACAGGGGCCTCTAGCATTTCGACTCCGTCAAAATAGGGGCGCTGAAGCTGGGATCGCATGACTTTGTAATGTATCATATGTGCCATAAATACTATTTTCGTTCACTTCACCCTGTGCACTGTCGAATTCCGTCACGCGAGTGTCCAACTAAATGAAACTGAAGTTTACTAATAATGAGACCAACTTTGTATTCTGCTATAGAAATAAACCTCTGAAGTGAAAAATATGTGAATTTTAATTTACTAAGTTTAAACCGAAACTAGAAGAAAAGCTCTGGGGAAGGTGAGGCTTGAATCGATGAACAGATCGCTAAAAACGATGTAGAACAGGGAATGTCGCAGGAGCCAATGTTTTGACAAGTGGACTTGTCTTCGTCAGGACGGCGACGGCGTCAGGACGGCAGTCGCCGTCCTTACGAAGTCCACCAGTCGAAACGTTAGCTCCTGCGACATTCCCTGTGCTACATCATTTTTAGCGATCTGTTCAGCGAGTTAAGTTTAAACTGGTGAGTTTTAAAAGGTCAATTAGAAAAATAAAAATAAAACGCCTCATTTTCTGAAAATATTCGGTTGCGCTCTAATGCTTGTGGCGCCTTTTCTTCTCATTCTGCTTTTTTAACGACATCCTTATTTCTTTGATTAACCGGTACAGTTCCCAAAGGCTTACAACTAGAATTTAGTCGATGTTTTTTTTTTGTTTGTTTGTTTCGATTGCAGGAGGCTCAGCAACACCGGTGGAACCAGTTCCAGGTAAATGAACACTACAACAAAAAATCTTCTATTGCGGCTGTGTTTGTCATATCGCCACCGACTCGCGTGGTGTAGGCGCATATAAAAATTCTATAAGCAATAAACAACTTATTTTCATGTATGGGCTAGCAAACTTCATATAACTTACGATAGTTTTCAGCTCACCTTGTTGGCTTGTATACTTCCCGCGTAATCAGCTGGCACTTATTTTGATAAGATTAACAGAAGACAACATCAGTAATGTGGCGTCTTTCGTCCGTCTTTTCAGAATAAGCGTCTTCTAAATTCTGAAAAAAGAAAGTTATAACGTGCCTGGTCCTCTTTCTTTACCACTCCACCCTACGTTTGTTCAGTCATATGGTTCTTGATCAGACCGTTCTTCTACCAATAAAGCTCCCTGTCGTCACCGTCTTTCAAACATTGCGTACACTGATGGTCGTAAATTTTCAGAGGTAAGCTGATTGTCACGCTGTCTGTCCGACTGTGAAAGTTGAAAAAAAGCGTGTCATGCCGTGAAACCAGGCAAGATGGTGGAACGCGGCGAGGAAATATCTTGCAATACGCGTCAATAGAAGAAACGACTAACGAACAGGGAGAGCGGCTGCCTGAGTAATAGTATATCGGATAGTAGCCCTCTGTCGTTATTGCCAATAAATATTGTGAAACACAATTTCAGGTATTTCACTAGCCTTATAGTGCGGGCAAAGTTGACCGATATCCTATAAAGTACACAAGCGAATGAAAGACGTAAAAATGGCGTGCGCTGCCTGCTCTTTGAACGCGATAGCGTTAAGGAGCTCGTTTCGCAGAAATTCGGGTGTCGGCGCCGGCGTCGTTGGTTGTGAGCGGAAATTAACCGTTGTCCATTAGCGAAAATTCGAGCTAGATGCAAAGAAAAAATATCTTCGGACCGAGTGGGAATCAAACGTGCGACCCCTCGCGCCGGAGCGCGATGCTCTACGCGTTAGGCCACGCCGCAAGCATTGTGAAAGCCGTTAACGGCGAGCCTTTTCTTTTCCTCGTCTGTTTTAAAATTTATGATCGCAGCCTTTATTCGAGCACGGATGGACAAGGCGCGTACTATAATACACACAAGCAGTTTTATTTTGTCGCTTAAAGGCTGGCGCTTTGAAAAAGTCCCTTCAAGATATTCTGGTTTTACATTGCTGCCCCTGTTTCGAAATTGGCAATTCGAGCCGGCTTCTTCTTACGCCTCTTCCTTTTCTTCTTCTTCGTTTTTCTTAGTTGCATATTCGCACAAAGCCGTTTTGACGTGTCATATATGCCGTTCTTATTTTCTTTAATTAAAGGAGTACTGCCACGAAAATTTTCAGTTGGCATTTTTTTGCATGAAATGAAAGTCCGAGCCCTCCAGAGCCCAAAAAACGTACTGGTAAGCGTGAGCGCGCCGTGAAAATTTATTTACAGCATACCTTTAAAAGCTGGTTTCGGTTCCTACTGTAGCCTGACGTCACTATTCACAGTATATGAATAGTAATGAGCCCTTCGTGACGTACTCCCGCAAAAAATCACGACGTTTTCGCCCAGTGGTCTCTCGCGCACAGCGCCTGCAGCAAGTGCGGGGTCGACGATGTACAAAATTTTGTATAGTGACCCCGCGACGACAGCAAATACTTCGGCACAGTGCAACATGCAACGTACGGCACGCACGGTGGGTGTCGGCGTGGCTCCGGAGCCTGCGATAAGCTGAGGTGGCCTCCGAGACCTCCGCTGACTTTGAGGGGCAAAATGCCGGCACCATAGCAAGCTTACCTTCCGATTATACGCGGGCACACACGACGATAGAGGGTAATTCGACTTCGCTCTCTCGCTTCACGGGCACACTAAACCACGGCGACTCAACGGCGACAGCAGACGACCGACAGTGACGCGCGAGCGGCCATTTTGCATGTTTTTGTACCTGACGTCATCACAACTCGTCATGCTGCTGCGTGGAGTCACCAAAATTTGTACTGTAGCCTGACGTCACACTAGTGTCGATGTCAGTAGGCACGCCATGTTAATATTGACTCTGACGTCAAATTAAAATATTTTATCAGCATTTCCTGAGCTTAACATTTGCTCAGGGCTGTCTACGCATATAGGAGAGTTGTATGGTGGAGTAAACTCAGCTTCGAAAATTGGTGTCAGTACTCCTTTAAGGACGTCCGAGGAGAAGTTTGTGCCTATATGTGGCGCCGGCTGCTCCTCTTCTCTAACGTGACGGTTTTCCTCAATGTGTTGTCAACACCCTTTATAAGAATAGCAAATCACCTGCCCTGACTCGTGCACGTGGGTCCTCGCAGATCTTACCTGCGCGTTTGACAACCACAGCTACTGCCGTTGGAAACCGGACACGAATTCAAAAGGACAACCGCAGTGGGAGCTCAGCGACCCAGCAAGAGGACAGCCCTCTTTCCCACTGTTCGATCATTCAACGAGGAACTCAAGTGGTGGGTATACTTTGCACTATTACGGAAATGTTTTCACATGTCGCGCTTTGAACGGAGATTAAAAAAAAAAAAGCAGGAGAGGGGTGTACAACAAATGCCGTTACATCACAAGTATCATCAACGTTGCCTATGGCTTTATTCTATAAGTTTTGGCTACTGGCAGCTGTTACCACAAGAGGCGATACTAAAGTTTTCAGAATTAATGCTAGCGCCGATATTCTAGACTGCTGTGTTAGTTTACCGAAAATATTTGTAACACATATAAAATGCCATTTACATGAGAGAACGCAAAATTCCTTTAATAAAATAAATCCATGTATGAAGCGGGGCCCCTCGATAGTTAGCGTAACTTGTTCAGCTATTTAGTGTAGAATCTCATAAGGCCAGAAATCCGAGCTAGTGGTTATCGATTTGTTGTCTAAAACACAGCATAAACACGGAACATACATAGCGTTTGTATGCATATGCGCGTACCTATGCTCTTCTCTGTTCTTTTAGGCGCTGTTTTAGACGGTCTGAGTTCGTATCATATGCGAAATACTAAAGTATAACAGTGCACGAACTCAAAAGTGCAGCGCTTTTCTCCGTGTATTGTGTTCCTGTTCCTCTAGATACGTGCATGATGGTGATCAAGAAATATAATTTTTATTCTTTTTGTTTCGTTTAGGTCTGTTCATATTTAGCAAAAACACCGGCTCTGCTGCTTCAGTGAACCGTATAAAAAGCCTGCCATTGCCGCTCCAACTGTCCACGAGCGCCCTCTGTTTCTCGTTCTGGTATTTTACGCTCACTGATCGCAACAGCAGGTACGCACATCCTTTATTCTACAGCATATCTGGACCCGAATCCACAAAGAAACTCGTGTGCTGGAACTGTTCGTTACTGAACATTCTAGCCAATTGTGACGTTCGACATACCAACCAAAAGCGTTTTGAATTTTGCCCCTGTCTTGGGGAAGCGGGAGGAAGCAGCAAACAATGACGCATAGGAAAGCATAGGGGAAGCTATTCAAATTCCTAATTATGGTATTGTAATTTTCGGGTAAATAAAAAGGAATTAAAGTGGACGAAATTTGTTGCTCAGCGGTGGAGCATCGGACGCGTTATCCGAAGGTTGTGAGTTCGGTTCCCACCGAAGGCAGATTTGTCTTTTCGTCCACTTTAATTCCTTTCTATTTATCCCAATATTACAATACCATATTTAGAAATTGGAGTAGGTTCCTCTATGCTTTCCTTCATTGTTTGTTGGTTTAGTAAGTTGTGTCAAAGAAATGGACGATCCCCTGACCCCTTTTGTGTGTGTGTGTGTGTGTGTGTGTGTGTGAGAGAGAGAGAGAGAGAGAGAGAGATCAGAAAGCCACAGTGGCGAAATGTTGAGGCCCCGTGTGCTGTGCGATGTCAGTGCACGTTAAATTCCCCCAGGTGGTCGAAATTTCCGGAGCCCTCCACTACGGCGTCTCTCATAATCAGAGCTGGATTTGGGACGTTCAACCCCACATAACAACAGAAAGTCACATTGAAAAACATAATTAGTATTTATTCTGACATTTAGGCTGCATACCAGCCTTTTTCAGAGGTGAAAGTTTTTCGTGGGCGCATGATTTAAATATACTTCATGAACATGCACAATGGGGTGGGGATTGCTCTGTGCGCTGTCGGTCTCCAGTACAATGGAGAGAATCGTCACCGCCCTGACTTTCACGAGAAATGGAGGATAGAAAAAGAAACGCAGAGCATACGCGAAAAATGGTTGGGTCCATGAAAGCAGGTACGTATATGCGCGCGCGCGCGCGCGCGCGCACGCACGCACACACACACACACACACACACACACACACACACACACACACACACACACACACACACACACACACACACACACACACACACACACACACACACACACACACACACACACACACACACACACACACACACACACACACACACACACACACACACACACACGAAAAAGAAGAAGAAAATGGCAGATCCCACGTGCAGTGGGAACCACAAAAATGCGAAGCACGCATCAGGAATGTAAAATACCGATTTTGATACATACGAAGTTAACAAAACGGCCGCAAGGGCAGCAAGACTGTGGCATGTAAACCATGCCACTCATGACACGCATGTCATGATTGTAGTCTTATGACCTGTCATTTACGTACGTCATGCAGTCGTGTTGTGCCATAGCAATTTTGGTATACATCCCATTAACGAAACGTGTGGCATGTAAGTCATGCCGCTCATGACATGCATCTCATTATAGTCATGTTACGAGCTGTCATTTATGTTCATCATGCAGTCATGTTTTGGCATACCAATTTTCGTATACATCCCATTAACGAACCGGCCAGGAGAGCACCAAGACGGTGGCATGTAAATCATGCCGCTCATGACATGCATGTCATGATTTTCATGTTATGAACTCTCACTTATGTTCGTCAGGCAGTCATGTTTCGCCATACCAATTTTCGTATACGTCCCATTAACGAAACGGTCAGGAGAGCAGAAAGTCATAGATAGATAGATAGATAGATAGATAGATAGATAGATAGATAGATAGATAGATAGATAGATAGATAGATAGATAGATAGATAGATAGATAGATAGATAGATAGATAGATAGATAGATAGATAGATAGATAGATAGATAGATAGATACGCTCAAAGTCGCCGAAATTCGCTAAGAAATGTTTCGCATTTAAAAAGGAAACATCACACAAAAAGGAGAGTCGTTCAGCTTAACGGGTCGGACTCCACGAAACACGTTCCCCAGCAAAAGTGCGTGAGGCACTTTTGCCGAGCGAGCGCCAAGGGTACACATGATATATCTGCACCTTGTGCGCGTGCAGCGTGAACTGTGTGAAGCATATCAGATAAAAATAAGATAGACAACAAGAAACATGATGGGAAATGAAATATCCTAAGATAATAAATGAAAATTAACGAAATCAGAACAAACAAAAAATTAACAATAGGTATAAACTGAAATAGGTGGAGATCGACAATTATTCCTGCATCCCTATAGGAGACACTGCCCGAGTGAGCGCTGAAGGTCACACGAGACATATTTGCACCTTGTGCTCCTGTAGTGGGAACTATGCAAAACATATCAGATAAGAATAAGATAAAGACAGCAAGAAACATGATGGGAAATTAAACATCGTAAGATAATAAACGAAAAGAAATGCAATAAGAAAAATCAGAACAAACAAAAATTAACAATACGTATAACATGAAATAGGGGGAGATCGACAGTCATACCTGCATCTCAACAGGAGCGCTATGAATATGCACGCGAAAGAAAGAAAAGAGAGAAAAAAGGAGGAAAAATAAGAGTTCCCGGAGTTCATAGTGCACATGCACTTGCACGTGGAGCCCTAAAGAAACAACAACGACGACGACGACGACGACAATAATAATAATAATAATAATAATAATAATAATAATAATAATAATAATAATAAAAGAAACACAAATAAATATAAAATATTGAGGACATTTAGTCGCTTGCGTTGTTATTTGGTTTAGTTGCCTGACAGGGCAAGCAAGATAGTCGGCCTGTATTTTTTTGGCTGGTGCTACCACACAGTGTTGAACTTGTGAATAAGGTAAGATTCGGGAACTTCCACATGATAACGCGTTTTGAAATCAGATTGGAGCACCACAGCTGTGAATGTGTGGAAGGGATGACTAAGATCATATACGTGCTTGGAGAGAGGAAGGTGTGGCACGGTCTTTATGTGTGCTCTGTGGTTGTTTATTCTTATCCTCAGTGGAGTCTCAGTTTGGCCAATCTATTGGGCGTTGCACACGGTGCATTCAAGAAGGTAGACAATATTTTAGCTGTCGCAGTCAAAATTTCCTCTTATTTGGTAAAAGAATGAGGATGCAGTGCTGTTTACTGTGAAGGTTCTATTCATCATCGGACATAGTTTGCACCTAGGTTTGTTGCAGGGGCCGCTGCCTGTGAATTTAGGAGTTTTCACCTTAGATGACGTTACAATGTCTCTGACATTTCGCGCCTGTCTGTAGACAACACGTGGATGTTCAGGGAAGACGCTTTTCAACTTGTCGCTTTCGAGAAGGATGTTGTGGTGCTTTTTCAGGATACTGTTTATGTTAGGGGGTGAGGCGGAATACGTTAGAATGAGATTTGGAATGGTGTTTACGGAGTCAGATTTGGGTTTGCTTATTAAGTGACGGCGATCCTGTTTGCTACATTTCTTAATGGTATCATTCATGACAGACGGCGGGCATTGTTGGCGAGTGAGGTCCTTTCTTGGTTGTTCACCGTTGGAGGCAAAATCCGTCGCGTCAGAATATATCCGCTTGAATCGAAGGGACTGATTGTATGGCATGCCGAGCTTACAGTGCTTAACGTGGCTGCTTTTAAAATGGAGTTATTGGTGTTGGTCAATTGGTTTTCTACAGACCGATGTAACAAGCTTATTGTCCGATATCCTTACGGAAACGTCGAGGAAGTTTTGGTCGATGCCGAATACGTGTGCGAGAAGGAAATGTTTTTGTGGGTGTTGTTGAAGGCGGTGATGAAATCACTGAGCTTTTCTTCGCCATGGCATCAAATGAGAAAAATATCGTCGATGAACCTTCGATAAAAAAAAGGGCGGAACGGAACGCTACTTAAATGTACCCATAAAGATGTTGGCATATCTTTATCGGTACTACGCCAATGTCCTTATGGGTACATTGGAATCTAAACTTTTAAGTAGCGCCCCGTTCCGCCCCGACAGCAACCTGACTTGGCTCTTCGATATACCTGATGGCCCGATCACTTGGCCAAATCCCCATGCGTTTACAATGACCACTAAGAAGCTCGCTTCTCCATCATACGCTGTCACTGTCTTGCAATTCCGCGCAGGCCTGGTGTTTTCCATGTCCGAGAGCCTCCTTCTTTTTAGGACATTGAAGGCGCTTGCAGGACTACACGTATTGGTTCGATCCAGCTTACACACTTACAATCGTGTACACTAGCTTGCCTGACCATGAATCGTGGCACACTGACGCTGCTTCGCTTCTGTTTTCTGGTTGATCTGTTCGCGACGCTTCTTGGTGTTCATTGCCATCATTCATCGCATTCTGTTTCTGGGCGTATTCATTTATTTCGCATTTCTGGGTGAACTAATCAGCGCGCTTCTCGCAGATATTTGATGCTGCTTTATTTCGTGTTCGTGGGTGAATTTTCACCGTGCTTATCGGCGTTCATTTCCACTTCTTGATGCTGCCTCGCTTCTCGTTTCCGGGTGAAATGTTTATCGCGTGCATTGACGTTCATCGACATAACTGCGTTGCTTCACTTCGAGTTTTTTTGGTGAGCTGTCTCAGAAATGGGGCCTGCTTCACAAGCATAAACTTCTCTTTCGTGTGTGTTCGTTCCCATTGGGCTTCACTAATGATGTATTCAACATCGTGACTGGATATTCTGTTACGGACATTTTTAGCGTAGGGAACTTTTGTGAATACGGGCTCTGCTCATCGACGTGATTTGATGCTGCTTCGCGTATCTGAGTGAACTTTCCTCCGTGCTCATCGCAGCAATTTGATGCTGCTTCACTTCACTTTTCTAGCCGCACTGTTTACCAAGCTGCAAGGTGTTCGTCGCCACTACTCAACACTGCCGCAATTACAAACTATCGTACACTCGTGTTATGAACCGAGCTTTACTCCTGTTTTAAGGTCTCCCATCTGTGCTCAGTATTTCTTCAGAGCTTGTAAGTCCTCCGCCTTGCCATGAAATTATTCTTCCAGCATAAGCGTGACTTTGGCACCCTCAAGCTCCCCTTCTTGGTATGACGCTGGCGCAAGAATGAGTGCATGGACGCCCGCTTTGGTGAACTTGGCAGGGTCGTCAACCCCAATGAGGACTCAGGTCAGTCACGGGATAACATCGAGCTAAGCGCCTGCGTGGTACATGGCTACGTGCCTACGCTATAGCAGGCATGCAGCCCATATGACCGTGAAAGTCGATGTGATTCAATAAAGTTGACGGTAAACTAAAAAGAACAGCGTTCTATATCACATAAGACCATTTTCTATCACAGACTAAAGGCATATGCTGTCAAAAGTGTACCGCTATTTAAGAGTTTATTATGTCAAGGCTTCTTTAAATAGTTGCTTTTCGCTTACCATTCGCTTGCTGTGAACGTGGACAACATTCCTGAGATACAAAGAGAAAATATTGGTTTCAACATATATGACTTCGCTATTTGACGGTCGATTTCACTGGTATTTTTTATTTCAGTATAAGTATTTTTTATAAGTTTGTATGTCCTTCTGTAGCATGTGGCTACCAACTAACACCGTGCACGATCATGCGCCAAGTTTCCTTGCAAAAAACTTTGGAGTCCTGCTGCAGAAATCTTGCAGACGATGAGTCACCCGGAATGCAAAATACGCGAAGGCAGTGACCGACTTGCTTTCACCCTGTATGACCTCCAAGTGGGCAATCTGTACGCTCTTTCCCCAGAAAGTCTGCGTGATCTGTGCAGCAACAGGACGCAAAATTTTGACAGTGCACTTCAAACGACAGTGCCAGATTTGCGAACGGAACGTGGCTATCACATTTATAACCTCGCACAGTTGAGGCATATAGAACACGACATATGAACACTCGACAAAAGACAGTGGCAGAGCCTTGAAAGACACCTTGTACACCACGCGCGAACGACACACAATAGTAGGGCTCTCAATTTACCGTATATACCCACCATTCATGTGCCTGGAAACGGCCTGGTGGGCAGCTGTACTGTCCTCTTTTCGTTCTTTTTTTTTTAAATAATGGCTCCCATATTATGCAGACACGGAAATAAAAATGACTTTTAATTAAAGGGAACAGGAGGCTAGCTTATTTGGATATTGTTTCAAAAATTAGAATTTGCTAATCATTGAAATCGTGCAGAATTTCTGTGCACCAGTCCACAGAGTCTCCTGTCCATGAATAGCAACCACACAGAGTGAACAGAATTTCTGCATACTGAGGCGTCAGAAAGTGCGAGATCAGTGGTGCAGGACAGCCACAGAGTCTATGCGAAAAAGTTAGACTGAGCATACAAAAAGATCAATTCCACAAGGTAACAGGATTAACAGGAAGTATGCGGGTTCTCCGTAAAAACGTCGCACTCATTTTTGTAAGGATTTTTCGCCGGTTTAACACTTGCTGAATTTCAGCATCTCTCATGGCTTGCCTGCAATCCCGATATAAACCCAACCTTTTTAAAGGGGCCCTGCAAAACTTTGAATTAAGTGTAAAACCGTGCCAATCAGTCGTGAAGACTCCTGTGAAGAAGCGAGCCAAATATCAGCGCTCAGCACACACCAGGAAATTCGCAGTCTGGTTTCAAATACGGCTCAGGAAGGGCGGGGAGGGGGTCGTCAGTTCTGCCTGTCAAGACACGACTGATCAATCAGGGATTCGGGATTAGTCAGGGGTCAGTCAATTCTGCTTTCACAAGCAGAATTGACCAATCAGGGATGACCAAACGGAATAGTATTCCCTATTCCATGGTACGGTATAAACCCTAAGGCCCCAGCCTGCCCTTCTTTCAACGTATGACGTCACGAGAAACATTGACTCCGTCGCTCGAAGTAGAACTAGCATCAGTGACTCCATAATCACAGAAATGTCCTCAGTATTTCTTTATTTCTTCGTTTTCAGTTCGAAAAGTACAAAAAAAAAGAACGTGTGTATCTTTACTTTACAGCAAGAGCAGTTAAAGGACGTAGCCGGTGCTACTTGTGACGTCATTTGTTGAAAGGAGAGCCAGCGATTTCCAGCTATGCTTGAAACCGAATTGCGAATTCCTGCATGGTGTGTACTTAAGGAGAGTGAAGAGCTGGGCTGGTTGGTTCATGATAAAATTGACTAAAAGCCAGCAATGCAAGACACGGACAGGAAAGAACACACGCAACCAACGCCGGTTGGTTTTATTTATTTTATTTTTTCTGGTGTGTACAGCCCACTAATATTTGGCTCATGTTTTCACAGCAGTCTCCACGACTGATCGGCACGGTTTCTACGCTGTGTTCGAAACACAAGATGCAGAATTGTGCGCAGCCACATTATCATTCGTGTGCTGAATAACGGGTCATCATCATGTTGCTGCTACGACTTTAACCGGACGCTTTAATGTGCGCTTTCTCTTCGCTCGATTTTCTATTTTTCATTTTTGTACTCCTCCCTGCAGATTGTGGTTGAATCGAGCATACAGAATGGGTTAATAGCATTGGACGACTTCTCAGTGATGCATGGTGACTGCCCAAAACCATGTGAGCAGAATTTACTTGTTTTATTATGCTTTTATATCATGTGCCTCTAGCACTTGGTCGTAACGCCATCTTGTACTGCGTCTGTAACTACTGAAGACTACATAAACGCAATCTGCAGACATTACGTATGTAATCAGGAAATGCGGATCGCCACTGATATTACCGTACGGGTCTTTCTCTGGAAACCGGCTTGGTGTGTGTATATATAATATATATATATCAACTTTTTGCATTGACGACACAAAACAGCATATCATATTGAATAAATATGAAACGCTAAGTGAAACGTTTGCGTAAATATCATAAATGTATCTTTCTTGTGAGTGTTAAAAAGTCAGCCTCGCATGGCTGACACACCCTGTAGGTTGCGTTTTGTTTAAAATGAATGTCGCATAATCATGTGCCTGTATGTATGTCTCAGTGTGCGTCCATGCTTCCTCAAATGTGTCAAGAGAAAGAAAGGGAAGGAAAGGCAGGGAGGTTAACCAGGCGCGCGTTCCATTTGCCGTCCTGCGCTGGGCGAAGAGATAAAGGGGTGATATAGAATGGAAGAGAGGGATCACTAATCACTCGCGTACACACTTGTCTGAGCAAATCGTCTGTCGACTGCAGGCACACTGTCAATGCCTTGGCTGCCTTCTGTGCCTTCGAAGCACGCGCGTATGGCCCCGCAGTCTTGGCTTGTGAAAATGGCCTTGAGTTCGGTCTGTTGAGCACTATCCGGAGTGAGCGTCCTATGCGTCGAAAGGGCTGTTAATTGCTAGAGGCTGAACACATGTATGCCCTGCCAAGTTTTACTTAACGCCATAAATAATAATTTTACGTATATGCTGTGTTTGGCATGCCCTGGAGAGCCAAAACGAAAGTGAGAGCGTAATCCCGAGTTACGAACGAAGTAAAGCGCGACACTTGAAGCCTTGGGCGCGCCCCTTTTTTCTCATATTTAATGTCCACCATATTACAATTGGTGAACGTAGTGACCTCATAAAATATTTGCTTTCCAGCTCTCTGTGCTTTTGAAGGCAGCGTCGAATGCGGCCACACTCGAGACATCAGCAACGTTCGGGAGTGGACTGTGCAGCAAGGATCTGAACTCGGCGTTATCGATCATACCTTGCGAAGCGTGTCTGGTAAGATGAGAGACTTGTGGAACACATACTAGACTAGCCTTCTCAGTAACGGAAAACATGCATGTCTTCAAAGCGTGTGCATTTTTCGCGTTATTTAAATTTCCTTAAGTTCGAGAAGATGCTAGCTTGGCTATGTGGGACCAGTCGTGTTTGACAATGAAAGAAATTCCGATGCTAAGAGAAATACAAAAAAAGAAAAACGAATGCCATGAATACAACAGAATTCGTGCATATGAACAACGTCCCTGTTGCGTGAGCACGAGTGCCACACAGTCTTCACTACGGCGTAGAATCTGCAAAAACGGCTACGAAAAAGAAATATATAGTGCAGGAACACGTTATGGTCATCTGGCACAGGCTACGACAAGGTTATACTGACAGGTAAACACGGTTTTTAGACTTCACATAAACAGCTGTGCCAACATGCAAATCTCGTACAGATTCTTCGATATGCGGAAAATAAACTTTGTTTCTACTCCGGCAGAAATTTCATCGAATAAAGCAGAGGCAAGCTCCGCACGAAAACCCGAAGTTATTTAACTGTACAAATTATAGAGCCTCCAAAGCAGCATTTCTTTCATCCTACAGGACAGGACGAGCTGTTGTTAGTTTTCGTATACTGCATTGTTTTTGTTCGTGTTCTCAGCTATTTGTATACTACAGCGCTTCTAAGGCGCGCAGTTGTTTGTGGTCTTGCTGTAAGCATAAAACCTGTTGTACATGGAGTTCACCTCATCATCGTACATCCCAATTGGATGCTGTGCCGACTATGTTTATCTCTCTCTCTCTACAATCATGTTTAGATGTTTATGCAAAATACGTATGTTTCCAGCTTTAGATCTTTGAGGACGTGATTGCAAAATTTACAATGACAAATAAAACCAAAAGTCTGCGATAGGTAGTGCGCACGTTAAAAATACGAAAAATGTTTCACATGCACGATTTCCAGCTTTTATGACTTTATTATTTATAGTAGAGGCCTATTGCGCAAACAAAAAAAAAGAGAAGAAAGACAATTGGTATGATGATGAAAGAAGAGCATTGGAACAAATGACGTTTTTCGTATAATTTCATGTTCTCATTTTTTTCGTTCACTACTGCCCAAACGTGTGTGATTCAGCCACCTGATTGACTTGAGCAGGACTTGCCCTGCCGCGGTGGTTAGTGGCTATGGTACTCGGCTACTGATCCGAGGGTCGCGGGATCGAATGCCGGCCGCGGCGGCTGCATTTCGATGGATGCGAAATGTTGAGGCCCGTGCGCTGTGCGATGTTAGTGCACGTTAAAGAACCCCAGGTGGTCGAAATTTCCGGAGGCCTCCACTACGGCGTCTCTCATAATCAGAGCTGGTTTTGGGACGTTAAACACTACAAAACAACTTGAGCAGGACTTGTTACCGGACTACTTGGCACATACCTTCGGGATAAAAAAAAAATGTGAACTGCTATCATTAGTGGTGCAAGGCTGGGCTTATAGCGGGGCTTGTGGCCGACCTAGCTTCTTCCGGTTTCTACTACAAGGTCAACTAAGTCACATAGTTGGTCACGTGGCTATCTGTAACATGGTTTTCGCGGGAACGTGTCACGTGACTAGCTGTCACGTCCTCCTCCTGTTTTTCCTCGTCACCTTCACGTCATTCCCCCTCATCCTCGTCTCCATTTCCCACCCCGTGCTATACTATTCAAGGCTATGCTATGCTTTACTTTTTCCCCTCCTCCGCACCCTCACTTCCCTTCCCCACCTCCTTGATACACTAAACTATTCAAGGCTATGCTATGCTTTACTCTGTCCCCTCTTCTTCACCCTCGATTATCTTTCCCGCCTTCTTACTGTACTATGCGGATATATATACTGTGCTATCAAACGCCTCCGCCTTTATGTGGTAGTGGGCTGAGGGCATGAGTGCAAGAAAGGAAAGAAGTGCGCACAAATGCCGTACATTTCATAGAAGTGCCCGCGCACACACTCCATATATTTCATGATGAAAATCATTTTTGTCCAGACCGGACAGATTACGTCCGAAGCATAAGGAGCACCGCTTTTAGAGCAAGTCGCCTAAGCACCACCAGCAGGCGCTTGGGCGTCTAGATTTTTTTTCAAAAACTGATTGGATGATATTGAGCATAGACAAAACACACTGACCTACGCATTTCACACCTTTCACGCTCCTTTCAAAGGTCACTTTCTATACTTGAACACAACGTCCGTAAGGCAGAGCCGCAACTCCATCGCAAGGATCCATCTTCCTGTTCGCAATGCCACACCGAATGCCTGCCTTACCTTCTGGTGGCGCGCCCATGGAGAACAAAGTGAACTCAACGTCTACAGGTGAGCTACACCTCAATGTCGATAGCAACGCAAACGTTCTTTTTCTTCTATTTTTATTATTATTTCTGTCAAGAATAACATGCTTTTAAAGAGAAATTTCTACCACAGCCTCTCATTTGCCGTAATCTCCATTACGTGTTTTTATGATCAGGGCCATTTATCGATGGCTGATGCGACGCTTTCCAATGACAAGAGTTCTGTGCATGCATTTTCGTGTAACCTCGTCTGCACTCTGCCAATTGTTGATTTTAACGCGTTGATTGTAACGTACTCTTGACGGTGAACGTAAGACGTTGAGGCTTCCAGCAGATAACAATACCATGGGTGATGATACTGCGTGCTGTTATGATCTACTAATTTGTTTCGTTGCGTCTGAATAAAAAAAAAAGCCAGCTCTCAGCAAACCAGTTACTGCAGTCAACTGAGCCGTAGGTGCCACCACACTGCTGCAGAACTGCGCCTTGAGCAGTTCAGGAAAAGGAGGAACACAGAGCAGTATAATAGTTAAAAGGGAGAAGGGAAAGGAGGAAAGGGGGGCAAAAACAGTTCATTACCAAGGCAGAAAATATAGTTGCACCGAAAACTGAGTTCGAGGATGAAGTCTCCGATAATTTGCCGAAACGTAGGGGGTAAATTCAACAAGACTGAAACTGCCCTAAATTTCCTTTCAGATATCAGAATCTATATACAGTATGTTTCCGAGTATGTACTGTACAGATCCATAATATTGTGTATATTTCTGCGTCCTGCGAAATGTCATACTGTGAGATGCTATACAAAAAAAGAAAAACATTTGGACTATGTATGCTCTTGACTACGCCCAGGTTCGTTCACGCTGAAGGCCTAGGCAATGCCCTTATTTCATTGGACACAGAAGAGAGCATCTGGTGGAACGGCCGCTCAGTAAACATCTCCTCTGACAGGCCTTGGCAGGCGAGTGGCTCTAAGTTTTGCTGGCGCTAGTCTGGCTTGGCTATTTCTAAATGTCGAATCTATTTACGCGCAGCACTTACAAAAGCGGAAATAGTAAGGAAAGTAATAAAAAAGAGCTTTCATGACAAAGCAGTGGTAATGTCGCAAACACAGCATAAACTTACAAACGCTGCGTAACGTAGTTGGACATTGCTTATGGCTGCTACATGACGCGTAGAACAGGATTAATACAGCACTACATAGAACAAGTTTTGTGGTTGTCGGGGGCTCAATTCTCAAAACTAATATTTCGTTATTTTCTTTCGCCATTCACTGGCAGGCTTTGGTAATGGCACGTCCAGTATCAGGATTGGCAGGGACATTCTTTTAAGAACGTTTTTAGCGTCAGACGTTTTTGTGAAAACGGGTCCTGTTTTGGATTGTTGTAAGACGACGCCTCACTAATATTTACACATTCATCAAAAAGTTCTCGCACAAAAATTCTGCTCGAGCAGCCTTCCAATTCCAGGTCATGCAACTTCTTGAAGTGCAGCGATTACTTTTGAGAAAACAGAGCTAACTGTCTGCGTGTCTAAACAAGCGCATTTGCGAGCACTACGACTTTTGTCTCCGTATTCTTGTTGGGTATTACGGTGCCGTGGAGGGGTCAGTAGCTTGCTTTTCGTTTTAACAGCGAAGCTTTTTAAAGTCGAGGTGTCGCTGTTCATGCGTTTTTCCCGATTTGAAGCTGGCTTGGATTGTTTTTTATTCATATTTTTCTTATGTTTTTTTTTCGGCGCTTCGGGTCTGTATAAGGTCAGAAGCGACCATCAACACTTCTCGCTACTTCTTGCACGAAGCTAATTCATCATCAAAGTCATATATATTTCTGCAAATTCATTGCAAATGTAGCCACATACGTCTAAAATTCTGATGTACATTGTTATCCTGTTTGCAATAGCCGATAAGATGGGACAGAAAAGTAGTCGTTGGCCACTATAGCTTTCTTCGAAGTGGTGACTTTAACGTGAAAGTGGTTATATTTCTCTTTTGCTCGCAGGTCGTATTCGAAGCACGAATCCTTGACTTTTCCTCGACAGAATCTGGTATACTTCTCGACGACATCGAGCTTGAGGACAAGGCTTGCGCAGATCAAAGTAAGAATAACAATTAGAATAAGATTTAGTAATTTTCCAGGAATAATAACAGCGGAACAAGACAGGGACACAGAAAGAACGCGACACGGTCGCTGTCGACAGCGTGTTCTTTCTGTCTCCCCGTCTCGTTCCGCTGTTATTCCTGGAAAATGCATTCCCACCAACTTGCCCAAGTATCTGTTCAAGTAATATTTAGTAAGCTAAAGTTAAGTAGTACAAACAAAGCCTAGCGTTGATATTCATTGTTTTCGCCACACCTCTATATATGAACGAAGGCGCATCTATCATTGGCTTGTTTCTTTGTTAGACACAACCTGATGAAACCAAGGAAGGCACAGCCGCAGTGCAGTAATTCTTACCTAAATGGAAAGGACTGAATATGGACGAAAAAATACGCTTGCCGTCGGACCGGACCTGCGAACTTCGGGTAACGCGTCTGATGCTCAGCCAATTAAGCTTCGGCGGCGGTCCACTTTTATTGGAAAGCTGTAAGAAGCAGCTTTATAAAAAAAAAAAAAACAAGTTCCGCATACCGTTTTGAATGAACGCCAATGTAGGTCAGTCTCGAAATTGCATGTGTCCAGTTGATAGATATGCGTTCTGCTCAGACGAACAACCTGCAGGCTCTGGCTAGGCACCCCAATTAGAGCAAGCAAACTGCGAAGTTGGCCGACCATATAGAGGCCGATAACTTGAGAATGCTACTATCTGTAGCTTATTCAGGGGGCCTAACATTCCTGCACATGGCATAAAGGAGATACGCTTCTAACGTGCTGCTACGCTGCACGGAACGCTTTTTTTTTTCTCCCGCAAGTGGAATAAAGCTCTTGATACACAAAAACATATCTAACTATAGAGCTGCAAGTCCGACAAAACTGATGCAGATTAAAAAGAAGTAACGTGTTGAGTTTGACAGTGATTCTCTTTTTACAGATACTTGCACTTTCGAAGGTCCGACATGTCTTGCATGGGAGAATTCGAATGACCGTAAGTTACCCAAATTTAAATTAGGGTATCGTGTATTTTGTATGGCTTTCTGTGACTAACGCAGCTTATTAACATATAAATGATGGTGCGTGACGCATGGTGCATGGCTAGTTATGCTAGTCGGTACAACTGCATCTTGACACACAGCGCGAACAGAAAACGACTTGTTTTTATTTGCGGTAACTGAAGTTAACGGCGCAGGGGCGCACAAAATTAATGCATGATTTAAAATGCCTCTGGAGCTGTTCTTCTCAGTGTGAAAGTATGGGACCACGTAGTGGGCATGCATGTATGAAGCAAGCATGGTGTGAGAGATGACAACTGCAAGGCCTTCGTCTAATGTCGGTACCTCTATTGCGTGTACTCCACCAGACAGCCACAAACTTTGGTAGCGTGAATCGCGTATCCGCCGCTGTTTTTTATTTTCAATCTCTGCGTCGGAGGTGATTCCACAGTTGTAATTTGTCCATGAAGTGTGCATTTTTTACAGCGCTTTGTTTACGTTGGCGTCTTTCTTCTTTTTTTTTAATTTTGTAAAGCATATCAACAGCGCCATAATACAATACGAAATGTGGCATTGAAGGAAAATTTTCAGTCTAGTGGGTTTGCCTTTCATCCACATATCCGGCGCACATTCAGCCGCAGTTGAAGCTACGAATAAAAATTTCCGTATGTCCAACCAAGCCACAAACTTTCTGATGTCATTCAGCATCCGCAACTGGCTGGTGGCAACAACAGCGGGCCGGTCTCTCCGTGTTTAACTCGGACCATACGACAGGAACGCCTGAAGGTGAGTATGCGCGCGCAAACCACCCATACTTTGCCTCCACATACAGTGGTTTCCCTTATTTTCTATCACACTAAGCCTTGCACAGGGAGTATTTGAGCTTTACCGGAGACAAAGATTTGATATTTCGACGTTTCGACTAAAATTACATAAATACAACACTGCTTTCTCTGAGAAAAAATGTGTTTTTTGGCTGCAGTACCTGCATGTTTTAAAACATCACAGCAATAAAATAATTTCATTCGTTATAACACTATAGTGTCACATCACTCAGATGTGACGCTATTTAAAAAAGTGAGTGCACCTGCATGTACAAGGACTCGCAAATGAATCAAGCATCTAAGTGATATTTGATATTAATAGGCACGCTCCGTGCCGATGTCACAAGGCAGTGTTGTCCGAAGAAAAGCCATCAGTTAGTTTGTGAAATCCACTCCATGTAGCGCTGCGTCCTTAATTTCCAACGTTACACAGTGGTACACACGAGGGGGAAAAAAAGCGCGGTACCGATAACTATACTTCGTAGCTCTGTCGATAAATTTTGTCCCCGCTGGAAGTTGCTATCCAACGAAAATTTGCAAGAACGCCTCCTGCACTCACTTCGTGCCATTTCCTGTATTTCGCCCCGCCATGGTGGTCTAGTGGTTATGGCACTCGGCTGCAGATCCGAAGGTCGCGGGATCGAATCCCGGCCGCGGCGGCTGCATTTCGATGGAGGCAAAATGTTGAGGCCCGTGTGCTGTGCGATGTCAGTGCACGTTAAAGAACCCCAGGTGGTCGAAATTTCCGGAGACCTCCACTACAGCGTCTCATAATCAGAGCTGGTTTTGGGACGTTAAACCCCACAAATCAATTTCCTGTATTTAATAGAGACTAATGGCGAAAGCTGAGAGGACGTTTGCTTCCAACAGATCAAAATTCTGCAGGCTCGAACAAACGACGCCCTATATGACGTACCCAGTATACTCAACCGCCATCTCTCCGTTCAGCGGACATCTCGTGTGCCACGTAATTGCCAACAGCTTCTCCTCTGTGTTAAAGTGATAACTAGCAAGTGAATGTGTGTTTTGTAAACCCAGGGCACTACCTGCGCTTCTCAGCTAGTACTCCGGGGCAGTTTGCGGTGCTGACGGCGGCCGGCGGCAGCAGTGACGTCCGTTGCGCAACTTTCTGGTATTTGCTCTCGGATGATCTCCAAGGCCTCATCCTGCTGGCAGGTCCCACTTACTTCAACGAGTCTACGCACGGTCAATGGCGTTCCGCCCATTTCATTGTCACACGCAACTATGTGAGTGGGCACTATGTGTGAAATTATGGAGCCCATACATATACGAAGTATCTCCAGTGCTATTATTTATTTATTTATTTATTTATTTATTTATTTATTTATTTATTTATTTATTTCTCAGTACCCTCAGGGCCCGAAGGCATTGCAGAGGGGAGTGGTATATGAGAGAGCGCATGGCAGAGTAGGGTATACATGCTCAACGAATGAAACGCCGTACTCGGAGCGCACGGCTGCCCATGCTCTCTGCGTCATCGCTTTGCACTGGGGACCCCGAGCTCATTGGTTGTGGTACTCAGTGAAAGCGAGAGGTCTTCTGAAGCATTATGATTCAGTTTGGTCTCTGTGATCACACAGCGCGCTCAAGCAGCCAAAGTGCGCCGGTCATCAAGCGATCTGGGTATCGTGCTTCACTTGCTGAGCACCGTAGATTTGTGAAGAAGGAAGAAGAGGGAGGGGGGGGGGGGGGCGAAGGAGGCCATTAGGATTGTAAATACATTATGTACACTAACAGCTAGTCCGGCATATACAGAACAGTAGAATTATAATATAAGCATACTTGCTATTTAATGAGCGCTAAATATACAAAAGCAGCAGTGACCCCAAAGTCACATCATCTGAATACGCTGTAACCCAACGATGGAATGAGTCAGTTGCTCTTGAATTTATTCGCAGTTATTCCTTTGTTGCATTCATTGTGCTCCCTTTCCATGGTGTGCTTCAACTTTAGGTATGTTCAATCAAGCGAGTGTTAGAACAATCTAAAGAGAGTTCCGTCACGTTTTTGCTGTACCTGTGAGCGAAGACGTCAAGTACGGAATGCCTGGTGGGCTGATATTCCACAGCGATGAAGGAGAGCGCGAAACTCAGGAGACGTAAAAGAAACGCGACACAATTAAGCGTCTCATTGTGTTCCTTTGTCGTTGATTCACGTTCTTCTCCACCGTCAGTGTAAAATGTGGCCCCGCCACGGTGGTCTAGTGGTTATGGCACTCGGCGGCAGATCCGAAGGTCGCGGGATCGAATCCCAGCCGCGGCGGCTGCATTTCGATGGAGGCGAAATGTTGAGGCCCGTGTGCTGTGCGATGTCAGTGCACGTTAAAGGACCCCAGGTGGTCGAAATTTCCGGAGACCTCCACTACGGCGTCTCTCATAATCAGAAGTGGTTTTGGGATGTTAAACCCCACAAATCAGTCAATCAAAATGTGAAGGCTGAAGAATAGTGAAGTTAGAAGGATCATTACTTTCAGCAAATATTACAGACAGCTATCTATAGAAGAGCACTGGTGCATTACATTCGCACCAAAATGATAGCACACAGCAAGAACAGACTATTGGAAGCTACATCAACGCGCATTCTAAATGAAAAGGGCGGGTTTACACGTCCACGAGAAATTATGCTATGTTATGGCCATCGGTGCATACACACCGCACATACTAGACAAATGGCAGCAAGCAACTCGACCTACGAGTGGAAATACCCTACACGATGCACGCACTGTCAAGAGATTTACCGAGCACATGAGCACATTTAGAACATCTCATCTGGAGATTCGCAGCTTTCCAAAAGGAAGACGGCGCATTGAACATTTGCTGCACACCGATATAACAGCGCTGCGGAATTTATTACAGTCCGACAATGAAGCACATGAAGCTATGGCAATATACGGAAGTCAAAGTGGTCTGTTTAGAGTGGTGTAGGAAGGGTCGACTGATTCGTGCGAAGGCGTGTAATCAAGCTGCTCATCAAGCCCTAATCCCCTAATCCCTTTTTCACATCATCCCCAACAGCGGCCAAGAGCCTTCCCCTTCTCCTTTTTTTCTCTCTCAATAAAGGTCACATTCATTCATTCATTCATTCATTCATTCATTCATTCATTCATTTACAGACCGCTAATACGCAGTATCCGCAGTAAATATATAAACAAAAACAAAAAATGCATATGTCGTGTCAACCATGTGTTGACAAGTTCTACAGCTGCTAGATCAACATCTGTGCAAACATAGTGTAAAGATAACGAATATATAGTTTAGAATTGATTGGAATTTGTATTATTGTGTTAAAGAGGGGAGTTAAGGGTGCTGTGGCAGTGTCACGCCCGTAATTTTAATCCATAAGTTTGAAAATCATAATGCGACTGACACAAAGTGCCGTTTGGTTTTGTTACATGCAAGCAATGGTAAAATGATCTTTGTCATCACTTTACTAGTATCATCACACTTCTGCAAAATATGCAGATGTCTATCATCGCTGTATCGGGCAGTAACCCCAACGCTTTCGTTCTGATCGACGACCTCATTGTCAGCGATGAAGACTGCACCAACGAAGGTGAGCTGCTTGTCTTAATTGTAACCTAACCCATTTTACTTTCTCTAGTGTTTTATAACACTGAATGGTGCTAAGTTGCTTGCTATCTTGAGAAGCTTGGCTATCCGGTTCATTTTAATAACCTTGTGCTAATGACTTATATAAAATATGGCTGGTAAATATAGATCGCATTTTCGTACATTGAGCTGGTATATTTTATGCGTGCTTAAGTGGTTGGACACAACAGTTAATTGATTACATACTTGAATTCGAAGCGCTATAGCGACAACAAAATTGTGAGTCGTGCCACAGCGTGAGACTTCTGACGGTTTTGACCACCAGCACTGCATTTCTATAGTTTTGCCATCATGGCGCGTGAACGCTACCACCACAAATATGTTACAGTGTAACATTGATTGCGTTTAAGAACTATGACACCTAAGAGCAAAGCATAGATGTTTTTTGAAAATCACGAATGCCAATTTTCTCTCTGGCGTACAAACCTACCGTTCGTGTGTCACAAGCCAAAACATACGGCCTATTATAACAATTGACTGAATTGCTATAGTAGTCGTTTCCTTCCATATTTTAACTTTTATCTCACAGGAGTAGGGTGAGGTATTATCGGTGTGATAAGGCTGTGGCCATATTATAACAATTGACTGAATTGCTGTAGTAGTCGTTTCCTCCCATATATTGACTTTTATCTCACAGGAGTAGGGTGGGACCTGTATTACCGGTGTGATAAGGCTGTGGCCACGCAAATTTTATTCTATTTTTATTTTTTGTACATACAATCCTATCACAGGGTCATTACAGGGGTGGTCTTTAGAAAATAGCATACCTATAAGCAACAACGATAACAGGCAGGGCCAGAAGTAAGTTTGAAAAATGAAACACGAAAATGAAGGCGTTTACGTTGCATAGTGTTAGCGCAAAGCGTAAATAATATATGTTGGGGAATAACTACAACGACGAGTACAAATACAACAATGACAATAGCACCGCTCAGGAAAAAACATATGGAGTGATCTGAAAAAAATATCTGTAAAATGCCGGTCAAACACTTCCACCCGTAAAAGCGCCCCCCTCCCACAATCTGAGGATTTCTAGTTTTCATGCACTACCGAACAAGCGACTACCCCCCCCCTCCCCCCCATTTTCCAATTACCCCTACCCTTTTTCCCACTGGCTGGCGAATTGTCCCAAAGCTGCTGTAGCTGAAACCATGCCAGAAACGCTTATGGTTGCGCTCTCGTTTAATACAAAATCCAATCCAAGAACGGAACAGCTATATTACCCTGTGACCTCGCGACGAATGTCATTTTGCGGATTCGAGAGTGGTTAAAACGAATGCCCTTTAATAAAGCTTTTTATTTACAGTATTCTGATGATTTCGCTGCATATTTTTATGGGGAGAAAGGGGGGGGGGGAGAGGATTTTTTGGCTATCTTGAATTTTGGGACGTTTCCGAGGTAGAGCCCCCTACCAAACTTTCTATGCACTATCCTCACGTAAGGAGGAGGAGGGGAGAGGAAAGGGGGCTTGCTCGGCATTTTACCTATGCTGACAAGATCATCTCTGTGTACACAGATTTTGTACCAGTTCTAGGGAGTTATCCATACTTTGCTATTGGACTGTAAGCCAATCAAGAGTATATCATTTACCTATGTATCTTAGGGATATCAATGTGGGAGTACGGACTGACTAGTTTTGAGGATGATTTGAGTCAGACAAACTTCGCAATGCTCAGTAGATGGTTTATCTTTATTGTCAATGTAAATAGTAACATATGGGCAGTTAAGACATATAGGCACCGGTCACAAATGCACTCAATTGTTATTGCAGGAGACAGTTCCGCAGTTACCGCAATGACCCCAATGGAAATCACGACTGCAGGCACAACCACACAATTTGAAACTGCTGTCGTTTCCTCATCAGCAAAGACAGTGACGGCTGCCACCACGCATGTTACTACTGATAGTGAAGGAAAAATGCGACCGACAACCGCTTCAGCGGTGGTTGTGATAACGAGTCCCTCATCGCTTTCTACCATGTCCACCACCTCAGATTCGAGCTGTGGCAAGGGCATGTTCAGCTGCCGCGACGGCGCACACTGCGTTCCCGCACTCCTCATCTGCGACGGCGTTCGTGACTGCCCCAACGGAGCCGACGAATTATGTGGTAAATTATGTTCAGTCCTTCACATTAAAGCTTCTCCTAAAATCTACTAACTTAAATTACCGAAAGCCCAGCCTTTCAGGCAAATTTTACGCTTGAACTTTCAGGCACTGCATATCACTCTTCCGAGCACCTCGCGGCAATCGGGTCAGGTCGAAATGACGGTCCCACCTCTATGCGCAGGAGACCACGAATACTGTCCTGGCGGTCATTACTTCTGCAGGAACCCATCTACGTGTATTGACGCGTCCAAGCTGTGCGATGGCCGCGATGACTGCAGCGATGGATCTGACGAGATTCTTTGTAACGGTGCGTATCGAAGCATACGCGGAACGATGTGCTACAGCTGTTCAAATCAAAACTAATATGTGGACCCGATGTGATCTCTTTCTCGTTGCATGATGAACATTCTGGTGAAGCTTTATTACTTGCCTGCTTCTTCTGCGGTGCAATAACAGTGCCAGTCTATTCAAAAGTCTAATATAATAGACATCAAAAAAAGTTAGACAGCTAAGTGTATAAACCATGGTTTGTTCCTTATATGTGCGGTTATTTAGAATAAGTGTAATTGCTTCTATTTCGATGTCAACCTTTTTCCAACCCTTCGTACTGAATGCTTGAAATCTTGAAGCACTGAATGCTTGAAAGTTCTAGTCCTATCCGAACTACATACACGAATGATTATTTTGAAGTCTATGCCACTGGGCAATTATAATGCATCAATTTCAAAGCAACTCAAACACCTACTCCGAATTGTTTTTGAAGCATATCTAGCGTCTATCCAGCATGGGAAGAAAAGTTGCATAAGGAAGCTGCCTGCCTCAGAGAGGCTGGCGAGAGTTTGAAAAGGCAGACCTTCGCATCCTTGGTGTGTCATAAGGTCAGTACTTCTTTTCGCCTATTCTTTTTTTTTTTTTCCTGATGCAGACTGTCCAGACTACTTCTGTCGCAACGAAGGAAATTGCAGCTTCCATCCGATATCTGGTGCACCAGAATGTTCGTGCAAGACAAGCTTTCAAGGCACTCGATGTCAGAGAAGACTCGTGCGAGATCATCCATTTGACTCAATTACAAGAGGTAAGCGTGTGCAGTGGGGCAGCAAAACAAGGTCATCGGGAGAACATGCGCACACGATCATGCGTGGACATCAGGGACGTAGCTGAGATTTTATTTCGGGAGGGTCCGCGACCCATCTGTACCGAGTACACGCACGCTCGCGTGTGCGTGCGTGCATGCGTGCGTGTATGTGTGTGCGCGCGCGTGTGCGTGCGTATGTGTGCGTGCGTGCTTGTGTGTGTGTGTGAGAGAGAGAGAGAGGGAGAAAGCGTACAAACTAAATCATTTCATGGGAAGGGGCTGGCGTGGAGCTGGGAGGGTGGGCCTCCCAAGTGAAAACTCCCTGCGTCTATGATCGTGCACACACTGGTGGTCTCGGTCGAAATGTATGCAAGCGCGCTGTAAAATAATGCGACAAAGTGCATTTTGTTTACCGTTATGTGGGATAAGGTCGCACTGTGGTGTATTATGCTGAAACATCCTAGCAAGTCAAATCTGGGGGAAATCTTCCCAACGAAAATGTCACTCTGGGAGACTTGTGATTCAGCAATGTTTAACTTCCTACCGGTTGCATAATAATTTCTTTCATGTCCTAATAAAGCCTTCAAGGTATCAAAGAGTCTGCGTGACTACTCGTCTTTCGCACTCGAATACAGTCCTCTGGAGCCCATAACGGTTCAAAAATACCGCATACAACGCCTAGGGTTGAAAATTTGGGATATGACACCACATTCGCAAGCTCCACCTTTATGCTTTGCCTCGTGTATATTTTCATCTGCCGCGCATGTTACGTTTCAGAAGGAGGAACGTTTGATTGGTGTATTTTATGACACTTGTTATTTGTTATCACTCTTCACTGTGACATATGCAAGCGTTTTATTTAGCTGTGTCTGTGTGCCACGTACGTGTGATGGATGCGCCTTTATATTCACTTGTCATGGCTTTCGGAATAAAGTTGGAAGTCTGCGGGGATTTATAAGGTATATGTCTACTCGTGGATGAGTGCCTTGCGGTTTCAGAATCGTGGCGATTTGGTCCTGTTGGTTGCACACCAGAAACAACTTTTAGCGCAAGAAACACAGACACAAAAGAAGACGTGAAACGTAACACAAGCTCTATAGCGTTCGTATGTCGTCTCATGTCTTCTTTCGCTACAGGTTGTTGCTCTCCCTTGCGGTTATTCGCTTCAGATCGGTCGCACTTGTTCGCCAGCGTCTTCAACACATTACAAAGAGACGCGTGCGTGCTCAATTGCAGGTGCAAGCGGAGGCTGGGCGTATGGTGCCCCCGTGATGGTGCTCGTCATACTGTGCCTTACCGCCACAGTTGTCATTTACCTCAGGCGGAAAAGGAACAAGGATGTTCTCCGTGGAATGTGAGTGACCAGACAGTCCGTCACTATACTCTGTTCAGCAATACTGGTAATATCAACGTCTGTAGAAGCGTTACATAAATATTTGTTTTCCCGGTGAATGGAACTTATCACAGGTACTAAGTCACAGCGAGTGTTTTTTTTTTCTTTTTTATCGGTTGTTGCTTTAAGAGTTCTTTAAGAAATCTTCAAGTGACAAGCTAATTGTTCTATTCTAAGCAGCGGACACATGTTTCAGTGGCAGCAACGCAATAAGCTTTTATTGAAGGCAGCAGCGCGCTTATGTAGATAACACGGCCCATCGGCAAGCATACGTCATCGATGGTCGCACCTTATCTGACCACGTGCCCGATACAGGACACTAATAGCAGCTTTGTACATAGAGCCCCCAGAAATACATGATAGAAGGAACGTGTAAAGCACTCCCGCTCTACTAGAATGTTACGTGTGTATTTTTTTTTTTCCTTGTGTAGGGAGCGTACATACAGATGGGGAATCTGCTTGATGTCGCAGAATTCACTGAGTAGTCTTAGCTTTATGGATTCATTAATTATATTGGCTTTTTATTATGGTCTGCTTTCCCCAGTACCTTCGAACTAAATGCACTTTTCATGCACTCGGCCTCGTTTTCTACTGAAACACTGTCGTGCTTACTTTTTGTACAATTTATTCTTTCAGGGAGCAGAGCAACCAAGTGGCCGTAGAAAATCCGATTTACGGGCTCGACTTTGGCCAAGTGAGAATCATGTTCACACTACTAAATTCGCTCGCTCTCTTTCAAAGACGTACTTTATTTATTTATTTATTTATTTATTTATTTATTTATTTATTTATTTAGTTCCGGGGGTTCACATCCTAAGACCACTATATGATTATGAGAGACGGCGCACTGGAGGGCTCCGGAAACTTCGACCACCCGGGGTTCTTTAATGCGCACTGACATCGCACAGCACGCGGGTCTCAACATTTCGCTTCCATCGAAATGCAGCCGTGGCGGCCGCGATTCGATCCGCGACCTTCGGATCAGCAGCCAAGTGCCATAGCCGCTAGACCAACCAAATGGCAGAGGTGTGATAGCCCCGGCGTAGACTGAGCTCGAAACCATTTGATTATTATTAGCCCTCTTTCACAAAGCTTATCGCTGGCCCAAATGACTTGTGAAGTACGCCGGTCAATCAGTCTCACGAGAACAAGTCACGACAAATAACGAAGGCTTATGCAAAGCAATTATTCTGAAGTCAGATAACGGTTTATTCGTTAGTTGTAGTTGCGGCCAGGTCAGAGAAATTGGACACCTTAGTTATGTCCTCTTATTGCAACTGATAAAAATTATTTGACTGTGACGGCGTTAATTCTCATGGCTTCTTCTATCCATAATTATTTATTATCCAGGTTAATTGAAGATTGCTCTTGCATAAAAATTACAAAGCCCAGCTTAGATCTTCGCCTAAGTTCACCGCCTAAGTTCGCCTAAGTTCACCGTTTATTGTCCGCACGTTCGAACATCCCGATATCTCAACTGATATACGAGCTTTCAAGTAAAACAAAAGCCCATCCACCCGGCGGACGTTGTGAGGTAATCACATGATTCATAGGCTAAGAGCAGGAACATTTCGCATTGGGGCAGACTGACGACTGCCTTGATGGAATTCTTTGGCTCACTGTAAGACCACCAAAGAGTAAGGTTGAAATGATTTCGACTGACAGCTTGTTTTTCTAAACTGTTTTCATTCTTTTGGGAGTATAAAATTATTTCCTAGTGGAGAAAGTATAATCACCGAAGTACATTTCCTAAATATTGTGGTGTGGCCAATTTTGGACCAGTTTTCCAACTATAGCTTGAACATATGCTATGGAAATTCATCACATCGTGGCTATATATCTGGTGCGAGAACTTCACGAAAAACGTTAGTCTCCTCAACTATTTGTCGCTGGGATTTCTAACAAACCACAGATGCTGCAAAAGCTCTCATTCAAAAATTTAACCGTGATATGTGCAGTGTGCAAATATCTCTCCCATAACGCAAATATCTCTAAACTAATATCTCCCTTGAGTTTATCTAATTTCGGAGCTTTTACGTGCCGACACCACGATATGATTATGAGGCTCTCCGATGTGGGATACTCCCAATTAAATTTAACCATCTAATTTTCCATTCCAGGAGGCCGCGCCAAATCATTCAACTCTACCAAGGGACTCGTGGCTCTCCAGGACATTCAGGTTTCCACGTGCTAGCCGAATTTCCACGAGCGAATGTTGATTTAAGCAATCTCAGTCATCGGTCTTACGTTGTTATCATAAATGCACGTCATTTTATTTTTTATTTTTTCATCGTTAGAAAGGCCTTGTTGTTGATGAGCTCGTCAGATGTACCTCGAAGCGTGATGCGCGAAACAGTTACTCATTAAAACTTCCATATTCCTGGCGATAAGTACGATAGAGGTTCGTCACATAGCATGCGTCAATACTAAATTAAATAAACTATATTTACCCTATTTAATCCTGCTGCAGTCATCTTTATTTGCTATCACTAGATACGTGGTTAAGGCGAACACACTCCATCTTTTAAAACTAATAAATAATATTTATTTATTCATTTACTGAAGCGCGCGGCTTTTGCGCACATTATGCGTGGGAGTAGGAGGTTTTCTCAGGAGATGAAATTAGTGGGTGGGTCTAGACGCCAATGAGGGTGTCAAGCGCGGGATATTTCGAATTTGTGTCATATGTTTAGAAATTAAGAGGGTTCCTTTAGAAAAACAAGGGGGTGTGTACCCCCCCTCCCCTTATACACCCTGTACATTACACCCCGCCCCCCTTTGGGCGTGTGTATAGAAACCTCTGGTGGGAGTGCAATTCGCGGTCCCCATATATAAATGAATTATTCAGCGCGAACAGACAAGCACAAAAAGGCCCACAAATAAACAGGACCAGCGCTGACTTTCAACCAAGTTTCATTAACTGGAAGCGGCAAATGTATGCATGTGTGCACGCAGATTGTCACCGATCTCTAGCTGCGAGTCACGGGACGCAATCGCCGAAATAATTACAAGAACCAACGTGCCAATTCCCCGAAAAAGATCCCACGAAAGCTTGGACAATTACGTTTTGGTCCCCTTCGGCGCTCTAGCAAAACGCCAGCAGTGGTTCAAAGACCGAGTCAGAGCCAAGTGTGATCAAACAAAACTTATATAATCTCATCAAACAAGCAGTTGCTCCAAAACGTGCACAAACTCGGCCCTTCACAATACAAACACAGATGGGTTACAACATTACACGAAACCAACAACAAACGTACAAGCTCTTGCACTGCAAGAACGAATAAAACAAGAGTCCTATTCACCGAAGTCACTCGAGGTGTCTTCTCAACTAGAAGCTTGCAGGCAGGGTTCATCGGCTGGCTCGCGGAGCAGCGTCGATTCACGTCTTGCTTCTTCTCGCTGAGTCACATACGACTACGACTGTTACGACTGCTACGACTGCCCGTGGTCGACTCTTTATATTGCCTTGGAACGCCGTTCTCGAAGGTTCGGGGTGGGCCGCGCGACCCAATCACGCGTAATGTTTAGGAACCTTCTTGTCCTTTCTCGGTATGTCTTCCCATTTTCTTTATGCTGTGGGATATTCAACGCAGATAAGAAATTTACCAATGTTTTCTTCTGTCAACGTTCCTCGACGGCTTTTGTTTTCATTGTTGTTTTAAGCGTTTGCTAATATCACAAAATTTGAATATTGAGGCCATGGGGATAAACTGCGCGCTCCAATCGCTTCTGTAGCTGATCAAATTTGTCAGACTTCAAGCGCTCATATGACTTTGTTAAAGCAGTCGCGACACCTCTTTTTATTAGCATTGAATGGGCACTCCGGTAAGGTATTCTTGCCTGACCTAGGCATGTACTTTCCAAGAAAACACGTTCTTGTTAGTCACGCAACGTGACTAACACAAAAGGGAGTGGGGCAGAGCTTCCGGCGGCTTTCCCAGATCCGGCGGCTTTTGCTTTTAAAACAAAACAAAAACGAACGCGAATTTCCCATCTGTTGACTGAGAGCGCTCACACTGAGCCACTTGCTGAAGTATGTGTAACCGAATCGAATTTGTACCAGGTCAAACGAAGAAATGTACTTCCTGTACATGCGTCAGTGTTTATTGCCATTCCTTCTTTCATTATCAAAGCCAATTTTTTTCAGCACCGATAAATGTGATAAAACATGTGACATGTGTGATAAAACATGCGATGTGATAAAACATGTGAGACCTGCCTGAGACGAAAAGTGTAAAGTATAGATCTGCCGCGCTTTTCCGGAAATAAAATCGTCGTTTGGAACTTAGCGCAATGTATGCGTTTTGTTCGTTCACGGTGTCTTTTTTTCTGGCAGTTCTACACTGTGAGAAACCTCCCAAATGGCATACCAGCAAGCCCAAGAAGAAAAAGAAAAAGGAAGGGATTTCAACTAGCGGGAGTACCAGTCGGCTACATCGCGCTATAAAAGGCATAAAAGTGATGAAAGAGGGCAAGTGCAAAAACAGAATGGAAAAATGCACAAGGAGGGCGGCATTTTCTCCGAAAGGCGCTGTTGAAATTTGAAAGGTTACGTGTAGGGACGGCCATTATGCAGGAACGCGCCTTCAGACCGGCCGTGGCCTATAGGAAACCAAAAATGGTAACGGCGCGTGCTATCCCAGCGAACCAAGGCAGGTGGCCTTGTTTCTTCAAAGAGGATCAACACAAGTGACCTTGCTTCCATTTCCTATGTGCGAATCTGCTTTCAGAGTCGATGCTCATGCACTGCTGGCGATGTATCCGCGTCCTAGTTGCTAGATTCTCATCGCGATTTTAAATGTGAAGCATTTCTTTGCGAACTTCGGCGTCTTTGAGCGTATCTATCTATCTATCTATCTATCTATCTATCTATCTATCTATCTATCTATCTATCTATCTATCTATCTATCTTTGTAGTCCCCTGGCCGTTTCGTTAATGGGATGTATACGAAAATTGGTATACCACAGCATGACTGCATGACGAACACAAATGACAAGTCACAACATCAAAATTGTAACCTGCATGTCATGAGCGGCATGATTTACATGCGACTGTCTTGGTGCTCTCCTGGCCGGTTCGTTAATGGGATGTATACAAAAATTGGTATGCCAAAACATGAGTGCATGATGAACATAAATGACAGCTCGTAACATGACTATAATGAGATGCATGTCATGAGCGGCATGATTTACATGCCACACGTTTCGTTAATGGGATGTATACCAAAATTGCTATGGCACAACATGACTGCATGACGAACGTACAGGTCATAACATTACAATCATGGCACGCGTGTCATGAGCGCCACCGTTTACATGCCGCAGTCTTGGTGCTCTTCCGGTCGTTTCGTTAACGTCATATGAATCAAATTCGGTATAGCGAGACAACAATTCAGATCCATTTTACGTTCCTGATGCGTGCTTCGCATTTCCTCGATTCCCACTGCACGTGGGATCTGCGTTTTTTTTTTTCCTGGTTTCGGAGCTGTCGCTACATATGTATGACGTTAGGGCGCCAGTAGAGAATTTCTGCCATGAAATTCTTTTTGCGACGAAAATTTGAAAATCCTAAACATAACATCACGCCCCCTCCCCCTCCCAAAATGATAGATAGATAGATAGATAGATAGATAGATAGATAGATAGATAGATAGATAGATAGATAGATAGATAGATAGATAGATAGATAGATAGATAGATAGATAGATAGATAGATAGATACGCTCAAAGTCGCCGAAGTTCGCTAGGAAATGCTTCGCATTGAAAACCGTTCTCCGTCGTTTCCCGCAAAACGAAACACTGCGTATGACACAACGTATCAGCTCACCAGGGCCTACTTAGTTACTGCGCTGCCGCAACGTGGCGGTGCGTGTCCTCGACCACACATAAGAGAATGTCGACGGAATGACTGCCGCGGTACTGGCCATCGTAAGGCGCTTAGGCGCAAATTTCCTTGTGAAAGTACTCAGCTGCTCTCTGAAGTTGCGATCACTTAATGACTATTCCTAAACAATCAATATTCACTAAGAAAAACGAATAATATTTTACCGATTCGTCCACGAAAATGAGAGCGGACAAACAAAAGCGGACACACACTGTTACAGGGCCGTGTTCAAGCTCCCCGGCGCGAAGTCAGTGAAGGGAACTACGGCAGTTTCGGTCGTTATTCCGTACGCAAGCAGACACAGTGAAAGGATCAGAGTCGTGGTTGAGAAAACAAAACAACAAAATTTAATCTATAATGATAGGGCAGCGCAAATAATACAAGGTAAACAACACTTCACTCAACTAACAATGAACAGCGATTAAAGAGCTTGACAAAAATACTAAAGCGCGAGAACAACAAGCAATAGGACAAATAAACTAACAACAGTAAGTAACAACAGTGAGAACGGAAATCTAATTTACAAAAGTTAACGAAAGTTCAAGGAGAAAGTTCATGGATAGAAACAGGTGGTGGTATACGTGCTGATGACCGGCAGCGTCGAAGCGTCCACGACGGTCTGGTGCGACAGTCTGGTACGGCACAGCGTTGAGGTCGATGGAGTTGCGGCGCTGATGTTCCCGGGGAGCTAGTGCTTGATGGCAAACCCGAGCAGTTTTAACTAACTCGAGCCGAAGTCCCGATGCCTACGTTGCAGACGGTAAGCGCACATCGCAACTAGGCGAAGCGGCTAAGGTTAGGTGGCGAGCCGATACAGAGCCACGCTAACAACTTCCAGAGCGATACGATGATCGGCTTCTACGCCATTTAAGCCAAGCGACTAGAACCCCGTGCTCCTCAATGCTCCTCGCTTAAATACCCGCATGTTTTTCCTGATTCGCTGTCTTCGGAATCGGGGCGTGTTTGTGAGACAATTGCTTTGGAACGTCATTTCTGGCTCCGCCCAAAATATCCCTCTCGCAATTAATGCACTGGAGAGAGCGATGACCAAACCCTTTCTCGTGGTCGCCGACGGGCCTCTTCCTTCTGCACCCCCGATTGACAGGTCATCAGCGTGGCGGGGGGTGCCCTTCGCCGGTCAACAACGGTATGCGTACTTGTCCCCTTTGGACACGGTGGCCGTCGAGCAAACAATAACGTAAGAGCGCACGTGGCCAGTGCACGTCAACGGCTGCCCGCTGTCTTGCCCTGCATTGTAGGTTTCAAGAATCTCGCTGGGGGGGGGGGGGGGGGGGGGCTCGCGTGGGAGAGCCAAAAGTTCGAGCTTCCCAGCTCAGAAGGCCATCTTATCCATGTCTTCTCGGAAACGGGCCGATTGCTTCTGACGGCTTTGGAGCGCTCAAGCGCTTCTAAAATTGCACGTGCGGCCATGTCGTCAACCTTCGGTTATATTTCACCACGAGGCAATGTCAATTCGTGACACACACACTTTTATTATCATATAAGATGAGTTAGTGAATGTCTTGGCTTATGTATGGCATGCATTACAGCATCTCTCTCATTTTTTTTCTATCTTCTACACATATTCCGAAAAATTGTAGTGTTAACTATATAAATGATCATTTAAAGGAAAACTCCGGCGGTTCCTTCACCGCCATCATCTGATATCGATGTTTCCCAATGGAACTGATAGTCCGGTAGCAGCCAGGATGCTTCGGCCATGCTCAGAAACGCAGCAATAATTTTAAATAGCCTACCGAACGGCGTGTTCGAATTGAGGTTGAAACGGGCAGACGCTTCGTGCAGCCTATGCGATGGCGTCACAGCCGCCCCGCCATCAGAAGTAAGGAGTTGGTGCCAGAAAAATGACAATGGTGAGGTCATCCGACGATGTCAGTTTTTGGTGAGGTCATACGATGGTGAGGTCATACGACGATGCCAGCTTTTCTCAACTTGACAGTGACTGTTGGAGCGCTGAAGCCTCGCCGTTTTGCTTTTGAAGGCCCACAGGCTCGGGTAGGCAGCGTTGAAGGTTATGACGTCAAGCACACAAGGTGGCTCGCAGGGGAATCCGAAAAATTTCTAAAATTCATTTCCAGGAAAACTAAATGAGTTGCAATCGCCCGGTTCGGCATATATTATTGCAGTACCGAGGAGAATATATCTTGAAAATTTCATTGACATCCGTGGACACTGATCAATCAACAAGGCCTTCCGCACACGGATGCCAGGAAACAGGTACGAAATATTTTAGTTTGGTTTTAAAGTTTTCGTCGCCCAGCACTCCCCGCCAGCCCCAGCGCAATGGACACTACGATGGCGTAAAGCACAGTCTATTAAAAATAGCTGAAATCGCTGTCAGAGGCACTGGAACGACCGTGAAATTGTCGTTGTTTGCGTGCCCCACGTGTAATTGACCACCGACCACAGTGCTGCAACGACTCTATCAAGAATTGCTGTCCCAACGTAACTCAGACGTACGTCCGGCTATGCTGACCCGTCCCTAGGAAACCGCCCCCTCGAAATCGAAACCGAAAGTGGGCTTTTAAGGAAGCCGTATTAAAGATATATTCGTTGCCTTGCGAGGCACCATGATACTCTTTCTGGGGTTCTCCACGCCAGTGCTTCCATTTACAGCATTAATACGAGAATGCCAAAGTTTCGTGTCAGTACTCCTTTAAGAAACCCGGGCGGTGGTTGATTGTCTCTTACGTGAGCGTATACGCAGATGTTCCTTCCATCACGATCGAATTCTCATTACCTCGATTTTACGACTCGTTCGAATAGTGCTGTTGTAAAAGCGACGCACTTTTGCAGTTCGAAAAATAAGAAAGAGAAAAGAAAAGAAAGCTCGCTCGAGAAACAGAGGAAAACTAGCTCAACAACCCGTAATTTCTTCTTTTTTTTTCTTTTTAAACTGACGTTACTCTACGTCCTTTCTCCAGATCTGAATTGCTCCACTTGCGGTATTTCTCGCTCGACTGCCCGCGCTGACGAAGACGGCGACGCCGTGCGCTCGTTGATGCAGCGTTGCTCGTGCGAGCTGTCTGGCGCGCGACGCTGCTGCACCCGCATAGCAGCTTCCTGGGTGGAAGGAAGCCGGTTCGCGCTGTCCGTCGCGTAGAGCAACTTTTACCTTGACGTCCGCTGCAAGAGCCATGGTAAGTCCTCGCTTGACGTGCGGCGTTCTCCGCTTGATGCCGTGGGGACAGCGGCATAGTGCAATCCTGTGCAATTTCCGGTGTCTCGGCTGCTCTTGGCAACGCTAAGAGCACGGTGGCTAGGTTCTCTTCATGTCAACGCTGTCGTGCTCTCTGCTGATAGGCCCGAAAATTCAAAAAAGCGTTTTGATTTGTGGGTTGCTTTGTTTTTTACGGCTATTTTATTCGGTTCCCGATGCAGTGCTTTGCTATTCGCGTCAACGATAAATTCTAAGTTTCTATGGCTCGGTTGATCGGCGAAGATGGTGGAGTCTAATAGAACTGACTGCAACTAAAAGAAAGAAAAAATAACACCTCGCTCGCTCCAGTCTCTGAGGATCCTAAGCCTTTCATCAAATAAAGCGCAAACCAAATAGATACTCTACAAATGACTATCGTCATGAAATAAGCGCGCGTGCTCTTCTATGAAATGCCCAATGTGTGGCGTTTCCGCGCGCACTTGTTTCTTCTCTTGCGCTCATGCCCTCAGCCCGCTACTTCATGAAGGCGGGTATGCACAGAAAGTGGGTGTGTGGCAAGCAGCTCTTTGCATATAGCATAGCCATGCATTGTATAGCGTAGCAAAGAGATGATAAAGAGAGTGAAGGTGAGGAGAAGGGCGTGACGGTAAGGAGGAGGGGAGAGTGTGAAGCACGACATTGCCTCCTATAGTATATAGGTTGCCAAGGGTATATGTGAGAGGGAATTGATTTGAGGAGGATCGATGTAACGGTCACGAGGTGGAAATGGACTATATAGGTGAGAGGGTAAACCCTAGCATAGTCATGTGCAGTCCACTATAGCAACTCGTGGGAAAGAGAAATGAGGGTGAGCAGGAGAGAGTGATCGTTATATAAAGAGATAAAGACAGAAAGAAAGCTGTCAGAGAGAAGAACATGTAGTGGAGTCAAACTCTGTTGACAAGGTGGTGGCGCTTCCTGGCCAGCTCAGCCCTTTGCTCTATTACGCAGGCTTGGAACTGGCTTCAATTTTTTTTTTACTTGAGGCGACACTTCATTCATGTTGTCGCTGCTCGGATCCTGGGCGTGTGCTTTTGCGTGGGCGCTTCGTTGTTACCGTCTTTGCACACCGAACACGAAACTATCGCTCTTCTCCCATCAAAGGAACGCAGCCAAACAACACAAGCGCCGGAGCGTGGGATGTCATGTGTCTTACGACTTGTGTCTGTGCTTGCACGCCTATTTCCAATGGCTTGGCTGAATGACTCGATTAGCAAGCACTTCCCCACCCATGTCGGTTCTATATATACTTAGCAGCTACAAAAGTTTTTCTTCCATCAGGCCGCGGTAAAATAGATATATTTGTTAATCACAAAGCCAAGACAGTATGGGGTGGTCGACAATTTTAGGAAGCCGCGGCGGAAACCCGTGTTCCCGACCGGACACCGGAGAGCGGGGAACGGACGCGGCCGCTCAAATCAGCCGCGCTGTACCGCGTTCTATTCGTGCGTGGCCTCCTCCTTCCTCGAGGGCGTTGTAGCTGATTGTCCTCTACGCCCCCGAAAACAGACGGAATTTATTTCGAATAGCCTTATTGGATGTCCCTATAAATTATTAAATGTCTTTAAGTTCTAGTTTCTGTTCACCTAGTGAGAATTCAATTGCATCACCCATAGCTGCCCTTGTTTAGCGCACTGTCGAGTGACCTTGAGCCACTTGTCGCGCGAATATTCGCGACTCAGGTGGATTGGCATTGACACTGTCATGAACAGCGCAAAGGAAGCCGTGTCCCAGACGCACGCGCTTCACGTCCGCTTAGGCCCGGTTCAGTTGTGCAGCCATTAATTCTAGCCGGTGCCTGACCACCCTGTTCTTTGTTCAAAGCGACAAAGCCAGGGAAGGAACGCAGGAAGGTGAATCATTTACCCCAAAGCTCACTGTGAAGTATGTCACACCATGTTTACATACATACATACATACATACATACATACATACATACATACATACATACATACATACATACATACATACATACATACATACATACATACATACATACATACATACATACATACATACATACATACATACATACATACATATCCCTAACGTGACGCATCCCGACAGAAAGGAGTGTTCCGCACTCGCCACCATGGCTACGAGTGGCGCTGCCTACCAATTCCGATATGTACTTACATATCCAGTAAAGTGGACAGGGGGACGACTGCCTTCGTTGCTCAACGGTACAGCAACGTGCGCGTTATCCGAAGGTCGTGAGTTGGGTTCCCACCGAAGCCAAGTTTGGGTTTTCGTCCACTTTAATTCATTTCTACTTACTCCACAATAACAATGCCACAATTAAGAATTTCAATAAGTTCCGCTGTGCGTTCCTAGGTTTCCATATTTGTTGGTTCTTTCAGCTGTTTCTAACAAGTAAACGAGCCCTTAACTCCTTCCTTTTGCTATATATATATATATATATATATATATATATATATATATATAGTGTATATGTGTGTGTGTGTGTGTGTGTGTGTGTGTGTGTGTGTGTGTGTGTGTGTGTGTGTGTGTTAGACGCACACTCACACGGGCCTCTTGGCACCCGACCATCAGGGTTACCGAATCCTCGGATAGCAGGCAGCCGGACTGACGTTCGCATTAGCCGCTTTCGCACATAATTAGCATCTGCACTAAAGCGAAGCTGGGTAGTAATAAAAAAAGAGCGTTCACCGCGCTTACGTAGACTCTGTAGCGTCATGCTCCCACGCGCCGTTTCAGGTCCAAGGAGAAACTTGTATAGATATGTATACGTTTTATCGCGATGAAACGCACTCGTTGGCGCATAGCTGACGATGGCACGTGCTCTAGACAAGTGTCTCTACAGCATCATGATTTCATTATGCACGCATTTGGCTGCTTTCTCTGTTTCGCAGAGGGAGTGCATCAGTGTCCATATCGGGCAGGCAGGCGTTCAAATTGGGAATGCCTGCTGGGAACTGTATTGCCTCGAACACGGCCTCCAGCAAGATGGCCAGGTGGCCAATGACAAAGTGTCCGGTGGCGTGGATGATGCTTTGAGCACTTTCTTCGCCGAGGTGGGTTCGGGCCGGCAGGTACCACGGGCCGTGTTTGTCGACCTTGAGCCGACCGTGGTCGACGAGGTCCGCTCTGGCGCCTACCGTCAGCTTTACCACCCCGAGCAGCTGATCTCCGGCAAGGAGGACGCGGCGAACAACTACGCGCGTGGTCACTACACTATCGGAAAGGAAATCATCGACGTAGTGCTTGACCGCATCCGCAGGCTTGCCGACCAGTGCATGGGTCTACAGGGCTTCCTCGTCTTCCATAGCTTTGGTGGCGGCACCGGCTCCGGATTCACATCGCTCCTCATGGATCGTCTCTCGGTCGACTACGGCAAGAAGTCCAAGCTCGAGTTTTCCGTCTACCCTGCCCCACAGGTACTTACCCACATGTGCTGGCTCTTTAAAACTTGTTGCCCCTTTCAATTTTCAAAGTTAAAACCCCCCTTTTTTTTTTGCGCCATCATTTGCGATCTCTAGACACGGCCACAGAACGCTGTGTCTCAAAAATGGTAAACATGCGCTTCACATATTGTTCGTTACGACAACTTTTGGTTGGATGACAATTTCAACACTTGGATATTTTCAGCAACGTAAAGTGGCACCCCTATAGCCTATCTCACCATCACACTGCAGCTGCAGCAGGAAGGGCGAATATCTCTCGAGGCACGCCTCAAGAGATTTTCGCCCTTCCTATTGGCTATATATAGCCTCCGCAGTGTTCAAAGTAACCTCTGAGGACTAAGGCCGCTGTATGCTCTGGCAACTGCTCGCCGTGACGGGCCCCGACTTTCTCTCCGACATGCGCGTAAACCTAAGGGCAACACCGCTATTACGGCATGCATTTCAGGCGGCAATAAGGCGACCGAAGGCGGATTCACGTTTTACAGGTGTGTAGACGTCGTGCGTGCTACAAAATGTTGAAACCCTTTAACGTTGATAGTCTCGCATTCTTATTTTACATTTGCGACTCGTTCGGTAACTTTAGCATACCAAGTAATTACCTTTTCAACGCACTGATTTATTGTATATGTGCAGGTTTCTACTGCTGTTGTTGAGCCTTACAACTCCATCCTGACCACACACACGACGCTGGAACACTCCGACTGCGCCTTCATGGTTGATAACGAAGCCATCTACGACATCTGCCGCCGCAATCTGGGCATTGAACGACCCTCGTACACCAACCTGAACCGCCTCATCAGCCAGATCGTCTCCTCCATCACAGCATCGCTCCGCTTCGATGGCGCACTTAACGTCGACTTGACTGAGTTCCAGACCAACTTGGTGCCTTATCCCAGGTTTTGCGAAAAGATACCATGAGTTCTGCTTCTTCCTTAACCGATACAGCTGTAACTATAGCTAGCTATAGTTATAGCTGTATAGCTTTTCCACTATAGTTAGCTAGCTAACAGTAACGAATCGTACAGCATTGTGGCATTTTCTTTCCTTTTCTTTTTTTTTCTTTTTACACTGTAATTCTCGTCACATAAGGTGCGCGATCGCTCTGATAACAACATCGATTTTACAAGGCTTACAAAACACGCCTATACACACGAAGAACAGCAACATGTGACACATGTGACACCAGGCATAACTTGCGGTAGCTATGTGCAAAGCCAGCCAGGCGTGCTAAATTCGTCGAACAAGCTGCAAAATAACTCTATTCCTCGCTTAAAAGCTCATACGGTCTCAGCACATGCAGTCTTCATCCACAAATACTAGTAACAGCTGTGGTATTTGATGGGGGGTGCGTAATAGATTAGTCGTTGTCAACATCACGTTTAAATTCAATCAGGTAAAACGAATGCGGAGCCTCAAGGACAAATACACATCTTAATATATTTGTCAGATACATCTTAATGTGGCGCTGTCTGCATGTTTCCATCACGCATACGTTGGCTGCCACCGACCTTTGCAATGACATTCATTCTCAACGACAACACCGACGTATTTTCTTTGTGTATGTTGCCGTAGAACAATGAACGTACCTTTTTTTATTGTTTTCTTTGCGTGGTCGCAGGATTCACTTCCCGCTGGTCACGTACGCACCCGTCATCTCTTCAGAGAAGGCCCACCACGAACAGCTTACCGTGGCCGAGATCACCAACGCCTGTTTCGAGCCTGCCAACCAGATGGTAAAATGCGACCCCCGCCACGGAAAGTACATGGCGTGTTGCATGCTGTACCGCGGTGACGTAGTGCCCAAGGACGTCAACGGCGCCATCGCGGCCATTAAAAGCAAGAGCAGCATCAAGTTTGTAGACTGGTGTCCGACCGGTTTCAAGGTGGGCATCAACTACCAGCCGCCAACCGTTGTGCCGGGCGGAGACCTGGCCAAAGTTCCTCGTGCTGTCTGCATGCTTTCCAACACGACGGCCATCGCCGAGGCCTGGGCTCGCCTGGACCATAAGTTTGATCTTATGTACGCCAAGCGTGCCTTCGTCCACTGGTACGTCGGTGAAGGCATGGAGGAGGGTGAGTTCTCTGAGGCTCGTGAGGATATGGCCGCCCTTGAGAAGGACTACGAGGAGATCGGCATGGACTCAAACAAATGCGCCGACGAGGGCGAGGAGTACTAGGCACAAAGTGTGTGTGGTTCGCAAAAGTTCAATAAATATTGAACAGTTGCTGTCACCAAAAATCGCCCCCATTTCTGTCCGTTACGCTGTGCTGTCTTTTTATTTCTTAATCTTGCCACGAACGAACATGTCGGGGTCATCAATAACGCGCCATGCGTGTTCTATGAAAAAAAAATAATAATAAGCTAACTTGTGTACTGCCAACGTATTTTACAGCGCATTTTTAAGGAGGTGCGCTCGATGCACTCGTCGCTTAGGAGGTAAGGTGTCGCGCTGCTAAGCTCATGAACGCGCACTCGGTTCACGGCTACGGCGGTCCCATTTCAATGGAGGCGAAATGATTTAGGTGCACGAAAAAAGACCTGGTGACCAAAATTAATCCACAGTCCCCAAGTATTACAACGTGCCTAACAACGCTGTCGCTTTTTCGGAACTTTGTAATAGTAAGTAGATAATGTAGTAAACAATAAGTAAATAATGGGGCCTACCTCATTATTTACTTATTAGGCCAATTCGTTGTCCCAATTTCCCATAAACTATTTGTTAATATATGGCACAACATGACTGCATGACGAACATAAATGAAACGCCATAACATGAAAATCATGACATGCATGTGTTGAGCGGCATGATTTACATGCCACGCGTTTCGTTAATGGGATGTATACCAATATTTCTACGGCAAAACACGACTGCATGACGAACGTAAATGACTGGTGATAACATTACAATCATGACATGCGTGTCATGAGCGGCATGGATTACATGCCACAGTCTCGCTGCTCTTGCTGCCATTTCGTTAACTTCGTATGTACCAAGATCTGTATAGCGAGACAACAATGCAGATCCATTTTACGTTCCTGATGCGTGCTTCGCATTTCTCTTGATTCCCACATCACGTGGGATCTGCCATTTTTTTCAGTTGTATTGCTCGCTGCGTCGTCCTCAATTTAAGTTGAGTCCTTTTAGTGAATCTCCAAGTTTCTGACCCGTGTAATAGTTCCAATAAGATGGAACTATTACACGCTTTCGTCTCGAGGGACAATGGTAAGGTGCCATTCATTATCTGAGGATGCCTACCGAATGCACCCCACCCCGTTTTTATTCTTCTAATTAGCTTAGCCTCGCGGTTCGCATCAGTGCCTAAGCACCTGGCCAAAGTTTCGCACCTGGCCTAAGCAGATACATTCGCTTACAACTTCCAGTGCCTCGCCACTTACCTCAAACCGCTGTGTTCTTCCGATATCGATATCTATATGCTTCCTAACGACGTGACGAGAGGTTCTTTTAATTGATATTGACGAGGCGAAATGATTTACGAGGCGAAACTGTGCAATCCCGGAAAGACTAAAACAAATTAACACACTCGTGAGCTCTCAGCTAAAATGTAGTACCTAAAATTAGGAACTTAACGGAAAAAGCATTCTCCGTCGTTTTCCACAAAACGAAACACTGCGTATATGACACAACGTATAAGCTCACCAGGGTCTACTTAGTTACCGCGCTGCCCCAACGTGGCGGTGCGTGTCCTCGACCACACATAAGAGAATGTCGACGGAATGACTGCCGCGGTACTGGCCATCGTAAGGCGCTTAGGCGCAAATTTCCTTGTGAAAGTACTCAGCTGCTCTCTGAAGTTGCGATCACTTAATGACTATTCCTAAACAATCAATATTCACTAAGAAAAACGAATAATATTTTACCGATTCGTCCACGAAAATGAGAGCGGACAAACAAAAGCGGACACACACTGTTACAGGGTCGTGTTCAAGCTCCCCGGCGCCAAGTCGGTGAAGGGCACTACGGCAGTTTCGGTCGTTCCGTCCGCAAGCAGACACAGTGAAAGGATCAGAGTCGTGGTTGAGAAAACAAAACAACAAAATTTAATCTATAATAATAGGGCAGCGCAAATAATACAAGGTAAACAACACTTCACTCAACTAACAATGAACAGCGATTAAAGAGCTTGACAAAAATACTAAAGCGCGAGAACAACAAGCAATAGGACAAATAAACTAACAACAGTAAGTAACAACAGTGAGAACGGAAATCTAATTTACAAAAGTTAACGAAAGTTCAAGGAGAAAGTTCATGGATAGAAACAGGTGGTGGCATACGTGCTGATGACCGGCAGCGTCGAAGGGTCCACGACGGTCTGGTGCGACAGTCTGGTACGGCACAGCGTTGAGGTCGATGGAGTTGCGGCGCTGATGTTCCCGGGGAGCTAGTGCTTGATGGCAAACCCGAGCAGTTTTAACTAACTCGAGCCGAAGTCCCGATGCCTACGTTGCAGACGGTAAGCGCACATCTCAACTAGGCGAAGCGGCTAAGGTTAGGTGGCGAGCCGATACAGAGCCACGCTAACAACTTCTAGAGCGATACGATGATCGGCTTCTACGCCATGTAAGCCAAGCGACTAGAACCCCGTGCTCCTCAATGCTCCTCGCTTAAATACCCGCATGTTTTCCTGATTCGCTGTCTTCGGAATCGGGGCGTGTTTGTGAGACAATTGCTTCGGAACGTCATTTCTGGCTCCGCCCAAAATATCCCTCTCGCAATTAATGCACTGGAGAGAGCGATGACCAAACCCTTTCTCGTGGTCGCCGACGGGCCTCTTCCTTCTGCACCCCCGATTGACAGGTCATCAGCGTGGCGGGGGGTGCCCTTCGCCGGTCAACAACGGTATGCGTACTTGTCCCCTTTGGACACGGTGGCCGTCGAGCAAACAATAGCGTAGGTCCGCACGTGGCCAGTGCACGTCAACGGCTGCCCGCTGTCTTGCCCTGCATTGTAGGTTTCAAGAATCTCGCTGGGGGGGTGGCTCGCGTGGGAGAGCCAAAAGTTCGAGCTTCCCAGCTCAGAAGGCCATCTTATCCATGTCTTCTCGGAAACGGGCCGATTGCTTCTGACGACTTTGGAGCGGTCAAGCGCTTCTAAAATTGCACGTGCGGCCATGTCGTCAACCTTCGGTTATATTTCACCACGAGGCAATGTCAATCCGTGACACACACACTTTTCTTATCATATAAGGTGAGTTAGTGAATGTCTTGGCCTATGTATGGCATGCATTACAGCATCTCTCTCTTTTTTTTTCTATCTTCTACACATATTCCGAAAACTTGTAGTGTTAACTATATAAATGATCATTTAAAGGAAAACTCCGGCGGTTCCTTCACCGCCATGATCTGATATCGATGTTTCCCAATGGAACTGATAGTCCGGTAGCAGCCAGGATGCCTCAGCCATGCTCAGAAACGCAGCAATAATTTTAAATGGCCTACCGAACGGCGTGTTCGAATTGAGATTGAAACGGGCAGACGCTTCGTGCAGCCTATGCGATGGCGTCACAGCCGCCCCGCCATCAGAAGTAAGGAGTTGGTGCCAGAAAAATGACAATGGTGAGGTCATCCGACGATGTATTGAGTTATGCCAGCTTTTCTCAACTTGACAGCGACTGTTGGAGCGCTGAAGCCTCGCCGTTTTGCTTTTGAAGGCCCACAGGCTCGGGTAGGCAGCGTTGAAGGTTATGACGTCAAACACACAAGGTGGCTCGCAGGGGAATCCGATAAAAATCTTTAAAATTCATTTCCAGGAAAACTAAATGAGTTGCAATCGCCCGGTTCGGCATATATTATTGCAGTACCGAGGAGAATATATATTGAAAATTTCATTGACATCCGTGGACACACTGATCAATCAACAAGGCCTTCCGCACACGGATGCCAGGAAACAGGTACGAAATATTTCAGTTTGGTTTTAAAGTTTTCGTCGCCCAGCACTCCACGCCAGCCCCAGCGCAATGGACACTACGATGGCGTAAAGCTCAGTCTATTAAAAATAGCTGAAATCGCTGTCAGAGGCACTGGAACGACCGTGAAATTGTCGTTGTTTGCGTGCCGCACGTGTAATTGACCACAGACCACAGAGCTGCAACGACTCTATCAAGAATTGCTGTCCCTACGTAACTCAGACGTACGTCCGACTATGCTGACACGTCCCTAGGAAACCGCCTCCTCGAATCGAAACCGAAAGTGGGCTTTTAAGGAAGCCGTATTAAAGATATATTCGTTGCCTTGCGAGGCACCATGATACTCTTTCTGGGGTTCTCCACGCCAGTGCTTCCATTTACAGCATTAATACGAGAATGCCAAAGATTCGTGTCAGTACTCCTTTAAGAAACCCGGGCGGTGGTTGATTGTCTCTTACGTGAGCGTATACGCAGATGTTCCTTCCATCACGATCGAATTCTCATTACCTCGATTTTACGACTCGTTCGAATAGTGCTGTTGTAAAGCGACGCAATTTTACAGTTCGAAAAATAAGAAAGAAAAAAGAAAAGAAACCTCGCTCGAGAAACAGAGGAAAACTAGCTCAACAACCCGTAATTTCTTCTTTTTTTTTCTTTTTAAACTGACGTTACTCTACGTCCTTTCTCCAGATCTGAATTGCTCCACTTGCGGTATTTCTCGCTCGACTGCCCGCGCTGACGAAGACGGCGACGCCGTGCGCTCGTTGATGCAGCGTTGCTCGTGCGGGCTGTCTGGCGCGCGACGCTGCTGCACCCGCATAGCAGCTTCCTGGGTGGAAGGAAGCCGGTTCGCGCTGTCCGTCGCGTAGAGCAACTTTTACCTTGACGTCCGCTGCAAGAGCCATGGTAAGTCCTCGCTTGACGTGCGGCGTTCTCCGCTTGATGCCGTGGGGACAGCGGCATAGTGCAATTCTGTGCAATTTCCGGTGTCTCGGCTGCTCTTGGCAACGCTAAGAGCACGGTGGCTAGGTTCTCTTCATGTCAACGCTGTCGTGCTCTCTTCTGATAGGCCCGAAAATTCAAAAAAGCGTTTTGATTAGTGGGTTGCTTTGTTTTTTACGGCTATTTTATTCGGTTCCCGATGCAGTGCTTTGCTATTCGCGTCAACGATGAATTCTAAGTTTCTATGGCTCGGTTGATCGGCGAAGATGGTGGAGTCTAATAGAACTGATTGCAACTAAAAGAAAGAAAAAATAACACCTCGCTCGCTCCAGTCTCTGAGGATCCTAAGCCTTTCATCAAATAAAGCGCAAACCAAATAGATACTCTACAAATGACTATCGTCATGAAATAAGTGCGCATGCTCTTCTATGAAATGCCCAATGTGGGGCGTTTCCGCGCGCACTTGTTTCTTCTCTTGCGCTCATGCCCTCAGCCCGCTACTTCATGAAGGCGGGTATGCACAGAAAGTGGGTGTGTGGCAAGCAGCTCTTTGCATATAGCATAGCCATGCATTGTATAGCGTAGCAAAGAGATGATAAAGAGAAGTGAAGGTGAGGAGAAGCGCGTGAGGGTAAGGAGGAGGGGAGAGTGTGAAGCACGACATTGCCTCCTACAGTATATATGGTTAGCAAGGGTATATGTGAGAGGGAATTGATTTGAGGAGGATGGATGTAACGGTCACGAGGTGGAAATGGACTATATAGGTGAGAGGGTAAACCCTAGCATAGCCATGTGCAGTCCACTATAGCAACTCGTGGGAAAGAGAAATGAGGGTGAGCAGGAGAGAGTGCTCATTATATAAAGAGATAAAGACAGAAAGAAAGCTGTCAGAGAGAAGAACATGTAGTGGAGTCAAACTCTGTTGACAAGGTGGTGGCGCTTGCTGGCCAGCTCAGCCCTTTGCTCTATTACGCAGGCTTGGAACTGGCTTCAATTTTTTTTATTTTTTTTACTTGAGGCGACACTTCATTCATGTTGTCGCTGCTCGGATCCTGGGCGTGTGCTTTTGCGTGGGCGCTTCGTTGTTACCGTCTTTGCACACCGAACACGAAACTATCGCTCTTCTCCCATCAAAGGAACGCAACCAAACAACACAAGCGCCGGAGTGTGGGATGTCATGTGTCTTACGACTTGTGTCTGTGCTTGCACGCCTATTTCCAATGGCTTGGCTGAATGACTCGATTAGCAAGCACTTCCCCACCCATGTCGGCTCTATATATACTTAGCAGCTACAACAGTGTTTCTTCCATCAGGCCGCGGTAAAATAGATATTTGTTAATCACAAAGCCAAGACAGTATGGGGTGGTCGACAATTTTAGGAAGCCGCGGCGGAAACCCGTGTTCCCGACCGGGCACCGGAGAGCGGGGAACGGACGCGGCCGCTCAAATCAGCCGCGCTGTACCGCGTTCTATTCGTGCGTGGCCTCCTCCTTCCTCGAGGGCGTTGTAGCTGATTGTCCTCTACGCCCCCGAAAACAGACGGAATTTATTTCGAATAGCCTTATTGGATGTCCCTATTAAATTATTAAATGTCTTTAAGTTCTAGTTTCTGTTCACCTAGTGAGAATTCAATTGCATCACCCATAGCTGCCCTTGTTTAGCGCACTGTCGAGTGACCTTGAGCCACTTGTCGCGCGAATATTCGCGACTCAGGTGGATTGGCATTGACACTGTCATGAACAGCGCAAAGGAAGCCGTGTCCCAGACGCACGCGCTTCACGTCCGCTTAGGCCCGGTTCAGTTGTGCAGCCATTAATTCTAGCCGGTGCCTGACCACCCTGTTCTTTGTTCAAAGCGACAAAGCCAGGGAAAGAACGCAGGAAGGTGAATCATTTACCCCAAAGCTCACTGTGAAGTATGTCACACCATGTTTACATACATACATACATACATACATACATACATACATACATACATACATACATACATACATACATACATACATACATACATACGTACATACGTACATACATACATACATACATACATACATACATACATACATACATACATACATACATACATACATACATACATACATACATATCCCCAACGTGACGCATCCCGACAGAAAGGAGTGTTCCGCACTCGCCACCATGGCTACGAGTGGCGCTGCCTACCAATTCCGATATGTACTTACATATCCAGTAAAGTGGACAGGGGGACGACTGCCTTCGTTGCTCAACGGTACAGCAACGTGCGCGTTATCCGAAGGTCGTGAGTTGGGTTCCCACCGAAGCCAAGTTTGGGTTTTCGTCCACTTTAATTCATTTCTACTTACTCCACAATAACAATGCCACAATTAAGAATTTCAATAAGTTCCGCTGTGCGTTCCTAGGCTTCCATATTTGTTGGTTCTTTCAGCTGTTTCTAACAAGTAAACGAGCCCTTAACTCCTTTCCTTTTGCTATATATATATATATATATATATATATATATATATATATATATATATATATAGTGTGTGTGTGTGTGTGTGTGTGTGTGTGTGTGTGTGTGTGTGTGTGTGTGTGTGTGTGTGTGTGTGTGTGTTAGACGCACACTCACACGGGCCTCTTGGCACCCGACCATCAGGGTTACCGAATCCTCGGATAGCAGGCAGCCGGACTGACGTTCGCATTAGCCGCTTTCGCACATAATTAGCATCTGCACTAAAGCGAAGCTGGGTAGTAATAAAAAAAGAGCGTTCACCGCGCTTACGTAGACTCTGTAGCGTCATGCTCCCACGCGCCGTTTCAGGTCCAAGGAGAAACTTGTATAGATATGTATACGTTTTATCGCGATGAAACGCACTCGTTGGCGCATAGCTGACGATGGCACGTGCTCTAGACAAGTGTCTCTACAGCATCATGATTTCATTATGCACGCATTTGGCTGCTTTCTCTGTTTCGCAGAGGGAGTGCATCAGTGTCCATATCGGGCAGGCAGGCGTTCAAATTGGGAATGCCTGCTGGGAACTGTATTGCCTCGAACACGGCCTCCAGCAAGATGGCCAGGTGGCCAATGACAAAGTGTCCGGTGGCGTGGATGATGCTTTGAGCACTTTCTTCGCCGAGGTGGGTTCGGGCCGGCAGGTACCACGGGCCGTGTTTGTCGACCTTGAGCCGACCGTGGTCGACGAGGTCCGCTCTGGCGCCTACCGTCAGCTTTACCACCCCGAGCAGCTGATCTCCGGCAAGGAGGACGCGGCGAACAACTACGCGCGTGGTCACTACACTATCGGAAAGGAAATCATCGACGTAGTGCTTGACCGCATCCGCAGGCTTGCCGACCAGTGCATGGGTCTACAGGGCTTCCTCGTCTTCCATAGCTTTGGTGGCGGCACCGGCTCCGGATTCACATCGCTCCTCATGGATCGTCTCTCGGTCGACTACGGCAAGAAGTCCAAGCTCGAGTTTTCCGTCTACCCTGCCCCACAGGTACTTACCCACATGTGCTGGCTCTTTAAAACTTGTTGCCCCTTTCAATTTTCAAAGTTAAAACCCCCCTTTTTTTTTTTTGCGCCATCATTTGCGATCTCTAGACACGGCCACAGAACGCTGTGTCTCAAAAATGGTAAACATGCGCTTCACATATTGTTCGTTACGACAACTTTTGGTTGGATGACAATTTCAACACTTGGATATTTTCAGCAACGTAAAGTGGCACCCCTATAGCCTATCTCACCATCACACTGCAGCTGCAGCAGGAAGGGCGAATATCTCTCGAGGCACGCCTCAAGAGATTTTCGCCCTTCCTATTGGCTATATATAGCCTCCGCAGTGTTCAAAGTAACCTCTGAGGACTAAGGCCGCTGTATGCTCTGGCAACTGCTCGCCGTGACGGGCCCCGACTTTCTCTCCGACATGCGCGTAAACCTAAGGGCAACACCGCTATTACGGCATGCATTTCAGGCGGCAATAAGGCGACCGAAGGCGGATTCACGTTTTACAGGTGTGTAGACGTCGTGCGTGCTACAAAATGTTGAAACCCTTTAACGTTGATAGTCTCGCATTCTTATTTTACATTTGCGACTCGTTCGGTAACTTTAGCATACCAAGTAATTACCTTTTCAACGCACTGATTTATTGTATATGTGCAGGTTTCTACTGCTGTTGTTGAGCCTTACAACTCCATCCTGACCACACACACGACGCTGGAACACTCCGACTGCGCCTTCATGGTTGATAACGAAGCCATCTACGACATCTGCCGCCGCAATCTGGGCATTGAACGACCCTCGTACACCAACCTGAACCGCCTCATCAGCCAGATCGTCTCCTCCATCACAGCATCGCTCCGCTTCGACTGGCGCACTTAACGTCGACTTGACTGAGTTCCAGACCAACTTGGTGCCTTATCCCAGGTTTTGCGAAAAGATACCATGAGTTCTGCTTCTTCCTTAACCGATACAGCTGTAACTATAGCTAGCTATAGTTATAGCTGTATAGCTTTTCCACTATAGTTAGCTAGCTAACAGTAACGAATCGTACAGCATTGTGGCATTTTCTTTCCTTTCTTTTTTTTTCTTTTTACACTGTAATTCTCGTCACATAAGGTGCGCGATCGCTCTGATAACAACATCGATTTTACAAGGCTTACAAAACACGCCTATACACACGAAGAACAGCAACATGTGACACATGTGACACCAGGCATAACTTGCGGTAGCTATGTGCAAAGCCAGCCAGGCGTGCTAAATTCGTCGAACAAGCTGCAAAATAACTCTATTCCGCGCTTAAAAGCTCATACGGTCTCAGCACATGCAGTCTTCATCCACAAATACTAGTAACAGCTGTGGTATTTGATGGGGGGGGTGCGTAATGGATTAGTCGTTGTCAACATCACGTTTAAATTCAATCAGGTAAAACGAATGCGGAGCCTCAAGGACAAATACACATCTTAATATATTTGTCAGATACATCTTAATGTGGCGCTGTCTGCATGTTTCCATCACGCATACGTTGGCTGCCACCAACCTTTGCAATGACATTCATTCTCAACGACAACACCGACGTATTTTCTTTGTGTATGTTGCCGTAGAACAATGAACGTACCTTTTTTTATTGTTTTCTTTGCGTGGTCGCAGGATTCACTTCCCGCTGGTCACGTACGCACCCGTCATCTCTTCAGAGAAGGCCCACCACGAACAGCTTACCGTGGCCGAGATCACCAACGCCTGTTTCGAGCCTGCCAACCAGATGGTAAAATGCGACCCCCGCCACGGAAAGTACATGGCGTGTTGCATGCTGTACCGCGGTGACGTAGTGCCCAAGGACGTCAACGGCGCCATCGCGGCCATTAAAAGCAAGAGCAGCATCAAGTTTGTAGACTGGTGTCCGACCGGTTTCAAGGTGGGCATCAACTACCAGCCGCCAACCGTTGTGCCGGGCGGAGACCTGGCTAAAGTTCCTCGTGCTGTCTGCATGCTTTCCAACACGACGGCCATCGCCGAGGCCTGGGCTCGCCTGGACCATAAGTTTGATCTTATGTACGCCAAGCGTGCCTTCGTCCACTGGTACGTCGGTGAAGGCATGGAGGAGGGTGAGTTCTCTGAGGCTCGTGAGGATATGGCCGCCCTTGAGAAGGACTACGAGGAGATCGGCATGGACTCAAACAAATGCGCCGACGAGGGCGAGGAGTACTAGGCACAAAGTGTGTGTGGTTCGCAAAAGTTCAATAAATATTGAACAGTTGCTGTCACCAAAAATCGCCCCCATTTCTGTCCGTTACGCTGTGCTGTCTTTTTATTTCTTAATCTTGCCACGAACGAACATGTCGGGGTCATCAATAACGCGCCATGCGTGTTCTATGAAAAAATAAAAGCTAGCTTGTGTACTGCCAACGTATTTTACAGCGCATTTTTAAGGAGGTGCGCTCGATGCACTCGCCGCTTAGCAGGTAAGGTGTCGCGCTGCTAAGCTCATGGACGCGCACTCGGTTCACGGCTACGGCGGTCCCATTTCAATGGAGGCGAAATGATTTAGGCGCACGAAAGAAGACCTGGTGACCGAAATTAATCCACAGTCCCCAACTATTGCAACGTGCTTAACAACGCTGTCGCTTTTTGGGAATTTTGTAACAGTAAGTAAATAATGTAGTAAATAGTAAGTAAATAATGGGGCATACGCCGCCTACCCCATTATTTACTTATTAGGCCAATTCGTTGTCCCAGTTTTCCATAAACTATTTCTTAGTATATACACTCAGTGTCTGGGCACGCAATCTTTAAGTAAGGTTTATGTATGAAGAGCGTTTTTTTTTTTTACTTCACATAAATATATGTAGTGTGACACGAGCATAGTTTCATTCAAAGAGATTTGCGAAGGACAAAGGTGCAGTTTATCATCATCATCAACATCCTGTCTACGCCCACTGCAGAGCAACGACCTCTCCCATATATCTCCCACTATCCCCGTGCTGTGCTAACTGCGGCCACGTTATCGCCTCAAATTCCTTGATCTGCCCGTCTAACTTTCTGCCACCTTCAGTGCTGGCTTGCCCTGTCCAGGGATCCACTCTGTTACCCTTAATGACCGACGGTTATCTCCACTTCGCATTACATGCCATTTCTCATCTTTCACTTCTAATAAGATGTCATTAACCCGCGTTTGTTCCCTGACCCACCCCGCTCTCTCCTAGTCCCTGAAAGTTGCACAAATCATTTTATTTTTCGTTCTATTGCTCGCTGCGTCGTCCTCAATTTAATTTGAGTCCTTTTAGTGAACCTCCACGTTTCTGACCCGGGTAAGTTCCAGTAGTATGGAACCATTACACGCTTTCGTCTCGAGTGACAATGGTAAGCTGCCATTCATTATCTGAGAATGCCTACCGAATGCACCCCACCCCGTTTTTATTCTTCTAATTAGCTTAGCCTCGCGGTTCGCGTCAGGGACCACTACCTGGCCTAAGCAGATACATTCGCTTATAACTTCCAGTGCCTCGCCGCTTACCTCAAACCGCTGTGTTCTTCCGATATCGATATATATATGCTTCTTAACGACGTGACGAGAGGTTATTTTAATTGCTATTGACGAGGCGAAATGATTTACGAGGCGAAACTGTCCAAGCCCGGAAGGACTAAAACAAATTAACACACTCGTGAGCTCTCAGTTGTGGCGGTTTAGGCTGGTTGGTATGCCAGCGTAGTAAAATGTTTTTTTTTAATATGGAGGTAAGTGAGAACAAAACGACGCGCACATGATGGGTGGCTCGCGCTACATGCTTAAGGTGAGATTGGAAGCCTTCTTTTGAAGCTTGTGTTTATATTAAGCGTGACAGGATGAATCTTGAATTTCAAAAACTCCGTCTAAATTGAGTGAGTATGCAGTCAGTGCTTTTTAACGATAAAGATACTGAATTTCTTAAGGAGCTTAAATGGAAGCGCCCCATGTGCTGTCGTTCAAAGGTGTAGTAGTCTAGAGATACTGGACATGGCTACGATATGGTGACCCATACAGTAACTCTATATTAGTCGCTGTTTTCACGAATAATGCTTGTTGGAAGGTGGGCTGCCTTTTTTTATCGTTTTCTTTATTTCTAGCGCAAAAACTCCATATCGGCGAAGACGTCTGTCGCGCCTCACACTCTAAAAGTGGACGGGAGCAATAAACGACAGTAAAAACTAGCTAGCGCTAGTGGGAGGTTATACTTGTGACGTGCAAGGAACGTTCTAGCGCAGTATCAGTGCGCCGCCACGGTGGTCTATATAGTGGCTGTGGTACTCGACTGCTGATTTGAAGGTGGTGAAATCGAATCCCGGCCGCGGCGGCTAAATTTCGATGGCTACATTACGTCATTGCACGTTAAAGAACCCCTGGTGATTGAAACTTCCGGATCCCTCAACTACGGCGTCTCTCATGGTCATATCGTCGTTTTGGGATGTAAAAACCGAGAAATTATTATTTTTTATTGTTAGCGCAGTGCTAAACCCAATAAAAATTAGTGCAGCTTGCACTAGCGGCGCAAGGCTAGCGAAGCAACAAAGCTGACGGGCATTTGGCTGGTTGGGGTTTTTATCCGGCACACCCAAATTTCGTCGTGGTCCGAAGCTTCGGGAAACGCCTCGCAAAGATACGACGCCCAGCGAACGCTTGTCATAGTTTCGCACCGAGCGTTCCCATCGACGTTCCCATCGTTTCAGAGAAGTTCCCATCGAACCACAGACGGTGGCACACGTGGAACACGTAGCCTCGGCTTGACGCTGCTACACCCCTTTTCTATACTACACTATACGCTTGTGGAGAGCTTAGCGCCATGAGATGACGCATACTGTCGTGGTGCGAAGATATGCACAAACGCATAGCTTTGTGAGGCGCTGTGCATTGGACAAATGGACGCACACTGTCTCCTTTATTTTTTTTTTTCTGCTTGCACGTGCAACACGTGCACCGCCAGTTGTCAGAGTAGTAGTGAGCTGAGGTCACGTGCGCAAGAAAAGAAAGACAATTTACGGCGCGCAAGAAATGCTTCGTATTAATTTCTTTTACGCGCCTAAGCCACGATGATCATGAGGCACGGGCTCCGGAAATTTCAACCACCGGGGGTTCTCTAACGCGTACTGATAACGCACAGTAGCTCTAGCAAGTTAAACCCCGCATTTAACCAAATAAACCTCGAATTACTTCGATAAGCATCCACAAAAGCGCAGCTTTATTGATATTTGTCAGAGGCAGAGACAACATAACGCAGAAAAGATAGTGCGGTAAATCTACCCGTTTTCCTATGGCACATGCAGTACTATCTTAAAAACAAACGCGGTAGACAAAATACCATGTGATAACTATACTCACACATTCCTTGCGGCATGAGATTCACAACACACTTCGCATAATATAAATGAACATGTACAGTCACCGCAGACTCCTAACTCAGAACGTGTCTTCTGCTGACTCAACAAGCTTCATTTGCAAGCTCTCAAGAACCGTGCACATTAGCTAGTGCTCGCCTCCATGAGCCACAATTTCAATTATTTCATAAGCTTAAAATAAAAAATCATTCTGTGTATCGTTGAGGCGAAAATTTGAGGTAAAGAACGCATTTCGCCTTAGAAACGTCTCAACTATATGCAAAAGCCACGCAGCTGTAAAAAAAAAAATTAAACACGGAGGCGCGTTTCATTCGCACCAACATTTCTTTCTGGTGATACGTGCAGCAGTTGTGTTTTCACGACAGTTGAACCATGAAAAAAAAAGAAAAATGCTCGTGCTTGATCATGTGTGTGTGTGTGTGTGTGTGTGTGTGTGTGTGTGTGTGTGTGTGTGTGTGTGTGTGTGTGTGTGTGTGTGTGTGTGTGTGTGTGTGTGTGTGTGTGTGTTGACACGAAGCAAGTGCAAGTGTCGCAGATAGGCGTCGTAAACCTTTCTGGTAGGGTGACTCGATGCGCGCGCTCTTACGCTGTCCAGCGCGCGGCGCGCCGAGACTCACGTTTGCGCAGCGCAGCGAAATCAAGGAGGAAGGCGCGCCGCACGAGAGATCGTCTTAAAAATTATTACCCCCCCCCCCCGCCCTCCCTCTTCTACGTGGTATTGTGTTAGGGATACAGATCATTAGTACTAGCACACTGCATTGTGGTTGCTATACATACAGACAGGAGGACGTATAGACACTACGGACTAATGGCTGCCTTCTCGTTCATCTATAGGGACTTCACGAAGAAACTGCATGCGTTCAAAAATGCACTCTCTGGGCGCATGTAGAGTCTTTTTTTTTTTTTCCCCTGAGTTTGGAAGCACAACACGCGATACTGAATTCTTTGTCAGACTCGATCCTAGCTTGCTGTGGTTCTCACTCATTTCAGGAGCAGAAGCTCGTGCAATAGCGTCGAAGCTTATGAAGAACACTTACTTGCTTGGTAGAGCGTACATAATCAGCTTTATCAGAGCTTGGCTCTGATAAAGCTGATTTTTTCAGTGATTTTTTCAGATTACTTAGCTTCTTTTGTATCACGGCAGGTATTTTAAAAAAAAAAAAGAAGTACTTGAAGGCGAGCCTCGCAAATTCAAGCCTCCGTACTCAATACGGTGAGCCGCATTCAGCCATGACACCTCACTCGCAGCTTCAGATAGTGCGGCATAGCTCGCTAGCACACGTGCATATATTTCGATACAACAATGAGCCTGGATTCTCACAGAGCACCTGTATTCCTAAATGAAAACTACTTTTCAGACAGTGAAAGCTGTCTGCAGTCGGCAGCTTAATAAAGAAAATACATAAGTAGTGCGAAAACACTGAGAATTCGATAACTTCGCTGTGACACACTCGACGGAAATAGAGACCGCAGAGGTCATTGTCTACCAATTCATAGCGCGTACTTTTTCTGGCTATTCCTGGGCACGACGGCACAGTTCTGCAGTGGGAGGTGTCGGTCGTCTCGGTGTCGGTGCGCTGTTGATGTACGACGGCACGACCGGAGGTAGCGCATGAACTTGACTCTGCGGACTGTCGCTCGAAGGCTGCTGGTTGCGGCTGATCAGCAGCGCCTGGTGCTGACTACGCATCTGGTGGGACGCTTCTTCCTCCGGACTGACGCGTGGTGCATCTTCCGCATCCGCCGGCACGGGCAACAGCATGTCGCCTTCTGCCGCCTGCTGGCTCATCGCACAGTCCACGTCCATGGCGAGCTCCTGCAGGGCTAAATGCCGCCAGAGGCCAAGCACCACTGGGTCGTTACCTGCGTCACGAGAAAAAATAATCAGTGCGCTTCAACTCAGTGAAGAAAGATGATCAGCGAAGCTGCGGAGGTGAGACCGGCCCACCGCTGTTAAATTCTCTGTCGAAGCGACTCGCTTGGCAAACGCGCTGTACACAGCTTCGAACCTTGATGCCAAAAAAGAATTATCTTCAAAATGTTGTCTACGCCGGGATTTTATCATCTTCTAAAGGAAACTACATCGTTAAGACATTTTAGGGAAGTATATATAGTTACACGGTCAAGCATGTTCTAGTCCGTTGTCTGCGTCCTTATAAGGATCGTTTCTTTCAATACAAAAGTGCTGTACATGGAAAAAGAATACGAGACTACTATGTTTCTCTCTATTTTAATAAGAATTGCCTTCAAGTGTATATATATATACTGCGCAATCGGACAAAACATCAGTTTAAAAAAAGCGCTCAGAAGAATTGTTCACCTGTCATTTTGAGGGATTTGCCTCTTTCCTTTAATGCGCTTATTTCACGTATGAAAGAGTACAATCTGATTTCATTGTCGATTTGCGCTGCGGCCAGGCACTACCGCTTAGGCCTGACGTGCGCACGTTTTTCTTTGAAATCTATTATTATTATTATTATTATTATTATTATTATTATTATTATTATTATTATTATTATTATTATTATTATTATTATTATTATTATTATTATGATAAATGCGTTGCGCCTTTGGTTCACTTGGGGCACCTTCGAAGCACTTAGGTTAACATTTCACTGGCTAAATTCACATTTGATTAAATCAAGTCACATTTAGTACGCTTAAGCCGCTTTGATTCACTTTAATTCTTGCTTGGTTCACTTAATTCACATTTTATTTTGCGCATGAGCCACAGCTACATGCCCCGCACTGCCTTCTGGATCAAACCCCGCTGTAAAATGGTTGTTCTACGCATCGTCTAAAAAGGAAAAAAAAAATGAAAAAGAAAAAAACAAAGAAAAAAAAAGCTGACTGCCACGTAGCTTCGTCAGGTCATGAATTGAACTCGAAGCCTCATTATCACTGAAAGTAAGCGTGCACTTCATTGGCAGGACTTAAAAAACAGAAGAAAGGCCCGTAGCCTCAAATTTTTTCACAGCGTGTAAACAGGCAGAGAAACAAATGTATGACACTGCCATCATATATTTCGTATAGAAGGGACCATGCCTTGAAAGTTCATAAATTTTCTTTTAAAGGTGACACTTTCCGTTATTCATTTTTTGTAGGATCATAAGCGAGTGGAATGCTCTTCCGTCAAATATTATAGAAATACAATGTAATGACGACTTTTACCGCGCTTTGTGTGTAGAAGTGAATGACTGTTGACTTAGCGATGTATATACACACCTTCCCCCCCTGCCGTATCGCCTGCAAATGGCGACGTGGGTAATAAATAAATAAATAAATAAATAAATAAATAAATAAATAAATAAGGACAGTCATCGAGAAGTTCTCACAATGTAAGCGTGAAGAGGACGTGCATGATGTTACAATATAGAAAGCAAGGTGCTGTCACAACGACGTCGTGTGCGGCGGACACATGATATTGGCATAACACGCAACCGTGAACACTTGTGAACACAGAGATGCGTCCACAAGTGTTTCACAGAAACAGTCGCTGGACCGAGTTTAATGTAGTTTGTTGCATTAGGGAGAGAAAGGTCAAGTTTGATAACTGTGGGAGCAGATCTTTTATGTGGTGCGTAGAATCTTTCATAAAAATTCTCAAAGCTTAGTTAGAAGAGAAACAGGAGTGAGAAGGTTGCAAACTGCATATGCTGTACAGCTGCACTTACAGCGGACAGATGTGACCTACTATAAGGTTACAGCTCGCGTCGATGTTTTTTCACAATATTTACGAGGGTTTTGCAATAGTCCCACCCACAATCTGGTCGCATAAATCTTCAGGACGACGTAAGACGCGTCATTTCTGTCCTCTGTATACTGTTACACTATGCAGATGCAGTTTACAGAACTATAATAGCGTTTCTTTCATTGCTGCAGGGTTCTAAGCTTTACAGTTTTGTTTAAAGTCTGCGACCTTGAAACCTTGCGGCATTTTTTATAGTTATAGGCCTTTGCGTGCCAAAAAAACACCGACATGATTATGAAGCAAGCCGTATAGTGGAGGACTCCGAATTAATTATAGCCACCAACGTGCACCCAAGCCCAAGTTAACGGGCGTTCTCCGTATATATTTCGCGTCCATGGAAATGAGTCCGCCATGGCCGTGTAACGAGCCCGCTTCCACGAGCTTATAGCAGTTCAACACATCACCTGCTAAGCTACCACGGCGGGTTTGAATGAAATTTAGGAGAAATTTTAACTAAATACTCCGCTTCCAATAATCAATACATTGTTTGGGTGTTCTTTTTTTAACGCAACAAGGGTGATCAAATTCGGTGGCGTGGTTGCAGAGAAAAATATTTTACGCGTTCCTATGTTAAAAAAAGAAGTGTAGTGGGGAAGCACGAACCTACGCAGTGCAGTGGGACACGGCCTGAGGAAGAGGCACGAGCCCTGGTCTCGAGCTGACGACGCTGTCAAGAACTACGGCTGCTGCCATCGTCGCACCACCTGTCCACACGCTATCCAAGACCAATAAACCCCCTTCCAAAGTGGTGGAAGTGCCGGGTAATCAAACCTGGAATTACGAAGTCGTACGCTACCCGCTATCCCGATAATGGCCGACGAACCCGCCCAGCCAGCAGCCCCCCAAGCTCCTCACGTCATCGTAACCGGCGCGCTGCGGCAGCGCGACCCGCCCTTTTTCAGCGGGACCGATGACTACGATGTGGAAGACTGGCTGGCGACATTCGAGAAGGTGAGCGGCCACAATAAGTGGGACGACCCATCTAAGCTGCAAAACGTGCCGTTCTACTTAAAGGACGTAGCTAGCTTGTGGTACCACAACCACGAGTCCGACATCGCTACATGGAGTGCGTTCAAGAAGCGCTTTGCAGAGGTGTTCGACCGCCCCGCCGTGCGCAAGCTACGCGCTGAACAGCGCCTCCGTGCACGAGCACAGCAGCAGGGGGAAACATTTACCAGCTACATCGAGGACGTCGTCGACCTCTGTAGGCGCCTGAATCCATCGATGACGGAGCAAGACAAGATTAAGCACATCTTGAAAGGCATTGACGACGATGCCTTTCAAATGCTGCTGGCAAAGGACCCACGGACCGTGGCTGAGCTTACCATCTTGTGCCAGAGCTTCGACGAGCTGCGTAAACAGCGCGCCTTAGTTCGGCGGCCTACCACGACGGACGACCTGAACGCCTTGACCATCGATGGAGACCACAGTGCGCTACTGTCGCACATCAAAGAATACGTGCGGGAAGAAGTGGCACGGCAGCTCTCCTGTGTGTCCTATCTGCCGAAGCCAGAAGTGCCTACGCGCGGTCTTGCACCGTCTATCCGAGACGTTATTCAGGAGCAGGTTTCCGAGGCGCTCCCATCTGCCCCTCAGCCTGCACCTGTCGCCGCACCACTCACTTACGCCGCTGCTGCAGCAAGGCCACCACGACAGCCGCAAGCGTTGGCCCCTCAGCCGTTTCGGCAGCCATCGGTACCATTTCCTAGTGTACAGCAGCGCATCGTAAACCCATGGCGGACTGACGACAACCGACCGATATGCTACGCTTGCGGAATCCCGGGTCACGTCGCACGATTGTGTTATCGGCGCTTCTCTGCAGCCCCTCGGGCACCAAGATTCCGCGACTACTCTTTTCGGCCCCCGTATTACACGTCGCCTGGAGTCTACGCACGTGGCCCCCTCCTGACTCGGACTTCCGCCCTGACTCAGACTTCCGCCCTGACTCCGACTTCCGACCAGACTCCGACTTCCGACCCTCCCGCCGATCCCCCTCACCGCGTCGTCGCTCTATATCGCCTATGCGTCGCCGACCCAGCACTAACGAGACGGAAAACTGACTGTCGCAGCTCCGGAGGCACGAGCTGCGTCGTCGGCGACCTGTGTAAGTCCTCGCTTGTCCCCCGCAAACGTAATCGAAGTTTTTGTTGAAGGTGTACGAACACTTGCGCTCGTGGATACAGGTGCTACCATATCTGTGATTACTCGGAAACTTTGCCGCTCTCTTCGTAAAGTCACAACACCGCCTACAGGGTTTCTCCTCAGTACCGCAAGCGCACAGCAAATTCGCCCGGTTGGAGCATGTACAGCTATAGAGTCGTCATTCAAGACGTGTTGTACACAATTCAGTTCCTTGTTTTAGCTTCTTGTTCGCATGACGTGATCCTCGGATGGGATTTCCTATCCCACCATCAGGCCGTCATAGACTGCGCTCACGCTCAGGTGGAACTCTCTGTATTTTGCGATGCACCGTTAGCCGATGATTCCGTACTTGGTATCGACAAGCTTGTTGTGGCTGCTGACATTGACGTTCCCCCTCGTAGTGCTGTCGTTGTTCCTGTTTACTCTGCCGCCCTTTCTGATACTACAGTTCTGTTCACAGCGTCAGATGTTTTTAGTCGCCGCCACAACGTGTCACTACCATTTGCCGTCGTACAGCTTCACCACGATGCCTCCGGCATAGTTGTTTCGAACGCGACATCATGCCCTCTGACGTTGCACCGTAATGAGACGCTTGGCCATGTTCAGTCAGTCGACGATGGTATTATCGTGCCTATTGATACCTCCGGGCCCAGTCTGACCCCTCAGCTGAACGCGTTAACACCTCGCCCTACTACCGAAGTCGTATCCTCGGACGTATTTCTCCGTTCAATTGACGGCAACCTCGCTTCGGATCAACGTAAGCAGCTTCTGACCCTTCTCAACGAGTTTAGAAATTCGTTTGACTTACCCCAAGCGTCATTAGGTCGAACGGATGCTATTGTTCATAGAATTGACACTGGTACCAACACCCCCCTGCGCCAGCGCCCCTACCGGGTATCACCAGCGGAGCGTCGTATAATTACCGAGCAAATTAACGACATGCTTCAGCGTGGCGTCATCAAGCCTTCTTGCAGCCCTTGGTCATCGCCCGTTGTGCTGGTCAAGAAAAAAGACGGCTCCATTCGATTCTGTGTCGATTACCGGCGCCTCAACAAAATCACTAGAAAAGATGTTTACCCTCTCCCCCGCATCGACGACGCTCTCGATTGTCTACAAGGCGCTGAATTCTTTTCCTCACTCGACCTACGATCGGGTTATTGGCAAGTCCCAATGGCTGAGTGTGATCGTCCCAAGACAGCATTCGTCACTCCTGATGGCCTGTATGAATTCACAGTAATGCCATTTGGACTTTGCAATGCGCCGGCAACATTTGAAAGAATGATGGACAGCATTTTACGCGGTCTAAAATGGCAGATATGTTTGTGCTATCTAGATGACGTCGTCGTGTTTGCCCCCGACTTCGCTACACATTTAGCTCGTCTGCGAACAATACTGCAGTGCCTTGCCAATGCTCATCTTCAACTCAACCTTAAGAAGTGCCACTTCGGGGCCCGCCAGCTCACTATACTCGGCCATGTCGTTTCAAAAGCCGGAATTCTTCCTGATCCTGACAAACTTAGGGCCGTTGCCGAGTTTCCTAAACCAACTACAGTAAAAGAACTGCGGAGCTTTGTCGGACTATGCTCCTATTTTCGTCGCTTTGTCCGGAACTTTGCCTCCATCATCGCACCCCTTACAAAGCTGCTCACTGGCCCTGCTGACCTTTCGAATTGGACTCAGGCTTGCGACGACGCCTTTACTGCATTACGGCAACTCCTTACCTCGCCATCCATTCTGCGCCATTACGATCCCAATGCGCCAACCGAAGTACACACGGACGTGAGTGGTGTCGGCCTTGGTGCAGTACTCGCGCAACGCAAACCCGGCTTCTCAGAGTATGTCGTCGCTTACGCTAGCCGTGCCCTAACCAAAGCGGAAGCCAACTACTCTGTAACTGAGAAGGAGTGTCTCGCTATTGTGTGGGCAATAAGCAAGTTCCGTCCATACTTATATGGCCAGACTTTTGACGTGGTGACTGATCATCACGCACTCTGTTGGTTGGCTTCCCTGAAGGATCCTTCCGGTCGTCTTGGACGTTGGGCTCTTCGTCTCCAAGAATTTGACATTCGCGTGGTGTACCGATCGGGCCGAAAGCACTCTGATGCGGACGCACTCTCTCGGTCTCCCCTGCAATCGCCTGAAGATCCGCACACCAATGATGCCTTTCCGTTGGCTGCTCTTTCCGCCACCGACATGCCATCTGAGCAGCGTAAAGACCCTTGGATAGCCTCTCTACTGAATATTCTTTCGTCCCCCTCCCCTTCTGCATACCCACGTGCCCTCCGCCGCCAAGCCAAGCATTTTACAATACGGGACGAGCTATTGTATCGCCGCAATTATCACACAGATGGCCGCAAGTGGCTGCTCGTTATCCCTAGCCACCTGAGGTCCGACATTTGCGCATACTTCCACGCTGATCCTCAACACGCTCATGCTGGCGCCCTAAAAACGTATCAACGGCTCCGCCTACGGTACTACTGGCGTGGCATGTACACGTTCATTCGTAAATACATTCGTTCCTGCACATCGTGTCAACGACGAAAGACATTTCCTCATTCGCCCGGACTTCTACAGCCCTTACCTTGTCCCGCGCGCCCTTTCGACCGTATTGGAATAGATCTTTACGGACCACTTCCAAGCTCGGTCTCCGGCAACAGATGGGTGATTGTCGCTGTGGACCATCTCACCAGGTATGCGGAAACAGCCGCCCTCCCTTCCGCTGGTGCTCGTGACGTAGCTAACTTCATCTTACATCATTTCGTCCTCCGCCACGGCGCGCCACGCGAACTCTTGAGTGACAGAGGGCGTGTATTTTTGTCCGAAGTCCTTCAAGACCTCCTTCGTGCATGCCGCACAGTTCACCGCACGTCTACGGCCTACCATCCTCAGACAAACGGCCTCACGGAGCGCTTTAATAGAACCCTGGGGGACATGCTCGCCATGTACATAAACGATGACCACTCCAATTGGGACGTGATCCTTCCCTTCGTGACGTACGCCTACAATACCGCGACACAGTCTACTACAGGTTTCTCTCCATTCTTCCTCCTATATGGCCGAGAACCGTGCACTACACTCGACACTATTTTGCCGTATCGCCCGGACTCCTCTGAATTCAGTCATGTTTCTGAAATTGCCAACTACGCCGAAGAGTGTCGTCAGCTGGCCCGCTCGTTCACTGCGGACAACCAAACCCATCAAAAAGATCGCCATGACCGCGATATCTCTGTGGAGACTTTCGCCGTTGGCTCCCACGTCTGGCTCCGGTTACCCTTCCACGCCCCTGGCCTCACTCCGAAGTTTGCTCCTAAGTACCACGGCCCTTACCGCGTCATCGAGCGCCCCAGCCCCGTCACCTACGTCATCGAACCCATCAACCCTTCCACCGACAAGCGTCGTCTGGGCCGCCAAGTGGTCCATGTGAGCCGTCTGAAGCCCCATCACGACCCACTTATTGTAGCGTCACCTTGAGTCGCCAGGTTGGCTCCTCTTCACCGCCGGGGTATTGTAGTGGGGAAGCACGAACCTACGCAGTGCAGTGGGACACGGCCTGAGGAAGAGGCACGAGCCCTGGTCTCGAGCTGACGACGCTGTCAAGAACTACGGCTGCTGCCATCGTCGCACCGCCTGTCCACACGCTATCCAAGACCAATAAACCCCCTTCCAGAAGAAACATATGAGACTTTCAGCTTAATATTGCTCGGTATAGGAAGCTTAGCTCGGGCCGTAAATAACAGCACAATAAAAAAAATCTGCATTCCACAATCGTTAGACTTTTCCGTTTAAATGTAACAAACCCCGTCAAATTCAGTGCGCTGCTCGCGACGAAAAATTATTGATACGCTTCCATTTATATAGAAAGAGGACCTCCCGCTAAATCTGCCCAGCAGTTAATTAAAATGCGCCGTCAAGGATATTTCCTGATTACCTGTGCCACTTCACGTCCATACGCGGTGTGGTACTGAATTTTGATTGCAGCGAGTCCAGGATGTCCAATACAAAGTTATTTCATTCCGAGATTTTTCCTCTTTTCTTTTTCGATTCAGACAAGACATTTTGGTTCCGGTTCAACCCCGGAGCGAAGAAACAGCAGCCGAAACTGACCTGAACCTGTTCATGTTCGTGTTCATAGTCGAGTAATAACTAAAGAAATCAATAAAAATATTCTGTTCAAAACTGCGAATACTGATAACAATGAATTAGCAGTACGACGACCCGGCCGTAACTTGCACGTTCCTGCACTGAAATTAGTAGCACCCACAACAAGCTGGACAATGCGGAGGAACAGCGACCATAAAACACGTAGTACCTAAACTTGTCTTTTTATAGTCCAAATCATATCAGTAAATTTTGGAAAGAAGGTAGAAGGTGATCTGATGTGGCGAACTTGTACTCAGTTCCCACCTTCTCCTTCCTTCCACTTCTTCACTTCCTTGTGGAGCCGAGCTCCCCCGGCTGACGTTGCCGTTGTGAAGAAGGATGGGTGGAAGTCTTCCCCCTACTGCCTGTCCATCGTCGGTTGTGTTGTCTCTACTTGAAGGATGGAGACCAGCCTTTTTCTCACACAAACACAACTTGACTTTATATACAAGACGGTACATACACATTGACAGACAGTGACCTCGGTTGGCAGGACTTAGGTGGAACCATCGGTTGGTAGGGCTTACGTGGGAACGTCGCTTCCATTCGGCAGAGCCGACCAGTGCATAGCACCGCTCCTACGACCAGAATCACCACCCGGACTGGTGCTAGATGTCCTCTCTAGCACTATCCGCTCCCTAGCCTCAGTTGGTAGGACCTTGGTGGAACGATCGCTTCCATTCGGCAGAGCCGACCCCAGTGCATAGGACTGCTCCTGCGACCATAACCCCCACCCGGACTCGTGCTAGATGTCCTCTCTAGCCTTATCCGTTCCGTCCTCACCAACCTTCAGCCTTCCTTCTTTCTGGCTGCCTTCAGCCTTCCAACCTCTTGCTTCCAACCACACCTCTGCCAGGGACGAGGGACCACCTTATAAACACTGGTTGCTCCGCCCCTGAAACCCTGACAGCCAATCACAATCTTTCACACAAACAGAACCCCGCATGTCTAAACCCCTAGCAACATACAGGCATCAAACAAGCAGACCCTGCATAGCAGCTAGCACATCGAAAGGAACATGGAAACCCATAGGTACAACCATCCACACTGACAGCAAGAAGACAACCCGTGAACAAAAAACTTCTCCTCCACTCTGCCCCTTGCTCACGTGTGCTTTTAATAAAGATGCTCCATGGGGTGCAATGGCGTCAAACCCCAGCCTAACTAGTACACTGTAGCCTAACCAACTGGTGACTACAGACATTCCTCTACATGCTGCCTGAACTACTCGTTTCCCTGGGGCTGCCAAACGGGTTCCCAGTTACCAGCTAGCCTGTTCCCAGCTGTACAACGAATTCTAACAATGGTCGCCTCCTGCCCCGCATGTCCACCACATGGCTGTGCGCCTTCTCCCTCGCATACTCGACCATCTCGGACTACCGTTATTTCCGTCTTTCTCCGACGACTTTTACAATATCTGAGCATGCACTGTGTACACAGTGCATCGTTGTGGGAGCCACAGTGTCTATGAAACTGACAGAAAGTGCTTACACTACTCTCGCCAAACTTTCGGACGCACTAAAACGACTTAATTATTGTCTTCTTGGAAAAGGCTGCGTGCTAGAGGAAAGGGAGCATAACACAGGTTGTTCCTGTAACAACTTGAGACGCGGGTGTGCACTCTCGTAACATGTGGAGCACGTGTCACCCTGAGTGGCCACTGTGTCAAGTTTGCAGTCGTTTTCGACGATTTTAGATGTTTTGGGATAGTCTCTTTAGTAAGGTATACTGTCACCTTTACCCAAGTTCATTTTCTATCGTTACAGCTTGCCAGCTATAACGAACACGGGCAAAACAAGTTTACGTACAATACAGAGTGTACAGGCTCAGGCGCTCCGGATCTGCCTAGGCCTACCACAGAGTGCATCAACAGTGGCGACAATAGCAATCACTAGAGACCGCCTTATCAAGACCCAAATTGACATGGAAGCACTGAGGACACATATCAGGCATCTTGCCAGGACCCCTCGGCACCACCTCTCTTCTTTGCCAGTGGACAGACCACGATAACCGCACATGGTGACTCGTTCCCAACTTCTTTCACCCCTGCTGCGAGACCTTCAATTCCTCCATGGTGTCTCGCTCAGCCGGAAATCAACCTGACAATTCCTGGAATTAAGAAAGAAGCCGCTTTATCATCACCGGCGCTTAAACAGCTCACATTAGTTCTATTGTACGAGAAGTACCGGGACTCTACGCATATCTACACGGATGGATCAGTGCTCGCAGACAGTTCCGCTGTAGCAGTCGTGATACCCGCGAAAGTTACAGCCTTAAAATTTAAGACGACTCATCCGACAACAGCGACGGCAGCAGAGCTCTCAGCGATCCTTACTGCCCTTCATTTCATCAGAGATGAAGCGCCACACAAATGGACGCTTTTCTGCGACTCCAAGCCGGCATTGCAGTCCCTATTGTCTCCTCTATAGGCCGCGGACCACATGAACAGCTGGTGTTCCAGGTTACAGAGATGCTGCAGCATACAGGGAAGGCAGGCCACAAAATATCTTTTCAGTGGCTTCCAAGTCACTGCGGAATTATAGGCAATGAACGGGCCGATCAAGCCGCCCGTTCTCCTCATGATATGGACCAACAAGTACCCATACCATTGTCAAGGACGGACGCGGCACGGATGCTCCATCTGCTTGCTCGCAAGTGTACTGTATCGCAATGGGGTGGCACACATTTCACACATTCCCGACTTCACTCTCTCGATCCGACCTTAAGCCTTCGAGTCCCACCCAAGACTTGCCGAGGAGAAGCCACGCTCTTATACCGACCATGGTTCGGCGTCGCTTTCACAAAGGCATATGCGTTCCGCATAGGGATGGCCGGCACCGCAGCCTGTGACCACTGCGGTCACGAAGAGTCAATTGGGCACATTTTATGTGACTGCCCACGGTACAATGCAGAGAGGCAATTCCGTCAGCATGCACTGAACAAGCTGGACGACGAAGAAGGCATTCCACGTCATCGTCTAGACCTCACGTCGCAGAAGAAGGCCATGCAAGCGCTACTGCGCTTCTTGACATCTACCGGCCTTCCTGAACGTCTCTAAGTGGAACGTTCTTTGTGTGTGTGTGTGTGTGTGTGTGTGTGTGTGTGTGTGTGTGTGTGTGTGTGTGTGTGTGTGTGTGTGTGTGTGTGTGTGTGTGTGTGTGTGTGTGTGTTATCTGTTGTGCTTGTCTGGAATCTTGTACCCTCTCTTGCTGTCATCTTTCTAACCCCCTCCCCTTCTCCCCAGTGCAGGGTGGCAAACCGGAGACTAATATCTGGTTAACCTCCCTGCCTTTCTCTTCATCTCTCTCTCTCTCTCTCTCTCTCTCTATATATATATATATATATATATATATATATATATATATATATATATATATATATATATATATATATATATATATATATATATATATCGTGGGACATATGTGTTGCAATAAAACTACGAGTGTAATTTACGCTGCGAGTTGGTTTGACAACTGCTGCTGCTGCTGCTGCTGCTGCTGCTGCTGCTGCTGCTGCTGCTGCTGCTGCTGCTATCGTTGTTGTTGTCGTCGTTGTTTGTTTGTTTGTTGTTTCGTGAACCGGAACTGATCCTAAATGACTCGAAGTTGTAACGCTGATCCCGAGGTAAGGAGTCTTGCTCGAAACACCGACCGCAATGAATACGCAGTGCAACGAAAATGTAACACAAATGTGTTGGATAACATCTTTGGAGTCAAGAGTTTCTGAACGCGGTAAAAGCATCACATTTTCACAAGGTTCCCAGCTTCCCATATATATCGTTTTAAAAAATCCACAGCATATCCACGGAGTGAATGATGATGAGTGGGCGAAGCTCCGGATGTTCATCGTAGATCGTGCCGAGTTCCGGATTAATTTAGTTAACGCGCACGCTACGAATCCTTATGGTTCAACTACGCACAAGTGAAATCTCCCACCGGCACTGCATTGCAAGTCAAGATCCAGTGCCTATACATATATATGGGTGGCCGGTGAACGGTTCTCCAGCGCGAGCAATCGGTATTTTTCAATCAAGAAACTCGTTAGAAGACGCTGCCTGCGCCAACGTTGTCTCTCGCGGGTGGGGGCGCGTTCTCCTTCTTTGCGATCTGGTAGAGCGTTCATCGAAGAAAGAGCGTTTCCATAGTCAACGCGCGTCTTTCGCTCTCTCTCTGTCTCTCTCTCTCTCTCTCTCACAAGACAGCAGATGGAAGAGTGAGAGAGCTCGCGCGCCGGGAGGCACGCGCCGAGGGCGAGCGCGAGCCTCCCGGCGGCGCGAGGTGGCTACATACATACTACTACAGAGGAGGGAACGACCCACACCCTAAGGAGCTTCGCCCCTAAAAAAAATTACGTTCCCAGAGCACGGCAACAATTTCTGTAGGAACTTATCAGATTTCCAACTATTTATGTGTAGCAACACCCCAACGCACTCAGAATTTTCCGCCACAGCGAATATAGTGCCACACGACTAGCATGGAGGCTTTCGCAGACAAACTGTTTCTGTTGATGCAGTTACACAAACACCATTACGAATCAGTAAATTGTAAGCAACGGCGTGAAGGCGCACAAAAAGAGCAGTAGCGCAGTTTTCACTAAAGACACTGCCTTTTGCTTTTATCTTTCCTCTTGTTCCCCTTCTCAGGGACACGACGAGCTGCCGTCACGTGATCATATACCCCGACGTCATGCAAAGACAGACTGCTTGTCCCGTGATGGCGCCTTGGACCCACTATTTAAAACAGCGATCCCCGAGTGTGTGTACGGCTGGTCACGTATATAGCTGTTGATGAGGCGCTACTTTCGGAGATTCCCGTTATTTGCCTCACGTACCACGGGCGCTGAGAAGGTATAGCCTATCAATAAGCGAGCTATATATTGCTCCCTTAGTGATAAGCGTATTTATTTTCTTTTTTAAGCGCCTGGCAGGTGTAGACCGCCTGCCAACGTCGCAGACCAGACAGAGCATTCCCTGTTCGCGCACCTGGCAGCTGCTCCTGCTCGATGAGAAACCGCAGGGCCTCCTGGGCGCAGGCTCGGTATCCCGCGATGGCCCAGTCCAGCTGGCCGTCATCATCGCTGCTGTTGCTGCTGCAACCAGGCGTCGGCATGCCCCGCGCTACGTGGCGCCGTCCTGCACAGAACCCCCAACTTAACTTCACCTTGCTTTCAGTTCCTATGCCACTTCGTTCGATTTCTTTTTCTGTACATTTTCAGATAGTTCTCTCATAAACCATCCGCATGGGTCAACATTCAGTCATTTCTTTTCCATTGAATTCATAAGTCTACCGTATATAATACAAAAATGTGTCCTATATAGGCGCACATGACACAAATTTGTTATTAGCAACTGAGAATGAGAAAGAATTTTACAAAAACGTTAATCACACTCTCAGTCGGCTCCTTCACTGGTTACACAGAATCGAATTAACTCCAAATCCTATTAAAAGCAATCTTAATAACAGTAGCTGGGGTTTTACGTGCCAGAAACACGATATGGTTACGAGGCACGCCGCAGAGGAGAGCTCCTGAAATGTTGACCACCTGGGGTTCTTTAACGCTTATTACACGGGCCTCTAGCCTTTACGCCTCCATCAAAAATACGACCGCCTCGGCCAGAATCGAACCCGCGTATTTCGGGCCAGCAGCCAAGATCCATAACCACAGACCACCTCGACGGAATTTTATAATTCTTTCTGCTAAAAACACACCGCTTAGTGAGGACGGAGAGTTGTTCTTTAATGGAGCTGCATGCTCTCCAAAACGTTAGGCATGCAAAATTCTTAGGATTAGCGGTACATGAACATCCAACGTGGCATAATCATGTAGGTAACTATAGAAAAATGTACAAACATGTACATCTTGCTAGTTTTATGCGCAACAATATCTACTTTCACTGGGAACCTTTCCAATCATTTCCCGTGTAATTTTTTGTCGAATTGTACGTGTCATACTACACTTGAGTTTATGGACTTGTGTGTCCGGCAACATTATACAGCCAGTTCGGGTATAGACCGAAATATAGTTCTACGAATAATCAGTTTTGCGCAAGGTACTGAGTCTATATCATTTGATTATTTACTGTTAAATATTGTAATGTTGTATTATGACATTCGTTTCAGTGCGGCAGTTATTATAAGTAAAAAATTGAGACAGATTCAGTGAAATTAATTTCATCAACACGTAACAAAATATCTAGCATGATCCTCAATATTATTCACGGTGTTAGCAGTTGCACGTACACGCCCAAATAATGGAACATTGTCCTTTACAAATACTGCAGCCAGTCTATGGAATACACTTCCTAAAGACATAATTTCATCATCTTCCATTCGGTATTTTTCCAACTCGCTGCGCCGCCAGTACTTCCTGCACAATTCTTAAATTCAAGTAAAGTTTGTTTCCTTGAATTCTCTCCAGCGAAGCTGAATGGGAGGAGGCCATCAGAAGGACGGTGCTCCGAAAGTAAGCCCAGGCTATCCCGAGGGCCCACGAAAGGGCGGAGCGTCATGGCGTTCTGTCCTCCACGTGGGTGCGGCCAGCCGTTACAACGGCCTCACGCTAGGGAGTCCTTACAGTAGCTTCTCAGGATTCAGTAAAGTTCATTGTCTGTCTGTCTGTCTGTCTGTCTGTCTGTCTGTCTGTCTGTCTGTCTGTCTGTCTGTCTGTCTGTCTGTTTCCTTTTACGTATTATATAACGTGCCTCTTTTTTATGCATACGCCCATCCTCGAGATCTTGTTACATAATAACTGTCTGTCATAGGGACCCAAGCTTCCACAACACGCATTAAGCTCTGTGGTTGTAACTGCATAATTATGATGCACTATATGTTATTTTATGAATAATAATTAAACTGACTGACTGATTTGTTGATTGATTGATTATCTCTCCCTCTCTCTGTCCGTGCTGGATGGGCTTAATCTTGTTTTTGCTCTCTCTCTCTCTTCCTCTCCATACACTAATGCGAGGCAATCGAGAAACATTGTTTGAGAATGAATACGCACGCACACATAACATTGACCTCGTTACACTAAGCACTCCAGGTCATCAGGATCAGAGAGGATGGAGCGTCTGCAGAACGAACTGCAAACTTGTTGCGTTGTCCCAAAGAGTAATATATACGCGGTGACACAAACGAAAGTATTCTGTAACTCTTAAGCCGAAGATGAAAGGGCAAAAAACGCGAAGAAATATCAGGAAAAAATATCACTACACACTCCTTTAGTATCGCGCTCAATCCCATGTGCAACGTAACGAAGATCCCCATACCTCCTATCATTATCATGTCACTCCTATCGTTATCAAAACGCGAAATTCCGCAAATACTGAACACGAGGACACCAAATTGCACTCACATCCGTTAATACACCCCATAATTTCTTCTCCGCCAGGATTACCAGCACCGGTCGAACGCCTAACGCGCTGTTTAGCCTCGTGTCCTCCAGTACGACGTGACTAGAAATTCCTCAGCGAAAAATTACAAAGGCATACAATATCGTAATAAAGCAAAGTGTATTGCATTATATACGCAGTGGAAGAGAGAGGCAGACACTCTATCTTCGCTCTCGTATATTCCGCAACATTTTTTTTTCTTACGCTCTTTCTCGTACAGGGCTCAAAAGTATGAACCTACTAACCCACACCAAAATGTCATTACGCATGCCGTAAACAATAGCGGTCTCGAATATTTGTCAACATACAACAAGGCGGCACAAGAAGCGTAAATAATGAGAGACATCAATCAGTCAGCACGTACCAGGGACCTGAGCATGGGCAGTCCGTCGAGGCGAGGCTGCTGCAGAGCGCTCCCTCTACGTACCGCTGGCATTCCGAAACGTGATCGGTGCTGCGTTCCGTCGCCGAAGGTGTCACCAGCGCGCTCGCAATACAATCCTGCGCTTGCGAGCGCGCGTGGAGCTGACGAATGCGCGGCGGCGCACGACGTGCATCACACGCTCGGCCGTGGCTCCAGTGTGTGTGAGCGCACGCCGACCGACGCGAGGCGCGGAAGAGGGGGTGGACGACGCGGGCGCCCAACCATCTGCCGGCGCGTGCATTGAGCGAGCCACCGCACGCGCCGGCTGCACGTGCCGGCTGCTTCCTTTCATGGGCCACAAGCGGGGAGCGGCCTCCAGATGTTCCATCCGGCCTAGCAAGGAAAGCGCAACACCCCCTCCTACCCCCACCACAGGGGGCACGCTCCCGTTTACGCACTCGCCTCCCCTCTCAGGCTGGTCGCGTGCGGCAGGTCGCCAGGTGGTTGCTTTTGCAACGAGGCAGACGACCACTGGAGTGCCACTGGACAGCGATTGGAGACGGTCAAGCTTTCGTGTACCTGTCTCGGGTGCATATCAAGCAGCGGTTGGGGCATTTCTTCGAGACACCCGAAAAGTATATTGCATCGTCATTGCTCGTGCATGATGACATCTGTTGAGAATGTTCGATGGAAACACGGCTTCCTGCATAAAGGATATCCAGGCAGTGTTTAAGAGAAAAAAGAAAAATCAGGAAAATCTAACCGTGTTGCCACTGAACCACTGAACTGTCAATTATCCATGGTCGGTTAACATTTCTGCAAAGTGAAACTGCAGCAGCAAAATTTTATTTGAACGCGGAATGGCTCACATTGTCGGGTTATAGTTCCTAGAGTTTTGTTTTGGGAGGCACACTTTTAATGGCGAAGCATTTCTTGGCGAATTGCACCAACCTTTACCGCATCTATCTATCTATCTATCTATCTATCTATCTATCTATCTATCTATCTATCTATCTATCTATCTATCTATCTATCTATCTATCTATCTATCGCGACTTAGCGCGACTTACAGAGACAAGAAGGCGCGCAGACAGGATGGACGCCCGTCCTGTCTGCGCGTCGTCCCTTGCTGTGTGTGTGTGTGTGTGTGTGTGTGTGTGTGTGTGTGTGTGTGTGTGTGTGTGTGTGTGTGTGTGTGTGTGTGTGTGTGTGTGTGTGTGTGTGTAAATCGCGCTAAGTTGACATTTTCAATATCTATCTATCTATCTATCTATCTATCTATCTATCTATCTATCTACGCACGTCTCGGTGCTCTCTTGGTTGTCTCATTCACTTGGTATGCACCAAAATTCACATTGTAGTGTATGAATGCATGACGAACAGGAATTATTGATATTGACAACACTAATGTGATATACTTGTCATACACGTCTGACAGGAACTGCCTAACAAACTGAGCTTGGTCTCGGTAGGCGTTTCTTTGACTTTGTTAGGCAGTTCCTGTCAGACAGAACCGCTACCATCAGGTTAGGGGAAATGGAATCAGCCAAGTTCCATCTAGGCAACACGGGCACCCCGCAAGGGGCAGTGATTTCGCCCCTTCTCTTCAACATTGGTATGACGGCTCTCGCTAAGAGAGCTAGATAACAACAGCGACATCGGCTCCGCCATCTATGCCGATGATATCACCATTTGGTCCCGGGGTGGCTCGGTGGGTGACACCGAGACTACGCTCCAAGAAGCCACACGTACGGTCGAGAAACACCCTTCTCGTATGAAACTCGTACTATCTAACAGAAAGTCCGAGCTCCTGGTCTACCGACCCATCCGCATGGGGCGACGACCCCAAGGGTGGGTACCAACCGCAGACATCGACATACACTTGTTCACTAAGAACGGCGGAGAAATCCCCCGCAAAGGCACATTCGCGTGTTAGGCATGCTTATCTCGGAGAACGGCAGGAATGCAACTACGATACACAAGCTACAGCAACACACCGCTGCCACCGTTCGGCTTATTCAAAGGATCTCAGGAAGAAGATGAGGCATCAAGGAGGACAACCTCCTCCGGCTCTTCAATGCCTTCCTTTTAAGTCATGTCAATTACGTCGCCTCCGTGCACGCCTGGAGCGCTGCCGAAAAGGCCAAGCTAACAGTCCTTATTAGACAGACTGTCAAAAAGGTTTTAGGGCTCCCTTCTAGAACGAGTACCACAAGACTCGAGGCTTTGGGCGTACACAATACACTCGACGAACTAATAGAGGCGCAGCGCATTGCCCAGATTTCCAGGCTTTCGTGCACTGCAGCGGGCAAAGCCATTTTAGCCAGAGTAGGCATCACCTCTCCCCTGACTAAGGAGAGAGCAGTTCCACTTCCAGGCACTGTAAGGTCGGTGATCATGGTTCATCCACTTCCCCGAAATATGCATCCGGTATATAATCAGGGTAGAAGGAGAGCGCGGGCTAAAGACTTCCTCTCTCAGCTCAACAGCAGAAGAGAAAACGCGCTCTTCGTTGATGCATCTCGCTCGGGTCCGAATATATTCGTGGCAGCCGTGGAAGACATGAGCGGCCGCACCGTGAGTGTCGCCTCGGTAAGGACCAGGTCCATCGGAGTCGCCGAACAGGTCGTCATCTCTCTGGCGCTAACAACTAAAGATCCATCCCGCATCTTTTCCGATTCCATGACAACCGTCAGGTCGTTTGACGGCAATCAAATCTCCTTGGCTGCTCGCAGCATTTTAACTAAATCTACAGTATTCTCTCATGAGTTGACGTGGTTTCCCGCCCATATGGGCGCCTCCGTCGACGGCATCGCCAACCCCAACGAAATGGCTCACGCTCGGGCGCGAAGACTTATGCTCCGCCCCGGGCAAACGAGCCCCTGCACGCTGCGGGGGAGGGGAGTGGCAATGGCGCCGACGGGGACCCGTTGACTACCTTTCACGAGGTAACTACTCACAATCGACTAGGCAGGAAATCCTTTACAGATCCGCACAAGGAGCTAACTCGAAGACAGGAGATCGCCCTCCGACTCCTCCAGACTCGATCCTTCCCGTCGCCGGCCACCATGGCCGTGTACACGGACATTTCCCCAAAGTGTTCAGAGTGCGATCAACTAGCAACCTTTTCTCATTTAATGTGGCGGTGCCCCCGCTTGCGCATTTCCACAAGAAAGCATCATGTCAACGAGACGGAATTCTTACACTGCATCGCAAGCCCAAACCTTGCGAATCAACTCCGGGCGGTCCAGGGAGCCTGTGAAGCGATCGGGAACCTTTGGTTCCCGGCCCTTCCGCGGGCGATGCCCTCCGCGGGTTCTTAGGAACCCTCGTCCCAGGACACAATAAAGTTCCTCTGTCTGTCTGTCTGTCTGTCTGTGTCACACACGTCATGATTAAGGATGAGGCGATTTCGTGTGGCTCATACACGCCCGGGGAAGTGCTGTAATCTGTAGTAAAAGAGCATATTTTCACATTTTTGTGTACCTATAAAATAAACTAAACGTTACCGTGCTAAGAGTTGATTTTGTGGGGTTTAACGTCCCAAAACCAGCTCTGATTATGAGAGACGCCGTAGTGGAGGTCTCCGGAAATTTCGACCACCTGGGGCTCTTTAAAGAGTACTAACATCGCACAGCACACGGGCCTCAACATTTCGCCTCCATCGAAATGCAGCCGCCGCGGCCGGGATTCGATCCCGCGACCTTCGGATCTGCAGCCGAGTGCCATAACCACTAGACCACCGTGGCGGGGCGTGCTAAGAGTGTACAGCCGATGTCAATGAAGAATCAACGAAAACAGACACTGAAAGTATGATAAGAAGACACTTGGAGTAGATTAAACAAGAGAAAAAGATACTGTTATACTACACAGACAAAACGTGTGCTGTATAATAACCGAAGGCAACTTACCATGCGGTAGGAGGTAGAAACTAAACCCGGGCCTCCGCGGTCCCAAGCCAGCACACTATGCTACTCGTCCATGGTAGGCTTCTTTCTTTCTTTCTTTCTTTCTTTCTTTCTTTCTTTCTTTCTTTCTTTCTTTCTTAGGCTGAGCCCACGCGGTTGTGTTGTTTGTTAACCGCTCTTATGATAGACAATCCACGCATTATAATATTTCATATTTGATTCTTATAACTGACACAGATGTAGCAAAGTTGACATGCGTGTGAGAACCAGAAATGAAGTAACAGAAAGGGACAATGAAGGAAAGACACAAGCGCTTGCTGCCAGCGAAGCTTTCACCCAGCCTCACATCACCCAGCCTCACAGTTTGACTTCCTCGGCGGTTCTCTCCGTATATTTTTCTTTCACCATACTTAAAGGGGTCTTGAACCACCACTCGGGCTTGGTTTTGAAAACGGCTGGGTGTGTATTGAAGGCCTCTCAGAAATTCACAGCCGAAAGAATTTTTCAAAAAAAAAACAGTTTGTTAGGAGCGAAGATATTGCGACCGGAAAACCTCCCTTTCCAGTCCTGTCTCAACTCTGCGGAATAGAGGGTACAGAGCTCCTTAGGGCGGTGTCGAAGGAGGTGCCTCGCCCACCGCGTTACGTCACCAGACTTCAGCGACGTGTCAGAGTGGCTGACGAAAAGCGCGCGACTACCGGGGACTGTTTGTCCGCAGCGCGCTTGTGGCCGCCTGCTCGCTCCGCGCCTGGGTTCAGTCGCGGGCCCCCGCGATCACCGCATTTTTTTTTTTAGATCCTTCGAAGCTTTGTTTTCGTTCGTCACACACGTTTAGGCTCGCAGGTGTGCGCGCTTACTTTGTCAGTGCGCTGCTTGTCGTCTATATTGCGCATAAGACGGCGTCAGAACAAACAGCGCAACTATCAACGCTGCTCCACCTTGTCATGCATAACCCCAAGTTAGTTAGTTGTTGATTAGTGATTGTAGACGGGTTAATCATCCTGTCGGGCTCGAACGTGTGACTACTATGACTCGAAAGGAAGACCTTCACAACTCGAACCCCTGCCGACAGATTAATGTGGAATAAGGTGCGTTGACATGCGCAAAGAAGGATGGATTAATTTAATGTGTGAATACACTAGTCAATTTTAACAGTGAAACTGTTTGAGCTATTGCTGAAACTGGGAAATTTGCAGAAAACTCCGCTAAGCTATGTAATGCTAGCATAACAATGCCACGCTGTAGTAAAGACAAAGCTTCCTAGGACTAGTTAGGTAAGGCTAATTCAATGGAGCCTATAGCTAAGATTCCTAAAACTAGTTAGGTAAGGCTAAGTCTAATTCAAAGGAGCCTAATTAGGAATAATTAATTGAAGCCTAGTTCAGACAGGACTAATCCAACTAAGTCAAACCAAGCCAAACTGAACTAATTCAAGCTTAATTGAGCTATGACGAGTGACACATAATAAGCTGATACTAATTATATACCGTTAATTAAGCCACGATATAATTAAACCAAGTCTAATAGGGATAGGGCTAATTACGCGAAGCCTAATATAGCTGATATGAACAAGTTTAGTGTAGGCAAGTTTCTATTTGGACTGTGTTTAATTAACTAGTACTAATTAAACCACGCATAGCTAGGTTATTACTAGTTAAGTCAAACCTAAGCTAGCACCAAGGTACATTATTCTAAACCTTAAAGGTCAAGCCTCATTAAGCTGAGACTAAATATATCAGGAGTAATTAGGCTAACACAGATTAAATTAGGCCTAATTAAGGTAATACTCACCAAGCGATAATTAGGATAATATATCAAAGCACAGCGTAACTAGGCCTAAACTAATTAGGTCATGTATAATTAAGATAGGACTAATTAACTCAAGCATAATTATATCATGACTAATGAAGCCCAGCTTATTAAATCATGTGTGAATAGACTTAAGTTAATTAAACCGAACCTAATTAGTGTAACTCTAATTAGGTGCTGACTGATTAAGTTAAGGCTAAGTCAAGTCTCAATAAGCTCAGAGTATTAAGTTACGCCAAATTAAGCCAATCATTCCGGACGTAATGATTTTAATCTATACTAATTTACCTTAGTCCACCTTAATCTGCTGTAATCCTTAATTCGCCCTAATCTAAGTCTAGCATAATCCGCTCTATATGCCATAGTCCACCTTAATGCACCTCAGCCTGTCTTAATCCACCCTAATGCGCCTTAATGAGCTCTAATCCACCCAAATATACCTTAATCGGACCTAGTCATTTAATCCACCTTATAAAAGAAATATTTTGGGTTCGACTCCAGCCATGTTACTGAGTATGAGTACTAGAAGGTGGCGCATCGGGGTACCATGGGAATAAACCCATCTACAATCACTGATGAATTGTTTATTAAAGTTTGGGAATAATTTGTGATTTATTACAGGCTGCTGGCATGCATTTGTTGGCTTCTTGGAAAACTATATGGTGACTTTTGCACCGTTCGCGTCCACACCGAGGTAGTTTACGGACGCCTTCCAATGGCATCTATGAGACTTGCGCATTAACAAATATATTTTTACATATTTCCAGCAACTATTTTGCCTATATAGGGGCTCACAACGCAAGGAAAAGCGAACGCACGGCACGCACGGCACGCACGCGCTTACGGTTTTAAAAAACGCGCGCTGCGAAGGGCCCGCACACAGGCGCGGCGGGCGTGTCTGCCATCGGCCAATAGCAGCGACGCTCCTTGTAAATGCTCTATGACGAAACAGAGCATATACAAGGAGCGTGAGGAGAAGCCGCTTTTTGAGTTGAGGGCTCCTGAGGAAGTGGAAGCTTTGTGCTCCGCTTGTGAACGCTACGCTTCGCGGATGACTACAGCATTTGGCTGAGGTGTTCATTACGGCGTAGGCAAGCCGTAGAATATGTTTTTCCACCAAGCCCGGGGGGTGGCTCAGGACCCCTTTAAGTTCTTTTCTGTCTAGAATGTTCGCATGCCAACATTCTAGACAGAATGTTACACGACTGAAACGGCTGTTACACGACTGAAAGAGTTCAGTATTGTGTTCGCGCTCATTTTTCGGTATTGTCTACAACAACAAAAAAGGACTGTTACGCATTGAGTTGAAGTATAGCAGCTTGTGTGCTCCGCTGTATCACTTACACGCATACTTGCGTTTCAATGACCCCGCCACGGTGGTCTAGTGGTTATGGCACTCTGCAGATCCGAAGGTCGCGGGATCGAATCCCGGCCGCGGCGGCTGCATTTCGATGGAGGCGGAATGTTGAGGCCCGTGCGCTGTGCGATGTCAGTGCACGTTAAAGAACCCCAGGTTGTCGAAATTTCCGGAGACCTCCACTACGGCGTCTCTCATAATCAGAACTGGTTTTGGGTCGTTAAACCCCACAAATCAATCAAATCGTTTCAATGCCTTGTATGTCACGTTGCATGAAACGCAAGGCATAAAATGCAAGGCTAAGTCAAGCTACTTGACTGTATGCGCTGCTTGAGTAATGTCACGATATTTGACACAGGCCTATATTTAGTAAACCTTTTAATACTCGTAACGCATCGCTTTCTTCGCATGATTACTTGCGTGACCGTGACAGGAAAAGGTTTATTTTTTTACGCACATAAAAGAAGATGTGTTCTTCAAGCAAAAGACGTCTGTTATTTTCCGTCATGCTCACAATCACATATCGCGAGACGATATCACTGCAGCACTACGTTTACACGCTGATGTTTCCCGCTTGACTTATTCAAAGGACGCTAAATGCACTTTGCCGCGTACTTGAAATGCACAGCAGCATGCAAATAGAAATAGCTGTGCCGAACCGGAGGTGCGACGATGACATAGCACACTCACGACACAGGCGCTCAGTGGTTTTAAGACAGAGCAAAGACTGCATCGCAATGCCAGATAATATAACTAATACTTTTATGCTTGGATAAGACTGCACGAAAGCATTCAACACTGCACCGGCTCAGGGAACAAACACATTGGAGGATATGTGTGGCGTACGCGAGCACGTGAAACGCAGTGGCAAGACGACGCAAGGAGCCATATCCACACTTGGGAGCTTCGTCCACTCGCCGCTAGACGCCGACTTTGTTCGATCTCGAGGCCATATTGCTTATATTGCTCTGCCGAAGTCGCCGCCAAGAGGCAATGACGCGCCTCCAGTGTGATTTACCGCATCCGCTCCTTATACTCCCTAAAAGTGGCCTATACTCTACCTTTAATATAGGCGGCGTGCGGAACATTACTTCCTGACAATATTGTAATGTCTGTAAGTTACTACTTTATCATCAAATGTCTGTACTTGCTCACATTATGAGTCGATAAGCTCACTCATGAGTCAGCGCACTCAGGCTCGCTCAGACTTGCTCGAGTTACCAGTGCACGAGTCTGAGCGAACCTGATGAGAGTAAGGATGTTAATCTCAGAGTAACAATGTTGATCGAAGTCAGTCATCTTCATACCATGCTAGCTGACAGCTATCAGCTGGGAACAGAGTCCAGCTAACTTCTAGAGCAGGTGTGCTCCGAGAACAACTAACGTAGCGATGGCTATGTATAAGATGCCATCGAGGTTGTGCATGCGCTGGCTACTTCGAAAGATTTTTGTATTGCCGTATTCTTCAGAGTTGCTGGAGTTTTAGGAGCCAAGAACACGGTGCGATTATAAGGACGCCGTTGTGGGAGACTGGAATAATTTCGACCACCTGGGGTTTACTAACGTGCGCCTCAGTCTTCTAAGTACACGGGTGTTCTTGCATTTTGCGACCGACGACATGAGACCGCCGTGCTATGGCCGGACAACAAAACCGCGTTCTCGAGCGTATATAGCAGTGCACCACGTACCTTACCTGATAAGCCACTTCGGCGGGTTTCACCAATTTTTATGAGAAATCTTCAATCAGAACTGCGCTTCCATAAAAGATAAACAAGGTAACGTTATCAGCACCTTCAACGAAATAGTAAAATTAGCCGAAGGTTTCTACTCTGAACTGTAGCTCTCAGAAGGACCATGTAACCTTGGTATAGAAATCAAATCAAAGGAGAACGCTGAGGTTTCATGTATAACCACTGATGAAATCAGAAAAGCCGTCAAAGGTACGTCCCGCGGTAAAGCAGCAGGTGAAGACGGCATAACAGCCAACCTGATCAAAGATGGAGGAGACATTATATTTGAAAAACTTGCATCGCTTTTCACGAAATGTATCAAGACATCTAGTGTACCGGTCAGCTGGACAAACGCTAATATAATCTTAATGCACAAGAAAGGTGACATAAAGGAGTTAAAGAATTACAGACCGATTAGCCTACTGCCAGTAATATACAAACTATTTACAAAAGTAATATCTGCTACGATAAGAGAAACACTCGACTTTAACCAACCAATAGAACAAGCTGTTTTTAGGAAGCTTTACTCAACGATGGACCACAGCCATGCTATCAACCTAATAACTGAGAAGTACGCTGAATATAACAAACCTCTTTATATGGCCCTTATAGGCTACGAGAAAGCATTTGATTCCATAGAAATACAAGCAGTTCTAGAAGATTTACATCGGCAAAGGGGTACCTGACGTATACGTGTAAGGAACACCTACAAATATTGCACAGTCACACTACTCCTACATGAGAGGAGCAGAAAAATTCCGATCAAGAGGGGTGTCAGATACGATCTCCCCGATGTTATTCATTGCATGTTTAGAGGAAGTGTTCAAATGTCTATAAAGTGGGAAGAAAATGTAGTTAGAATAGACGGAGAATACCTAAGCAATTTAAGGTTTTGCAGACGACATTGTGCTCTTTAGCAATGATGGTGACGAACTACGAAACATGATTGATGACCTAGACCAGGGAAGATTTAAAATAGCACTAAGAATGAAAAGGCAAAAGACCAAAATTATGCTCAACAGTATAGCTAAAGCATAGGAATTTAAAATTAGCAATGAATCCTTACAATGTGTGAACGAATACGTACGCGTATACCTTGGGCAGTTACTAACAGGGGCGCCTACCCACGAAAAGGAAATCCTCCGCAGAATTAGAATGGGATGGAGCGCATTCGGGAGGCATTCCCAAATCATGACTGGAAACTTGCCACTGCCACTAAAGCGAAAACTATTTAATCACTGCATTCTTCCAGTACAAATTCACGTTGCAGAAACAAGGAGGATAACGAAAAAACTAGAGATGAAATTAAGGCGCACGCAGTGTGCAATGGAAAGAAAAACGATAGGTGTAACACTAGGAGATAAAAAACGAGCGGAGCGCGCTCAGAGAACAGACAGGAGTATAGCCGATATTCTAATATCTATTAAAGGAAAAAAGTGGACCTGGGCAGGACATATCATGCGGAGGACAGATAACAGATGGATAGTAAGAGCGATGGAATGGATACGAAGAGAAGGAAAACGCAACAGAGGCAGGCAAAAGGTTAGATAGAGCGATGAAATTAAGAAGTTCGCAGGCATAAAGTGGAACCAGCTAGCTCAGGATAGGGTGGATTGGAAATCATTGGGAGAGGCCTTCGTCCTGCAGTGGACGTAATGCAGGCTGATGGTAATGATGATGATGATGATTGCGCTTCCAATAATCAATAGATTGTTTGCATTCTTTATATAACAAAACAAGCGTCATCAAAGTCGGTGCCCTAGTTGCACAGAAAAACAACTTCTGCCTTCCCATGTAAAAAAAAAGCATAGTAGAATACCTTGAACTTAATCTTCGTTAGCTCTGTGCATAAATAATGGCACAATTAAAAAATTGCTTGCTACCATCACTATATATCTTCTTCCTACAACCACTAACTAGACCATTGAGAACGTTGGCGAATGCGGGTGGGCCAAGTTGACTAGAATTCAGGTATTAGTCCTAGTGAGCCCCATGGATGGATGGATGGATGGATGGATGGATGGATGGATGGATGGATGGAAAAACTTTATTGAGGTCCATTAGGTCGCGCTAGTTTTCTATCGCGAAGCGGGCCGCTCCCACGTTGGGACAGAAAGGGATAGCCAATTCGGCCGCTTCGCGGGCCCGTTGGACTGCCCATAGCTGCTTTTCTAAGTGCACTAGAGCTGCGTCCCACCGCTCTTCAGTATTGTCCTTGTCGCTGTGGGAAAGAATATAATTTGTGAGCGCTTCTTAATGTGTTCTGTTTATTTTGCCGATATGTGTTTGCTTGCCGAGTATTATTTCGGTTAGGTTCACGTCATTGTTGACGCCGGTGTAGCCGATGTATATTCTCACAATCATATCAGCCCATGCATTCTTCCACCTTGGTGCGGAAGAATGGGCTGAAAATGAACTGATTGCCTCTGGCTGACTCCGATTTCGGGATTTCCCTCGCAAAATCGGCGACAGCCAACGGCAGTCGCTCAAAAATCAAAGTTTAGAGAATTTTTTAAAGAGCAGCGCGTGTGACATAAATTTAACTTACCGTGAATTAACAGTACTATGCTGGTGGGAAATCATCGAAAAAATTTCGATAGGTACGACGCGTTAGTTTTACTAGAATTATATGCCTTAAAAGTTGTAACATCTGTAAATGTGAAAGTGCCCTTTTGATACGATTTCTTTTTCGAGAAACTCGAGCCAAATTTTGCAAAACGAAGGTTGATTCCTTTTTGAGGAGACATTTGCCCACCTCATATACAGATTTCGCTGAAAACACTAAGATTCTTGGTTTTCCCTCACCTGAACACGTAGCATGCAAAGATCCGAGAACGGGTAGACTGCGTATATATACGTACAAGCGTGCGCATGCCACAGAAGCCTAAGTACGACGCCGTATACGCTGTGTCCATGAGTTGGAAACATAGCTTACTGGTATACAAGTTGGACCTATCAGAAAACATACCTTTCTAAGAAATTGAAAGGCCGAACTTTTGGGAAATTGACGGCTACTTGTATGTGTGGGCCGAAACGAAAATGGCGTCTTTTGGATGCACAGATCTGCGCACTGCTACAGGGAACACGCGAGACGCAGGCGCACATGGAACCAAAGAAGGTGGCTCACGTCGTCTGCTACAGCGCAGGAGCGCAAAGCAAAAGCGAGCGGCGCTAGAGTGTATTTGCGGCTAAACGCCTTGCTTTGCTCTCCAGCGCTACACACGATGAGGCACCTCCTTTGTGAAGCCTCTCCATCGCATACACTGCCGCTTTGCATACTAACTGGACATCTCTATCACATCTGCGATGACACATTTCTGAGACCTTGCCCATTACAAGATATTGCTGAAAGTTGAATATTAACTTGAATGTGGGCAGCGCAAATCACCCTGAGACGTTTATGAGACTGTTTATCCAGGGGATTTGCGACGTAAATACGCAATGGTCGCTGCACAGTACGCTGCTGGTTGGCTGGGTTAGTTGTAATTGAGACTTTTGATGAAGTTCCAGTGCCTTTATACTTCCCATTTTGAAAAAAGTATACTTCCCTGCAATGCCCGCAGTTGGATATTTTAGTATAACGACGTTTTTTAGGACAACCACAGAACAAAACCCTTCAGCCATTTCTGACACTAGGATATCAGATGTTCCATGTTGGTCCATGAAATTGCTGCGTTGGACTTGGATCTGAACATCCAAAGGATATTGACACCCAATTCTGCACTCGTGTATGTGGAGCTTAATTACAAAAAAAAAAAAAGATATCCATCAGGCGGTAAACGCTGCACTGCCCAGCTGCAGTTGCAACATTGGTATAACGAAGTCGGTAAAATCGACAATTTACGTCTTTATATTGAAACTTCGTTAAAGTGAAATTCAGTCTTTTATTATAATCGCCGGAGCATTCTGTTTTAGCATGGAATGCCGCAAAGATTTCGAATAATGCAGTATAAAAAAGGGTAATTTCAACAACTTTCAGAATTTTTGAACCGCGGTGGTCTGGTGAAACGCGCCGCCGAAGCACCAGTCACACCAGCTGTACGTCACGCGTATAGAGCCGAAACAAATGGAAGTACAACACACCGTGGGGTATGTTCAGAAAAGGACAGACCAAGAGGGGTACCGAATACCGATTATTTCTTGTTTTTAGTGAAATTTTTATATGAGGGGGGCAAATGTACGAAATTTAGCACAGATTTCCTACTTCACTGCAGGTGGAAAAGAGCACTTTCGCATGCTATGTTAGGATCTTGAAGGCCTAGAATTCTGAGCTAACACATTGTACCTGCCGATACTTCTTCCCGGCTATTCTACAGCAGTTGTACCATGAGAAGTTAAGTTTATGTGGCGTATACAGCGCTTTTTTGAAAAATCACCAAACTTTTATATTGAAGCAACGACCTCTGGCTGAAACCACTTTCTTTTTCTTGTTTAACTAAAGCAGTGAAGCTGAAAATATTTAGGCGAATTGTCCGAAACGTGTTCTCCAAGATGAAATAAAAGATATCCATTAAACATAGTGTTCATTTCGTTATAAGATCACAAAAGTACCAAAACTGCTGAAGTAGCGAAAACTGAAGGATATCAAATTCCTGTTCAAAAATAATAATCATTGCTGCTTTCTGCAAAAAAAAAATATGCCTCGTAAATGTACTACTGCAAAAAAAATATGTTGCGTTATGTTATTCTAAATGAGACAATTGAGCCCTTTTTTACCTATGTATGGCTACTCCAACAATTAATGTGCTGCGAATTCTAATAATAATAATAATAATAATAATTTAAAAAGATCAAGCCAGTTCCACACCTGTGAAATCTGAGTAGACAGCGGAGCTGGCAAGCAAGCGCCACCAGCTGGCGAACGCAGAAAAAGTTCTTCCTTCATCGTCTTCTTCTTTCATCTTTATATATTCCTACATCGTCTTCTTTGTCATATTTCTTTGTTTATCATTACACTCTCCTTCTTCGCTCATCCTCACCCTCACTTCTCTTTCCCACCAGCCGGTTGTGCTATGATTTACCCTCTCGCCTTCTCCTTTTCCTCCTCCTCACCCTTACATCAGTCCTTACCACCACTTCCCTCTCCCGTCCCCTCGATAAACTATTCGCAATTTCCAGCTACGGCGGCGCCGCCACGCAGCAGCCGCCGAAAGCTGTGATCTGGGCACGAATTATAGTGTACTAGGGTATTTTAGTGCAATATAGTACAAATGCTTGCCTGCCGACAACGTGCAAACCCTGCTTCGTCATCGCCGTCTTTCGCGGATACTTGCGCGTGAGGCAAGTGGATTACGAGGGGCTTTGTTCGTGTGATATTGTGGTGCTTTTCTATTTCAGTAATGGGAAGGTAAGGAATCAATCACTTGTGCTCCACCTCGCAATAACAGAATATTTGCTGGTGTTTTACGTGTCAAAACCACGATATGACTATGAGGTGCGTCGTTGTGGAGGCATCCCGAAATTTCAACCCACCTGGGGTTTCTTAACGTGCCTTGACAGTACACCGACCTCTAGCATATTTCGCCTTCATGCAGCCGCACACTCATTGCTCAAACCGCACTGCTGAAGACGTTGTAACTCAGTTTTCTTTCTTTCTTTTTTTTTCAGGGGGGTAGCGGTATCTCAACCCGCGCACAGGGAAGCAAGCAAGCAAGCAAGCAAGCAAGCAAGCAAGCAAGCAAGCAAGAAAGAAAGAAAGAAAGAAAGAAAGAAAGAAAGAAAGAAAGAAAGAAAGAATTGTGGTTTACGGCGGCTCAGCTCGCTGTGAGCGTCGCTGTAGCCGCCATATTTTGCATTTCACTGTGTAATACTCTACTATTAGTTCATTATGTACGTCGCCCTGATGTGACTTTAAAAAATAGCAGTTTGCGTATTTAACCTACCCGCTATTTAGCTTAGCGGCTACTGTTTGTCTTGCTGCTCGATGTCGCGGGATATCCCGGCCACGGCGGCTGTATTTTGGTGGCGGCCATGGCCGCCACCAAAATACAGCCGCGCGGAGCCCTCCACTACGGCGTGTCTCATAATCATATCGCTTGACATTTCAAACCCCATCAACTATTTATTATTATTATTAAAGAACCTGAAATATTTCACCGACAGGGTTATTTAGTAATTATAACTTCCTAACCGCATTGAATCAAATGTCATAATAAAGAAACGTAAATTTGACGTGGTGAAGTTGCGTTGATTCACGATCTGCGACCAAGAACACCCACGCATTTTTTGTGTAGACATGCCATCGCCCGAAAACGCCAACAGGCCTTGCTCAAGTGTGAATGACAAGCATGAGCAGGCGAGTACCTTGCCCATGCTGCTGACGGGACGAACGTAAAGGCTACATGAGCGGCCTCCTTACATTTAGGGTTTGCGTTTGTTCGCGCTGCTACTCAATAGCTGTCTCTTGCACAGTTTTCTTTTCTTTTTACACGTGCATATTTACTATAGAGTAAAAGGACAGAAGTGAATGAGTCCAGCAAGTTGTGAACTTTGAAAATACACGCGCGCCATAAATTAGACTTCGGAACATGTTTCACGTGTGGTGCTGAAATACGTAGAATGATACCACAGAAAAAAAAAGATGCAGAAACAGGATTTTACGTTCCCGAAAATTCATGGCATCGTTACAAAGCACGCCGCATATTGGAGTTTTCTGGATTACTGTGGCCTTTTGGGTGCTCCTTACGTCCATTTAAATCAAAATGAAGAGGTGTCCTTGCATTTGCCACTACAGAAATGCAGTCACCGCTGCTAGGAATCAAACACAAAATGGCTGTGATTGGGGCTTGTTGGTACTGATGTACAATGTGAAACAGCGCAAAAAACGGGACTTACGTTCGTCCCGTTTTCTGCCCTGTTTCACGTGGTGAATCGAACACACATCCTCTAGCTTAGCAGCGCGACACGCCACCTGCTTCTGCGCTACACAACCATTCGTGGGGTCACCTCGCATGTGCAGCGCCAACAAAGACGAGGCCTGAACAATGCACGGTCACTGTGACAATTTTCAGGCCGTAGCATATGTGCTCCGCTTTGAGCGCCTTCTCGTCTTCAAGCAGGCAGCACATCTGTGACCCTGACGCGCCCTCCGGGTGCGACATTACGCTTTGAAGCGTAACCTGTTTCCTGAAGGGGAACCCTGAAGGGAAAGTTTTACGGCATAAAAAAGATCCTAGCCACAAGCGGCAACAACCAGTGCTCAAAACAGAGGTAGCGATGCCCGCATGCCCACACACTGCACACGCGACCACCGGATTGACAGCCATGTTGGATAAATGATGATGATGATGATTTGTGGCCGTACCCTTTAGATCGGGTGGACGCATTATTGCATCCTAGCCGGATGTGAAAAGAAAAAAATAATAATAAAATAAAAATAAAATAAAATAAAGCCATAATACAGTAAAGCAGGCAGAACGGGGCGGAATTTGCAGTCATCGTCTCACTGATGTCCCCACATTCGTAGACGGGCCTTCGCAACCGAAACTGCATCGTATCGCTGGTCTGCAGCCGACTCAAATCCCAGTGCCACGGAAGCGAGGTGTGGATTCTAAGTGGTGCCCCCTATAGTCACTGAAAGTTTTTGTACAAGGCTATGCTAGAGTTCTAGTACACTCTAGCTATGCTATGCCTTACCCTCTCCCCTCCATCTTTCCTACCCTCCTCCTCACCCTCACAATCCGCCTTTTCCATTTTCCTGTGCTGCCACCTCTCGCACACTGCTCGAAACGTTCCGGTAGGGGTGGCCGGTTTCACTGTCACTCCTACCACACGGATAGAGTGTACTAGAACTTTTGAGTGGCGCGAGCGCCTGCCTTTGCGCGGCCGTTTCAGCGTGGAAAGATGCGGTGGCGCTGGCGTCGACCAATCTACCCGGGCGGATGGCTGACAGGCGTTCCGCGTACGCGTTCTCTCCGTCGCGCCCAGGATGATTTAGGGGCGAAGCTCCTTAAAGCGGCACCCGTTCGTCCCTCGTCGTAGTCGTAGTAGTGCGTAACCAGTCTTACGCTTTGACCTCCAAGGTAGTGCCGGTGGGAGATTTCTCCTGTGCGTTGTTGCACAATAAAAAAAATTCGCAGCGTGCGCGTTAACTAAATGCCGAATTCTTCTGTCTCTCATTCCCCATTAGCAGCCATTGGCATGTTCCAGTAGGAAACGTTAGTAGAAGTAGAAGTGTTAAAAGCCGACTTCTGCTGTCTCTCATTCCCAGTAGCAGCCATTGTTTACCTCCAAGGTAGTGCCTGGTGAGATTTCTCCTGTGCGTGATTAAACAATAAAAATTTTGTTCAAAACGCCGTTGATTGATGAACCAACGAAAGACGCCAGATGTTTTCTAAAAGCAAAACGAAAAGACGCCAGATGTTTCTAAAGCAAAACGAAAAGACGCCAGCTGCTTAACGAAAGACGCCAGATGTTTCTAAAGCAAAACGAAAAGACGCCAGCTGCTTAACGAAAGACGCCAGGTAAAGCAATGGTTTTCATCTGCAACCAGTGCAAGAACCACTTAGCTTACATTTCACCGACCACAAAGCGGTCATAATGAAAGGACAACGGAAACCAGCAATAAATGTTTGATAAAACATTTAATCAATCGTTTCACGTCATTTTTATCGGGCGAATTAACGGAAGAAATTTCACGGTTTAACCGATGATTACTTCCAGGAGCTTCGCCCAATCTCATCATCATTCACCTCGTGGATCTGCCGTAAATTTTTTTTCATTCCTCGTTATAGCCACCCTTTTCAAAAATTTTAATGCAAATAAATATTATTTGACATTATTGTTATTGAAGTTGCCGCCGACTGTATTGCAGCCTGAAGTAGCGTAGCACATCGTACCGCGCATAACGAGCGCGTCCCCCCCCCCCCCCGCCTTTTTTTTTTTACAGTGTACACTTACACGAGAAACCAGCTAGCCGGTACACATCGGAAGCCTCCCTCATCCCCCCTCCCCCACGAAAAAAAAAAGGAATGTGTTGCACATAAGTCGAAGAACTCCTCGCCCGTTACACGTATATAAAACACCAATGTTGAAATCAAATAAAGGGCGCCTTGCTTGTGGTTGCGTTCACTCACAACAAAAGCAGGCTTTATTGACATTGTCACTGTCTGAAGAACAGCAGAGTTTTTACAAAGCTCCCTGTCATCATTTTAATATCGGAATGCGTTTATTGTTGTAGGACCCACAATAATGCACATACGTAATACTGCAGAAAAACGCCTTCAGTGAAACACAGCAGCGCAAGATTTCGAGAGTTTAAATAAGCAACAGCACGGCAAAGTCGTATTAACAATTGATAACGTGAAAATACAAGGTTCGCATACTTATACTAATACATTTGCAATTAAAATTATAAAAAGCATAAAATTATAGAGCCAGGATACACCATATAACACAAAACAAAACAGAATGCAGAGCTTAGGTTGTCTTCCTAAAATGCATTTGAATAAAAAATGTTATTTTCGTTGCAAAATAGTTTAAACCGACTCTAAAGCGGAACAATGAATCGGCTTAGTCCGAGTAATTATGCTCTGAGAACCCTAAAGCTGCTAAATTAACCATCACAGGTTTATTAATACAAAAAGATTCAGGCAGGGCCTCGACGTCCCGACATGGGAGACCTGAGCCCGGGTCTTTAATAATCTGCAGGACGTTGAATAAAGTTTTCCATCCATCCATCAAGAACAAATTTTATTTTCAGATTTCGCGTCAGAATTTCCACGTTTTCTTGCTTACAAACCTATTCTCGGAAAAATCATCTCTCTTCTTGGTGCCCCTTTAAAAAATTAAGAGTGCAATAACATATGCACGAAAGCTGACATCTTTTTTATGCCAATGCAGCAATTTATAGCCTAAGTTTCAGCTGCTGCTGTGCGCTTCTTCGTTTCTCATCGCGCCACTTGTTGAGACCCTTTATATAGAAATGCATACGCCTGACCACGCAAAAGCTGGTCAACTTAGCAGTTAATGACTTGCAACCAGCACCCCCAATGCTTCTTCTGTTGATCACTGCCAGGACATCCAAGATGCTTTGTGTAAGTCACTCTTACTAAAGCAACCAGTGAAAATGTCTTCAAGTTCACTAATAAAGACAAAAGGTTTCGGAGAAGGGTACAGAAGACCACCGAAATCACAAGGTTTCACGTGTTTCGGGGCCTTAAAAAGGGATAACTTGCGACTTTGTTGCACACACGGATATGCAGTTGTGCAACCTGGCGCGTAACAATGGTTTAAACGTTGTTTTATTGCCATTTCGCGACCAAAACAGAGATGCCGACTACAGAGGCTACCATGCCGCCGAGCAAACCTGGGTAGATTGGGCGATGGCAGCGCCGCCGCTACTTTCGCCGCAAGTTGGGCAAGGGGCAAGCAAGGGAAGAGCGCCGCGGTCGCGCCACTCAAAAGCTTCTAGTACACTCTAACACGGAGGTTGCGCGTTGCATGAGTATGCGGTAGTTCGGCGTTGGCGCGTTCACCGTAGCAATGAGCTCTCCAGGCCAACATATCTTTCCGGGAGGCTACCTGGCCCTTACCGATGGCTGGCTCAAAAATATACGTGGATCCCAAGCGCGGCCATGTGCGTTTGACAGCCATGTTTTTTCGACTGCCCTTTTCAAGCTTTCCGTCCATCGCGATCTCATGCAACGCTTGGGAAACGGAAAACACCAATTGCACATCCCTTTGCAGAAGTAGAGTTGCATCCTTTCACAACACACGTCGTCGGCATCGTGCCGGCGTCGAGCTCTTGCATGAAATAGACCGCCGCGGTGGTGTAGTAGTTACGGTACTCGGCTGCCACCCAAAAAACGCGGGTTCGATCCCGGCTGTGGCGGTCGCATTTCCGATGGAGGCGAAAATGCCAGAGGCCCGTGTACTGTGCGTTGTCAGTGCACGTTAAAGAACCCCAGGTGGTCTAAATTTCCGGAGCCCTCCGCTACGGCCTTTCTCTCCTCTTTCCCTCCCTTTCCCCCACCCGCACGGACGCTTAGCCGTGGTCCCTACATGGGCTGCAGAAATTAACGTCCTTTCCTAACCGAACCACAATCATTATCTTGCATGAAAACTATCTGCTCACATGCGCACGCAACGCGATCCGCGTCCGGTGAGTGCTCCGCTCTACCCCTACCAAAATATTTCGCGAGCTTCCCGCCAGAACCGGCGCATGCGCAGTGGCGCCATGAAAAAGACGGATTCTAACTCCCACACGGTTGCTATACTATACTATGCATGGCTATGTTACTCTAAGGGCTGCTTGGCACATACCTACTTTCTGTGGCGCATTAACTATATACTACACAAGGTTATGCCATGCTTTAACCTCTCCCATCTTTCTTTATTTCCCCTTCACCATTACTTCCCTTTCTACATACTCCCTTTCTATATACTCCCTTACTATAATATACTATGCATGCCTATGCCATGTTAGGAGCTGCTTGGTACATATCAGCTTTCTGGGGCGCATACCGACCTGACACGACCCCGGATTGAATCCAAGCCTCAACATCTCCGCTGTTAAAGGAGTACTGACACCAATTTTCGAAGCTGAGTTTACTCCACCATACAACTCTCCTATATGCGTAGACAGCTCTGAGCAAATTTTAAAGGTCCCATGACACCAAAATTTCAAACGCAAGATGCTTGCGTTAATTGGTTTTCCTGCATACGAAGGCGACCTTGACCGAGTGTTAGCGGCGAACGTCGCCTCTAAGTAATTTTAATATGGTTTCAAAGTAAGCGGGAATGCTCATCCGAGCTTGCAGCACCTCGCGACATCGCCACTAGTATGACGCAGTTAGTGGGCCATCTGCGACGTTTCACTTCTGTAAGTTGACATCGTGACGTCACAGAGAGACACGGGCGCCCTGCGCTATGGCCTCCGAGCGTGGCCTCCGAGATTGGTTGCCGCAGCCGATCGCGGAGGCCACGCTCGGAGGCCATAGTTTTTTGCTTCCTTTCCGTGTTGGTCGCTCAAGCGTACATTGTACACACGCTATGATGCAAAGCGGGTGCGGCGAGCAGACGAATTCAACAACTGGTCTGGCGCTCGCGCTCTCCGCAACGTCACCGAATCTTGAGCTCACGCGATCAGTGCCTGCGCTCACTTCCGACAGCCGCCGCGCTAGCCCCGCGGCGCTAGTTTCTTGCAGTTTTTGGCGCGTGTTTCGAAGCTTCATTAAAACTGAACAATATTAACGATGCTGTGACTAATTAGACCTCATGCTGGAGAATTTGGCACTCCATCCCATGATTACAAGACACTGTTCTACTCATTAGAACATAAATGCTTCCAACAAAAAAAATGGCTGTCATGGGCCCTTTAAGCTCAGGAAATGCTGATAACATATTTTAATTTGACGTCAAAGTCAATATTCACATGGCGTGCCTACTGACATCGACACTAATGTGACGTCAGGCTACAGTACAAATTTTGGTGACTTCACGCAGCAGTATGGCAAGTTGTGATGACGTCAGGTACAAAAACATGCAAAATGGCCGCTTCCGCGTCACTCTCGGTAGTCTGCTCTCGCCGTTCAGTCGCCGTAGCTGAGAGTGCCCGTGAAGCGAGCGAGCAAGGTCGAATTACCCTCTATCATCGTGTGTGCCCACGTATAATCGAAAGGCAAGCTCGCTATGGTGCCGACATTTTGCCCCTGAAATGCCGCGGAGGTTTCGGAGGCCACCTTAGCTTACCGCGGCCTCCGGAGTCACGCCGACACCCACCGTGCGTGCCGTACGTTGCATCTTGCACTGTGCCGAAGTATTTGCTGTCGTCGCGGAGTCGCTATACAAAATTTTATACATCGTAGACCCCGCGCTTGCTGCAGGCGCTGTACGCGAGAGACCACTGGGCGAAAACGTCACGATTTTTTGCGGGAACACGTCACGAGGAGCTCATTACTATGCGCATACTGTGTCGTGACGTCAGGCTACAGTAGGAACCGAAACCAGCTTTTAAAGGCATGCTGTAAATAAATTTTCACGGCGCGCTCACGTTTACCAGTACGTTTTCTGGGCTCTGGAGGGCTTGGCCTTTCATTTCATGCAAAAGAACGCCAACTGAAAATTTTCGTGGCAGTACTCCTTTAAATTCACTTATGTATTAAATTCTCCCCGCACTTTTGTTGGTGCCGCAATGACGAGTGATTCGGGGTGTGTCATTCTTATTATGAGTCACGAAATAATTGACCTTGAATTAACAGGGCTCCAATATCCGTGCCCTTATGTTCAGGTAGCAGGCACGCGACAGCATGTAAAACATCAGGTTTTCCCTCTTTTCTTTCTTTTTTGACAGCAGAGCTTGAGTTCCAGCACTGGCTGGTGGCTGCTCAAAACTGGACGGAAAGAGTATGAAAATGAGGAGAGGTGGTGCAGAGAGAGAGAAAGAGAGTGAGAGAAATAAAGTAAAAATAAACTTTCCAGGCGAGAAGGGGTTCAAACCCGGGTACCCTCGATCCGAACTACTAGGATATACAGCCACTTGCAGACCACGCATTTATGGGAACCTTTTCTTCTTTATTTTTAAGCCAGTTTATTGACACCGCACAAACATAAATAGCAGGTAACAGACAGTTTTTTTTCTTAAACAGCAATGCAGACTACTACAGTAGTCTCGATGGTGATATTTCTTAAAAGAGCCATAAACAGTGGAGGCGAAGGCCAAGACGTACTCAAACGAGTAAAAAAAAATGCAAATTCCGTCAAGTGCGAAAACACTCTGGTACTTGGCCATTGCGGACCTTTTTGGAAGAGCGAGGTTTTTATTTGCCATGGGGATCCCATTGTTTTATTTGTAGAAAACCAGAGACAATAGATCGCGCATTTATGGAAACCATATCATTGCGTTGTACCGACGAATGTAACTGTTATATATCAGCATTTGGACGATCGGGCAAAGACGAGAAAGAAGCAGCGTCAACCGCGCTCTGAGCTCGTGACCGCGCAGCGTTTCGGCAGCGTTCAAGATGCAATAAAATGAACTTCATAATACTGGCGACGAGGGAACGAGACCCCGAGGAACAACGTTTCCTTGAATACGATGCCTAAAGGCAAGTTACAAGAATTTGTGCCCGGCACCGCCTGGTCATCATGGGTAGAGCGTCTGGAGTTCTACTACGAAGCCAACGACATCGTCATATATCTTCCAAGAAGCGAGCGGTTCTGCTGACTCTCTGCGGTAAGCAAACCTACGAGAATCTGAGGGCCCTGGTGGCACCACTGAAGCCTTCTGAGATGGAATTCGAGGACATCATCAAACTACTAAACCACCACTTCGACCCCAGGCCGTCCGAGTTACTTGGGCGCTTTCACTTCCAGAAACGAGACCAGCTCGCTAACGAATCTGTAAAGGAGTATGTGACAGCTCTGCGGACTTTGGCAATCGACTGCAACTTCGGCTACGTGGACACGACGACTGGAGGTCGTGATACATTGGGTGCAAGCGCGGAAGCCCAGTTCCAAGGAGGGAGTACATGGCTTCCTTTGGAAGTTATGCTGCGAGACAGATTGGTATGTGGAATCCACGATTCTAATCTTCAACAACGGTTGTTAGCTGAGGATAAGCTAACGTTTAAAAAAGCGTACGAGATCGCTGTGACAGCCGAATCAGCAAAAGATCAGCAGAGACAGATTCAAGCCAGTCAGCAACAGGCCAACAGTTTCAGTGTACATCGTCAGACTTTTCGCGAGTGTCCTGCAAGAAAGGCGCCGCAGTGTTTCCGATGTTTAGCAGATCACAATGCCGACAAGTGTTTCTTCAAACATGCTACGTGTAACTTCTGCCGGAAAAAAGGTCACATCGCGAAAGCTTGCCTATCTAGAAAGGCTAAACCAAGGAAGTACCAAGAAAGCCATCACTTAGAGGAGAAGGAGGAAGTTTTAGAGGAACAGGAAGACAGCCTTCTTACTGTTTCTCACACGGGTCTAGAGATCGCAACAACAGCTAAGTTTGTTGTGACAGTTCGACTATCTGGTCGGTCACTCAAGATGGAAGTAGACTCAGGAGCGGCGTTCTCTATAATAAGTGTAGCGACGTTCGCCAGTCTCTGGCCTGAGGATGCACCGGTGTTACGGGAACGAGCGATCACTCTGCGGACATGGTCGGGAGAATGTTTGGAGATCTTGGGCTCCGTTCTCGTCGATGTGTCATTCAACAACAACACGGCGCGGCTTCCGTTGCTCGTGGCCGAAGGTGCTGGAGCCAGCTTGCTCGGAAGAAACTTGTTCGACAAACTGGGAATTACGCTACATGGGCTGAACAACCTCACGGAAACAACAGTCGACGCTATATTAGCCAAGTTCTCGTCGGTGTTCAGTGAAGGTTTGCTTGGACATTTAGGAACACCTGTACACATCGAGCTTGCTGAAGGCGCAACAGCCAAGTTTTTAAAGTGCCGGCAAGATGTCGAGAACTCGACAAACTCCAGGCGCGCAGGGCATCATTGAGCCAATTTCCGCTTCTGAGTGGGCCACTCCAGTTGTTGTGAGGAAGAAGAATGGATCACTGCGATTGTGTGGGGACTACAGGAGCACAGTAAATGCAAGCATCAGGCCAACTGCGTATCCTCTTCCAACGACAGCTGAGTTACTAGCAACGCTTCGTGGAGGGCAGATATTTTCAAAGATTGACTTGACACAAGCTTACCAGCAGTTGCACGTCGACAAGGCCACTTCAGAGATACTAACTATAAATACGATTAAAGGCCTGTACGCAGTGAAACGTCTCCCATTTGGTGTTTCAGCCTCGCCATCCACATTCCAACGCTTCATGGATACTCTGCTCGCTGGACCTCCCGGTGTTAGCGCTTATTTAGACGATATTCTCATCATGGGAGCATCGAGCGAAGAGCATTTACAGCGATTGGAAGCAGTTTTACAGCGTTTGCAACAAGCAGGTCTCAAAGCAAACAAGGAAAAATGTATATTTGGCGTGCGTAAGTGCAGCTTTGGGGATACAAATTAAGTGAGCTCCAAAGGAGTTGAGCCTACTTCCGAAAAAGTTGAAGCAATAACGAGTGCGCCAGAACCAAATAAGTCGGAGCTGTCGGAGCTACAATCATTCTTAGGAATGATAAGTTTGTTTTAGAGAGGGCGCTGCGGTCGCCGATGAGAGCGGACGCGTCTCGCATCGGCTGCGTCGATTTATGAGTGTTTCCGCAGGGTTTTTGAGCTCTACACCTGAAACCGGCACTTCATCGGAAAGAGCTAGTCATCGCGAACCCAAGGATACCAACATTTTGGGTGAGCGTGAACTTTGCCTATTTTTACGGCACAAAACCCACTTGCACCACGGTTGTGCGCGGCTAGGCCTAACGGCGGTTAGGCCTGCCGCATCCGTTGTCGGCGTCGACAACTGAACGACATAGCACCGAGATGGACATAGACGAGGCAGGAACTGGGGAAACCCCTGACAATGCATCCGAAGAAGCAAGGAGTGCTTCCACGAGCGAAGACGCGGACGGATGGATCCAAGTCACGCGCAGAAGACGCCGCGCGAACGCCACCGAGGTTGCTGCAAAGGAGGAGACGCGTTCACGAAGCGCGACGCGCCGAGGCGGCCGCAGCATTGTGAGCAAGGTTCTGCGAGCAAGCAAGATGCCCAGATTACCAAGGGATGACATCAAGATTGTTGTTCGACCGAAAGACGGCCTTGATATAAGGAAAACGTGTGGCACAAGTCTCGATGAGGCCATACGTCAAGAAGCGGGAGTTGCCGACGAGGAGGTGATCACTATCTGTCCTAACCCCACGCAAAACATCTTGGTGATAAGTACACCGGACGAAAAAACAGCGACAAAAATAGCCAAGATCAAGGTCCTGACAATCAACGGAAAGAAACATGAGACCAACGCGTACGTTTCGGCGCTCGAGCAAATGGCGAAGGGGATTCTCCGCAACATACCCCTCATGTATACGCAAGACCAACTATTGAATGCGCTGGTGAACACGAGAAACCCCTCTCTCACTTACGCCAAAAGGCTCGGCAGTACGATCAACGTGATACTGCTGTACGAGGGAAACAGAGTCCCCACATGGGTCTACTTCAATAGCATCATGTTGCGAGTATCTCTGTACCGGAAACAGATAGACTTTTGCAAGGAGTGCGGCAGGCTCGGCCACCGACCCGACGTGTGCCCCAGACCTGATGTCAAACTGTGCCCGATCTGCGGACTGAAGAACCCGAGCAACGCACACGAGTGCACGCCCAAGTGCCGGATATGCGGCGAAGGTCACCCCACGGCAGATCGCACATGCAAGGGCAAATATAAGGTGCCGCACATCGTCAAGCAGCGACGGTGGCGGGCGAGAACAAGAGAAGAACGAGACCTTGCAGTGGACGGAAGAAAGATGTCACCCCAGCGGATCCCGTCACCGTCGGGGTATATTACGGCGGAGGTGAAAGGCCGAGGTCGGTCGAGATCGAGATCCCCTTCGACGGTAAGACGACGGAGCCGTAGTCGTAGCAGAAGCAAGAGCAGAAGTCGAAGCCGGAGTAGAAGCCGGAACCGAAACTACCAGAACCACCCCACTGCAGACGACGCACGGGCCGCACCGGGGAAACAGAGTGGGCAACGCAAGGTCACGTGGTCTGGCATAGCCGCGGGAAGAGAGTGTGTCGAGATCCCACCCCTCTCTGGATGCCCGAGAGGAGTCCCTGACACCGCCCTGTCAGCGACAATGGAAAAATTGGACAGAGAGAACAAGGAACTTAGAGAAGAGCTGGCCAGGGCCAGAAAGCAGAACGAAACCTCAGCGAGGAAAATTGACGAGCTCCAGCAGACGCTGAACGAAATCCTGAAGCGCATGGAAGGATCCTCAGGAGTAATCACTTCCACTCCTCGCGGCGCCGCCGCTCAAGACAATGCGACCGCGACAGGAGGAGAAGGGTAGACGGACATGTGTTTCAGTGACGACGCGCAGGCGACGACAGGCTTAGTCTAAGCGCAAGAGCCCGAGCGGTGCGCAAACTGCAGAAGGCGCCGCAAGCCACGCACAAGTGCCAAAACGACCAAGGCCAGGAGCCGGAAAAATAAACGCGATCGAAGAGATCGTCAATAAACTAACCGACAAAACAGAGCGAATGCTTGAGATGCTCCTGACGAGGCTCAACGAATCCGACGCACAACGGAACGCGCAGTACGTCGAGGTCAACGCCCATCTTGCGGCCGTGAATAAGCGAATCGAAGATATAGAACGTAGGTCGACGCAAACGCAGCAACAACACCCCCAGCAGTCCGGAAGGGTCGGGGTAGCACAAGTTGTTAATGTGCCAGCCATTCTTAACAAAGGATGCAACACCAACGCCACCCGCACAGGGGCAGGAGGGACGCACGGCCAGTCGTGTCCCCCCAACACCTCTGCACAACAATGATGGCTGCGTCCCGCAAGTCCCGCGGCAGACGCATAGTCTGGCAGTGGAACTGCAAGGGTATTAAAAACAAGAAAGCAACGATGGTGCAATACATGAAAACGCTCTCGAAAAACAAACTTCCCGACGTGATTGCAAGAACCTTACGACCGGGCCCAGCTACCAGGCTATGTGACGTGCGGTCCCTCCTACGAATGCACAGGAAGGAACATCAGGGTGTGCACCCTGGTTAAGAGAGGAATAGCCTTCATCGAACACGAACTGGAGGTCGACGATGAGTCGGACGTAGACCACATTTTCATCGAAATCTTGCCGAGCAGAGGAAAAAGAGTGACCGGCCTCTTCGTTCTAAACGTATACAGCACCCCCTCGAAACGTGGCCTAAGGCACACCTTCGACGCCCTCTTTCGTGAAGCGATGGCCAAAGCGGCGTCCGCTCCCCTGCTTATCTGTGGTGACTTCAACGCGCCGCACACGCAATGGGGATACGGAGCTGACTCGCCGAAAGGGAAGAAACTAGCCCGACTAGTCGACGATTTCGGTTTGACTGTGCTCAACGAACCGGCGTCGCACACCAGGATTGGGCAGGGAGCGTGCCGGGACACCTCCCCCGATCTCTCCATATGGTCGGGCGCGGGCGCGGTCGCCTGGTCGAACTCCTTCGAAGATCTCGGAAGCGACCACAGGGTGCTGTGCGTGACTGTGGGAGAGGAGGACTGCGAGATTGACGTCTGCTTAAAGGCCAGAATCGTAGATTGGGAGCAATTCCGGAAGAACAGACAACAAGATAAACAGGAGGGCCCGATCGAAGACATCGGAGAATGGTGCAGGGGATTGCTTGCTGACGTAGAGAGAGTCACCAAAGAGATCGAATGGACGGACTGGCGACAAGAACCCCCGAAAGAAGAAGATGAATCCAGTGCAGGTGGTGGCGACGGTGTTCTCGAGCCGACAAGAGTGGACAGCCGGCTGGCACATCTTATTGAGGCGAAGAAATCCATTCAACGGAGGGCTAGCAAGCAGAAACTCAACAGAAAACTACGCAAGAAAATCACAGAGATTAACCAGAACATCGAGGCACACTGCGCCCGCCTTTGCGAGCAGGAATGGCAGGAGTTATGCGACACGATGGACGGGAATATGAGTGCGGGACGCACCTGGAAGATTCTCAGGCATCTGCTCGACCCAAGCAGCACTAGAACGGCGACTCGTACTGAGATGGCCAAGCTGCGACACAGGTACAAAGACGACCCAGAGGCCTTCGCGGAGGAGATCGTGCCGACGCACCTCGCTCGTCCGGAATGGCGGACTCACCCCGAGTACAGTGGTGCTCCTAATGAGGAACTGGACGCGGACTTTTCCGTGCAAGAAATCAGAGCGGTCCTCCAGTTATTGAAGACCAAGTCGGCTCCCGGTCCTGACAGGATCACGAACAAAATCCAGAGGAACCTGAATGACGACGCCATCGAAAAGCTCTGCGAATACATGAACACTTGCTGGAAGGACGGCCGAATTCCGCAAGAATGGAAGAACGCGGACGTCATACTCATACCTAAGCAGGGCAAACCACTAGAAGTCCGGAACATGAGGCCGATATCCCTTACATCTTGTGTCGGGAAAGTGATGGAGCACGTCTGTCTCAACAGGGTGACGACGCTCCTAGAGAAGCAGGAAGCCTTCGGCACCCATATCATTGGCTTCCGAAGAGGGCTCTCAACGCAGGACGCCATGCTGCAGATCAAAGAACAGGTCGTGAATGCTCCGAGCACTCACGTGCGCGCCCTGCTCGGCTTAGACCTCAAGAGAGCCTTCGACACTGTGAAGCACACAGCCATACTGGACAAGATCAGCCAACTCGGTCTCGGGGCGAGGTTCCACGGATACGTCAGCAGCTTCCTGAGCGGCCGCGAGGCGACGGTCAAAATCAACGGGGCCTCGCCGCGAACTGTCAGAATGGGAGGTGTGGGTACACCGCAGGGCTCCGTGCTCTCCCCCATTCTTTTCAACCTCATCATGATCGGCCTGCCGGAACGTCTCGACGCGATCGAGGGCATCAATCACACGATCTACGCAGACGACATCACGGTGTGGACTACGGAGAACACGAGTATCGGCGAAATGCAAGACAAGCTGCAGCGGGCGGTCCGGGAGGTGGAACGGCACCTCGACGACACGGGACTCGTTTGCTCTCCCGAGAAGTCAGAGATCCTCCTGCATAGACCTCGCAAGAAAGGACCACTTCCGCAGGGCGTGGTGGACGCCCGTCGTCTGTGTCACGACGAGGGAAGGGACTCAAATACCGACGGTGTCCAAGATACGAGTGCTCGGCCTCTGGCTGGAAGAAGACGGTGCCAACCGCGAACTCGTTACTCGACTGCAGAAGAAAGTGGCCGCCGCCACACATCTTGTGCGTCGGGTCGCGAACAAACGAAAAGGAATGAAGGAGCACAACGTAACGAGGCTGATACAGGCGTACGCGCTGAGCCACATAGCATACGTTGCGGCGTACGCAGACTGGAGCAGAAGCGAAACCGAAACGCTGAACGGCGATCCTCAAGGCGTTCAAGACCACGCTGGGTGTACCCCAGTACACGGCTACCGACAGGCTGCTCGAGCTGGGTGTGCACAACACGCTCGAGGAGATCGCCGAGGCCCAGAGAATCGCGCAGCTAGAGAGACTGTCGGGTACCAGAACAGAAAGACAGATTCTCGGCCGGCTAGGCATCAGATATCACGAAGCACGGGGACTGAAAGAAGCATTGCTGCAGGAAGTCAGGGACGCCATACAGACGGAAAACATGCCTAGAAACATGCACCCCGTGCACGACGTGCAAAGGCGTAAACGAAGAGGGGAAGCGATCCTTAAGGCGCACGGAAGAAGAGAGGGCATCCTCTTCGTCGATGCGGCCAAGTACCCGCGGCCCGCCGCGCGACAGTGACGGCGATGGGGGACGACCGCCTCCACCACCGTCGGTACAAACGACCGTGCGAGACGAACCGCAGCAACAAACGCCGTCACCCCTGCTACTACTACGACATCAACGAGAGCAGCGGCAACAACGAAGACAAGGCCAGCAAACGGCGGCGCCGCCTGCCTTCAGTATGGCGGTTGTGGACACAAAAGGAAGGGTCCGAGTCGAGGCATCGGCGAGGCTGCCGTCTGCCGAGACAGCGGAAGAGATGGCCATAGCCCTCGCGGTACTACACGGAGGTGTGGAAGACGACTTGATCATCAGTGACTCCAAGACAGCGATTCGGAATTACACCAAATGCTGGGTGTCCGCTGAGGTGGCGCGCATGCTCAACGACAGGGCAAGAGACTTTGGCTCAGGCACTATTACAAACAAGGCCCTCAATAAGTGGTTCCCTGCGCACGTGGGGGACCTTGGTAGTAGCAACCATCGGAACAACAACAATGCCAACAGCCGAAGAACCGCCGGCATCCCGGCCAACCACAACGAGCGCGCCCACCTCGTCGCGAGGCAGCTTACCCGCCGCGACGCAATCACCAAGAGGGCAGCCACCACCGTTGTTGTGCGGGACTGCGCCGCAGGAACGGCACCTATCAAGTCTGGCACCGCCGCTATCGCCGCCACTATGACCGTTGCGGCCGTCGAAATCACGACGGACCAGGGGGACGCTGATCATGACGCCAAGAGGTTTCCGGCCACTTACCGAGAGGTGCTTGAGCACTACAGAAAGGAACGACAAAAATATCCTAAACCCCACGGTCGGTTAGACAGGTCCCAAGCAGTTGACTTTAGGAGGCTGCAGACGGGCACTTTCACCAACCCCTACCACCTGAACCGCCTGTGTCCCGCGCTGCACCCATCGCCCGGCTGCGTAATTTCACTACATATCCGGAGCAATGCATAGGACGCGTTCTGCGCCGCCATTGGCCGCACGCGAGCCCCACGTCATGAGAGCCGCCCGCTACGCATTTCCGGTAAGTTTGCTCACACACAGCAGTCGCGCAGTGCCCGCCTCCGACGACGGTCGTCGTTCCTACGAACGCGGAGTGGGGGGAGGAATCCGGCGGTGCGGTTGGGGGTTGCGTCGCCTTCGATTCTTCGATTGTTTTCCTTTCGCTGGTGGGTTTTCAAACCTGCGCCAGTTAAGGGTAAACGCGGTGCGCAAGAGACGCTGGTTTGACGCTTGCTGTGTGAGTGCTAGGTGCCGCTCTTTCATCCTTTTTTTGGGCGCTGAGAGCTGTGGGAAAAAGGAGGGAAAACAAAGAAAGATGTCGGATGCGCATGTGTGTGTGTTTTTTGTTTTGGTTTTTTCTCTCTTTCGGGGTGAAGTAGAGAATTTATCAAGGGGCTACGAGGCTCGGCGCCTCAGGGGGAACTATTATTACTAACACAACTGCTCCGAAGGAGCCGCTTAATGTTCTTTTAAAAACGCAATCGCGTTGGGTCTCAGCGGCGGGCGCGCCAGCGCCCGTCGCTGACGCGCCTGGCTCTGGCAGTAGTGACACGAGCAAAAAATAGTGAGAGCGCCGAAGGCGCACCGCGAAGCGGCGACGTATGTCAACGGGCCCTCCACTGACACGGGCGAACCACGGACACGCTTAAAATAGCTATATGGCAGGAAATGCGCCGGCAGCGATAAAATGCCGGCAGCCTTCCCGTGCCAGGCTACTCTCTCTGCCGGCTGCCGGCGCGTGCGACTGTACACATTTACCGGAAATGCGTAGACGGGCTGACGTGCCTCGCGTGCGGCCAATAGCGGCGTCTGTGCATTGCTCCGGATATGTTAAGGAAATACGCCGCCCGGCTGTCCATGGTGTGAGCACGAACGGGCTGATATGGCCCACGTGCTTTGGGAGTGCCAACGCCACGAGGAAGAAAGCAGGAGGATGAGAAGAGCAGGACCTTCTGAAGCACAGTGCCTTCCTGAGAGATGGCAAGCCGCCCTCCTCAGCGGGGCTCCTGAAGACCAAGAGTGGGCCGTCCATCGGGCCAGAGCCATCATCGAGGACCTGGAAAGATATTCCTCGAGCAGTGGACTTCTGGCAGCCTAGCCCCGGGCACAAACCTTAGCCGTTGGACAAATAAAGTTTACCCAATCCAATCCATAAGTTTTTACAGTCGGTTTCTCAGAGACAAAGCGACCATCGCCGAACCGCTGCATCGCTTGTTGGATAAAGAAGTTAAGTGGAGGTGAGACGAATCGCACAAGGCTGCATTCATCAAACTCAAGGAACGCTGCGTAAATGCACAGTTGTTGCACACTACGACGACTCTCGTCCACTGATGTTGAGCTGTGACGCTTCGCCTTATGGCTTAGGAGCTATTCTTGCTCAGCTGGATGAAAATGGACACGAAATACCAGTGGCGTTTGCATCAAGGACACTCGGCAAATGTGAGAGAAACTATACTCTCAGCTTGACAGAGAAGGACTTGCCATTGTGTTTGCGGTCACGCATTTTCATCAGTACATTGCCGGTCGGCATGTGCTTATAGTTACTGATCATAAGCCGCTTCTTGGAATAATGTGCCCGAAGAAACTGATTCAGCAAGTGTTGTCACCCCGGATGCTTCGCTGGTGTGTGATTTTGAGCGCATATGACTACGAGATATTGTACCGGGAAGGAAAAAGACATCAGAATGCAGATGCACTCAGTCGGCTTCCTCTTGCTTCAGTTGTCAATGAAGAAGCGGCACCAGGTGACGTGTTGATGATTGAACGATTGCGCAAACCTCCATTGACTGCCGAGAAGATAGCAAGGCTGACAGTAGAAGATTCCACACTTTTTCTAGTTTATCGGGGGTTACATACAGGATCAACGAAGTCATGGAAGGGTACAAACTTCCAACCCTACAAGAGTCGGGTACAAGAACTTTCTACGCACCGTGGTTGTGTCTCATGGGGTGCACGGGTTGTGATTCCTGCAAAGGCTAGAGAGGAAGTTTTGACTCTTCTTCACGCTAACCACCCAGGAATGACTACGATGAAGCGCTTCGCTCGCAGTCACCTATGGTGGCCGGGATTGGACGCCGACATCGAGGACAAGGTGCGCTCGTGTGACACCTGTCAGATGCACAGTCATCTTCCGCCTGCAGCTGCAGCGCCAGAGTGGCTCCGTCCAAATGAACCATGGGAGGTCGTGTACGTTGACTTCGCAGGGCCGGTGAACAACCAGTTTTTTAATAGCAGTCGATGCTTTCTCCAAATGGTTAGGAGTAAGGCCAGTGCCGTCTCAATCAACTTCCGCAACAATCGATGTGCTCCGATCCCTGTTCGCCACTTTTGGCATACCTCAAGTGATAGTTTCTGACAACGGCACAGCATTCGTTTCATTAGAAATGCGACGCTTCTTCACGTTGAATATGATCAAACACATAACATCAGCTCCGTACCACCCGGCTACAAGTGGGCAAGCTGAGCGTATGGTAGCTGAGACGAAGATGGCGCTCAAGAAACTAACGGATGGAAGCATCTCTTGCCGGCTGTCGCGGTTTTTATTTAAGCAACATACGACACCGCACACTACAACGCTAGAAGACGCCTGCGGAATTAATGTTTGGTAGGCAGCTTCCATCCCATCTGGATGTCCTACATCCCCGGAGAGGCACTGAAAACGGGACGGTGGAGCGTAGAAAAGGTTATGCACCAGGTGACAAGGTGTGGATAAAGAACTTCCACAACAATCCTGCTTGGCTACCAGCTGTAGTAGTTGAAGAATGCGGCAAGAGATCGTTTGTAACAATGACCCAGGATGGCACGCGGCATCACCGTCATGTTGATCATATAAAAAGAAGACATACGGTGATCGGAAAAGCAGTTCAGGAATCATCTTATTATGCATATCCAGGGAAGGAATCACTTGAGCAGGCACGTAGGCAAGGGGGGGCCCAGGGGGGCCCGCCCCCCCCCCCCCCCCGAAATCCGTCCAGTCAGCCATTGACGCAGGGGTATAGAGGCACAAGTGCGAGTAGCGGCGTACGGACTTAAACAAATGAACAACAAACGATAGTCAAGGAACTCGCCAAGAGCAGCTACCCAAGAACCTTTATTCCGAAAGCACTTCAATTTCAAAACCACGAAACGCTTGCTGAGAAATTCAGCGTCCAGCTCCTGAATCAACATCACAACAGAAACACGACACTCTCCCATATGTCCGAGTCGTTAGCGGTACCATCGCCCGTATTCTCAGAAAAGAAGGCATCCGAGCGACTGAGAAGCTTTCGAACACATGTTCTCTACATATTGCCAAAGACTGGTCCGCCGAGGGAGAGAGCCCACTTCTTTGCGCTGACTGCGATACGAGCTACACCGGCGAAACGAAAAACCTCAAAGAAAGACTGTGACAGCACAAGAATGACCTCCGAGATCGCAACCCGATAGCCGAACATTCCCAAGACAGCGACGACCGTATCAATCTTCCTGACACAACGGTCATACCAACTGAAACCAATTATCGGAAGCAGTTACTGCTCTGTGACTGCGGAGAGAGAGAGAAAGCTGTGCAACGCAGGACATTTTCAAGAAGACGAGCTTGTTCGAAACAAAATTACCAGAACGAACAAAATGTTGCCATACGGCTTCCAAACCAGACAAAACGACGTTATCTGTCCGCACTTCGTGGGACTTTTGTTCGTCGCATCAGTTCTACGGTCTGGGCGCTCGGTAGTTGGATTGCTCCAAGGAACAATGCAGAGAATGACAGGACATCATACAGTGTCAGATCGTAGTCGAATGGTGAATTAAGGCACGATTACGAATTATTAAATTTTAAAGAAACTGTATTGTTGCACTGAAAAAAATATGCGGAACTTCTCTTCAGGAGGCGGACGGACGATGTCTCATGGCCGTCGTTTGTCGTGGCCCGTCGCTCTCTGCTCTGCTTTGTCCTCCCGGCTTTTTCCTGTTCCTTGGATCCACGCCTGGGCAATCCCCTTTTCTCCGAAAGAGGTTGCCCCGTCTTGGGGGTGTCCTCCGTCCTCTTGGAAGTTGCCAGGGTGCACGGGGCTTTGAGGTGCGGCCCCTGAGCACTGCTGACAACAGAAAAAGGTAGTGTTGACTCCACCTGTGGATTCCCTGCGGACATCTCTTTTCTTATTTTTCTTAACGAGAGGAGCGGTGTCTTTGTCGCGCGTAGTGGCGGCAACTTAGGGAGTAATCAGGTGCTTTGACTGACAGCTGCGCGGTATGGCAACACGCACGCGTATGGGTTTGGTTTGCCGCAGCCGCAGAGTTTTTCCCCGACCTGAAGATGGAAGATAACCGAAAACTTGGAAAGCGTGGGAAGTATGGGAAGCGTCCGCTTCGATGACCCATTAACCCGTACGACCCCCCCTGGCGCCTCTGCGAACCCCACCACCCTTTGTCCGCTGCCTGTGTCGCCGGGCAGGCGCCCGCGTGGCGGAACAAGTAAACAGGTTAAACAATCTGTACAGTTCGGACGCCCACCTGCTGAATGAGCGCGTATGCAGCTCTCCAGTAATATGCGGCTGCCCGAACGGCAAGGCGTGATTCAGCCCCGCACTTCAGCGCTCCGTCAGAGCAAGCAAATTTTTGTCGGGGTCCTCTGGCATAACAACACGCAGCCATGGAGAAAGAAGGTGCCAGCCAGGGTTCAACTTCAACGGCCAGGAAGCGACCAGGATCAACGATGAAATTAACCAGCTTCTTCGCTAAAGTTCCAAAGGTGGGTCCTGTATTTCTTATTGCCTTTGCTTGTAACGTCCGCTTTGAAGATGGGAGTAATGACCCTCCGCCTGTGAGCTTCTGAGCAACACTATATATGATACTGGTTTCGCCATAAATATCTTTTTCTGAGATGACTCTTCAAACACTATGAATCTGGTGCTATGTGGTCAAGGGGTTCAATTTGCCTCATATAGCGCGACTGCAGCCATCGCTTTGCAAATCTTGTATACTTGCTATGGGCATGACTACATGACGCTTTTTCGTTTTCTTATCACTCGCACTTGCTAATGGCCCAATTAGGGCCATTAGCAATGATGGCTCAATGACTGAAAACGGGATGGACTGGTTACGCCAACCGTAAAATACTCATTCTTTTCCAGCGCAGACGGCCGAATTTACTCGAGTCCAACGCAAACCAAATTTTTGCTGTTTCAATATAAAAATGCGCTTGAAGTTAAAGGTATTTGTAGCAGCTTTTAAAAATAATACTGTACCGTGCTGCTATGTTAACGATTAAAAAATAAGACAAAGATGGAAAGAGAAATGTACAGTTTGTCGTCGTTGACTGAGCAATTTTTCTTCTGGCAGTTAAATTTATTGTATATATAACACAGTTCGCGTGTTAATTCAAGATCTTTTACCTTGACAGTTCGGTCTACAAAGATGACAAATGTCCGCATGTACGTTTGTGTTCGAGGCACGGATATCTGCTTTTGCGCTACTCACAGTCACCACGGCCTCGGGTGCGGAAAAACACGCGACGCAGCTGTATTCAGCATGCCAAATATCTTTTCTTACACGTCAGTTTTCGCAATGAAGGCGGCAAATCACCATACACTTGGTTGGAACGCAAAACGAACGTACGCGTACTCGCAAAAAAATAATCTGCTCCGTCGCCCTTTCCTAATCACGATGACACTCCCTTTGAACCCTCCGATGAGATCATGAGAACCTGTTAACAAACGCGCGAACGTGGTTGCGGTTGAATATTCGGTTCCAAAACGCAGGCAAGTTTTGGGCTCGTGTAAATTGGAGAAAATGTGCGGATTAGATTGGAGTAAGTTGTTTCAGTTCCAGTAGCGAATCGCTAGGGAAGGAAAAGGGTTCACAGCCATGATAATGATAATAGATCGTTTTTGCCCATTAGAATACAGGTGACTTTCACAGGACCACAACGTCAATTCTATATAAGCGTGTTTGAATTAACGAGATTCGATTGTATCTAGTCTAGATCAACGAGCGGTAAGACAGGCACATGTGGCGTGAAATGAAATGTATTGAATGTACGGATACTCGGAGTCATTTTTATTTAGGCTGCTTGTAAGAGTGGAACTTGTCGTAAGTCCTGCGACAGTAATTAATTGTAGCATAAAGTAAAAACAACTATGATAAGAAAACTTACGTATGATTATTTTTTTATTTCTATCGTGCATTTAGGAACGAAGCCTTGCATTACCAGACGGTGGCTCTACCTCCGAAAACACCACAACACGTGCAGACTTGAATGCCGAGAGAACGCATGACTGCGAGGACGATGAGGAAGCTGATAGCCCTTTTTGTCGTAATGATATCGGCATGTTTGTCAATCGCACTGACATACCCGACGACATAAGAGAACAGGTGTACTCTAACGTGTGGATGCCACCTCCGAGCTACAAGTTTGAAATTTCGGTAGCCAAAAACGGGAAAAGGCGCACGTTTCAATCTCACTGGCTGCAGCGATACGGATGGCTTGCATTTTCTCACGTGCGGAAGGGAGCGTTCTGCAAAACCTGCGTACTTTTTTGTCGTAAGAGCGGAGCAGGCAAAGGCTCTCACCAGTCATGTAGGAACCTCGTAACAGTCCCGTTTACGAAATGGAAGGATGCCATTGAGATATTCGAGAATCATGCACGGACTGAATATCACAAGGCGGCAACGGTTGACGCCGAATCCTTTCTCAGAGTCGCCAGAGGAAAGTCAAGCAGTGTCCACATACAGCTTAATCAGCAAGCAAAGGGAGAACTCGAGGACAACAAGGCAAAGTTGCGCGCGATTGTCGAGACAGTTGTACTGTGCGGCCGTCAAGACCTCGCGCTGAGAGGTGACAAGGATTCGGGGCGTCTTTCTCTTGAAGAACCCTTGCAGAACGACGGCAACTTCAGGGCGCTCCTACGTTATCGAGCGAATGGCGGAGACACAATTTTGGCGAATCACATTCGTACAGCAGGCAACAATGCTCTTTACTCAAGCCCGTCCATTCAAAATAAAATTATTTCGATAATTGGCAAGCTCACACAAGATAAAATTGTAAGACAGGCAAACGAGGCCGGATTTTTTTCGGTGCTAGCAGATGAAACAACGGATGTATCCTAAACGGAGCAGTTCTCGTTGTGCGTACGCTACGTCGATCCCACTAGTTCGAGCATTCGGGAAGATTTTCTCTGCTTCGTACCTGTTGACGACGTCAGTGCTTCTAGCCTGGCACACACACTGAAAAGGGAGCTGCTGAATCTTGGCCTGCACTTGAACATGATGAGAGGCCAAGGATACGATGGAGCAGCAGCGATGAGTGGGGCATTCAACGGCGTGCAGGTGCTCATCCTGAAGGACTTCCCAACGGCTTTGTACACGCATTGCTCGTCGCACTCTCTGAACCTTTGTTTAAGCGATGCCTCAGCTGTCCAAGACATTCGACGGGCCTTTGGTACAATTAGTGAGGTATGCACTTTCTTTCGTATGTCACCAAAGAGGACAGCGGTCCTGAAAAAACATCTAGAGGCGTCTACAAAGTCTTTCCGCCGGCTGCACCGATATTGTGAGACAAGGTGGGTGGAACGTCATGATTCAGTCGCACTGTTTGGGGAGGCACTTCCTGAGATAGTTCGTTCACTTGAAGAGTTCGTGGACACCTTCCCTGACAAAGCAGCAGCGTCCACCGCTCATTGCCTCCACCAGCGAATCTGTTCGCCAAACTTTCTTATATGCCTCTCTGTTAGAGAGACATTCCTAGGCCTCAAACACCACTTGTCTGTGTATCTGCAAAGCCCGTCTATTGACATGAGCGTCGCCTTGGATCAGGTTGACCTGGTGCTGACTAAACTAGAAGAGATGAGAACTAACGCGGAGGCAGAATTCCACAGAATATTTTCTCTATGTCAAGGTAGAGCGGCGGAGTTCGGAGTGCATTGCGAGATTGCACGGGTGGTAGGAACACAGAGATACCGGGCAAACTACGCTTGTAGTTCTGCGGAAGAGTACTACAGGCGAGCCACGTTCATACCCTACATAGATGACCTGAAAGCTTCCCTCAAACGGCGCTTTGCAAACCATCGGGAAACACTGCAAAGTTTGCAATTTGTGTTGCCAAAGCACGCCTCCAAGGGCAAATTTGAATCTGTGCAGCCGGCCTTCGATTTTTACCTCAGAGATATGACAACAGCGCATATCCTTACACTAAAAGGTGAATGGGAAATCTGGAAAACCAAATGGCAAGCCAAGAAAGAGGAGGAACTTCCCCGCTTTGCGACGGACGCTTTAGCTGAATGCGACAAAGCCTTCTTCCCGAATGTTCACACACTCCTCAAGATATTGGCAACGCTCCCAGTGACTACAGCTGCTGCAGAACGCAGCTTCTCCACACTCAAAAGAATAAAAACATATTTGAGGAACCGGACAGCTGAAGAGCGGCTTAATGGCCTGGCTCTTATGTCCATTCACCGGATGCAAGTGAATGTCGACGAAGTTATCGCTGTGTTTATGGAGAAACCGAGACGCATGAAAATTGCAGCGTGAACCTCTTTTCGGCAAAGCTGCATGTGCGTTTTTTTTTCTTCTTTTGCATTGACTTTTATTATATCGTAAAACCATTCCCAATGCCATTCTTTACAAGTGCTTGCTAAAACGAATGTCAGTGTTCTGCATATTTTTTTGTCATGAAAGCATCCGTATTTTGGTATTTTGTGGTTCAATAAAATTGTTTTCCCAAGTATTTCTGTTTTTGGTTTAAGAATTGCTGTCATAAATAAAGTGGCTCACGTTCTTCTCGCAGGCCTGTTGTTCAGACAGTATGAGAAGTTGGGTAGAGAAAGCGTCCGACAATTGTTTTTTTTTTATTTAATACACATCCGTAAGTGGGCGCCAGATTCCTTCGCATCCCCCCCCCCCCTTTTTTTTTTGTCACTCTTCTTTACGTCACTGACTCTGACCCTTCTCGGTCGAGATTACTTGGTGGGAAAGTATTTTTTCTGGTGCACGCGCACTAGCTTTATTGCAGTGTCAAAAAACATGCTTTCCATCTCTGATTAACTCGCCTTTTATGCTGCATTCCACTGTTTTCATTCTCTTCTAATAATTAAGCGCCTTCTGTATTCCCGGGCAACTTTTTTTTTTTTTTTCATTTTGCCCTGGAACGACTTTTTTGCGAACATTTAGGCCTTGGGCCCCCCCCGAAAAAAAATCCTGGCTACGTGCCTGCACTTGAGGACAGCCTATTGAAAACAACAAGGCAGGGTGAAGATCCTCCCACGGCTTGTGACTCATTTTCTAATGCGTGCCCAGATTCGGCCACTGAAGCAGGGACGAGTGACGCAACGCAGCGAGCAGATGTTCAACCGCCACCTATTTCAGACTGTGTGCCTCGCATTCGTTATGGCCGTGTTCCGAAAGCACCCGACCGACTAGGAGTTTGAACAGGTGAACTTGGAATGGACAGTGGTGCGTTACAGGTTACTAGAGGGGGGAAGTATTATATATCAGCATTTGGACGATCGGGCGAAGACGAGGAGAACGAAGCAGCGCCAACCGCGCTCTGAGCTCGTGACCACGCAGCGTTTCGCCAGCGTTCCAGATGCAATAAAAGGTACTTTATAATAGTAACAATAGTAACACAACATGCTTCGTGTGTCAGAAAGAGAAACTGAGTGAGAGAGAGAAAAAGAAAAAGAGAGGGTACAGCTAGGGTGATTGCAACACAACTACCAACAGAGAGAGAGAGAGACTACCGTCAGCACCAATGAGGAAGAATTAGTCGTTCTGCTGAGCCCCACAGCTTCGCTGGTCGTTGGTGTTTGCGATAGCAGAGCCAAGCTTTGTTTTGTTTTGTTTTTTTCTGTAGTGGGCTAGTCGGGGGAACATATTTTTGGCCATAATCTTCATTTACACCTGTCATCTGAAGTGTTTCCTTTGTGCAAAAATGATTCACCAACCTAGGGCCATGGGCTGGGGAAAGAATGCGACAATACCAGTACAGAACGGGTCCCGAATATTTTTCATTTTCACTGATATCTTCATATTAGCCATGAAAATTCCTTTACACAACGCAACTGCGACTATGTTTGAGACACGCCCGTTTTCCACAAACAAGAAATATTAACAGTGACAAGTTGAAAAAATCTCACTATTGGGTCACAAACTAGCCTTAAGTTAAATGATACGTGATATAGAGAACAAAGCTTTCTATGCGTTAACCAATTTACTTCACCTCTATACCATCTCTCACACGTATACATATACATTACTCTTTGACGACAGCATAGGAAAAGGTGTCGCTTTATGGGAAAGTAGTGGCAATCTTAGCACATGAAGTATAGTGACGTTACTAGAATTGTGTAAACATAAATGAACAACACAGGTACTGACATAATTCATCTTGCGATAGCGATGTGCAAAGGCCCAGCACAGTTTGGACTTCTCAAAAGCAACATGAATGCGATGCTACATGGCATTTAATGCAGTTACTGACTATTATTCCCCGTAGCGCATTGCTAAATATCGCTTCAAGCACACATTTGTCTATCGGATCAGGCAACACAACAGCTTCGCTGGTCAAACATCTTTACAGGGTGGGTGTAGCCCATTTTGTGAACCTTTCTCTCGACAAAGCATTACGATTATAGTGTGCCTCATTTGGTGCAGTGGAAAATGGTCTCAGTCATGCCCCAATGACAACAATCATTGCTTCCTTGTTGCTCTTGCACTGAACAGCACGATCTTTTGTTTATGCTACTGGAATAACCGAAGCCTGTGCTCTTGATTACTGGAGTCGGTATTGAGAGATGCGCTTTACACTAGCAAATAAAAACACTGAGTCGTACATCCACATTATGCTGAAACTACCATCGATATATTTGTTAAGAACCCCGGAGTTTCCGTTTGAATAATAAAAGAGAGTAGTCACTGCTTCTTCTAAACCGTATAAGGACTGAAGTTGCACCTGCCTCATTTACATGTGAAAAATGGTGTAGAGACGGAGTAAAATGGCTAATGTGTAGAAAGCTTTGTTCTCTACACAGCGCGTTATTACAGCGTAAGCTGTTATTAGATCACAACATGGACCATTTTTGGCGCCACGTAGTTGTTTGCCGCAGCCGCCACCGCTGGTGTCCGTAACCACTATCGTGCGAATTGTAGAAAAAAATAACCAGGACCGAGAAGGATTCGAACCCACATCCCTCTGCGTGGCAGTCAAACATTCTACCACTAAGCTACGCCTGTGGTTAAAAAATCATCCCTGCCGAGGAATCGCCTTAACAAATGTAATGTTACGTTGCAGAATAGTGATACACCACTACGCATCGCAGAAAATGGATTGCATAACGAGTTCGAGGAATCATTTGAAAGAACACAGGGGTGCATGCTTTGTAGCTATGCACCCATTACAGCGGCATTATCAACATCATCACTATAAAACGATCTTCTTCACCTCTTCTGTCATCATTATTGCGAAGCGCTGCCCCGTGAAGCAGTTTTGTCGTATCGTGCCATACGTCACGCGACAGGCGATGTGCGCAGCCCTGATAGCAACCAGACTTGTCTCTTCGATATACTTGATGGCCCGATCATTTGGCCAGGTCCCAAGCATTTACAATGGCCTCTAAGAAGGTCGCTCTTCCAGCTTATGCTGTCACTGCCCTGCGATTCCGCGCAGGCCTGGGATTTTTTAGGGGCAAAGCTCCTTGGGGCGTGGGTATGTACATCCCATGGTGTTCGTTGCCTGGATTCGAACCCAGGCTCTCGGCGTGGCAGTCGAGCGTTCTACCACTGAGCTACGCCTGTGGTTGAAAAATTATCGCTAAAAGACCTAAACAGGTATAATGTCTCCCGTGGAATCGCATTAACGAACGTAATGTTACGTTAAAAAATAGTAATACACCGCTACACGACGCAAAAATGGATTGTATAACGAGGTCGAGGCATCATTTGAAAGAACACAGAGCTGCGTGCTTTGTAGCTTTGAACCCATTACGGAGGCACTGGTAATTATGGCGTAGTGGGTACTTCCCTACTTGGCAAAATGATAAGTTATGGCGCAGGAGATACCTACCACTTCTACTTGCACTAGTTTCCTCAAGCGTTTAAAGTGGCCTCTAAGAAAGTAGCTCCTCCTGCTTACGCTGTCACTGTCCTGCAGTTCCGCGCAGGCCTGGCTCTAGCACAGCATATCCCCCTTAAACGCGAGATCCCAGCGTACGAATACAGTGTTTCTCACGCCTTTACATGATGACCGACTGGGCGATTTACGCGAAAGATTCACGGTTTACCGATGATTCCCTCCGGAGCTTCGCCCACTCATCATCATTCACCCCGTGGATATGCTGTGATTTTTTTAAACATTACATCGGTTTGTGACCCAGTAACGAGATTCTACAACTTGTCACAGTTAATACTTCTTGCGTGGAAAACAGGTGTATCCAAAACATAGTCGCAGTTACGTTGTGTAGAATTTTTATGACTACTACAAAGATATAAGTGAAAATAAATGAAAATTATTCGGGGCCCGTTCTGCCCCCATCTGACGCACCCAGCCAATTCATCCACCATATTGGTGTTGTCGCATTGTCTTTCCCCCATGTCTCTAGGTTGGCAGATTGTTTTTACACAAAGGAAGCACTTCAGATGGCAGGAGTAAATAAAGATTATGGACAGAAATAGGTCTTTCCGACCAGTTCATCACAGAAAAGAAGGGGAAAAAAATGTGCTCTATACCCACTGTTGCATGCCTGCTGCATACCTCAACTTGTGGACATGGATATACAAAGTAAATTATTCCATGACTCATGATGACAAGAAAGACACACGCCAAGTCACTTGTTATTACTGCACCAAAAACAGTGTGGGAAGAGTTAAATTTATCAAAAGTTTTTATTTTATTATTAGAACCCAGCACTGTTTGCTATAGTAAGTATATATAGGTAAAAAAAGTGGGCTCATTTTTTTTTTTTTTCATTAGTGATAATATAATGAAGCACATGTTTGCAACAGTAGACTCACAAAGCATGTTTCCGTACTCTTGAAATTTTTTCATAAAGAATGGAGAGGATTACAATTGTTGAAAAGGAACTTGAAATCTTTCAATTTCCGCTATTTCTGCAGCCCCGGTGTGTTTGCTTTTTTTTTTGTGTGTGTGTGTGTGTGTGTGTGTATGTGTGTGTGTGTGTGTGTGTGATTTTATATAGTTTAACTGGATAATTTTTATTTTACCTTGGAGAACCTTTTACATTAGAACAGACTCGATAAAAATATTTTCAGCTTCGCTGCTTTAGGTAAACCAGCAAAAAAAGGACCCCAAATTTGGGGTCAGCCAGAGGCCGTTGCTCAAAAATCAAAGTTTGGAGAGTTTCAGAAAACGCACTTTATCCAGATAAAGTTAATTTCTCATGGGCCAAAAGTACAACTTTTCTTAAATAACTTGGAAAATTTTCGGAGGGTACAACGTGTTGAATTAGACCTGCGGAATTGTAACATCTTTAACATGCGAAAGTGCTATTTCCCACCTGCAGTGCACTATTTTTATTTTTCGAAAACTATAGCACTCCGCAAAACCAAAAGCTTTGGTCTAAAATCGTCTGAAAGTAAGGCTACAAATTGAGTGACAGCATCTGTCAGACCACTATGTGGCTGTATTTTCTGTTCTGCGGAACCGCGCAAAGAACTAGGCAAGACCCAGAACAGCATTGAGAACTACGGTCACCACGATACATTGCTTGAATACAATTCTTGAAAGTCGCCTATATCACAGAAAAAACTCCCACATAATTTTGTACAGTTAGTAGCACCGTGTGGTGGCAAGCACGTGCAGCTAAAGAAGCAAAAAAAAAAAAAGGAAGTCTACAGCAGAAGCGCATATTAGTTCCGAGCGCTTTCGCTTGGAATGTACGAGGTCTGTTAGAAAAGTATCCAACCTTATTTTTTTTTTTGCGAACACCTGATCGATATGAAACAAGCGCGCTTGCATCAGCCAACCTTGAACCTTTGTGCACATGCGCGAATTTTTTTCCTGCCTGCCGACAGCGTCAGTTGCTGGGACGCAGCGTTTGAGTGAGGTAGTGTGCAATGCTCTCATCGGTTTTTTGTTAAGGTCAGCAGGAAATTGGCGCATTCATTGCGACCATGCTCCTGCACATTCCTTGCACTTGATTCAGACTTTTTTGGTGAAAAACCAGACTCCTGTAGTTCAACAGCCTCCTTACTCTCCTGATATGGCCCCCTGCGACTTCTGGCTGTTTCCCAAAATCAAGAGGCCATTGAAAGGAGCGCGATTTCAAACAAGAGAGGACATTATGGCTGCAACAACAGCTGAGCTAAACTCCATTCCGAAAGAGGCCTTCTGGGGATGCTTCCAACAATGGCAGCACCGCTGGGCGAAGTGTGTGGCTTCGCAAGAAGACTACTTTGAGGGTGATTAAGTTTCCAACGCTCCAGTTATGCCAGTTATGCCAAAGGTCGGATACTTTTCTAACAGACCTCATATGCTATTCTTCAAAAAGTCCGGAACAGGGATTTATAAGAGGGGACGAGCATTTGGGTTACTCCTTGGTGGATAGCAAAATGACATTTTCACCTGCACCCGACTTCCGGTTCAAGGCTAGGTGTGCGGTTCCTTCGTTCGGCCTTGTATGCTGCTGGTTCTTGCTGCATGTGTCCGCTGCTCACAAAGAAAACACGCTTTTGTGAAGTTATTATGGTTGGCTGCTTGGCATTAGGGTGCACGAATTCTTCGTAAAAGGAAAGAAAATGTTTCGTTTTCCTTGGAATGAAGTGCACAAGCGTAAATGGGCAGTTGCCATCAAATCAGCAACCGTGACAGGCAAGCTCTGGGTTCTGAATGTAGGAGCCAAAATACGTGAAGACCATTTCGTCACAGGCAAGTGTTTTGGCAAATAACTTGATTAATTTAATTTCTAGTCTCAACATTTAATGAACGATCTCAAGAAATTAACGAACGCAAGAAAAACCAGCACAAAAGACAGGACCGTTCATCAGGCAGAGTAATATTAGCGATCAAAATGGCAGTTTAGTAACGTTATTAGCACAGAAAAAGAAGGCAAAGATAGTTAACATTTGTGCAAATAATTCTACTCACTTTAGCGCAATTACACGTACTTTGGTCAAACACTTTACATAATAGGACACCCTTTGTACAAAATATTACTGGGCCTCGGTACAGCCTCCGAAACAAAATATACTCATTGTACCTGCCGTGCATAGTGATAACTGTGATTGCGGAATGTCTAGCACTCGATATCCTTCGCCAAGGGTCAACCACGTCTGTGAGCGAATGCAAGTTATAAAACCGACTGCCCATTCACGCTGACATTTGACGATCATAGAACCATGCTTTGTGATCGGCGTTGTCGGGATCGCGATCGTTGCAACAAGTCATCCACTTCTTTGGCTGACTTCCAACTGTATTAGAGATTACATACGTTACATTGGTGAACCTAGCCTATTTAATTATTTTATTATGTTCATAGAAACTTTATATGACTAGACGTGACTCCTTGGGGACACGAACTGTCCAGCAATGCTTGCACTGCGTTTTTTCACCCAAGCTGCGTCGTGAATCAAACGTCAAGCGCATATGTGAACGGAGAATCAAGACTCTCAACCACGAAACGATAGCAGCTGTGGCAGCAGTGCGAAGCCGCGAGCCGGTTGTAGCAGACTGCGGAGTAACCTACAATTCCTCGTGACAACCGAGATTTTGCTATCCACCCATTGAAAGTAGCGGGCGTGCCTATGGTCAAGTGAGAAAAGGGGGGAGTGGGAGGGGGAGGGGGGGGGGAAGAAGGGGGCTGTGGCTGATTTGAACGTGGCGGATATATTGCATATGTCAATTTTTTTTTACAAATTAGGGGTGCCTATAAAAAATCAAGAGGATAAAATCTCTGCTTCTTGCCCCCTAACAGCAGCGGCCACTCTATATCTGTCATGCGATGCGCAGTTTGAAAAATGCGCTCGCAAAAACTGCGTGCAACTCGCCATTTGACCACTGGCACCAGTATATGCTTTAATTTATCAGCTCTGCTTTCCTCTGTGGCAGTAGTGAGACTTCACTATATTGAAGTCGCGGATACAAACATACTTAGTTCTAAGTTTAAGATTATTTATCCCACAGTATTGCCATCTCAGATATATGTAAACATGAAAAATAAAGAATCGCAGAAAAGAACTCTGAAATTCTTCAGAAGTGGAAAAACCTTCACAGACACATTGGAAACAATGTAAACCCACTAGGTAGCCACTATGCCCATGCTATTTGAAATGAATGCCAGTTTGGTATATACAGCCCTATAATCACAAACAACCCTGCCCCCTCTGATGCGTGTATGCACATGCGTGTTCACGCGCGTGACTTAAAGAATATCCAACAAAATATGAAAACTCAAGCTCGTATCGGCACCAACAGTGCTGCATGCTGCAATGAAAATGAAACTCAACTTAAAAGTGAACGTGAAATTAAAACACCGACAATTACAATGCTTGCTCAAGTGCAATGTGAGCACTGCTGTGCACGTGTTAGTGTGGAAATATAATGAGCACAAGAATTTCAGAGAGATGTGTATGTCTTCATTGCAGTGGATTGACCTAGGCGCTAACGAAGCACTATTCCAGTAGACGTGGCGCTCAATGTAGAGGAAGGGCTGATGAGCTTCTGTTTTGGGGGCATGAATAGCTGAGTTCTCATGACCTGTGGACAGTTGTTATCCAAAAAGTTGCTCATACCTCCATAGGTATGCGCACAGGGAGTGCAGAGGGTGGGGGGGCAACCACCCACTCTATTCGACTTGAAGGGGAATGCCAAATCTGCCCCATACCTTTATACATTGCATCGCGTTTTGACCGAAATGGCCTCATTATGAAGGACTTGAGAGCAGGAGGGGGCAGCTGCAGTGAGCCTGCATAACTGCAAAACGAAATTTTACTGCACAACAAAACATTCAGTCTATAACCACGTTTTACTGGGTGCCAAAGAAAGTGTGTGTGAAGATTTGACGCACCTACAGACACTCCATAATTCGCGCTTGAAGGGGACACATGGGTGGCAGAAGGTGAATGATGACAATTTGGTAAAAGAGGTGATGGTGTCGGGTCTGAGACCCTTCTGGGTAATGTCAAAGGGGGTGGTAGGGCCCAGGATACACCCCTATAATGTTGACGCCTACGGTTCCTCTAAACTACTTTTAGCATGCTGATGAGTTCTAGGTTATTATACTTTGAATTTACTTCTTGTGTGATTCACTGTTCTAAATCTCAATATTTAGATGCTCAATATTTTCCTTTATGACAAACATACTTTATCAAACTGTACACACAGTAGCAACACATACAGGGCAGAGACTCACAAGACCATATACCATGCTTGCAGAACATGAAACTTGAACACCTGTGTTCTATCCCATTCTGCTTACAAAAGTAACTTATTCTTTATTTACTAAGTGTTATCTCAAATTCAAATTAATATAAGAAAGTAATACTAAATTTCCACTGTCACTACTAGTAAGGTTTACGAAGATTTTTCAGGAGGTGGTGATGAAAGGCCATAACCACCACCGCCAGGTGTCTCTATGTGAAGAACATCCTGAAAAAAAAAGAAAAAGAATAAAAGTATTATAATACGTGCACAGAAAACTGCAAGGTCTGAGCATCAAAAGAAAGCATATTTTAGGATGAAATTTTCAAAGAAAAGTGACCCTTTATTTCACATCTCTTATCAGTAAGAACCAAGCACAAATATTTCACTGTTCTAACAAGACTCCACAGCACCACCAAACAAGTGTTAGAGCATGTCTGTTACACTGACAACTCCCTCCAACTGTTTTGCAGCTGGCTTGACCACATGAGTGATGATTTGTGTGTGTGTGTGTGTGTGTGTGTGTGTGTGTGTGTGTGTGTGTGTGTGTGTGTGTGTGTGTGTGTGTGTGTGTGTGTGTGTGTGTGTGTGTGTGTGCGTGCGTGCGCGCGCGCGTGTGTGTGTACATTTTATTTATTCTTTTATTTATTTACCTATAAGGCCAAGGGTGTTAAAAAGGGGAGTGGGTAAAAATTACAAAGAGAAATAAAAGATAACAAAATGTGGTGAGAAATATGAAAACAATGAGAAATTTCCAACAGGCTTGTACAACTGTAGTTAGCGCTTTCGAATATGTCGATTATCAGCCATAGGTGCTTAGCAAAATTATAAGCAAGTTAAAACCCCCAAAGTGTGACCAGAAGCAGTGCACATGTCCAAATGAAAGAAGAGAAAAGTAGTGCTCATGTCCTGTGTCCTATGTTCATTTTCTCTAGCATAGATTTTAAAAAGTTGGGGCCAGATAGGGTGTTAATGTAATCTTTTATGCTCCTCATAAAGTGGGTAAGGTGGGAGCAGCTGTTCAAAGAAAGAAAGAAGACAAAGGAAAAAACAGGCTGTAAAATAGAGCATGAAAATACGTACATTTCATGTAAGATTGCAGTTGTCTACCATGTCCCAAGGTGTGGCAGCTGTTCTTATATGGGGCTAGCAGGTTGCTGCATGTTAAGCTATTGGTGCCCCATAACACATTAGAGAAGAATTAAACTAATCTGGCACTGTTTCAAATGTGGCTGTACACCTTTGTTACTTGGTACACAAACATTGTTTGTTCACAATGTCACATGTGCAAGAGAAATTGTGGAGACTTTTTCATATATCAAGAAATCCAGTGATTGTGTAATCCAGTGATTGCATAAGATTGTGTGATTGTGTTCTGTTGCCTTATCGTCCGAAGACATGCCTTTGTTAACTACAGACATACGATGACAGGTAGTCATTAGTTCCACCAGGCAGCAATAGTTTTAGCATTGACATGTGTGCACTCGCTGACAATGGGCTTGCGCTCATGCTCTGGCTTCAAATGCATGCATGTTTTTCCAATAAATGCAGTTGCAGCATGTGTGTTAGTTTTTCTTTGTCCCATTTTAGTTAGACCCTTTTATTCATTATGGAAAACTACCAACTAACCTAATCTGTCATTCTTCTACATTTGATTCAACACAAGTGCTGAGTGCAGTAGAAAAGAATTGAACAATGCTTTGGTTTTATGAAAAAGAATATGCACCTTATGCCTTCTATCAATGTGATGTGACACATATTGCTGCAGGACTTATCAGCATATCATGTTATATTTCTTGTGCTCCTTTTTTAACTGCTTTCAAAGGTTCTACGTTTACATGAAATGCCTTTCTTCGACCCAGGAACTCGTAGGCTTAAGCAAAAGGTTGTCATCAATTGCTACAAAGGAACCACATACCTAAGTAAAAATCACAACAATGCTAGCTTCTATCACCAAGTTGTGTCAAGCTTATGGATTGGCATTATGGATTGAGACGAGGTAGTTAGGCCAGCTTTGTATCACCCTGAACAGTAAGAAATATAAAAACTGACACTAATATGCGACACACTAAAAACTGATAAACATGAGGAAAAGTTCAATGACATCCAGAAGTTTGCAAACCGTTACATTGTAAAGCAAAAAGTTATAAGATGCCACAATTAGGTACCTTGCAACCTTTACAATGTATAGCAAAAGACTCCCAGTATGTTATAACATGCTACAGTTACCAATCTTGAATAGCATATTTGTGTTTTTAAATTTTCCTACATGAAGGTAAAAAGAAAGAAAAACAAGATGTCACAGCCCCACGCTAACCCAGCCTAAATCTAGGGGTGTACAAATAGTATTCAAACTTTCAGATATCTTTTTTTATAGTGGTGCTATTTGATTTATTGCTTGAAGCATTTGAGGTTCTAGAAAAACAAAATCTAGCAGGTCTAGCATATCCAACAGGGCTTCAATTGAATTTCCATTTGCTGCAACTCAAAAGAATTACAATACTGCGAAGCTTGGTGGGAGTGGCCCTTGCATACATACCCTGCATTCAACTCTAAAAAGCTTAAACGTATAATTAAAAGAAAAAGAGCTTAGTTAACTAACACGAGCTTCATGATGCTAGGGAAGGTAATTTATGCACAATTTTGACATATGTAGTAAGCTTCTCCGTTGAATTTCCACATTATGTCAATATGTCACGACATCATTTTGTATGTACTGTTTCATACCATTTGAACTAAACCTGGAGCATACAAGACTTAGTTTGCATACAAGTATGGCAAACTAAGAATGACACACTGAGCATGAATCAAGTCTATTCATACTTGTGTGTAGTGTATCTGTCCTTAAATATTGAGTGCACACTATTTTCACACGATAAATTTCAAAGTTATCTTTTTTATCACTGTAGAATTCATGAGAGTATATACCCCAGGTGAGATGTTAACAGAGGCCTTTGAACCCAAGTTGACAATTCTGCCACTCTTGAAGTACAACAAATTGATGCCACATGACCCAGGATGGCCACCTGCATGAAACATGAACAAGCACAAATGCAGTGTGGTTGGATACTAAAACAATAAAAAACTATCTCATTTTTATGCCCCTTCTCGTACAACAATCTACCACTCACTTTGAGACTGACTTGCTTTGTATTCTAGAAGTGTAGTCTACTAACCTCTTCTCTTAGGACCTATTGACTATGTTAATTAACAGTCCTCAACTTTATGGCACATAACTAGGGGTGTGTAAATGTCAGATTTTTTTGTTGTTGTTGTTTTGTGGGGTTTTACGTCCCAAAACCAGTTCTGATTATGAGAGACGCCGTAGTGGAGGGCTTCGGAAATTTCGACCACCTGGGGTTCTTTAACGTGCACTGACATCGCACAGCACACGGGCCTCAACATTTCGCCTCCATCGAAATGCAGCCGCCGCGGCCGGGATTCGATCCCGCGACCCTCGGATCAGCAGCCGAGTACCTTAGCCACTAGACCACCGTGGCGGGGCGTGTCAGATTTTTTTTTTTTTTTTTTTATAATATACAACTTTTAATATCAAACAGAATATCAAATATGAAAACATAAATGCACCTCCAGTAAAATATTTATTTAACATATAATTATGTTTAGAAAATATGCTAATAAACTATCTAAGCAAGATGCATTGCTATCATAAATAGACCACCTAGACTAGCTTGTTATATTGTAAATGTACAGTTAAAATACGACATGCTAATTTAGATGGTCTGTTCCCGATAACCACTTCACATCTGACCCTGTTCAATATAAAACATTAAAAATGCATGTAGTCTTTGAGGTGATAAGGAAGGAGTCTGACATAGGCAACTTTTCAATTATTGGTGCAAAAATCCAGCAGCAGGAGAAGGCAGAAAAAAACCGCGACGTAGAAAAGAGTAGAAAAGACAAAGGGACTGTCTCTTTGTCTTCTCTACCTAGTGGTTTTTTTCTGCCTTCTCCCGCTGCTGGCTTTTTTCTTTGTCTTTTCTACCTCATGGTTTTTTTCCTGCCTTTTCCCGCTGTTGGCTTCTTGCATTATCTCTGAAATTCCAGAAGTCACTCAAATGTGCATGTCAGGCATGCAAAGTTTCAAGAATGGTCGACACGGTTCCCAGAGTGACATGCAAGATAAACGCGGCGTGCATTGCGTGTAACAGGAAGTGATAACGGTGCTCAAAAAACAATCAAAACAAGCGCAAAACAGTCAAGAAAAACAAGCAAAACAATCAAAACAAGCGCATGTGTCACAGGAAAGTGATAACGGCATTCTCCTTAAACAAATGAAAACAACCGCACATGTAAATTTGCATATTTCCTTGCCTAATTTTGTATTGCTATTTACTATGTTATAATTTTGTGTCCCATTCCTGCCATAGTAGCTTAGTGGTTATGGCATTCGCTTGCTAAGCTCGAGGTTGCGGGATCAAATGCAAGGCCACGGCAACCACGTTTTGACAGGAGTAAAATGCAGAAAACACATGTGTACATTTTAGGCGCATATTAAAGCACCCCAGGCAGTCAAAATTACTCTAGAGCCCTCCACTAGAGGGCATGCCTCATAATCATATCGTGGTTTTGGCATGTGATGCCCCAGAAATTATTGTTACATCCCATAGAGCCCATTTTAATTTTTTTCTGGATTGTACCTCCTTTCCCCTCCTATCTTCAAGGTAATAACCCTCTGGAGGTCTTTAAAGGCATTGCAGAATGTGACGTGCGATGGTTTCCGAAAAATACGTGCGCACGCAAGCATTACCTGGCCATGCCGTGTCTGCCGCATTACCGTCTACTACTAAACCACCTCAAAGTCGAGAGCATGTGGACTCAGCGTTTAGGACCAGCATCAATCACGCAAACCAAAAAGGCAATGAGTACTTTTGGTGACAAGGAAAAGACATGTATCCTGCCTGTACATTACCCCGAGACAAGCACATTAAACGAGGAGCTTTCCAATAATTCAGGCCCAGCAACACCAATGCCTCTCAAGCGTCACTGTAGGCAACCATGCGCTACTGATCTGTTGCCATGCAAGTGGGTCAAAAAGATTCACCGACTACAACGACAACTTGAACAAGGACAACGTCGAATGAAAACTGCCAAAAACATGCTTGGTGGTTAAAAAGGGATGTTTCAAAGCAAGCGCGATAAAACAAAGGCAAGCTCGACATCTGCGACATCCTCACCGCAAGAAACCTTCAGCGAAACTTCCTCAGAGGCACCTTCATCATCAGCCATCGGGTGTACACCTACAGCCAAAGCGACTCCCAAAACTCGGGATACGGCGAAAATACCTACAAGAAACCACCCCATGCATTCCGCTAGAACACGAACGTCACCTCGTTAGGCTCATGGCACGCACAAGCGAATTGGAAAAGCGGTGTATCTATTGGCCACGACCAACAGTCCCGCGCCTACGACATCCGAACTACGGATGCTGCAACATGCACATGTCTCATGTGGTTGTGACGTGGTCGCAAACTGCATCCCCATCAGTATCGACGCTCAGGGCATGCTTACGTTGTCCGGACTGGAACAGCCAGCCTCGCCCATCTGAGTAGCGATAGACATCACCAGACTGACACAATTTCGTCTAAAGTACTTGTGAGACTGCGGCACACCCTTGGACATGGTACTTAGTGCATTTTTCATTTTTCACTCATGAGACTCTCTTGCTGTTCCTGTTTCATTGTTTTCACTGGTCACGTCCGCTTCCTTTCGGGGGGAGGGGGAATCATGTGACGTAACAAGCAGGCGATAGCAGGAGAAGCCGACGATGAGGAAGAAAAGGTGGCGCGTGCAGTGGAATAAACCATGGCGCAGGAACCATGGCACGGCTCCTGTTTCTAGCGTCACAAAAATAAATAAAGCATTAATTAATTATTTAATTGATTAATTTTTAATAAAACAATTAGCATGCCGATGTCAGAATCAAGTGGCCAGTCAACATCCTACAACACAGGAAAAGTTAATCGTGGCAAGGCTAGCGAGCTTGTTTGACTTATGAGTAGCTTGCTTTCACTGCAGTATGAACATGGTGTGACATTCCCATACAGAAAATAAGTTAGCTTTAGGTATCGGAACCTACTTCTTCCAAAGAGGGCATTTTTGGCTTCGAGCAAGCGGAAGTGGCAGAGTACTGTTACGACTTAAGCTGGCGACTGCCAGATGGCTCAGTGTATAAAAGAAGAAAGGGACTCGTCATGCCAAGAAATTTAACCATGACCGTCTTCCTCATTTCGAACTTCGTCTCCCCATGTATTCGTGAAGGCAGGTGCTACCGTGGAAAAGGACTGCGTTTGATGTCGACGCTTGCTAAAGGGATTAGTGGAGTTAACAGCATGACGGCAAAAGCCAGCTGTCCGCTGCATTGTTGCAAGGAGGGAAATGCCTAACCTGCAGTTCCCAGGAATACGCACCAGTATGCATCGTCTGCCCCCAACCGGTTTGACTGGTACTAGGATTAAGAATCGGCATGCATCATCTGGGAGCTGGCCTGCGCTTCATTGGTCCTCACTGAGAAGGAGGGCAGGACTTAGGGGTATTTAAGGCCGATGCAACCCGAGGAAAAAGTGCTCTGGACCCTGTGTAGTGGTGTCCATCCAGTTCGCTCTTCGCTTTACCCCTTTTAAATGTGAAGCATTTCTTAGCGAACTTCGGCGACTTTGAGAGTGTCTGTCTGTCTGTCTGTCTCATATCTGAACACGTGTGCTTGCACGATACTCTGTCAAGCAGCCCATATCGCAACGCCCTCGCCCATGATGTGAATAAAAGCGCTTGGCGCACGGCTGGGGCGGGGCACTTTTCCTTCGGCACTCTTGGTTATTGTTAGGTTGCTGGCATGCAAATAAAGCATGTTTAAGTACTGTCGGCGTCTTCATACCTGGTTCCCCGGGAACACGACATAGTTCTTGGCGATGAGGTTATTGGGACCCTGGGGGACTGCCACAAGAAGACAAGGCAGCGAAACAACGTCGGCGCACTTGGGGAAAGTAGAACCATTTGATGAATCTTCAGCAGATTGGGCTAGTTATGAAGAATGCCTCCAAGCATTTTTGCGTGCTAACAAAGTCTCGGAGGACCAGAAGGCTGATACCTTGATAAGCTTAGTAGGACTGAAGACATACGCATTGTTGAAGTTGTTAACGTCTCCCGAGACTCCCGCTATGAAGTCTTTTGACGAACTTCTAAGCTTACTGCGAAACCACTTTGTTCCTAACTGTCCATTATCGGCAAAAGAGCCAAATTTCATCGCCGCTCACAACTGCCGCAAGAGGCCACTACTCAGTATGCCGCAGAGCTGCGCAGACTTGCGCAAACTTGTGAGTTCGGTACTTTTCTTGATCAAGCTTTAAGGGACAGATTTGTTTGTGGTTTGCTCTGGTCTGACACACAACGAAGTTTATTTGCAGAAGACAACCAGTTAAAGTTTCAGACAGCAGTTGATCGTGTGATATCCATTGAAGCTGCTATTAAAAGCGCGTCTGCTACGCGCTCAACAGCACAGGAAGAATATCAAGTGCACAAAGTTAAAAGCACTGGGAAAGTTTCTACCTCATGTTATTGCTGCGGATCAGCAAAACACGCCGCCAGCTCTTGTCCGTATGTGAATTCTAAATGCTTTCATTGCAACAAAAAGGGCCACATCAAGAGTGCTTGCCAGAGCAGACAGCTAAATGAATCGATAGGTAAAAATAAACAGCATGTTAGTACCTTGTCGTTGCCACGCAACAATTTGAAGACTGTAAAACCTACTGCAGGACGTAAGACAAAAACCAATCATGGTCGAGGTCACTATTGACGGTGTACCAGTGAACATGGAACTAGATACAGGGGCTGCGGTATCCATCATGTCTGTCTCACAGTTCCGTTCTCTTTTTCCCAAAGCTCATTTGCGCAGGACAAGTCTCACCTTGACAACCTACACAAATGAACCCACGAAGCCCTGCGGAGTAGCATTTGTTGCAGTCCAGTACAACGCGCAGCCCAACAGTTGCCATTGTACGTGCTCAGCCAGGACGGTCAACTGCTGCTAGGACGCAGTTGGCTACAACACCTCCAGCTGGACTGGACGCAAATACAAGGTCTTCACCACATGCAGGTGGGAAACACAAATGGCTCTGAGAGATCGCCTAAACTCGAGTCCTTGCTGAACCGCTATCAGGACCTGTTCAAGGACGAACTCGGCACAGTAAAGGGAGAAAAGGCTACCCTTTTCTTAAGGGATGATGCGAAGCCAAGATTTTTCAAAGCCAGAAGTGTACCTTTCGCTCTAAAAGCTGTTGTCGAGCAGGAATTGTCCAAGCTACAAGAGCTAGGGATAATTACGCCCGTGACCACAAGCCCGTATGCAACGCCTGTCATGCCAGTTGTCAAACACGATGGCTCAGTCAGACTGTGCAGTGATTATAAAGTCACGCTAAACTCGATACTGGACATCGAAAGGTATCCGCTACCGAAAGCGGATGAGCTTTTTGCCGCACTGGCAGGGGGACAACATTTTTCGAAGATTCACCTAAGCAGAGCATATCAGCAGGTCGAAATGGACGACGAATCCAAACAATACCTCATGCCGAACACGCATAAGGGCCTGTTTTTGGTCAACCGCCTACCGTTTGGCATTTCATCTGCTCCCGCAATATTTCAGCGTATTATGGATAACGTGCTGAAAGGACTAAACGGCGTAACTTGTTATCTTGATGACATACTGATCACAGGCCACACAGAAGCAGAACACTTTATCAACCTTGAAGCTGTGCTGAAGCGGCTATCAGAGCGCGGATTTCGCGTGAAACCTTCAAAATGCGATTTACTTCGCAGTGAACTGCAGTACGTGGGCCACATCATCACAAGAGACGGTGTTCGCCCGATGGATGAAAAGTTAGTCGCAATTGCAAATGCACCAGCTCGAACAGACAAACAGCAGCTGTAGTCAGTGCTAGGCCTCATAAATTACTATGGAAAGTTTGTTCCGAATGTTTCATCCATACTCTTTCCTATGAAAAAGCTCTTGAGTAAAGACGAACCTTGGCAATGGAACACCGCATGCAAATGTGCGTTTGCGCAAGTAAAAAAACTGCTCTCATCAAAGCCTATTCTGATTCACTATGACCCCAGCTTGCCACTGCAGTTGTCACGCGATGCTTCTTCCTAAGGAATAGGCGAAGTTTTATCGCACATTTGTCGTGGCCAAGTTCATCCAATAGCCTATGCTTCACGAACGTTAACAAAGGCTGAACAAGGTTACAGCCAATTGGAAAAAGAAGCATTAGCACTTGTTTTTGGAGTCAAGAAGTTTCATTACTACATTTACGGATGGAAGTTTGTGTTGCTTCGGGGGCTTCCGGAGAAAAGAATCGGAAAAAGGGGCATCGCACTCGCAGCCCCTTTTGCGTATGACTGCGCTCGCCTGCACAGCGAGGGGCGCGGACGCGCGGCTGTTGGTCCGTGCGTGCGCGCCGGTGAGCTGGGAACGGGGAGTGCGAGGGTTTTCTTTTTTTTTTTTTTTGCAAAGCTGGCTAAATATTAGGGGTGCGCAAATTATGCGGGTAAATACGGTATTCCAAAGCGCGTCGGAGGACGAGGACTTTGAGGGCTTCGACGAATAAAATGTTTTTCCTGCAGTCATGCGGAACGTTTCAGTGGGTGTGCATTATTTTTTCTCGCAAGTTTGGTGTAGTAGAAGTTTTCTTACGGACTAGCGCTCAGAAACATAAGCACGGCATTTTACAAGGCTCGCTCAACCCCACGTTATGAAGTTTCTTTGCGGGAAGTGAGTGAATATAGGTGCGTCTTATACAGGGTGTCGGAACGAAATGTTTTTCGTTCCGGTTTTCGTTTCGTTCCGCAGAAAAAAGTTCCGTTCCGTTTTCGTTCCGGAACGAAAAATAAACGTTCCGTAACGGTTCATAACATTTTTTTTTTCAATAATAAGAACGAACAAAATACTTCATATTAAAAGTTCCTTTTAAAAACCGCAAAAGATACTGAACTAATACATAAAAATTCAATAATAATTGTTGGGGTTTTACATCCCAAAGCCACAGTGTGTGACTATCAGGGAAGTCGCAAAAAGTTTCTGAGCAAGGACACAACATAAACAGGGTATTCATTTTTCCTCAAGTTTGAATCCCGAATTTTTGTCAAGGGGACACACGATTTCAGATTCAGCAGGTCATCAAGTGTACTCGACGATAAGCGAGACCGCTGCTCTGACAAAACGAACTCGAGTGCCGAAAATGCCCTCTCAACGCTGGCTTGTGTGGCTGGCACACCAAGGACCACTTGTGCTAACATGTACAGCTCCGGTTGCCGCTCTTTGCACTCGTCTCAAAATTTCAACACATAAGCGACGTCAACGCCCTCTCCACGACGGCCTGTGTGAGAAGCACGCGAAACTCCACTTGAATTTAATACAAACAGCTGTGGTTGCCACTTTCTTGGTTTCCTGCATTATTTCAACGCATCTTTCCTTTGAAATACCTGCCCGAGATGCGTGCTGACGTTGAACCCTGAGTTATGCATTATTGCTCACGTTGCATGACCTCGGTTGTTCCGGATCGTAAAGTCTTCCCGTGAACCGAAAAACGATAAGAAATATTTCGTTTTTGCTCCGGAACGAAATAATAAATAACGTTCCGGTTACGTTTTCGTTCCGGCCAAAAATATCGTTTTTTTCGTTTTTCGTTTTCGTTTTTCGTTCCGTTCCGACACTCTGGTCTTATATATCAATTTTTGCATGCAAACTTGCGAACACTGGGGGGGGGGGGGGGGTGCGTCTTATACACCGGAAAATATGCTATACGAAAATTGGTATGCCGCAACGTGACTGCATGACAAACATAAATGACAGGTCATAACGTGAAAATCATGATATACATGTAATGAGCAGCATTATTTACATGCCACGCGTTTCGTTTATGGGATATTACGAAAATTGGTATGGCACAACATGACTGCATGACAAACATAAATGACAGGTCATAACCTGAAAAACATGACATCCATGTCACGAGCGGCATGATTTACATGCCATGGTCCTTGGTGCTCTCCTGTCCATTTCGTTAATGGGATGTATACGAAAATTGGTATGCCACAACATGACTGCATGATGAACATAAATGACAGGTCATAACATGAAAATCATGATATGCATGTCATGAGCAGCATGATTTACATGCCATGCGTTTCGTTAATGGGATGTATACGAAAACTGGTGTGGCACAACATGACTGCATGACGAACATAAATGACAGGTCGTAACATGAAAATCATGATATATACATGTAATGAGCGGCATGATTTACATGCCACACGTTTTGTTAATGGGATATATACAAAAATTGGTATGGCACAACATGACTGCATGACACACATAAATGACAGGTCATAACATGAAGATCATGATATGCATGTCATGAACGGCATGATTTACATGCCACACGTTTCGTTAATGGGATGTGTGCCAAAATTGTTATGGCACAGCACGACTGCATGATGAACGTAAATGACAGGTTATAACATTACAATCATGACATGCATGTCATGAGCGGCATGGTTTACCTGCCACAGTCTTGCTGCTCTTGCGGCAGTTTCGTTAACTTCGTATGTACCAAAATCGGTACAGCAAGACAACAATGCAGATCCATTTTACGTTCCTGATATGTACTTCGCATTTCCTTGATTCCCACTGCACGTGGGATCTGCCACTTTTTTTTCTGTATCTAACATGTAACTAAGTCTTCTTAGTGTCAGAAAACATTTTTGTTATCGTTTTCCCAACTCCAACCTTCAGAGTTTCTCAACCCGAAGAGTTTGCCATGCCACCAAGTGAGGTGTGGGTTCCATGCAACCCTGCATCACGACAGTACTTACAGCACATCATCTACCAGGGCACATGGTTACAAAAAAAACATGCACAAGATTTTTTCCAAGAAAGAAAAATGTATGGAATTTAATTATAGCTACATGCTAAAGTTGCACTGTCTATTTGAGAGTGTGCTAAGTTAAATGGAGCCTGTGAGCTGATGATTATGACAGGCTCCAGTCCACTAGCCATCCAGCTCTATGTTGTCAACAAACAAGCACTGAAATGAAAAGTCTACTTTGTGGACTCTTGCAGAACTCCCCCCTTCTTATAGATGAATGCCAAAGTTTTTATTTCATGAATCAGGCAGTGTTAAAGCGAAGACATTTAACTAAGCATGAAATAGCTTCTCATTTCCAATTCCTACATAAGCATGGGATCCACCAGCTTTATTTTTAATTTTATTTCCTTTATTTAGCAATATGCTGTACGCTACAAATGATAGCAAGAAAGGATGTTTATGTTTTGACATTTGCAGCATTTGAACATTGGTAGGACACTGACATCAAAGAAAACATTTTGTATAGGACATATCCTGGCACCCGTCAAAAAATTCAAACATGCCTACACGTATAAACTATAACCTAAAGAAAGCTCGTAAAAGCTGAACGTGAGTGACATGAACAGAATCATGGTAATGCACGACGCACATTTTCCTTTGACACAAAATAGGACACAACAAAGGCTGCAGTTATTTAAATAATGTGCTGTGGTTTGTGCTACTGGACCACTCTGCATAGGGGAGAAGAAGATACCTTGAAGGCCATATGGAGCAAAAACACGACGCTCTGTAAGGACAGAGAGATGCAGGGGCTTCCTAAACAGAAGCTCACGAACAACCCCATCTCCTCCGGTAAACTTTCCCTGACCTCCAGTGCCAGGATTCAGGTGATATCGTTGCAAAATCACAGGGTACCTGCAACATCAGTGGTAAGCTAAGAACAACTTAAGACATTCAGCAGCAGGCAACAAGCAGATTAACAACAGTAAGTATGAATGAAAAACACGTCACTGAACTTCCCTTTCATGATCCTGAAAAGCTTTACTTCCAGTTAAAGCAACATGTGAGTTTGCAAGCAGCATTCTGGCTGCCACATATGCATCCTTTATCGAGAGCATTTGTACAGCTAAAATGCAGTAATGTAAGATTGCAGTAAAACAATCAGCAACTATAATAACATGTCTAACACCAAGCCACAAGAAGAACAAACTGCCATACCATCAATGCATGCTTCTGTGCACATTTTCAATATATTAAACACAACTCTGAGGTCTGACGTCTAAACATGACTAAAAAATTATGTATTTACAAGTTTAGAATGTAAGCGTCTCATGCATATTCAGAACAATCTGAACATTTTACCCTTTGAGACACCATGTACACAGCTGTGTATTGTCAGCTATGAAGCGAGCTTGTCATGCAGCATGGTGTCAAGGCTCCTGGCAGTTCTGCAACACGCGTGCTTCGCGACAACACTGTGTGACTGCAGATGATGCAGCAATGTGGTTTGCATCACTCCACCACACACTGTAGATACTGCTAACTTTTGCAGCTAACAGTACATTATTGAGACAACTTTTCCTCTGAGCATGTCAATGATGCTACTCATTTTTCAGTTTTATTGGAATTCGACACTATTCATTTTGCAACTCCCGAGTTCATGTAGCAAACAAGGATAAAGGTACGGAATAAATTATTCAGCACAAAGGCACACTGTATATCATCACCAAATAAGCTAAGTTTCCAAGTTTTATTCTGCATTTCTAGCATTGTCTATGCCTCCAAAAAAAAATAATAAAAAATTGCTCACACACACAAAAGACATGAAAATGTCTCAAGACAAAATTCACATGCCCGCATGCACATGCTCTTGTCTTCTTAGCACTGGAATTTTTGTACAGTCACAAATGTGTACAAGCACAGTCATGGACATGCTGGAAACGCTTGTTGGAAAGTGTCACAGAGCAGGGCTTGAATCAGTCATCTAATGAATTTCTTGAATATTTGTGCACTCGTTGAGCATTCTTCATTTTGTGAGAAAAATAGTGATTATGTGCATAAGCAACATGTGGATTAGATCCTGAAGAGAATGGTTGAATAAATGTCTCAAATGCTGAGTCAAGTAAAGACGAGGAAGAAATGTTGCAACTGTTGATTTTGTCAAGACCAACTGCATAGAACACTGAGGGGAAGATGATGTGCAAGACACAAAAATTACAAATATATATTTACTGCTGCGAAAACTTGTGAAAGGAGTTGTCAGTGAAAGAAACTGCTCTTCTCCTGGCTGAATATCCCACCACCACCACCCTCAACTATGCTCTGCCTGAAGGTCCCTGGAATGTGAATACAGTTAAACCTGCTTATAACGAACCTCCATATAACGAATTCCTGGATATAACGAAGTTTTTCTATTCCCCGCCGAGGGGGGGGGGGCACAATATACGGTCTGTGTATACATTAAGTTCTATGGGAGGGCAAACGGGGGTCAGAAAAAACCGCATTGTAGCCGGTCCTTCACTATAAGCGGTCACATTATAGGCGGTCTCAGCTGTAAATGTTTTCTCACCCAAAATAAAAGTTTTGGGTGAGCTCTGCTGTTTGTTACCTTTTTGCTCACTTAAGCGTTTCTTTTTCGAATTTTAGTGCTGAACCTGCATATAACGAAATTCTCGTTATAAAGCAGTTTTTCGGGAATTTGTCAATTTCGTTATATCCAGGTGTAACTGCATCACACCAACACTGCACGCTTTTTCGGGAACATGCCCGTGTTCATCTTAAACCTTATTTTTAAACGAAAAAATCTATGATGTTCAAACAAAACACTACTCTCTATAACAAGACTAGGGCAGAAGCTCGAAACCTTGCTTGCCTAGTGTTTCAAAAAATGTGCACCAATTCTATAAGATACAGAAGTACTTTTGTTGAGTTGCTTTGGTCACAGCGGTATGCACATTAAAATGAGTCGGGGTGAAAATATGAACAGAAATTAATGAAGATGGACTCATGAACTTAAAACCAGAACAGGAAGACACTAGAACCTAATGGCAGAATGGAACTTTTTGCATGCAGAGAATCCATATCGTTAAAGTTTCAATATTTACAAAATTGTGATGCTGCTAACCTTTACAGGTTGACGAAGTCCACCTAACATCAAGCAGAAAAATGAAACAGAAATCCAAAGAGCACAGCAGCTGCAACCTTTGGAAAATCTAATCTGACATAATTCTTTTTGGTACGTGTGTTATGTGTATTGTGAGTATTGTGTTTGTGTATGTCAACACGTTTGCTGAGAAATAAAAGATGTGTAGGAAGTGGGCGGGTGAAGCACCTAGTCTAGGGTTCCTCTAGCTGGAGCTGCGCACAGTGTATGGTCAATTCCCGCTGGCTGCTCGAGAACAGGGGTTTCACTGTTCCCCTCTGAGATTTTGCCCACTAAATGCAGTGTGTGGAACTTGAGTGCCTGTTCTGGCAATTTCATGCAATATGGAAAGAGTTGGCCCGCTTTCACACCATGGACATCAAGAGCCTCACTGCGTGGTGTGAGTATGGCAAATAATTTGGGTATGCATGTGTTTGTATTTGGCACAAGTCATAACAGTGCCTCCTGGATAAATCTCTTAATGCTAATGTCTTTTTTCTTCAATCTTTATTTCATTTTTAATTTCCTGCTCCTCTTACAAGAGTTTCTCGTAAGCTACATCCGCGACCTAATTCTTGGCCTATGCCCCTAGTGGGTACATTCCACATATGTGGCTCATCCCGATCACTATAAGCAAGAAGAAAGTGTCAGCCTAGAGCCGTCTAATGATATATTGCATGACTACAGTGGCATGTGGTGGATGTGCCATTGTGTTTCTCAAAAGACTACACTGCTCTTGCAGTTTCCTGGCGTAAGACAGATTACCGTATTTGCACGAATCTAATACGCACCTTTTTTTCGATAAAACGGGTCTAAAAATCGTATGAATGTTAGAATCGAGTGCGAACGAACCACACCGTTATCATGTCGTCGTCGGTGTCAAAATAGCCACCTCCTACGCGCTTCGGGCGCTGTCGAAGGGTCACTGCCGAAAAAACGAGTTAGCGGCGTGGTGATCGTTGGCGCGCATAGTTTCTGTAGTTTCTATGTCGCCGCCGGTCCCCGCGTAACGATGCCACGACACACATGATGCGCAGGCCGATGATACTCGCCGTGCCGACTTGGCCGTCTTGTGGCCAACCAAAGTAGCTACATCGCCGAGGCAATCTCCAAGATGCCCAGCCGCACGAGCTTTCAATAGCGTTTGAGGGTGGCCATAATGAGAAATTAGATGTTTCCCATCACCACACAAAAAACGGCTCATCATTGCATTTTTCCCTCATATCTGTGTTGAGCTCGAGCCTCTCAGTCGTGCGTGCAGCTTGACGTCCAAGATTGCATCGCGGTAATCACGGAGACAACGCGACCACGCCCCGATCCTTGCTTAGGCTTAGCTGCGCCACCCTGCGCATCACGCATGGCAGCACGCGGCATCGTGCGTGAGAGAACTGTGATAGCACGGAGGAATGCAGCACTGCGAGTAAATGATGTTACTGTGACGCCCCGAGAGGCGTCGGTGAAGCGAGAGACGAAAACGCAGGAAACGGACATTTGAGGCATGGGTATTCCTGTTTTTCGGCTGCTGCGGCGGTCGGAGAATCACCCGAGCTTTCGTTGTGTGGAAGTTCACGGAAACGGCGCCTTGAAAGCAGAGGCGACGCTTGCACGGTAGCCGCATATGAGCGTGTACACTGGGCTCAGCTTCACGCTCTCCCAGTGTTCGTTATGGCCGAGGGGATTGGTGCGCGTACGGCCATCTGGAAGCTGTCGGGTCGTGACGAACCGCGCACACGTGTTGACTGCTCTTCTCACACACCGGCCACTTGAAGGAGTTCGCCCGGAGGGGCTTGGTGTCCTTGTTTACGCGGTCGCCGGCAGACAACAGTGCACCACCAGAGCCACTGGCAATAACGAGGCGCCAGGGAGTCGCGCCCGCACCTGTGACGTGTCGCTCTCGGTACAAGCTGGCGACGAAGGGTGGTCAGAGAGAGAGAAAAACTCGTCTCGAGGACGGGGACGAAAGAATTTTAGAGAGATTCGAGAGACGTGAAAAGACACGGAGGCATTCCGTCATGTTGGAGTCGAAGAAGTGAGTCTCGTATGCAAGCCCTCGTGTGAGCCGCGCCGTTCGGCTCTCCATCCTTGGAGAGATGTAGTCATTGCGAGAGCCCATGTCAGCAGCAATGATCGGAGAGGATCCATGAGCTACCTCTAGGACGACTCCCGAGCCCCTTCCTGAATCACCAGTCCACATGCTCGGCGATGAGACATATGCGCCGATGATCCTGCCTCCCAGATAAGCGTTCTCTCCATTTCGGGAGCGAGCTTGAGACATTGCGACTTAGTTTATTAGCCGCTATGTACTTTTCCTTTGTCGGTCGTTTACTGATTAGTATATTTGCCATGATGGCCCTTGACTGTAGTATGAGTTTAGTTTGCTCTTTGATGACTTTGTTCGTTTGTTATTGCATTGGCTAATAATTGTGATTTGTGTGTTTAAATCATGTTCGTGCATTAAATTAGTTGTTTTGTTAACTTGATAGAGCCTGTTGCCTCTTTTCTTTCCGGCCCCAGCACGGATCTGTTTTGGGGTTGTTGTTGAGATGTATGGCCAAAGGGGGATGAGCGAGGTTGGTTGTGGTGTTTTGTTAGACGTGGTACAGTAGACGTGGTAGTTAAGAAGTGTTGTGTAGAGTGTGGAACCGCCTCCCCGTTTGCGCGTAGTAGGGACATCTCAAATGGTGGCACAGCGGTGGGATTCTTGCTGGGGTTGTGGTGCGAGCTTTTACCCTCGTATCAGGGAAGGAGAGGCAACAAGATGAGTGAGTAGAGTACGCAGATGGCCCACGAAGGGGCGCTAGGAGTGGACTCGCTAATGTGGCTAGACATGGTTCCAACGTTTACAGGAGATGGCGCGGGCATGGATATTCAGGTGTTCTTCAAAATTTTGGAGCAGGCTGGTCGCTTGGGAGGGTGGCAAGATAGCCATTTGATTTGCATAGCGCGATGCAAAATGACAGGCTCCGCACACGCTTTTGCGTGGCAGGACGTAGATGTCGCCTGCGCAACTACATACAAAGATTTTAAGGATTTGGCCTTAAGGCGGTTCGGTACAGAACCGGCCAGTGCGAAACTTCACCGATTTATAAGCGGCAATGTGTGGTAGTTTTATGGGGATGCACGATGTATGAATCGGCGCGCCAAACATCTTCCGAGACACCGCAGATCAAGCGAAGCAGGACTGCAGGGGTTCAAAGTTAGCGGTGCATTCATTATGCGAGCGCGCTCATTATGAGAGTACGGCATTTGGTTTTATGAATGTGAGAAGGTTGATTACTAAGGACGTTTTTTCTTTTTCTTGTCATGAAAAATGGGTGCACGTTACAATCGATCTTTCACTTTTTTTTTTGTTTCGTCGCAGGAGACGGGTGCGCATTACAATCGAGGGCACGGTAGAATCGAGCAAATACAGTACTTAAAGGGGCTGTGAAATGTTTTTTGAAAATTTCATACGATGTGTGTATTAAAAAATGTGGCCCTCCCATCTAGGTATAACAAACATTGTTTCAGTGCATTGTGTATGTTGGTTTAGAGAGACAAAAACACAGTTTCGATTTACCTACGCTCGTCCCCCTTAACTCTGCAGCTGATGTCATCTTAGTCGCCACCGTGGACTCCAAGAATGGTGCCCCCTCTAAAGCCATGGGAAAACAAACAGTGCTCCAGTCTTGCATCCATATGGCGCCATCGCACAAGCTCCAACTATTTTTTTACTTTCTAGCTTTAACATAAATCTGTTGTTTTAGAGCAAATGAAAGAGCACCTTTTTACTCCTAAAGATCTTCACTTGACGTCACTGAAACATGACTGATTAGTGGTTACGCTGGCCTGTGGAGCTGCATGGTCATTTCAGGTGTGCAAGAATGCTAGGATTTCAAATGGGCATTATTAAATGTGCACTCAGGGACATACGTAACCATAACGTGAAAGAAATAGAAGCAGCCGTCAGAAAAGGAGTCAGCATCAAAACAACTAAAAGGAAGCTTTGTGCGGGAAAGAACATAATGCATGCAGTGAAAGGTAAGCAGGGCAACATCGTTACTAACTTCAGTGAGATAACCAAAGTGGCCGAGGATTTCCATTCCGAACTATACAGCTCAAATACGAGTCTCCCCACCATGAGTGTATTAAATGTCGAGCAGGACTACGAAATCCCATGCGTCACTGCGGACAAAGTTAGGAAAGCAATTCGGGGCATGTCCCACGGAAAAGCAGCTGGAGAAGACGGCATAACCGCCGACTTGATCAAAGATGGTGGAGACTTCCTCACTGGAAAGCTCACAACACTATGCACACAATGCCTCAAAACTTCAAATGTACCAGCCAGCTGGAAAAACGCAAACATTCTATTATTACATAAGAAGGGAGATGTAAAGGACTTGAGGAACTACAGGCCGATCAGCCTACTCTCAGCACTTTACAAAATATTCACAAAGGTTATCTCAAACAGAATAAGGGCCACACTTGAATTTAATCAACCTAGAGAGCAAGCAGGGTTCAGAAAAGGATACTTTACCATGGACCACCTGCATGCGATCTATCAAGTAATCGAGAAATCCGCTGAATACAACAAACCCCTCTATATGGCTTCATAGATTACGAAAAGGCTTTCGACTCGGTAGAGATACCAGCAGTTCTGGAGGCACTACATCGTCAAGAAATATGTGATAGCTACATAAACACAATAGCCAACATCTATAAAGATTCTACGGCCACCATACTCCTCCTTAGGAAAAGCAGGAAAATCACAATACAGAAAGGTGTAAGACAAGGAGATACAATTTCTCCAATGCTATTTACTGCATGTTTGGAAGAAATCTTCAAAAAGTTAGACTGAGAAGAGACAGGGCTCAGGATTAACAGCGAATATCTGAGTAACCTGCGATTTGCAGACAACACAGTACTCTAGCAATGATGGCGACGAACTGCAAAAGATGATTGAAGACTTAAGCCGAGAAAGCGCTAAGGTAGAATTAAGGATGAACATGCAGAAGACAAAGATAATGCTAACTGGCACGGCGAAAAAACATCTATTCACGATCGAAAAGCATACATTGGAAGTCGTAGAAGAATATATGTACCTAGGACAGCTACTTACAGGGGAACCCACACATATAAAAGAAATCCACCGTAGAATAAACATGGGATGGCACGCATATGGGAGACATTCCCAACTCATACACGGAAACCTACCACTATCACTCAAGCAGAAACTATATAACTACTGCATCTTGCCAGTACTGACTTACGGGTCAGAAACCTGCAGAATTACAAAGAAGCTAGAGAGGAAGTTAAGAACCGCGCAGCGGGCGATGGAACGAAAAATCATAGGCGTTACACTAAGAGATAGGAAGACAGCCGAGTGGGTCAGAGAACAAACGGGGGTCGCCGACATAATGAACGATATTAAGAAGAAAAAATGGACATGGGCAGACCACATGATGAGAAGGCTAGACAACCGATGGACAGTTAGAACGATGGAATGGATACCAAGAGAGGGCAAGCGCAGCCGTGGGCGGCAGAGAGTAAGATGGGGGGACGAAATTAAGAAGTTCGCGGGCGCCAAATGGAATCAGCTCGCGCAGGACAGGCAAGGATGGCGAGGATTGGGAGAGGCCTTCGTGCTGCAGTGGACACAGATGGGCTGATGATGCTGATGATGATGACTGAACATTGTTGACAAAATATTTCGGAATGAGCATGTCAAATGCTTATTGAAGCAGTGCAAATTACAAAAGGGCAGCTCTATGTTCTTTTCACGACCCCTTTAATTGTTACTGCTGTGGTGCTTTGCACACAATAGTTTACATATCTATAAAAATAAGGAACGGTATTTTTGTGTTCGTCAATGCCTTATACAGGTTCAGCAAGGCATACTTAAGTGGCTTATATTCCTGTCACACGAGAAGGCTTAACGTCATTTGTATCTAATACGATTTACATTTAATGTGGTTAGCAGGCTGCCACATGGGAACACCTAATGTCATTCAACAAGAATGGCTTCTAAAAAAGAGTGAGTTTGGTGAATTCATTCGAATGTGTTTCTATCGCAACTGAATACTCTTGCCGTAAGAGGGCCGTGAATTAAATAAGAAATAAGTAAATCATTATAGCAATCAATCTGTTGCTATTATGAAGTGTAGTGTTCTATTTTTTTCAAAGGGCTCAACTTATTTTTCGTCAAGAGTTTTAGTACCCTCATTCCCAGCAACGTTGTCCAGAGCATTGCTGGCCATGTGCTCAACTGTGCGGTCAGTTGGCTCACTCGGCCCAATAATATTTGAATATGAATGATAACCTGGAAAAAGCAATTTTTATTAAGACTTGGTATACATAACAAAATTTTATTACATAAGCCGTGATTTTTTTCTTCATAGCTGTTTCCACTTCATCGCCATTGCTACTATCTGCAAATTACATTTTCTTGCTCCATGTGACAGCGAACACCAGCCAATGTCATTTGAGGAATCGAATGTCATTAGATACAAATGACATTAAACCTTCTCATGTGACAGGGGTATTATAGTGAGAAAAAAAATTTTTTTTTCTCTACAAATAGTAGTGGCATCTGAAAGGGTTAAGGATACATTTGGAAATGCTAGCTTTCATTTTTCATTTGGAAAACCTTTTCAACAATGCAGCATAGTGTCTTCAGGCACTGTTTTTGTTTATTGCCACCTATGCTGTAATTGTGTGCAGGTGTGCACACATTCATGTTTGCTATATTTTTCACATGCTTTCAAGCTCACACCTTGGTAAATGAAGGCATTTATAGGTAAGGGCACACAATGGCAAATACACTTTAACAAAGCAGGGCACAATGTCAGATTACACATATATATATAATGAACAAAGCGGCTTCTCAATCCCACCGCCCATTCACAGTCAAGACAGAGAATGCACTTGTGCAAAGTCTACTCTGACCCTTCAATTATAGAACATGAGCAAGAATTATAAACCATACACTCGATAAAAAAGTACTTACAGCAGATACAGTAAAACCCCGCTGTTACGTTCCCAGCTGCTGCGTTTTCCTGGCTGTTACGTTGTTTTGGGCCAGTCCCGGCATAGCTCCCATAGGATTCAATGCATTAGAGACCCCGCTGTTACGTCGCAGTATGGGAACATTCCTGTATGTTACGTTGCGAATCGACACTCCAAGCGGCCACTGCCGACGGCAATATTAACTTTTCACTTAGCTTGACTTGGCTTGACTGTATTAGCTGCACTATGGGCGACGCCCATTATGTTTCCGGCTTTCGCCAGCAAAATTATGGCACAGCTGCGCAAACTGTTTGTGATGGAATCGCGTACAGTGATTATGTTTCCATCGATGATGCCGTTGTCACCTCCAAGGTTTTCTCTGTCGACGAAATCATAGCCGAGTGTGCCGATGCGTGCACTGAAAGTGCTAGCACTGAAATAAAATTGTGTCCTGATCACCACTTCTCTCATTTTTCCATTTTTCCTGTTTCTCGGCTCTTAAGTTTATTTTCTACGGTCCCTTGAAAAACGTATCAGCGGGGTTCTACTGTATATTTAAAGATGGATCCACATGCTCAGTGGAGTGGTTCATAGAGAGTTTTAAAAATTTTCAAGAACAGGGGTTTCACTGGCCATTAACACCTCAGTTGCCATATGGATATCATCAGTTATCAGTAAAAGAACTAAACCTATTCCTTATTGAGCCCCTTTCAGTTTGGAAGAAATGTTTACTCAGTTGGCACTATATGGGGATACACAAACACATGCTCACTAAGCAAAGGCATTTTCTTTTTTTTTTATCTATCTAGTCACTTACCCTCACACTCATGCATGCTCCCATACAATGGCACTCGCTCATGCTTATGCTCATACCCATGTTCACACATACCTGCCAACATTCACTCGCATCCACAACCACTTTTGTGCACACTTAATAGTGCTCACTAATGCCCATACTTGCATCCTCTCACATTCATCAGCAATCACTTATTTTTGTACTCACATGCACCTAGACTCGTTAACAGCCATACACATAACCATATGTAGTCAACCATGCATACCCACCAACACCCACCTGTGTTCATGCTTGTATTACTTTACACTTTACTGTACCTGCTACTGCTAATAGTTGCATTATCTCACACCCACCACACATTTTTACTCACGTTTGCATTCACGTCCACTCGCACTGAACGATAGTCACTCAGGTATTTAAACTCTATCAATGACATTTGTTTAAAGACATATTAGTTGGCACTCAATTCTTTTCATACTCACATCTACGAAAACTTACAGGCACTAAGTCACAATTATACACACATCCAATTAGAAATTTGGCCCCTCACTCGCATTGTATCTCACATCTCGGAAGCCATAGTGAAGCAATTAAGAGTTGGTGAACTCATTCAATATAAGACAATATAACACCACTAAATTTCTACTGAAGACACATCCCTCTAGCTATAGCTATAAGCAGGCACCCATGATAACACATTTACCTAATATAGTAAGTTGCATACTTGTAGCCCCATAAAAAATGCAGAATAGGCATTGAACTGCCTATGCTACATAACATATTTTTCATGAACATATATAAAAGAAAATTAAAGCCAGTTCCATGCCCGTGAAACCTGAGTAAACAGTGGATCTGGCAAGCAAGTGCCACCACCTGGCGAACGAGATTGAGTTCTTTCATTTTTCTTCATCTTCTTTCTTTATATTTTTCTACATTTTCTTCTTCTTTCTTTTTGTCATCTTTCTTTCTTTATCGCTTTTCACATTGCACTCTCTCTGCCTTTCCCTCCTTTTCAACCTCACTTCTCTTTCCCACCCTTTGCTATACTATAATGTAGACGGCTGTGCTATGGTTTACCCTCTTACCTCCTCCTTTCCCTCCCCCTCACCCTAATTTCTCTTTTCTAAGAGCTGCTTGGCACATACCCACTTTCTGTCGCATGTAAACCATACTATACAAGGCTGTACCATGATTTACCCTCTCCCCTCCCCCTTACCCTTTCCAACCCACTTGCTATACTGCATGGCTGTGCTATCTTAGGAGTTGCTTGGCACATACCTGCTTTCTGTGGCGCATACTTGTGAAACCTCCCCAGTTTTTGATGGTCGCCCATGGAATTTTTCTAAGCTTAAACAGCTCTGCTGTTAATACACACCATAGAACATACATGCCTTGCTTTACCCACACTTCACCTTAGCTGTACTCATTAAACATCCTTGCCAACCAAAGAGTACTTAAGGTCCTTAGCAAAAAAAAAGGTGTAAGAGTGGGGAACATACCTGCGTTCCAAGATTTCAGGGTCTGTGATCCTAGTGTTGGTCATGTGAGTGTGAATACCACTGCGACCATGCCAGTGAGGACCCTAGAAAATGAGAAACACATTTGTATCCCTCAACAAGTATTGCATTTAGAAAGCAGCTGAGCAGACATGAGCCAGAACAAACGAGACTACGACTGGTGCCATTCGCTTGATATCATGATGCGGTGCAAGAGTACATGCACGGAGACATGGAAAGACACAACACAGGCCCTAACAACATTAATCGAATGAAAACAAAATACATAATATATATTACCACGTGCTGTGTGTCCAAGGAAGACCGTCACGTCAACGAGACAATATATTTCTCCCTAGGTGCAGGCACACATGCCATGTCTGGCAGACTACAGAGGGAGAAGTCCTACCATTCTTTTATACTTTAAGTGATCCCAAGAACCTTCAGCCGCACATGAAACCACCAAAATGACTATTGTTTCAAATCTATGCACTGTACGTTGACGATGCTTATATTACACAGCAAAATTCCATACAACCTATCATTCAGGCATCTGCACATCTGACTGACGTACTTGTTGCCATAGGAAAAGGGTGGCATCTGGTGCATAGCTGCTTTCTTGCATTTCACAAATCAAGTAATACACTGTTTTCTGGTGTGGTTTTTTGCAAATGTACATATTCTTTCCTTTGGATAGCTGATCTTACAAGCATAATTCAAATGCAAAAAATAAAACCATTCATCGCTCAAGATATGACTTAACATGAATCCTGAAACTATCACCAGTTTGAAGGTATCCCTCAACAAGACGTCCTGCATGATAGGTTAAGTGTTCTTTATTATTGCAATAGCAATTATATGGACAGTCTCGGCTGGTTTCTGCCATCCCCGTCGCCGCCGTCATGAACCGTATATGTATAAGGATGTATATATATATAAAAGTCCCAAAGAAAAATAATTCGAATAAATGCTTCCGATGCGCGGAATCGAACCAGGAACCTCTCACTCCGCAGCGCGTGGTGCTAACCACTACGCCACAAAGAGCAGACGCTTCAAGGAGCTAACGGCAAGCCTTATATACACACCCTTTACCGCTGGCAGGACTGAGAGACGGCAGGCGCTTATAGCGTTTCTTCATTACCAGCAAGATGGCGCGAGGAGCGCAACGGGCAGCCGCCTTTGCAACAGGAGCGCTGTTCAAACTGTGAGTGTCCATTGTGACAGCTTATTCGCGCTCGTTCGGTGTATATCTGTGCATTCGTTTCGTGCGTGCTTCACTTGATGGTTCGCACTCGTCTTCTGTTTTTTCATTTAGTGGGCTCCCCTAGCTTTGTATGTGTAACTTTGTGACACACAACGTATAAAGCCCATTGTACCAGCTGTGCGTTGCCCCTTGGGAAGCGCTCACTTAGCAAGTACATGTTTGCTAGAATTAATATTGCTCCTGAAGTTGCAAGCCTCACTTCGTACAGCATTACAGTTTCTTGCTATCGCATCCATTGCTTTGCGCTTGCGGCGAAACTGTGACTTTTTTGATATGCATGAAAAATGCTTATTGTGAAATTAAGAAATAGCTCAATGCAAAAGATGCAAGTAGCAAATGAACATGAAAATTTTTCAGAGCAAATGAACATGCCTTGAGAACTTATTTACTCAAGTTCCACAGTTGAAACATTACAGGAATAGTTACAAAGTCGACTGTCAAAATTTGTTGCTGTAAATACAGTCAAACCCCGCTACAACGAACGCCGCTTCAACGAAATTTCCAGCACAACGAAAAATTCTCAGTTCCCTGTCAGCAGTCTATACGAGTCAATGCATAAATATGCTCGCCACAACGAACACTTTTTTTGCGCAGTTTCGCTTCAACGAAACTTGACGATGAAATTCCAGGCTTGAAAATTTGATTCGCTGTGCAGTAAACACAATCCCAAACATTCTGGCACATTTCAGAACATAAAAATATGTCTCCAAAGTCGAAATCGCGCGTTGGCACCACCAGAAACAGCTGCTGTTGACAGCATGGTTGACTACTGACGTCTACCGATGCTGTCTACTGATGTCTGTCGAGAGAGCACGCGCGACCACCTCTCCCCCACCGCGCCCCTTATGGTCCTTCAGCTGATGAAAGACAGGCTGGTGATTTCCTCTCTGCTCGAGAAGCAAGCGACGGCAGGCCTCCGATGTGGTGCGACGTTATCACATGTGCAGTTCGTTCGGCGGAGACAGCCGAGTTGTTTAATCTCTGCATCAGCCGTGTTCGTCCCCAGTGCTAGCGTGCTTTACTCTTGCGCAAGACATACAATGCGTAGGCGGTGTTATTGAGTTGGACTTTGTACAGAACAACAGCAACTGCAAAAACCCGCTAACAGTGTCCATATCATTGCTCTCGCAATAACCTGCCCCCCCACCCCACGGTCTAAAATTTTTTAATTTTTATATACCAAGGCCCCCCTCTTGTTGAGTACCGTATTTACTTGAATCTAATGTGCACCTCCTTTCCGATAAAACGGGTCCAAAAGTTATTTGCGCGCTTTAGAATCAAGTGCGAACGAACGACACCGTTAGCATATCACCGTCGGCATCAAAATCACCGCCCTCTGCGCGCTTCGGGCGCTGTCGAATGGTAACCGGCGAAAAATGAACTAGTGGCGCGGCGGTCTTTGGCGCATATAGTTTCTGTAGTTTCTATTTGTCGCCGCCGGTCCTGCGCGTAACGACACCATGACGCACATGATGCATAGGCTGATGATGCCACGCTGGCTTGGCTGTCTTGCAGCCAACCAAAGTCGCTACGTTGCCGATGCAATCTCCAAGACACCCAGCCACAGCAGCTTTCGGTAGCGTTCGCGGGTGGCCGTAACGGGAGAATAGATGTTTCTCATCACCGCATGCAAAACTGCTCATCATCGCATTTCTGGCTCATATCTGTGCTGAGCCTGAGCTTCTCAGTCGTGCGTGCTGCATGACATCCAAGATTGCGTTGCGGCAATCTCGGAGACCACGCCCCAATCATGCTTAGGCTTAGCTGCTCCAGCCTGCACAGCACGCGGCAGCGGGTGTGAGGAAACTGCGATAGCATGGACAAATGCAGCACTGCGAGTAAACATGTTACTGCCACTTGCTTGCGGCTACGCCCCACAACGTGTGGCAGTTTTATCGGGATGCAGGAGTTATGAATCGGCGCGCCAAACGTCTTCGACACACCGTGAATCAAGAGAAGTGGGAAAGCCACAGCACGGCCGTTCGAGGGACTGCTGGGGTTCAAAGCAGACGGTCCGTTTATTACGCGAGCACGTTCATTACGCGAGTACGGCACTTGTTTTTACGAATGTGAGAAGGTTGATTACGAAGGACTTTTTTTGTCCGTGTCACGAAAAATGGGTGCGCGCTGCAATCGATTTCTCACTTTTCTTTTTTTAGTTGGTCGCGGGAATGGCTGCATGTTACAATCGAGGGCGCGGTAGAATCGAGTGAATACGTAAATTATCCAGGATTCCATTTCTCCAAACTTGGCGGGTATGGTTTCAATACTCACGGTTTCCCAACCCTTCCGACTACCGTTGTGATGCCGCGTGCAAGATTGAGGCATAAAAGTTTCTTTGTTCTACCAGCTCAGGTCAGCTATATTTTTTTCGATTTCACAACAATGAAATTTTCGGTTCAACAAAACTTTTTCTGCGCACCATCAAGTTAGTTGTAGCGAGAGTTGATTGTACACATAATACTGTGTTACCACTTGTTGACTTATTTAATAAGAATACACATAATGAAGTTATGATGACGTGTAGACAGAAAGAATTGTGATAAATGGTAAAACACAAGGTGAACTCACAGCTCCAGCACCTCCTCCAATGGTTTCGTAATAGCCAAGAGTATCATCTCCAAATGTTATGTTGTTCATACAACCCTGTATAATAGTGAGAAAAGTTTTGTTATGTGCATATGTACAATATTAAAATTTTTTATTTCTGGCACTTTATTTTTAGGAACAATTTGGTCTTGGACAACAAGGCTAAAGCCATATAATTCTTGTCTGACAATGGCCCTGACCCTTCCCCCAACTCCACCGTTTCATACACTCAAGTGTGGTAATCACACACACCAGTATATAAGATATTTCGGGCGATGTTTAGATTTACATTACACAATTACAATTGAAATATATTGATACTTATCCATTTAACAGCTTTATAATATCATTACATTGTCTAAATAAAACATAACTGAGAAACAAATTACGTCACATAGGGTACAGCGGAACAGCGGAACAATAGAATGGTGATGCTTGCTTCGATTGATTGATTTCTGTGGTTTTACATCCCCATACCACAACATGATTATGAGAGTCACCGAAGTGGAGGGCTCAGGAAATTTCAACCATCTGGAGATCTTTAATGTGAAGCTGATATCACATAGTACATGGGCCTCAACACCTCGCCTCCATCGAAACGCAGCTGCCGTGGCCTGGATTCGATCTCGCGACTTTTGGGTCAGCAGCCGAGTGCCATAGCCACTACACCACCATGGCAGGGCTAACGCCTGCTTCTCACATGCACGTTTTCATTTCATTTTGTGAGACAGGTCAGGCAACATCACTCCTCATAAAGTATGGTCCGGAAAACCTCAATATGTAAGGGCCTTCTCCTCAAAAATACCAGCACAACTGACCCTCCTGAAATGAGATCATCTGTGTTGACACTCCTTCATGAGAAGCACCAAGGAGTCTATTGCTGCAAAATTAAGGCCTGCGAACATGTTTGATGGCTTGGTATCGTTTCCAATATCACGAAACGGGTTTTGAAATGCAGACAATGCAGGCATTGCAAGTAATCTCTACTGCACTATCTAGGTTTCCATGGGAAGTCTCGGGTAAGTACCTTTCCATAGTAACAAAGAGATCTTTATAGCCAACAATGTCTACTACACATGAAACCACGAGGCAGAGACCCTCTGACACACTGCTGTGAGTATGGCCATAAAAGTCCTCAAAAGCTTGTTCGCTTGCCACGGTATTCCTAAGCTAGTCAGGTTTGACAACAGTCCATCTTCTTCCCCACAGCTATTTTTACACAGTTCTATGGCTTTAACCTCCTAACAAGTAGCCCTCACTACACTCAATCAAATGGTGGAGCCAAAAAAGTGATTCACACAGTCAAAAACTTTTTCTCAAGAGCTATTGACCCCTACCTTGCTCTCCTCAATTATCGATATGCACCAGGTGCTGGTGACCATCACCACATTGCTCAGCTTTTAATGGGACGGCAATTGAAGACGAGGCTACTGAACAAACAAGAGTTGCTTCAGCCTGCGTGGCTGGCCCGAGACCAAGTAGCTAAGAAAGACACCCTCTACAAAAGCCAGGAAAACTATTTCAACGACCCTTATCCTACTCAACAGTTGCCACCTCTAGAAGCAGATATGTCTTGATCATTTAAGGGCTGCAGTATTGACCTCAGTTCAACGTCCAAGGTTCTGTGTCATGGAGATGGATGAAGGTAAAGTGCTACACTGCAACTGCAATTGTATGCTGCACTACATTACATGTCTTGCATGTACAACATCCCAATACATATTTCCTAAATACTTTTCATACAACCTTTTTGATAAGCAAATAGATGAGGATGGATAACAAGTTTACTCATGGGACTAATGAGGTTTTTCTCACTTGAAGTCCACTCAATCTGTTTCAATAACCCAAGGGTGCAGAATGCATCCAGAAGTTAGTGGTTTCTATACATTCTGATCAACTATACTACCTGCACCTTGTATGATGTCCTAGCCTTGTAGGCTTTCAAAAGAATAAATGTGGAGCTGATGTATAGTTCTACTGCCAGCATAAAATGACCTACCACCCAGCAACAAAAGAAATAAATTATGAGAAAAAGAAAACTTAACTTACCTGTGATGCTGCACATGTGTTGAAAGCATGGAAAACAACGTCAACGACTCTTTGTGAAGTCAACACATTGCCACCAACAACTGCTGCATCTGCAGAAGGGTTGAGCAGTGAATTCCGTGGCAGCACCACTTTTACAGGTGCCAGGCAACCCTGCAAACCAAATTGTAGTTAATGTACTAAAGTACTAGGAAAGAAAAGGATGCAGTAGTTTAATGGTATGAAAAACTTGATCAGTGGTGAGATTAAGGTAACTGGGCTCCAAAAGTAGAGGCTCTCAATCCAAGCCCTTGTCAAGAAATATTCCCCATCTCCTCCCAGCTTGTCTTAAAATTGAAACCACTACACTAACAGGCAAATAAAATATTGTGAGGTACCGCTTTTATTCCAGCCGAGCGCGAGCTACAGCGGGCAAAAACGAACCGGGAAGCTGATGATGATATGTACAGATGAGGAAGATGTACAAGTAATGATGATATGTACAGATGAAGAAAAGGCGACCGTTCGTTGCGCTCACACTAATTCCCCCCGGTGGTGGAAGCGGCCGCCTGGCGGCTCGAAAGCATCACGGGATGCGCCGAATATACGGCTTTAAGCGAGAGACGTGGACGATCTCTGTCCCACGGCAACGGTGGTCAGCTGGAATCCTCAGAGGCGAAACGCGGTAATTCACTGGCGATGTCTGTTCAGTGACAACGTACGGGCCAATAAAACGACTTGTCAGTTTTTCAATATTGTTATTAAGAGCTAAATCTGAGAATAGTCCAAGTTCTGAAAGCTCAGTAGTCTAAATGCATAAGTTGTCCAATTCAATAATTTTACTGAATTTCTGAGATTATTATATTTGATACAGCCCTAATAAATTAACTATTTTATAGCAGTTGGAAATTGCTAACTTCATTCAATCAGTAAGACGAGTCAGGTTTCCATCAAATGTACTGATGTTACTATAGAAATGCCTTTTCCATAGTGGCTGTCACAACTCTAGCAAGCAACAAATGGGAATTAAGAAGATGGAAGAAAAATAGCCACAGTGATTTAATACCAGTTTTTAGTAGCTCTAAATGTGAAAACATGGTGTCCTGCAAGGGAGCTCCACAGAAAACAGCAGACATTTTCCACTGCATGCTGCCATATCACTGTGTGGCTGTGCATGTCACATTCAAGACCATCTCCCATTGTTTCCATTCCATTAGCTTGGTGTGAATTCAGTAAAATTATCCAGACAACAAAAGTCAGGCAGTCACTGCTGTCTCAACTTATGTCAGTATTAATTCTCAAGAGAAACGGCAAAGGCTCAAGAATAACCAGAAATACCATTTGGATGGCTTTTACAAGTCACAAGCACTACCTATAAGTAAAGCTGAGACTGAGGGCCGAAGGTTCTTCTTCAGGATCCCAGCTCCCCGCTCGGCGTCCTACACGCACCGTCCGAGACAGCATGGGCGAGTTGGGCGGAGCTGGCTGCCGGTGGTATGGCAGCGATAGGCTCGCTGGCAAACAGTCAGCGAATGACAAATAATGATTGATTGATTTGTGGGGTTTAACGTCCCAAAACCAGCTCTGATTATGAGAGACACCGTAGTGGAGGTCTCTGCAAAATTTCGACCACCTGGAGTTCTTTAACGTGCACTGACATCGCACAGCACACGGGCCTCAACATTTCGCCTCCATCGAAATGCAGCCGCCACGGCCGGGATTCGATCCCGCGACCTTCGGATCAGCAGCCGAGTGCCATAACCACTAGACCACCGTGGTGGGGCCGAATGAAGAATAGGCTCGGACATTTCGATTAAACAAAAGAGAGGGAAACTTGTATTTGCAGTATATACAAGAGAATACAGGGGGGTTAACTTATACATTAAAATAAAATTGACACTGAACTATATGTAGGGCGACCCTACTCTGGCGTAGCCCGCAGTGCGTAGCACTTTGCAGCCCATTCAACATGATGCATCAAATGGCGCAGCCACCTTTATTAACACAATTGCTCCGCCTTGGCGCATCAGCTGGCGAACCATAACCACTTTGCCCTGGCATTGGATAGCGATTCCACCCTTTGCACTGCCTCCTCAATTTGCGCGGTCTAATTGGTGAAACCACCACCCAATCCGTGAACTGGCATAAAGGGCATGTCTGTACAATGACATAAAGGCATATCCATCACCCCTGAACAACACACACATAAAAACAACCAATGTCACCCTAGGTCGAAGGGCGAGGGCAAAGGCACATGGCGCGCGTGAGATGCGTTACTTCCACATGTGTCATGTTGGATCGAGCGCAGTGAAAAACACGAGCAGGCGCCCAACAGATTCATAGCCTGAAAGATTTATTGCTCGAAGGAAACCACTCCACTGGAAAGATGGCCCTTCAGTGTGTCTACGTTTGGTTATTCCATGAGACAAGCCGAGTCGCACCGGCTCTTGCTTAGACGCGTTTATTGGCACCCTGCTGTGCTTAAACGCATGTGAACCCAAGGCGTCCGAAGAAGGGATGTCCGAAAAAAAGCCATTCCCCGGCACTGGTCGGCAACAGCCCAGTGTCCACATCCATGCACCCTGGGCGCATTCGCGTTTTCCACGTGTTCGGCTCACAGATTCTACTGTGCGGCCAGAGATTTATGCTCGTATTTACCCAACAGTCCGGCCTCTTCGGACAGAGCGGCAACAAAACATTTCCAAGGATTAGTTAGACGCTTTCAGCGACGAACTAGAAACGGCTCGCGAGCATCCACGGCTATCACCATCGCTCGTCCCATACAGGCGCCAAAACCAGAGCAGCTGCCCAAGGTCGCCATAATGAAGCACTTGGCACGGTCTACAGAACCACCGATGTCCAACTATTCCTGCGTGCTGTCGCACAAAAGGGCATGCCTTAGCGTCCATTCAGGCAAGCAGGGTGGAGGTTTTGTCTCTCCGCGGCACGGAGAATTGGGAGTGTGCTATCCGTATCGGTTCTTGCGCCGTGTTCAGAGAAACCGTTTTATGAGCTATCGCCCGCCTCCTCCTTGCACGCGCAGGTGCTCATGATGTCTTGCGTGCATGCACGCTTGAAACGCCGCAGGGTGTCCTAAGGGTCCAGGCCCTCCGAGGCCTGCGTGTGTCAGTGTATCCCCCTCTTCACTCCGCAGCCGGGCACCCGTGCCCCCAGAAGAAGCGGAAGATACAAAGGAGGAAAGTAAACAAACTAGAGAAGAAACACGGCCGGGGCCCGCTAAACGCAAAGTCAATGCCGCAAAACACGTCCCATTGACAGACTTCGCCCCTCGCCAAGTAAAATCTTAAAGAAACAAACGCGCCTTGCTAGCGGCAGGCTTACACTATATACCATGCATCCTTTCCTGAAGTGAAAGCATTGATTGATTTGTGGGGTTTAACGTCCCAAAACCAGCTGTGATTATGAGAGACGCCGTAGTGGAGGTCTCCGGAAATTTCGACCACCTGGGGTTCTTTAACATGCACTGACATCGCACCAGCACACGGGCCTCAACATTTCGCCTCCATCGAAATGCAGCCGCCGCGGTCGGGATTCGATCCCGCGACCCTCGGATCAGCAGCCGAGTACCATAACCCCTAGACCACCGTGGCGGGGCATGAAGTGAAAGCAAACTTAAGTTTTAAAATGCCCAGAACATCACACAGCATTATTTTAAATGATCAGGCCCGCTTTCATAGGAACTAAGATATAAATTTGCATGGAGCCTACAGTCACACAATGCCAACCCACACATGCTATACCGACATGCCCACCAAATAGGATGGGCAACTAATGTACAATATAGTACTCTTCATAGTCATGTCACACTGAATTTATAAACTAACAGAAGGTGGAAAAAGGTGGAAACAAACATTATGTATTGGAGTGTTTAGTGTTAGAGCAGTTTTCAGAGCTCCCGTAGCTAACCTCAGTGTACTTCGAGACTAATAAAGTGCTGCTAAATTTCCTTTCATTCCAGCATGTAACTTCACTGGCTGAAATGTTTTGCACTGGTGAATAAGATAATGAGGAATGACTGTCTAGCCTCTGAAGTCTTCCATTTGGTACAGATACTTCTTCACCAAACATACCAAACTTTTTGAACCACTAGAAAGGTTAGGGCTAGTTGGTTATACATGGCTACTGACTGCAACGCGCTAGTGAAAGACACACAAAAACAAAATGCCACAAAAAAAAGCATGTGCACAAACAGGTCAGGCATAAACTAACTGTTTATTTGACACATACATAGCATAACGAAAGGGAAGGGGTCAAGGGCTCGTTCTTTATTTGTTAGAAACAACTTAATGAGCAAACAGACAATGAAGCTTAGGAAAGCATAGGGGAAGTTACTTGTAGTATTGTAATTGTGGAGAAAGTAGAAAGGAATTAAAGTGGACGAGAAGACAAACCTGCCTTCGGTGGGAACCAAACCCACGACCTTCAGATGTCGCGTCCGATGCTCTACCAACCGAGCTACGAAGGCGGTCGTCCCCCCGTCCACTTTAGTGTATTTATGTACGTATTATCCTGGGAGTGTTAGGCAGCGCCACTCGTGGCCAAGGCGGCGTGTGTGGAACACACTTTCTTGCCAGGAGGCGTCACGTAGAACGTGAACTTAGATGAGATGGCTGCTGCCCAATAAGCCCTCGCATGCTACCTAAGGCACCAAGTCTGCCGCAACGAGGCCCAAGCTATGAAATAACGAAAGGGAAGGGGTCAAGGGCTCGTTCTTTATTTGTTAGAAACAACTTAATGAGCAAACAGACAATGAAGCCTAGGAAAGCATAGGGGAAGTTACTTGTAGTATTGTAATTGTGGAGAAAGTAGAAAGGAATTAAAGTGGTCGTGGGTTCGGTTCCCACCGAAGGCAGGTTTGTCTTTTCGTCCACTTTAATCTTTGTCTTTTCGCCTTCAGAGTACTAGTACAGTAAAAGCTTGTTAACTCAGATTTCTAGGCACTGTAAAAAATCTCTGAATTAACCGAATGGTCAAAATAAATGCAATAAATGCATGAGTTCGTAATCACACACGCTTGTCTGTTTTCAAGTGGAAATTCGCACAGACACAATTTTCCAGACCCCTTTGAGCTTGCATGCTGTCTGCAGCACCAAAACAAAATTCTTTGAGGATGACGAGAGCCTCCACGGCTTCCTTCACAGCTTTACCAGCGCTGCCATCGGTGGTCACACAAGCGCTCAGCTGGAAAGCACCAGCAGCGCAGAGGTACTGAATCATTCCCCGATCAAACAGCGCTCAGCGATGCAGCACATTCAGATCGAGAGTACACAGTTCTGAAAGCACGCAGCACACACAAAAGTGCTGTTGCCGCATCTGCTACGGAACAAACTATAGTGGTGTCGACGCGATCACAGACAGCATCCATGCAGTGCATGTGCGCCAAACGAAAACAAAACTATCTGCCCCAGCTGCTGAGGATGAATGCTCCATTGCTGACAACGCTAACAGGGTGGCATTCATCATGATCCGTGGTGATCCATGATGAGATAAGGTGTTTTTTTTTTTTCTCTCTTTTCACTTACTTTCTTTAAGATTCCCCCCTCCCCCCCCCCCCCCCCCCCCCCAGCCTTGCCAGCGGCCTGAAAGTCGCCGAATTATCCGATTTGTGGTCAGACCCATCCGAAATAACAAGCATCCAGTCTTGTAGAGTGACGCATATTTTTGACGGGGCCAGAGAACAAGTTTCAATTATCCGATTTTCCAAATTAATGTAGGTGAGTTAGCAAGCTTTTACTGTATAACTGCTATTATAAGGAAGTCACAGTAAAAAAAACAAGTATCATAACTATGAAGTAGCCATCAGCAACTGTGAGGTATTGCTTTCTTAAAGAACAATATGGCAGGATCTATTTTTGCACAGCAGCACTACCAAAATAATAGACCAGGGTTTTTCTTCATAAAAAAAAAATATATCTCCTGTACCCGGATTATTGTCACACTTAGCACATTTATCACCAGAGTGATAAATGTGCTAAGTGTGACAATAAGGCCACCTTAGAGCACATACTCTGGCAATGCCCCAATATCAGAGAGAACCAAGGGCTCCCTGCTTCCGATAACCAGCTACGAGAACGCTGGGGAGCCGTTCTGCTCAGCTCATCCTTAGATGACCAATTATGGGCAATCCAGTGGGCCAAGGAAGCCGCCGAGGCCCAAAAACCCTAGGCCGAAGCCTAGGCGGGACTTACAGCCCATCCCTGAAAATCACAGGACTCCATAGCTTACTTTTGATGGCAATATGGTCAATACAAATCGATTGTAAAAGGCTATTCAAGATATACTCTAAATTTCACATTAACATATACCTAATATATTAATATATATAAGCACAAAACTTCAGACATTCAATGTAAATTACTAGCTTTGATTTATAAAAAAAGCTAACATTAGACACAATTTGTTACCCTAATGAGAACAAAGAAAAATAATTTACATAGAACTGAGAAGAACAAACCTGATTAAGGGGCAAGTCATGTCCTACCATGCAGCGAAGGCAATACAATATTGCGGACAGGGTCACTGCACGTGGAGCATTCAAGTTGCCATGCACTTCACGTCCTGTCCCCGAAAAGTCGAACACAGCTGTTCCCTATAATAATAATAATAATAATAATAATAATAATAATAATAATAATAATAATAATAATAATAATAATAATAGTTTATCCAACATGTCCAGGAACAACTGAAAGGTTTTAAAGCAGGAGCACGCAAAAGAATGCTAAAAAGAAACAATAAAATGTGGGCAATAATATACAGAAGAAATATGAGCAAAAATATTTTAAAACAAAAAAGACAGGATGACAGGGCAAAATACATTAACACATTCAGCGAGGCATGGGTCACTGGTGGGTCACAGCCTGTGCTCCTCCTACATGGCAGTGAAGTTAAGGTGGATTCACACGACAGACCAAATTTCGATCCGAGTCCGCAGACCGCATATGGCGTAACTCTACATCACCCGTTACCGCAGTGCTCCCTCGGTCCACCGGCAGTCCGTGCAGACCAATTCGCGAAACGGAGGAGACCACAACCACAGTTTGACCCACAGGGGATATTTGGTGAGAAATTCTAAAATCATAGCGGCAAAATGCATTCGTCTGGCAACTACATGTTATTTTCTGTTTTTACAACTTCTGGGATTCAGAAGCAACATCAATCTGCCCGAAGGATGCAAAATCAATGCTGGAATGGCTGGAATGGTGAGCATAAACAAAAAAACAAAAAGAAATGCTGCTGCGATGGCAGCAGGTGAAACACTGCACCAGTGCTAGAGCATATCGTTGGCCCTTTAAGCATTGCCTATTTCTAAGTACATATACTGTATGTCTGTTGCAGCTAAAACTCCCAAAATTATTATTACATCTGTTGAATAGATGAAGTGGCACTCTCAGGCGATCATTTTAGCAATATCTAGCACGACTTGGTATAGAATGCAACAAACTCCACTTTGCACTGCACAACTATAGTGCACAAAAGAGCACCGAAGTGTTTGGGTCCACGGGACAAGTTGACCTGTCTGCGGTATGCGTGGTCCCCTGTCGTGCAAATGCTAGCTGCAGAGCTGTGACACGTGTCGTCACGTGTCACATGACTTATTTGGTCCGCGGGCTCGTCCGTCGTATGAATCCACCTTTACCAGCATTTGCCTGCTTGCTGATGTGACAACTTTATGACACCTGAATGCAGAGATATGATTTTTGTCGAATGAGGTTATAAGTTGCCGGACGAATACTTTTCTGATGTCAAACACTGTGACCCATCGGTGACCCATGACGTACTCAATAAAAATGTTTTTGTGGTGTTTGCAGTGTGACCCACCTGTGACACACCATCTCCACCATGTGCTGCCACTTGAGATTTAAAATCGCATCTGACACACATTTTTAATCACGTTGTACATGGGGCAGCAGGAAACTTTATGCCAATTATAAAATTTCAAGAGCAACTGGCCGATTCACTGTTCAGCCATTGTCAAGACAACAGCGAAGTAAAGGATGGAAAGAGGCACATGCACATGCTAAAAAAAAACTGGCGGGTCAGCACGCAGCACTCAACGACACTGCACTGACTGCTATGTGGCCATCAGTGCCAGCAGCAGCCAAAATGACGCTAGGGTGAAAGCAAGAAAAGTGACCACTTTCTGTGGAGAATGCCCTGAAAAGCCATTCATATGTTTGCCACGCTTAATTCTAAGCTCAAGTAAGCTGGGAAGCAAGCTAACTTCAGCTGCACTATGCACAGGATTTAAACTTCAAAACATAGTTAATGTTGCTACTATATTTCATATTTTATTTAAAAGATAAATATGTCAAGTAAACAGACGTCTTGTGTTTTCTGGTGGCAAGCACTTTGTAGTTCAACATAGGTTCATGTGAAGAAGGCAAAAAATAGCTTTGCATCTTTCAAATAAATGCACCAAACGCCATCCGCAAAGGCAGCAGCGCCATCTCTTTCGAGCAAAAGAAAAAGGCACAGGTGCAAGACCCACCAGTGCATCATAGTGCACCTGGGGGATATACTGAATAGCCTACTGGTGGGTTACTCAGCACGAAAAACGAGATCTAAAGAAAGCATGCTGCAGCGAACGTGTTAACACAAAACAAGGAGTATAAACGAACAATGATAAATTCAGTTCACATACATAAATTTTATAGGGTTTTATGGGCCAAAACCACGATATGATTATGATCCAAACTAGAAGAGAAGTTCAGGGGAAGATGGATGCTTGAATTGATGAACAAATCGCAAAATACGATTTAGAACAGGGAATGTCGCAGGAGCCAACGTTTCGACAAGCGGACTTGTCTTCGTCAGGGCGGCGACTGCCTTCTCCAGCGTTTGTTTATGTACGCCTTTGCACACTCTCCCCCATCCTCATAAAGAGAGGAGAAGAAGAGCAGCACATGCGAACAATAACAAAAAAAAAAGGGGGGGAGTGGGTGGGGTTGCGTGCAGGGTGACAGGTGTTAGCGTGACTAATATAAGGGGCAAGAGGGAAGGCAGGCTTCCAAAGAATCCGCTCCTTGTACATATCTTGCAAATGCATTGTGTGCACAGTGCCAGAATGCAGGATGAAAAAAGGAACACACGCTCGGAACAAAAGTTGCTCCTATGGCATGTGCCCCCCTCTCCATCCCACACCACCTGCGCCGCACCAACAGTGCATTTCACTGAAAGCTTGTGGCTAAAAATATAACTACTCTGTTTAACGCTGTTGTTCTCGTCGAACTGGATGGGGGCTCCGCACCTGAAAGTAGACTTTCTGGGAGAAACACTGTTAGCTTGTGCATACCTTAACCTTTTGGCGTCTTTGTTAACCCCCCACCGTATCTAATGGACTCAAGGGTTCCCTTTGAAAGGTTTATGCCTGTAGGCTGGAGAGTACTGAACCTGTATATGAGATACGATTCCCTGTATTTTCTGTCCCTCGGCGAGCGGAAGTTTCCCTGAAATATGTAGAGTTTCAGTTCGTCGAAATTATGACCTGTCATATTAAAATGCTGCGCCACTGCCTTTGGCAGGTTATTCGCGGTGTCCGCGCGGTTTCTCGACACGACAGTATCCATCGAAAAAGGAAAATTAAAGACGACACTTTACAGAAAGCCAACGGACAGCCAGCAATATCTAGATTATAATAGTCATCACCCGCGACACTGCAAACAGGGGATATTTATAGGACAGGCGAGGAGGCGCATAAGAAGGATTTGTAGCAAGGACGCGGATTACGTTCACCACTTAAGCAATTTAAAGGCAACCTTAGCTGAACGAAATCACCCGCACGACGCTCTCAACAAGGCATACAATGACGCGCGTAAACTAGATAGGACACCAGCACTAGAAAAAAGAGCCCCTAAAGCGCAGGCCAACCAACCGCTAGCATTCATAACGAAATACTCCAATGCGCTTCCAAACATGAATAATATTCTTCGCAAATACTATCCAATACTAACAAGCAACGATCGCCTTAGAAAAGCGTTTCCGGAAATACCAAGAGTCACCTACTGCCATAATAGAAACTTTAAGGATCTGTTAGTACATGCCAAAGTAAACCCTCAGCGCACCGCCTGTGTAATAACTTGCTCCCGTCCCAGATGTAAGACTTGCAAGCATATTCAAAATGATCTTAAAGTTAAAAGCACGGGAAGTGACTATGTCCACCATGTAAAATCTAGTTTCACTTGCACTAGTTCAAACGTTATTTACATGTTGGAATGTTCACTCTGTCACAAGCAATACATCTGCGAAACTGGTCAACCAATTAATGTTAGATTAAACGGGCACCGTGCGGACACCGCGAATAACCTGCCGAAGGCAGTGGCGCAGCATTTTAATATGACAGGTCATAATTTCGACGAACTGAAACTCTACATACTTCAGGGAAACTTCCGCTCGCCGAGGGACAGAAAATACAGGGAATCGTATCTCATATGCAGGTTCAGTGCTCTCCAGCCTACAGGCATAAACCTTTCAAAGGGAACCCTTGAGTCCATTAGATATGGTGGGGGGTTAACAAAGATGCCAAAAGGTTAAGGTATGCACAAGCTAACAGCGTTTCTCCCAGAAAGTCTACTTTCAGGTGCGGAGCCCCCATCCAGTTCGACGAGAACAACAGCGTTAAACAGAGTAGTTATATTTTTAGCCACAAGCTTTCAGTGAAATGCACTGTTGGTGCGGCAGAGGTGGTGTGGGATGGAGAGGGGGGCACATGCCATAGGAGCAACTTTTGTTCCGAGCATGTGTTCCTTTTTTCATCCTGCTTTCTGGCACTGTGCACACAATGCATTTGCAAGATATGTACAAGGAGCGGATTCTTTGGAAGCCTGCCTTCCCTCTTGCCCCTTATATTAGTCACGCTAACACCTGTCACCCTGCACCCAACCCCACCCACCCCCCCTTTTTTTTTGTTATTGTTCGCATGTGCTGCTCTTCTCCTCTCTTTATGAGGATGGGGGAGAGTGTGCAAAGGCGTACATAAACAAACGCTGGAGAAGGCAGTCGCCGCCCTGACGAAGACAAGTCCGCTTGTCGAAACGTTGGCTCCTGCGACATTCCCTGTTCTAAATCGTATTTTGCGACTTGCTCATCGATATGATTATGAGGCACACCCCATGCTTGAGGGCTCCAGAGAAATTTCGACCACCTGGAGTTCTTTAACATGCACTTAAACCTAAGTACACAGGTGTTCTTTGCATTTCACCCCCATCAAAATGTGGTTGCCGTGGTTGGGATTTGATCCTTCAACCGCGACATAGCAATCCCACACCCTAGTCTAGTTGTTAAGCTACGATAGCGGTTCATTTCACACACCTCAAGGCACAGAGTAAGGCGACACTATGTTACAACAGTGCAAATACCAGAAAAATGCATTGACTGGGAGTCATGAAGAATATAGAGATCAAGGAAATAAGCTTTATGAAGACTGTATCCTGTGGACAGTTGAGTATCGCTAGAGGAAGGCATGTAGCACTACATGAGAGGTCCGCGCTCTCTGTTTGTCTTGTGTGGAAATTCGAAAACAATACAAATGAGCATTTTAGGGCAGATTATCATAACGTGAATAAGTTTAAGAAGAAATAACAGACCAGCGTGGTTTTGGGTGGCAGTGAAGTGATGGCAATGACAATAATCCAACACATCTATGACAAAATTGAGGGTCATTTCTAGTGAACCAATATAATTATATGTCAAGAAATTTTTTCTCAACCCACTCGATGATGTCACTGCTGGATTTAAAAATGCCATTCCAGATCACAGAAGCACATTCAGGTTGTGACAAATTGTCGTGTACAACTTATGGAAGGGTATCGGAGAATTGCATTCTCTTAATAGCTTGCACACAGAGCTCAGAGAGCAAAGGCCTTGCATAGCAATGCATTCAATATGAGCAAGAAGTGTATGGCTGCACAAAAAGCAACACCAAGATCGCTGATCTCATAAACTTTACATAATTCTACAGAACTAACAGAGTATAAAAATGAGACACTTGCAGTTTTGTGAGAAAAGAGTCATTGTTTTGGTTTTATTGAAGAAGAGGTGCAAGTATAATAACCCTTATTGAAGAAGAGGTTATTATTCTTGCATAGTTTGGAAAAAGAAGACAAATCTGACTGCAGAATTCAAGAGTCAATAACGGTATGAATATCCTTAAATATTGATGTACAGTTAAACCTGCTTATAACGAACCTCCATATAACGAATTCCTGGATATAACGAAGTTTTTATATTCCCCGCCGTTACTCCATAGAAGTACATCTATTTGAAACCTCTACGTAATGAAGTGGCAGCGGGAGAACCCCTCGAAATAACGAATTTTCTCCACCGACAGCCTGAGATTTTGCCCCAAATTTTGTCACTTTTGCGCGAGCAACAACCGGAAGCACCTCCTCCGCCGCAACGGAATGCGAAGCGGCGGTGTCGCGCTTGGCGCGCTCAAAGACACGGCGACTGCGAGGCGAGAGCGAGTGCACGTGTGCGTGCGTGCTAGCGTGCGTGAGGAGGGCCTGCATCCCTCGACCCGGCGATCATCCCGCCGCGGGCGTGTGCTTTCCCTCTCACTTCAAACCTGCTCCCGCCGCTTTCTGCAGCTGGCCTAGCCTGCCAAGCAGCCACCCTCCTTTTCTAGTTGATGTTACCGAGTCGCGCCGGTTTAAGAGAGAAAGAAAAAAAAAAACGAGCTTTTTTTCTTTCTCAACGTGCTAGCAGCGCGACTCTGGTTGCTGCGCGAGTCTGCACTTCGCTAACCTGAAAGTAGGTGAGAGCGCTTGTTAGGCCTAGCTCGCGGGGTCACGGGCGGCGCGCCTCAAGGGAAGTTCGCCTTTGACAACACAGGGATCGGGTGCACAGGAAATCGCGGGGTGATTCAAGGGCAGCGCGCGTGAAATGGTAAAAAAAAAACATAATAACTGGACACAAACAGCGGTAAACTGGAGGACACGGGCGCGCGTTCCGTGCGTAGTGTTCGCGGCTGACAAACGGCCGTAGCAGCATTCTCCGTCGCCTTAGAAATCCTATCCTCAGAGGGCGCGCACGCGACGCGTTGCTGCCGCGGCTTTTTTTTTTTTTCCCTCCGCTCATTGGTAATTCGTTCCGCACTCCTTCCTCCTCCACGGTGATTCGCTGCGCTTTTTTCGGGCGGGGCACTTCCTTTGTGAAGCCTGCTCCCTACCTCGATTGTCCGCGATTTCCGGGCAGTCGCATTATAACCGGTCCTTCATATCGGGAAGGGAGGGGGGCTGCACATTAAGCGGTATGCGGGGGTTCAGAAAAAACGGGGGGGGGGGGGGGGATTAGAAAAAACTGCATTATTGCCGGTCCTGTACTATAAGCGGTCACATAAGTGTTCTCAGCTGTAAATGTTTTCTCGCCCAAAATAATTGTTTTGGGTCAGCTCTGCCGTCTGTAACCGTTTTGCTTACTTTAGCGTTTATTTTTCGAATTTTCGTGCCGAACCTGCATATAACGAAGTCCTCTTTATAACGAAGTTTTCCGGGAATTTCTCAATTTCGTTATATCCAGGTTTAACTGGCATAAAGAAAGAATGAATTCCGAATGCTAAAAGTAGAGAACAGTACTGCACTAGTTGTATCACCCAACAAAATTACAACAAAGTGCTGAATGTCATGTCTACCAGCCATAGCAAGTGAACTGCAATTGTAATGTGCTGCTAAGCATTATGTTACGGAACCTCAGATTACGAAAATTAAATTTAAAGTCTTTAAAATTAGCACCTGATTCCTCATATCTGGGTTGAAACAAGGTTAAGGAGAGAAACCACAGCTCGAACGCCAATTTTAGCATGCTATATGTGGAACTTATTTCATTTTATGAACTAACCTCTTTCTCATTGAGTTTGACGGTGAGGCAGATGCGTGAGCCATCATCCATGCGGTCCCAGGCGTGCAGCTCGGCTTTACCCAATTTGTTAATGGCCGATTTAGCCACACGACGCAGCAGGTCTTTAATGGCTACTTCTGCATTGTCTTGCACATAGCCCATGTATGCCTGCACTGCTTCCAGGCCATAATAGTCAATAAGTTCCTTCACAAGGGTGATTCCCTGCATACAACCAACAAGTGAAAGCTTCTCATTTCATCCACACCATGCAACACATTAAAGAATCAAGGATGCTACCCAAATGGTCATGCTTACAGCCAAGTGAGAGGTCAATGCTACAAACAAACAAACGGAGTCTCTTTTATGTGGTGTTTGTCACAACACCAAGAAATACCAGCAATGGACGTTGTTACTGTATCCATCCAATACCTGGTATTGCTCATTATGAATATTCATGTACAAATCAGATTGTAAATACACAGGTGCACAGGGCCAAATGTGATATGACCCCAAAAACCTATCAGCCCTTTCCCACACATAGCACGCTTCACCGCATAACTTCGTTGTATTGCAGCAAAGCTAAGTCTTTTTAAATGAGCTGCATTTAAGCAGCTCATTTAAGCAACATCATGAAAACAATCTTTTGTAAGTATGACACTTCACTTACATAAGGACGCTGCTTATTACCTGTAAAGCCTAATAACAGGAGCTGTATGGTAGGTGCACAGTGTAGTGAGATGTTATAAGTTCCTCGTTGAAATGAAGCTAATACAGTAAACCTTAAATAACAAAAGGTGATGCACAAACGCGGTGTCCTCACCTCCCTTTACATCGATAGGTAGAAAGCAGGATCGTGCTGCATGCTGCTGACATTCCTCAAGGCCAGAAAATTTTAAGAACCACTGTTCTTTGTTATATTTTCTTTTTGTATTGGGGTTATAGACCTACTCCACCGGCCTACGTCATGAAAATGCGGTGGCGCTGTCATCGGGTGTTTTGGTTTCGTATGGCAGGCACCCGCCGGCGCGCCTACCATAGCAGCCATTGTGTTTTCACTGGTGCGGGCGCTGCTTGCCACCGTGCAATGAAGAAAAAAGTGTGTACCAATGAGCTGCACCGCGGGTTGGTTGAGCAGCAACGAACAAAGAATGTGCGATCGGTTTTTATTAGGGGTGTGTGAATACCAAAATTGTCGAATACGAATCGAATACAAATAAGGCAAAAAAGCGAGTGGTTTAACGGAACTGCGATAGCATGGAGGAATGCAACGGTGCGAGTAAACGATGTTACCGCTGCTTGCACGCGGCTACGCACGGCAGTTTATCAGGATGCGGGAGTTTTCAATCGCCACGTCGAAAGGCACCCGTACATCGTGGATCGACTGAAGTGGGAAAGCCACAGCGTGGCCGTTCGCGGGTCCGCATGGTTTCAAAGTTTGGGGGGCACGTCTATTACGCGGGAGAAAAAAAGTTTGCGATGGCAATGCAAAGTCGCCCATGATCTCGTTGTGCCAATGCGGCAATGGCAAAACACTCACGACAAGACCTTTTCTTTTTTTTCTTTTCTATAGCATGGAAGAAATTCCGACTCTTTTGTCGAGCGGCCCATCTGATGCGCGTGTCACGTACAGCAGCCTTCTATGGTGCGAGAACCAGCGCCGCTTGTGGTTTCGTTATCAAAATGTAGTCGATGCCGCATGGAGCCGGTCCTCCCGACCTAGTTGCATGCAGTGCGCTGACTGCTTGCGTGGTCACCACCACGGAGGCGTTTGGTGTACTGTGCGTGCTTCCTTGCCGTCGAAGCGTTCTTCGTACCCGCTCTTCTGACTATACAGGAGTGCGGGACTGCGGTGAGTGTTGGAACGCGGCTACAGCACGCTGCTTCCATTTGATCAAGTGAAGCGCGTTTTGCATTGCCGCCATGTACTTCGCGTTCCCACATTTGCATGAAACAGCAGTGCGCTTGGATCGTGTGCTACGCTTATAGCAGCGCTGTTTTACACGCTATGCCGATCAGATGGGTGAAGATCTGTTATCGTAATCAGTTTTCGTTCCGTACTGGTGTGTTTGTGGTTTTGTCGCCGCTCTCAAATAATCGCCGCTTTTTCTGAATATTCGGCCAATTTCGAATATTCGGGAATATTCGAGCATGCATTTTTCGAATCAAACACGTTTCGAATATGGAAAATATTATATTCGTATTCAAAATTTCAAATATTCGCACACCTCTAGCTTTTATTGGTTTCCTGCTTTTGTATGTTTTAAGGAGCATGGGGCGAACCTGTAATGCCGGCTCATCGGTTATGCGCCAAATATTTTTGTCATGGCTAAGCTTATGTGTAATTCTTTAGCAGTTAGTGTGGCCTGTTTCATTAGAGAGAAACATCTTTATTATAAGTTTGTCAAGTGTCATGCTCGACACCAAGTTTCTTGGCACAAGCAAAGTGTGGACACATAGCGATGGCGCTTGATTACCGCAAAACACACACTACATTAGCGTACCACGCTGTCACAAGTACAGTACTCACGGATTGAAATAGGAAAAGTTAGGGCTAAGTAATGCACATACTTTTGTTTCTACAATCATCAATTCGGGTACTATCGGTGTAATATTGGTTCGTATACTTGCACAAGAAAAAATACCACTTTTAGAGGCCAGATTCACAGCTACATATCGCAGTTGCAGCGAGAAATTGCACATTTTAGTTTACGTAATTCAATGTTTACATGGCCTATTTCATTTCGTGAGCACTGTACATAATTAATTGCGGCCACTGTGTATTATTGAAGTGAGGAAGTTTTAGATGTGTCATACGAATTTTTATTCACTCGAGTGAAACAAATATATGAGAGGTTAATTCACACAGCCGACGCCATGTGCGAAAGGCCAATTACAGCGATGCTTTCGCAAATCGTTTGCAGCTGTGATAGCATACATAAGCGAAGTGTCTGGGCAATACTATAGGAGCTGTGATGTGCTTGACATTTTTTCGATTGTTAGACTGCTCGAACGAACTACATGCTTGAAATTTGCCACGGCTTTTCAGGACTTTACACCTTCATGATCGCTACTGAGTGCATGGGCAGAGCCGTGAGCCATGGTTACGCGCTCCTTGCTGGCAGTTATTCGAGAGCCTTGTCCTTGGCATGTAATTGCTTTGTATGTGTGTGTTATTGCAGCCATATTTACATAGATTATGGCGTCACCAATATCACTCTTTTCGTATGCTTCAGTAACTAATCTGATACATTTTTTTCTGCTCAAGGATTTCACGTAGGGATTAGAGGCTTTAGTTTGAAACAGTATCTTTAAGCTGAGACATTTTCAAGTCGTATTTAAACACGGCTCGCTATTCCAGATGGTTAATCCTTGTGCCAGTTACCGAATTAAAACATACGCATGAAGCAATGCCGACATGATAGCTCGCGATAATTCAGAATCATCTGTGGCGACAAGATGCCTGTCGTTTTAATCAGTTTCTTACATCTTCTCATAGCTGGGCGTCGATGTATTTTTTTCTACATTCATTCAATACTTCCTACAGAGCTACTGCAACTCCCATCTCATGCGGCTGGCCCTTGCGAGCTATTGTAAACATGCCGTCGGCGCTCCGACGCCCCATGCTGAGAGGCAGCTTTCGCACACGCTGCGCCGGCGGCAGTGGCGCTACCATGCAGGGCCGCAGCGAGCGGTAGGTGGAGCCTCCGCACTGCGACATCTCTACAAGCGCTAGTTATATCACGGGTGCCTACCACCGTTTACCAACATGGAACAGGTCTATAGGCAGTTAATGGGAAAATGTATTACCTTGTTCATGCAATAAGGAGGTCTGCTCATTAAACAGGAGTCTCCAGAGAAAATCAGGAGAGCTGACAGGTAGATGTGTGTGTTAATACAGTCACTGATATATACTCTTTAAATATACATGGAGGGTTCATAATTATGGAGTCTCCTAACATATGCATGGAGCAATATATTATACAATGGGAGCTACTAGGAAGCTAAATCATTGTCAGAGAACCAAGAAAATAACAGTTGTGCAGGAATCTATGGATATATTTCCTAAAAGTATTATTTATAATTTCTTTACAAACTGAATAAGTTTTATTGATCTGAGCTTTAATTGAACTTAACAAAAAGCAGTGAACATGTACAAGAACATTATTCCCATACCTTTTGGTTGGCCGCAATCTGCGCTTGTATGTCAGCCAAATTATCACGCAGATTTCGTGTGCCACTGCTATTTGGCAGCAAAGAGGGAGCGTTAAGGGCTTTGGTCAATGCTGCACATACAAGAGGAAAAAAAAATGAATACATGAAAAATTTTACAAGTTCATCATGTGGCGCTAAACCGGGCACTCTAACCATGGCAATACCATGAAAGTTACTCAGCAAAATACTGAGTGGTTTAACATAAGATGTCTCAGGTGGGAATCAAAGTTACCCAGGAAAGTTGTTTTCGTCAGGGCTTTAATGTACACACGTCCCTTGGTCAGTATGGTATCTCAGCCTGTGACATTCTTTGCAAAATTGTTTTTGTCCCCACACATGTCATGAAATATTACATGCTTGATAATATGAATATCTCTAACAATGATATGACACTACTTAATGGAAGTTTCAAAATAGTCTCCAAATATTATTACCAGCAAGGGTATATATATATCAATGCTGACTTTCAATCAATATATATCAACGTACACACAAAATGTGTGAATGCAGACAGGTGGTGCTTATCCATAATCAGATGTCTACACTGTACTTTGCATGGTTTCAGAACAACAAGAGTGCAAAGTCAAATTTGCAAGCATATTATAAATGTCTCAAAGGGCTGGCTATGGTGACATATGTGCACTGAAGGCCTAATTTTAATTTAGTACATGTTGATTTACGTCATAGTACTGATGTTATTGCAAGCAATAAAACACCACAGGTATGGATAACATGTATAATACACATCAGAATGTTTAGTGACGTCACTATAAAAAAGACACCTGCAATGTGCAACCTTCACTTAAACACTGTACATTCAATACAGGACCTTTAAATGTTGCTATAGAAGGTTGCAATGAGGACATAATGCTACTAAGTACTTTCTTTTATTGCTTCTACTTTCAGAGAAAAATAGCACATCCATACCAAAGTAACAAAAATGGTTGAGCTCCACTTTTAGAGTAGTAATGATTAGTGGTAAGTTGTATTGCATTTTTGTTGTATTTACAACAGAGTTTAACTAAGAACATAAATCTAAACTCTGCACATGATTAATACGCTCCTGTTTCTGCATGGTTTCCTTGACACAAATAATTAGCTCTTGAGGTGACATGATTAGCAACAGCCAAAAACAGTAATGATGATAGTCTCAAAAATATCACACCTTATAATTGCCACAGCTTATAATGCTAGTACCCCTCATACAAAGTGTCTGTGATAACACAACAAAAGCATGTGATGCTGTGTTGTTTCATGTACCAAAGCCACAATATGCACACTATAATAGGAGGCCACCTTGGGTTTTAGCATGCACTTAAATATAACTACACACAATTTTTTTATTTTAACTAGCATTAAAACACAGTCACTGTGGCCAGAACCCAAACCCATCCAATAAAGCTTAGCAGTGCACTTCCTTTGCCCCTAAGCTACCATGACGGGTAGCATAAGAAAATCATCATGGATAGAACATGTGTGAGACAGCAGAAACAGACTTGGGAGCAATTTTCGGAGGACTGAAATCTTCATTTTGGAGCAGGAGAGCCTTGATTTGGAGCAGCTCACAACAATTAAGACGATGTTGCAAGAGCTCAAAAAGTCAAATTTGGAGCATCTCAGGCAGTCAAGTATCTTTTCCCCAACCAGGGGTCAGTACACACCTCAAATTAAAAAATAATTCTCACTGCACCAAAATTGTCGACAGACAATAGTCTTTAAGACCACTCACATGATTTCGTGTACTGCTTTGACTTTTTGTAGATTTTCTTATTTAGCTTCTGAAGGATCTCTAGCACTTCTTGTAGCTTAATTTGTGTTCTTTTTTGTCAGGAGAGCCTGGTCACTTTGGATTTTGTCAAGATTTTTAGGCTTCACACCATTACGAAGAAGCTCATCTGAGCTTTTCAACAGCGCATTGCCTTCTATTGTAATACTGCAATACCGTGGTGCCAACTAATCGTGGAAGACACTCCAATTTCATGTATGGCATTCCACGTGTCTTGGTTTCAGATGACTTGATTTTCGTTTCCACGTATGCCGACATGAAAATCGAAGTGTCTGCAGCAAATCTCGGACACCTGAGATTCAACCACGGGATGCACGTTGCGCGACTCCACTTTTTCTCCGCACTGAAACTCATGTGAGCACCAAAATACTTGCTTTTCAGGCTATTCTGGAGCAGTTTGGAGCAATTTTCCCAGTTTTCATGCTTTTGGAGCAGGTCAGAGCAGCAAAACGGAACTGTATCAAAACTGTGCAATATGAGCAGCTGTCTCACCCCTGATAGAAGATCATAATACAAGGCAAGCACAAGTTTTCTTGGAGATTTCACAGAGATGAGGACATATCAAGCTTGTAAGGCCTCATGATACACCCAAATGGTGTGCAGGGAAGGCCAACCTCACTGCTATTCAGGAGGTGTCAATGTGATTATATAAGAACATGCTAGAGGAGCGGTACTAGGTCAACCTCTTATTAGCACTGGGGCTACAGAATACTCAAAATACCAGACAGAATACTCAAAATACCAGAGAAAGTGCAAGAATGCCACAATGTAGCACCTGATGCGCTGCTTGCTTTAACTTGTCCTACGTGTGCTACACTGTGTGTGTTTCAAGATGTACAGCCGCCCATTTTTTTAACCTGAACACGCGAGCGCCGACCGCCGAGCTGTTCAGCGCCACAGAGCGGAGCGCGGCGTTGAAATGAACGAGAATACGCGCATGCGCGCTTTGAGCAGTTCTCGGCAGCTGTCGTCTGCTAGGCTTTTCGGGGAACCAGACACCACGCCCGCTTTTTTTGAGCACCGGTACCGTCATTTTTTTTTTTTTTTTTGTATTCTGAACGCTGCTATTCGGTTGTAATGGAAAGGTCAAGTGGTCGTGCTTCCGATGGAAGAAATATGATTACACCCCCTAACTACGCTGGGGCATCCACATCAGCACTTTTACACCGGAGTGGTTAAGGATCAAGTCACGGCTGCGGCCGGTCCCCAGTCGCGAGGGTTTCGGCGGGCTCCTTTTCCAAGCGTAGCACCCCTGAATTGAAGCCGAGCGCCAGGCCGGGGGTAGGAGTGGTTAAGCTTTTAGTTATGTCATGCGGAGTCGAAGAGATTCATCAGCGGCCGGCGCGCGCTCTGGCTCTCTTCGTCTTCTTCTTCGTAGTTTTAGTTCATGCTTATTCAAGCCAATTAAGCCTACCCGTTCTAATTAAGCAATTGATGTCATACACGCTCGCTAAAATCACGGTAATGATGTCATGGCTAATTAGATCATTGCTAATTATGATCAAGTGAATTACGAACTTGCTGTTAAATTCTTGCTAATTAGCCACATGTTAATTAGAACCATCCTAATTAAGGCCTGCATCTCGGGCACCATGCTATTTCAGAACTTTTCAATTAAGATCATTTTAATTAAAATTATGCTAATTTGGGATCGTGTTAATTAAAAGCTTACTAATAAGCTAGGTGAGCGACACGCTCCGTGGTTAATTCCATCTTGCAACACTAGTGCACGCTGCTTACATTGTTTTCATCGGTTATCGCTTTTTGCTGTCTCTTCGAAATACCGCTGGAAAAAGAATGAAAAGTGCAACAAGATACGACCTTCCTTTGCTTTGTTTGCTGAAAGGCGTGAGGTGATAAGCGAGATATTCCGATCAGACGTCATTGGTATATCGCACTTCGCGGTTATAATGCCCTTCACCTGCCTTCTCGAGAATGTGCTTTCCGTAGTTTTAGTGATGCCAGCTCGGATCCCTGAGGAAAAGAGTAGCTACAATACGGATGTCGTTGAGGGCCACAGCCCAAAGAAATATCGGGCGTGGTGTCCGGTTCCCGGAAAAGCCTAGCAGACGACAGCTGTCGAGAACTGCTCAAAGCACGCATGCACGTATTCTCGTTCATTTCAACGCCGCGCTCCGCTCTGTGGCGCTGATCAGCTCGGTGGTCGACGCTCGCGTGTTCAGGTTAAAAAATTGGGCGGCTGTACATGTGTGCAATGCATCATGTCAATGAACATGTTTGTCAGAAATGTCAATAAATGTTCCTGAAGCCTGAAGTGCCTGAAGTGTTCCTTTCACACAATGGAGAGCTGCTATTATCCACAGTAGACAATCAAACTTCTTCCACGACAACTCAGGTCTTTCATTTTATGATGGGCACTCACAGATGCAAAGACCATTGCGACAATTCACTAGCAATAAAGAAGTTACTCTGATATCAAACAGTGTTATGCGACGCCTGTACAATTGGTATATATGTAGATGTGAAGCGAATGATGTTGACTTCATTCAAAGCGAATGATGTTGACACAACATCATCATCATCATAAGCAGCAGCAGCAGCCTCTCTTATGTCTACTGCAGGACAAAGGCCTCTTCCAATCCTCTCCATCCTTGCCTGTCCTGTGCGAGCTGATTCCATTTGATGCCTGTGAATTTCTTGATTTCGTCCCCCCATCTTACTCTCTGTCGTCTCCAGCTATGCTTACCCTCTCTTGGTATACATTCTGTCGTTCTAACTGTCCATCGGTTATCTAGCCTTCTCATCACGTGGCCTGCCCATGTCCATTTTTAGGGGCGAAGCTCCTTAGGGTGTGGGTCGTTCCCTCCTCTGTAGTATAGTAGTAGTTGCAGTAGTAGTATGTATGTAGCAACCTCGCGCCGCCGACTCGCGCTCGAGAGCTCGCGCGCCTGTAGGCTCGCGCTCAGCGCGTGCCGGGAGGCACGCGACCTCGCTCACTCTTCCATCTGCTGTCTTGTGAGAGAGAGAGACAGAGAGAGAGCAAAAGGCGCGCGTTGACTATGGAAACGCTCTTTCTTCGATGAACGCTCCACCAGCTCGCAAAGAAGGAGAACGCGCCCTCACCCGCAAGAGACAACGTTGGCGCAGGCAGCGTCTTCTAGCGAGTTTCTTGATTGAAAAATACCGACTGCTCGCGCTGGAGAACCGTTCACCGGCCACCCATATATATATGTATATACTATCAGAAAGACACAGTGACAAACATAGGATTTATTCTGACGTTTCGGCTGGAGGCCAGCCTTTTTCAAAGATGAAAGTTTCTCATGGGCACATGGTCTTTAAGTACACTTCACATACATGCCTAATGGGGGGTGGAAAGGGGAGAGCTCACAAAAAAATAAATAAATAAAAGAAGGGGGGGGGGGGATACAGCTGTGTGTCCAGGAAGCAAAGGCCAGTCCAAGATGACGTCTGCGTCCGCACGGCGCCTCCATAATAATGTTTGTCACTGTGTCTTTCTGATAGTATATTTATCCCGATAGCCAGGAAGAACTTTTTTTGATATATATATATATATATATATATAGGCACTGGATCTTGACTTGCAATTAAGTGCCGGTAGGAGATTTCACTCGTGCGTAATTGAACCATAAGGATTCATAGCGTGCGCGTTAACTAAATTAATCCGGAACTCGGCACGAAATACGATGAACATCCGGAGCTTCACCCACTCATCATCATTCACTCCGTGGATATGCTGTGAACTTTTTTCTTCTTAACATCAGTTATTATGTCGGCAACTCACGTCTGTTCTCTGACCCACTCGGCTGTCTTCCTATCTCTTAGTGTAACGCCTATCATTTTTCGTTCCATCGCCCGCTGCGCGGTTCTTAACTTCCTCTCTAGCTTCTTTGTGATTATCCAGGTTTCTGACCCGTAAGTCAGTACTGGCAAGATGCGATAGTTATATAGTTTCATATAGTTTCCACTTGAGTGATAGTGGCAGGTTTCCGTTCACGAGTTGGGAATATCTCCCGTATGCGCGCCATCCCATGTTTATTCTACAGTGGATTTCTTTTATATGGGCGGGTTCACCTGACAGAAGCTGTACACAACACAGCTCTTAAAATATTTTCATTTCTATCTTGCTTTGAAACTGGGTTACTGCGTCCCAGTAATGATAGTCATGTAACACAATGTATTTATTTATTTATTTATTTTGTTAAGGTGTTTATTAGATGAAACTAGACACAGCCCTGTGGCAACAGTCTTGTCCAAATGGGCACGGACCTCGAGCATGAGCGGCGTCTTTATCAACAGAGCGCTGAAGAGCGAACCCCACTGTAAGGCGCTGGAGAGGACGGCCCACTATAAGGTTCCAATGCTTCTTTACAATTTATTTATTTATTTAAAACACCCCTAAAGGCCCTCAAAGAGGGTATTACATAGGGGAAGATATTATAGTAACATCATAATAAGAGAGGGGGAAATAAAGGTGCCTACAAGAGTACACAAACTTACAAAACAAACTGCTTGCTAAAATACACAGAAGCTCACAAAGAGGTATACAGATGCAATAAGCCCAGTGAAAAATGCTAACAAAATGGAACAGAAAAAAAAAAAGCATGAGAACAGTATATTACATTTTAAGATACGTTTCATTTTATAAAAAAAATCATGCAGTATACTTTGTTTTTTTTACACAAGGTATTAAATGAAATAAAAAAGTGTGGTGCTTGTACTGATTCCTTCATAAACTAAACGCTGGTAGCCAAATGTGTGTGAAATCTTCATTGACACCTAGCGCTCATGTTCAATTAACTGCATCAACTTGTCATAGCACTTGATTCCCCTGGTGCAAGAAAGGTTCATTTACCTTCTTGTTGAAAGACACCAGCCTGGACAACTTTGAAAGAGACAAATGTGGCACCTTCTTCAAGAATGGTGTGTGAATTAGCTGGCATTGAGCCTGGTGCAATTCCTCCAATATCAGCATGGTGGCCACGGTTGGCAACAAAGAAAACAGGCCGTGGCTGATCCTTGTAGAAGACCTAAACGCCATAAGCATTTAAAGCAGTGAGGCTAAGGAGAACATCTAACATCTATGAACCACAAAAAGAGAACAGCACTTCCCCAATGCGAATTACATCAGTGTTAAACAAACGCTACAGACAGTTGCATACATATTACATACACAAGAATGAATTTACGATTTTACTGATCATGTAAAAAGCAAAACATCACAAGGTGAAAAAAAAAGTTGAGGACACAAAGGTCCTTACCTGTACCATGCAAGCAAATTTTGTCAACTTCGTATAAGGCAGATACACTAAACAATGCCCAGAATATTTATGTTTTAATGTCTTTGTGAATATTGCTTTATGATAGTCAAGCTTGGAAATTGCAGTAGCCAGTATCGGAATCCCCTCTGCTAAAATTTGTTGCTAGCTTTGAACCGGCAAAATGTCCACAAGTGTCAAGGAATAAAAGCATGTCTTTTCAGCACATTTATATAATGCACAGTATGACATAACCTTCCAGTTTAATTCACTTTCCAAGCACTTCACAGCTTAAGGTGGGTTCATGCACTTTTAGGCACTGTCAGCTATGAGTGTTCCTTTTCCGTGTCCATACACAGTCACTACTAGTAATAGCAAGTGACAGATACATACTTTTTCCCAATGATTACAGAGGTGACTATTTCCCTGATTGATTGATTTCTGGTAGGAGTGTGCAAATAGTGAACCTTAGAACTGAATCGGATATGAATTGAACAGTGATGAAACCAAATCAGATACAAATAATTATGCACTATTTGCTTCGAATCGAATAGAACGATATTTGATTCATTATTCAAAATTTTTGAAACAGCCTGAAAATTCCACGACATTTTATTCGAAACAAATATTCACACGCACTGACAAAGGAAAATTACAAATAAATTTAACCAACAAAAAATACAGTTGTGAAAAGTGAGGTAGGCTTGCATGTAGCAATGACTAAAGCCTTTGAGATATTAAGTAACCGTAGGTGGTGCAGGTGGTGCTTTGCCGTACCTTAATCTACCACTTGCCTATCATGTTACTGAGGCCTATTTGCCATTCACACATGACACCCTCTTCTAACTTTATTCCTCTTTCCATGCCAAGAACTCCGTGAAAAAAACTACTGATACCATGACGATGAAAGTAGATTGATGACACTTTCACTTTTGTAACACTGCAACCTTAAGCAAAAAGGTCCAATCTGGGGATCAGTATAGTCTCCATAGTGCCATAAAAGGTCGCGCTACATGCGTTGTGGTAGCTCAATTATGAAAAAAAATAGCCCATCACAATTCCAATGTTTCCTTCTTTTGTTTCCTCGTCGTTGCTCAGTATTTGCCAACTATTACAAAAATAATCGGTATTTCGAACATGCACTATTAGATTCAAGTACCAAATCGAACAGAATGCTATTCTATTCATTATTAAAAATTTTCTAATATTCACATGCCCGTAATTTCTGAGGTTTTATGTCCCAAAACCATGCTGTGATTATGAGATGCAGTAGTGGAGGGCTCCCGAAATTTCGACCACCTCGTGTCTTTAACGTGCACTGACATCGAAATGCAGCTGTCGCAGCCAGCATACGATCCTATGACCTTCGGATCAGCAGCTGAATGCCATAGCCGCTAGGCCACCATGGCGGGGCGGTGACTATCCCTTTATCAGTATCAGCCTCTAAGAAGCAAATTCAACAGAAACATTTCAGCTTTCCTCAAATGTGCTTAAAAAACTGCATGATGGCCAAGTATTAAGTTTTAGCTGCAAAGACAAGGAGCAACTAGATACAAAAGTGTCAAATATCTTTACAGACCATCTTATTTGCGACTGAACATTGTTTGTAACAGTTAAAGCATTTCATAATTAGTTTTGTTTTAAAAAGAAAAACAAAAACAGAATATTCTATCACAATTTACTACCCCACTTTTTAACTTCCGGGGGGCAGCAAACATCACCTGCATGTGTTATGTACTGCATGTTGATGTGAGCAGCACCACCTGTGTTGATCTTGATGTTTCCTTGCTTTTTCTTTAACATCTTCAATCTCCCTGCAATGTTGCAGGCTACAAATCTCATGATCGGTGACATGTCAAGCTGCAACGTCGAGCATTTATGCAGAGTGACAGGCAAGCCGAGTCACTTTAGTGCATCAATACAGTGGGCTCTCACTATCCAATCAACGAGAAGATCCAGACATTTGCAGCATAATTTTCTCCCTAAGATACTAGTACTATATAACTTCTGCATTTGCGCTTATGGGTGATCATTAAGGAGCTTTCATCTGCTTGCATACTCCTTAATGCTTGTGGGGTTTCCAGACCACCGGCAAACTGGAGAAAACATTTGTGGCCAGCCGCTTGAAGCATCACAGCACTGGGTGGTGCAGAGTTGAACCATGCACTCGTGTCACCAGCGTACACAATCTTGGAAGCCATGTAGCTACCAAGGCCTTGGCAATAACCAGCTGCCATTTATGAGCATTCTATAACATGATTGCCGCAGCTGCCGTGGGAAGTGCAGCCAAGCGAGCTTAAGATCAGGAGTACTAAGGAGGAGGGCGGCACAAACGAGCCCATAGCTGCCTTGGTGCAAGGTGCTTCGCTTAATGAATGGTGTGAATGATTTGATAATGACATAGCCTAATCATTAACACAGTGTCAAAAAGCCATTTCAAGGGCCCTTTAAAATTAAGAGTCAAGGCTTCTATGGCCTTTCCCATTAGTGAACTTACCGGGGTGATAACTGTGAGATCAGGTAAGTGGCTGCCACCGGCTTGAGGATGATTAGACAGAAGAACGTCCCCAGGTACAAGGCTGTCACCAAGCATCATCATCTGGGTGATCCCAAATAATAAAACATATAGCAACAAAGCTATGAAGTTCTGCATATAGTATCAGCCAGAGTTTGCAAGCTAAGTCAACATCTATAGTGAAATTTCTTTGGTTTATGAATTGACAGCAATACACATCAGGGACTACTACATAGTGCTGATTAAATTCAAATAATAGGTCAACATACACACAAAACACAGTTTACATGCTATATTCTAAAGCAGTTAGTAAAAGCACAAATAGCACACACAACCCATTTGGTTTCTATGCAAAGGATACAAAACCTCTCCTTGCCTCTTTCTACAGAACTGAATCTCTTAGTGATGAGCATCCATTATATTTAGTCTAAAAGAAGTAAAAGAAACCATTCTTGCATGGCTCAACAGAATTCAAGTCTAATGAAGGCATCTTAAACGATTGCTTATGCCTAGAGAGGAAGAACAGAAAAGGATAAGGCAAAGATGACCCAAAAAGGATGTGTTTGGCAACTCTATGCTGGGACAAGGAAAATGAGTAATAGAAGAAAAAAAAATCAGTTTGGCCAGAAGGGCAAAGCAATGCATGCGATAGTAATGCATGATATGATATGCAAAGTAAGACTAGGAGCTTTAGGGGCAATCTGAAATGTAGTAAACATGGGCTTATTAAGTAAGCATGCAGGTGCTTAAAGTACCATGTAAGGGTCGAGTGGCAGAGACAACAGCCCAGCAGAGCTCCAAGCTAAGTCATGTTGTTTTGATGCCTTCTGGCACACGCACCACAATATCGCACTAATCAGTGTGCACTTTGCACCATTGAGAAACTTTGCCCAGAACAACGGCATCAAGCAATCACGTTCCTTCCGGCACTCGTAGATGCATTCGCATGAATGCTGCTATGTGGTGAGGGCATTGCCGGCATTGCAGCGATACATATGCGGAGCACCTGGAACGGAGCACATGATCAAGACACTGCTACACAGTACGCAGCACGTCTGATGACTGCCAAGATAGCGCACGTGCCAGCGATGGCGACCATGCAAGGTACACAGTGGCTGTTTGAGCGACAACATCCCCCACCCCCTCGCGCTTTTTCAAGATCATTAAAGATGGGCGGGGCGTTTCCTCACCGCTTCGACGCACGCCTCTCGAGCAGGGTGATGTTATCCCATGCGACCTCTGAGCGACGAAGATGGGCCGGTCGTTTGATCTCCGCTTCAGCTGTGTTTGACGGCCCCACTCGCGAGCTTTTACCCGCAGGTAGAACGTACAGTGCACGGGGGGTTATCAATTTGGACTTTGTACGGGACATGATGGCGATGGCAAAAACCCATCGAGACTGTCCATATAATCGCTATAGCAATAAAAAAAGAAACCCTGTGATTGTGTGCTTGTGCATGGACAGCACCATGCAGTCAAAGGCACTCACACAAACCAGTTGTTTTGTAAAATCAATTCTAAGGCACAGTAAACAAGGCAACAGAAAACCATGCTTCTTCTCACTGAAGCTTTTCAAATGTGCACTCCATGAGAATGTTATAGTTCCTTACCGTCTAAGCACCTATCCAGGCGTGGGGATGAGAAACAAACTTCCCACTCTCATAAGCACTTTACTCAATATGCCATTTATATTCAAGGCTGCATGCCCAGGTGAGGAAATTCATGTCATTCACGGCTTTCATATTTAATAATGATTGATTAATTTCTGGGTTTCTACGTCTTAAAACTACCATTGATTATGAGAGATGCCGTAGTGGAGGGCTGCGGAAATTTCGATCACCTGGGGTTTTTCAACGTGCACTAACATCACACAGCACACGGGCCTCAATATTTCGCCACTGTCGAAATGCAGCCGCTGCGGCCAGGATTTGACCCTGTGACCCTTGGATCAGCAGCTGAGTACCGTAGCCACCAGACCACCGTGGCAGGGCTATTTAATAACAATTAAACCTCAAGGCAGGAAGTCGTGCAGTAATGCTTCCATGCACTAGGTTGCTATCTATCTTCATGGAGAGCTTTCTCGGTTACAGGCTATGTTTTTCTTTTTCTTGCCTCTGATTGTCTGATTGACACACCCCAAAGAAAGTCTTCATGCCCACCAAAAAGTGGTCGTGGCAGCTGGAAAATGAACTCGCGTAGAAACTAAATAGGTGACATTGCACTAAAATAATTTTTTTTTTTCATAGGGTTTTTCTTGCTGCCCTAAGCAGAGTCCTCAATTCCTCAAGCAGAGTCCTCAAGTGATTCCTGCACCAAATCATAACAATACTATGTCCCATCACCTCCAAAAACCAATTTCGTGATACTATCACAACACATAGAGTTCGTAGGCCTAAGCAAGAGAATTTCTATCTCTGAAAAAATAAATGTCTGATGTGCCTGAAGGAAGACATAATAGGCAGATAACAAAGGCAAAGCATGGAACCTAAGCTAAAGCTTTTGGTAGCGACGAAGTTTTTAAACATTCCATAATGACACATACACTGTACCTATACTACATGATAGAGGCAGTGAACACGCACTACAATGTTTCTCTGAAATAGATATGGTACGAACTAATACAGCATTATTATTTAATAATGACACAGACCTTAGGAAGCTGCAGCCAGAGAAATGCTGCCCACGGCTAACAACAGCAGGTAACAAGATTGCACTAAAAGCCTTAACTTACAAGTATTTTAATGCATTCCAAGAATACATTCCTAAAAATTTGACAAAGAACTAATATCAATAGACACGTTCAAAGGGCCATGTTCATGACTAATTTTCTCCTCAACTGAACCATATTCCTCAGCAATGAAAGACGAGTTTGCTATGTCACCTAGCTCACTGTCTTCTTTGCACAGGATGCTTGCTGACGGCAACAGCCACATTCAGTTGTTGCAAGGTCTTGCGACTGTTTCCACCAACCAAAAGGCTGTCAATATAATCGTGTACGGCTCCCATGAGTTCTACCAACACCATGAATCGGAGTCACAGTTGAAAATGAAAGTCTGGTGAGCGCTTTTCAAGGTGGCTCTCTGACAATGCAAGCATAAGCTGTGCCTCACTGCCTGACAAGTGGGAAAGAGTTTTCAGGCATATATAGGGCTCTTCCAACAGTAGGCAGTGGTGGAAGTGCTGCCCATAGCTCTGCTTTACCACCCATTGCTCTCGTTTACTGTCCACCACCCCTTGCTCTAAATGACCCCATTCAAATTTGCAATGCCCACTTCAGGAGCCAAAACGGCAACTGTGAACGTGCAGTGATAGCATACCGCACCTCCCACCACCTGGTTACATAAAAAGGAGTCTGAACAGGTGGCTTTGCAACTTCAAATCTCACCACCCCCAGCATGAGCATAAGCACTGTTGCTTTCACTTTCCATGTGTGAATCTTAGATGATGATGATGATGATGATTATGATTGTAGTTCGGTTAGGAAGGGACGCTAATTTCTGCAACCCATGTAGGGAGCACGGCTAAACGTCCATGGGGGTGGGGGGAAAGGGAGTGAAAGAGATAGAAGAGAAAGGCCGTAGTGGAGGGCTCCAGAAATTTAGACCACCTGGGGTGCTTTAACGTGCACTGACAATGCACAGTACACGGGCCTCTGCTATTTTCGCCTCCATCGAAAATGCGACCGCCGCGGCCGGGATCGAACCCGCGTTTTTTGGGTGGCAGCCGAGTACCGTAACCACTACACCACCGTGGCGGACTGAATCTTAGAGCCGGTGCATATGCTCTGCAGATGATGGATGCATGTAATGTGAGCGCCCGCATGTACCGCCTATCTCATCACTAGACCTACAGCGTTGTTACGCCGACTCAACACCAAGCCCAAGTGAGGGAGGGGTTATGTTCGTTCGCTACCGCCGCCGAGACGGACGGTCACGGTTTTGGCGTGCTCCTCTATGCTCTCTAATAAATAGTTTGTTACCCTGTTACTCTCGCCTCAGCCTTCATGCCTCAGCAATCACACCCAGCCCTCACATCTGGCGCAGTCGACGCCCGAGCCTTTGTGCAGCCACTCAGCCACGCAAGAATGCCAGCGCATCAGTAAGCAAGCGAGCCTTCGCCCCGCGACAGACGTTCCGCCATTCCTGTCTTTGTGACCGCCAGAACATTTCCCGCCGTCCGCTCACTTCCATGTGCGCGTCTGCGTGCACTTGCTGGTGGACTCACTGAGTAAGAGTGTGTTTCGTGTGTAAACGTCAGCGTGTAGCCGGCTCGGCGCAACGCCATGCCGGGAATTGTGTGGCAGAATCTCGACCCGGTGACCATGTCGCACCTCGGCGTCGACCTCATGCGCGAAGAATTGGCCCGTCGACAGCTGGACATCACAGGTTCGAAAGAGGAGCTCTTTCAGCGTTTGCAAGCCGACATTCAGCAGCAGCGTGAAGCTACCCCCTCAGTTGAAACGAATGAATCCGCCTCGACCGCTGCGGCGCCTTTGACGCTGGACCCAGCCATTCTACAGAGCCTCGCCATGCTGTTCCAGCAGATACCTCGCCCTGCAACAACGGTGACGACACTGTCAGACCTGTCATCGTCCATCCCGCAATTCGCTGGTTTGCACAGCCACAGTGTCAATACATGGCTTGACGACGTGCGACGAGTACAGCAGCTCGCCTCGTGGGACGACGCCACCACACACCTGATCGCAGCTAGCAAGCTGAAAGGCACGGCGCGGGACTGGCATCTCGCGTTCGGCAACCAGTACAGCACCTGGGCCACGTGGAGTGCCGCCCTGAAGGACACATTTTGTACAGAATTGTCCCTCATTGAGTGGCAAGAGCAGGTCATGAGGGTAACCCAGGCCCCATCCGAAAGCTTGCACCAATATGCCTTTGCCAAGTTGAAGATCATTGAGCGTTGCCCCGTTAACCTCTCTGAGGCCCAAAAGATTGACTACCTGCTGCATGGTTTACGGGAACAACACATCCTCGCCGCCATAGCAGCCAACCGGCCGCCCACGGTAGCCGAGTTTATTTCGACCTGCACTAGCCTCGACAAGAGTGCGCAACATCTGCACGCCAAAGCAAGCCCGTCACCATTTGCCAGTTCTGTGTTGCCGCCGTCGCAACCCTTTCGTGCCGCTAAGCCCGCAGAGCGACAGCAGTCTCGCTCAGAACAATCGACACCACAGTCCTCCCGAGGGGCCACACCAAAAACGCGCATTTCAGAGCTGCCCGCCGAGCAACAAGAAGCTACTTACGCAGCTATTTCGGCACAGTACGGCGCTCCAGCTTTTCATAGCGGTCAAGACCTGTCTCAAGCTGTCTGTTACCAATGTCATGCCTTGGGTCATCTGGTGTCCAAGTGCCCTACACGCACCAGCCGCTTATCATCATCAACGCCTCCAACCTTGCCCAAGACACAGCAGCCTCCAGCACTGCACAGTGCACCCGTTACGCTTGACGGCTCACAGCAGCAATGCCCCTTCTTCAACGTAACTCTCAGTGGAGTCGGTGAGTGTGAAGCGTTTCCTGACTCTGGGTCCAAGGCGACATTAATCTCTAAAGCTCGTGTGCCTGCAAGCATGATCATCCCATGGATCGAGCCTCCACTCATGGTGGTAGGAGGAAGCACAGTGCTACCTGTTGGTGCTGCATTTTTGAAGATATCCATTGGCCCAGCCACAGGAGTTGTTGAAGCTGCTGTTTTGGAAGATAATGTACTCCCCCTCATTATAGGTGAGGACTGGTTCTCAGCAGCACAAGCACGCCTTATATTCGAGCCGCCGAAGCCAGCACAGTTGCAGCATACAGCCACGAATATCACCATTACCGCCAACCAAAAGCTAGTCCCAAGAATGGCAACTGCTGTGATCCCAACAAGGTCCATCCTTTTTCTTGAAACCAGGCCCAGTTCCAAAGACTGCCTACAACGTGATCCTTTGCCGTTGCCAGAGCAGCCACCATGGCAAGCGTTAGCAGCCCAAACATCGCCCTCAAGTAGTGCTCCTCTAGTGTCAAACTTCCTCGCTTCCGACACGGCGCTCGTGCACATTCATCCTGACATTCCACCGGCTCGCGTTGGCAGCCAGCCGCCAAGCCAACCTCTGAGCCAACCGCTGAACCAACCGCCAAGTCAACCTCCCAGTCAGCCACCAAGCCAACCTCCCAGCCAACCACCCAGTCAGCCACCAAGACAACCTCCCAGTCAGCCACCAAGCCAACCTCCAAGCCAGCCTCCAAGCCAGCCTCCAAGCCAGCCTCCAAGCCAGCCTCCAAGCCAACCACCACAAGGGGAAAGCTGCAGGCCACAGTGCAGCTGGACCGGCTTCTTCCGAAACCCACGTGATTGCACAAAATTTTACCAGTGCATGGACTTCTACCAGAATGCCAGATACGTAGTGTTCAATTTTGACTGCCCTGCCGGTCTGGTGTTCGACGAGCGTTACAGCGTCTGCAACTGGCCGCACGATGCACCGCCATGCGGTGGTCCTTGAGACCCAAGTGCAGCCGGCAGCTACGAACCGTCTCCTGGTCCCTCCCCGCCACAGCCGCCTGGCCCCCCTCAACAGCCAATGCCCGAACCGCCTCAACAGCCACAGCCAAGCCCACCGCAGCCGCGACCACCTTCGTCTCACCCAATGCCGCCACCCCGTCCGGCAGACTCCGCGGTATGCACCAAGGAAGGATTCATACGGGATCCTGCGGACTGCCGCAAATTCTATCGGTGCGTGGACACTTATCAGGACGGCAGGTTGACAGCCGTTCACTTTGACTGCCCTGCTGGACTTGTGTTCGATGAACGCTACAGTGTTTGCAACTGGCCTCATGATGCCCCTCCATGCGATGACCAGCCACAACCGCAGCCGCAACCTCAGCCACAACCTCAGCCTCCGCCCCGACCGGAACCAATTGAGACAACCACAGCGCCTTGCAACAAGACGACTGCTCCAGCATCTGAAACAACACCCGAAGTCACGACTCCCTCACAGGCTACAACACCTGAGGTGACGACGCCTTCCGAAGCAGCGACGCCCTCTGAAGCAACTGACCACGATACTTGGTCAGTCAGAATGGGGTGGGATGTGAGCACCCGCATGTGCCACCTATCTCATCACTAGCGCCACCTACAGTGCTGTTACGCCGACTCAACACCAAGCCCAAGTGAGGGAGGGGTTATGTTCGTTCGCTACCGCCGCCGAGACGGACGGTCACGGTTTTGGCGCACTCCACTATGCTCTCTAATAAATAGTTTGTTACCCTGTTACTCTCGCCTCAGCCTTCACGCCTCAGCAATCACGCCCAGCCCTCACAGTAATAACTGCCAGAAATGCACAGCCAGAAAAGTTCATAGTTTTTTGTTTTGTTTTTTTTTTGTGCGTGTAGGAGCTTACAATGCAACATGGCATCTTATTTGATGGAGAATGCCAGCAAGCTATCCACCATTCAAAATTTTCTGGGGAGAACCCTGAGGAAATGCGTGCTTGTTCATACAACTGGAAGTAAATTATAACAAAGCACAATGCTGGTATGGCAATGAGCATGGCTAGTTTAATTTTGATGGGTTTAAATTTTCCCCACAAGTGCATCGTTGGTGACAAAATTCAAACATCATTTTCCCTTTCTTGAGACAGTCTCATTTGCTTCGTTCATTGTAAGTGCTACACATATGAGAAGTGTACTTTAGAAGTACTTCATTTTCTACAGTCAAGTAAATATTGCAGTTGCATCATTATTTTATTATTCACCCAACGGCACATGTCTTAGCTGTCATCAAGCCACAGCCTGCTGACAGCAGCATAACAAAGACTGAGAAAGCCTTTGTCCAAAAAGAGGGAGAGCTCAATTTATGTTTCTCCATTTAGAAGCTTCATGCAACGCATAACTTCAAAACACGGCACATACATTCAGAGCTTTGTGCTCTACCAGCAAAATATATTTATTTGATAAGCCTGAAAGAGGTTTAAGGCAAATTGAAGTATAGCCTTTGCCAAAAAAAAAAAAAAAAGGAAGCCACTAAAAGCATGAGTGTTACCTAGCTTTAACTGCACCCTGTTGAACCTACAAAACTCCTAATGCTATCTATAGAGTTTTAGAGAAGGTAAGACAAGAGCTTACTTCCTACTTATCAGACTTTTGGCAAGCAGATATACATGTGGGGCCTAGCAGACAAGCCAAGGTCAGCCACAGTCATGCTCACAGTGGCATAGCTTCTCTTGACAATGGCTGTACATTAAGAAAACCTAGTGAGTTTGCAAAAAAGTGCAACAAGGACAAGAAAGCAATATACTGTGCCCAACAGCTGGGCATATGAAAAAGAAGAAAAAAATCCATCTTTATATCACAGTGCAGTACAATTACCTGGTATTGAACTGCCTCTTGCATGGCACCTAGGTGGACAGGAATGTGTGGTGCATTGCACACTAGACCACCATCAGGACCAAAGAGTGCACAAGAAAAATCCAGTCTTTCCTGCACCACAAGTTAGCAATTTTATTTTCCAGCAAGCATAAGTGTAACAAAGTAATTTCTTAGCTAACCTCAATAAGCCCCACTTCCAGTTCTGTTATTTATTTCATTTTATAACCACACAGAACTTTACAGCTGCCAGACTGGTGTATAGTTTAAGGTCAGCATTAAAAAAAATTAAAATAAAAGTTTTATGTTAGTGTGAATGGGCTAAAATTTTGTCAGTTTGCTTTGGGATGCATGCTGCTTAGGACGCAACGCATAATTCAAGCTCAAAATTTTTTATCTCATGGCCTCTTCCATACCATCCATAATATTCCTGACAAAGCCCAATTTCTTAAGTAGTTTTTTGTGCTGTTCATCGAGAATCATTTAAAGTTAGAATTTTCATGTCACACTGACAATTAATATACCAAAAACAAAATCAAAGACCCATTAGGAAAAAGCCATCACCTTCTACTAAATACAGCACAGATAATACCATTAAAATCCCAAATACACATGTCGCAGGAAACTGGCCACAACTGTGACAAGTTGGCCTTAAGGTCATGCAAATGCAAACACTTATTAGACCATATATTACTAAATAAACTGTTTAGACCCGAAATGCTTTTGCAAAATAAATATTCGTGTTATTTCTCCTCCTGATCCTTATCATGCAAGTTAAATTTCATCATGTACTGCAAATATGAAGTTTGGGGTTATTTGGCCTCTGCCTCCACAAGGGTTGTTCCATCAAAACTAGAACTATTTAAAAACTGTTTGCATTCTTAGTATCCCTGGCTGTTGAGAAAGTGGTCACCTTGATCTGGAGCTGTAAAACTTTCAAAAACACTGAGACATGGATATGAACATAATAAAAGAATTTGAAAAATTGCTAGCAATCTTAAAAATTTGCTAAACAGGAACCGTCAAGCTTTATACCTTTGCCTAGCAAAGGTATTAAGGCTATGGAGCATATTTGTCGTAAGCACCTAATCGTGCATAATGCCTAACCATGCATAATGAACATGTTTAAGTAACTATTTACAAGGCCACTAACACTTTATAAATTGGCACCATATTTTTTCAAGCCAATTTTGTATTTCTTTGCGAAGCTAATCGTCAATGAAAATTTCATGAAATATCTACAGGGTAACATATCTCTTTCCAATTAACACATTGAATATATGAGGGTACAAGTCATGTCCACACACTAGAAAGCACTTCTATTGCAAACTATTCATGACAGGATTAACACCACTGACTGTTAAAGTTTCAAGCAGCTGAGTTCAATTCAAAATGAGTTGAGGTAAGTGAATAAATAATGGTCGGCAAATTATGCAGACAGCAATATTCATGCTGTGATGAAGCTCCCAGCAGTTCTTCAATTTGTACACTATCAACTTTCTTCAATTTGTCCAGGTTTATTCACCTGCAAATTTTTGTAACACTTTCATTTTTTTCTTCTGGCTTGTTTTAAACCTTACTTATGCAAGGGCTATGGTAATGTTTCTTTGCATATGACAGATCTAGAAGACTAGCAGTGAGCCACTAAAATATTCAAATGTGCAGTTTATTATTTCTGCCACAATAACAGAACATGCAGTGAAACAAAACAAATTTATTAATTATATCCTAGGTTTTCACGAGCCAAAGCCCCAATTTGATTATGAAGCATGCCATAGTGAGCGACTCAAGATTCACTTTGGTCACCTGGGATTCTTTTGTGTGCACCTAAATCGAAGTACACAGGCTTTTAAAAAAAAACAGCAAGAATATAACTACAGTAGAATCTCATTAAACAGACTAAAAAGGGACCTGGTGGACATGTTTCCCTGAGCAGGAGCTTTGCTACTTAGAGAAAGATGTATAGGGGTGACAGTCAAACACAACATTAACCAAATTAGAGGCAGAAGAACGCTGGTTTAGGCGATCTGCATTTACCAAGATTCTAATTTATATAAGGTGACAGTAACAAAATGGCAATGACCACTCGGTAGCAAGAGTGTAGCTTGAATGCTCAAATAGCGCGCTACCAATTTCTTCAAATAATGTGTATGCCAAAAATTTGCCAAACAAACGTGGTTTTTACAGAGGGTATATAGGTTCTACAACCACACAACCTTTTATTGGTCACTGGTCAGCAACTAAAAAAACTCCTTCTTATTCATGCCTGGATCACTTGCTTAGCTTAGTTATACGTCAATTAGGAAATCTGACTTTACCTTTATGTTTGTAGATATTGACGTTCTTTGAAGAATCCTGCAATGAAGCAAGTTATAAGAGGCCTGGCTGAAGCATTCAGCATGTGACATATGAGAACTTAGAGGAAATGTTCGCATCATTTGTGCACACAACACAATAAAAAAGAAAATCAGAAAAACTTGTTTGAAAAAACTGTATGAGTGCCATGTTAACCATTCGAAATATTTCTCACTGCGCTGCTATAAAGTTCAATGCCTGGGGATGCTAGCAATAAAACAAATTTTCATTATAGTACTATTATTTTTTATTTGGGCATAGCACACATATGGTTTGCCCATGAGATAAGGAAAGAAAGAGTACGTAAACCTCCTCACTAGGCCTTACCTCACCGGAGCAGCAGAAGTAGTGAAATTCTGAAGAAGCACATCATTTTACAGAACACACATTAGAAATACATACAGCACACTTTAAAGCACAATACAGAACATGAGTTGTTTACAAAACAACAAAATATGGTTAATATATCTGTTTTGTGCATGTTATACCAATGTGCAGCCTGCCTTCCTTAGCCAAGGTGGCCATTCGTGTTGTGCGTGTGCCTATGCGTGTGTGTGTGTGTGTGTGTGCATGCGTGTGTGTTGTGCAGTGCAGGTGCCATGGACAGAGGGGTGCGACCAGCTACACCACGTCTTCTCGGAACTCGGGACTCTGTCCCTTGCCCAGTGCGGAGTGACATTTTGATGCATGGTATGGCCCACTCCTCTTCCTCCTCCGAGGGATCGGAAGGTTGGACTCTGTCAGTTGCCCTTGAGACGCCCTATTTGAAGCACCACTTTTTTACGGTGTCGACTGTGATCTTTAACTTTCGTTGTTCAATTGGCTTTGTACTATTACAGGTAAAATCGGTGAGTTAATTAAGGTCTTTGTGTTTAAAAAGTTAAAGACGCATTCGCCCGTTATCTGGCTGGCTAGCAACACGGCCTTTTCTGATTATATTAACATTAGAAAGAGGGCTATACCGCGAGGTCAGCATAGTAAAAACGCGAAGTCTCCTGCCATCGGCCGCCAGCACCATGTCTGCCTGCAGTGCATACCAGCAGCAAGACCTTCACAGCATCGCTCCATTGCTGACCTGCTCATGGCGTGAAGGGCACGAAAGGCATCATCAAGGTAGGCTCATTCCATCTGTGATTTGTCAGCTTAGCTTCGTTGTTAACATACGTCCGCTCCGCACGAGACACACTGCCAGGAAGCATGCCAATAATGGCACAGGACACGCCAACAGAACCAAGCTCAGAGGAAGGGCCCGCATTAGAGCACGACTCCACAGCAATCAGTGTTTGTCCGCGAAGAACAATCACGCTCTTCGTAAAAGATCAAGCTAATTACGAAGCAAGCAGCAAAGAGCACCGCTGTCTAACAGATGGTGCATGGGAATGCATCGAGGATGCTATCCTCAAAATATCAAACGCGAGTGAGCAAGTGGTCGACAACGCTGAGGCACGGCTTTGTTCCAACTATGAAAGGTACCGGAACCTCACCTCCAAATACACCGCTTTCTTGCCCGCGACTCAAATGCACGAGTCAGAGAGAGCTCAAACTGCTAAGCGCTATAGACGTGGACAGAGACGTTGTGTTGAAGCAAGGGCTGTGCGAAGCTTCTGATCAGTCATGCAACCGCATAGAAGAGACTGCATCGCAATACTCGCTATGGACCAGCTCGACCGATCTCTTTTGTATTAGAATGTTCAAATTCTTCTATGAGCATAGCTGCCGCACAGGCTCGTGCGCAGGCAGACGCTGTCAGAGCCAGGGCTACCTGCAGCCGTAGGGAAGCTGCGATGCGCCTCGAGAAGGTGAAGATCGAAGCAGAACTCAAAATCTTGCAAGAACGCGAGGTAGCTGCAGCGGAGGCTCGAGCAAACGCTTTGGAAGCAGCCGCAAAGCAGGATGGCGGGGAGGGATCACGTCCGACGCCTCTCTTAGACCCAACGTTACAGACCGTGAGCTATGTAGCCGAATAGGAAGACCTAAATCGCAAGTTTCAATCACTCCATTCATTCCCCTGTTCACTCTGTAACCAGCCACCAAAATGAGAGCGCACTGTCAGGGGCTGCTACAAGTCACGGATCTCCGACGAGCATTCACGCCGGGCAAGCACGGCCTACTCACGATACACGGGCAATTCAAGCTCGCAGCTCTCTGGTGTCCTCAAATTCTTGTGCCGCAGAGACCTTGTTTCAGGTGGACTCACCAAATTCGATGACCACCCCGAGAATTATCGTGCCTGGCAATCGTCTCTCAAAGGAGTCACACGCGATCTCGGTCTCTCCCCTCACGAAGAGCTAGATCTGCTCATCAAGTGGCTCGGCCCAAGGTCTTCGACACAGGCGCAACAGCTCAAATCTGTGCACGTCGAAGATTTCTCAACGTGGTTTAACACCATGTGGAAGACGCTAGATGGCACGTATGGGTCCCCAGAGGCAGTGGAGGACTCGCTGCTCAAACGTCTCGAGGATTTCCCAAAAGTATCTTACTGGGATACTTTGAAACTTCAGGAGCTCAACGACCTTCTTCTTGAAATTGAGGTTGCAAAGACAGACCCACATTTGTCCGGGCTGAGGAACTTAGATACATCGAAGGGAGTGAACGGCATTGTAGAGAAGGTTCCCCCTGGTCTACAGAATAAATGAATATCAGCAGGGTCAAAATACAAATTAGAACATCAGACCTCATTTCCTCCGCTCTCCTTTTTTCAAAATTCATCCAAGATGAAGCTGACATGAGGAACAACCCAAGTTTTAAGGTCTTGCGCGACGCATTGCCACACTCCGTCTCAAGAAAGCAGGAGACGAATTCTAAAACAATACGGCCGAAAACAACAGTCTCCTCGAGAAAAACCGAAATCGACTCTACAACTGCAACGACAAACTGGGAGGGCTCAGTTGACAAACGGTGCCCCTTCCATAAGAAGACTCATGCATTAGACAAGTGTTGTGCCTTCAGAGGAAACGCTCTCGAAGAACTAACAGCATTTCTCAACCAGCAAGGAATCTGCATACGCTGCTGTTCATCACAGAGTCACATCAAGGTGCAATGCCAGGTATCTTTGAAGTGCCGCATATGTGACAGTAGCGAGCATGCTACAGCGTTACATGTTGCATCTGCAAGCACAGCACCCTCAAATGTAACTGCCTCAGACATGAGCAACATGAGCACAATGCAGAGCTCGGAGAGACGCGTAACATCTACGTGTACACAAGTGGCAAGCGGAGGCAATGACAGCAGGCTGTACGCCAAACTGCCTGGTAGATGTGGCTCACGACTCTGATCCCAGCAAGATGCTTAGAGCTTACGTGATCCTGAATGACCAAAGTAACTGCTCACTGGTTAGGTCAGAACTCCTTGACCACTTCCAGGTGAACGGAACGCGCATTCAGTACACGCTACGCACCTGTTCTGACAACACCGTGGTAAAAGGAAGATCAGTTGGCAGCTTCTCCATGAGGAACATAGCCAGCAACGTGAAGCCGCAGCTTCCTCCATTGCTCGAGTGCAACGAGATCCCTGACAACAGGAGCGAAATTCCTACTCCAGACGCTGCACAGAACTATCCGCATTTATGGAAAATTGTGAACGACATTCCACCCATTGACGAAGAGACAAAGATACTGCTTCTCCTCGGGCGAGACATCCTCAGAGCCCACAAGGTGTGCCGAACCCTAAATGGACTATACGACGCCCCTTATGCTCAGAGGCTCGACCTTGGTTGGGTCGTCGTGGGAGACGTTTGCGCTAACTGCACATGGCACGCAATGAGCATCAATGTGTTCAGGACCCACGTGCTAGAAAATGAACGCCCTTCACTCTTCGAGCCACGCTCAAATCATTTCTTTGTTAAGAAAACACCGTTCCCCAAGGCAGCTCATGAAGTTTTGCTTCCGCTAAATTCAAACGTGGCAGCAGCAACGAAAGGCGTCGACAGCGATCGGCTATATGAGACTAGCAATGGAGACGAGCAGCGCGCTCAGTCCATTGAAGACAGGAAATTTCTTGAAATAATGGACAGAGATTTCGCCCGAGATGACACGAACAGCTGGGTCGCACTGCTTCCCTTTCGTCCACCAAGATGCAAGCTTCTGGATAACAGACAGCAAGCTCTTTTTTGCCTACTTTCCTCCCGTAGAACATTGATGAGGAATCCGCAGACAAAGTAGCAATTCGTCAAGTTCATGGCAGAATTGTTCATGAAAGGCCACGCATAGGAGGCTCTCCAATTGCATGAGAATAAAGAGCGCTGGTATTTGCCGATCTTCGGCGTATGCCACCCACAAAAGCCCCATCAAATCAGAGTAGTTTTTGATTCAAGCGCTCAACACGAAGGGATCTCTCTAAACAGCGTACTGCTCACTGGCCCTGACATGATAAACAACCTTGTCGGTATCTTGGTGCACTTCTGGGAAGAACCGGTGGCAGTGATGGCAGTTGTTCAACAAATGTTTTATAGTTTCATGGTTCATGAAGACCATCGGGACAATTCAAGGTTTCTCTGGTTCAAAGACAATGACATGAGCGGAGAGATAATCTAGTGCCGAATGAAAGTACATGTTTTCGAAAACAGCCCATCACCCGCTGTTGCAACCTACGGGCTATGACGAACAGCTCAAGAGACTGCTCAGCAATTTGGGGAAGATGCAAAGAAGTTTGTCGAGAAGGACTTCTGCATGGACAATGCCCTGAAGTAATTTCCAAACGAAGAGGATGCCATCAGCCTGCTAAAGAGGGCACAGGAAATACTTGCATCTGCAAATATCCAGCTGCATAAAATAGCATCAAACCAGTTGAACGTTTTGCTCACATTCCCATCTGATGATCACGCAAAAGGGTTGAGAAACCTTGACTTCAGCACTGACCAATTGCCCATACAGAGAAGGCTTGGCCTGCTGTGGGACGTGCATGACAACAGCTTTGTTTTTCAGGCACCTCTTCAGGACAAACCCTATACATGAAGAGGGGTGTTGTTGATGGTCAACAGCCTCTAAAGGTGAAAAAAGGGGGGACACCAACCAAATTATAATCATCAAACGTAAAAAACTTGGTTGGTGTCACCCCTTTTTTCAACTTTAATTTCGTCCCAACCAAACAGATCTCTGTCAAATGTTTACCTTTAAATCAACAGCCTCTACGACCCACTGGGTTTTGTAGCTGAAGTGATGGTGCAAGCAAAGCATCTGCTTCTCGAGCTAACTGCAGGAGGCTACGACTGGGACACTCTGCTACCCGAAGACAAGCGGCAACAGTGGGATGATTGGAAGAACTCACTTCATGCACTGCATAATCTTCGCATCAGACAATTGTATGTAGCAATGCCGCTACGTGAAGCTAAGCGCAAAGAGCTTCACATCTTTTCAGACACGTCCATGAAGGCCATCGCAGCAGTGGCATACCTGCATGTGATCGACAAAGCCGGGAACATGCATGTTGGTTTTGTTATGGGCAAGGCAAAACTGACCCCTCAGCCCGATCACACTATACCAAGACTTCAGTTGTGTGCGGTGGTGCTTGCTGTCAAGATTGCCCAATTTACAGTACGAGAACACTTACAGCTGGATTCAGTGGCGTTCTACATTGACAGCAAAGTGGCTTTGGGGTACATCTTCAACGAAACGAGACAGTTTTACGTACATACGGCTAACAGAGTGCAGTGCATACGCAAGAACATGTGGCCGGAGCAGTAGAACTACGTGCGCATTCAAATGGTTTCGGCCTCGCACCTCAAATGCACAAATTGGTACAACAGCCCGGACTTCCTTTCACGACGTGAGACGGGGCCCACAGCACGGGAGTTTGTCCCCATGAATCCCGACCACAACAAAGAAGTGAGGCCAGAAGTCCACACGTTTGTCACCAGGGTGAACGTAAAGGAGCAGCTCGGATCCGATCACTTCAGCAGGTTTTCGAGCTCGCAGTCCCTACAGCGCGCCATTGCGAGGCTGATCTGCACAGTGCGGCAGCGGGGAAACACGTCCCAGCAGGAGGCACAGACGATGCTGAACGCCAAGACTGTCGTAATTAAGGCAGTACAGCAGAATGCTTTCCCTGTGGAGATGCTGTGGATTCATGAGCGGAAGTCGCTTCCTAGAAACAGCCCGCTCCGAAAACTTGATCCGTTTCTCGACGCATGTGGTTTGCTTCGCATTGGCAGCCGCTTGAATAACAGCGACTTATCGTATGAAGAGAGAAGCCCGCTTATAATTCCGGGCCGCCACCACGTCGCGACGCTACTTGTGCGCCATCGCCACGAACATGTGCAACACCAGGGCAGGCATTTCACCGAGGGCGCAGTTCGATCGGCTGGTTTCTGGATCATCAGAGGCAAAAGATGTGTCCGCTCTGTGCTCGCGGGGCGCGTGTTATGCAAGAGGCTCAAGGGACACTTCCAAGAACAGAAGTTGGCCAACCTTCCAAGCGATCGGCTCAACGAAGAGCCCCCATTCACAAACATCAGCATTGATGTATTCGGCCCTTGGATGATTGCTCCCCGTTGAACAAGAGGTGGAATAGCCAACAGCAAGCACTGGGCTGTCATATTTACATGTCCCAGCATTCATGCTGTGCATATCAAGTTGATCGAGTCACTTGACATGACAGCATCCATTAACGCCTTCCGTAGGTTCTTGGCGATACGAGGGCCTGTGAAGCTTATACGTTCCGACTGTGGAACCAACTTTGCCGGAGCTTGCAGGGAACTGGGAATTAGCGCCAAAGGCCTGAATCGATCAGACTTTGGCAGGTTCCTTACCGAAAATGGCTGCACGTGAGTATTCAACCCACCACACGCGTCCCACATAGGCAGAGCGTAGGAGCGGATGATTGGCATCGCACGCTGCATCCTCGACGCTATGCTCATTGAACACCAAAACCATCGCCTAACGCACGATATCCTTGCAACCTTCCTGGCAGAAGTGTGTGTCATCATCAATTCTAGGCTCTTGGCCCCCGTGTCATCAGACGCCGAAGATCTGTATCTTCTAACACCAGCTACACTTCTGAAACAAAAACAGGGCAAATGAAGCGTCAACTCAAAGGAAAACAAAGATCGGCAACCTATACAGGCGGCAGTGGCAACAAGTGTAGGATCTCGCAAATGGGTTTTGGAGGCGCTGGCGCGTTGCCTTCCTCTCCACTTTGCAGCAACGGCAAAAGTGGCAGGAAATGAGGCCTGATCTTAAGAAAGGAGACATGGTCTTGTTAAAAGATAGCCAGGCCACACGCGGGGACTGGCCCACGGACGTCATGACATGGTGTTTTCCCAGCGCAGATGGAAGGGTGCAAAGAATAGAGGTAAAGACAGCCAAGAACGAATCTGTGAACACGCTCATCAGGCCTGTCATGGAAGTTGTGCTTCTGTTGTTTCTGTGATTTACAGTGGCATCCTGACAAAACAGACACCAGACAGGGAGTGTTCTGCGTGCATTATACCTACGCGTAGCCTGCCTTCCTTAGCGAAGGGGGCCATTCGTGTTGTGCATGTGCATAGCTAGCGATGTTTCCGCTAGCTTGACGTGTTGTGCATGTGCATGTGTGCATGTGCATTCGTGTTGTGCATGTGCATAGTTGCAATGTTTCCGCTAGCTTGACGTAGCTAGCGGAAACATTGCAAGAGCTCACAGGATCGGTCGTTTTTGCGCTAGAAAAAACCGCCCGTTGATTGTTAAGTTTACCGCCTACAAAACTAAGGAACAAATCTTTCGGAAATGTTCGGAGTTGAAAGAAAGTTCTGTGTCAATAAGTGAAGATTTCTGCCCTGCAACGCGATATGCTAGGAAGAAATTGACAGAGTTCGGCAAGAGCCTTCAAGTTCCTTATCAAATACGATATAAAACGCTTCTTGCAGGTGGCAAATCTTATCATTACAATGCGGACGACGATTCCGTCCACGAAATTGGTCTGTCGAATAACCAGGAAAGTGAAGAATCTACTCCTTCCCTTAGACCAAGACGAGGGGCGCAGACAAAAAAGCAATAGGGAAACGAGAGAAGTTGCGGCTCAAGAATGCTTGCCGGACTAACTTAGCGGTACTGTTTACTAATATACGTAGTCTTATGCCAAAAAGAGATGAATTATGTAGCCTGATCGATGATTGCGACGCTGACATCGTAGCCATTACTGAGACATGGTTATCCGCCAATGTGCTCAACATTGACCTGCTGTACTGCAATAAAAAATATCAAATCTATCGCAATGACCGCAATGTTTCTGTTGGTGGTGGTGTGCTACTTGCAATTACTGAAAGCCTTAGCAGTTTTGTAGTTCCCATTACTAGCGATATGGAAGCAGTGTGGTGTTGTTTGACTACAAACTTTAAGAAAATGATTATTGGTGTTTGTTACCGCTCACCGTCAACCAGTGCATCATTCAGTGAAAACCTTCACGACTGTTTAAATCAAATTACTGTACAGCATCCTGGTGCTGAAATACTTCTTATGGGTGATTTTAACTTTCCCAACATTGTCTGGTCTGCCATGTGCCCATTTTCAAATCCATCATCAACCGAGTCCAACAATTTTATCTCGGTTTGTGCTGATTTCGACTTATCACAGTTAGTTGTCTCGCCTACTCGTGTCACACAAAATTCATCTTCCCTTTTAGACCTTGTTCTGACGTCAGTTAAAGACGTCGCTTCTTCGATCACCCATTTGCCTGGCCTAAGTGACCATGACATCTTGACTTTCAGCCTAGTTACAACACATTCAAAAACATGCAAACGGTTCAAAACTATTGAAGATTACGGGAAAGCTAACTACGATGCTATTAATGAAGAACTTACATTATTTCTTGACGTTTTTCTACCTGGTGTATTCCAGCGTTCAGTACAGAGTAATTGGAATATGTTTAAATCTATTGTTTCAAAACTAGGTCAGGAATATGTACCTAGTCGTCGTGTATTTGCCAACAGTAAGGCACCCTGGTACAATAGGTACCTCAACCGACTTGCTAATAAAAAGAAACGTTACTTCCATAGAGCAAAACTTTCTCGAAAAGCGTCTCATTGGTTATCATATAAAACAGCCGCCTCGTCGTACATTTCCGCTTTGAAATGCAGCAAATTTTTGTTTTTCAATATTACTCTTCCAAACATGCTTAAAACTAACCTGAAAGGCTTTTGGAATGCACTCAAGAACAACAGTGACCATAAGTTCACGCTATCGTACCCATCTGGTGACCCCGTGCTGACATCCCTTACTGCCCATGTGTTGAATGACACCTTCGTTCGATCATTTTCATCTGCGAAAACCAATGAGATGCCCAACTTCCCACGATTCAACTATCTTCCCATGGATTCGATTGTTTTTGATTCTGTAGGAATTGCAAAGATAATTGACAAACTAAAACTAAGTTCCACTAGTCGTACAGATCAGATCAACACGAAATTCCTAAAAAAAACACGAAAGAGTGCTGTTCAATTATTCTAGAGTGTCTTTTTTCGCAATCTTATGACTCCGATTCTTTACCTGATGATTGGAAAACAGGTAAAATTATCCCAATTTTCAAATCCGGAAAAAAGAATGATCCCTCAAACTTTCGTCCTATCTCACGTCAGTTCCATGTAAAATTTTTGAGCACATCATCTTCACGCATCTTGTCAACTATCTAGAGGCTAACAGTTTCTTCTCGACCTCGCAACATGGTTTCCGGAAATCTTTCTCGTGTGAGACTCAACTAATCACATTCACAAACAACCTACATGTATATGTTGACTCTAGCTTTATTGTAGATTGTATTTTTTTAGACTTCGCGAAAGCTTTCGATAAAGTTAACCACTCCTTGCTGTTACATAAACTAAGTGCTTTTAATATTGATCCTCAAGTGCTTACTTGGATTCGTGAATTCCTTTCCTGCCGTGTACAGTACGTCACAGCCAACGGCTTTGACTCTCCATTAGCAACAGTCGGTTCCGGCGTACCTCAAGGGTCAGTACTTGGTCCGCTGTTATTCCTGATCTACATTAACAACCTACCTACTATCATTCCATCCCAAGCTTGTTTGTTTGCAGATGACTGTGTCATTTACCGAAAAATAACCAGCGACTCAGACGTGACATCACTAGAAAATGATTTAGATACCGTATCACAGTAGTGCCGCACGTGGCATATGGAACTGAACGTCGCTAAATGCAAAAGCATGCGCGTAACCAGACGCAGTGTCACCTCTCCATCCTATTCCCTTAACAATTCACCCCTGCAAACCACAGCTTCTTATCGCTACCTTGGCGTTCACATATCTAATAACTTGTCATGGAAACACCACGTCCATTACATGCTAGCTAAAGCAAACCAAACTTTAGGTTACTTGAAAAGAAAGTTCTATCTTGCCCCACCGTCGCTAAAACTATTGCTTTATACCACCTACGTTCGCCCTCAACTAGAATACGCCTCATCTGTCTGGGACCCGCACAGCTCTACATTAACACAAAGCATTGAGGCAGTACAAAATCGCTCTGTTCACTTTATTTCATCTAACTACGATCGCAATGCCAGTGTCACAAACATGAAAGCTGCTCTTAATCTACCTTCCCTAGCAACGCGTAGAAAACAATCACGCATTTGTCTTTTTCATAAAATATACCACCATAACCCCGCTCTTCGTTCCTTGTTCATACACCCTGCTCCATTTCGTTCACACCGACTTGATCATCATCATAAGGTTGACATTCCCTATTTTTCAACTACTGCAGGCTCGCAATCATTTGTTCCCAGCATAGCAGGTGATTGGAACCACTTACCAGCCTTCATAACTGATATAACTGATAAAACTGCATTTAAAGATGTCTTATCCAGCGTACTGTAGCACTACATGTTTATCTCTTCAACGTATTGTACTTTACTAGATTTTTGTCATTATTTTATATAATGCCTCTAGTTTTACTTTTTTGCTGTTATTGTTCACGCTCTTATTTACTATGCACACCCCCACCCCCTCTGTAATGTATTTATACCCTGAGGGTACTATAAATAAATAAATAAATAAATAAATATGTGTGTGTGTGTGTGTGTGTGCGTGCATGCATGTTCGTGTGTTGTGCAGTGTGCAAGCCATGGACGGAGGGGTGCGACCAGCTCTGCTGTGTCTTCTTGGAATTCGGGACTCCGTCCCTCGCCCAGTGTGGAGTGACATTTTGAAGCATGGTCATGGCCCTCTCCTCCTCCGAGGGGTCCGAAGATCGTGCTCTTTGTCAGTTGCCCTTGAAACACCCCATTTGACGCACCGTTTTTTTTACGGTGTCGACTGTGACACCTTTGACTTTCTTTGTTCGATTGGCTTTGTATTATTACTCGTAAAATCAGTGAGCTAATTAAGGTCTTTGTTTTTAAAAAGTTAGATGCATTCATCCGTTATCTGGCTGGCTAGCAACACGCCGTTTTCTGATTATATTAACATTAGAAAGAGGGCTATACCACGAGGCCAGCATAACATCACTAATGCAGAAACAAAACATCTCTACTATGGCTGAAGAAGTCACACTTACATTAACATTCATATAACATTCATCTGAGTCATGAGCAAGGAACATGTTCATTATTAAATGTTTAAATTCACAAATTGATTTACAATTTCTGGCTACATAAACAATGTTGAAATACATATAGCATAAACACATGGTTTCATACTCAATGGTTTGCATACCATAGTTTGTCCTGGGTTTCTTCGTTACTATTGAGGTGCGGTGTAAACTGTAACCTGTGTGTCGACTGAGGTATGTGTTTGGAAATGTCTGGAAGTTGCTGGAGAACTACTTAAATAGCCGAATGCAGATCTTTACTCTGTAAAAGTTTCTAATATTAAGGATATTGTGGTGCATCATTAGTTCAGAAGATCTTATGTATTCATTTGAAGAGTTAAAGAGCAACTCCAGTGGTTTTTTCACCATGTTCTGATATCAATGTTTTCCAATTGTACTGACAGTCCTGTAGCAGCCAGGATGGTTCAGTCTGCTCAGAAACGTACCAACACTTTTAAATAACCGACTCAAAGGCGTGTTCAAACCGAAACCGAAACGGGTAGATGCTTCATGCAGCGTATGCGGTGACGTCACAGCCTTCCCGCAATCTGAAATATGGAGCTGGTGCCATAAAAATGAGAGTGGCGAGGCCATCTGACAATGTATTGAGTCATGCCAGCTTTTCTGAACTTGACAGCAACAATTTGAATGCTGAAGTAGGGGCGTTTTTGCTATTAACGGCCCGCTGGCTGGGGTAGGCAGCGTTGAAGGTGACTTAAAAAACACAGGGTGGCCCACGGGGGAGTCCGCTAAAAAATTTTAAATTTGATTTCCAGGAAAACTAGAAAACTTGTAACTGCCTGCCTTGGAATATATTGTTAGAGTACTGAGGAGAATATACATGGAAAATTTCATTGAGATCCGTGAACACTGAAAAATCAATGGAGTTGCCATTTAAGCAAGTGAACAGCTCGACATAACACTGCCATTTTTTCTATATTGGTTTTATTACCATTCCCCCATACTAATGAGCTATAGCTAAGACATGAATGAACAAGTGAAAAGTACAGTTGTCTGACAAGCTTGACAGGGACCTAGTATCAAAGTTGTCCTTGTAAACTAGCTGATCATTCAACCTTAGTTCCTTTACAGCACATACTGAGTGTTTCAGAAAATGCGTCCAAAAATCTTATAAATATGGAAAAGCAGATATTTGTGCACCTTTTGTGGAAGTGCTTTGTTCATGGTGGCATGCACTGCAAAATCGGTAGAACTAATATTCTGAACAGTAATTAACAAAATTAGACTAACTTTTAAACCAAACAGCTAGATGCTCAAACCAAATTGACAAATGAAAGTCATTTACACAAGGAATCCAATCCATTGTAATATTTGCAAAAAGGGCAACAATGATAATTTCTGCAAATCCCTGAAATCTGGCTGATTGCACCCAGGAAACCGAAACTGAATGACGAAAGAGCGCAGTTACCACTTCCTCCAGTAGTGTCCTTTGTTAGCACAGTTGTTCCCCTTGCATTGTCGTGTGTCTAGGAGCATGTGGTGCTGTTGAGTGCCTATTCTGGCAAGCGCGATCAGGTGCGGGAATGAAACGAAAGGTCACCTCTTGATAAAGACACCTGCTCATCATCACTCGGCAATGCAGGAGGAATAACTATGTCATTCAGCCCACTACATGCGGTAGTGAGCTGAGTGACATAGTTGCCACATGGTTTCATACTCGATGGTTTGCATACCATGGTTTGTCCTGGGTTTCTTCGTTTCAACTGAGGTGCAACGTAAACTGTAACCTGTGTCTCGACTGAGGTATGTGTTTGAAAATGTCTCAAAGTTGCTGGAGACCTCCTTAAACAGCTGAATGTAGATCTTTGCTCTGTAAAAGTTTCTAATATTAAGGATACTGTGGTGCATCATTAGTTCAGAAGATCTTATGTATTCATTTGAAGAGTTAAGCAAACGAACAGCTTGACGTTGTAACACTGCTAGTTTTTCTATATCAGTTTTATTACCATTCCCCCATACTAATAAGTAATAGCTAAGATGCTAATGTACAAGTGAAAAGTACAGTTGTCTGACAACCTTGACAGGGACCTAGTATCAGACCTAGTACCGAAGCTAGTGGGCTGAGTGACAGAGTTGCTATGTGACCAGCTGACATGTTGCTATGAAGGCTGAGTGACATAGTACTGCTATCCATGAGGAACACAATCACGGATAGCAATAACGTACTTTATGATGGTACTATGTGCACAGCCAGTGCACACAAGGAAAAAACAGAACTACAGGCAATCTGGCGACTTTCACTCGCTGAGGACAAGAACACACTCATTGATGGTGACTGCGCAGCTCCAAAACTACGTGGCCAATGCAGCGGTGGTTCAAAGGTAATAAAATCATAAAAAGGCACAAAGCCACGAAGCGTTCCAGCTGTCCTGTCATTCGCTGATGACTAGGGCAGTGCGGACTTGGGCATTTCATGTTCAGTTGGCCTCTAGCGCACGCGATGTGGTGCACATTCGCGGAGGAGGAGGAGAAGAAGGAAAAACTTTATTGGGCAGATGAGTTTGGACCCTTTACGAGCCCTGGGCCACCGCACGGCCATCACATTGTGCCTATGTGTCCAGACCACGCAGGGCCAGGGCACTGCTACCCAAGTTCACAAAGCGAAGCTGTGTGTCCAGATCCTGCAACGCAAGGAGGGCCTCCCATTCCTCGCGGAGCTCTCCACACTCTGAGGGTCGTGTGAACAGCTCAGTGTGTGGCCGAGTACATCCGAGTTAGTGAGAGTTCGATATCAATAAATAATGCATGGTGCTTGGGAGATGTACCAACAACAACCATATTTTCCGAACTTGTGTGATCTTGCAGATGAAATCTCGCTGCAATGAAAATCTGTTACTGGGAGCTTTTTGTTTGCCCTGTGAGTTTCGTTGTAGCGAAATTCGACTGTGCACAGTTTTAATGGTTTCGGATCTTTTGTCGCATCAAAAAGTGTGGATAATTGGACGGCAGAGAGAGAGAGTCCGAAATTTCCGACTTTCTTATACATTGATTCTATAGTGCTTGTGGCGGTGCCACGAAGCTGCCCGAAATATCGGGCAGGTCTGAAAAAAAAACTGGAATCCGGAAAAATGGTTGTTGACTTACAAAGAAATTATAACAAAAATTGGTGGAGATCAAAATTTATGCCAAACCTTATTCATGTGCTGCACAAGCTTGTATCTTACCCCTTAATTCAGATATAAGAAGTGAAACTTCTACATTTCAGGGCCACATCTATCGATTTACAGTAAAACATCATTACAAGAAACACTCAGGAAAACCAGGAAACACGACTCCTGTACACAACGTCTCCTGTAACCAAATATTCTAAATACACTAAGAAGTTTTATTGTATTGCATTATATACATCAGCATCAAAGTGCTTAAACACATCTACAGGAAATTGCTCAGGAAGGCTTAAAGATGTCACCCATAGTAGTTGGTTATTTAGTGACTCCAGATTGTAACAGCCTCCTTACTAACTTCAGGACGTAAACCACTTCACTTTACAAGCCTCCCTGTTGCTCACACCACCTCTGATGAGTTATTTGATGTTCATCAGATTCAACTACCAGCACTCTGTGCACTGCAATGTCTTCACTGCCCTTTTCCTTCTCTTGTTGATATTTAAGGGCACATGCACAATTTAGTTGCGTGAAGAGTGCACATTCTGTAAGTTCTTCGATGCACATGAGATGAACATGTCTTGATTGTATCTCTTCTAAATAGTGAATAATTTACTATAGGAACCTAAAAAAGTTGCTCTTAGTCACAGAGCATCTTTTGTAACTATGTATCTTGTGTGCAACATTGTTAACATGGCAAACATGAAAACCAACCAAACCCTTTTAAGATATCTTTCATAACCAAGCGCCTCTTGAAACAGTGTCTGTTATAATTAAATTTTAGTGTGCTCTGTATGGCCCACCATAAAGCCATGCAATGAAGCCCCATTTACTACCAAATTTTAGGGTCTTGTGTCTGAAGTTCAAAATTTCTTCTTTTTCAAAATCATTTAAACAAAAATTACCCTTCTTAAATTTCCTTCACAAATAGTTAATGACCTTCACAATGAGGGTCACTATTTGCTACCTTTTCGCAAGCAGCCCAAATGTTCCTTTATTGCCTCAATATAGGTTGAAATTTCGTACTGAGATATCATTGAGATAAACTGATAAACCATTCAATAAATGCAATGCATCAACGAACACTGTCGATCTCACAGAATACAACATATTGTCGTTGGTCATAGCAATAAAGTGCACCTGAGAATGATGATGATTCACAATAAGTAAATAAAGTTTCGTTCTACAAGTTTGCCAGTATAGCAAAGGAAGGAAACGTTGGAATTATGAGGGGTTATTTCTCAATCACTGAACTACCAAAGATCTCATAGCCCAACCTTTTACAGGTCTATGGAGGTTGTATTGATCCCCATTTCTAGATGTTTTTGCTTAAAATTTCAGTGTCATGGAAGCAAAAGTGTCATTGACCTACTGTCATCATGATATCGGTAGTTTTGTTCGGCAAGCTCTTGACGACACGTTGACGCTTTCTCTAAAATGCTATCGCACACGGTGGAAGGAATAAAGCTAGGGCAGGGCATTATGTGACAAGCCTAGCCATGAAAAAAATTTAAGGAGAGAATCATAGCAAATTTGCCTCGGTCGAGTGATAAGCAAGTGGTAGATTAATGCACAGTAACGAGCCATATATGGTTACTTAATATCTCAAAGGCTCTAGTCACTGCCATATGCAATCCTACTTCACTTTACATTATTTTTTTGGTTAAATCTTATCATAATCTTCCTTTGTCAATGCGTATGAATATTTATTTCGAATAATGTGTTGTGGAATTTTCAGGCAGTTTTGAGAAATTTTGTCTTAATATTCAAAAACTATTCAAATCGTATTCGACTCCTATTCGTATTCGATTCAGTTTGATCACTATTCTATTCATATTCAATTCCATTCTAATACTTACTATTCATGCACCCCTATTTAAACATTATGCATATACCATTGGAACAGTAATGAACCAAAGTGATGTGCGTTAAAAATATGAAACTGTACTCAATAAACAAAAGAGGAACATAAATATCAAAACCTGCACTACAGACTATGTGCCAAAATTTGAGATACTATTATCAGTTATGTCCTGGTGTACCAGTGTGTACCAGTGTGTACACTTTGTACACTATGTACACTTTGCCTGGTCTTTACCACTGCTCTTGAAAGTTTGCAGCCAATTAGACTAATGTTCATATTTAAAAAATTCCTGATTAGGCAAGTGTGACATGCATCGCAGGTAAATTTCAACTATACCTACTTGGAAGATATCTTCTTAAACTCTACAGTTTGGCAAATTTTTGCTAGAAGTCAAAAATTCAGTCTTCTGTTACCACATTCAAGGGTATTTCTTGAATAATTGTGAAGTCAGTGTTTGGAAGCATACCAAAAAGTAAAACTCACCAATTTCTTATTGCACAGTAAACAAAAACGTTAATGTGCAATCAATGGATGGTATGAAAGCATACTTGCACTTCACTCCATCTATGCCACTACAGCCAAGGAATCAAATCCATGATGATGATGATTAGTGGAGTTTATTGGCGCAAGGGCCAGATGTGGCCAAAGAGCGCCAGAGCGATGATAATGAACTGTGGGTTACGCAGTGTGGATAAAACAGATGTGACATGGCTGTAAATGGGCCTAAAAACACTCGCTGTAAGTGCGTAAAATACACATAGAGTAAAATTATGGCAATGACAAATGATGTGTGCTATGGAGACATAAAATGCATCAAAAATGATACGAATATCAAATAAAAACTTGGCGTGGAGCACTAGTGCCTCAGCAGAGCCCTTAAAACAAGGGCATGGAGGCATGAATCAAATCCATGACTTAATGTTCAGTAACAGAACGCCATACCCAATGAGCCATCATGATAGATACAGCTTTGCCATTTCACTGAAATTAAAGCATTGGAAGGGCGACAGAAGCCACCCTGTAAAGCCTGTTGATGCATGTTTCAGTAAAATTTGTATTAAAGGGCCCCTAAACCACCCAGAAGTCAAAATTTAGTTGTGGTGTTGCTTTTGTGCTGGTGTCGCAACGAACACGTAGCCGCAAGAATTTTTCGAAACGGTGCCGAAATAGCGGAGTTACACGCGTTTGATTATTAAAACGCGGCGCTTGCTTGTTTCGCTCTCTCCTGCACCGCACTGTTCACTTGCTGGTACCACCTCCTCGCCGAGTGCTCCTCCGAATGTCACGTGACATACCCGATGACATGCAGTTCTAAAGATTGTCCACTTCCGGTTTACGCGCCTCTGCTGGGCTCCCGCATTCGCGCAAGTGTTTTGTTTGTGCTGTGCCAACACTCTGTGCTTGCGCTATCCATCGTGTTTGGACAGTTGCTGCAGTTTCTAGTCGGCTGTACCTGACTTGTGCTCATGCAAAGTGTGCCGCTATGGACCCTTCGTTGCGTTCTCGTCTCGAAAGACTCACCAGTGGCATGAACCCATACAGTGACACGCCGTGCTGAAGCACCTGTGCGGTATAGTCGTTTAGCCATCGCAAACACTGTTGACTTGCATGCAGCTGAACGAACAGCTGTGTACGGCTATGTTGGAACACAAGCAATTTGGCACTTGCATAGCGTAGCGCAGTTACAAATTCACAAACATGCACACGTGAACACCACATGAACGACACACGACAAGAAAAAACAAACAGGCAGGGAGCGCGTGCATTTGCTAGCAGACTAACAGAAAGTTGAAGTTCTCCTTCGACCAATCAGCGGAGCTCGGACTCATCTGACGTCACTAAAAACCATAATGTCGTCACGGCTAACTTTGGTATGCCGGAAATGGCCGGCGAGGCGCACGGGATTGTTTTTCGAGTTCGTGGCACGCTGCCTCATTTGACATTGTTCATCGTGACGCCATTCTCAACTTTATGCGCGTGTTATCTTGAAATGTTTAAAAAAATGTTGGGGGTGGTTTAGAGGCCCTTTAAACTGTTCTTGAGTTTGATGGTAACGCACGACAAACACGAACAGAAAGGCACATCTGACACACCATGGTGCTAACTTTCAACAATTGATTTATTTTTCTGCAGATCCCGCTCGTATTTGCAGAAAGAAGAAGTGTGCACTGGCTCTAGCACCAGTGCTAAGTAATGTGTTCCTAGCCACACTAGAGAGAGACTTGTCAGAGCGCCTGCAGGGATTTAATTATTGTGAAAGTCTTTAGGTATGTTGACGAATGTTTAGTTTTTATGGATTGTTCATCAAAATGTTTTTGTAATCAGAGCACTGCAGTATTTAATGTCTTTCGTGAGTGTTTAAGACAAGTGACATTTGAGATGTCATGTGACGGGAGGATCAGATTCCTCGACATCAATTTCATACTCACTGATGACAAAACATGCTGGCGTTACAAACCTAGGGCAAACAAGCCACTGTTGCAGTTTCACCCCGCACATACAAAGTTAATAAAGAGGGGAACCGCGAAGATGTGCCTGAATGAAGCACTAAAAAAATTGTGCCAGTGCCTCATGCGCAATAGTTTTCAAAAGCAAGTGTCACATTTAAGTGATGCCGGTTATCTAAACCACGTCCTGACATCAGTTGCGGGAGGGCTGCTAAAAAAGGCACAATGGACAGCTTCTGTGCAAGTGGACAATGCTAGCACAACCATAAATAAAAGAAACATTGCCGTCATACCATATATACATAAATTGTCCCATAGACTAAAGAAGATAGCTGAAAGGAGCAACGTTCATATAGTTTTTTCAGCACCCAATAAATTGGTGAGCCTGTGTAGGAAGACAAGGCCAGATAAGACCACACACAGCGCATGCAAAACAGAGCACATGCGTCAGTAGGGCATCAATAATGCTGTCAGAAAAAGAACTTGAATACACATGTTCTCAGTAAAGATTTTTTTTTTTTTTCGCGGTTTAAGGTAGCAACACGAGACAACAAGAAGGAGAAAAATGAGACTCATTGAAGGTGTTTTGACATGTCCACGAGATATGTACTACCATTGCTGTATGTGATTTCCATTGTTCATCATTCATAATTCTAAGCAATGCACACGTGACGTCTAACGTTTTGAGGGTATATCAGTTGTTGAAAGTTTGCGCTGTGGTGTGTCAGATGTTCCTTCCTGTTGTCTGTGTTTGTCGTGCGCTACCATCAAACTCAAGGTGCCCTACCAACAAGCCCATATTGCCACCCTCATCGATTAAATTGTTCAATTCATTGCATTGTGAAACCATCAAGTCTTATCAAACCTGACTGATTGCTCAAAGAAGAAAGAACACACAATATATAGTGTACTCACTTTCCCATCTGCTCAGCAATGCTCATGAAACGATGAGAGAAAAGAGAAAGCCGAACAGCATCCAACTCCAGTCCTATTTTTTCTTTTTTGGACTTGCTGACCTGTGAAATTTACAAAATATCAGCGTTGGTTTTTAAAGGTGTATGAAATCTAATAAAAAATTTAATAAGGCAGACTCCTCATGCACTTAAGCTCTTTCTTTAGCACAGGAAATAAACTTACTTTCTAAGGTTTTACATCTTATCAGTTTACTTTTTAAATGTACATTAGCCCCAACATGACACATGTTATGATGCATCAAATGGCAGCTCAATCATTGATGTCTTGAATGAAAGCAATGCATAAGCAAATTCTTGAAACCCATGAAAGATTTTAGTGAAAAAAGCATGTAAAAACTGCGAACAAGAAGAACAATCATATTTTACTAGTAAAAAAAACAACAAAGACAGCATGTATGAGTTTTGTCAGTGGTTCTAATTTCTTTATAGCAAAACAGGCTAAAGAAATTATAATGGGAAATATGTTGAGGTTAATGTTAGACAAGATGATGCACGTGTTATGTGCAAAAGTATTTTTTTCATAAATGCAGAGTGTGTTTACCCTGTAACAGTAAGCATTCAGTTTCTTTTTACCCCAATGTTCTTTTTTAGGCTTTTGGTGATATGGCAAGAAATAGCACCTCCTACTCTGCACTAAAAGAAGTTAAAATCAACGTAGGCTATTGTTTCAGTTCCAACACTTAAAATTTACAAGCAACGAGACTTACTTCTCACATGTTTTACATAACCTAATAAAATGGGCAGCCCCGCCACTGTGGTCTGGTGGCTATGGCACTCAGCTGCTCTTCCGAAGGCTGTGGTATAAAATCCTGGCCATGGCGGCTGCACTTCGAAGGAAGCGAAGTGTTAAGGCCCATGCACCAGTAGCGCACCCAGGATTTCTGCCAGGGGGGGGGTTCAATTTTTCACGAAGGGCTGGGCAAGCGATTAGACAGTTTTTGCTTGTGTAAAAAAAGTAAATAAAATGCCAAATAATAGTGACATCAATGATGATGATTATTTTTATTATTTTTTTCGGTGTTTTGCAGACATTAGCGCCACATTCTTCTAGGACATAGGAGCAGTTACGGAGTGGGAGGGGGTTAGGTCGGCGTCAGGGGGGGGTTACAACGCCCGAAACCCCCCCCCCGTCGGTGCGCCACTGCCATGCACAGTGCAATGTCAGTGCACGTTGAAGAAACCTAGGTGGTCGAAATTTCCGAAGCTCTCAACTAAGGCGTTTCCCATAATCATGTTGTGGTTTTGGATGTAAAAGCCCTAGAAATCAATCAGTCAAAATGGGCACGTGAGCGTGGCAGACATGTGGATCTGTCAACACTTGTTGTGCTTACTTGTGCAAATTTTACCCGAGAGAACAACTCCATGTTCAAATGGAGAGCCACAAGGCATGCACATCATTTCCCCACAACGCTGCTCTGCTTCAGACATGCAGAGTGAATGCTCCGATGCCTTTCTACCAAGCTCTTTTCTGCCAATGGGAGGCTCATTGACATCATCATAAAGACTTCTTCTACAGCTATTTAAGCATAAATTCAACACACAGTCCTCCAGTGGGCATGTGAATGTGATGAACACGTGGGTCCATCAACCTTTGTTGTGCTTTCTGGTGCAGGTTAGTCCCATTTCATCACTGTAATCTAAGAGTAACCTAAATGAAAGATGTGGCGCAATGGCAAAATAACGAAGAGAACAAAAAGACAAAAACAGTGCTCTTCCTGTTCTGTTCTTTTCCTTATTTGACCATTGCACCACATCTTTCATTTAGGCTATGCACCAATTAGCCCAAGACATTATGTACTAAAAGTGCTTGAGCAACATTAACCAGCGGCTGTTTCCATGCCAACATATTCTTTTCAAAGTAGTTTTTAGGTGCTATGATGTTACCAAGTTGCTGTTGCTGAGGGAAGATGATTTTTAATTAGATCTGTATGAATAGGAAAATTATGAGTGCAAAGCAAATTCGAATATTTATGTTCAAAAGCGAATCGAATCGAATATTTTTCGAATAATTTTCTAATATTTCTTTACTAATACCATGTTAAACTAAGGAGAAATGTTCTGCTCAACAAGGGCAAAAATATTTATTGCATGACTAGTGTACTGCCACAGTATCCTTCTAAAGTTCTGAGGAATAGTCCAACAGAGAAATGTGCAACAGAAAGCTGAGCTAACTTCCCGCAGTATGCGAGTGTAAACTTCGCCGCAATACATAGGTGTTATGCGGCGAAGCGGACTACATGCAGGAATGGGCCACTTGACACGCAACTTTTTTCCCCTTAATTTCCAACTTCGAATAGTTCGAATAGTAAAATTTAAGTGCGAATCGAATCAAATAGCAAATGCTATTTGAAAATTATTCGAAATTTTGAATATTCGCACACCCCTATTTTTAATATATTCTTAATAGGCAATTTTAAATTTCCTGAAATAATGTGGTGTGGCATGTTTCCAGCACTTGACATCTGCAAGTGTTAACATATTTGACCAAGCCCTCACTAATTCTGGTGGGTGGTGACAACATTTCTGATGTTGTAGCCTCTTTAACCATGTTGCCAGGCCTAAGTGACCATTGTGCAATAAACTTTATGCTAGATGGCAACACTGAAGGAGCTCCCAAAAACTGAAACAAATATATACAGGATTATTCTACAGCTGACCATAATTTAGAGTATCAGAGAGTTGTAACATCTTATTGATGACATGCCTAATAACCTGAGAAAACCATTTATTCCAAACCGTCTATGTTTACAAGTACAGTGAAGTACGTGATCAATAACTATGTCATTATGGGTTATTCCTTGCAGACATTCTTCAGTATGGTTCAAATACGTCTTTGAAACAGCTTCTCAAATGAAAAAAAGTGCATGTTTCATAACGCTAAAGGATCGAATAATGCTTAATTAAGTAGAGATGTGTTTGCACTAGGTTGACGCTGTGATCGCAGTCGGAGACCAATGTTTTTCCACTGGGTTCATTGACGCGCTGGCACGGTGCCGGGAAGGCACCAAGGCAGTTAATTAACAAACAAGGGGTTTATTAACCCTTGATACAGCACAGGGCAACAATCGCGGCTTATTTGCAGGCAAAAGGAAAGCTCCTTGCATGGCCGATCAAGTATGTGAGCCTGCGATACTAATAAGTGACCAGAGGTGCCTGAGAGCAAGTGTCCACGCAGCGCATGAATGAGAAGACATGCACCAAAATCTTCACGTGGCCAACTCATCACGAGTCCTGTGGGCATCTGCTGTGGCACTTGAGCACAAAGTGGCAGAAAGCTATCATGGAGAGGGATGCCACAGGGGGGCTAATCAGGGCATGATGAAATCAGGGGATGATGAAACAGAGCGCATGCGAACAAGACACCAGTGCTTCAGCTCTGTCTGCCGTGATACCTTTTTGTGGTGGCTCCTGGCGTAAGTGGCACAGGGCCGGCGCAATGTGCTATTTTGTGGGACAAGGTACAAAAGGGGCCCCACCTTTACTCCCAAAATTGCAGATACGGTACCGCCTTGCACCTTTAGCATTTTAAAATGCAGCATGTGAAGTGAAGATTTTTTTTTTTCAATTAAAACTCTCCCAGCATTCCTTATTGAAAATCCTAAATATTTTTTAAGTATAACTGATGGATCTAAAGACAACAGAATTTTGCTAAACAATGTGATGGTGCTCCTGTTCCACTTTCCCAGTGCAGCTCCATTTTAAATAAAACATATCCCAGGTCTTTCTTTCAAGTGTTTACTGAGCGTTGTACAATGAATTACCCACCAATGGATCACTGGCTCATAGACTCTTTAAGTGTGCCGTGCTTAATGAAAAACTTGCATTGTCTTCTTCATGCAGAATGAATGGTGGCAATTCAAAATTTTTGAATAACACTGTAATATACAACTCGCTGATTTACCAGAAAATTTTTCCGCTGCATGTGTATTATTGTTCCTTACTTTTGTCTGTGTCTTGCACGCAGTGTTACTCAACGTTTTAAGATCATTTTAGCTTACAAGCTTCCCCGCAGAGCAAATGAACATGCGACTGCTTTTCACATTCACTCGTGAGGTGGTGCAGCTATTGCTGTCGGCTCTATGAGCATGCATGCAGCCACTGTCACATCGCTCGTTCACGTGCTTTCAGGCTGGAAACGAACAAGCACAATTCACATCTGCTTCACATTTTCCTTACGTGTAATGTATAAAGTTGCTGCTCATAGCTAATGCACAGTTTGTTTCAATGGGTGAGATTAACATGAAGAGCACGTTGAACCAAGATTGCCAGAAACCGTGGTGTTTGCCGCTCACTTGATCGCGGATATCATTCACGGCATTTATTTGTTGGCTTTATGCTGTATGTTTTTTGAGGACCGATGGGTGAACTATTAAAAAAAAAGTTAGTGATATCCTTTTATTACATGCAGAATATCTCCATACGTTGTAACCAACACACACAACACCACAAAAACGCAAGTATTTCTGATCAGTTACATGATATTCATTTGAATGTTATGATATTCAAGTAAATGCAGTTACACTTGGCGGGTGCCAGGAGGGAATGGCTATAGAATACAAGCTTTCTTACTTGTGATGGCAACTTTTCACTAGTCTCGATTTCTTGTTTCACATCGCTCACATAGTAGTGCAGTAGCAAACTTGAGCATTCATGGCATGCGTCATAAGTAGATGGCCTGACACATCCAAGAAAAAAAGGAAGTCCCGCAAAAATATTCCCAAGAAGAGGACCTTCATTCAAGCAAGCTGAAACTGTTGTTTGCAATATATTCATAAAGTTCAGCACAATTTTTTTAGCATCCTTGTTGGAAGCTCCTGTATGCAGCCAGGTACGACTATGACGCCTTGCCAACTTCTGGCACTTAAAAACTCCACTAAGGAAACTGTGTGCGTGTGTAAGTGATTGCATTTTATCTCCGTGTCATCAAACTCTTCCTAGACTTCCTCCCTTGACAGAGTGACATCTACAGTTTTCCACCTCAATGATATCATTAGGACGTTCTTCAGCCGCTGTTTCATGCCCGTTTTCCTTACGTGCAGCATAAAACCCCTACAGTTGAACCCCTCAATAACAAAATCCACGAGGAAAGCTAAAAAATCTGTTGTGAGAATTTCGTTATTGTAAAATGAGGCAGTGCAAGGAGAAAATTACTGAAACGCGAAGCATTACTGTAAATATTTTGTTAGCCTGCTTTGGTAAGCCTTGCTCTAGACTATTCAGAGCTTCACTGCAGACAGCAAGTTTAGTAAATCATAGTTGGGACAAGTCCAAGATTTAGTGTGGCACGTATCGCTTGCCGCATGTACAGTATGCCTGCTTTCACGATCGCTTTTATCCCGCGAGGGTCATCATATTTCCCGAATCTAACTCGTGTCCCGTTTTCAAGAGTTCACAGTAAAAAGGGCATATTTTCGAAGTCCGAGTATTGTCCTGTTTCCGGCCCGCAAATACTTTACCTAGCGAGCCTACATGACCATGTGTGGGCTCTCTAAAGGCGCGTGCACACCGGCGGCAAAACGTGTGCGGCGCACCGGCAGCGGCAAAACGCGAGCGTCCGAGGCTGTCGCGTGGCAGGGATTCTCTTGCCGCGAGACGATCGGTCCGTACACGATTCCTTGCGGTGCGCCGCGTGCCGCCGGGGAGGAGACCAATCAGAGCGTCCCCGCCCGTGACGTACGCGCTCCATCGCGGAGTCATGCGGACCCACCCGGAGGCTCGTTTCGTACTCGTACGGTGGCTCGCTTGCCTCTCGCGCCCGTTCGCCCGGAGGAGGCGGGATTTCGCGGCGCTGCCGCCACGGTTCACCGCGAGCAGTGTGGCCGCGTCGCCGCCGCCGTGTTTCTCCGCCGGCTGCGCGCCGCGCGCGTTTTTCCGCCAGTGTGCACGGGCCTTAACCTTACCAATCGCTATTTGCATTACTTACGGTCGCATGCCTCGGGCACGCAATGTTGACACGACGCAGATATAGCGAAAAATGGCTTTCCTGTTATGAGAGCTTGATCATTTAAAAGGGGCTTTGCACTGTGTGAAGTTAGCTGAGGACAGATACAACGTACAGAGATAGAGTCGAGCGTGAAGTGAAGCGACGCAAACTCACTGCAAATGTCCTCTGTCACCACTATGAGATGGCAACGACACTGCATCTAACCAATCTGACGGGCAGTTCTTACCAACGTCACCAGCATGGTTTCGGTTTCATACTCGATTCGAGCATGCAAACAGCTTTATGAAAAAAAAAGGTACGAGCTGTAGATTTCAAGTAAATACGTAAACTGCACTCCACAACTCGCCGTGTGGCCGGGAGATATTCCAATTATGGCCAGAATGCAGAGATGCCAGATATTGAGCTGCACGAAGGCATACGTGATGATGGCAACCGACGAACGTGCCAATACTGTACAACTTATCACCAGCAAGTATATCGTAACAATCTGTTCGGTGGTGGTGCGAGTGATGTGTAGCACGATTGTATTGCACACCGGCGAAAACCCATAAGCATAGCGTCGCCGTTCGCTGCACATCAGAGCGAACAGCATAAGCGAGAGTGAGTAGCCTTCGCGATGTGCCACCATAGGATACACCCAGCCGTGCCTCAGTGCATGCTTACTAAGCTACACAACATGGTGGTCCATATTATTTGCGGGTTTGCATTATTTGCGCATGCAAATAGTGCAAACCCCCACATCATTTTCATTCACCACATGTGCACTGCAGAAATAATTAACAAAGGCAGCATGATCACTCAACAACCAAGATGGTGGCTAAGACGTTTTCAATATGGCAGCACCCATGCAAGAGTTCTGAGGCATTATTCTGCGAATTTAGGTGGGCGGAAGGTGGGAGTACATTCTTTGGACTTAGTTGGAGGCACCATGTGGTCTAACGGTTCGGCAAATTTCGTTATCGAGAGATATGAAATGCATTGAATCCTTTGGGTTTTGGCCTGGGATTATAAAATCTTTGTTGTTGTGGGATTTCGTTATTGAGCGATCCGACTGTAGTTGCATTCTGGGCAAGTACAATGTCCCCGCACAAACCTGTGCCCCTGTTCCAATCCCAGGTATCACCATTTATAAAAGCCATGAAATAAGAGACTGAGGGCTGCACGTGCGAAGTGCAGGTCAAGGACGCCAGTTCCTCTCTGATGACTTCACGCAAGCCAGTTCCAGAAGGCTGACTGTGACAAACCGATGGCGATTTCAAGCCCATCGATTGTAATTCCTCGCGTATCATCGCCCGTATCATGACGCGCAGGTGTGGATCCGTCGTAGAATATTCCCCGACTTCCCCGACGTCAGACTGAAGGCGAACAGACTCGAGTTCGTCCAGGCGCTGACACGTTGTGACGATGTCAGCGGTTGTAGCTGGGTTCTTGACTGCCAGGGCATTGAAGGCGACGGTTCGGATGCCTTTTATGATGTGGCGTACTTTGTCCGACTCCGACATAGATGCATTCACACGGCGGCAGAGGGCAAGAACATCCTCAATGTACGATGTGTAAGACTCGCCTGGTTGTTGCTGGCGAGTATCGAGGGTTTTCTTTGCGATTGTTGAACGAACCGCCGGTGTACCGAAGACTTGGCGAAAATGCTCCTTAAAAGTAGGCCAGTCAGTCAAGTCTACCTCGTGATTGAAGAACCATGTCTTCGCCACGCCCGTCAGGTAGAAGGAGACATGGCTGAGCTTGAGAGGGTTGTCCCAATGATTAGCAGAACTGACTCGCTCGTAGTCGTCCAGCCAGTCCTCGACATCTTCCCCACGAAGACCAGCGAAGAGGTGGGGGTCACGCTGGTGGCTGCTGACAACGTAAGGTGTGGCTTGACGTGTCACAGAAGCGGTAGCGGCAGAAGTGGAGGGTGGGGAGTCGTGATCCATGCTGGCGGACAGTGAGCGCAAGCGGCGACCCGAGCGAAGCTCCAGGTGGTAGACTGACTGGACAGAGGACTGAGGATCGAAGAACCACCTCCACCAAGTATGACGTCTCGGTAGCAACGACGTTTATTAGGACCGCACACTCAGCATCGAACCAGCCAAGGCCCACACACGATGATGATGCCGAGGCACTGAAGATGAAGCTCAGCCACAGCAGGATGATGATGATTATGTACAGATGAGGAAGTAGTGCATAGTAAATGCCCACAATATATTAGGACACACCTTATCAGGGCAGCCCTTGCACAAGCAAGCTTTTCAATGAGAGAGTGGATCAGAAGCCATATTCAAGCGAATGTACGTCACTAATTTTGGTGTTGACATGTGCAGTCAATGACGCAGGCTGAGTGTAAGTTTAGGTGCGTCAACAAGTGCGAATGAATGCAAACACAAAACAGAGGCACGTAGACAGCACGGCCATTAATTACTATTAACTGAAGACTTCCCTGACCAACAAAAATATTAAAAAAAGAACCAGCAACCATCTACAAACGTTTCACACCTGCATGAGCACTTAATGAAAAGTGCTGCTTGTCATTATAACGGTTTTACTCTTGGAACAGCGAAATTGAGCAATCGTACAGGACAAAAAAAAAGGTTCTGACACATTGGTCGACCACCTTCAGTCCTTGTCGCTATATGTGAATGCTCTTCTGGCGTTGTCCTTGTCCGGTCGCATTCTTCTTCTTCTTCTTTCCTTTTTTCTAATCATTTCACTTGAGCCGCAGCAAGCGGAGCTAGACTCTTGTGTCTTACAGATGGGTATTACAAGGTACTTCACTTTGGAGAGATGTGGAACAAAGCGGGGCACAGTGCATTGTCTTTCAAGGCCCATTTGTTCCGTGGAATGACAACAGCTAGTCTCACTATTATCATGGTAAACAAATTCCTTTAAAATGTGCTCTTCTTAAAAGTCAATGTTACATACTACGACGGACCAGGATCAATTTTTCGGCAACCAGGAAGCTTTCATTTCTGAGAAATCCGTATGGTTTTCCTTGTAGCCGTGAGCTACAAAACAGGTGGATGCTAATTTTCCCCTTAATACTACGCAAGAGCTTGAAATTTCTCTCAAGCTGAGGGACCGGGCACTGCGATTCCCTGAGCTGTGCAACTGCCCTTTGTGGCTGGAAAAGAAGACTTTTCTCGGCCTGAGATGTCTAAGTTGTACCCGCTTTTGCACCCAGGCACAAAACAGCACGACATGCTCCTTGTTCACTAAGTTGACTCAACAAAGTGGCAATTTATATGACTCGACACGTGTGCAAAACGACACACGCCAATTCAACCAACATTTTTAGAACTTTGGTTGAATGGGCGTGTCCTAGACACATTGCATTCAAAGTTCTAAAAACTTTGGATTCAAGCACACAGTGACAAGCCAGCTCCTCGGGCAAACAATGTGTTTGATGGAAGGAAGTGCAGAGGGGGCACTCCGCATGCCACAGCTTTCAAACTGAAAAGAATTTAAAAGCGTTGGTGTTACTCGCACCAAAAGCAGGAGTAAAGCAGGTCAACACATGACAACCATCAAACACACCACAAAACAGTTTGGTTAGGTCTTCCAACACCACCTTTCTATGTTTTCTCGTAAGCAATTAGTGTCCTAATGTTATTAGAAAAATCAGTGTCAGAAAGTGTGGCTACCTCAATGCTGATGTCTCCATGTTTCAGAACTTCAGCACGGCATGCAGGCTCCACAACAATTGTGCTGCAAAAGAAAGACAAATCTTAGAATGCTCCTGTTCTCACCAAACTGATCAAAATACAGCAGCACCTCAATAATTCAACATCTCTTAACTAAAATTTACAAATAATTTGGGTTGCATAGCTGAGCCTGGTAAAGTTCTATGTATTTGAATAAAAAGAAACTCCCTTGGGTTCAAACTGCAAAGAACACCCAATGGTAAAATTGAACAAAAATTTCATGCTTACCGACCATATCCCATGAAGCAAGCATTTACACTTGGTGTGCAAAAAGACAAGTGCACACATTCTTACATAGTTAAGAGCCACCTCAGCTTGCCTAGCTTTTGTGTCCACAGTAGGTTGCTTGTAAAATAACAAACAACCATCTTCGTGCAAAGTATGCATGGACAACAAAGGCTACTCATGCTTTTCACGACCCCCTCCCTCCTGATTGTGCTTGCTGCTCCTAGGTGCATATTATAATGATTTGAGGTTAGGAAAGGTACTGATTGCTACAACCCATACCAAGGAGCACAGAGCAAGGAGGGGAGCCTATTTCCTCATGTCAAGTGACCACACTATCGAGCACAAGGATGAGGGCATTTTTCCTATATTAGATAGCTGGTGGGTGCCCAGCTACACGGGGAATTGAACCCAGTACCTTCTGCACTGAAGGCAGACAATCTATGACTTCTCTACTGCTGTGGTTCCACATGTGCACCTTCAAAATCCTTGCCCTTCCCTCCTCTCCTCTACACTTTTGCTATGATGGACTCATTTACTGCCAGGAAAGCTTCCGTGGCAGAGAGTAACAGTTGTGAAGCGGTAGATCATTTGCCTCCAATGCAGGAAGTACTGGAAAGGTGTACCTGTCCAGGAACACTATTAAGGTCATCAGGCATTATACTCCAGGGTGCTCTCTTTGTTCAAACTCAGTTTTATTCAAATGAATTTCCAGTCCCGTGGGATTCAAGTCAATGAGGCTCCACTTAGTACCACAGCTATAAGAAACAATGCAGGAAAGGTGAGGAGTGGAGCATTATGGAATTCCCAGAATTAGAAAAGCTTTCAACACAAATGAACTTCAATACAGATCTCAAGTGCCCATTGCACAATACTCACCCCATTGATTAAAATAGCAACTTGAATGTAGCTTGTAAATTTAGTAATCGAAACTGTGCAAGTTTTTTGTGGAAACAACACTGGACATGGAGCAAATTATTTTTCTCCTAATAACTTTTTCACCAAGTAATATGACTGCTTAAAGATACGGTAAACAGTGCAAGCGAACATGAAATACCGTATTGACTCGCATAATTTGCGCACTTTTCTTCGCGATTTTAGAGCTCCGAAAAGGGGGTGCACAAATTACGCGGATATTTCACGAACACGTTTGAAATAACGAGTAATCTAATGCAACTAGCACGGTAACTGTTTTGGATACGATCTCACGGAACACTGCAAAACGCTGGCGTAAGAGAATACTGCTGCTCCAGGGACACTCTTCGCAGTCCCTTCGCATTGAGAGCGCAGCACGTAGAAGTGTTTACGAGCCGCCCACTGATGGTGGCTGCCGAGCGACACTCCCCCCCCCCTCGCCTCGCGTCTTTTCATGCTCGTTAAAGACGGGCGGGGCCTTTCCTCCCCGCATCGACAGCAGGTGTCCTGATCGGGGTGATGTTACCACATCCGCCCTCCGAGCGACAGAGATAGGCCGGGCTCGTTTGATCTCTGCTTCAGCCGTTTTTGTCGCCCTCCACTCGCATGCTTTTATTCTAGCGACCGTACTCTGGGCTTCGGGGCCTTCCGGAGAAAAGAATCGGAAAAAGGGGCATCGCACTCGCACCTCCTTTTGCGTATGACTGTGCTCGCCTGCGCAGCGAGGGGCGCGGCCGCGCGGCTGTCCAGAGTCGGTTCGTGCGTGCGCGCCGGCGAGCTGGGAACGGGGAGCGCAAAATATGCGAGGAATTTTTTTTTTTTTTTTTGCAAAGCTGGATAAATATTAGGGGTGCACAAATTATGCGAGGGCGCAAATTATGCGGGTAAATACGGTACGAAAAGGGAGACAGAGACAATGACAAGGCATATATCTGTCAGTGCTTTGTCCACCTCTATTTTCTTATCCCTCATGTTCTCTCATGCTGTTTGCTGCTCTAATGAACCAGCGAGCCCAACAATATGTTTTGATCAGCTTAAGGATGAAGACGTGACACAAAACTATCATGTAATGCAACTGTAAATCCCATTTCCTACAGCAAAAAAAAAAAAAAAGGCCCTAAAGAAACAGGAAAAGAAGCTTAGGTTGGGCATCAATTAGCCATCATGGCAATACAAGCTAGATGACTGCAGTCTTGGATTCCTCAAGAAACTTGCCTGCTGATAGTCAGTGAAATGATCTGCTAAAGCTTTTGTAATTTTGGTGCTAACTACATTATTTCTGACTGGCTTAGTACAACAGCAACACTGAAATTCAGTCTCATTTTTCTTCATTTTTTGCTTCATTCAGCAGGTGTAGACTGTAATTACAGTATGGACCTTCAATGCCATGAGCAGACAACGAATTGCTGTGTCTTATGTGACCAGTTAATTAGACATTGCTGTTTCAAAGGTAACTTTCGTTACGGTTATGTTTGTTTCTTCTACATCTTCATTGTTTTCATCTAATGCATCGAATTTGTTTTTTAGGGCAACATTAAATTCTTCATTCTTTGCTTTGATTACATCTAGGTTTGCATTTTTTCTAGTAAGTAATTTAATTCATGTTTTCTTTAGGTTTAGTACTATCTTTGCCTTTACTAATCTGTCACTGCTACATTTTATCTTGCCTACTACTTCTGTGTCTTGAATTATGCCTGGTCGTTTGCACATTATAAAGTCAATTTCATTTTTTGTTTCCCTGTTAGGGCTTTTCCATGCCCACTTCCTATTCTTATGTTTCTTAAAGAATGTAGGTATTCATTATTCCGAGTTGGTTTCTTTCTGCAAACTGTACTAGCATCTCTTCACGGTTATTCCTATGGCTGACACCATAGTTGCCAATCGCTTGTTCTCCACTTTGTTTTGTTCCTACTTTCGCGTTAAAATCCCCCATGACTATTGTGTACTGTGTCCGTATTCTTTTCATTGCTAATTCGATACCCCCGCAGAACTTTGTACTTGCTCGTTGTCACAGCTCATTGTTGGAGCATATCCCTGGATTACCTTAATTTATGTCGCCTATTTACTTTTATGACAGTGCATGCTACCGTTTCATTAATGCTGTAGAATTCATCTACGTTGCCCGCTATACCTTTGTGAATTAAAAATCCGACGCCATATTCTCTCTTTTCAGGTAACCCTCTATAGCAGACGATATGTCCATTGTTTAACACTGTGTAAGCTTCACCTTTTCTCCTAACTTTGCTGGGGCCAATGATGTCCCAACTAAAGCCTTCTAGCTCCTCGAGTAGCTCCGTTAGCCTAGCTTCTTGCATTGAACTTGCATTGAACCTTCCATTGAATCTTGCATTGAACGTTCCAAGATTTAGCTTCCAGTGGCGGCCTGTCCGGATCCAATGATTATTAGAACCCTCCTCTGCCTCACAGGGCTGACCACCGCCGTGGTCCACTGAGGGCCAGGGTTCAATCGCAGACATCGTGTGGAAGGATAGAAGCCAGGGGTAAAATAACAAAGCAATATGTAGGCAAGTTGCCCCATCCACCAAAGACTTGACAAAAAAATGCCAGCAGATGAAAGAGACTTCGCCAAAAAATAAAATAGAATTCACAAAATTATTATAGCTGATCAGTAAAGCCACGCAAAGAGATGTAAGGAAATTTAACGTGAGAGAAGAGAAAGGTACCAGCATTAAATCGGTCAAAAAGAAACTGCTATTAAACTAAACAATGTGCATGCTCTAAAAGATAAACAATGTAGCATTATCAACAACTTAAATGAAATAGCAACGGTAGCAGAAGGTTTCTACCCTGAACTGTACAGCTCTCAGACAGACGCGGAAGGTTTCTACCCTGAACTGTACAGCTCTCAGACAGACCATGCAACCTAAGTATAGAAATCAAATGGGAGAAGAACACTGAAGTTCCATGTATAACCACTGACGAAGTCAGAAAATCTGTCAGAGACATGTCCCACGGTAAAGCAGCAGGTGAAGACTGCATAACAGCCGACTTGATCAAGGACAGAGGAGACACTATATTTGAAAAACTCACGTCGCTCTTCACGAAATGTATCAAGACATCTAGTGTACCGCTCAGCCGGAAAGATGCTAATACACAAGAAAGGTGACATTAAGAATTACAGACCGATCAGCCTACTGCCAGTAATATACAAACTATTTACAAAAGTAATATCTGTTAGGACAAGAGAAGCACTCGACTTTAAAAGCTGGTTTCAGAAAAGGGTACTGAACAATGGACCACAGCCATGCTATCAACCTAATAATTGATAAGTTTGCTGAATGTAACAAACCTCTTTATATGGCCTTTATAGACTAAGAGAAAGCTCATGATTCCATATAAATACCAACAGTTCTAGAAGTTTTACATCGACAAGGGGTACCTGACATATACATGCAAACCATAAGTATCATCTACAAAGATTGCACAGCCACACTACTACTACGTGAGAGAAGCAGAAAAATTCCAATCAAGAAAGGTATCAGAGAAGGAGATACAATCTCCCCACCAATGTTATTCAATACAATTTTTGTTCGAACTAGCCATTTTCTTCGCACTACAGCATTTCAACAGTGCACATCGAGTTAATGTTCGCTTTTAGTATCCCTTTAAGGTACCGCACAACTATGACTACATAACATAGACGGGTCTAAGGCTGGGTTTTTTGGTTTCAAGTATGAGTACATTACCACAGGGCTAAACTGGCTAAACTCTACTCAACCCCTGAGGTTTAGGGTAAACGTTTACACAAATAAAAACTTAGAAATGAAAATTGTGTTTCTGAAATTCTTGTAGATTAAAAGATGAAGTCCATATAATGGCCAGAATTTTAGAACGAAGTACGGTACTCAAATCAGTAACATTGAACTAATGTATCAGAGCAGTGTTTTTCACACAAAGTTCAACAAAGAAAATTTTGAATTTCCTTGTGTAGGTTAATAACATTTTTCTACCAAAAAACGAGAACATTGCTTTGAACAAATATTTTACCAGACAGAAATTTAGTATTGCTCTTCAACATAACTTTAAATAACAAAGGCTTAAATCTATAATTCTTAATCCTACAACAAAGAAAGACCAACACTACATAACTAGGTACAAAATCATTTCTACCCGAACCAGGCTGGGTGCATCTGCAACAAAGATTAAAAAATGAAAGTCATATATCTTAGCAGATGACACCAGGAAATTCAGGCAAGTAGCAAATGCAAAGAGCGGCCTTGCATCAAAGTGTGCCTTATTAATTTGCACACTGCACAAAGTTTATAGGACGAGAATCCATACCAGTTATCGTCAATGATGATAGCAGGACCATTAATGATGTTGCCTGCCAAGAAATTTTTCAAAAGGTACACAGGAGTTTTGTGGTAGCTGTCTTCAAAGTAGCACTGCACAGTCTGAAATTTACAAAGGTGCGTACAGTACTCACGAAATGAAACATGACATCACAAGACTTCAAACATAACTATTGGTAAAAGAAATTGCTCAAAATAGCCACGTAATGTCACTAGAAATCTGGCCCCTAAATGTGATTGGAGATCTGAAGTTAGTTTACGAGCCGGAATTACACTGTCGTGACACAAACTGAAGAAAGTGGAAATGAAAGTACAGGTGTTACTTAGCCCTCAATTAACGTGTTTATATAAAATATAACGTGTTCATATCAACGTATTTATAACAAAGAGTCCCATCTACACCTCTGATCTTTTCAGGAACTAATGTGGTCTTACTTTTTCTCAAATAATGTTTCTTCAATATTTCAATTGAACGATCAACCTGACATTAAGCCACAGTAAAGAAATTAAAACACTGCTTTACCTAAGGCATGAAGGCATTTTTGCTTAGGCTCATTATAATTTCTCTCTCACCTCCCTAGTAACACACTTGTTGGAAATTTTTCACCCGATTCTTGACTAAAGCATTTCATCTGCTCATAACTCTAGTTCAAGAAATCTCTATCATTTAACAGCTCAATATTTATAGTACTCCTAAAGCAGAGGCACAATTTTCGAACACACTTAAGCAGCCATATGCACAAATTTTCAAAAATAGACAACAGAACATAAATGCCTCTCACCGAGTTTTCTTGCCGCTTTCATTTAATATTTTTGCTAGTACTACCCATCATGATTACTTCTCAACAATTGTACAAAGTTAACTGAAATACCCTCCACATAAACATTTGATGACTTGGAATAGCAAGCACTATCAAGGAATCAGTGGTTTTAGGTCTGTAGAACACATAAACATAACTTCTATAGAGTCAAATATGGATATATCAAACCCACATATACCGAACTTTTGGCTATATCGAACTTGTAAATTATCCCTTTGAAAATCCTTTGTAAAAGTACAGAAATTCACGTTTATATTGAACGGTATTTTTACCCGCCATCGGATATATCGAACGCCACGCGAGCTGGAAGGTGCGCTTCGGCACTTGCTGCGCCCCGCGACCTTCTCCACCTTTGTGGCACTGCGCCTCCGCACACACCCAAAACTCTCAAAAAACGTGAGGGCGAGAGGGCTCAGACTGTACTCCTGCTGGACGCGTTTTCTAACTTGCGGTGTGGCTCTTTTTTCTTTTTTTTTTTCTCTCTCTTTCTCATGCTTTCTCCATGTTACCGTCGGCTCGGAGAGCAGGAATGGAGGAGCCGGCGGCCTCCTCCTTTCGCCTTTTCTTTCTTTTTTTTTTTTTAGAGCAGGAACGAAGGAGCTGGCAGCCTCCTCCTTTCGCCTTTTCTTTCTTTCTTTTTCTTTTTTTTTCTTTTTTGCTGTTTTGTGAGTTTTGATCAGCCTACCACAGCCCACGCCTTTTGTATTCGCTCAGCCAGCCACAGCTCGCGCATTTCGTACATCGCTGCTGCCCTCGCAGGTAGCCTGGGTAGCCATCGCCGCCATCACGACTGATCGCGAGCACTTTGTTGGCAGAGTCCACTTCCGTGAGTTGTCGCATACCACCGCATTCCTCTTTTGCGTGCCTGCAGTGTGTGCTGTGCAAAGGCGCTGCGGACTGCTTGAATTTTCGACTTCTAGTGTAGCAATGGCCAGCGTCAAGAAGCGCAAGAACCTTGACTTTGCAACGAAGTTGGAAGCCATACAGCGTGTTGAGGCGGGCGAAAAAAGTTCGACGGTGGCCGACAATATCGGGATACCACGGAGCACTCTGAGCAACTTCTTGAAGAACAAGGTGGATATCAAGGCAAAGGCGGCGGAGCAGCGAACGTCGGGAGTCTGTCGTGTGCACGCTCCTGCCCACGGAAAAGTAGAAAAGGCACTCTATGCCTGGTTCTTAGAAGTGCGCGTGAAGAACATTTATGTGGATGGCCCGATGCTGATGGCTAAGGCCAAATGGTTTGTCGCTGCACTCGGTGAAAACAATTTCGCCGACAATACCGGCTGGCTTCACCGATTTAAGCAACACTACAACATCGTCGACAAAACCATTTCTGGCGAAAGCGAAGCCGTAAGCAGCCAGGACATCCAGCAGTGGATGACGAAGGAGTGGCTGGAAATCGCAGCAAAGTTTTCACCTGCGGAAATCTTCAACGCTGATGAGACAAGTCTATTTTGGCAAATGCTGCTGAGCAAGACTCTCAACATCCAGGGTAGCACGTGTCATGGCGGCAAAATGAGTAAAGTCCGCGTGAGCATTCTGCTGGCAGCCAATATGGATGGGTCGCTTCCTGATCGGGAAAGCAAGGGCACCACGCTGTTTCAAGAACTCTAAGCAGCTCCCCGTTCGCTACGCCTCGAACAAGAAGGCATGGATGATGCGTCAGCTGTTCAGAGAATGGCTGTGTGATGTGTGAAGTGCGCGACCAGAGAGTGATTTTGAAAAGTGCGCGCAAAAAGCAAAAGTGACACAATGAAAAAGACGACGACATGAGAAGACGCTCGCGGACCGGGAGGACGGCACATGAAAAACATCGACGAATGAGAAAGAAAGGCGCGGCGTTGCAAAATTAAATAAGAGAAGAAAACAAAGCAGCCAACCACAAACATCCACGAAGTTCCTAGCGGCCACTGGTTGAATAACACGGTGGCACAGCGGTGGCCAATCAGAGAGGAACAAGTAAGCAGAAAGGAAAGAAAAGCGAGCGGCATCGGATTCTTCGGGGGGTTCCACGAAAGAGCAGTTCCAGGAGAGTTCCAGGAAGGAGAGTTCGAGGAAGGCAGCGGATCGTCCACCAGGCCGGGCGTTGAAGACGGCAGTCGGGTTCCGGACCCGAGCCACAAGGGCTTCACCCGACCGGGACCTCCTGCTGACCTGATCCCAGCCATCGGAACCGCAGCGGCTCGCAAGCTCCAGGCAAGGACTTGCTGAATCCTGTGCCTGTAGGCATAGCGGGAACAGTCGGGCTGCGGGCCCGAGTTCCCCGCCGAGACGCCTGGACAAGAGGTCGCTACCACCTGATCGAGCCGCCTAGCTGCCCACGTCCTCCGTCGCAACGAGACATCGGTCGTCATCTTTCCGAGCCGTCTGCACTTCGCTAACTTGTTCTTCATGAAGCTCATCGACGATTCGGTGAGCCATCAACTTCTTTCACCACGTCGACTTCACGTATCACCGTCGAACCCTTAGAGAGTAAATCGCCAGGACTCGCCCCCGTAGCGCCTATAGAGACTTACTAGAACTTCACTCAATTCTATTATGCTTTCGTTTCTCTTTCAAGTGCTTGTCGTTTAGTTTCTCTCTCTTTTCTTATTAGTTTACATTAAAAAGCTTGTGTGTGTGTGTGTCTTGTGGGAAGAACGGCTTTGTCCTCAATTAGGCTCTGGGAGGCTTCGCCTGAGAGAGTCATCCGAAAACAAATCTATAAAAGAACCTGCTTAAAATCATCACAGGCTGCAAGCGTGGGACGTCAAGCTGGGCAAGTCGGGGTGTCGTGCTTGCCTTCTTGTGGACAACTGACCTGCATGCATGACCTGCATGTCATGATTTTCATGTTATGACCTGTGATCTATGTTCGTCATGCAATCATGATGTGGCCTACCAATTTTCGTATACATCCCATAAAAAAACGGCCAGGAGAGTACAAAGACCGTGGCATGTAAATCATGCCGCTCATGACATGCATGTCATGATTTTTACGTTATCACCTGTCATTTATGTTCGCCATGGAGTCATACATCCCATTAATTAAACAGCCAGGACAGCACTAAGACTGTGGCATGTAAATCATGTGGTTCGTGACATGCATGTCATGATTTTCGTGTTATGACATGTCATTTATGTTTGTCATGCAGTCATGTAGGGCCATATCAATTTTCGTATACATCCCATTAACGAAACGGCCAGGAGAGCACCAAGACCGCGGCATGTAAATCATGTCGCGCATGACCTGCATGTCATGATTTTCATGTTATGACCTGTGATCTATGTTCGTCATGCAATCATGGTGCCTACCAATTTTCGTATACATCCCATAAAAAAACGACCAGGAGAGCACAAAGACCGTGGCATGTAAATCATGCCGCTCATGACATGCATGTCATGATTTTTACGTTATCACCTGTCATTTATGTTCGCCATGGAGTCACACATCCCGTTAATTAAACAGCCAGGAGAGCACTAAGACTGTGGCATGTAAATCATGTGGTTCGTGACAATGCACATCATGATTTTTGTGTTATGACGTGTCATTTATGTTTGTCATGCAGTCATGTAGTGCCATACCAATTTTCGTATACATCCCATTAACGAAATGGCCAGGAGAGCACCACGACCGTGGCATGTAAATCATGTCGTGCATGACCTGCACGTCATGATTTTCATGTTATGACCTGTGATCTATGTTCATCATGCAGTCATGTTGTGGCATACCAATTTTCGTATACATCCCATTAACGAAATGGACAGGAGAGCACAAAGTCATAGGCGGCTGGCTAGACAGACAGACAGACAGACAGACAGACAGACAGACAGACAGACAGACAGACAGACAGACAGACAGACAGACAGACAGACAGACAGACAGACAGACAGACAGACAGACAGACAGACAGACAGACAGATAGATAGATAGATAGATAGATAGATAGATAGATAGATAGATAGATAGATAGATAGATAGATAGATAGATATGCTCAAAGTCACCGAAGTTCGCTAAGAAATGCTTTGCATGTAAAAAAAAAAGTGGGCATGGGAAAGCCCTAATGGATAAACAAAGAAAGGCCCCATTTAGGGGTAGACAGTAAAGGTGGTTCTATCTCAGATGAAGGGGACTTCATATTTAAGAAACTACAAGCATTCTACACAAACTGTTGCAAGAGCCTGTTTAATATGTTAAGAATCCTTTATCTTCACACTAACATGCAGTTTGCTACTTACACTGCCCCGACTCAGTGTCAGCTGAAAAAAATTAGATACCAAGTGCCTACTATGACAAAAGGCTCTAACATTAAATGGGCTGATATGAAACAGTGCTAAGAAAGGCACCTCAATGGGTTTTGCTGACTTCTCTTCTCCAGGGTCAAGGCACTCACTGTCCGGAAGGCATGAGCGGCCCACAGCTCGGACACGGATGTCATCAACAATTATGTTGCGTCCTTGCAATACAAAGCCGAATTCGCGCTTGTACCTGCATCCCATCACAAGACACAATGACATGACTCACCAGTGTGAAAGGAATATGAAAACCTAGAACTGAATTTATATAAGTGCTTTTACTGCTTTCACTGAGCCTACTTGATGTCCCTAACAATGTACAAATAAAACATTTCAAAAATGTTTCAATGCCAGGCCATACACAGACTGTCAAAACACTTTTAAAAGCTGATGCTCTAAAATAAACAAATACTATCAAAATCCTGCAGAGTCCAGACACTAAAATGCACCAGGAATGCTGTTAACCAATAAGCATAACTACTGACATACGAAGGGCATATGTCGATCTGTTGAGTGACCTTGGTGGGCAAGGAGGGCAGTACATTATTATACAAGAAAAATATTTCTGGGCTGCTTTCTTCCATTCTACAATAAATGAGAAACCTAAAGAGAAACTTTTCTTCTGATCTTATTAGCAGCTGTACAAATGAGGAAATTTTAGCTCACTGATGACACATACACGCAAAACACATCCAAGGGATGTACCACTTAAAGACTTGTCAGGAAGCCTACATAAACACGACTAAGAAGTGGGCTTTGCAAGCCACATTGCATAATATGCATGTGCTAGCATTCTTAAAAAAAGAAGTGAAAAGAACAGTGGCACTCGCAACAAGCTACCATGAACGGCACACATCCCACTATAGGCACATACTGTTACCAGGTTCATTATTTGTGCATTCCATTCTACACTGTACACTTCTCCCTCTTATGGCTGTATTTGACAGAATATCATAACCTGCTCAAGGAACAGACTACTTTCGTGTCAAGGCAGGCAATGGTTAACTAACCGTGACACGAAGGACATTTTGAAGTCTCCATAAGTCGATACAGCCTGCTCAGCAGTAGTAGAAGCAGATGTATTTGTGCCACTCTTAATGACCTCAGGTGGGCACATGAGAGCACAATCAGTCCGGTCATAGCGCATGTGAAGAAAAGGTTCAACAACAATGTTCTGCCTGAAACAAAGAACATATCATTTTAACATATCTTTATCAATGGCCAGTCAGTCACTACTTGCATATGCTTACGTTTCAAAACCTTGACGATGAAGGGCTTCTGTGCATTTCATACTCAAAGCTTTGATTCTGGCATCAATAGCAGGTATGTTTCCTGAAAATAGCAGAAGTATCCACTACTGTGGATTAAGCAGGCATGATCTCCATTAGATAATCCTACAGAAGACGAAGCACTATGTATGAAATTTACGAGATATTAGCACAGCCCTAAGATGTTGCAGAGAGATGTTCTTGAATACCTGCATCATGACTCTAAATCATCAGCATTTAGTGAAAATAGTGCAATAATAAGCATGTAACTAATGAAAATTGAGAAAGTAGAAGTATAAATTAATTTATAATGAAGCATTAAAAAGAGAGAAAACATGAGACTTCATTTGTAGTAGCTGTTGTTGAATTATAATATGCTAAGCAAGCTGCAATTATAAACATTTTCTTAACTTGCTTTGTAACTGTTTAAAATCGTTTGCTAAGTATGCAGCACACTAGCCTATTCTGTTTTCTGACCACCAATCTCCTTGAACTACATGTTACAATGAAATACCACAGCGCTCTCACCAGCAGCATAGGTCATAGAACATGGCTCCTGAGCCTCTTCCACAACATCTGCAAGTGCCATGCCGTATGCTGATAATATACCTGCATATCTAGAAGCAAAATAAAAGTGCATAAATACATACATACATACAATAGAAAGTGCCACCTTCAGTGAAACTAGTATGTGTACAAGATGGACAATGAAAAACATCTTGTACTTCACATTTTACCATGCCACATATTTTAACACACTTAGTGCAAAATGTTTTCCTAAGTTCTAAAGTTTACATATCACTGTGTTATGACTCAGTTATGAATTGCAGGTCATATGTTTCAGGTGCACCGACTCACTGTGACATACTGAACATTCGCCACGTACTTTGGTTGTCACAAAGCCTGCATAATAGGTATAGTACAGTCTTCTAGACAAAAGAAGTCGGAAGACAGACAGCTGGCTGTTTGCCCTTGAAGCCATTATGTTTTCGTGCAGTAAGTTCCCAGCCTTAATTGGTTTAAACGATGGTTTATATCAAGCATAGTTTCCAAGTAGGCGGATAAGTATTTTTCAAGTATCTTAGATATTTTGCAGTAAAAGTTCTAATAATTAAAATTACTGCAGCAAGTTCTGTAATTAAGTCAACATTCTATAAGTGTTGCTATTGCTGTGCTATAGCAGTGGCTTAAAATGTAAACATTGTTGTCTAGTATAGTGTGCAATGCACGTTGAAGCCAGGGCTCATCATTTGATAAGGAGTCTCTAAATAAGCCTGGCGACACAAAAAAAAATATGTTATTTTCTTTGCTCCTTCTGGTGCTCTCAAATGCGGTGACATCACAGCACAGGCAGGAATGCCAAAAGCAAAGTATTTATACATTTATTTGAATGAAAGAACAGCCTTTTGCTCTGACTACAGCACCGCATGGAGATTTTAGCATTGTAAGTGACGTCAGTGGCCGTTTCTGGTTGTCTTGACACACAAAGTTGCGTGAAACATTTTTGCAGTTCCAGCTATGTCGCATAATCATGAGCTAAAAATATATAAAAATGATTTATACCGTATAAGATTAAAAATATTTCTGTTTTTAGAGATAACATTTTGAAAACAATCACAACACGACACCAGGTGCATTGTGCAATGGTGTGTGAAGGACACCATGCGGTTGGGCGTCCAGTACATCTCTATAGGAGGTGCGCTGTAATTGGAAGCAACCAGTGATGTACATCACTGGGAGAGGAAATGCAAAAGGGAATGACTTATCTGCTCAGGGTTTAAACTTCAAAGAACAATCACTTAAGTTCCCAGGCACCAACCTTTACCATTTTTCTTTTCTGTTCATCTCAGTATTGACTACACTACATACACACCAATGCTACAAAGGGCAGTAAAAGAAAATGTTTGAGGGCCCCTTTACATAAATGCACCAAAGCTAGTCAAGTTTCTTACAGTTACCCTAGTATACCTAGGACAAACAGTTTTACAGTCCATTTACACCAAGATGAATTTCATTCCTACAAAACTTCATCTTGATATGCCCAGTAATTCTGAAATCGTACATTTTGGGCTACCATAAAAAACTTCAAAGCACAGTAAACAGGCTAGATATATCTCACAATATGCCCAAATAGTGGTCCACAGACATAAAGTTGCTCCCATATCACACTTCACTTGCCAGACATCTCCTGTAAGTTTCATTGTTTTAGCTCTTATGGCTCTATATAATGCTTATGACAGATAAATGATGGTTAGCAAAAGCGGCAGAATGGAAATTGAGAGATGGAAAATGCACCTGAGGGTGGCAGAGAGATTGGGTGATGAAAATATGAGGCATAAAACGTAATCAAAGTAGGCAGGACAAAACAAATTGGAAATCATTGGGAGAGGCCTTGGTTGTACTGGACATCATAAAGTTTATCATAAAAATGGTGAATGATAAGAATTTTTATGTTTACAGTAGAACCTCACTGATACGTTTTTCAAGGGACCGTAGAAAATAAACGTAAGAGCCGGGAAACGAAAGAGCCGAGAAATGGGAAAAAATGAAAAAATGAGAGAAGTGGTGATCGGCACACAATTTTATTTCAGTGGTAGCGCTTTCAGTGCACGCATCGGCACACTCAGCTATGATTTCATCGACAGAGAAAACCTCGGAGGTGACAACGACAGCATCGATGGAAACGTAATCACTGTACGCGATTCTGTCACAAACAGTTTGCACAGCTGTGCCATAATTTTGCTGGCAGAAGCCGGAAACGCAATGGGTGTCGCCCTTAGTGCAGCTAATACAGCCAATCCAAGTCAAACTACGTGAAAAGTCAATATTGCCGTCTGCAGTGGCCGCTTGGAGTATCGATTCGCAACGTAACATACGGGAATGTTCCCACACTGTGACGTAACAGCGGGGTCCCTAATGCATTGAATCCTATGGGAGCTATGTCGGGACTGGCCCAAAACAACGTAACAGCCAGGAAAACGCAGCAGCCGGGAACGTAACAGCGGGGTTCTACTGTATTAAGATTCTCCATTGCACACAGCTTCATAAGAGCTTTCATACAATATATTAAAACAGTTTTACTGTCTTTAAAAGGCCATGTAAAAACAGGCAAATGGCATCGCAAAGAGATAAATGCAACTGAAACAATGTCTTACCTGTGAATGAGAACTTTGGTCATGCCAAGAGCTCTGGCAATAGCGCAGGCATGTTGCGCACCTGCACCCCCGAAACAAGCTAGCAAATGCATGGAAACATCAAAACCTTTGCCTTGAGTCAGGGCTCGAATAGGGCGACACATAGACTCATTGGCCACATTAATGAAGCCCATTGCAACTTGTTCCAAGGTCATGTGCTTGTTTGCACTGCCTGGCTGGCTTTTCAGAAATAAATTCACCTGCATAAAGCCATTGACAGCCATATAACAAAATCCATAACAAACAATGAAATAGATTATACAAGTGCTGGAGGCCATTTACTAATCTGCAAGTGAACTTAATTGGCAGGTTAAAATACTATTGAAGCACCTTTTAAAGAACTGCCAACCAGCTTTGTAGCAAAAATGATAATAAAAAGTAAGCAAGATGCCGTGCTTTGTAGTAATTTTTCTTGTTCTGGTCTAATCTTTTACAATTTGTTGCATGAAGTGGTCCGTGTACTCTTCATAGTTTCTTCAGACAAAAAGCCCAACTAAAAGACACGCAAGTCGGTGTCATACTGGTACCTAAAATTATATGGTGCATGCATGCATGTGTACTAATTAAGAGGCAAAATATGCTACATCCCGCAACAGTTCGTGGCCCTTTACCACTAGAGCTGTGTGAATGTCAAAATTTTGAGTGCGAAGCGAATTCGAATATTTATGTTCAAGTGCGCATCGAATCAAATATTTTTGAATAATACCATATCTAATTATGGAGAAATGTACTGTTAAACATGGGCAAATAATTTATTGCCTGACGTGTATGCCCACAGTGCCATTCCAAAGTCCTGAAGAACAGTCCAACATTGAACGGTGCTACAGAAAGCTGAGGTAACTTCGCCACAGCATGCGAGTGTTAACTTTGCCGCAGTACACGAGTGTTAGCTTGGCTGCTGTTGGGACTTAAGAAGGCCCCCCAACAAGCGGGCATCAGACAAAAAGAGGCGGAAACACCCTGTGTAAAAGGGGCTGCCCGCCACCGCCTGAGGACATTGGTTGTCGTCCATTCCCCCGCGAGGCCCAGCTAGTCCGAGATCGCCTGTCAACCCCTCCGGCACCGCCAACGACGGCGGCACCCCTCTGAACTTTCTCCCCATTTTATCACCAGTTCTAGTCTTTGTTCAATAAACCAGTCTTGAAGCAAACCCCAAAGAAGTCATATCGTTCCTTCCAAGGCTCCTGCGCGCACGGCCTAAGCCGCCCTTTTAGATAACGCATAGTAAGAAGTCAGTAGTCAACACATGCACAAACCAGGGCGCAAATAATTATTCTACATTTTCTGGTGCCGAAACCCGGGATTACTTCGCCTGCTGACGTCGAAAAGCCATGGAGTGAGTGCAGAAAAAACAAACAACTCTATGACAAGCCAGTGACAGCATCATTGCGGCGGCCAGCGACTTACTTCAACTGCCAGCAGCAGCAATCGGTGAGCTCGAAGAATGCCTTGATAGCCTTGTCGAACAGGCAGATGAGCTTAGAACTGACGACGCCACAGAAAAGAAGATCGAGTTACAGGAACTCGACGCCACACTGAGCGTAGCTTTCAATAAAAAAATGTCTGTCACGAAAACAAAAATCAAGTGAGCGTTCAGGAGCGAAGCCTCCAGCGAAACGCGGTCAAGTACACCATCAGTAACCAACAATGCAGGTCAAGTCACAAGGCCAGGTTCTGTTCAGGAGGCAGTAACAATGACTCTTCAGCTACTGTCAATAACGACCAGGCTTCAGAAGCTGGAGATCCCTAAATTCAATGGAGACATGCGCTCGTGGAACAGACTCTGGAACCAATTCGAGTCAACTATTGACAAGAATGCAGCTCTGCACCCCATTGACAAATTCCAGTACCTGACAAGCTACCTCACCGGAAGGGCAGCGGCCGCTGTCAACGGGCTACCACTCAGTGACCGAAATTACGACATTGCTGTGAAAACACTGGTGGAAAGATTCGGAAAGGACGATGTCATCATTGAAGAGCACATGTCACGACTGCTTCGTGTCCACCTGGTGCACAACGTTGACGACACTGAGAGACTTCGGGCCCTTTATGATGAACTGCAGGCAGGCGTTCGCAGCCTCGAGTCACTGGGTGTGGCGTCGAGCACCTACGGCATGCTATTATTGACAGTCATCCGGAAGAGAATCCCGTGTGAGCTTTGCCTCCATTACTACAGGCAAAGGGCAACAATAGAAGTCGTCCCTGAAGACGAGCTTCAGGATTTTCTGAATTTCTTGAAGACCGAGGTTGCAAGCAGGGAGAGAGCACAGCGGGCAGTACGACCAGTGTCTGACACCGCGATCAAGCCGAAGCCACCGACCAGAAGAGAAGATCATCCTCCGCACCCGTCGCATATGCTCTGACAGTTACTAAAGGCGATGGGCAGTGCTCATTTTGTGAGGAAGAAGGACATATACCTGTGAACTGTGCTACCCCCATGCCCATAGACAAGAAAAGGGAAGTGATGACCAGGGAAGGATGCTGTTACAGGTGCGTGAAAAGCAAGCACCGCGCCTCAGAGTGCCAAACATTGAGATGGTTAAAGTGCGCTAAGTGTTCCGGGTGACAAGCAACGGGCAGTCTGCAAACTCAATCAAAGACAAACGCCATCCCTTTCAGGCGAAGATACCGCATCGACAGGTGTGACCGTGCAGTCGTCACTACAGATAGAAAAACCTGTGGAAAGCCGCGCGTGCTTCTACAGACTGCACGAGTGCATGCGGAAGGCCAACACGGGGGTGCTTTGGTGAGAATGCTCCACGACAGTGGCAGCCAAAGAACATTCATACGAGAGGAGGCTTCCCATCGTCTAATGCTCCGCATCATAGGAATGGAGAGGCTGACCATTTACGCATTCAGCAGCCGTGAAGCAGTGCAAGAGAGAAGCTGTCAACGGGTGGAATGCTGGCTGCGAAACTGGCGCAGCAATAAGAGGGTCTGTATTGAAGCACTGGAGATGCCCGAGATCGGCGGAGACCTCCTACCACCACCAGACGCCAGCGCTGAAAAGATCGCACGTGGGCAAGGCATCGAGCTTGCTGACACGCTACCCTATGGCTAACCATTCTGGAGTTGGAGTTGACCTGCTTGTTGGGGCTGACTACTACTGGGATATCGCGACAGAGAATGTCAAGCGCCTCAATGGGCAGCGCGTGGCTGTGAAGACGGCGTTTGGGTGGACCTTGCAAGGCACAGATGCTACATCGTCCGCCGCAACGTACGTGACGAGAGTTGGAGTGATGCGAGTGGACGTAATAACAGAACCCGCAGGTGAAGTTTCTCGCCAGCTTCGTTCATTCTGGGAGCTCGAACACCTTGGGATCGTCAACGACACACAGCTTACCGCCGATGACAACAATGTTCTTAGGGCCTTTGAGGATACTAGCGTCCGCAAGAACGGTCGTTACGAAGTGTGTCTTCCCTGGAAGGAGAGCTCGTCGCAGCTGACTGACAACAAGAACGCAGCATCGCAGAGGCTTCAGTCGCTCACAGTTTTATAAAACTGCTTCGCAATGAAGAGACCATCTGCAAATACAATCACGCAATGCGGAGCTACCTTCAAGCCGGACATGCTGAGGAAGCCAACAAACTGGGTGAATCCCCGCTGGGGCCCATTTATTACATGCCACAGAGAGGCGTTGTCTGGCCAGGTAGCGAAACAACCAAGTTGAGGGTCGTATTTGATGCCTACTCCAAGGCTGCAGAAAAACTGTCTCTGAACGATGCTCTCTTCGACCTGAATGCAAGTTTATCGGACATCCTGATTCGATTCCAAGTGCACAATGTAGCCATAATGTCCGATATAGAGAAAACCTTTGTACAAATTGAGCTGGCTGAGAATGAGCGTGGCGCCCTCCGCTTTCTGTGGTATGAGAGTACGCCGAAGCGAGGCGAAGCACTACCTGCGGTCAGAGAATACCGAATAACAAGAGTTCCATTCGGCGCTACGTGCAGCCCGTTCCTCCTTGCAGCTACCTTGCGCCACCACCTCAAAGCTGTCGAAAAGAGATTTCCCCGCACCACTAAGATACTCAGTGACAACACATATGTAGACGACTTTGTCACTGGTGGTGAAAGTGTCGAAGAGGCAGAGCAAATATGCAGGGAAGTGCAGTCAATACTTAAGATGGCAGGTATGAACAGCGATCAAACAGCCAAGAATCAGTGACATCGTTTGCTGAGAATGGAACTGCCCAAAGGGCTTTTGGCCTCGAGGACATACCGTGGCGCCATCTGCTGGAGGCTCTCCGTGACGTACAAAACGACATCACGTGATACCGGTCGCGAAGTGTACGACGTCTTGTCGCAGCCCGTTCAGACACGGTTTTTTTTTTTTTTTCGTATTGCAAGCATTGCCTGTGTGTGTCTTAGCTGCAAAAGAATCTGTTGTACAGGTCGGCAAACTATTTTGCGAGCGAACAAGAGGCATCGCCGCATCGGTCCCCGCTTGTCGGAAAGTGTGCACGCGGTGCTATGCATGACGAAAGTGACAAGGCCGCTCGTGCGAAGGGTCGTCAGGAAATTTAGAGAGAGAGAGAGTGGTTTGAAGGAAAGGAAACAGATGCATATTTCTGCAGACCATCATAGGTAGCACGGCTCAGCATCAAAATTTAGTTCGCTATCCCTGGAAATACTCAGACATTCCGTGTACAGTTACATACTCAAGCGCGAATACGCTCTACTATCTCGTGCACTTGCGCTGACGGTGCATGAGCGATAGGTGACATTTCGATTCGCGTTGACAGCGATGCGCAGTTCACCGGCATACCTTCCTATTCTCTCGCCCTAATTTCAGGCGCGAAATTAAGCGTGCGGTATATATGATGTTTTGACATTTGTAATTAAATATGCACGTTTATTCATGAAGGCATGCATACGGCTCGTGCCGCTATAGAAGCACTGTTCGCAGCATTTATCGCGGCGCCCGGTTTGACACTTTCGCAGCACAATGATTTATGACAAGCTTATTTATCGCCAGTAAATGATATACCTTAAATTCGTGTATACTTTTCCACCATGTGCGTGCATGTATCTCTGCACACAGTATCTTGACTGATGACAAAATCAAAACATCCTGTTATTTTTTGCGATGGCGCTGCTCTGAACAAGACACAGTTCCCCTACAGCAGCAAATACACGTCGTAAGTTCGAATGCCTACAGTCCGAGAAAGTTCATGCCGTACTCACTAAACCTTTCAGCTCTAATGCCGTGCGCGAAATCGACCTGGTGGAATGCTTCCCACACACCTGAAACGCATGAGAACTTGGCTGTTTCCCCCATTCGCAGCTTTTTGAGCCAAGATGCTTCGTTTTGGGGTACATACGCGTGAAAATTGCACCCAGCTCGGTCTAATACGTCAAGCACTGTGCACCGAGCAGTACTCCATGCTCAAAAGCAAGAAGAAAAATAACCGGCTTGAAGAAAGCCAGCGCGCTTCGCCGGCGGCGACGAAGGTGTCACATGATGTCGTTTACTACGTCACAACGACAGCAGCGCCGGTCTTTCCAGTGGTGGCCCTCGAGGCCATTATCGGAGTTGGCTCCCACAAAAGATTCTCAGTGTGGCGTGGAGACCTGACATAGACGAGTTCATCTTTGATATGTTCACCTTGATAGTTTCTAGTAAGTAGGCAGGACACAAAGTGGTTCCTGCTACAGGCATCGGCACGCATTTTCAACCCATTTGGTTTCATTGCGCCCATAACGATTGCTGCAAAGATCATGTTCCAAAGCCTCTGGGAACAATCAACATCATGGGATGAAACGCTACCTCCAGATGTTCAGGAGACATGAGAAAAATGATACCAGCAACTTCCTCAAATTTGAAAGGTGTCAGTTCAAAGAACGTTTGCTCGCAAACTCAAACGTACCCATACAAAACCTCAGCTGCACATATTTTGCGACGCAAGCCCGAAGGCCTATGGTGCAGTAGCTTACATCAAAGCACGAAATCAAGATATGAGGGCACCGTAGTGCTATTGATGGCAAAGGCAAGAGTGCCGCCTTTGAAGCGATTGTCGCTACTGTGGCTTGAGCTAATGGGAGCGCTGATTGGTGCCCAACTCGCGAGTTACTTGACAAAACAACTTGATCTTAAGGGCATATTTATTGTCGAGAGAGCGGCATGGTGGGGTGGTTTTTGGGAAAGAATGGTAAGGACCGTTAAGGCCACCCTTCGACGAGTGCTCGGAAAGAGCTGCCTCGACTACGACAGCCTCTCCACAGTTTTGACGCAGACCGATGCTGTGGTAAATTGTCGCCCGTTGACTTTTGTCTCGTCGGACGCGGGGGAGCCAATGCCCTTAACACCAGCGCATTTTCTTGTCTGCCGGCAGCTAACAAGCTTGCCTCCCCTCCGAGAGGCCACTGAAGAGAAACGACAGCAGAGGGGCAGATCTGAAGATGGGAGACAACACACCGCTTTTGTAGAGTCCTTCTGGCAGCGGTGGCGACAAGAATACCTTCTGCAACTGCGTTCTGCACATGTGACAAGGCCAGGAAAAGGAAGGAGCATCAGTGAGGGGGATATTGTTCTCATCGGAGACGATCGGGCTCCTCGCCAGACGTGGAGGCTGCGCCGTGTTCTGCAAACAATCCCAGGAAGATACGGCAGAATACGCGCTTGCAAAATACTTCTTTCCAACCAACGACAGCTCCGAAGACCCATACAGGCATTGTACCCACTGCAGCTTGACAATAGAGCAGCCAGAGTTGAAAAGGCGATTAGCAATGAGTGTGTGCTCATTGCAGGGGAGGATGTTGGGACTTAAGAAGAAGACGCCCCAACAAGCAGGCGTCAGACAAAAGAGGCGGAAACACCCTGTGTAAAAGGGGCTGCCCGCCACCGCCTGAGGACGTCAGTTGTCGCCTGTTCTCCCGCGAGGCCCAGCTGGTCCGAGATCGCCTGTCAGCCCCTCCGGCGCCGCCGACGACGGCGGCACCCCTCTGAACTTTCCCCCCATTTTCCCTTTCCCCATTTTATCGCCAGTTCTAGTCTTTGTTCAATAAACCAGTCTTGAAGCAAACCCCAAAGAAGTATCATTCCTTCCACGGCTCCTGCGCGCACGGCCCAAGCCACCCCTTTAGATAACGCATAGTAAGAAGTCAGTAGTTGACACAAGCACGAACCAGGGCGCAAGTAATCATTCTACAGCCGCAGTACGCGAGCGTTGGCCGCAGCACACAGGTGTTAGCTTCGCCGCAGTACACGGATGTTAGCTCCGGTGCCGTACACATGTTAGTTTCGCCGCAGTACACCGTGTTATGCGGCGAAGCGCACTACTTGCAGGAATGGGCCACTTGTCATGAGACAGCATATTTTTCCCCTTACTTACCAACGTCCTTACCAACTTACTATTCGAACTATTTGTTCGAATAGTAAAAGTGCAAATCGAATCGAACAGCAAGCACTATTCGGAAATTCTTCGAAATTTCGAATATTCGCACACCTCTACTTACCACTCTAAGTACGCTTCATGGCACGACATTATTCTACCATGGTGAAAACAACTTTGCCACAGTACATCGGTTTCATGCGACGAAACATACCGTATTTTCCAGTGTATAAGATGCGGTTTTTTGCCAAAATTTTCGGAGGTGCGTCTTATACAACGGTGCGTCTTATACATACTTTTTTTGTAGTTCTTTTGGGAGAAACTCGTGTTGATGCTGATGAGTTTCTTTTTTAACGACTAGAGCAGTCCGACGCGAATGATGCGTCATAATTATAATAACGAACACTCAACGTGCCGGCACTACAGTTCCACAACAAAACCAAAGTACATAAAACGGAAAAAAAAAAGTATGTCGTCGTGCGAGTTCTCAGCTCACTGAAGCTGCGCGAGTTTCGGAGGCTGCACCATAGTGAGCTGTACTCAGTTAGTGAAATCGGCGTAAGATGGCGATAGGTGCGCAACAGGATCAGCTCGGCTTTGGCCACCATGCCGGCCACGCTGTCGTTCAGCGAGTTGGGCTAGTCACCATTTGCAACTTCGTTTGTCCGGTTGGTCCGTGCTGAGCGTATTTCCCTAACATATCCGGAGAGCCTTGAAACTGCGGTTCACTGAGACGTCCAATGGATGAAGCATTTTTGTCACCCCGCCTGGGATAACCGCAGCGGTGCAGTTTTTTGCCTTGATGCACTTCAAAGTGAGCTCCGTTATATGCGCCCGCATGCTATCCAAGACCAGGAGGCCCTTCTTCGCATGAAAGAAACCGTTCGGTCGCTTAGAAAAGCATCTTTCGAGCCACTTTCCCATCATCTCTTCGTCCATCCAGCCTTTCACGTTCGTTTCTATGACGACGCCAGGCGGGAAGGGCTCTTTCAGCATCGTCTTCCGCTTGAATAGTATTATCATTGGCGGAAGTTTTTGCCCGTCGGCGCAACATGCGAGCACAACCGTGAAGTGCGCTTTTTCGTGGCCGGTAGTTTTGATGGTGACGGACTTGTCACCTTTAGGTGCCACACTCCTTTCCATTGGAATGTCAAACGTAAGTGGCACCTCGTCCATATTTATTATATGGCTGTTGCCGATGCCATCGTCTTCAATGGCTTTCTTAACGAAAGCCTGGAATCTCTCAAGCTTGTCCTTGAAGTCTGCTGGCAGATTCTGGCACATGCTTGTGCGAAAATACGCGTCGTGGAAGTCCCACGGCGAGCATAGCTATATCGCAACCGGACGCATGAGGCGTGCTTCGTTTTGCGAGGTCGCTAAGTGGGTGCGCGAAGCCTGGTGTGCGGTGTCACAGGCCACCGTAACTGAAGGGTTCCACAAGGCAGGCCTGCAAGCATCCTCAGCCCCTGACCTCGATGGCGACAGCAGCAGCAGCGATTCCGAAGAGGAAGCAGAGGAAGTCCCAGCGTCGCTGCCGCCAGAGCTCGCTGAACTATTCCAAAGTGAGTCGGAGGACGAGGACTTGGAGGGCTTCGACGAATAAAATTTTTTTCCTGCAGACGTGCGGAACATTTCAGTGGGTGTGCATTATTTTTTCTCACAAGTGTAGTGTAGTAGGAGTTTTCTTACGGACCAGCGCTCAGAAACGTAAGTACGGCATTTTACAATGCTAGCTCAACCCCACATTTTGAAGTTTCTTTGCGGGAAGTGAGTGAATATAGGCGCGTCTTATCCACCGGTGCGTCTTATATATTAATTTTTGTATACAAACTTGCGAAAACTGGGGGGTGCGTCTTATACAACGGTGCGTCTTATACACCGGAAAATACGGTACTAAAGGCAAGAGGGTGCCACATGCTGCAACAGGCCACGGTACACTAGTGGCAACAAGCCAAAACACATCACCACTAGTGTGTCTAGTGAGTGCCAGTTCTTGGTGTCCCAAGGGATTGTGACAAGGGCAAGAGCATTGCTGCTCCTTGAACATATCGAGCAGCTATACTTGCCTTGTGACAACATTAAATAACTACACATGCAGCACTGTCAAGCAAAAGTGTTGTCCAATGTGTAATCTTCACATACTTACTTGCTGCACAATCAACTTGCTTTTTCGCTTCTGGCTGATGAAAACTTTTGCAAAAGCTAAAAGCAGTAGTTGCATTAGAAAAATATTCTATTCAATTTGCACTTTGTTTTAATTATTCAAATTTGCTTGGAAGTCAGGAATTTGACACACACACCTCTTTATAGCTTTGTGCTACAACGGGGTGGATGTTAATTTTCCCTTTCACGCACATCTAACTTTTGTACTTCAGGACCTGTCTCATGTTTGCAACAGGATCTTAACCTACCCCTCATAATGACTGTATTTTGTTACCACTGCTTATTGCTGGGACGTGGGGCTAGTCAAGTTGCATTTATATCGCAGCTTTTTTCCCCCATTCCACACCACATTGTATCTTTATTGCATGTATCACTATAAAAATATGTAAACAATGTAACACTGTGGTGAAATAAACTTCAACTTCAACTATTATGAGAAAAGGTAACTGACTTCCCCAATAGCACAAAATAAAATCATTAAGTTGGCAAACAAGACATTCACTACTCAGATGCAGTCCATCATATAAAACTGAAAAATCTTACTTTGTGTTCTCAATACCGATGTCTCCCTAAAGTACCTTTCTTTATCATCTGATGAAGCAGCAATACATGAAGCAGCACAGAGAAACAAGAGGCAAAGGACGAATACAATTTTACAGGACAAGGCCACACTAGCCAATAGGATATTTTTTTGCCAAAAGTGACCCCCACCCACCCTTTAATGTTAGGGTTGATTTTTCTAACTGCACATTTAAAATCTTCAGTCACCTGTTTTGAAAAAATACATTCTAACTTTTTAAAGTAACCACAGAGTGATCAAAAAAATTTTCACACATGTGTACGTGTGTATGTAATACATTGCTTATTCATGAATACTAGTTTAAAAATAACAATATGAAAGAAACTTAATAATAATAATAATAACAATAATAATAATAAAGCATACACATTGGAATAAGCACTTCACAAGCTTATAAAAAATGGCACACCAAGGAAGATAGCACGCAGCAAGCATGGTACCATCATTTGTACATGGTGGCATTGTTCATATAGAGCAGCACCCATCTGAAACAGCTAAAACTGTGCCCATATGGAAGAAAAACAAGATAGAATAAATATTTGATACTATCTCAAAGCACTACTATTTAAGAGAGTAGAAACTAGAGAGTAGAAAGAGAGCAGAAACTGCAAGCACAACAATAGAACTTTTTGCCATGTGCCTGCCTACATGTGAATAGCTTATGTGGAGCCTAAACAGACCTTGGAATGGAAACTACAGAGCGACAGCACAATAAAAAATTCTCCTACATCCCCGCAAGGTGGTAACACTCGCTGCGCAAAAAAGATTAAAAAAGTCACGCATTCTTTAATTTTACAGGTGGCAACACACATACACATCATCGACCATTTTGCACACCTTCATGGCAATGTATTGTACTGTCAGCATCAAATGAAACACAAAGAGCAGAGTGCTTTACCCAAGCATTAGCAATCATACAGTGCATACCGTCCACTCATTATCATTACAGGTGCACACATCTGGTTCGCAAGCACTGCCCAGTCCCTCTATAGTGTGATTTTTTTGCACTATAATGTTGCTAATGCTTGAAGTGTGTGCTCCCCTGTTTGAGCTTCATTTGATGCCAATAGTACATCCTAGAATGTAAAAGGGTTGCTTGACATATGCACCAGCATACCAAATGCAATAATGACTGACTGATATATACTACGCAGAACCTTTTACACTTTTCTTTAACTAAAGGTCACTAAAATCAACATTTGTACACACACTCAAGGGCCCCGCTCTAATTGTGGCTGCATGCTGCTTTTCAGTAGAATGGAAATAGACTATAGCGATCAGCTGACCAGAGAAATTATGGAAGCATTTCATATCAATAAATGAAAATAGTTTTATCAGCCAACCAGTGGTCGTGCTCAATGATTGTGAAGTTTCATTTTATGAAGAACAGCACAAAAGGTACCATACAGGGTCCATTATAAAGGTAATGTGCATTTTCTGGGAAAAATAGATTTATTCATCGAATATGTACAAATGATTAAAATTCTTCAAAATACTCTCCCTCTGCACCGATACACCTGCGGGGACATGTCTGCCATGCCTGGAGGAGACTCTCAAAGCCTTGACGAGAATGTCTCTCAGGAACGTTGTCACATGCTTTTGGATGCTTCCCACGGTTTCCCAATGCTTTCCTTTCAGCTCTCTCTTCAGTCGGGGAAACAAATAAAAAGTCACATAAAGCCAAGTTGGGACTGTAAGGTGGATGGGGGACCACCAGGGTGTTGCTCCGGGCCAGGAAGTTGGCAAACCATCCCACTATACCATCCCACCATAGACACGATCAAGAATGTGTGGCTGGGGGCATTGTAATGGTGGAGCTTGACCATCTCTTTGATGTCAGTCCTCACACGCATGACATGGTGTTTCAATCTCTTGTGTACCTGCAGGTACACAAGAGATTGATTGAGTTGACCCCCTGCGACATGTTTAGGGTGTAAGCAATCTGCCGGATGCTCAATCGACTGTCGGAACACAAAACATTGCACACGCAATCCACGTTTTCGTTGGTTCTGGTCGTTGCTGGGCATCCGGAACGGGGCTCGTCAGCGACCTTCTCCCGACCCTCCTTGAACACCTCGTGCTACCTCCCGCACTGTGATCTTGAAATGCAGTCATCCTTGAAGGCCTTCTGAAGCATTTGGAATGCTTCAGTTGCATTCTTTCTAAGCTTCACGCAAAACTTGATAGGTATCACTGTTCAAGCGAATGCTCCATCACGCAATGTTACAAAGTCCTCTCTGCTCACACTGCGAGGTGTAAACTGGTGACTGGCTGCATGGGAAGGGCAGGCCCCTCAAAACGTTGCTCAACCAGTTTTACCGCACCACCATGGATAGTCGTATCAGAACAAAATCATGCGCATTACTTTTATAACAGACCTTGTAAAAGCACGGTACAAGTGACAGTCATTGTCACAAATGGTATGCTGGTGCGTATGTTAACTCCCCCCCCCCTTCGCCAGAATGATCTGGTTGTGAGTGCAGTGGTTGTCCTGCCAAATAATGTTTTCCTTATTATGTCTTGTTTCTGTACACTGCTTCACACATTAAGATTATCTGTCACCAACTCGCCAAACCATCAACTTTCCTGTTATTCATCTAAGTCACTGTTTACCTCATGCGTGAGTCTACGAAAAGCTGCTACAGCAGCTTCTTTATCCAGTGGCTCTTTTTCTGAGGGGCCAAAGATCTTGGGGAAATAGTCTGGTAACAGTCGGCCCAAGCACACATTGGCATCAGTCACCGTTAACGGGCCCCCTGGAAAAGGTTGGTGAGGTATGGCTGTTATAGGATTGCATAACAGGAAAAATAATAAAAGCACTACGCTACTGTAAATTTCATTTAAGCAGATTTGTACATAAATTTCTGCAGTGACTACGTACATTTGTATTGCATTTGCAACATAATCACATGACACACCTTCATTACATAGACCCCGCAGGATAGCCTAATGTATAATCCATAAGTTGTATATCCAGGATAAATGAAACCATAACTGAAACCTTTCTATGCTGTGGCCACAGAAATACACATTCACGTGGCTTTATGTGTAGCTTGAAAGTCCTGCACAGTCTACAACTGATTTATGACACAAGTCCAAGAATTGCCAAAAATAACACAAAGCAAATAATGTTGGGGAAGAAATTTTGCCATTTACAGTGTCATCATTAGGAAATTTTTTTAATGAAGTGCTGCCCAATCCCAAGCTCCAGTTCAACAATGTCAAGTTGACATTTTGCAACAATCAGGTTCTCAATGCACTGTCTCATGTGCATCACATGCAATCAATCATTCATCACTGATACATAAAGCCACATTGTAATAATGTACTAATGTGGCTACTGTCCACATGTCATTTTCTCCGTTCTTTTCCCACACAAAAATTTACAACAAAACACACCCACAACCGACCTCAAATTAGGAATGTGCTTGGCACTGCGGAAACCTCCTGCAACTTCATATTTGCAGAAAATAGATAGTGTAGCACACAAATTACAACAGTTCAGTATTATTGGGGCTGTATAAAAAAGTACACGTTTACGAAAAAAGAAGCAATGATAGTGGTAGCAATTTATTAGACAACTACATAAAGCATTGTTTACATAGAAATACAGTGCAGACCACTTATAACGTAACCGCTTTGAGTGCGGGACTGGTTATAACGTGGTTTTTTTACCATGGATATGTCGCCCATAAACCGTTTATTGCGTAAGCGCAAGCAGAGAATACTGGTTATAGCATGGATTCTTTAAATGCACGGCCATGAAATTGGCGAATGGAGCACGGTTTCCCGGCACGACGGCACATTGGGAGCGGGAGCGAGGGTGCGTGCACGGAGACCAGCCGCGAAAAGGCAAACAAAGCAGAGAAGGGAGGGAGACCTTGGAAGAAGGAGGGGGCATTATTTCGTCACCATGGCAGTGTCCCATCCAGGTGCATGCTGCGCAGAGTGCAGGACAAAAACAGTAGAGTGGTTTTTCTTTTTTTTTTTTTTTGATCTCCTTTTGCCTAGTTGCATTTGTTGTGTGCACTTCACCGTGTCATCTGAGTGCCCTAAGCACGTGCGTTGTCAAGCTCCTGTTGGCATGGCGGCGGCATCTTCAAGCAGTGTGAAAAAAACACCGTGCCTTATCGCTGGAGATTAAAGAATGCGTTATAAGGGACATCGATAGTGGGCTGAAGAAGGCGGCAGCGACGGCTAAATACGGTGTTTCCAACACTACTGTGTTTCTGACACTACCGTGATCGTGTTGTCCGTGCTCACTTCCTCTACCGTGTCTGTGAGGAAGCGAGCACGGATGACGCGATCGTCGCAGCGGTGCATGGTAGTGCGGAGGTTGCAACCGACGACGACTCGGATGGTGAGGGCGATGTCAACCCAATGCCAGAACCAGATTTTTTTGTGCAAAGATGCGTTGGAATACCTCACGAAAGTGAAAGCACACTCCGCGAAGAACAGTTTGAGCAAGAAATCACTTGAATGCTTAAGCTTCGTGGAGGACGAAATTGTTCGAAGCGCTGTTCACAAGCATCGCCAGACGAAAATAACAGCGTTCTTCCACTGATGCGGGACTTGAGAACTTGGCTGATTTCCGTGCTGTGTTGTGATTGTGCTGAATGTGACTGTGAGTGAAAGTGCAATGAATTGCTTTTAAAAGGTGGGTCGCCCTTTTGGCATAGACAAAGGGTGAAAAAAGGGTGCTTTGGTTATAACGTGGTACCGTTTATAGCATGGATTTTTGCAGCCCCTGTGACTTACGTTATAAGCGGTCTACACTGTATTGCAGTCAGTATTTCCTTAGTAATTTAATTAACAAGCATGGTGTCACTCATGCACAGGCCAACATGAACAGAGCGCCCTCTTTATCTGTGAACACTTAGTACCACAAAGCTTGTGTAAAGAGCAGTAGATACAAAGATAAGCAAACACATTGCCTTGCCTCTCATTTATTTGCATCTTCCGAACTACAAAGATAATGCAACCTTCAACACAAGGAATACAAGAAGCATGTTTCCATCTTCTAAAAAGTGCAATAGTGGAGGTCCTAAGTGCTGTCACATAAGGGCATCCTCTACATGTGGCAGGAAATACTCCTATGCACCAAAGCACACTCTGCAAGCGCATCCTCACCTTGCACTGGGCCTTAGCATCAACGCATCAACGTCTTTGGTCTAAGTGCTTCCACATTTCAATTACTAAATTTGAGCACATGGCTGCTCTTGTTTAAACCTTAAACTAATTGTATTAATTCATTCAAATTTTTTGTTCTACCTATATTACAGTGAATGCTGCCACAAACACAGCAATTCCACAAAAAGTGTGCAATTAGTATCTGGTTTTCTGCATACCGTAATAACCCGCATAATTTACACCCTCGCATAATTTACACACCCCTGACATTTAGACAGCTTTACAAAAAAAAAATCCTCACATATTTTGTGCTCCCCGTCCCGCCCGAGCCAGCTCGCCAGCGCGTGCGCACGGACAGACTTAGAACAGCCGCGCGGCTGCGCCCCTCGCTGCGCAGGCAAGAGCAGTCATACACAAAAGGAGCTGTGAGTGCGATGTCCCTTTTTCAGATTCTTTTCTCCAGAAGCCCCCAGAGCCCAAAGTACGGTCGCTAGAATAAAACCATGCGAGTGGGGCGACGAAAATGGCTGAATGCCGAGATCAAACGAGCCCGGCCTATTTCCGTCGCTCGGTGGGCGCATGTGATAACATCACCCTGATCGGGACACCTGCTGTCGATGCGGGTAGGAAACGCCCTGCCCGTCTTTAACGAGCATGAAAAGACGCGAGGGAGGAAAGTGGGGGGGGGGAGTGTCGCTCCGCTGCCGAGTGATCGCATGGCGGCCGAGATAGCGCTGGCGCGCGCGCTATCTCGGCAGCCATCACTGGGCGGCTCGTAAACCCTTCCTCGTGCTACGCTCTCTACGCGAAGGGACTGCGAAAAGTGTCCATAGAGCAGCTGTATTCTCTTACACCAGCATTTTGTAGTGTTACGTGAGATCATGTCCAAAAGAGTTACCGCGCTCGTTGCATTATACAGTCGAGCCCGACTATATCGAACCCGTTTAATCAAATTATCCCGTATATCGAACAATTTCTAAAGACGGTAAATTTACATTGAGAATATATAGCAAAAGTTACTGTTATATCGAACGAAAATAGCAACGACAACTGATATATCAAACTCCAAGTGCCTCAAAAGTGCCCCAGCAAGTTGGCTTTCCCTCGCGGTGGCGGGGAAAACTGCCGGCGCCACCCTAGAAAAAGTGGTTTAGACCCGGCTGTGCATGGGCGAACACCCCCCTGCAAAAAAATTATCCTGGCCTGCTCGCAGCGCTTACAGCCAATCAGAGGCCGTCGTGCTTTCTCCGAGGCGCGGAGGAGGTACAAGTGAGCGCCATTTTTTCTTTCTTTATGCTTGTGTGCCTGCTGCTGCCTCTTTTCCTCGAGTCCTCATTCAGCGTGGTCCGTGCTGGTGGTGTTGCCTGTTGGCGCTCTGTGACGTGCACTGAAAGCCGGCTATCGGAAGCGCCTGGTGGAGAGGCTGCTGCAGAACCTTCGTGTCGGCAGGGAGCTTAAGATCGACTTGCTCGGAGCTCTTTCTATGCTGTGTAGATCGTGGGCAGATGTCACGAAGGAGACAATCCAGAACTGCTTTAGGCATGCCGGCTTCCGCATGCCTGGTGATGACACCCCAAATTCCGATGACAGCACTGAAGACACCGCAGGTGTTTCCGCCGAAGTTTGGAGTGAGCCGGCAGAGTTCCCGGGTGCTATCGACAGATCGACATTCAAAGAGTTCGTCAGTGCGGACGATGATGTCGCCATCATGGGCCAGCTACAAGATGAGGACTACGTTGCAGACGTCGTGCTGACCATGAGCCAAAGACACAACAATAAGGAAATTGACGATGGCCCGTTGCCTACATCCTCCGAAGTAATTAGTGCACTTGCGTTGGTCCGGCGCTATTGCGTGAATATGGAAGGTTGCGGCCGCAGCTGCTCCGACTCGTTGAACAACATGGAGGCGTGCGTGCTGTCGCCGGCAGCGAAGTCGTTGAAACAGACGAAAATCCAGGACTATTTTGTTCCAAAGTAGGGCACGCAAGTAAGCCACCATATTAATAAAGTACTTTTCTTATTGGTATGTGCCTTTGCGTCATCAAATCCTATAGCGGGCCAATATCGAATTATGCCATATATCAAACTAACAAACGTTTTTTGGCGAGTTCGATATACCCGGGTTTGACTGTATTACACGCGTTATTTCGAATGTGTTCGCGAAATCTCCGCGTAATTTGCACACCCCCTCTTCGGAGCTCTAAAATCGTGAAAAAAAGGTGCACAAATTACGCGAGTAAATACGGTATATGTATAAGATTTTCGGACACCATTTTCTGAAACACCCTGTTTGTAATCCAGAATGGCATGAAACAGAACTTGTAGAACAAATGTTTTACTGCTGTGCATACTAACCACATCAGCTAGAATTGTTTCCCAATTTGTATCATACAGACATTTCTGTCAACTGTGTTCATATCATCAAAATTCAACTGCATTGCTGGACTCTATAACCCCCAGCAGGCTAACTGATGCTGAAGTATTTGCGAGGCCAGCAGAAACTTGAGTGAACAGACACTGAAGTGAAAGGAACATCTTCAAAATTAGTTCATATTTCTGAAGAATTCCACATAGCATGAAGCACGCATGCGTCACAGTTTACTGATATTTTGTGTATACGAATATTCTAGGACATATTATAGTTTAACGTTCAAAAAAGACCATGCACTCATTACTCATAACCGGAGATACAGGAAACAGCAAATTGATGGTAATCATGCAGTCTTTATATGCCAAAACCACAGCTGACAGTAGGGAAGTCCACATCACTTTTGAAAGCCTCACATTCTTTAATGTTCACCTAAATCCAAGTTTTACAGGCATTCTTGCACTTCATGCTGAACAGCCCCATAAAATATGGTCCCTGTGGCCAAGAGTAGAACCTGCATCCTCAACCATAGCAGCACGACTCATTAATTGCTATCTACCACAGAAGGTGGGTAAACTATTGACAAAATTTATCAAATGTAACTATATTTCACTGCGGTGGGAGTGTGTATATGTACATACGAAGTGAGTTGAATATTTAATGGCACCGGCTGGTGCCAACAGCTGCTGTAAGCACGCCAGTGCTGTTTCATAACACACATGCACTAAAACAGAATAGGTGGGTGGTGCAGGAAAGGTTCATAACAGAGCATGCAGCATGGACTGTGATGTGACATAGCAGAAAACCAAGATTCTAGGGCGGGCAAATGTCCTTTTTTACAGACTGCTCCATACAATAAAAATCACAGAATACAACAGGAACATATGACATGCAAATGGAAACTCTCTGCATTGACCATAGCAAATGCAAGACAAGGCACATTAGTCAGTGGCAATAAAAGCATACTCTTCTCTGACAACATGACATTTACTGGCAATACTATACACCTTTTCTCAGAAGGCTCCATGGGTGCTGCCATAACCACCTCCAACAGGCAAAATAGCTGAACACTTGAGTACTTTGATGGAGCTTGCTACTCCAAGAATATCAGTTTACCATCACATATATTATGGGTATCTAAAATGTGAGAGCCAATGAACCTGTCCTGGGGTGTGTCACAAAATGCAGTGACGTCAGTCACGTGACCCTAGCATGCACGTGCGAACGGACTGGTTGGCAAAACATTGCAGTGTTCAGCATGGTTCCATGCTGCCATGCAGATGGATCGAGTTTATACTGGTTTGTCTTGTGTGCGTGCATCTTGCCGCTTTGACATGATGGTTAGCTTTTGTGCTGAAGGATGTGCCAAATGAGCGAGAAAAGGCAGCGGCATCATTGTTTTTTTTTCTTCGATTTCCAAACAACAACAGTCAACAGAAAGCGCGGGTGAGAGCAGTGCGCAGTTTAAAACAGCACCCGTCAGACAGCAGCAGGATTTCTGGATTACATTTTATCGCTGGTCAGCAAAGAGGCTAGAGCATCACCTAGTGGTTTGAGGCGTTTTGTTATTTGTGCTTCCGCAGCATTTGTGAGAATGTATATTTTATCAACTTGTGTGCCCCGTCTCGATTATCTGAGCTCCCAGAGTGGGTAGCTAACGTGTTTGCTTTCAAGAGGACCAGCTTTGAAACACAATGAAAGTGTTAACGTTTCGAACACACTTTGAAACGGAAACACTCCTCCAGTAAGCAGCGGTGGTTTTGAATGCTGTGAAGATTTTCGCATTTCACGATCATTGCTGCAACTTGCGTTGGGCTAGCACTCCAAAGGAAAATTTTGTTAGTGTTTTCGGACGCGACAGAGAGTACTAGTCTTGCCTGTTTTCGACCGGATAAAAGTCTAGTTCCTGTGCAAAAAGAACAGAAAGAAATGCAAATGAAGGCCACAACTCAACCGGCCATGCAGGTACACTGTGCTATGTGGACTAAGCTCATAGCACATGGTGGTGGTTCTCCATGATGGTGTCACGTTTGCTTTGAAAAACATGCATTCCATGCCTGGTTGGCAAAATATTGCATTGTTCAGTGTGGTTCTATGCTGCCGTACGGATGGATCGAGTTTGTACTCGTCTGAGCGCATTACCTGGCCACTCTGACATGGTGGTTAGCTTTCGCGCTATATATGACGTGTCAGGCGCGCAACAAAAGGCAGCGGCATCGGGGTGTTTTTTGTTTCCCTCTTCGATTTCCGTATGACAACAGTCAACGGAAAGCGTGGCTGCCCCAGTTCGAGACAAGCACTAGCTGCACGTGGCCTCTCATTGTAAGGCCGTATGCTTTGAGCGATCAGTAACGCTTTGAGGCTTCTGCGTTCATTGTATGGGCCAGGCATGCTCGCGAGGTACACATAGATATCTTCAAACCGAACGTTTGGCCAACGTTTACGGTCATTTTTCCATTCCGAAATGGTGTAGGAGTCGGAATACTGCGTTCCACGAAGTTGCAACTTTTCGACAAACCACTGGCGCACAATCTTGGGAAGGAACAGCACCATCGCGTGTAAAGCCCGAGCGAACTGCTGGAACCGCCGGAGCTTTTTGCCAACCACTGCGCAACTGGTCTGCCGCGATGCCAATGACGATGCTCTGCATGACGTCACATTGTTGACAAACAGGGACAGGTCTATTAGGTACTTGAGCTGAATATAGTTATGCTGAAGCCTGAGGGGCATGTTACTTTTTTTTTTTCATTTTCCTGTTTCACTATACAGAGAAAGTGTATTTGCTTCGATTGTTCTCTTTCCTGGTGTACTGGCTGATATTCCTTGTTAGAGGTACACATGTATGTACAGTCCTACTGAAAAGGGGTGTATAGTATACCTTGTGCTCTTTTCCTTTGATAGTATACACTCATAAATGAGAAGTGTATTGCAGAGGAAACTGTATCCCTTTTTATGCACTGTTTTTTAATACTCACACTGTGAGCAAGTGTGTATTGTAAGGTGCATAAATCAGGTAGCACCGGAGTTTTCAGTGTGTGTATGTGTGTGTTCTTGGTGTTATTGCTTTTTCTTGAAGAATGTTATCTGTGTGAGTGTAAATGTTATGGGATAACATGCCAAAAGTGGGGGGCTGTGTCACAGAATGACATTTCAATGTCATTCTGTAAGGTAGATCAAGAAACCGTCATCCCTTGCAGAGAGCAAAATACTTGTGGCGTAGGAACCTTGAGACAATTCTGTTCTCACCAACAGTGAAAGCGATTGCCACAAAGACAAAGGGAAAGAAACAGACAACATGAGCCTCTTCCTGCCATGCCACAGCCCAATATGGCGGTGCTCAACGCCTCCAGTGAAAAGGTCCATACTGTACAATTTTTACCTTTATATACTCCTGTCTTGCTAGTTTCTTTTTGCTGTTGTCACATGTTTACAAAACATTTCTGTTGGTTATTTATTCATATATCCATAGCTTTGTAAATATCTTCTCATTGTTTGCCAAATCATGTGCCCCTTCAAAGCTTTAAGATTTGACAGCATTCAGTCAATGGATATCCCTTAGTAAGCTGGTAAACAGCTGATTTAGCATGGTGCTTGTCAGTGTCAAAGCATGATAACATTTGTGCATTTTATCACGTAAATAAAAATTTCCTGATAATCAATGAATGTGTCCAGCTGGCATCTCTTGGCCTGTAATATGCACTATTTTCCATGTTGGCAGCAAATGCTAGTCAACACATACAGTGTTAACATAGCATTTTTAACATCACGAACAAGACATCATACATATTGCTATATATTCAAAATATGACTGTTCAAAATATGACACAATATTCACCCTGTTTGACAGTTCAATTTACAAGGCTCATGTTAAAAGGCTGAATAAAATTGGTGACACTGCAAAATCTCTTAGTAGCCTCCTTAAAAATCAGAATAATGAACGTGTAACATGTAGAAACTTCTTACATTTTGGATTATATTATGCATAAATTAATGCAATGTCTTAGCCCTAACCATTACTGTATTCCAAGTGAACAATGTCTACATAACCCCTTCATGTGTAATTACGATGGGCTGCCTATAAGTGAGTAACATTTACACAAGTTTATTCCAGGGCACTTAATATTCTACTCCAAGAAAGACAATGTGCTAGCACAGGGATTTGTGCATATTTTTATCAATTCAACATAATTAGACTATAATTACACATCTATTTATTCTTAAGTCAGTCATGTTGTACCTTTGCACAACAAGAATCAAGTCCCAGGCTTGAAATACATGCAAGCAGAACTTATTGTTGGTTGCATTAATTTCAAGCAAACAAAAATTATCCTTGAGACGTAGCCACCAGAACACGGCATGTCATTAGACATGGTAGTGCCTTGAGCAAAGTGATCGTCTGCAGCAAGATGCAGTACACTGAAGTTAAATTAAGATACACTGAATATGCAAGAGGTTAAATTAGTCAAAGCTAGATGCATCCTGCTTCCTCTTGACCACCAGTTGGCAGAATGGTAAAAACAAGATGCATCCACAAGTGTAGACACCTTGTCTCAAGGAGTTAATTGGCAAATAGATGTCATAAAGCACAGTCGTTTTGTGATGTATTAGTAAATAGCCAAAAAGAAATGGAAGAGCCGTGACCTCAAACGTAAGACGTTCTTAGAAAAATATGGTGAGTACTAGGTTATAAATCAAGTAAAGCTTAAAAAGAAATGATAATGAAAGACGAAGAAAGACAATGTACCAGGAAGTCATCATGTGGTCCAAATGCAGCAGTTTCTAAAATTATGATATGTAAGAGGGACTTAAATAGTCACCTTTACGATAGCACACAGGTCCAGGATGAGCACCAGCTGACTCCGGTCCCACAACAAAGAGCCCGGACCGAAAAAAAAGCATGGAGCCACCCCCAGCTGCCACTGTGCTGATGTCAAGCTGAGCATCAAAATGTGAAGAAACCACAGGATGAGCCAAAGGGCGACACACATAAAATTTTATTACGAATCCCACCCATACAGTTTTCCCACTCAGGTTCAAATTGCACTGCACTATGGTGTTCTTGTCACATCCCAGCATGTCTGCTGCTAAAAAGTTATTCAATACGTAATCAAGCACCATCAATCAAACAAATGATCCATGATCTCATTACAGAAATGCAAGCAATCGGTATTGAACATAAGATTATTAAATGGGTGATGTCATACTTAAAAAATCGTAAACAATTTGTTTCTGTGAACAACAATATCTCAAGCAGCCTAGACATTCTGTCATGCGTACCACAAGGATTTGTCTTAGCGCCAATTTTATTTCTTATCTATATTAATGACATTTCCTTTTGCGTCGACCCATCCATTCAAACAAGGCTTTTCACCGATGACTGCGTCATATACACAACGGCAGGTCAAACTGAGGACCAGGTTGAACTTAATCATTCGCTACAAAAAATTCAGGCATGGTGCTCTCAATGGGGAATGACACTAAATGCAAGAAAAACTGTAGCCACAAGTTTTACAAATAAGAAAAAGCCTCTTAACTTTCCATATAGATTAGGAAATTCGGAAATCACCAAAAGTAATCAGGCTGGTAATCCAACCTAAGTTGAGAATCGCATATAACGGCTATTTGTTCGAAAGCGCAAAGAAAGCTGTCATTTCTCAAAAGAAAACTAAGGAACGTTCCACCTGAGGTTAAGCTAACTGCGTATAAGACACTGATTAGACCTACACTAGAATATGCCGACATCATTTGAAGTCCCCATCACAAATTTCTCATCCAACAAAATAAATTTCTCATCAACAAAATTGATCGAGTCCAAAATTTAGCAGTCTGATTTGTGTTTTCAAGTTATTCCAGGCATACCAGTGTTACCACTCTATGTAAAAAAGCCTAACTGTGTTGTCTTGATCAACGTAGAATAATTTCCAAACTGAAATATTTGTATAATTTGTATCATGAACATTATAAAATATCCAGAACAGAACACCTCCTTGAACCCCTCAGATCCTCTAGAACTAACCACAACAAGACAAAATGGCTGCCTAAAAGTCACAACAACATTCATCAAAACTCTGTTTTCCCATCATCAATAGCATACCGAAATAGTCTACATCACCTGCGTTGAACTGTGAAACAGTGGAATCTTTTGCTAAAAAAATCGGCAATATTTTTTTCTTCTAAATAGCGTGTTACATTTTTGTATTGTGCTTGCATGTGATCGAAAAACTGTATCTTTGAAACTGTTGTTTACATGTCATCCAGCATTGAACTGTTTCTTTGGAATGTATTCATCACTTTCGACACAATTGTAATCATTTTATGTACTTCACTCCTGCTCCGAACCGAGAAGGTCCACCCACAGTATATTGAGATAAATAAATAAAATAAAAATAATAAGACAGCAATCTTTTTGACACATGCAGTCATTAACCTCCTATAGAATAAATTTTCTTTGCACAAAGAAAAACATTTGAGTTGCAGTTAGAGTTGCTTGCATGTGAGCTAAAACAACCACAGTTATTCCCACACATATAATTTCAATGCTCAGGTGATATTTGTAGACTAGAATAAAAAGCTGAAAACATGCTTTCCAACACGAAACAATGTCTTTACACGTACATGTTTTTGCACTAAACAAACTCGCATTATCACAGGCAGACTTGTCTCATTATATAGCATTGTGCAAAATGTTCAGTATAGCAGAGAAGGTGATTTCAACAAAAGCACCTGAATAAATATGGCCACATCAGTTTTCCTCACATGTTCACCATCCTTGGAAGCACCACGCACAATGTGTATTTTTTTCTAAGTAAGAAATGCCAACACGCACACAAGTTCTTCTAGATAGCGACACATGACATCTCTCTCTTGAGCATCCCATTTGGATCCATGAGTTCAGATATGATACACCATGGAATCATCACAACAGGCTAGAAGACGTTAAATAAAGTAAAAGAGCCAGAATTGAACACCACAACTTAAGGACTGCAAAAGAAACCTTGCAAAATCTGTCATGCAATATTCAGGTAAACAATGATGACCACAGCATTGGAAACCCGATAATTACAAAAATACGGTCGAAAAGATGTGAAAAGTGCTTTGACATGCGCCAGTAGCTACTTTCACATTTGCATTATAGACAATTTACAATGGCAAGTTGCTACTTTTGCAGCAGACTCTAGCAAACTAAATAAAGTTGATTCAGTATCTCAGCTATTTCCATTATGTATAATTTGTATTATGATGTTTCATAATTTTTATTTAATGTAACTATAATTATGACTAGTATCACTTAAGAAAAAGAAAGACTGACTTTTCCAACTCTGTTACCTTATAAAAAATATAATTTGATCCCATTAGGCACAGACAGTATGCCCCACATCTTCATGGGGTGATGTGTAGGAGCTCACGGAGGTTAGTGCATGGAGGTTTCACAAAAATATGCCACTTGCCCAATTGCACATTTACTCAACATACCATTATGTTGACCGTGCTCACAAAGCCAATCTCGTTTTGGCCCCACATACAAATACCACCAACTCTATGTCAAGTCTACCTAAAACAGAGTTAACCTCACTTCCTTACAGTACCATCTTCATTCTAATCAGCACTTAAAATTTCCATAAACTCCAGCAAGCCACAAAGACCCACAGATTTTTGCATCACAAATCCCCACATAATTACCCCTTATCACTAACACTTCTGTTGTCATTTTTTATATCATCATACACTTCACTGAGACCACCAACTAGCTAGTTTTTGAGGCAAACATGTCTCATGCAAAGGTGACCTTGAAAAACATTGTCAAAAAAATATGGTACAAAAAATTGAAAACTCACGTCTTGTTTATTTGCTATCCACCAAAATTAGAATGGAAGCGTATGAATGTATGAGTGATACGTCATGACATCAATAACCTTACATCCTTGCTATTTATGTTAAGATTAATGATAACAAAATCACGTGTCGCTCAAACCCACACTGGATATACAGGTACGAGCCAGGGATATACGGGTATGAGCCACACGTGATTGATTGTTAGCCTTTACAGCCTAGTGCAAATTATGTTTATATGATGTTTGTCTGCCAAAGGTTCTGGGTTCAAACCCCTATCGTCTCAGTTTCGACTATCAAAGGTCAGGGCTTTTTCCTTTAGGTCTCATAAGCAATAGTTAAGGACTCCTGGGAATTTTTTCCTTGTGAGACTTCTCTTTATTGTACTTATGCTGCTTAATTTAGTGCTTATACTGCTAGTTGTATTATACTTGTACTGCCTTCTGTTTATTTGTCGTTTCTCTGTTTACATGTTTGTAATTTGTTCTTTTCCACAGCTAAGTTTAAGTTCATTTAAATTTTGTACTTTCTGAAATCCAACTCCTAAATATTGGCTCTGGGTTCTGAGTGTGTACTGGAGATGATCAAGACATTTGAGGGAAACTGATAGAACATTATCAACTAAAGCAGCGTACCTAAAATAGAGTCTTGGCAAATTTTCAAAACAGTTAAACTTAGCCATGTGCTTGAGATCACTAATATCAGCAATGGCCACCGGCTTAATGCAAGGAATTTGATGGGGTCTGTACTCTCACGCAATACACATCACATGGTAAATTCAAAGGGCCTCCCAACTCAAAGTTTATTAACGCGAAAGCGTTTCTTGGCTAGGTTGGCGAGAGCATGCGCCCAGCTGCCGTCCACAAAAAGCGTCCGCAAAAGCCATGCCCGGAAAGCACGTGACCTCTCCCACCGGAAGTGATGCCGGCGCCAACACTCGCCGCAGTGTGCTCGCGCTCCGCTCTGCTGCAGCTACCTGCAGCAGCGTGCGACCGCATCATCGCGTTTCTTCGCTGGGTGGGCGAAAGCGCGCTCCCAGATGCGTGGCATCGCCGTAGCAGCACTAGGCACACGAACGCACCACCTAGCCCATCGTTCCTGGCTGCCATGTGTGCCGAGTTCAATCTCGAATTGAAGACACCCACTGAGGCCATCACAACATCGTGATGTACGTCCGTCGATCTCGCATTCACCACCGACCCATACATTGTGCGAGATGTTATGTATGTATCCACCTACTACTCAGATCGCAAGGCCATGGTAGTGTCTTGTACACCGGCTCAAGTACGCTGTCACCGGAACAATAAGAGGGTGACGACACCGGTGACTGTCTAATGACACCACCCACGATGCCGTGGCGGTGGTACTACTTCGACATGCCCGAGACCTGGCTCGAGCATATCTGCATACACTGCCTGGACGACAAAATACAAGAGGACATGTGAAGTGCTGACAACACTTAGATGGCATCAAATCATCTAAATAAACACAATCTGCCTTGCCACATTGCCTCATTCTTTTTAACACAACTAGGCAACACCAGTTTGCAGCATCCCCCCACAACAACCTAGCCAAAAGAAATGCTTTCGCGTTCTCGTCTCATAAGAATATGCTTAGGGATTGTCGAACTTTTTCTAGTACTCCTCACCCATTTTGAAAACACTATCAGTGAATGCCCGTCAGTGACCAGTAAGCATTTTCGCTCCGGTAGGAATAGGCCTGTTTACAAAATAAAACTATGCTGAGGCTATACACCTGATTTGTTACGTTGCTGCTTATCAGTGCTCCACATAGAAAAGGAGCATTCATACAATTATTGGTATAAGAGGGATGTCTTAAAACAATGTTTGCAGAAGAACAAACCATAAACGTCTTACCTGAGGAGCTTGAATTGTCACACCAGCAGTTGTTGTCTCAAAGGTATGGTCGAAATAGCCATCATATCTGCTAACATCAGTAGATGTTCCTAATAAGTAAACCCATAAATACTTATCAAAAACAAGAACTACAATTTTAAATTTATTCCTGAATGACAGAGGTACAAAATAATATACAAAAAGGATAAAACAGTGATAGCATCTGGCCCTTGTAATTTAAATGCCTAAATTAAGGCATCATTTTTTTTATTATAAAAATAACATTATTAAATACAAACATAAAAATTAAACGTTGACTCTGAAATACCCAGGGTTCCTCATTAAGGACATTTAAAACATTTAAAACAGCATTCTTGCTTGTCTCCTTTCTTGTCCTCTGTATCTGCATGTTGTTCCCTAATAAAGTATATACTAACTAGCCCAAGCCACCCTGGTCTTATTCACTGTTATTTCTGGTTGCAATGATAATATTTATAGAATAAAAATAATGAAATGTTATTGAGTTGTAACTTTAACATTAATCAATGATTAGTCTACTAAACCATCTAGAGTGCTACTTTACAGGCCATGCTTATGCTTCTCATGCATATACAGTAAAATCTCATTATACCGAAGTTGAAGGGGAGCTGTAATTACTTTGTTATAACCATTAGTTCGTTATAGCCAATATCCATGATGTCCATGAGAATTTCAAGAGGAAATGTGATTGCTTCGTTATATCAAATAGTTTGTTATATCCAGATTCATTATAACGAGGTTCTACTGTAAATCTAAATATAGAAGTTCCATAACAGTGCAGCATATACAAGTGGTCATTACAGGGTCAAAGCAAACAGACCTCGGAGTTCAGTCCACTGGTGCAAACAAGCAAGCAACAAAAAATAAACTCTAAGAAACTCTCACAGACAACAACAGACACATTGTTTCTCCAGAAATAACTCAGATGACACCTCACCAGGCCCACTCGCAAATTTCCATTAACCACTGGATGTTGTAAGGCGCCATGTAGGGAGCATTTCAGTAACATAATTTGACTGTCCATAACTGTGTCTCTGGGAGGTGAGCTTCAATGCCAAAGCAGCACACTTTCCTGAGGCCTCTGCTAGTTCTTGCAAGTGCTGCGTACTCCCAGTTGTTGGAAGTGAGGAACAGCTTGTATGTTGATGTAAAAAGTACCGCCTTCAATCCTCTCATTTTATTTTGCTTCTTGGCAAAGTTGCACAGCCTCCTACACTAGATGAAGAACCAGTCACATGCTATGGTCAGTGATGTTTATGACCAGCCTGGAAAAGGATGTATGGGACTCCAGTAATAGCTCCAACAAGTGCCATTTTCACAGCACACAGATGCTTCATAATTTATGGACCCGACTTTACTGAGTGATCTACTGATCACATTTGTTTGTTTGCAATGCCCATACATGGTGGTGGGCCCTTTAACGTTCTGTCAATACATATTAAAAGGGTATGGATTAACTTCTGGAAAGGTAATTAAGCAGAAATTCATGTCTTTGAAAGACAAATGAAATTCTTTGCATGTTACTTCTCAAAATGGCTTTTTTATATGTCCATACTTAAAGAACAACTTGTGCAGAACAACCTAAGCTTATAGCCCATAGCATCATAGTGCATAAGAATTAATTATAGCAAAAGGAACTCTGTTTCTCTTCATTTTCTGTCCCCTCTATTGTTTTCTGGTGTGCATATTACCACAGAATACCATTTCTACAGGTAACAAGAGAACATTTTCCACAGCCCAACTGTCTTGCTTCCAAAACTACTGTATGCAAGTGATGAGAAGCCACTGGACATGCTGCTGTGGTTTAAAACAAGTTTCCCTGTTTCCTTGTAGAAACAATGACATTCCTTGTTCAGTGATTACCAGCGGCTTCTTATCACTTCAAGCTTCTACCTTCCCTGTCTGGCTGTCTTGTTATGATGTCTAAAAGTGAAGATTTCTTGACACAGCAGCTTTGCATTCATGTTGCAAAACCTAGGTAATGAAGACTGACTGAAAGTGATGACTCCATAATAAAAGAGAACAGCTTCAATCCCAGACACAACTTGTGTGACCTAATTTGGTCGCTTCAGTACAAATAACAGGTAAAAAACACACCTTAGATATTGTTGGCAAACATTACATCTTCTTATGTGACTATGAAGTGTTTGCCTCTTAGACACTGAGAAAATGCTTCAAGCATAGCTAGAATTGGTGATTCTATGATATCAATAATTACATCATTTGTTCGTTTCAGCTCAGTAAATAAAGAAAATGTATGTATTTTTCTTTAAGAACACAAAATATCGACTGCACCAAACAATAATACCGGCTACATCGAACCCCAACTACGTCAAGCAACATACTCAGTGCTTCTTGTGATGTTATTTGTTGAAAGAAGAGGAGATTTCCAGCTGTTTTTGAAACCTAATTGCAAGGTCACTGGTGCATGCAGTGCAATAATATTTGGCTCACATGTTCGTAGAAGCCTTCACAACTGACTGACGCCATTTTCTGACTATGTTCAAAAAGTGTTGCAGGACCCCTTTACGAACATTCCATGATGCTCATTCTGGCTCTGAGGCAGCAAGTTGCAAGGTTTCTACAAACCGAGAAGGCTTGCAGAGTCATTATTGAGGTCATAGAAGTGTCAGGTGAGTAACTGCCTTTACCCAGGAGGGCTTTGACTATTGCTGCAAAAACGCAATGGCAGAGCAGTTCCCAAACATGGCTGCCAAGTTCAGTATTTATTACAGTTTGTCTGGATGCCTAGACAAAAGCAGGCCCAAGTGGCCTATGACTAGGCAGCGCTCATCAAGCTGGTCTACAGGTGATGGGGCTTTTGTGGAGGGACACGAATCAAGGGAAATAAAGGAACGAGCACAGCACTTTCAAGATTTCCACAGAAGTGCATTAGGTATTCAATGGAATACAGTTTTCTGTGTTGTGCCTTATGTGTCCTCTGTTCATTTGTCTCATTACAGGCATTGCTGGAGATGCCTAGTAGACCTGCGTTAAACCTTCAGGTGTAACTATTAGTAAATATGAGCTAACATTAAAGTTACATTTCATAGACAACTTTGAAACCTTTATGATGTTGTCTTGGCGTGGAAGCCGTGTGAGAAATTTATAAAATTACCTAACATCAAAGATATTTAGGTTCAATGTCAAATACTTCGAAAGTGAAGTGGAGCAGACTAGCTGCTTGGGCTGGTTAGCAAAAGAAAGGACTGATTTTGCACATAATCCAAATGGAAAGACAGAACCTTCTTCACCCCTCATAGCAATGACTGTTTTCAGAGGTGGAAAAGCATTGCTAAAGCATCCAGTTCATCTAGTCATATATAGAGAGCTCGTATTTACAACTAAGGTTCTGGAGAACAACAAACATTTTACTTAGGTACATAGGTATAAAAATAACTATTATGCCCAATGTGTGTGACATATGCTAGTGCTATGCATCATGTTCTCAAAAAGAGCTGTTGCCCTTTAATTCCATGCACTCTAAGCTTGTAAGGGGGGGGGGGGGGGGATCATTAGGCATGCTTGAGAGCATCTCTTTGACCTTGTTGAAGAAAGCTTTTGCAGCCAAGTTGAACATCTCAGAGCAACTGTCTTTCCGATACCATGTATGCAAGCACAACGGAGTTACTTGCTGGAGTTTTACATGCCAAAACCATGATACGCTTACAAAGCACGCTGCAGTGGAGGGCTCCAGAAATTTTGACTAACCAGGGTTCTTTAACATGCACTGGGGTTCTTTAACATGCGCAAGTGCACTTGTCTTCATGAGTGTTAACTCGATGAAGACAAGCCCACATGTCGAATCATTCGCTAGCAACGTTCACTGTTTTCCATCACTCCCATGGATATTACGTGCTAGTTTTACATCTATTGCATTATTAGATGGTAGTAGCGAAATCAATTACCTGTCAATGTGAAACAGGTTTCCTGTTACCCTTGTCATGTGCCCTTTTCATGGCTGTGTGAACAATGTGCATGCAAAATTGTCTTTCTTCCCTTACGGATCTGACCGCTTTATATATTATTGCCCTTCAAGCAGCAAGCAGTAAAATTGGACTGTTGTTACTAGTTCTCTATCTTGTCACTTCCCTCACTTTCACGGTGGTCTAGTGGCTATGGTACTCGGCTGCTGATCCGAGGGTCGCGGGATCGAATCCCGGCCGCGGCGGCTGCATTTCGATGGAGGCGAAATGTTGAGGCCCGTGTGCTGTGCGATGTCAGTGCACGTTAAAGAACCCCAGGTGGTCGAAATTTCCGGAGACCTCCACTACGGCGTCTCTCATAATCAGAGCTGGTTTTGGGACGTTAAACCCCACATAATAAAATCTATATGAAATATGGCTTTTAAAGGCACATTTAGACTTTTGCTAAGACAAACAGGTAACTTGACACCAACCTCCCATATCAAAACCAATCACTGGCACTTGGTGTTCAGCACTGTAGGAAGTTTTTGCATAGCCAACTACACCTCCAGCAGGACCAGAAAGAATAGATCGGGAGCCCGAGAACCTGGGACAAGTACACACAAGAATGCCAGTAAGAAAACCATACACACTCATAATTTGAAAGAAAGCATAAAATGCTTCAAGCACATACGTCTCCATAGGTGTCAATCCTCCATCAGATTGCATAAAGAGGACGCTAACACCCTGCAGGATTGAAGAAAAATCAGTGAGGATGCTAATGCTATCAGCCTCCAGCACCAATGAAAAAGCGAAGAATTACCTTGATGTTGTCCTGGAATCCACAAGCAAAACTCTTAACGTAGTTCTTGATGCAGGGAGTCAGGTAAGCATCGACACAAGCTGGAAAAAGAAGCAACACAGATAGAAAGGATATAAGAAAACGTTGAGAATAACATCAAGAAAACAAGTTTACATAAGTACACAGGATTAATAATGGCAAGCTTTTCTCTTAAAGGGATTGCCTTCTTTGACTATTTTCCCCGCTTTGGCCATTTGTGGGAGGAGATTCAACTTGGACCATTGGGTATGCTGGCTGGCCTAGTGATCAAGTTGGATTACTGGGTATGTGCAATTGTGTGTGCTTGTCCTAACCACCAAATACGAATACAGGAGGTGAAACTCCAGGCCGGTAGCAGGCAGGTGGTGTGCTGGGAGAGGAGGAGATGTGCAGCTTCACACGTGCTGGCAAGGATCAGCAGATCTAGATTTGGCACTCTCAAGTGTCTATGCAAGGACCAATTATTTTTTCCCTGTAGTCGACTGCAGAGATGCAGCGAACATCACCATACACTCACTGTCACACCTCCAATGACGTTCAATGCTACAGTTTTGTCCTGGTACAGAAAGCAGCACCGTCAAGCGTGCCCCAGCATGACATTACCACAATGAGAAAAAAAGCCGAGTTATGCCCCCTAAACTATCCTTTCATCATGGTCCTTACCCGACAACTTTTGCACTGCACATGTGACATGAATATGAGCCCAATCTTGACTTCCCTCATAATGGATGCGCTAAAGTGAAATAACAAGAGAAGCTCAGGGAAAGATGGAGGCTTGAATCGATGAACATATCTCTAAAAACGATGTAGAACAGAGAATGTTGCAGGAGCTAACGTTTCGACAAGTGGACTTGTCTTCGTCAGGACGGCGACATCCTGACAAAGTTGCTGTCCTGACGCCGTTGCCTCGTCAGTTGCCATCCTGACGAAGACAAATCCACTTGTCGAAACATTGGCTCCTGCGACATTCCCTGTTCTACATCGTTTGTAGCTATCTGTTCATCTATTTAAGGTGACATAAGATATACCAATACATTTATTAAAAAGTCAAAACAACCATTTTATAATACTTCACCTCAAATTACCTGACATCCATCTAAAAAATTAGAAGGCCATGGTCACATGAGGGCACAATATTAAATAAAAGAATGTAATGTACAATACATTTCTAGCATGTCACAACCTACATCTATTTAGTAACATTAAAATGTCTTGTAATTACCTAAATAAAGACATCCAAAAGGCTAGATAAATTCACATTAATAAAATTTTTATGCAGTCAATCTGGGAATTCCACCACACTATGAAAACTATCAATAGAAGTGTTAGGGACATCCTACTCAAATAATGTATTTACTAACCCTAACATGACAGCCAGTTATCTAATATATTTAGACATTATTTACTGAATTTAATTTCTTCTGCAACAAAATATCGCACAAAAATTCCCAAGTAGCACACTGCACAAGCTCAGGCTGGCCCAAAATTTGCAACATAACTGTATCTCCCCTTAAAATAAATTACTATAAATCATCATAATCACAGGCCTGTTCGATGCCCACTGCAAAATGAAAGCCTCTCCCAGACATTTCCAATTTACTCTGTCCTGAGTGAGTTGGTTCCATTTTTTACCTGCAACCTTAATTTCATAGCTCCACCTGACTTTCTCTGCTAGGCTACATTTTTCATCCCTTCATAACCATTCAGTTGCTCTCACTGTCCATCTCATTTTCTTTCCTATGCATTACATGATCTGTACAGATGCATTTTTTCCCGTTGATGGTAAAAGAAGAAAAGAGTACGTCATCTACTTCTGTTTACTCTCCAATCCATTCTTCCCTCTTTCTAACTCTTAGTGTTATGCCTATCATTTTTCTTTCAACAGCCCCTTGCATAGTTCTTCCTTTCTTCTCAAGTTTCTTTGTTAGCCTCCATGTTTCTGAGACATATGTTAGTACCAGCAGAATGCAATGGTTTTATTTTTATACCTTCCACTTTAGGGCAGCGGTAAGTTGAAAAGGTACATATGGCATGTTTGTTAAAAGATATGCTTTGGTCATTTATGCAGTTTTTCTATCTTTCAAAGATTAAACCATATTAAACCCTGCTCTATTCAAAATGTGTGGTCATTTTGTGTATAAAGCCTGCTCAATGAAATTTTTCAATTGCAAGCAAACATCTTGTCTTGTTCTTTCATATGTCTCAGCTTTTGTTGTGTTTACTAAGTATCGAAGACAAATATCAAACTTTTTCATAGAGCCACCTGGTTTCACTAGACAAGACTTGCTAAAGAAGCAAAGCCAGCCTTGCAGCAAAATATATACGTCAGTGAGCAAGAACAGACTTTCCAGCTTGCACGTGTCACATAAATGTGCAAAGCAGACTTTGCAAGTTATGCACTGACCTGTGAACCCTCTAGGCACAATGCGGACCATAGGCATAACATCTGATGACAAGGACACATGCTGGAAGCCCAACTCAGTTGCACACTGCCCCACCAGAAGCTCATGCTCCTTGAACCTTAAAAAAAAATTGTAAATGACATTCTTTCCTGTGAAAGAAAGCTGAAAGATAATCAAGGCTAAATTAGCGCAGTTTTGCAAAAAGAAGGTGGTTCCAGGTGCAGCTCGAAGTGTTGGCTGACAAATCATCATGCAGCTTGCACAAACTGTGATTCAGTGGTTTAGAAGCCAACACTGGGGAACATCAATAAGCCGCAGCAGATAATGAAATGAGCTATTTGTATCGGTAGCAGAATACACATATAAGAGTACAGCACAAAAAAAAATTTGTTAAAGCCACTCTGATGATTTTCAAAGGTGCTTCAGTTTACTTTTTTTGTACCTTTAGTGTTTTTCTACTGCTTAATATAGAAAAATTGTAATAGCAACCATAACCCAACTACACAGGGTGTCTACCAAGCTGACATTGCTAAATTCCCTGAGATTTCCAGGTTTTCCCTGTGTATTTTTACAAAATTCCCTGAGTGGCACATAAGTTTTTCATGTCGATGAGGGTAGGCACCATGCGACCCAATGTCATCACAAGTAAGGATGTTGAGCTCTTTGAGGGTCAAAGAAAAAAAACGAAAAAATAAGAAAAAATAAAAGGAAATAAGCTTTCCCAGGCGCTCAATTCGCTAAATTGCGGATTTTGAATGTACGAAATGCGCAAGGTCGGAAAAACATTGTAAAAAGAATCACGAGCTGTATTTTGGTGTTAGCATTACTTACACCGTATTTACTCTAACCTAATGCACACGTTTTCTTTCGATAAAACGGGTCCAAAAATCGTGTGCGTGTTACAATCGAGTGCGAACGAACGACACTGTTACGATATCGAGGCGCGTAGGAAAATGGCCGCCTCCAACGCGCTTCCGGCGCTGCCGAACGGTCACTGCCGAAAAAATAAACTAGCGGCGCGGCGGTCTTTGGCGAGCAGTTTCTGTAGTTTCTATTTCACCGCCGGTCCCCCGCGCAAAGATGCCACGACGCACATGACGCGTAGGCTGATGATAATCGCCGCGCCAGCTTGGCCATTTTGCGGCCAACCGAAGTCCGAGATGCCCAGCCGCAAGAACTTTCAATAGCGTTTGCGGGTGGCCGTAACGGAAGAATAGATGTTTCCCATCGCCTTACGCAAAACGGCTCATCATCGCATTTCTCCCTCATATTCGTGCTGAGGCCGAGCCTCTCAGCCGTGCGCGCTGCTTGACGTCCGAGATTGCATCGCGGCAATCTCGGAGACCACGGCCCGACCATGCTTAGGCTTAGCTGCGCCAGCCTGCGCAGCACGCATGGCAGCATGCGTGAGGGAACTGCGATTGCACGGAGAAATGCAGCACTGCGAGTAAATGTTACCGCCGCTTGCACCCAGCTACGCCCGGCAACGTGCGGAAGTTTCATCGAGACGCAGGAGCTATGAATCGGCGCGCCGAACGTCTTCGAGACGCCGCGGATCAAGTGTAGCGGGAAAGTCACAGCACGGCCGTTCGAGGAACTGCAGTGGTTTAATGTTAGCGGTCCTTTTATTATGCGAGTGCGTTCATTACGCGAGTACGGCATCTGGCTTTATTATTGTGAGAAGGTTGATTACTAAGGACTTCCTTTTTTCGTGTCCCGAAAAATGAGTGTGCACTACAATCGATGTTTCACTTTTTTTGTCGCGGGAAACTGGTGCGCGCTACAATCGAGGGCGCGGTAGAATCGAGCAAATACTGCAAATTGTTCAACAGTATTTTAGAACGTGGCATTCCTTGAAAAACGGGTCTACGAACAGCGTCTTATCGCAGTCTGCGGACATAAAACGCATCTCTGTTCTCATCTTGGAGCAACGAGCTGTGTTGGCACATACACGGTATCTTCCCTGCGTGTGGCTGCCTTGGGCAGAGTAAACTCAGGAATCAAGAACAGCAAGAATCCCTCGTAAGCGTCGATAATTGATTGATTTGTGGGGTTTTACGTCACAAAACCAGCTATGATCGTGAGAGGCCGTAGTGGAGGACTCCATAAAATTTTGACCTCCCGGGATTCTTTAAGTGACATCGCACAGTACATGGGCCTCAAACATTTCGCCTCCATCGAAATGCAGCCGCTGCGGCCGGGATTCGATCCCGCGACCCTCGGATCATAAGCATCATAAGCGTCGATAATAAACAAGCTGAAAGCTACGCCATTAAAGATGAAAATCAACTTCCGCCGCCAGGGGTGCCGTGCCGATGAAGATAAACATCAAGTTTCACGCGCCTCCGTTGCAATGACGCTGAGAAGCCGAAACCACGAAATGGCGTTGCCCAGCGGCGTTGTCGCAGACCGCACGACGCGCCCAGGCGAGAAATAAGTTCTATTTATCTCCGCAAGAAAGCAAAGCCCTACCCAAACCACACGTACGCGGTACAACGCGTCACCGATTGGCGGGTTGAATCGGGGCCGCGTCCTCTCCCTAAGGAGAGGGCACGCAGCTTCGTGTAGCCGCATGTCCTCTACCTCCGCACAGTCTTTTCCACAATATGTGTGGAAAAGAGTGCGTGCAAGGAAACGCACAACAACGCTCGGCGCACACACGGGCCGTGTGTGCGCCGTAGCGCGTCGAGACACATACAGCGGACTTTACACAGAACAAGACGCGACAAGCAAAGCCAATAATAATAAAAAAAAAAAAAGCAGCCGATTCGCGCGACGGAGAGCGACGAGGAGAGGGGGGGGAGGGGACTCACTCCTTCAGTTACTGCGGGTTGCGCTATAAACTAAATCGCAAGGTGCATTGTTAGAGCCGGCGTTACCGGGACTTTCGTACTTGAGCCGATTTTCCCTGACAGAAGCCCAAATTTCCTGAGTTTTCCCTGAGATTTTCCAGACTAATGATATTCCCTGAGATTTCCCGGTTTTCCCGGTTTTCCCTGTTGTAGACACGCTGCTACAGTTAAACCTTGATATGATAAATTTATGAAAATCAGCAATTTACTTTGTTATATAGAAACTTCGTTACATAGAAATTCCGCTTTTTATGCAAAGTGTTGTTGGCAAATGATCTTTTTTTTACACAGTACAAGAATGCTCGAATAACAGTGCAGTATGAAAAAACTAATTCAAGTTAAGTTTTAAAAAATTTATCTTTGTTGTAGTGGAGATCCAGTGACCATGGCTTTATAATATGGTGTCAAAGTCCTTATAACGGCAGCTAAACATTATGCGTTAAAACAGAAGAAACACAGGCCCAATGCACTGCAGAAATAAGTGTGCAGAAGTGCAGCTATCATGCACATTCTGCCGTGGTGGCTTGTCTTTAAAACGTACAGTGTTATGCAGATTGAGAGGGTGATGCTGATGTTAACATGTTCATTGAACAGACATCTTGAATGCACAACAGTGATGAACTTGGAACATGTCAGCACCCGTTTGCTGAACTTTTACAAAATAAGCGAAAGCTCCTCGCCATAAGTGTGTGCACAACCGGGGGCAGGGGTGCTAATATTGAACACCTGGTATTCAGCCAAATTATTGGCTATTACCTTTATCTTTACCATGTTCATTTTTTTTTCCTACTTAAAAGCTTCCTCAGTTTAGGTCATCAATCAATAATTTGTTGTATCTAGTCGCCATCATTGGTAAAGAGCACAACGTCGACTGCAGAGTGCAAATCACCGAGATATTCTTCCTCAATTTTATTTGCCTTCTTTTCCAAGTCTAGTTATTCAAACACTTCTTCCAATCATACAGTGAAGAATGTTGGAGAGATTGCATCTCCTTGCCCAACCCCTTTTTTAATTGTAATTATTTTGCTTTCCTCGTGGAAAGGGAGGGTATGTGCAGAATCTTTGTAGGCGTTACGTGTTTCAGTAGCATGTATCCTCCACCTTTCCTCTTCTACCAAGAACACCGACCGTTCTGTCCCTTACATCATCATCATCAGCCTGTTTAGGTCCACTGCAGGACGAAGGCCTCTCCCAACGATTTCCAATCCACCCTATCCTGAGCGAGTTGGTTCCACTTTATGCCCGCAAACTTTTTAATTTCATCGCTCCATCTAAGCTTCTGCCTGCCTCTGTTGCGTTTTCCCTCTCTTGGTATGCATTCCGTTGCTCTTACAGTCCATCTGTTATCTTTCCTCCTCATGACAAGTCCTGCCCAGGTCCACTTCTTTCTTTTAATTGATATAATAATATCGGATACTCCTGTCTGTTCTCTGATCCATTCTGCTCATTTTTTATCTCTTAGCGTTACCCCTATCATTTTTCTTTCCATTGCACGTTGCGCGCTCCTTAGTTTCATCTCTAGTTTTTTCGTTATGCTCCACGTTTCTGCACCGTACGTTAGTACTGGGAGAATACAGTGATTGAATACTTTTCGCTTTAGTGAGAGCAGTAAGTTTCCAGTCATGATTTCGTAATGCCTTCCGAATGCGCTCCAGCCCATCCTTATTCTACGGAGAATTTCTTTTTCATGGTCAGGAGTTCCTGTTATTAACTGTACCAGGTATACATATTCGCTTATGCATTGTAAGGGTTCATTGTCGATTTTAAATTCCTGTTCCTTAGCTAGGCTATTGAGCATAACTTTGGTCTTTTGCGTATTCATTTTTAACCCAATTTTAATACTTTCCCTGTTTAGGTCATCAATCATGTTTTGTAGTTCGTCTCCGTCATTGCTAAAGAGTACAATGTCGTCTGCAAATCTTAAATTGCTGAGATATTCTCCATCTATTCGAATTCCCTTGTCTTCCCAGTCTAGACGTTTAAAGATTTCCTCTAAACATGCAGTGAATAGCATCGGGGATATCGTATCTCCCTGTCTCACACCTCTCCCGATCGGGATTTCTCTGCTTCTCTCATGTAGGAGTAGTGTGGCTGTGCAATCTTTGTATATGTTGTATATGGTTTTCACGTATACGCCAGGTACTCCTTGTAAGCCTGCCGCTAGCAAGGCGCGTTTATTATTATTTTTTTTTTATAACACTCGGCGACGGGCGACGTCGGTCAATGGGGCGCGTTTCGCGGCATTGGCTTTTCGTTTGTCGTTCCCCGGCCGTATCTGTTATTCATTTTCTTTACTTTCTTCATATGTGTCTTCCGCGTCTTCTGGGGACACGGGCACCCCGCTGCGGGACTAAGAGGCGGGATGCTTGGACAGTGGTCGCGGCAGGGACGCAGGCGGACCCCGGATGGCCTCCTGCGGCGCTCCAGGTGTACGTGTATACACGACCTTGTGAGCGCCCGCGCGCGCAAGGGCGGTGGATCGGAAAGCGGTGCTTCCGAAATTGACGGACGAGCTGATATGGTGGCCCGTCCCCAATTCTCCGCACCGCGGAGAGACAAAGCTTCCACCCCTCTTGCCTGAACGGAGGCCCGGGTGGGCCCCTTTGTGCGTGAGCACGCAGCAAACCGCACCTCGGGCGTCATTACGACGACCTGGGGCGGCTACGCTGAATGTGGCGTCGGCATGCAACATGCCGGTGGTGACGGCCCTGGAGACTCGCGAACCGTTAGTTGTTCGCCGTCGGAAATGCCTGTTTTTGGTCACTGGGCTGTGGCCCGCGCGTGCCGCGGGATGGCTTTGGTTCAAGCGTTCCTTCCTCGCTCGCCGTGGGGTAGCATGCGTCTAAGCACAGCGGGGTGCCGATTAAACGGGTCTGAGTAAGAGCCAGTACGGCTCGGCTTGTTGGAGATAACCAGAAGCACACGCGCGCGGACGGTCCAACTTCTCCATGGGAAGGTTTTCTTCGGATAATGACTCTTTCGGGCGAATCTTTTGGGCGCCTCCTCGTTTCCGGTAACTGCGCCCGATCAGACGCGACACGTGCGCAAGTAACGCGTTTCACGTGCGCCATATCTTTGCCATCGCCCTTCGACCTTGGGTGGCATTGCTTACTTTTATGTATGTGTTGTTTAGTGCTGATGTATGTGTTTTTTTTTATTATTGTACAAACATACCCCTCTCACCGTCAACAGCCTGGGTGGTGATTTCACCAATTGGACCACCCCAATTGAGGAGGCGGGACAAAAGGTGGAATCGCTGCCCAATGCCAGAGCGAAGTGAAGATGATTCGCCGGCTGAGACGTTAAGGCGGAGCGGTTGTGGTAATAAAGATGGCTCCGCCATGGGACGGGGCAGGCTGAACGGGGGGAAAAAGTGCTACGCACTGCCGGCTACGCCGAAGTAGGGTCGCCCTACGTATAGTTCAGCTTCAACTTTATTTTTATGTACCAGTCAACTCCTTGTATTCCCTTTTTGTATACTATACTGTAAATACAAGTTTTCATTCCCTTTTTAAACTGGAGTCTCTGAGCCTCCTCTTCAATTGCTACACGTTTGCCCGCGAGCCTATCGCCGCCATACCAGCGGCAGCCAGCTCCATCCCAACTCGCCCATACCGTTTCGGACGGTGCGTTTAGGACGCCGAGCGGGGAGCTGGAATCCCGGAGAAGGACCTTCGGCACCACGGTCACAACTTTACTCTCCTTGTCGACGCAGAGCTTCTAGAACTGCTTGTATTTCTATGGAGTCAAATGCTTTCTCGTAGTCGATAAACGCCATATAAAGAGGTTTGTTATATTCCGCGTACTTCTCAATTACTAGGTTGATAGCGTGGCTGTGGTCCATCGTCGAGTAACCTTTCCTAAAACCAGCTTGTTCTCTCGGTTGGTTAAAGTCGAGGGCTTCTCTTATCCTCGTAGAAATTACTTTTGTAAATAGCTTGTATATTACTGGGAGTAGGCTAATTGGTCTGTAATTCTTTAACTCCTTTATGTCACCTTTCTTGTGGATAAGGATTATATTAGCATCATCAGAGCAAGGGTCAAGAGGAAAAAGTACTTAATTCATGGGGTATGTTATCTTTAATACCCACCATTAAAAAGCTGCTAGCAGAGCTTCAAAGAGTGGAAACGGCTCAACTACTACTACTACTACTACTACTACTACTACTACTAATGATGATGATGATGATGACAGCCATAACAACATCAATTCTGACATGTGTACATATACAACAATGTATCATTCCAGTGAGATGATACAAAAGTAAACAGACAAAGCGTGTTTTCTGACTAGGGTAGCATAATCAAGACAAGAGCCAGACATACTGCCAACAGCAGAGACAACCTCATCAAACAACACTGGCCAAGATTATGATGATCATACTTATCTGTATAGGGCATATTCAAACAAATTAACCAAGGAACTGAAGCTTTTTTTTCAATAACATAATCTATCCATGCTCTGCTAACAGACTGTTTTGATGCCACAAACAAAAATATAGTTATCATACTTACGTATATGAATGAAGCAAGGCTACAGCCAGGCTTTTGATTCCCAGACTTAACACCTTCTGTAAGTCAGCCTTCAGTCTTTGAATGTCAAGATGCTTAACAATGGTCACCTACACATTGATAAAATAACACACACTACAATACGCAGTCTCTCACAACTTCTGTTGCTAAATCTTTACCAATCAAATGAACAGCGTGAACATAAAAGCATTGTGAGAAGCAATTCATGAAGAACACAAAGGATCTTCAAAGTTTCAGTGATATGAATCAAAAGACCTTTCTAGCTATACAAGTGCTGCTTAGGCAAGTAAACTGCATTTCAGTGCACCCATGTATTAAGCCCTAGTGGGTTCAGCCAATACATAATCCATCAAAACAATCATTTTTAACTTTTTAAAGCTTAAAATTATGGCACATTTCAATAAACATGAAGAAAAGTGTAACCGAAGTCAGTCTTACTCTGATTCTTTCAAAGCCCATGTTTTCTGAGGTGCTCACCAATCAAAATTGACATTCGGTATACTAATTTTACATTCAGAAGTAAGAATCTCAATATTTCTGTCATTACCATAATTACCTTTTCATGTGTGCTGCCTGAGCATTGTGGTGTGTCCAGATCTAAACAGCAATCATCTCGACACAAAACGACTCGTTCATCTGCCTCTATTACGCAGTCATAGAGCACTTCAGGCTTGGTGCAGGTCTGTTAAGGGCATGAAAAAGAAAAGTCTTAGATTTCTCCAAGGACAGATCATTGATAGATATTGATGCATCAGACAACTTTAATCAAAGTAAGGCTTTATTTATATTGGTAGCAAATATTACAGTAAACATCAGCTTGTTGTTACTAAGTAGCCTCAGGTCAATGTCAGCTCCTGGTGACACCACGAGTACATGAATGCTAGTGAGGTCTATATACAACTCACCAACACATTTCCCTGTTACCTGAGGGATACTATGCAACCATCCCAAGTACGGACAACCTTATCTTGTACCTTCTACTTTGGCTAGCATCCAGTTTACATTCGCTTAAATCAGCAGTGCACATCACCAAAACAGCCTGCACGTCACCAAAACAAATATGTTTTAGTTTCAGGATGCTAAAAAAAAGTTAATTCTTCTTCTAGTCCATGCACTAGTGTCAGAGAGTATTAAAAAGCAAGCATTTTTAGTTAATATTACCACAACATCAATGGCCCCACCACAGTGGCCTAGTGGTTACGGCACTCGGCTGCCAATCTGAAGGACACGGGATCAAATCCCCACCGCTGCAACTGCTATTCGATGGAGGCAAAATGTTGAGGCCCGTGTACTGTGCGATGTTAGCGTGTTGTAAAGAACCCCAGGCAGTAAAAATTTCCGCAGCCCTCCACCACAGCGTCTCTCATAATCATAGCTGGTTTTGGGACATAAAAGCCCAGAAATCAATCACCATGACATCAATGATTCGTACCCATACACCATCACAGGAAAAGCCAGAACATTAGCCTGACAAATTTTAGTTTTATGGCTAACCTTCTCATCTTTCATAACCTTTAAAAGTTTACAATCTTTAAATGAATCTTCTCTTCCCCCCCCCCCCCCCCTGTTGACATAACTGTAGTCTTTTTATGTTTACTAAAAGCCAACTCTCTGCTTTCTTCTTTTACTGTCACAATGAGCACCTTTATTTTAATTCATTTACACTTCCCACCACTGAAGTTGTATAATCTGCATACCATAAGTTGTCTATGGTTCCTTAATCCCTCCCTTCTATACCCTCATCTTCCAAGTGACAGTCTCCGAGTATATATTGTGTATAAATAAAATAAACATAGAGAAGAAAATATACCTTGCCTGAAGCCTTGTTAAATGATAAACCAATTCATCTTAACATCTGTCTTAATATCTCTTGTTTTTCATAAATGTTCTTTAGCAGAATAGACCTTTCTAGAAATCAAAGGGTTACTCCTCACCCTGGTGGAGAGACACAAGGTCTCGTGGGAGAACAAAGCGCTAGGCCAACCTAGCCTCACCGCCAATGCCAAACTGCCCACAGAGAGCTTTTCACTGCCACAGTGTGCTGTGGTTAACACAAATGCTTCTTTAATTGTTTGTGCTGTGACACTAATGCATCCTAAACTACCATGCACCTTTCTTTTCCTATGCATTTTGTCCTGCTGAACTTTTCAACACTGCAATAATGAACGTTTGCTACTACACAATAAATATTGATTTGGTTGCATTCACCAGCTTTCAACACTTGTCCTGCACCTTCTCCACAGTCCTGCCCTAAGTTGTGCATTTGTCAAATGTGCAAATAGCTTCACAATGTCAATGATGCCTATGACCGCAGTCAAGGTGCTCAATTACAATGTGTTACAATGTGTAGGCTACTATCGAATAGGTCTAGATTGAATGAGATCGCACTCAAGAGTGTGTTTATGTAGAAGCTTCGGATGTGAATCGAAGTGCAACTCAAACTTTGGTTGATTGATCACAAGTGAAATGGCCTGTATGACAGCTTTCCATCATTTCCACATGAGAGATAGATACTGGCCCTCTGTCTACCACTGCTACACTGTTTCATAAGAAAAAGAAAGCTTTTTTAAACTTAGATATCCTTTACAAAGACACCAAGAGATTAGCAAAAACAATTAAGTTCTGGAGCTTTATGAGCCACAACAGTGACATCATTATGAGGCATGCCATAGTGGGGAGCTCCGGATTTAATTCAACCACCAACAGTGTTTTAATGAGCAGTTAAATCTAGGTACACGGGTGTTTCCCATTTCACCCCTACTGAAATGCAGCTACCATGGTGTATTTATATAGTGTATTTATTGCCTGTAGGCATGTTTGCCACTTTTATCTTGAAGTTATCTGTGCTATATATAGCGATGCATATATCCTAACTCAAATTTGTATCTGTACTCATGTGCTTTCTTTGTGTCTGCAAGTCGTTAAAACACTAACGCTTGTTTGATGTACTTGTATTTTGAATGTGATAATTCACAACTGTTAGCATTGTCTGTTTGCCCTTCCTGTTATAATCCCATCAGGGATTGACAGTATGGTTAATAAATAAATAAATAATAAATAAATAAATAAATAAATAAATAAATAAATAATGAATGAATGAATGAATGAATGAATGAATGAATGAATGAATAAATAAATAAATAAATTGTTGTTTGTGGGGTTTTACGTCCCAAAACCAGTTCTGATTATGAGAGACGCCGTAGTGGAGGGCTCCAGAAATTTCGACCGCCTGGGGTTCTTTAACGTGCACTGACATCGCACAGCACACGGGCCTCAACATTTCGCCTCCATCGAAATGCAGCCGCCGCAGCCGGGATTCGATCCCGCAACCCTCGGATCAGCAGCCGAGTACCTTAGCCACTAGACCACCATGGCGGGGCAAATGAATAAATAAATAAATAATAATAAATAAATAAATTGAACTTGCACCCTAATGCTTAGCAGTGCGATATATCACAGTGCCAGAATATTTAGCAGCACTATGAAAATGCTTACTCTACTCAACCAACTGGAAATATCTGCAACAGATCCTTTTTAAGTTTCTTTCATTATGAAACTGTTATGAGGCTTTCATTACGAAACAATAGAAGTAACAGGAGCAAGGGTGCTTTTTTTCAGAAGTATGGAGGGACATCTCAGATGTAAACCAAAATGACGATAGTATAATCGCTCGCTGTTACAAACTGCTTAAAATATACACTTAGCAAAAATGCTCTTCAGTATGTCCAGTTAGTTCATTCATGGCCTTTTTTTTTCACGGAGTAATACATTTGGCAGGAACAAATGTGTTTTTTCAACAGCACTGAGCAGAATACTACATGTAAAGTTAATTTACAACAATACAATTGCTCAGTGCTACAAAGCATTACAGCTTAAAAAATAACAGTATAATTGTCTACCGCAATAAAGAACTACAGATTAAAATATAAAGCAGACTGGTTGTAATGCTCAATGTCATCCATATGGGCATTCTTACAAGCTACATTGTATTGCCAAAAACTTTGCTACTAAAGGAGTCATAAAAGCTTTACAAAGACATGCCAAAATTCAACTTACAGTCACAAAGCAGGTACGACAAAATACCATGAAGCAGTCATTGGTTGCTCCAGTGAAATAAAAGAAAGATGATATACTCATTTTAAGTGGTGTAGTACTGTGCTTTGACTAAGCGCGTAGGCTGTACACATGCCAGCACTCAAATCCACCGTATGAAGGTACCAATGGCTCATGCCTATTGCATGCAGCGTCAAATGTGCAAAGTGGCTAATATGCAGCATTCCAAACACTCTTTATTAATGCAAAAAATACTCCGTGGTCCACCTAAAACCATTTTTATGCAGTGCAATTTTTTCTAGAAATAATGAACGTGTGTTGCACAGTAACCCATGGCAACATTATAACAGGGATTTTGCTGGTGCAGGAAATATTAGCAATCCCATAATAGTGTCCTAACAAATAGCAAATCAGAAAAAAGCGCTGCTGCAATGTAAAGCAACTGGAGAGAACGTGCCAGCTGACTACTCCCTGCATCACACAACTATGCACAGCCACCCTCCTCCTTGAGACGTAATGAGTACCCTTGCAGGCACACACAATTAAGGAGCCAAAGTTGTACTTCCTCGCCTTGCACCTGCACTGTGAACAATATTTAAAACAGGGTTATCAAAGGCACTCCTTTGACAAAGCATCCGCGTGACTGCACACATGACACACTAGAATGTGTGTCATGTGTGCAAGGAGACACAACTCTGCTGGCCGGTGGTGGCCAGTACCTCGGCTCCCAATGCTGGTTTGCAACAGCTGCTCATGGCATGCAAAAATTTTTAGAAAGGTCTATTATGAAGTTTTTAGACATTCTAATTTTCAAAAGATACATGCAGAGCCTGGTGTGGTCAGCCGAACCAAAAGGTTCTCTATAATCAATGAAACAAAAGCACAAAGGTTTTTGCCCTTTTGTTTTGTCGGCATTCTTTGCAATGGGATTCTTTGCAAGTTTCCATCAGCAATCTCATGTTTGTGATGTGTTCTCTAGTGCTACACTCTTTACTGAACCTCTCTATCGCTAACTTTCTTTGTATGGTTGTAACCTTTGCTGTAATAATTAATGTGACAGTTTACTGACATGAGATTTTGGGCAATGGTTTTGTAGTGTGAACATTCTTCTGGGTCTCCTCTTTTTAAGCTCAGTGAAGTAGAAAATGTATGAAACAGATGTAATTTAGAAAGTGTAAAGTGGCATTTTATGCACACAAAAGATGGCCAATTCTTCTTTGCGACGACAAAAGGACATTGGACATACATCAGATAGAAAAACATCTGAAATGATGGAAAGATGAACCATCATAGAAGTTTTCCTAGAAATAACCAAATCTGAAGAAAAAGAAAGTGTGACAGCTCTAATGCACCATGTGGGAATCTATGTGTGATAAAGCTTGGTCACATCCTTATCTTCTACCCAATGCTCAGTCGTGCATGACATGTCTATTGCTCATCACATCAGTGCCTCTCATGCCCGCAATCTGTCACCATGGAGAACGCTGGGGGCTATGATCTTAAAAGCTTTATTTCTTGATGGCAGCTATGCTCAGTGTCGGTGTTCACTATGCACTACTTTGCTGCACCCTTTCCAGATAGATATAATCATCATCATCAAGATAATAAAAGAGCATGGAGAAAGGAAATGTAGCTGGTGCTGGCATGGTGGTTGTTTAGTGACTAGAGTATCACTACTGCTGTGTTGAAGAACAGATTTTTAATTTTTCAATCAGGCACCCAGGTACAAGTTTATTTTTAAATGTGACCTCCTGGGGAGGGAAGAGGCAGCAGCCGAAGTCACATCTATAAAAACATGGCAACAAGTCATTCATTTTCATTTTTGTCCTATGAATCTCCCTCTCTGAGCACTCCTGAGGCATGCTATTTTGACTGGATCAGCTATCATGAACGTAAAATGTACACATTTATATGTTCAAACTCATATGTGACTGAGGGCTCAAGAAAATTAGTTGTTGTGCAAGTGGCGTAAATGAGGATACTGCGACTTACTAGGTGGCAGTGGTAAAAGCGTTGATGAGAATCATCTTAAGAGGGGGTTGGGCAAGTCTGGTGCTGACCCATTGATTCCTGGTCATTGATTAAAGGACTAGGAAACAGGTTCTGGTGGAAGTCACCATGAGGGGGTATGAACTAGAGGAGCTTGTGTGCCCCAGCCATCCTCCCTACCCCATCTGACCCAAACTTGGGAGCCATGATCAAGACTGAGTGGCACGAAGGCTCCCACTGCTCTTCGTTATTGATAATTTGGCTTGCGGGCACACAATCAGGATTGGCCAACATTGTTGTAGGTTTGCTCTCTGGGAGCAAAACTTATCTCTGCTGCTATAAACTTCAGGGCAGAGAAACAACATGTAGTATATGACAATTTTGACTTTTCATGAAAGAATTGTGGACTTGGGGTAGTTAGTCCAGACAGTGTGTATTTATTTCATGTTCTGTTACCATGCGATCCCTAATAAAGAACTGTGTGCTTCTAGCTGAGAAGGGCTTCTCTGATCAAGGGCTACCCCTGAGTTTGCATGATTACTAAGGTGAACTGCCACGATGGTACCAAGATTCCACCTTCAGTGAACTTAGAAAAGGAATGCCACATGTAGAGCAAAATACAGGTGTACGAAGAAGTAAGCAAATCAACATCTCCACTACAGCAGAGATTTTCTGCATTGTTCAAGTGTTTATATAAACAGACTTTCAATGATGCTTTGACTTTTAAGTATATCACTGGGTATATTTAGGGTTGCTCATTTTCAGGTAAAACCAGATTTTACCCAATTCTTACACCCCGAACATGTTAGGGTAAAGTCGTGTTGAACTTCATTTTCTCCCAAATTTCAGTACCACATACCAACCAATTTTTTATGCTGCATGGAGTTTGCTGTACACAAGTACTGGCTAACACGTGTTGGGACAACAAAATTAGATTCTGTTGGCTTAGGTAAATGCCAGTGATGTATACTTCATTCGCAAGCTGTGTGCAAGTACTACAGATGCCGCACAAATATAATTTGCAAACTTAAATTTATCAATTTAGCACTTCAAAAACCCAAACTTCAGAATCATTCTACAAAAAACCCAATTTCTCTGCGATTATCACCTTAAAAAATAGCACTCGACTTCTACACCCTGAATTTAACAAAATATAAAGCCCAAAAATGAACAGCCCTATCACTGGTCAATCCTGATCAATGTGCAAATAGGGCACACTGAGAATAACAGAGGCAGGGATGTAGCAGTCAACCAAGAACTTCATTTGCAGAGGCAGTGTATAAAGGTATTTAAAGCTATGTGCAATCCACCACCATGATCAGTAGTAGCGAGGTGCCATCCAAAAATTCACAAGTGCCCAAGCTCAGGTGCACATGCCTCGTTAAGCCTGTGAATTGTATGGTGTGTTGCACTAAAATATGTTCTAACACTACACCAACGGCAGGGCACATACACATTTCCAAAAATCACAAGGAAGTAAAATTTTAAAATTTCGCATGCCCACTGCATGCTTCATCATCATCATCATCAGCCTGTTTAGGTCCACTACAGGACGAAGGCCTCTCCCAACGATTTCCAATCCACCCTATCCTGAGCGAGTTGGTTCCACTTTATGCCCGCAAACATTTTAATTTCATCGCTCCATCTAACCTTTTGCCTGCCTCTGTTGCGTTTTCCCTCTCTTGGTATATATTCTGTCGCTCTTACTGTCCATCTGTTATCTTTCTTCCTCATGACATGTCCTGCCCAGGTCCACTTCTTTCTTTTAATTGATATAATAATATTGGCTACTCCTGTCTGTTCTCTGATCCATTCCGCTCGTTTTTTATCTCTTAGCGTTACCCCTATCATTTTTTTTTCCATTGCACGTTGCGTGCTCCCTTAGTTTCATCTCTAGCTTTTTCGTTATCCTCCACGTTTCTGCACCGTACGTTAGTACTGGGAGAATACAGTGATTGAATACTTTTCGCTTTAGTGAGAGCAGTAAGTTTCTAGTCATGATTTTGTAATGCCTTCCGAATGCGCTCCAGCCCATCCTTATTCTACGGAGAATTTCGTTTACATGGGTAGGAGTTCCTGTTATTAACTGTCCCAGGTATACGTATTCGTTTACACTTTGTAAGGGTTCATTGTTGATTTTAAATTCCTGTTCCTTAGCTAGGCTATTGAGCATAACTTTGGTCTTTTGCCTATTCATTTTTAATCCAATTTTAATACTTTCCCTGTTCAGGTCATCAATCACGTTTTGTAGCTCGTCTCTATCATTGCTAAAGAGCACAATGTCGTCTGCAAATCTTAAATTGCTTAGATATTCTCCGTCGATTCGAATTCCCTTTTCTTCCCAGTCTCGACATTTAAACACCTCTAAACATGCAGTGAATAGCATCGGGGATATCGTATCTCCCTGTCTCACACCTCTCCAAATCGGGATTTCTCTGCTTCTCTCATGTAGGAGTAGTGTGGCTGTGCAATCTTTGCATGCTTACTTATTATTTACTCCACAAAAGGATCCCCTGCTTCTATGGGTACACCCTGACTATGAAGATATGCGAATAATAAAACTACCACAAATAGTTAGCCTTTGAAACTTGTAGGTTACACTATCAACACATGAAAAAATGTGTATCTGTACATTTGTATTAAATATCCACACCTAGAAAAGTGCATTACTATACCTGTAGATACATGCTCATTAACTTATTCACTTAGAATGACCAAAGAGTGGGCTTCCTGGTAGGGATCAATTATGAAAGAAGGTAAAGTGTGCAAACACTTTCTCTTCCCTTGTGCCCATGTTTGCACACCTTAGCTTCTCTTATAATTATTCTTTTGTTGTTGTGTGGGGTTTAACGTCTCAAAACCACCTCTGGTTATGACAGACACCGTAGTGGAGGGCTCCAGAAATTTTGACCACCTGGGGTTCTTTAACGTGCACTGACATCGCACAGCACACGGGCCTCAACATTTCGCCTCCATCGAAATGCAGCCGCCGCTGCCGGGATTCGATCCCGCGACCCTCGGATCAGCAGCTGAGTACCATAGCCACTAGACCACCGTGGCGGGGCGTATAATTATTCTTTTACTGGCATGTGCGTCTTACACGTGATAACAGTAAGTGCTGTGATAACATGGACCTCCCTGTCCTAAAGAACTTGTTGGACAATTTGTACTCTGAAGGCACAAAAGGACAGACACGAAGACATCCATACAAACACCGATACACAAGAAGGGCTAGCAAGAAGAGCACCTGTGCTCCTTTTTATTTGTGTATGCTCATCTTTCTCCTCCGAGTACATATTTTTTCACATCTGTCATTCCATGGTCACTCTTTATTCCTGTTTATCCACTGTTTGCTCCAGTTTCTTTATGATACTATGGGTGGCACTAAAACCTGCACTACATGTCTTCAGGAAGCAGAAAAACTGAGAGCAGAAGCATGCTTAAAACAATATGTACTCTAACAACAGAAGTCTCATCAATCATCCTTTGGAAGAAAATGTTCAATGAGACAGGAGCTCCTGGCTACATGCAAGCTTTAAAGTACTTCAATATGTGCTTCAAGAACATAAGAGAAAGTGTTTTTTCATCTATCCTTGAAACCTTTGCAGCTTCCGGGTCTGAATATTTGGAAGTATTTTCCCTTGGCCTACATACAGATATTCTAACTATGCTTGATATCTTTGCTTTCTCTTGGCCTACATACAGATATTCTGACTATGCTCGATACCTTTATGAAAGCCCAAGTGCACATAAGAATGTTTCTGCCTTTTTGTAATAAAAAATATTGATACAAGCATTTATTGGTTGACTTTTATTTGTATAATCACTGTACTTTATTTATTACTTTTCTGATGTTGGTTTTTTGTCTGGTATCCTCATGTACTATTGAATGTTACTTTTTTTCGTGAATGTTATGTATCATGTATTGTGATGTGAAACCTCCCTGTAATGACCTTAAGCACGAGATTGACAGTATCAAATAAATAAATAAATAAATAAAGATGACTGCAGCAATTAGTATTTCTTAAAATATTCTTACAATACTGTCACATGTTCAATAAATTCTGCAGTGAAAGGGAAAATTAGCATACACCCGTTTGTAGCACCCCCCAAGGCTATAAGGAAATCCTTACGGATTTCTCAGAAATGAAAGCTTCCTAGGTGCCGAAAAATTCGTCCTAGTCCGGGGTTCGAACCCTGGGACCAACGAATGCCTGGGGCACTCGTTCTGCCAAGTGAGCTAACCAGGAGGCTTGCGATTGACAGCACGAAGGCAAATCCGTCGACAACTCGAAGCACATGGGCATGAATATGGCAAATGTGTTCTGCAGAAACCCGCAAGGTGGAGTGACATTTAAGAAAAGGAAAATTAGCATCCAACCGTTTGTAGCACCAAGGCTACAAGGAAATCCTTACAGATTTCTCAGAAATGAACGCTTCCTAGGTGTGAATATGGCCTGATGAAGAACAGCCTTTATGACTTGTATTGACTGTATTGGCACATCACTAGTATGAAACCACCCCGTTAAAAAGGAAAGTGAAAGTGGGTCTTTAAGGCAACCATATTAAATCATATTCATTGTATTCCAAGGCACCACGATACTCTGTTCAGGGTTCTTGATGCCAGTGCTTTTACTTAGGACAACAATACGAAAATGTTGAAAATTCATGTCAGTACTCCTTTAATTATTTTGCACACCTAAGGCAAAGAAATAAAGGCTTAACATTCTAAAGCTAAATAACGGGCAATGAGGCATGCCTAGTGTAAGACCCTGGATAAATTTTGAGCTCCCGGTTTAAAGGAGTACTGACACAAATTTTCGACATCCTCGTATTATTGCTGTAAATGAAAGCACTGGCGTGGATAACCCCAAAAAGAGTATCATGGTGCCTCGCAAGGCAATGAATATATTTTTAATACGGCTTCCATAAAAGCCCACTTTCGGTTTCGATTTTGAGGGGGTGGTTTCCTAGTGACGTATCAACACAGTCGGACGAAGTCTGAGTCACGTAGGGATAGAAATTCGTGATAGCGTCGCTGCAACTCCGTCGTCTGTGGTCAATTACACGTGGGGAACGCAAACAACGACAATTTCACGGTCGTCCAGTGACTCTGATAGCGATTTCGGCTATTTTAAATAGACTGCGCTCATACGTCATCGTAGTGTCCATTGCGCTAGGACTGGCTTGCAGTGCCTGGGTGACGAAAACTTTAAAACCAAACTAAAGTATTTTGTACGTGTTTCCTGGCTTTCGTGTGCGGAGGGCGTTAACAATACATGGCTAGAAAACGAAAAATGCACATTTTGAGCCGCCGCAAAATCGTGTCAGTACTCCTTTAAATATTTACCCAAGAAGGGGTACACCAGTACTCCCACATTTTATTCCCATTTAAATACAGGAGCTTTCAGCCTCACTTCCCAGCCGCAGAATACCATGGCCAGAGCGCCACTATAAGAGATACAGAAAAAAAAAAAAGAATAGAAGTTTACCATGATCAACGTCTAACAAATAGAGTGTTTCCTGTTACTCATGAAACAACACCTGGAAAGCATTAATGTCAGTGTACTCTGTTCAGTTTGCTGTACTGCCTAACAGCTCCTTGTCTATAACAACTGCAAGAGGTACAACTCCCCTATGTTGCCTCAGCCAAACAGACCAAAAACTGAGTATGGGACTCATACTCACTTTCTTAAATAAATAAGAATATACTTATGCTTCCATAGTGCTGCAAAAACAGGACTCGATCTTTAGTAGACAGAAAAACATACACAATGACGAACAAAAAGGGCATGAATTGTCTCATTAAATACCCTTTTGAACCTCTTCACAACTTCTTTTCTCTGCTATATTTTCCCACCCATTATGCTGGCTGCTTTGTTCATGGATATTAGGTGCACTAAACTAAACTAAATGGGTAGGCTGACGTGGAGGCATTAAAAAAAAAATGTGTGTGTGTATATTCCTCTCAGTGCAAATTATGATGAACTGTCTGTAAATGTGTAAAACTTACTCAACGTTATTCCAAGGTGTTCAATATTCCAATTTATGAAAGAAAAGGTGGTCCACACAGTGAAGATAGAAGAAAGGGCACTTGTGTTCATGTGTTCAGACTGGAGTTGGCAATCTTTGAGACCTGTCTTGGCCTGCTGGTGTTGTGCACACACGGTTACCATTTTCGTTCCCCAGGCACGCATTTTAGCGAGACTGCTCGAAGCGGTGAGCAGTAAACCAGAATGGTGGTCTAGTACATCTAAGTCCTGTTGTATCTAAAGAATGCTTTAGAAATTGATAAGTGCCAACAGATATTGAAAATTGCTCAATATATCCAGGTAATTTCCACCAGTGTCACCTTTCACAAGAGCGTGTTGTCAGCATCACGTGTATGCTTTTAACCTCATGAAGTTAATACAATCAGCTGTAGTTCCATACACATTTTAAACAGAACGCATGACTGTCCCAGCTAGGTGGGCCACATGATAACAGACTGTATTATCTTTGTAACCCTAATATGAGAGGATAAGCCCAATGAGCCATTATGCAGGTCATTTCATGATAAACTTGTGCTTTGCAAAGGTCTTTGACTGTAGAGAACCTGCTTGCTAATGTTTGAATAGAATAGTCAACTCAGTGCACAATTTATGAATTACTGCACCTCACTTGTTACAAAACGCAACTGGTATAATAACAGCGTTGCCACTAGATACGGTGTATATAAATTTGCTTAATCTCATTTTTTTATTTATTTGTTTGTTTATTACTTTTGTTTATGAGCTGTTGGATTACCTACAAATATAGCAACCTTATCACAAATTGGGTACACATCTTAATTCAAAATGCCATATCTGTTATTAATGTAAACAATGATTTTACAGTAAATGAAAAAAAGAGATGATTATGCAATATAGAATTCAATCTTAAAATCAACTACAACAGTCCAACACAGCGCGTAATTTTTACTGAAAGAATAATGTATCCTTGAGCCAACTTAATGCTATGTTCATAGATAATGCCAACTTAGAAGAAACATCATCATGCAAAATATAAATGAGAGATAAACAACAAAGCTGAGTGAATTATGGAGCCTCACAAGATCAAACAGATGTGGTCTTGCTTGATTTCCGATGTATAGCAAGTCTTTAAAGCCAGCAGTAACAACAAATGCTGTAGGCTCCCCTTTCCGCTCAAGAAGAGCATTCGTAGCCACAGTGGTTCCCATTCGAATCCACTCTATCATTGAGGCATCAATTTTTTCATTTGCTGGGAAGGGTTTTCCTGTTTCCTGCAATTGAGATGGACAGTGTACACTTATGAAGTTGATAAAGACTTGCAAGAATGCAGAAAAATTATCCTCTAGTGTGCCACACAAACTGATGTATACACTGTGATAACACTTACAGCTCCAACATCCTACTAGGATATTGCTTCCATGATTGTAACTAGTGATGCTAATTTAATCAAATGAAACTGTTTTCCTGTTGAACACATCACTTCACAAGACAAGCAACCTGTTCCTTGCATAGTTAGCTTAAAGTACAGCCTATGACGTCCGCTGTCGCCAACATGCACACAACAGAGAAAGTATTTAAGTCTCCCCCTTTCCCAAGACAAAATATTTGCAGCTAATGCAAGTGCCTTTTGCAGCTAATGCAGCTAATGCAGCTAATGCCCTTTGCAGCTAATGTCCTTGCTTATTTCATAGGATATACAGAATTTGGGATATACAGAATTTGCACTGACAGGCTGCATGATTATTAACCAGACATTGTCACAAAAACCTGATAGCTTTTCCATTACAAATAAGCTGAGATAACTTCACCAATACACATGGCCAAGGCCCCCCCCCCTACAAATGATACTTTCCATTTTCAGTTTAGTTTCATTTCATTCAGTTTATTATTCCTTTAAAATACATAGGTAGCATACAATACTTGAATACAGTTTTCTCTAATATACAGAAAGTTCAGCTGCAAGTAGATTGCATTTTGTAAAATAATGAAACTGCTGGGTCAACTATCTTTACAGTGACAGTCAGTCGGCATACTTTTAATTAACATTTAAAGGTGAACATTTGACAGAGATCTGTCTGGTTGGGACGAAATTAAAGGTGAAAAAAAAAGGGGGGACACCAACCAAAGAAACAAGAAAAAGAAGGCCTTATAAGCACTGCTGCTGTCTGGTGCCCTCCAGTCACCCCTGAAGAAGGGTCTGAGTGGGACCCGAAACGTCGGGTTTTTTGTCATCTTTAGGAGTAAATTTTACTTTTGATGATTATAATTTGGTTGGTGTCCCCGTTTTTTTCACTTTTAATTAACATGCATTTTTATCCAATTCCGGCAAGGTGGCAGCTCTGTTCAACAGTTCGAGGCTACTGCACCACGAAAACCATTTACATGCCTCATTTCTGGGACAAGGCCCGTGGACAAGGCGTGCAAAAACAAACGTGACTAGCCTTGTTCTGCACAAAGGCACGCTCGTCACACTGTATGCAAATGACTTGCACGGTGCAGAGCACGTACACATAACAACCACTACGCTACAAGTATGCACATGCAATTCGACTGGAACACCCCAACTTTAATAATGTTTTGAGCAACTACTCTCAACAAAACAGCACTGTGTCTTCGCGACTATATTTGCGCTAAAGCAAAAGACACATTTGGCAGTTTAGTCCGCGTGATATGATGCGATCAGCAGATTAATTTTAGAACTTGAGGTATATGCTGTTTTCTGGCACGTATTACGAGGCTCACCTCTTCCAAGATCCTCCTGATGCCCTCGCGCGGTGCGTCTGGATAGTTATTTGGATCTTCAGAAAGAAGCTTCATGACTCTGATGTTACCTTTGGGACAGCGGGCATATATGTCGGTGAAAGTGCCACCACGGTCTATGGCAAACTGAAACTTGCGATTCGACTCTAAAGGTTCCATAATGTTGCGCTTGTCGCCGTTGGGCACCGGCAGCAGAGGATAACGCTCAAAAGAGGACAAGGGAGTGTTCCCGGTGTTCCTACCGACCGACTGCACGGAAAGCGGTCGTTGCCGCCGCGGCTAGAGCTGTAAAATTGATATGATCGCCGCACACAGTCACACCAAGGCCACACCACACACACTCGACAGCAACTTATATTGCGCTTGATACAGCGGACTGAAACACATGGCGTTGTTTGAAACAGATGTTTGTCACGTGCTTCCCGCCCATCAGCATAGTAGCCCCGCCCTCATACAGGGTCAACAAACTGTCGACTGGTAATAAAGTACATCTTACATTTTTGTCAGTCTATTATTTATAGCAAATTGTTTCTGTATATGCTGCAAAACTTTATCCTGGTTCAGTTTTTGAGACCACAATTTTATGTTGCTCTACCAACAAACGTTGCAACAGATCGATGCTGCTAACATTGGTGTGCCGCCACCATCACGGCCACGAAGGAGCGTCTGCTGCTGACGTGTTCGACAACAGCGGCGCAGTTGTCAGCGCGATAATAAAACTCTTCTGAGTATTTTATTATAAAGTTCGCTTGCTCGTCGTTTTCCTTGGTTAATTAGCGAAGCTTAAGCGCTCTTGATGTGCGTGCAATCTCAAAAACACGGAGAAAAGAAAACAGTGGGTTGGAAACTACTCGAGGCCGGCTCAGTTGGTTGCGTGCTTGTTTTTATAGCCTCGAAACCGGTCCTTTTCGTAATGGTGGCGCGGCCTGTGGCGTCCGCGTAGTCTGCTCGTCACCTCAAATCGGTTTTAATCATCCCACATCTAGGCACTTTGGTAGCGTGTTTCCATAGTAGAGCAAAATGCTAAGTCGATATATTATTTTAGCCTTGCTTATTGTACCTCTGGTGACTTTATTTCATCAAAATGGTGAGTATTTACCTTACGTGGCTCGGGACGTTGCAACTTCCTCTATGATGGTAGTTAACAGCTTCTCGGGTGTTGCTGTTAGAAGCCTTATGCGCTGTTTGTTTGATGAACATTGGTTTTATGTTGCAGTAGATTATATTGGCTATTTGTGTCGCTATGAGCATAGCATAGGTTTTGTGATACTCCGTCAGTGAACATGAGTTTGTCAGATGTGTTGAAACGGCACGCAAGCCAAAATCTAAGTGATCTTGCATTTGTCAAGTCGAGTCAGTGTACCCTGTTCACCTCCTGATTGAACGATCTTGACAGTGCATGATCGTTAGTGCGCCAATATACAGCAGGGGCGAATAATTTGGTTGTCGACTTGTTTCGAAAGTCGCTGCAGCTATCGAAGTTCTAAAGTTATTTCCCATCGCTTCTCTGAGGCGAGTGTCTATATTCAGTGCATATGTTCTATTAAGAACAACGAGTTAGCTCCTCAGCCTAGAGACGTTTCAACTAACTCAGTGTTGGTGACTGCAACAGAGTTTCTCGAACTGTGTACAAGAGATGTCTTGCTCATCCTGCCTCGTGCCACATATGCCGTGTCTAAGAGCTTGCAAAACGGGCATGTATGCGTGCTGAAATAGTTGGTCAAGCAGAATGCGCAGAATTAGTGGTGTGCATCTTGTGAAGGTGCAGATGACTAAACAAGTTCCTCCAAACTAGGATGGTTTCTCGGCCCATTTTTGAACAGAGAGAGAGAAAACCTTTTATTAGATACTGGAGATGTTTGCCTGGCAGTGGGCCCGACATGCTACTCCAGGTTCTGGGTGATGATAATGATATATATAGAAATAAATGCATAATATTGAACTTCACATACAACCACACAAGCTTTTGAATGAACAACACGCTGAGCATACGGTGATGCTATTGTAGCTTTAGATTGCAGCTGTTTCTATAGGCATCAGCAGCTATTTGTATTGGTGCTGAGCTTCTGGTTGACCATGTTGTTAGGTGTGCCTTGTGCCAGAGCAGAAGACGAGGATGAAGTCACCGTTGAAACTGATGCACCAGCCGACTCCACGCAGCAAGAAGCAGCAGTCACTGAACAGGTGGGAAACATTTACTTTACTTTGAGCTTACCAACTGCGCTCTTGCAGTCATCAGCTTTCTGGCATTCAGTGCAGGTAGGGTTGAGCGTATAACGGAATGTTAAGCACTGCAATGATTGCTAGCTTTATTGTGGCTAGGGATTAAGGCTTTTTCCACATACTGTTGTAAAAACATTACTGAATGTAACATTCATGAACAGTCAGTAGTATATAGCAGTGGCATTAATGGTTGCGTGTTTAATGAGAAATTAAGATGTGTGGTGCCAGAGAAAATTGCCATGAATATTGCAGCAAATAAAAATTATATTTCAAAGCATTATGGTAATTAAAGTTCATTGTCTGTCTGTCTGTCAAAGCATTATGGTGTGCAGTGCTCACACATGGGGGTCAACTTGTCACGTGGTATTGTGATCATCAACTGGTATACATGAGGCCTCACGTGCTCAACTTGTTGATGAACGCAATGTTGAGTGTTGGATTGGTATGTTGCTTGTGGTCTTTAAATCTTAGTGGATTTTAAGAGGTTCCACTAAAAAAAGGTCTGCTGTCCTCATAATTCTTTGCACTGGCTAAGGAAACAGGAGCCAGGCACTATTTTATATTAGTTTTCACCTGTGTACCAATACCTGTTCGTTGTTCGGCTGATCGCACAACTGTATTGTCACGGTGGCTCTCCGAGGTGGAGCATACAAAAGACTGTGCATTTTTCCTGTAGTTACAACACAAGCAAGTGAAAAAAGAAAAATTCTTATGAGATTAAAAACAGAGGATAACAAAAATAGAGGTAGGTGCAGGGAAAATGTGTCAGCTGTGTCTAAATTTCTCTGTGTCCTGAAATTGCAAATATATTTTTACATTTGTAACACAATCCCTGTATGGTGCAGGAAGAAAAGGGCACAACATGATAGAGCACCATCTACAAACTGTTCTATTTTTCATGAGTGCCAGGAAGCTGTAATATAAATACAAAATTACTCAATACTCATGTTAGTATTTTAAGGAAGCTTAACTAATACAATTGTCAGCACCCTCTCGGGGAAAGCATTAAGAAAACTAAATATGCTCCTAAACTCCTTGCATTGCAGCACTTTACCTTGCATGGGGAGCTATTTGTCTTGGACAATGGGCAGAAAAAGCACTCATTTATTTCAGTTGCTTTTTTTTTAATGCATGCAATCATGTGTGAATCACTCGGGAAGTTAGTCCACTCATCTGCCCATGTCATGTCACTGATGTGCTGCATAAATAACTAAAGAATAATGTTGTCAAGGTTGAGCGTCAAACCTATGGCTTCATGCTTAGGAACTGGACGTCTTAGCACAGAAGGTGCATATAACTCAACCATTTGTTTCAGCAACGGCAATGTCGATGTGAACATTTGCCCATGTGTGACAAGGATCACTTAAAGAGAGAGTGCACAGCCATGAAAATTTTTTTCAGTTGTGGTGAAAATGAGTTTTCTTTTTTTACATTGATGGCAACAAGCGTGCGTATACCCCGTAAAAGGAAATAATATTTTTATCTTGGCCCCTGAAAGCTGTGAAAAAATGACTGCTGGCACCATCCTTGGTGACGTATTCAAACTCCAAATGTAAAGAAAAACCCATGCAGCTCCACTTATCTTGCTTGAAAACAATAATTTATTACTTACATTTGTATTTCACATCACATGCATCTGGTAGCATTTGTTTGCAATGGAGAGTGTTGGTGCTGCCTTCGAGTTCACCTCACGATCTCCTCTATAAGTGGACCATTTTCAGAAATCTGTAAGTTCACTTCCCTGGAAGGATGTTTTCCAACCAAAAGGCCTTGTCCCAAGATTGCTTTTCTGCTCTGAACATATTCACACCTGTGCATTCCAGCAGAGGTGCACGAGCACCACAGAAGTTTTTGAAAAATTTCCTGGAGAGTGTGCTGTCTCATAGTGAGATCTAGAGCCAAAAGAAAGGAAAGGTGGCGACGGGTGCTGAGTGGGATGAATTGTCCTTTCTATTAGTCTGTAGTCCAGGTTATTTTTGTTGGAAAACACACTTCTCGTGCATGCACAGTAATTTTTCTGCAAATGGTCAATTGTTGACCTGCCTATACTGCAGTGGAAGAAAACTGTTGGCATAATACTGTATTTGAGCGATCGTATGCCATAAATCACTATTACAGCAATATTTTAATGCTTAACAGAAGCAAATTAACTGCAAAAACAGCAGTAATCGGTGTTGCTGGCATCACTACACAAGTAGAAGAGGAGACCACAAAGATTAAGAAATTTTGTTTTAAGCCTTTCTACTTGCGCTGCAAGCTTGGACACTTTGAATGGTATGCTTTCTATTGCAATAAAAAAATGGGGCAGCAATGAAGGATAGTAGGCAGTCTGAGCTGTGAAGTTGTTTATTATGTACTAGAATAGGTGGTAGTGTGCTCACTGGATGCCCCGTCACCCGTCCCCCTATGCGTTGCTCTGAAGTGGCCAATGTCGCCTTTGTGGGAGCCTGCTAGAGGCACTGCTGCATGTTCCTCTTGAAATATTTGCCGCCGCTGCTTTGACTATCAGCTCTCTCTTGTGCTTGTGATTGCTCCAGAACAGCAAATAGTGCATTTTGCACTGTCATAGGCATATGTAGAAGTGTAAAATGCCTAATTGTCGCTTGAACTATTGCTGTGCACCCAGCTGTCATAGGCCTCAGTCTCGCGAAGAGCATGTCCTTTTCATTGTTGTGCAGGTACAGGAGAGGCTGGAATCAATTGTTATAAAAAGAAAAAAAAAAGTCCACCGTGTCCGTCAACTTATGGAGAAGTGACTAGTGTGTGAACTACGCTTAGAACATATGCATTCTGTAAGAAGCTAATGGTGCTTCCAAACCTGTATGCTTCTCCACCAAGAACGCCACTGATAGAGAGAACTGATGAGAGGGCTTGCAAAATAGCTGTTCAGCTGTACTGGATGGCTGTTGATGAACGTAATGATTTTGACCACGCGCCATAATCGATGTGTTCACGGTGGCCAATTCCGATAACACAAGAGATGCGGGCGTGTGAGCAGATGCGAATAAACATAACGGCATTTCCTGTTCGTCTCAAAGTTGCTGAACATCTAAATACTCAGTCACGCTTTATTTTTCTGACATTGATGCAGTGTACTGCATGTCCGTCATGTGTCCGAAGGTGAGGTCATGTCTGAAAAGGTCTTCATGCTCGTGCTTGGGAAGAAGAAGTGTTGCAAAGGATATGCAGGGGTTTGGCTGGTTCAAGAATTTCGTCTGAATTCTAGTAAACATTATTAGATAGTAACCATTTTTGTTTTCAAAGCAATTCAATTTGTTTGTTTGTTTTCCTATTTAAATGTCCCCGTGAGAGGCATTGGGTAAAGGAGGCACCACAATAAGAAGGTAGGAAACAAAACATACATTTTGTGCAATACTAGGCAGTTAAATTTTTTTACAATACTGTAATGCTGCATGGGTGAAAGCCACACACGACTTGAGAGTGGTGGTATGGAAGGTAGTGATGCAAAACTATCGGTAAATTGACTATCGATAGTATCAATAATATTGATGATATTACTGTGGATAGTGCAATCGATAGTACTATTGATAGTATAATCAATAGTATTACCATTGTAGCACAATCGGTGGTAGTATAGATAATTCTGTGAATAAGCGTGCTGTCGTTGGCCGGTGATATCGCTCAGTTCCTTTAATTTAGGAGTAGTTTTTGGCGAATGAAATAAATTATTTTTGCACTGAAAAGGCCGGGACATGTCCACCAATAAATTTACACTCAAAAGTAACCAGTTACTTCTTGCCAACAAAATTAGTTCTTGAAGTGTTTTTTATTTTTAAATCACAAAATTTAATATAAATTTGAAGCAGCTCTTTTTTGTGCATGTAACGGTTCCTTTCCGCTACTGGTGAAGTGATCAACCTTGCACCACCGATGTTGCTTTCTCTATTTGTTTTATATGTCCTCGGGTACATTTGGTTTTGTTCGCAAATTCGTGGATGGGTCTACTAGGACGGTTTTGTTCGCTAATTCGCGGATGGGTTCGCTAATTCGCGAACCCGTCCGCGAATCAATCCACCCATGGATTCCATGGGTGGATTCCATGGGTATTCAATCCACCCATGGCTAGAGCCATGGGTGGATTGAATAGGTCCAAAAGTTCAGAAGTAGGCAAAAAATACTGGTGATTCTATACTGTATACCGACAGTATATATTGACACAATCGATAATACTATTGATGTTACTATCGATGGCACCATCTATAGTTCTCACACCATAAATAGTTTGATACTGACTGAAATATCAATAGTATCGATAGTATTTTTACACCAGCGATAGTTTGATAATGACTCCCCTATCGATAGTACTGATAGTACTATCGATAGTTCTACACCACTAATGGAAGGCCAAGCGGCAATAAGAGTACCCTCTATGGCAAAAGTGAAGTGCAGTTTCTCTAAAACTTCTCAATAGCATTTGGTTGTGTTGGCCATCGTTGCCTCATTTCTAAACTATGTAGGCGTTGACTCACTAATGCTTTCTAGTCCTTGAAGCTTCTTTACCACTTCATTGCCAGTTTACTGTGGTTAACAGTTGTCCCTCTTCTATTAGAGTCACACTTGGCGTACCACAGGGTTGTGTCTTGAGGCCTTTACGTTTCTTAGTATTCACTATTACATCAAATATTTGCTCTTGCATATGACTGTTTGCTTATGATTGAGTTGTTTACCAAGCAGTGAATTCCACTAAGAATCATATTAACCTGCAGCATGACCTTGACAGCATCACCAACTGGTGCAGTTGATGGAAAATGCATCTTAGTCCACCCAGATGTTAAATATCATTCTCACATAAACCCAATAGTTACACAGTAGAACCTCGTTATAACGAACCTGCATATAACGAAGCAATCACAATTCCTGTTGAAATTCCCATAGGTGAAATTGTATTGGTTGTAACAAACTAATGGTTATAACAAAGTAATTACCGCTCCCCCTTCAACTTCATTATAATGAGGTTTTACTGTATTTCTACATAGCTTAGATAACATGACTGTACCCTATACCACTACTTACAAATTTCCCCTGTCATGGATCTCATTACCACCATTCACACTACTGCTTCTAAAATGCTTGGCTTTCTGCGACACAATTGTGAAGCTCAAAAACTAATGTGCCTAAAGGGCCCCTCACTAGGTCTGGTCAATTTGAGCTGGCGGGCACATTGTGTGCATTGCGTGCTCGCAATCATGCCTGCCAAGAACTACATCACTACATGCCATGGAAGGTGTGCAAATTTCAAACTGTATGTCAGTTCCCCTTTTTTTTTTTGCAAGTATTGTGTGCCAAGATGAGAGGACGATGCTCTGCATCATACACAGCGCACTGTGTCACCACAGAACTCCTATGCATCTCTACAAACAGCAACACGTGACACTCATCGAGAATGTGCTGGGGCAGCACGAACCAATCGGGAGGTGGCACTTGGCCACCTGGCTCCTCAGAAGGTACAACCAGCTGCAGAAACAGTCGTATGCGGTTTGCCCTTTTCTCTCTGTGTGTATGCACTGCGTCGGCATGTGGTGAGAGTGTCACACTGGCAGTCACTCTCGCCTCCTAAAATCCTGGTTTCGTGCTGCTTGAAACATTTTTATCTCTGCTAACAGTGGACCAACCTGAAAAGTTCTTGTAGGAGAACTCTCCATATTGGGCTGTTAAGGGCCTCAGGTGTATATAAATGAAATTTGGCAAGTGGCCTGGTGAGGGGCCCTTTAAGTTAGCATATCTATTTCTCTATGCCTGCAGCTCAAATTTGCATCCTCTGTATGGTCATCCTACTGAGAATATTTATTACCCATGGCTTGAACTCGTACAGAATAGAGCTGTCCAGTACAGCTGCTTTGTAACCACAGTGTAACCCTGATTAAGCTTGATATTTCTTTGCAGCCTCAGGAACTTCGTCACAAGGTCTCTTTGCTGTGGCTGCTTCATAAACGCATTCGCACTGATAGGTGTACCCGCTACCCCTCATAATCACCTCAGCTTCAGGCACATTTATGGGAAAACTGATGTTTTCAGTTTATCGGCTTTACCTTGTGTCATATCTCAATCGAAAGCTCTTCCTGATGAAAGTTCCTACAACTGATAGTCAAGCATTCCATGATCATCCACATTTACACGTCACTTAATCAGCCTTTCTTGTTTGTTAAATGCTGTTACTCTTTCTCACTCCATGTATTCTTTTTCTGTGTACAGTCAAACCCAGCTGTATTGAACTCGCATAGATTGAATTATCCTCTATATTGAAGAATTTTCAAGCATGACACTGCTTTAATGTTAATGTATAGGAAAACCTATGGCTGCATCAAACAAAAATAGCAGGGACACTTTATATATCAAACATCAGGCAGTGTGGAACACCCCAGGAAGTTAGCCTTCCTTGATAAGGAGTTCACTCGGAAGGGGCTTCCCTGCACGTATTTAGAGGAGTGAGTGGTGTGATCAGATGGGCACCGCGCGAAGCAAATACAAAACTGCCGCCTGCAATCACATGGTTTCTCTTGATTAAACTTCGTCGTGATAAACTTAATAAAAGCTTATGTGTTCCCTTTTTCACGTGTTTGACAAAGGGAATTCTTGCTAAGTTATATGCCGAATTATACAATATATTGAACTAATTACTCCATTTTTGCAAGTTCAATATATGTATTTATATTTTTTAGATTCTTACAATTTTATTAGATGATGTTTCTGTTCTTTACTCTTTATTATTGTGATGCCTCCCTTACTCAATACCTAACAGGCCCTGTAAGGACATATGTATTTCTTAAATAATTTAAATAAATATTTTGACAGCTTTAGTGAAGTTTCTGCTGAGTTCTCTTGGAATTTTTTCAATGAAGTTTCCAGCCAGCACAACATTGTGGGTGATTATCATAGTAATTGGTGTCTATATTTCTCATCATTTTCTTCTGTATTCTCATTAGAGAATGCTTTCCTGCTATGGTTATCCAAAAGCAAAATATAGTTCTTCGTTCGCTAGAATCCTCGTAATCACTAAACTTGCATGTACTTTTCTGTATCATATAAGTTTAGAAAAAATTCACCATCTCCCCCTACAGGCAACCATGGTGGGATGCGAAAGCATCGCAGGGGGTGCGCATCGAGTTTCCGTTTTGTTTCACTTGGCAACACAACCCAATGAAAGTTAGAGTGAGAGAATGTATTGAGAAGAGAGGAGATATTTGTACAGGGTTGTTGCGTCTTTATTTAGAGATTGTGCATGATTCCTAGCGTCGGTGCGCGCGGTATCTTGAAGACGATGGCTTTCCTTTGCCTTCCTCTGCTCCGCGGCGGTGGCGCTGCCGCTGCAACTAGCGCCGACGTTGACGTTGTTCATGGCATTTCGCACATCGTTGCACAGAGAGAGAATGACGGAAGCACAGCGAAGCGCGTATTATACTACGCCGCGACACTTGCGCCGCCTACCGGCGTACCCTTAGAGAGGGAGGGAGAGAGTGAGAGAGAGAGTTATATGCAATGATTTGCTGCACCGCACCTGTGGCGGAGAGGAGAATGAGGGAGAGTTGCGCATGTGCAGTATGGGTGCGGACGCCGCAGAACGGACACTGCCCTGAGCATAAGATGCTCTCACATCTAAAGCATTACTATATTGTTCATCTCCCCTCTAGATGTGGGTAGCATGTTATTGGCCGAATGGAGCAGAATACAGCTGTGTGTTTGAGGCCTAAGGCAGGCTGTCACTTGGGAACATCATGCATCTCTTATTGCAAACAAGAATGTACTTATGAGGCATTTGTGAGAAGCAAGCTTTCATGAACCCCAAGATTTCTTGCTTATTGTCTGAATTTTCCAGGATGACGATGATGAGGGTGATGACAGTTCATCGGGTGGACCACTGAAACCGTCCCCTGATGGCGATACTTACATGCTCTTCACAAAGCCTCAGAACTTTCAGTCAAGTAAGTCACTACTAAGTGTGCTCATGTTTCAACCATGTACTCCTGGGAGCCTTCATAGATGTTAGGATGACTTGGCAAGTTGTTAACTGCATCTTTTACAGTACTACTGAATACAGTCAAACTCGCTTATAACGAACTCGAAAGTGCCGTGAAAGGTGGTCGTTATATTAGAACTTCATTGTATATGGACTTGCCCTGCAACACATGCGGAAATTAGCAGCCAAGTCATTTTTTCTTCACCCGGTTCTATAACAAAGCGCTAGCAACCCCTCCACTAAGCCTTTTCGCTCTGTGAAGCGATGCCAGTGCATGCTTACAAGTGGACTAAACTGCCCTTGAAGCAAATCATATCTGCCACTTCCAAAAAGAGTGCATAGTCGCTGGGAGGGGGGGAAGAAGAAGAAGAAGCCACCTGCTGTAATAGTTTTTTTTGTACTCATCAGCCACACCAGGCTGAACGTACTGGGAGCTCTGTCACTTTGACTGGAGAGAGCGGTGTTCGAAAAGTTGAACATCATCATAATTCCATGTCAGCAACTGCCCGAACGAAGTGTCGAATGAGCCACGATCTCTCGATAGCAGCTTATGTAACCACTGATCCTTTTCGCCACACACACTCGCCGATTAAGATTGTGTGAAGATCGACAGCTGCGATAGCAACGCTTGAGTGGCAGTGGGAACGAAGTGCCGTATTGAACATTTGTGGCTTCTTGCTTGTGCTTCGACATGCAGGCGGCTAGTCTTGGTAGAATTGTGTGTCTATTCACATCTAAAGTGCATTTTTTTTCCCCCCGACGAAACAAGCCCAAAAGTTGACTGCGCATAAGGATCAAGTATGAAACCCAAACCACGTTCATGGCGTTGGCAACAGTCTCCCATTTGATTCATTAAATGCAGAACTACCAGAACATCGCCGCCACAAAATGGCGGCAGATCATATTCGAAGGGAGTTCGCATGGGATCATTTCGAGCTCGCCTGCGGCCTGTGTGCATTGTATCTGTTCTGAACTAAGTACAAATGCAGGTGCACCTCTTTTATTATCAAGCTAATGTCCAAAGAAAAGTTATCTTGCGTGGTGTGCCTCTTTTATTATCAAGCTAATGTCCGAAGAAAAGTTTTTTTGCGTGTTGTGGGTAGCTGCATCGCGTCTTTGTGCACCAGAAGCCTGTGACGTAACACAGTCTACAGCTCTTACGGGCAAAATGGGCAAATAACCGGACCTCAGAGACAAGCTTGCATTCTTTCTTAGACCAACTCCGCATTATCAAAATTTTCAAGATAACAGCACTTAAATGGTGTGCGATCGAGGCGAGCCATGCACATGCACGCCACTGTCATGCTTTGAAGGGCAGTTAAAATTTTTTTTCACTTCATATGCGCCATATTTTTACCACAATTGTGTGTGAAATGTTCATTGTAAAGGTAGGATGCTTAGAAAAGTGTTTGCTATGTCTGGATGCAGTTTCAATGAGCAGTATAGGAAAATCATGAATGCACTGAAATATGGTCGTTATAACCAATAGGTCATTATATCTGGGATCATTATAAGTGGGTTTGACTGTATAAGCTGGAAATAAGCAAATGGAGATTTTGTACAACTCCTCACTATGCTAGTTGCATGCTTACAGGGCCACTTTAACAATGTTGTGCATGCTGCCATAAATGAACAAAGCTCTAGGGCTTGAGGGCAGCACTTCTATGGGGATCACTATACTCATTATATGGTGAAGTTTTTGCAACAGATCTGCTTTTTGGAACAGTAGATGCTGTGGTTTGACGGTCCTTCCAAGTGACTGATGCTTTCAGACTATAAGGAGAAACTGGCAAATGGATGATTGTCATGGAAAAAGGCAGTGCATTTAGAATGTTATTCTGTCTTGCATAGCTGGGAACTGTTGCTTTGTCAATTTCAATTATTCATATTGATACATAAGACTGCATGAAAATTTAGGGTCCCTGCACTTCATGGTGGAACTGGAGTGTGAAATAGATACTTATGATTATTTTTCTCTACATTTCTCAAAAAAGGTAAACAGCTGAAAGTAAGAGCCCTGCATTGTGTTATGAAATGATGACATTGAAATTTACAAGCAGGGTACTGGTACGAACGCTGACAGGTGTGGTTTTCCACTGTGGCCTGTGTGTGTTGTAGGCAGTGATAGTGTGAAGGAAATGTATGTGGCACAGGCATAGGGTATGTATGGTCTCCCTTGAGAGGGGGGTTAAAAGTGTGCAATCACAGCATGCTTTTAATTTGGGAATGGGCCAAAAGCACTGCACTGCAGGTCATGATGCACCAGCACAGGGCACGCCTGGTGCATCATGTGTACGTGTGTGTGTACGTGTGTGTGTGTGTGTGTGTGTGCGTATGTATATATATATATATAGACACACACATACACACACACAATCGAACCTCGTTATAATGCAATGTAATATAAGAAAATAATTGATATAACGAAGTAAATAAAGTTCCCTTTGAAATCCCCATAGGGTTACATGCATCTGAAATTTTGTTTTAGTGAAGTAAGATTGACCTTTCAACGGATATAACAAACTAAAATCGTCTCCCGAACCAAAAATCTGCACACGTTCATGTTAACAAAATTCTTCCTGCTGTGTTCCGCAGTCGTTTGTGCAGCAATTAAAAAAAAATTGCGTCCTGATGAAGCTACCACCGCGCATAGCCACATGCAAGCAGTGGCGCACATCAATATGTGTTTCTGCCTTCCTTAGCCCTATTGCATTCATCACCCCTCCCCTTTTTTTTTTTCTCCCCTCCTCCCCTAGCAGCTGCTAGATGTCAAAGCATGGCCTCCAAGATTGCATCGTGGCAATCTCAGAGGTCATGCTAACTGCGCAGTGAGATGACCGGCAGTGGAAACAGAGATTAACGATGGTGCGCCATTGCTTGCGTGCATTGGTGAGAAATGATTAGTGCATTGACCTTTCTCGCAGCAGCTCCCTGAGTGCGTTGTTTATAGATACTTTGCCCAGGAGCGCATCGGCGACATAGCGACCTTGGGGACTTTAAATCGACCAAGCCAAGCTGGCGCGGCTACGTTTGTTGGCCTGCATATAGAGGCAAAGACTCGGTAGTCCACCATGAGCTGCTCGTGTTCTCGATTGACCTATTATCGGTGTTGGCTGTCTGACAGCATCACCGTTTTGCCAGTTGCTCACTAACGTGGACAAGCCGCACGCTAAACGGAAGCAGGAGGTAATTGTATTGCGAGAGAACACGGCCTGTCGCGCCGGCAGTCAATTCACAGAGTACTGACGAGTAATTTTTTAGGGGCGAAGCTCTTCTTGCTTGGGGCAAGTCCCGCACACCGTGTTCACTAGTTCTCGAGGCAACCGCTTAAGGCGCAGCTGTGCAATAGTTCATAGGTTGCCCGCTAGATGGCGCGCCGCCTTGAGCGGCGGCGCGGCACGCACCTGTACTCCTCCGTCTCCACTGCTCCGCTGCATACTCGGGTGCGTGCGCTAGTTAGAGAGGCGACCGCCAGAGGGCCATGCCTATATATAGCGCAAGCACTTTTGGCGCGCTTTCTTTCTCATCGCTGGGAGCTCAGTGAGTGCACATCTCCACGCAGTCTCGAATCTGAGCGGGCGCGTGAAGCAGCGGTCAAGCACCAAAAGTGGTCGCTACCCGAGGTTGGTGGCACCGACGCGTGCTTCAAGCACGACTTCCTCAATTGCTCGTTCGGCCTCAGCTGTAAAGTATGCGACCGTGTGTGGTTTGACAAGAACCTCACCACCATCGCCTCCATCCGCAACGATCAGTCCCGTGCCAACGCTACCGCCATGCTCAAACGAGAGTTTCCGGTCGCTGGCACAAGATGCAAATGATTGCATCTTGTGTGTATATAAGTGCATATAATTGCATCGATATGTAAATAATAAACATCACGTATATAAGTGTATATACAGTCACCCCTATAACAACGTGTCGAGGGGCGAAGGTTTCACGGTTTTACCGATAAGCATTGGAGCTTCGCCCCACTCATCATCATTCACTTCTAGAGATGGCAGGATTCGTGGAGATGGCAGGACTTTTTTTTACTGCTTTTATAACAATTCATGGCAGGTTCAACTCTTGTAGCATTACCGCAGGCCACAGTGCCGTCTTCTTATTTGTACGTTAAAATTCTAGCACCCAAATGGCAAATTATAATTATAATGAAGTAATTCTACGTCTCTCTTCGACTTCGTTATAACGAGGTTTTGTGTGTGTGTGTGTGGTGTGTGTGTGTGTGTGTGTGTGTGTGTGTGTGTGTGTGTGTGTGTAAAATAGGAAAGTTGTCTGTAATAACCTGAGGACACAGCTTAATTAGCTAGTAACAATGATTTATAGTGATTTCGTAGATACAGTAGAATCTCGATGATACGATTACGGTTGATGCGAATTTTGCGATGATACGAATTTTAATGTTGTTTTAGACGGACTGCGTTGTATAAAATGCGCCGTCATTCGGTGTTATACAAACAGTTTCCCCAGCCATTGCGGGTGATACGAACACATGAAATGACCACTTCACGCGAGCGACTGACTCAAAGTGGGAGAGTGGCCACCACGGCTGCCGGCGGTTTTTTTACACCCCGCTTGCCTTCACCTCTTTACCCCAGTAGTGCAAAGAAGCGGCGAAATCTCTCCCTCTGTGAGCAGCAAACCCATCCACAGCCACGCTACACCCCACCGACGAGAAACAGAAAACCTCTCCGGCACGCTGGCTCGGGAAATGAGCGTGCGAGGAGGAGAGTGGTGACAAGGCTTGCGGGGCCCCCCATTCAGTATTTCTTGTTTTCAGGCTGGGTCACGTGCCTGATAAGTTTGGTACGTCAGCCCTTTCCTGGCTGCTCATTGGCGTATTGTAGTTTTTTGTTACTGCTATGTCGCGCATGGTGCAGACAGTGCAGGCTGGTGCTCTCTGGTGCAGGTGCGCATAAAGACGTCCGTTTTGCTGCTGCAGCTGCCATGTGCATAACGTTTGAGAGTTGCTGCACGTACTGGAAGACCGAAGCGTTCGTTGACATGTCTCAGAAGCGGAAGGCCCTTTCTTTTAAGGAGAAAATTGAAATTCTGAGGAAGGTCAGTGAAAACACCAAAAAAAAACGCACTGAATCGGCGAAAGAGTTAGGCACAGCGCTGTCGACACTCTGCACCATTGTTGGGCAGTGAGACGCCGTCTTGAGGAATGCCCAGCAATTCGGTGCAAATGTCAAGCAAGCAAAGACGGCTACACACATGAAGCTGGAAGAGGTCCTGCTGACGTGGTTTCGTGAAGTGACAGCAGCTGGCATCAACGTGGACAGCAAGGTGCTACGTGAAAAGGCGGACAACGTTGCGCTTTCCCTTGGTATCGATGATTTGCAAGCTTCTGGCGGATGGCTGCACCGTTTTAAAGAATGGCACAGACTAGTTTACAAAGTTGTCAGCGGTGAAGCAAAGAAAGTAGACGAGTCTCAGGTCACCGACTGGCTGAACACGCTGCCAGCGCTGATTTCGGACTACGCACCGCGTGACATGTTTAACGCTGACGAGGCCGGACTCTTATTTTTTTCAACCTGCAGCTGGAGAGAAGCTTGTGTGTGAAAGGCCAGGCTTGCCAGGGTGGCCAGAAAAGTAAGGAACGTGTCACCGTGCTATTTTGTGCAAATTCCGACTGCTCTGAAAAATTCAGCTTACCGTCATAGGCACATCAAAACAACCAAGGTGCTTCCAATCGGCAGGACGTTTGCCTTGCTTGTACAAGGGAAACAAAAAGCATGGATGACTCCAGATTTTTTCCACGAGTTCCTTATGACTTTGGACCGGAAAATAGCAGCAAAAAACAGAAGAAATTTTGCTTTTCGTCGACCAGTGTTCGGCCCATCCCAAAGACTGCAACTTCAGCAATGTCGCCGTAAGGTTCCTGCCCGCAAACACCACGAGCCGTCTACAGCCGCTGGATGCGCGAATAATCCGAAATGTGAAGCACCGTTTCAAGGGACTGCTTGTGCGGAGGCTCCTGGCGAAAATTGAGCGCAGGGATGAAAACTTGCGGATTATCCTGCTTGACGCATTACATTTCTTGGCCATGTCCTGGGATAATGTGACCAAGGACACGATCGCAAACTATTTTCGCAAGTATGGATTGTTTGTGGAATTGGATGCGGCTCCGACGGAAGAAAACCCAAGAGCCTGACGCCGATTTGAACATCGAGTGTTGGGACAACCTTGAAACTCAATCTTCGGCGTGAGACTTCGTCACCGCGGACGACAACGTCGCGACCTGTGGGCTGCGATCCATCGAAGAATTACCGTATTTACTCGCGTAATTTGCACACTTTTTTTTCGCGATTTTAGAGCTCCGATAAGGGGGTGCGGAAATTATGCGGAGATTTCGCGAACACATTCGAAATAATGTGTAATATAATGTAACGCGCGCGGTACATGGTAAATCTTTTGCGTACAATCTCACATAACACTACAAAACACTGGTGTAAGAGAATGGCTGCGCCAGGGACACTTTTTGCAGTCTCTTTGCGTTGAGAGCACAGCAGGTAGAAGGGTTTACGAGCCGCCCTGATGGCTGCCGAGATAGTACGCGCGCCAGTGCTATCTCGGCAGCCCAGTGACCCTCCGCCCCGTTTTCATGCTCGTTAAAGACGGGCGGGGCGGGGCGTTTCCTCTCCGGATGGCAGGCGTCCCGATCGGGGTGATGTTATCGCCCTCCTAGCAATGGAGATGAGCCAGGCTCATTTGATCTCTGCTTCAGCCGTTTTCGTCAGCCCCACTCACGTGCTGACTAGGATTCCAGCAACCGAACTTTGGGCTCCGGGGGCTTCCGGAGAAAAGAATCGTAAAAAGAGACATCGCACTCGCAGCCCCTTTTGCTTATCAGTGCGCTCGCCTGCGCAGCAAAGGGCGCGACCGCGCGGCTGTCCAAAGTCTGTCTGTGTGCGCCCACGAGCAGGACGGAGAGTGCCAAATATGCGAGGAATTTTTTTTTTTTTTTTAAGCTGGCTAAATATCAGACAGAGGTGCACAAATTATGCGGGTAAATACGGTAATTGGTCAACGAGGCAAAGGATACCGAGTCCTACAGTGATGGTGAAGATGCCGGTGAGTGTAATCTCCTACCGTCAACGTTGGAAAACCTTGGCACCCTCGATGTCCTGCATTGCACCGTAAGCACTGGCAGCGTGAGTGAAGAAACTGCAGCATGGTTTTATTCCTTTCAGGCAGCTTTCTTGAGGGACAGCGAAGTTAAAAAAGTTCAAAAGAACATCATGGACTTTTTCAGCAAGAAGTAGTTGATCCCAATAAAGTTCTTGTGCATCTTCATGAGCAGCTTTAACTTGTTTTGGCTCATTCGAATTCGGGATGATACAGATATTTTTCGTGCTCCCTACGAATTTGTATCATCGAGATTCTACTATACTCGGTGTATGTAAATTGACCACCTCGTATTTTTGCTTCCCGTATTTTTAACAGATTTAACAGGCATATTCGCATGTGTTATCTGACGTGCTGGTATTTCAATGCAGAGTTGCCTGCTGGCAAGGAGGTGCACTTTCTTGTGGGCTTCAGCAACAAAGGTGATAAGGAATTCGTGTTGGATACCATGGATGCTTCTTTCCGTTACCCAATGGACTTCTCTTTTTATATACAAAATGTGAGTGATCTGTGTTTTCACTGTGAAAAGGGAGGAAATAAGCCTTCTTCCCCATTTTTCTGTTATAGAACCTAAAGTTAGCACATGAGGAGTCTACCAGCAAAAGACTCATGCACGCCTTGAAATTAATAAGGATTGTGGACCTCAGGCTGTCTTGCACACTAAGCAGAGCATAGCGTGACACATGCACTAGAGTCAGTTTGGAAATGTTGCAAACGGAAAGCTACTTGTCTGCATGATTGAATGCTCCTGTTGACGGATGATGATATCAGCGATTCAAAATGGAATTTCCTAACGGACACAGGTGGTGCATTCATGCATTGTTCATGGCTCATGTCTCGTTGGTACTTACAAGGTGCAGTATCTGTACATGCTGCCTTGCCATCACATTAACGTCTGTTCTGTAATGTCGTACTGCGTTATGCTGGCTCCGAGCACTTTAGCTTATCCTTTCGTCCAGTATGTAAAAGGTATACCACAGCACAGTTGGCACGCCACTGCACGATTGTTTAGTGAAAAATAGTCCTATATTCTATTTTCTTCGAATAACTAAAACACAGGAAAAGAAGAGTTGCGCATCTGCATTATCACGAGTTCATTTAGGTCTATTTGATTAGGCCAAGTTCCCCTGCACCTTCTGCACCATTTTGTGGTACGCTGCGCCAAGGTCCTCGATTCCCCTTGGTACAGCAGCACCCCTTGCACCCCTAGCCCCAATTGTGGTGGTGCAGGTAAGGTGCTGCCACAGTACCGTGTGCCTTTGAACCTACGAGTGCATGGCTGCAGCCTGGCTAGCCTGGCTGTTGGCACCTACAGACGATGGCAGCAGTCTAGTGTCGGCACCTGTTTTTGTGTGCTCTTTTCTTTAAAGGGACAGATAACCACCCAAAACTTGAATTGAGATGACCCCACTGGCGGAAAGATTGTGTGTTGCATTGGCTCAAACGACGCCACTTTTCATCAATAAACACGGGTTTATGTTTTTATTTCTTCATGCAAAGTCGCGAAAACTGACGTTTGGTAACTCAAGCGGCAAACATACGAACTAGAGTTAGAGTGCAGTCGTGTGACCTTCTACAAATTTACGCAATATTTTATTTGCTTATTACTATCGGACCTGCCCCGCCACGGTGGTCTAGTGGCTATGGTACTCGGCTGCTGATCCGAGGGTCGCGGGATCGAATCGCGGCCGCGGCGGCTGCATTTCGATGGAGGCGAAATGTTGAGGCCCGTGTGCTGTGCGATGTCAGTGCACGTTAAAGAACCCCAGGTGGTCAAAATTTCCGGAGCCCTCCACTACGGCGTCTCTCATAATCAGAGCTGGTTTTGGGACGTTAAACCCCACACAACAACACAACAACATTACTATCGGACTGCAGGAAACTTTTGATATTATAAGCTTTTTGTCACTTACAATGTGCAGATAACCCTTCATTTGTAGCGCGCGTTGCTACTGCACGCTTCTGCTGTCACATGCGAAAGCGTGGTTTCGGATCTAGCTGGCTTGGCTTGGCTCGGCTATGGCCAGAGTGGCAGCGCCGGAGCCTGGCCATTCATGAAGTAGGCGCGGACATGCCGTCTTGCAAATACAAGATAGGCCTGGAAAACAATGCCAGCTTGTCGCACCGCCTTTTATTTCGAAAAGTAGTTGAACATGTCAAAGCAGGGTGTCTAGCGACCGGGAAAACTGGGAAAAGTCAGGGAATTTTTAGCCACCAGGAAAAGTCAGGAAATTGTCAGGGAATTCGTCAATCAAGTGAGACACGTCAGGGAAAACTGTCTTTGGGCCTGCCCACACTACTGATGACTCACACAGCCGATCGCTTTGGGCGAAACGCTAGCGTCAGGGGAATGAAATTTCCATAGAAGGATGATAGGAGGGTGTCCAAATTCCACGCTCAGTTTGCTTTTTTTTTATGTAGGGAATCTTGAAGGCAATGCATTTTGGTAGCAAATCTTGAAGGCGATGCACTTTGGTAGCAAATCTTGGAGGCGATGTATTTTGGTAGCCAATCTTGGAGGCGATGCATTTTGGTAGCGAATATTGAAGGCAATGCTTTCTTACGACGTCAAGAGCCAAAATTAAGTAATCGAAGTGGAAGGCGGCATGTTTTTGGCGTCACCTATTTTTGAGCCATCGTTTGCACGCACTGACCTCTACTAAAATTAGTTTGCGCGTTCTGGCTGCAGAGGCAGGGTAACGTAGCATATCGAGCCGAGCCATGACAAGCTGCACGCAATAAATCCAGCATGGCGACGTCCCTTTGTTGTACCACAGCCTGTGGTTGTACAGTGCGACTAGGCTCTACTGCGACTGAAACTGTGTGAATTGTGAGCTTTGCGTTTTCGCGGACGTTTTCCCATAGTTCCTGCGTAGTGCGAATTGTGGTGTGCGACGTTGTCCGTGACTAGGTGCTTCCGTGATTTGAGGTGAACATATCCGTATATTTCTGTGACGACGTATTCCGGAGAGAAGAAATCCGTCGGACCTGCAGCATTTCCAACGCGAGTATCAGTGTCGCACGCTGCTTATCAGTGCTGCGTTTCGGTGTCGCGCGCCGCAAAATATTTTTCATCGAAGATGTCAGGAGGCAAGAAGTGTTCCTTTAATGCGGACTGGGCGAACCCAAGTGTCTCCGACTATGCGAGTTGGATTAGGCCTGTGGAAAATGATCCGCACGAAGCCATGTGTACAGTTTGCCGGAAAACGTTTTCGCTGAGCAACATGGGTCACAGAGCTGTTTCAAGTCATACCTCTAGCAAGAAGCACATTGCTGCATTGAATTTTCTCAAAGGTGCTTCCCAGCCAAAGCTGTTGTCATTTTTTAAGAGCCCGAGGGACGCCTCGCCTAGCGGTAGCACTAGATCTGTGCCTGCAGCTCTGATTAAAGAGCTACAAGAAAAAAAGCAAAGGCTGCTCAGTGAAACGCAACTTGAAGCTTCCATTCTTCAAGACGAGATAAACTCTCTCAAACCCTAATTGATTATGAGGGCAGAGTTAATTTTGGTGATGGTCTTCCCCTTGATTGTTCCAATGACCGCGGCGACACGTTGAAGGACAGAGTCTGGAGCAAGATGTCCTCACAGCAAAACACGCAGGTTTATTTACACTATTTACAAAACTTGGCCGGGGTGGCCAGTACTGTCAGCAGACATCTCAACAACACAACTGGGCTCAAACCACACCAAGCCGTTCATTCCGAGCCCTTAACGTTTCCACTTAAACGTGGACAAGCACCAAGCTTTCATAACTCGTCAGAGGCAGCGCCAAGCTCGACCTCTGACCACCTTGCCGCGTCTGCGACCCGAGTAAGTGCTAAGCTCTCCCTCCCTCTCTCTCTCCTCTCCGTTAAATACACCTGATCGCTTGTGCGACCGCCTTCTGGGACCAACCCATATGCAGCACTTCACCAATAAAACTCGTGTTCACTCTCTCCATGAGAGCCTATGGTTACGCCTTCGCGTTCCCACACTTCGACCTGCTTGCTGCACCAAGCTTCTCCGAAAGATATCATCGGCCACTAATCCCGTGATCAGTTAGCAGAACTCTGCAGCAGGCCCACATTGCCACTCTATTTACCCGGCGGCATGCAACCAAGCCACCGCTTCAAGAGAACTGCTAGACAGGTCTATTGTACCCAAAAGCACTTCCGTACATTTCCACGGCGGGGTCATCTCCTCCGAACGGGCAACCCTTTGGCGACAGTTTGACCGAGCAGAAAGGTCAAAGGAGATCTTTGACAGGGAGCCCCCGCTGTTCTTGCAAGCTTTTGTTCCTTTCTCGGATGCCCCGTTTCCTCCGAAAATGCTCTACGATGCCACAGTGAAGAGACCTGTCACCCGTCATGTCCCCTCTGCTGTGCAGCATGTACGTCACAGCAATTACTGACCGCGTGCGTCGCGGGAACAAGGCCGCTGCTTTTACTACGTACTGAGTGAATGCGACGACGTTTCTACGGAAAAGCCATGCGCTATGCCGCTGTCGCCTGCTCTTCCCCCGTCGATCTACCGCTGAACATAACAGGCAGTTGCAATAAATGTTTTCCTCTACAATGAAATGTGTTTTCTGTATACCCTTTTTATATGCTTCACGGACCATTTCCACAAAATGGTGTCTGTTGTATAGGTCAGGGAATTTTAGCTAAAATGGTCAGGGAAAACCTGGAAAAGTCAGGGAAATTGAATTCTCCAATTTGCTAGACACCCTGTCAAAGTGTGGGTGGTTAATCACAGCTACGCTCACTCCTGCGAATGCGGAACGATGTCCGGAAGCGAGGCGGATTATCGGCATCGCGATCACTTTTCCACGCTGCTAGAGTGCGCACTCTGCCTTTTTTAGAGGCTTCTCAGATCGAAAAATTCCACGTGCGAAATATCCACGCGCTTTTGTAAGTAACCGCTGCAGGTTAAAACGGTACAGAGGGCAAGCTTTCAATTGTGTCATAAAAATAAGGGTCCTTAAAAATCGGTTGTCAGTCCCTTTAATGTTCTGCATCTGTCATCGTGCTGGTCACATCAACCGTGTAGTGGCAGTGGTTGTAGATACTGACAGCAGCCCAATGGAAATGAAATACCATGTTTACTAGCGTAATGAACGCACTTTTTTTCCCGAAAAACAGAAGAAAAGCGGGGAGGGGGGGGCAGCTTTTTATTATACGGGGCAAATTTAAATGTTCAACCCGAAGGTTGAACAAAAAATTTTTAATGCGAAGTAAAAACGGCCATGCAACACTGAAAGCGACATGTGTGATGACATTTTATTTTAAAAAACAGTGAAATAGAGCTACATGGCATTGGTACCAGGCGACTTGGCACCCGCTGCAACAGCCTTTATGGTGGCGCTTTCTAGCTGTGTTTGAAACCAAGTTGCAGATTTCCTTGTGCATGCAGTGCAATCATATTTGCCTCACGTTTTCACAAGGGCCTCATCGACTGATTGGTGCCATTTTCTGACTTTGTTCAAAAAGTGTTGCAGGGCCCCTTTAAGGGCCTCAACGACTGATTGGCACTGTTTTCTGACTTTGTTCAAAAAGTGTTGCAAGGCCCCTTTAAGGATAACATGTCAATACCATTGTGATGATGCCTTTAAAAGTGTCATTTCTCTCTTCTCCCTTTATTATTCTTTGCTTGATACTGTAAAAGCATGTCATTGAAAAGAGGGAAAGGGTTCTGCATTACTCCATAAACGCTCATGGAGTTGTTGAAGTTCACATGGTTTGACAACCTCTGGCTTGTGTCATTGAGTTGAGTTAAAGTGCTAGTGATACGTGAAATAATGCTTAGGCTACCATATATGAAATTTGTTTTGTGTTTTCTAAAAATAATGGTGTTGTGATTTGAGGTAACTGTTTATTAATATTTGACATTTTTGTTACTTCCGTACAGTTTACAACAATTGGATATAACAAGGTGGTCAAACCGAAGCAACAAGCTACCCTGTCATACAGCTTCTTCACCAGTGAGAGCTTCAGTGCTAGGCCATTTGGCCTGGCTGTAAACCTCAGGTACAGAGATGCAGTAAGTGTCACATAAATTTTTCGATAATGCTTCCTTTCATTTATAGAGTATCTGTTGTAGGTAGCTAGAGAAGTTGCATAATTCAACCTGCATGTATGATCACAGTTTTAAAAGAAACCATACTTTTATACCTTCATGTAAATTCTGTTATTGCATGTTAAAAGACCGCTATAAAATGGTAGTGAACTTGAGGGTTGTGCATCTCTAAAGCATCTTTCTTTCTAGTTATTTATTAACACATAGTACAGTGGAATCATATAACGAAGTTCAGGTGACTGCATTCAACCATGTGTTATTCTGAAAAGTTGCTGTGCTGAATGTAAAAAAATTAACCATAATAATTGCATAGAAACAATGTAGACATCCTACCTTTGCCACAGTACTGTATCTGCATGATTCTAACGTGTGCATCATTTTCTTGAGTTCATATTATGAAAATAAAAGTGTACCTGAATGTAATGTTTACCCAACTTTTTAAGGAAAACCATGGCATACCCCAAGGTTGGTCACCAGAAAAATAATCACTTCAAGATAAGCCTAGGTCACGTGGCACTTCAAGGGCTGTTACCTTGAGAAGCTTGGGGCTACATGGAGTCGCTTAACAAAGTGTGCGAGTGTATCCTTCAGGTCTAAATATAATATTTCCCATTTTAGGCCTGTAGAAGCTTTTGTGATCAGCATGCAGCCGAAAATCATTGCTTGCGCTACTGTGAGGCACAAGTCTCAGCCATGTAAAATTTGACATGATTCATCTCTGTTGCAGCTATCTTTAATCCAAGAATAAGCTTTCATAATGAAAGCAATACATCACCATTTTCATGTCACACAGGTTGCATTCGAGCACAAAACTAACTAATGCAAATACACACTGCAAGATGTGCTCTATCACCATCATACCATTTTGGCGTAGCCTGTTACCAGTGCCACGAATGTAGTATGGGCTTCCTGTTGTAACATGCAGGCAGTTTTCAGACTTAATTCAGAAGAAAGGGCATATTAGATTCGCGTAAATACAGTGCCTCTTTGAACTCTCTTTACAAGCAACTGCGCACATGAATAGACAATTGCGTGTTCAATGTTTTTGTTATTTTGTTTACTACATTTATGTATCACATGCTGAGTGTTGTGCAATATCGTGGTCTGGGTGGGGACTGGCGCATTGTCAGGCATTCAGCTGCCTTTTCACCACCCCTTCCCACTATACCACGGGATAAGATATGTATGTTTGAATTAATGAAAATAAACTTCAACTTCAACAATAAATAATTGTCCTGTAATTCGTGTAGGGCCCCCATGGCCACCTTGGTGTGCTTGGTGTGGATAAGAAAAAAAAATCAGCAGCAGCAGGTTACTTGAAGCCCTGAGAGATGGGGAGAGAAGCCACCTCACGTGTTAGTTACTTTCAGCAATTCACACTACGTCTAGTGTTATGTTCAGTATTCTTTGACTTAGGGTTGACCTTTGCATGTGTACGTGCATGTGTGTGTGTGCGTGCACGTTATTATCGTTATATGAGGGTCAACCTATGTTTGCGGCCGTCCCATCAACAGGTAATTGTGGTATTTGGCAAGGAAAAGAGATTGGAAGTAAAGGCAAGTTACAAACCTCAATGGCCAAGTGGTTGTCCATCATATGCGTGTTACATTTCAATTATTGCATCATTTCAAAAAGTTTTTTGGCTATACATTAATTGTAGACTGGTACACATCAGCTACTACGTATAGCTAGTTATCAAGTGCAGGGATGTTTGGGGCTCTTTAAGTATTTTGAGAAACTCTTAGAGTAAGCTCAGCTCTGTTTTAGTGTCCCTTGTTATGGGATGTTAGCTTTTTAAAACGTAATGCTTACAGACCATGCTGTGTTACAACATTCAGTGATGATCGCATGCTAAGCAGAATTTTTATTTTTTTGCCTCTCTTTAAGGATGGCAATGCCTACCAGGATGCGGTCTTCAATGAAACTATTGAGGTTGTGGAAATCGATGAAGGTCTTGATGGAGAGACGTAAGTGAGATCTTTCATTGATCCTTGAAGTTAGTAGGAGCAGGTGAGTATTTGAGTCGTGAACGAAAGAGTATAAAAGCCACCAACTAATCTTTCTGATACGGGTAACAGCAAAGATTGAAAATGTAAGGCAGTTTGAAAAACAGAATTTCAAAAGAAAGAATATTAAGAATAGTCTGGCGTTGGGGCTGTTGGTACATGCTTGAAGAAACCGAAAAACCCAGCCATAGAAACACGTGCAAAAGAAAAGAGTTTATACACAAACACTGGGACTTACAACAGTTTAATGAAAGACCACACAAGATTCGAAGGGTTACCAACAGACACATGCGTTATACAAAAATCGTGCATATAAAAAAGGCAAAGTATGACATGTTCTAGTTGCAACAGTTCTAGAGGTAGGCCCTTTCCTTTCCTGATAGTGAAATCGATAGTACACTGACGCATTTATTGTGCCTATGTTTCTGCATTTGATAGGCTTCAATCTATTGTTGTTCATTTCTCAAGGATCCTTTCCCAGTAATACTCGTTGCATTGAAGACGGGTGTACAGCAACACTTTCTACAATGAGCAGGCAGCTTTGCCCCCGCTCGACACATCACAGACACATGCATCAGTAGGTAACACTTGGGTTCTTGTGTGGTCTTTCATTAACTATTGTAAGTCTCAGCGTGTCTTTGCCTAAACTCTTTTCTCGGGCATGTGTTTCAAGGCTGGGTTCTTTGGTTTCTTCAAGAATATTAAGAGTTTGCTTAAATACATTTTTGCTCTCTGTTGTTTTAGCAAAATAATAGTCATTTTTTGATAGCACAGCTTGATGTGCATTGCATGCTGGCATGCTGTTGCAACACTAGCATTTAAAACTATTGTGAATTGATTCATTTTAGAGACTATTTTCCTTTTGATACCGCAAGCACATAGACAAACCTGGTTGCACTTTGATGGAAATGGGTAATACTTATACAGCCACTAACCAGCACAGGTTTAAGTAAAGACCGAAATTAAGGGGGGACGCGGCCTTCGTATCGCGAAAAATGACCAAAAAATCGATTTTTTGAAAACCACATAGTCAGTTTCTACAAGTCCTTTTTTATCTGATTCCGAAATATGAACGCTGAAAACCGCGTAGAAGTGCTAAAAAAATGTTAATAGAGGCCAACGTGGCGAAAAAACTCGATAGAAATCGTGAAAAAACGGCAGTTTTCAAGTCCCAATATCTCCGCAACGGCGCAACCGAGCGCCGCCATTTTGCCCTCGTTGGAAAGCGCGATTCTCCGTCTTCAAATCTGCCGCTTCAGCCAGCTCCTCCATACAGAAGCAAGCGCACAAAAAGCAAAAGATTCAAGGCCGTGCCGAGGCCTCCAATTGGCCGCGCCCGTCACGTGACGAATCGGAGCCTCGCCATTGGTCTCCTTGGCGGTCGGCGTCTTCTGCTACCGCGCCGGCGCGCCTCTCTGCGCTGTATGTTCGTCTGTGCGTGCCTTCCCCGATAGTATTTGCAGTGTCGGCGATCGGGCGGTGTGTAGACAGAACGGCAGCTGACCCAAAGCTGATATCTTATCGCTCGCGGTGCTCGCGCCTCGTGGCGCCGCGCGTTTGACGATCGCGTCGCCATGTTCGTCAGCGCGTACGGAGCGGTTTCGGCAGCGGACTCCGCGAGTGCTTTGTGCGCCTCTTGACATCTCAGCACGCCATTATCGTCGGTATTTGCGGAACGTAGTTTCAGCGGCGGATTTTTGTTGTGATGGGCGCGTTTAGACTTTTCGGCTCGCTGTCGGTGCGCGCGGAGCGTGGTTTCGGAAGTAACGCGTGCGAGTGCCGATGGTGCGTCCGCTCCCGATCAATCGCGCGCGGCCGGTATGCTTGCTTTTGTCAACTTTGACGGGTCGCTTTGTGGCATTTCATACGCGGGCGAAGCATCATGTGCGAGCGGCAGTGGCACCGTTGCCCATGTCGCGCGGCGTCCGACGTTGCCGACTGCATGTAGCGATCGCGCCACGGATGTGCCCGAATCTCGTCACGTTGCCACGCCGTCCGCAAGTATGGACGATACCCTTCAGGCGCGCCTAGAGCCGCATTTTGTATCACCAAACACATTCCGCGAGGTCGCCGCGTACGTGCCAGTAAGTTGTGAGTGTGCGACCGCGTTGAAAACGGAATGACAGGCGCTGGTACGCAAAAAAGCGAACGAGTTTCCGATCGTTCAAAATCACGACCTTGAACCCGTTTCTCGGCGTTGTAGGAGTCAGCAGCGCTCCTAATAACTTTTAATTAAGTAGGAACTAGATATGGGTCAGCATCGCAAATGATACTGACGTGTACGCGCGTCTGGCAGCGCTCTCGCGAACGGGTGGTTAGAGTAACTGTATATGTAGAGGAACATATACAGTAACTCTAGCGGTAGTAATTGCCGCGAAATGAATATCGTAAGATTTTCTGTGCATTAGGAGAGCTGTAGCAGGCTCTCAAAAGTATTGAAAAGGGGCTAGGAGCTCTGACTAATTACACTGGTCAACAATCAACATCTCACATTGAGGGTTGCACCATAAAACATATCAGAAAAGTCTGAAGGCTCAGTCCAGACCTTCCAGTGAGACAGTTGCTGACAGTATTTGTGTACCCTGGTACCAATGCCTTTCTGGCATGCAGATCTGTCCATGAGGCAGTATTTCAAGTACAGTCATTGAGCCCACCATGCTTATGCTGAGTACAGTGGAACCCCGTTCATACGTTTTTCGGCGGACAAGGGGTGAAAAACGTAACAGCCGGGAAAACGCAAGAGTGAGGAAAGCTCCCAAAATGAATGAGAACAGGGCCGCTTTGATTTCAAACAATTTATTTCAGCAAGGTGAGCCATCTAGGTCGCCGACCGATGATCCGGACAGCCGCGCGGTACCGGCAGTGCCAACATAGTCTTATTGTGTTAAAACCGGCCGATATTTCGGACGGTTTCTAGCTCTAAATTCGATAATTCGGACTCCGTTCGCGGCTGTCGAGCGCAGTGAATGGGCCGCCACTATAGCCTTCGGCGCCCCGATGAAAGTATGGCCTCAGAGATCGCAATCAAAACTGTGATCATTGAGATTTAGTTCCAGCGTGATGCGCCAATTTTGGAGGCAAGTCGCCCCGTCACTGTGATCACCGCGTCCTGTTCCGGCATCCCGCGCGTGGTTTGTGATCGCGAGTACGGCTGGTCGCGTCGGGTCCGCGATCGCTCGATAGCGCTTTCACGTTCCGTCTTCAGTGCTTGTTTACCGTATTTACCCGCATAATTAGCGCCCTCGCATAATTTGCGCACCCCTGACATTTAGCCAGCAATAAAGAAAATTTCCTCGTATATTTTGCGCTCGCCGTCCAGCCCGAACCAGCTCGCCGGCGAGCGCACGGACAGACTTTGTACAGCCGCGCGGCCGCGCCCCTCGCTGCGCAGGCGAGCACAGTCATACGCAAAAGGGGCTGCGAGTGCGATGTTCCTTTTTCCGATTCTTTTCTCCGGAAGCCCACAGAGCCCAAAGTACGGTCGCTAGAATAAAAGCGCTCGAGTGCGGGCGACGAAAACGGCTGAAGCAGAGATCAAACGCGCCCGGCCCATCTCCGTCGTTCGGAGGCGATAACATCACCCCTATCGGATCGCCTGCCGTCAAAGCGGGGAGGAAACGCCCCGCCCGTCCTTAAAGGCGGGTTGGGGGGGGGGGGGGAGTGTCGCTCGGCTCCCGAGCGATCGCATGGCTGCCCAGATAGCGCTGGTGCTATCTCGGCAGCCCTATGCGGGCGGCGATTCCTACAAGCGTGACCGAGACTGTTAAAAGTAAAATCAAAATAGCGATCCCCGGGCGGGTACGGCGTGCCAGGTTGCGACGCATCATGCGGGAACACGCCCACAGTTGCGGCGTAACAGCGGGGTTCGCAATACATGGGACCCTATGGGAGCTATGCCGGGACCGATGAAAAACAACGTAACAACCAGGAAAATGCAGCAGTGAGGAACGTAACAGCGGGGTTCCACTGTATTGTGCAACACTTTGACTGTAGCCTGGACAACATGCCTTTCCCAGAGCAGCAAAGAAAGGTGTCTTTTAGGAAAAAAGAGGCCAGCAAGGCATACCAAACTAAAGAAAGGACATTCAAGAAGCCGTGCACCAAAAAGGACACAAAACACTGCGTATTCAGTGCCCTTTTCTAATAAAAATTCATGGAAAAACTTTGAAAGCCGTTTTCTCAAAACGACTTTTCTTGCTCCTTGCCTTGCTTGTTCCGCTGATTTCTTCATGACTACTAGGTCTATTTCAGTTCCGTTTTTTTTTCCTATATTCCTAGAAGAATTGCCCAGGGCGTGACATTCTTGCTTTTCCAGTTTTCCTTCACAACATTTAACAATACGACTAATTGCTCACAGCCTGAGCTCCTGTGGTGCAGTCACCTTGTAAAAAACGACAACTGAAAAAAATTGTGTAGCAAATAAAAAAATCTAAGAATGTTACGCCCTGGACCATTCATCATAGAGCTCACAGCACTTTGAAAAAGCTTTCTATCACATTTTTTAAGCGATTGAGGCTCGGAACAAGGTCAGAAGGAGGACATTGTTGTAAATCAGAAAGTTTTAAAGATAAGCTCATGAAATTTATACAGTAGTATCACAGAATCATTGCTAATAAGTCTACCAAATTTCATCAAAATCCATAAAGAAATAAGAAAGTTGGTTTCCAACGTCACGTCCCCCCTTAAAGGTCGGTGTCAAGCTGATGCAAACTTATTTGTTGTAGCCACATGGTGCTGAGACAAAAAAAAGAAAAAAGAAACTGTCAACTAATGAAAAGCAACAGATTGAATGGCATCAGCTTTGTTTTTCTTCTATCTTTGTCACCCTGCTTGCAATGTTCATTTCTTAACAATAGCTATTGGATCATACCACGTACAGAATTTGGTTTGGTGTTTTACAAGAACACACATACATATTGTATTTTCCTGTGTATAAGTCGTACCTATGTATAAGGCATACTCCCCATATTTTACGATTTTTGCAAGGGAAAATGACATATATAAGATGCTCGACGCAACCACTTTCCATGCAGTCAGCATGATAATGCAATTACACACGCTTGTATATACTCATCATGAAATGTCCTAGTAAAGAAAGGTGCTGAACTTCCGTAACCACAACTACTAGCAGTTGCAATTTCTAGTAGTACAAGACTTGGAACTAACGCAGTCCAACAGTAAAGAAAACCGCTATTTATTGCACTTTACTTGAAGCCATCGAAGGCCCCTTCCTTTGGCACATCGTTTGAAGTTCTGCCGCTTCAGTCAGTATTTGATCATATCAACGCCTCCTAGAAAAACAATGCCTGGAACGTGAGCCACGAACACACTGCCCTACCCTCTGATTTTACCCTCCCCCACCGGTACGGAGGCAAGCGCCTCTGGCGGTCGCTCCTTGTAAACACGCCGACGCGCGGCCGCCGGGAGCCGAGCGGCTGGCTTCTCGCGAGCAGACGACATCTTGCCGACCGCGCGTTGTCATCGCTGCTATATGCAGACGTTTTTTTTATCGCTGTTGCGAGGTAACAAATTGCCATATGAAATAAAGTCCACTTTCTTGAAGGTCATTTTTTTAAAGGGCCCCTAAACAACCCCGAGGTCCAAAATTTGCTTTAAAGATATAACTGCGCTCCCGTGCTATGTGAACATGCTCCCGCAAGAATTTTGCGAATAGGTGCAATAATAAAGAAGTTACACAAGTTTAAGTGGCCTGTTGCGTCGGTTTCGTTTTCTCAGTCGGCCTCCCCACCCTCCTCTGCCGAGGAGAGGGTAGGCGTGGCGCGCCATCGTGACTCTGCCCACTTTTGACACGTGACATGACGAGAGCAATTGACGTCATTGACGCTTGCGCTGCAGTTCAGGTTGCTCAGGCCAGCGCTGCCCCGGCGCTCACGCCTGTGGGATGGCCACAGGATCTGACGTCTGGTTTCGACCAATCAACGAGCTGCAACTGCACAAAGTTGTTCGCGGTAGAACATGACGACACCTAGGATGCGAGCACGACTGGTCAATCGCAGGAAAGAGGCGCGGGAATTGTTTTTTGAAATACGGCATCTGTGTGGCGCGCAGCGCTGTCATATTCGCAGAATGGGATCGCCGCAACCTTCTCTATGATTGAGTTAGCTTGTTTGGGTGGCTTAAAAAAAAAGTAGGAGCTTGTTTAGTGGCCCTTTAACAGCAAATAAAGGTTCACACGAATGACGGTAATTCTGTCTGCTTAACGCAGGAGATTTACGTTGGTTTGCGTGATGTTTTTCGCGGTCTGTCTTTGCGGAGCCAGTTCTTAGTTTCATTTGACTGGCAATGCATTGCTGTTGTGTGCCGGGCTGCTCATCGAGTTGCCGACGGAAGCAACCGGGTGTGTCTTTTACGATGTGCCAGCAGAGATCTTGCGTGAGAAGTGGCTGCACGCAATATTAGGCGCCTTTCCCAGCGCTACAATCAAGGAACACTGCGTCGTATGCAGTCTCTACTTCTATGCGGGTGACTTCAAAAGAGACTTCACCAGGCGCTTACTCAAGCCCGGTATAGTGCCAAGCGTGTTCAGTGAACAGACGCCGGGCCTTGCGCGAAACGTCGTGAGTGCCAGTATGTCCACGAGCACGACAGGACCAACAGTACACGGCGAAATGTTTCCGTGGCTTGCTGAACCGGACAGCTTGCTGTGCCTGAATAACTACATCATGCGAGTAACCTTACTGGGTATTTTGTCGCTGGTCGGTTTGTCCTGGTAGAACATTTTGCTGCAGAGAGCAGTAGGTTTCAACGCGTTTCAAGGCGGCAGCGTCTGCTATCAAACTACCGCTGCACGCTCTAGCTGGCGGTCCGGACAGCGAGCAGGCCGGCTGCTCCCAGCTACGCGATTGGCTACGCCTGTGGTGTCGGGTGACGAGGCGGTCCGGAGGCGAGCGCTCTCGCACGGCGCCTGGTCGAAACACGCGGCAGGGAGCTCCCTATGGGAAAACGAGTGACATTCCAGGCATTGATTTCTAGGAGGCGTTGGATCACATTTAGTGTTTTTTGGTGCAGGGGCTAAGTGTGGCCAAATGGTGCCAGCTTCGGTTGGTAGCATCACTGGGTTGTGTTGATGGCCTCTTGATAACTTGCGTGCAATGTTGTAAGCACCTTGAACCACGTTGTTGGCGGTTCTTTCCAACGAACACATAAAAGTCGATCACATCACACATCGCACCAAAGCCACCCAAATGGCAACTGGGACCTGGAAGCTGGGATTCCTGGTGGGCTTTTCGTTTTTGTAACTTGCAGATGTTGCGCGTTGCATGGCAACAGTGAGACATAGTAGTTGCTTTTTCTTATTTGTTGCATCACTCCCTTGGATTTATGGCTTTAAAGGGGCCCTGTAACACTTTTCTTGCACCCGTTTTTTATTTGCGGGTCACGTAGACAGATGACGCAGGAATTTTTTGGCAGGTGTCAAGCCACCCATATCAGTTGATTTAATATTTTAATCGTTCAATGAAATCATCACATCGCTGCCAACTGCATCAGCGTGTAGTGGCGCTCATCAGAACTATTTGTGGCGGAAATGACAACTGAGGGCTCGAGCCTGTGATTGGATGAAAGTAACATAAGTGCTCGCGGCACTACATCATTAAGTAAAGTAATATTTGGCTTTGTTTTTTTCTTGTGTAGATTTTTATTTAACACGAAATAGACGCAGCCGTAGCAAGAAAGATCACCACAGTTATAAAACGCGATAGAAGTGCTGGCTCCCGTTTCGCCTTTTGCTTACACGAGTCACATGTCCATACACAAAGAATCTCATGGCTTCATCTCTCTTGTGTATGTTCGCGACTTGCTGAAGCGCTGAACTGGGTGGACTTTGCCGTTCTGTCAAAGTGTGTTGTATCGCGCGCAGCACTATAAGGGAATTTGAACGTGTCCGCTAAACTGGTATATGCAAAGACGTACTGGATACCGGATAATGTTGTTTGTCACAGTCAAGTAGCGCCAGCTGTGGGTGGTAAACAGAACAAGTAAAAACCGCGTGATCTATGTCCTCCGAGAATACCGCAGCCACTCGCTAAACCTACAGCCTCGACAATTTGAGTGTCACGCTGAGTAACGGTGTCGAATTGTTACAGGCACTTTACCATCGAAGCTTCATCATACAAAGCTGAAGCAAATAAAACCGTCAGTTAGCAACTTAAGGACTACGTAGCGCGCGACGACCACTCAAAAGATTCAAAGCGGATGGCATGTGATCTGGGTGGTCTGCGTGCTTGTGCATGCAATGCTTACACCCGGTATTCCGCTCTACACAAAGTGCTTTGAGCATTGGGGTTTTGCGGACACACTAAAATTCCCATTTTCCACTTCTATGCTTCCATGTCTGTGCGTTTAGCTGAACAACCCGTGAAGAAACTCAAACACGGTAACGCAGAAAACACGGATGAAGAAAGGAAGGAACACAGGACAGGTGCCTGACCTGTGTTACTTCCATTCTTCGTCCGTGTTTTTTTTTGCGTTACCGTATTTGAGTCAAGAATGCACCAACTAGCCTAAACAATTACTGTTACTGCATGTTACTGCGTCAAGAAACGTTGCGCAGTATGGTCGTATTCGCTGGCCCCTCTCAGTGGTCATGACGGCGAGTTTAAATATGACAGCACTTGTCTTGGAGTGTCGTTACACGACGCGTAAAGCCTCTGTTCGAAGCAGAAGTGCCTGCTCTAACTCTGACATGTTGAAGCGGTCAGGAAAGCTTATAACTGACAGTGCGGCACGCAAGAGCATGTCTGCTGTGTCTGCTCTGCACTGTCTGCTCCTGTCTGTCTGTCTACCCATTTGTCTGTCTACCCTCCAGTCTATGCATCGCGCTCATGAAAACGAGTGCGAGAAAAGTATTGAGGGCCCCTTTAAGAAGAAAAAGCTTGGAACAGCTGAATAGTAGGCGTAACAATGGCAATTTTTACACTACTTGCCTCACTGTTCAAACAGCGAGCAGCTTATGTCTGAGGGCAACAGAAGCGCCTTTGTTACACAACAAAGATGTTTCTTTCACATATGCTGTCAAGTATGCTTTCCGGTACTCTCGAATAAAATAGGGAGATATGGTTGGTTTTTTGCATATATATAAGATGTACCATTGTGTAAGACACATCTGCTAAAATTTTTGGGAAGGAATGTGTCTTATACACCAGAAAAAAAAGCACCATTGTGTAAGACACATCTGTGAAAATTTTTGGGAAAAGAAATGTCTTATACACAAGAAAATATGGTATATTGGCACCATGACGAAGGTTGCGAAAAATGGTCATGGCTCATATAATAAGACTGCATATGTATGCATTACAAATGGAAATGTCAAACTCCCAGGCCTACACAGAAGACTCGGCACAGTGGCAGCGGCACAGTGGCAGCATAAGCTAGATTTTGCTGCATGCTCTTATTATTCTCTTTCACTCTTGTTCTATTCCTACAATCCAACTTCATTAGTACGTACTCTCTTAACGTGTAGTTGTGGTTTGCACGTAGTCGCAAAGGTTCCCCCCCCCCCCCCCCTCACCCAGCTTCATTGAACCCCATGTATTGGCTGACCACTTAAGCTATAGTCACCAATCACAAGTCGGATGGTTAGTGCATACTATTTTCTTGTTTGTTCTACGCACACAAGAAGAAAATGGGCAAAATTTCTTGCACGGCGACGTTCGATTCTTGAACTGCAACACCCAGGCATGCTAGTGATCATGCCAGATCACCACATTCAAGCGGGGTCACCATTATGCATTTCCTGCTCGTACAGCTGTTGCTGTACTTGCAGCGCACAAAAGCATAGCCTTTGAAGAGTTAATTGCAGTTAAACATGGCCGTCGTGATGCGCTTTGTGCTTACACAGTTGCCTATCGTAGCATACAAAAGCATGGCCTTTGTGATTTACAGTGCTCTCAAACGTGGCCACCATGATGTATCGTAAAAACCCGCATATAGCTCGGACCCGCATATAGTCCGGGGTGTAATTCAGGGATAGCAAACACGAGAAAAAAGGTTTTTACCCTAATATAGTTCGAGGAAAAAGGAAAAATGCATTTATTTACACCCTTGATTATTCGTCGTCATCGGACGTGCTATCTTCCAAAGCTCCCTTGTCGGAAATGTCATCCCACAGCACATCATCCTCAGTGCCATCAAGCGCGTTTGAGATGCAGCACTTTTTGAAGGCCCGACGAACGAGCACCTCGGGAATGCAGGCCCAAGCCTCGACTATCCACGAGCAGAGCATCGCTGGCGAGGCCCGTTTCAGCCGTCCAGCAGGGGTCACTTCTGGCTCTCCAGACCTCATCCACTCCATGTACAGGCGCCTGATGTGGTCCTTAAAGGGCCCCTAAACCACCCCCGACATTTTTTTGAACATTTCAAGTTAACACGCGCATCAAGTTGAAAATGCCGTCACGATGAACGATGTCAAATGCGGCAGCGCTACGCGCCTCGCCGGCCATTTCCAGCATGCCAAAGTTAGCTGTGACGACATTGTGGTTTTTGGTGACGTCAGAAGAGTCTGAGCTACGCTGATTGGTCGAAGGAGAACGTCGACTTCCGGTTAGTCTGCTAGCAAATGCACGCGTTCCCTGCCTGTTTGTTTTCCTCGTCGTGTGTCGTTCGTGTGGTGTTCACGTGTGAATTCGCAAATGCACTACGCTGCGCAAGTGCAAGTGAGGTACAGCCGACTAGAAACTGCAGCAACTGTCAGAACACGACGGATAGCGCGAACGCGGGAGCCCGGCGGAGGCACGTCAACCGGATGCGCGTCATCGGCGATGTATGTCACACGACATTCGGAGGAGCACTCGGCGAGGAGGTGGCACCGGCAAGCGGCCGGTGGGCGCAGGAGAGAGCGAAACAAGCAAGCGCCGCGTTTTGATAATCAAACGCGTGTAACTCGGCTATTTCGGCACCGTTTCGAAAAATTCTTGCGGCTACGTGTTTGTTGCGGACACCGGCATAAAAGCAACACCACAACTAAATTTCGACCTCTTGGTGGTTTAGGGGCCCTTTAAATGGCTTATTAAGGCACACATCAAGCGGCTGCAGCTGGGATCTCATCCCTCCAGGATTGACGACGAACTTGGTGCGGGAGTCACGCAACAGTCGCTTAACGGAGTTGGCCAGGTGACACCGAAACACGTCGAGCACAAGCATCGAAGGGAGCCCCAGCAGTGCTCCAGGCCGTCGACACCACACGGACTTAATCCAGTCCAGCACCAGCGATTCGTCCATCCACCCCTTGTCCTGGCAGCGGACGACAACATTTTTTGGGAACTTCTCTCCCTTCGGCAGCGTCTTTCTTTTAAACACCACCTAGGGTGGCAGCTTGTGACCATCTGCCGTGCAGGACAACATTACAGTTACCCGCATTTTTTCATTCCCAGTCGATCGCACGGTAACTTGCCTGGAGCCTTTTTGATGCACAGTTAGCGCTGAGGGCACATCCAGGTACACCAGTGTTTGATCCGCATTGCCGATCTGGCCCAGCTGGAAGGGGACTGCCTTTCGCAACGCAATCACGTACTTTTGAAAGGCCACAAGCTGCTCTTCATAGTCCTCGGGTAGCTTCTGCGAGATCGACGTGCGCCGACGTAGGGAGAACCCAGCGCGGCACATGAAGTGAGACACCCAAGTCCTCCGGCTGAATGGCTTTGTCGCGAGCAATCTCCCTTGCCTTCGCTTGTAGCAGTTCGATGTTGACAGCGAGATGTGCAGCTCGTTGCTCCCGAACAAAATCCACCAGTTCTCGCTCCATGTCAGGAAACGCTCCATTTTTTGGTCCGCAGAAACTTTTTCTCTGGCCGCTGCATGCAAAGAGGGCTTCCTTCTGCTTCCTCTAACCATGAATGCTCGTTGACTCCGAACTGCTGCTCCGCAACACAGTTGCCGATGGTTTCAGCTGCAGCGATAACTTTTCTTTGAAAGGCAGCCGAGTACTGCCTGCACGGTCCTGACATGGCGTAAAATCACAGGAGCAAAATCGTGACCGTCGTTGTGTGCGCCAAGTCGTAACAACGGCCGCTGTTGCACGCCTGTTGCACGCCTGTAGGTCTCTAGGACTAACGCCGCTCACGCTACCTAACGCAGAAGCGCGCAGACACCTGATGATGATGATAGCACCTCGCTTTGCCGAAACCGAAACTGTGAATTCGGGCCAAAGATTCTTGGGGCCCGCGTATTGTACGGGGCTGAAATTTCGCACCCTAAAATCTGGAAGAAAAAAAAACCGGGCTATACGCGGGTTTTTGCGGTAATTTTTGCTCTACAGTTACCGATTGCGGTGCACGAAAGTATGTCGTTTGAGGTTGCCTTCCGGTAACTCTCAGGAGCCGCAATCCAATCCAAGTTGTAACCACTCAGAAACACATTTTTCATTTCTTGGTTCAGTGTGGTTCAGCCAGTGCATTTGCAGTAGTTGGTTACAGTGTCATCGTTTTTTGGTGCAGTATATCATGTTCATCGTCCTCTGTTTTGTGCATGTGGGTGCAAATTAATTCACACATGAAGACTAGACTAAGCCAAAGTATTACACTCTGAATGTAAAAGAAACACGTCATTATCCACTGTGTTAAGAACAGAACAAAAAAGTCTGAAGTAGCCTGCGAAAAGGACTTGCCTCTATCAACTGTGTGTGGCAAGCAGAATGCTCGCTAAAAGCTGAGGAGCGGCACAGGTAATAAGGGACTTGGGCTTGTCCCGAAGTGGAAAAGGCTCTGGTTCTTTGGATGAAGATGGCGCAGAGCTCAAGCTTGCGAATAAGTGGTCTGCTTCTGGCCGAGAGAGTGCAGACTTCCGCAGCCCAGCTTAATTGCGGTGGTTTTGCCTACAGCATTGGCTGGCTGTCACGATTTAATGCAGTTTATCGCATCCTTGGAAAATCAATATGTGAGGCTGCTGCAGCAAACGACGAGGGCACTGATGAGTGGCAGAATGATAACTTGCAGGAAGCACTGGGCACCTATGGTGCCTATGCCATTTTAAATTTTGATGAATCGGCCCTTTTCTACTGCCTGCTTCCGAAAAAGACACCAGCATTTAAAGATGAAAAATGCACGGGCAGAAAACATTCCAAGAATTAACATGGCCGCCTTGAGCGTAAACATGACCTGCAGTGAAAAGCTGCCACTTATGGTTATTGGAAGGTACACGAACTCAAGGTGCCCATTTGCCATCCGGTGTTGTTTCCAAAGTAACCGGAAGGCATGGAGGTAGGCTCAGCACTTCAAAGAGTACATGCTCCATCTGGATCGTCATTTTGTTGCCCAACAAAGGAGCATACTCATCATGCTTGACAACGCGTCGGCACATGTCGTTTTGGACAACTTAGCAGCCATCAAGCTGCTTTTCTTGCCTCCAAACGTAACAGTGCTCACCCAGCCACTCGATCAGGCCATCATCCGCTCTGTGAAGCAATTGTAGCGGAAGAATCTGCTGCATAGAATGTTACTCACCATGGATAACCGTAAGACATACACGATAGACCTTCCTGGTGCCGTGCATCTGATTGCGCACTTTTGGATGCAGGTCCTTCCTGCGACTGTGCAGAACTGTTTCACACGAGCGAAATTAACCGTGCATGAAAACGAAAATGTCGATGAGGCCACAGGCGACTGTGAGAGCCCGCTTGTGGAAGTACTGGAACAGCGAGGTGGAGCGGCGGAGCATGTAAATTTTGACACCTTCCAAGACATTGACGGCAATGTTTTTACATCCCTGGAGCTCTCGGACAGTGATGTTGTTGCCGCCGTCGCACTTCATCCAGCTTCAGGCAAAAGTGAAGATGATGACGACAGCATGCAAATGGACGACGGCCCTTCATTATCCGAGACAGCACGTAATTTGACCATCATGCTAGCCTTCGCTGAGAAGCGTGGTCTCATGGACAAGCTGGCATACATGCCAGAGGTGGAAAAGAAGGGGTGGTGTGCGTAGGATGGAAAGTTTTAGGGGGTATGCGCCACATCTGAACACATCATTTGTGGGAGGAGAGCTGAAGACACGCAACCGAGATGAAGGCGAAACGAAAGCAAGGTTGAGCTGGGGCTATTCAACGTGGCACCAGTAAGGACGGTTCCCACCCTGAGCTACGCTCAGAGGGAACGTCTGGCGACTGGCTGATACATGAAGCTGGTGACTCGAATAGGCGCCGACAACGCTGACTCAGTTCAGTAGAGGCACTTTGGCACTTCAGTTAGTCACGGCGGGTTCAGACGAGCTGGCAGTGATCCCTCTTCCAAAAATGGCTGGTGGTCGCGAGAGGTCCTCGGAATGACGCAGCTGTGGAGAAGTGCTGTGATGTGTCACAGTCAAGTAAAAATTTCAAGACAAGTCAGGCTTTGTTCAAGATGACGTGGCCTAGCAGGATGAAGCTGCGGTAGATCTAGAATGATAGCAACATAGTACTGATGGCAACGTAGCTCGTAGTACTGTATTTGCTCGATTCAACCGTGCCCTCAATTGTAACGCGCACCCATTTCTCATGAAGTAAAAAAATAAAAGCCCTTGGTAATCAAACTTCTGCATTCATAACATCAAACACTCTACTCATGTAACGAACGCACTCTCATAATGAATGCACCGCTAACTTTGAACCCCTGCAGTCCCGCGAACGGCCACGCTGTGGCTTTCCCGCTTCACTTGATCCGCGGCGTCTCGAAGACGTTCAGTGTGCCGATTCATAACCCCTGCGTCCCAATAAAACTGCCACACATTGCCGGGCGTAGCCACGTGCAAGCGGTCGGTAACATCATTTACTCGCAGTGCTGCATTCCTCTGTGCTATGCTATCGCAGTTCCCTCACGCGTGCTGCCATGCGTGCTACGCAGGCTGGCGCAGCTGAGCCTAAGCATGGCCGGGGTGTGGTCTCCAAGATGGCCGCGATGCAATCTCTGACGTCATGCAGCGCGCACAGCTGGGAGGCCACGACATACATGGCGAATATACGTCAGTGATCATGTTCGTTCATACACTTACACCCTACCTCCAAAATATTGGGGTATACCAGGTGAACGAGATGACCAGGAGAGCATTAAGATGTAGGCGGATAGATAGATAGATAGATAGATAGATAGATAGATAGATAGATAGATAGATAGATAGATAGATAGATACATACATACACACACACACACATACATACATACATACATACATACATACATACATACTGTTAAAGTGACTTAAGTTCGCCAAGAACCAGCGAAAAGAAAAGAACCAGCGAAGCTGTATCAAAGTTTTTGTTACATTTAGCTAGGCTTCCTTGAAGTTTTCCTATTTAGCGGCACGGTTTTGCATATTTTGGGTGTATTGTGAGCATCACGACATTCGTCATCTTACATAACTTGGATAAATGCCGTATCATGTTATGGGTGATGTGCACAAGTGTGCTGCACCCAATGATTTGGTGAATGAGGCACGACATACAGCGTGACATTCGCACAAGCACGCGGAGCGCCAGAGCCTTTAAAGGACACCAACCACTGAGAACCACACCATCGAAAGGAGAAAGAAAATGAGAGAGGACAGATGGGCAGTTCAAGGAAGGTGGCTAGGCTGCAGGGTGTTTGCTTGCCGAGCACCTGGACCCAAGCTCAGCGATCACATCTACAGTGGAACCCCGGTTTTACGATGACCCGCATTTTATGACGGGTTAGTCCCGTCCCGGCGAAAGCCCCATAGACGCAATGCATTAAAAACCTCAATTATACGATGAAATCTTACTTCTAACCCGCATTACACGACGATCCACGCGAAGTAGGGTGACCAAACGGCGAAGAAAAAGGAAGTGCAGGGGCGTATTTGGTCGCACTGGCTCTTTGTCACCCCTCCGCATGCCGAGCGCTCGGGAAACCAGTTCGTTTCGGCTTTCCGTTGCCGTTCGTTCATCTTCCCCTGGCCCTCCCAGAGGCCGCCGGCGCCGCAAGTAGCGGCATAGAGTGGCGCGGTTGTTGTCTTCCCCCATTCTTTTCACCCTTTCCGACCAACGATCTCTCTCCTGTGATAACGAAAAGCGAAGCGACACACAAAGGCAGACATCGCGGCGACAACCACGAAGCAGGCGATAATCCTAACCGTAGCAGACAACGCACGAAGCACTCGCTGGAGAAGACCACCACGTCGTCACGCGCAGCAGCCAGTAGCGGCCGCACCAGCACGTTCCCCCACTCTCTTGAGAAGCGCGCGCTTGGCGCAATCACAGCTTCGCATCCAAGTGCTGGATACTGGAATGCCCCCGCGAGCCCCCCAATCATGCGCGAACCGGCGTTGGCGTGGCTTCCACCACGCCAACGCCGCTCCCGTCGACAGCGGTGGAAAAAAGTGCAGGACTTCATAAACAAAACAAAACTAAAATGGCGCCGGTCGGTTGAATGGCACGTGAACGGCACTCGCTTGAAGTTGTGCTGTTTTGGAGCGTGCTGTTTCGGAGCGTGTTTGAGTGGCACAGCAGCTGCTGCTACTCGTAATATATTTGATATGAAGTAGTTTCAGGACGAATTAGGCGCTGAAAATTACAGGAAGGGCAGTTTATGACACATACAGTGCAAATATGCGGTTTTCCGAAACACGCGTATTTCGCAATTTTTCTACTTTCAAAGGCCGTGTCCCCCCTTAAGTCTGTACCATGTTTCGCTACGGCTGTTGCGAATCACATCAGCGGATTGCGGTGCACACAAGGGCATAAATTTTTCTGTTCGGATTTTATGACGCCCGCATTTTACGACGCTTTTTCGCGGTCCCGAGAACGTCGTATAATCGGGGTTTCACTGTATTCTACCACCGTGGACCTTTGTGAGAGGGAGACCTTGGAACTGGGTGGTGGGCTTGGAAGGGAATGAGCAACCAAAGATGTTGGTGTCCAGTTTTTCCCAGATTCATTTTTGTAAGAGTGTGTTGTGGGATATATCTGGGCCATTGTTTTCAACACAAAGGAAGGATGTGAGCATTTGATATTCAGAGAAACGGAAATGTATTTGCATGCAGTTACACCAAAGACAGAACAGAAAAGAAACATGGCTATAAATACAAAGACTGCGAACATGCAACACTCCTACAAGGAATAAACGCAGTTCACATTAGAGGAAAACTAATAATAAATCTAAACAGTCATGACAGTTCAAACATTAAAGTTGGCAGGAGTCTCTGATTGCAGAAGGGGAGTGTTGCGGCTCACCTGTCTTTCAGGCTTATGGGTGGTCAAGTGAAGTCCATTGTTACATTTCAAGGGAGTTTGAAGATTTTTTTTTTTTGTTTGCATAGTTTCAGAACTTGTTTGCAGTTCTTTTGTGGATAATGGCACTTTTCAGTCTACAAAAAAGTGAATAAGCCATATATTGTGGCTTTATGTAAAAATTTAGTACACAAAAATGAGTGCTGAACAAACCAAAACAAAGAGCGCCGACCAAAATGAAAAAACTAAAAGCTTAAAAAGTTAAAAAGTTTAAAATGACGTTTCGGCTACCATACGGTAGCCTTGTTCACAGTAAAATGGCCTTTTTACTGTGAACAAGGTTACCGTATGGTAGCCGAAACGTCATTTTAACTTTTTAAGCTTTTAGGTTTTTCATTTTGGTCGGCGCTCTTTGTTTTTGTTTGTTCATGCTTATTCCCGACCAGACGATGCTTCGTCAAACTATCGACTTCAAAAATGAGTGCTTATAAAAACATTTCCTTTCGGAGAAATCCATATGAATTTGTCACAAAATAGTGCCCATTTCATCAAGAAACCTGGCGTCGAGCTGAAGGGAAAGCAGGGGGAAAAAAAAGCGGCATGCACGGAAGAGGCGCCCAAGGTCACGCCTCAAATCTCGAAAAAGGGAGAATTTTATAGGACGTGTCAGTGAATCATCTTATTGCACCGAGCAAGCGCACGAGACAGACCGAGGGAGAGAGTGCATACTGACGCTCCTTGCGCCGTGAGAGGGAGAAGGGTGCCGTCCAAGCGGCGAAGGACCGAGAAAGGGCAAGAAGGTTCGTAAACACCGCAGGTGCTTGGGTCGCACGGTCCACGCCGAACCTTTGAGAACAGCTTTCCAAGGCAATATAATTAGGTAAATCCACGTTCGATACATCAAGGCTCAACTGCAGCACATGCATGTCTCTGGTATGGCAGAAACACATGATGTGGCTCTGCAGCCACTTGTATAAAGCTTTGAAGAAAAAAAATCTCTTTTGAATGACTTTCCTAAGTGAAACAGGTGATTAGCTATCATTAACCTACCCTGACACAGTATGAGTATGATGTAAACATGTTCTGTGGCTCTTGTGGGATCACAATGGCGATACACTGACTCTATAGAGGAAAGAAAGCTTGGGAGAGACCCTCACTATCCAGGCTGCATAATAAAAAGTGTGCTGGAAGGGACATGCTGTCGCAGGGGCTCCTGGGATTCCATGTTCATGGCATCGTCTTAAGTGCTTGTCCGCGCAAGCACCGCATGTGCAAGCGAGATTATCTGCTCACCTTGCTCTTTTCGCAATGCATGCATAAGCAAGGTGTAGCATTACCAACCAGGCAAAGCGGAACCCTCACATTTGGCTTCAGAAATGTGATGTAATGGCCTGAGACGCCTCTTTCCTTTGTGTGCTGGCTCTGTTAGTAGACTGTACCATTTTTTTTTTGTTCATTATTCATTTGTAATGTCCATGCAGTTTTCAACCAAATTTCAAATAGGATGTTCCTCTCTTCTCTGTAGATGCATTATTTTCACTTTCTTTATTATCATTTGTGCTATTATATTACATTTGATGGTTTTCAATGTGTTCAGTTATCTTAGTTGAAGTAGCAATTTGTGCTGTGTGTACATAAGTGTGGACCAGACTCTGTTCATGCTTTGTTTATTGGCCTTACTGTGCTTAATTGCCTGTTGCTGTTACCTGTATTTAGGGGGCTGCAGCTCAGTCAAACAGTTCATGACAGCTCTTCTTTCGGCTCCCCTGTTCCTGTACTTCTTGAAACAGAAATAACATACTATTATTTCTTGGAAAATGGCTTCTCTTAACTGTAATCAGTTTGCTTGTTTTCATTAATAGCTATAAAAGCTACCGGATGACCAGTTTGACACCATTTTCTGTGTTTATATATCTGAGTTACTGTGTGTGTACTCTTAAGTTACGTAGATAAAACTGTGTGAGGAATCGTGTGCGTGGAATTGCTATTTATCTTCTGTCATTCACTGCTCATGTATTGCAGGTTCTTCTTGTACATGTTCTTGGCTACATGCCTGGTCCTCCTGCTGGTAGCTGGACAGCAGTTCCTGGGAACTCTTAGTGTAAGTCTATAATAATTGTATTGTTGGATATCTGATGCTGTGCTATAGTGAGGTCATATGAATAAATATAACTACTTGATAAACTCATGTAACCACCCCACTCCCTGAGATACACGGTGAAGGTCAGGAGTGTGGCCATTAGACAGGGAAAAGGAAACAATTTAAAAATATATGTTTTTTCATTGTTACTTGCTACAGCCGCAAACATGGCATTGACCAGAAAGTGGAAGCTCACTGTGCAGTCACGCTGCAGCAACTCCACCGGCACAAGTATGTGATGTTGCAGTTTGACACGTCACCAATCGCTATATGTGCAGCTGACAACGCAGCAAGGGCAATTCATGGTATTAGAGTAAAAAAATATCCAAGATCAACACAGGTAGCACAGCTAAGTTTCAAGTCAGAATTTTGCACTGAAACATGTTGCACATGATGTCACGAACCCCATTCCTTTTTCTTTGTATGGCCCACTTATAATGATATAGAAAAATCCAAGAAATATGATCATTATAACCGATCATCGCTATATCTGGACTGCCATAAAAACAGGCTGTGAAGCATACTTACTAGCCCAAACTCCATAGAATTTTTGCTTGCACTGAAAGAGAGATATTGCAGGACGTATGCTTCAAGAAAAAAAAACATGTTTATCACATCTGTGCCTGAAGCTTTAAAGGCCAACTCAGGCAATTTTTCATGGTTGGTGGATCTCAATGTTCCTTGGCACACTTCTATCGTTTGTGAAAGTACAGGCTTGCGAGATGTGAAGGATGCTTACAAATCAATTTTTACTGACTAACTCAAACAGCTACTTGACTTCCCACAATTATCAGTGACATTGTATGTTGACGTCATCGTTGGAAAGGTGAAGGAAGTGATGAAAGCGCATCGGTACCATTCCGTGGCCTTTCAGACTTGCACATGCCAGTAGACAGTGCGTGCAAATCTCTGAGGCTATTGGCCTCGAGATCGAACACAGTCTGCGCCTAGTGGCGAGTGGACGAAAGCTCCCAAGTGTGGATAGCTCCTTGCGTCATCTGCTAGCCACTACGCTTTTACGTACGCACATACGTCACACGCATCCTGGAGGATGCGTGTGACATATGTGCGTACGTTCCCTGAGCTGGTGCAGTGTTGAATGCTTTCATGTATTCTTATCCAAGCATAAAAGTATTACCGTATTTACTCGATTCTAAGCACCCCCTTTTTTTCGCGATCGCGATTCTAAAAGTGAAGGGGGGTGCTTAGATTCGAGAAATCGAAAAAATGACCGCTCGGCCCAACCCTTTTTCGCGGCAATATTTCAACGAGATGGGTGAGAGAAATCACATTTTATTTCGAAAATAGTCAAAATAAAAATAAGTGCAGGCAGTGAGTCCGTCGCACCATTTGAGCTGCCGCTCTCGGTGTCCCACAAAAGATCGTCTTCGGTGCCGTCTAAGTTGTTCGTGATTGAACACTTCTTGAACGATTTGACGACAACGTCAACTTTGACCCGCTTCCACGCGTCCGAAATCCATGTAGCTATCGCTGACGGGGACGCTTTCTGCAGCTTTCCTGTTGGCGTTTTTTTTCGGTCAGGGTTCCGGACCCACTGTTCGTACTCCTGTCAAAGGTTGTCAACGGCTTGTTGACTGAGACGTCCAGGGGTTGTAGCACTGGTGTCATGCCCCCTGGAATAACGACCAAGTCGCAGTTGATCCTTTGCAGCTTGGTCTTAACCTCGGGGGTAAGGTGGCCGCGAAAGGCATGATGATCCGCCAAGCAGTGCCCCCGGGCACCGCTGTCATCCACCCTTTGTCCTGCACTCGGACGATGACATCTTTTGGGAAGGATTCATTTTTTGGCATGTTTTTCCTTTTGAGGATTATGTAGGGCGGAAGCTTGCGGCCGTCGGCTGTGATGCACAGCATCACAGTGACACGCTGCTTCTCGTACCCTGTCGTCTTTACTCTAACTTCCCAGGCTCCCACTTCATTAATAGTGCTAGCCCTCGGCATGTCAAAAAACACGGGCGTCTCATCGGCGTTGCCGATCTGGCCGAGATCGTAGCAGTTTTGTCTGCGGAGATCCATAACATATTGCTGAAAAGCAATGAGTTTACCTTCAAAGTCACCTGGCAGCTTTTGGCATATGGTTGTCCGGCGCCTCAAAGAAAATCCATTTCTCCTCATCATGCGCTCCACCCAGCCGCGGCTAGCACGAAACACCGCGCGGGGAATCCCCATTCTTTTCGCGATCTCCATCGCTTTCGTCTGGATCGCATCGGCAGTCACAGCGAAGCCCTTGTTTCTTTCGCTGCGAACAAACTCGCAGACCTCCTCTTCAAGTTGCGGATGTCGGCCCTTGCGCGGTCCCGTGAACTTTTTACGTGTCGCGGCGCCCTTGAAAATCTGGTCCCGCTGCTTCCTCCACCTGATGATGCAGGCTCGATCCACGCCTGAATTCTGCTGCAGCACTGTGGTTGCCATTGTCTTCAGCAAACGCGATTGCAGCTCGCTTGAACTTCAAGTTGTAGGAAGCCCTCTTCGCACTCATACTGAAGCCGTTAGGACTATCCAACAAACAACTGACAAAGCAACGCAAGCCCGTCCGCGACCCCGCGCTCGCCCGCGATGCCAGCGCAACCTGTCCGGACTTGCCGAGCGCCGCCGACTTCTGTGCCGCCATCTCTTGTCTGAACGCAGCAACACAAGACATGGCTTCCGAGATTGGCGGCAAGAAAGCGCGCATGGCGGCATTATTGACTGCGCCATGCTCGCAAAAAAAAAAGAGGGGTGCTTAGATTCGCAAGCAAACTTTTTTCCCAATATTTTCTATCGAAAACAGGGGGGGTGCTTAGAATCGGGGGGTGCTTACAATCGCGAAAATACGGTAGTTATAGTATTACTTGGCTTTGCGCTGCAGTCCTTGCTCTTTCTTAAAAGCACTGAGCGCCTGTGTTGTGAGTGTGCTACAGTCGACTCTCGTTACAATGGACCCTCATAATCTGGGAAAAAATGTCTGTTTTATCTGAAGTCCGTAATATCCAGACACCGAACGGAAGAGGAGAGGGGGGAGGTAAGGCCCGTGTGTTTATCATTGCGGACGTTGCTTAGCTGCGTGATTTAGTCCTTTTTAAATACCTGCTGCCGAATATAGACTTCACGGCACGGCTTTGACCGGCAGTGATAATTGATAACTGTAGCACATGTACTAAGTGCAGAAAGGCCCAGTGGGTGGCTGCCGAACCCATGTAAACATTAGCGAGGCTAAGTCCAAAAGCTACTAATCTAACAGCTTGCCGTCACAAAGCCGGTCATGTTACAAAAAGAACTGGTTCCAGCTGGGGCTCGTTCTAACTTACTGTCGATCGGCATCACAAATTCATTTTTTGCACGGACGCATTTCAGCCTTAGCTAATCCAAGACAATGTTTTACTGTAACATTTAGGGTCAGTGTTGGGTTAATTTGTATATGTGCTGCCTAGCCCAGTTTTAATTAGTTGGTGAGCGCCAATTTTTGGATTGAAGTAACATTTGTTTGGGCTTGTAGAAACCTATGGCCCTTGACCGGAACCTTTGGTCAAGATTGTGTTAACAAGTCTTTTGTAGTATTATTTATTTTAGCTCGAGGAAGTGTTATCCATGTTTCTGGCAACATGCACAAACTTTCAATAATGACTTGTTCTGTTTTGTTTTTTGTTTTTAAATAGAAAAAGAAGCCAGCCAGCAAGCAGAAAGTAGAGATGGGCACTCAGAGTGCCAGTGACGTTGACTACGATTGGCTGCCCAAGGATATAAGTAAGTGAATTAAGGTTATATATATATATATATATAAATTGGGTGTATTTGAACTGTAGAGTGGTATCTGTTGACACTCCCATAAGCATGGCCCGCCAAGTTTATCTGGCTGCTGAAAAAGTAAACCAGTCGAATCTTGGCATAATGGCTGCTAGTGTTGCTTTTTTGCTGCAATAGACTGATCTCACCGTGGTGGTTCACCATGCCACCGCTGCCGCAGTGCATGCCGGAACTTGTAGTACTCACGGCAGTCGCGGTATACACTCAAAAGAATGGCTGGCGCATCGGTGAATGGCGTTAGCGAGAGTTCTCGGCCTTATTTCTGTAATGGTTGGGTTTACGTCTTATGTGCCGGGAGGCTACAAGAACGGCCTGAAACAAAAACGCTTCGCATTTCTCGTGTTCCCGAAGGATGTCAAGCTCTGGCAGGAACAGGTGCTTCAGACAGACGGGCTCAGTGTCAGACGACTTGTTCAGCAGTGTTTGTGAATTTTGTGTTTTTTATGCGTGGCACATTAGCAGTGCCCTACAGCGTCACATGAGGTTAGGAACATCACGGACGGGCCGATCAGTGACCGCAACGATTCATAACATGTGCATGATCATCTTGCCAGGTGACCATCGCCAGCGGCATCAGACTGAATACAGCTCTTGGCAAAATAGTGAGTGCTAGAAGATGCCTAAATAGACCTCTTACGAAAAGCGATGACGACTGTCAAGCGTTTTATTGTAAACAAGACAACTGATAGAAGCCCAGCTGCAGTGTATATAGGTATATAGTTGACACTGCACACGGCGATTGCTCAGCCACGCCGGCATGGCAACCATCTGCAATGCCGCTATTTCTTGCAATGTGTGATTTTATTACGAGCACAAGTTAAAGCGGAAATGCCAGTGACAAAAACATATTGTAGAGGGCGTGAGTGCTCAGTGTATGGACTTTGGAAGAGTTGGTTAAGGGGTGCCCTCTAGGTTATGGTATAAAAAGGGTGTTGTCGGAATAAAAGGGGTTCACTTCTGCTGGGACAAGGTGTGTGTGTTCACTCGGCGGCCCTCGGGCTTCGGCCGCCTCGGCTCGAACCCGTCCACTACATGGTGTCAGAAGTGGGGTCCCTGGTTCTTGCCGCTCGACATGGCTACTAAGGACGCTCCAGTTCCTGCCCTAGCTGCAGCCAGTCTCTGGAGCCCGGCCCCGTTCTCTTTCGACGATGCCGGTGAGTGGCCCCCTTGGTTGCAGCAATTCGAGGACTACGTCTTCGCCACAGGCATGCACACCGCTCCAGACGAGACAAGGGTTAGGACTCTTCTCTACTGCATGGGTCCCCGTGCACGCATCGTCCTCAGCTCGCTCATGTCCGATGAAGAGGCGCACAAGTCTTACGCGGAAGTCACCCGGCGGCTCACAAGCTACTTTGTGCACCCCGTAAACGAAGTGTACGAGAGCTCTCGTTTCCACAAGCGGACGCAACAGCCAGGGGAAACCGTCGACAGTTTCTTTACGGCCCTCCGTAACATGGTACGCAAGTGTAACTATCCGTCACCTGCCATTGAAGAGCGTCTTGTTCGCGACCGTTTCGTCGTAGGTTTGTCGGATTCTCATGTTTCAGACAAGCTGTGCCGTACCCCGAGTCTCACCTTGGACGAAGCGCTTGTGCAAGCCCGTCAGCACGAAGACGCCGAGCGCGAGAAGCAACGCCTATCCTTCACCGCTGGTCAACCGCCGACGGCAGCGCATGTGGACGCAGCGACTTCACGTTAACTCGCGCAGCGCGGCGCAAACAGACGGGAGTCTGGCAACTTTGTGTCACGTGACCGGCCCGAATGTTCACGAAGCAGCAGCAACGTTCGTGAAGCGTCGAAAAGCAACCAAAGTACGCAGTGCTACTTCTGCGGCCACGAGTTTCACCGATGGTCAGAGTGCCCAGCTGCCAAAGCGGTCTGTAACCGCTGCAAGAAGCGAGGCCATTTTTCTTCGGTATGTCGCTCAAAGAAGCGCCTCGGATCCATGGAGCTCCACTCCGTCGTGGCGGTGCCCCAGAACGGGCGGTTCGTTGAGGTTCTGGTCAACGGGCGCCCTCTCGTCTTCAAGGTGGACTCAGGTGCTGACGTTTCGGTGGTTCCGTGCACGTTTCCTGGCTGCCCAGCCAGTCTTCAATCATGCGCGTGGTGAAGAACTTTTCGGACCGGGGAAGCAATCTCTGAAGCTCCTCGGCACCTTCTCCGCGGCGCTGTCTTGGAGAGGCAGGCAAATCAACAAGCGCCTCTATGTCGTGGCGGGACAAGAGATGCCCCTTCTAGGCTATCCCGCAATCATTGCCCTTGGTGTCATCAAGTTTGTCGGCGCCGTCTCAGCAGCTTTGCCGGACACACCACCTAGGGAAGTCCCTCCAGCCATTTTCGCCGGCCTGGGCACGTTCCCGGAGGAGTACACGATCCGTATCGAGCCGGACGCGGTACCGTATTCCCTCAGCACAGCCCGGCGTATACCGATACCCCTACGAGACATGGTAAAGAAAGAGCTGGAAAAGATGGAGCAGGAGGCCGTGATCCGGCGCGTTGACAAGCCGGCAGGGGGTTACCGCCTTTGCGTAGACTTCACCAAGCTTAACCAAGTCGTTCTGCGTGAGCGCCACGTACTCCCGACGGTCGACCAAACTCTCGGACTGCTTGGTGATGCCTGTGTTTTTTCGAAGTTGGACGCAACTTCAGGCTTCCACCATGTACTCTTGGCCCATGACTCCCAGAAGTATACGACCTTCATCACTCCGTTTGGTAGATACTGCTATTGTCGCCTCCCGTTCGGCATTACGTCGGCCCCAGAATACTTCCAGCGTCAGATGTCACGCCTACTGGAAGGGTTGGCCGGTGTTGTCAACCTCATGGATGACATCCTTGTGTTTGGCCGCACAGCAGAAGAGCACGATCAGCGCCTTCAAGCAGTCCTCAGTCGCCTCCAACAAGTGGGAGTCACCCTCAGTGCTGCCAAGTGCAGTTTCGGCGTATCAAGTGTAAAGTTCCTTGGCGTCATCGTCAGTGCCAACGGCATCACTCCCGATCCCGACAAAGTGGCGGCCATTCAGCGCATGCCTGCTCCTCGGGACATTCATGGTGTCCAACGTTTCCTTGGTATGCTCAACCATGTGGGTCGCTTCCTCCCTGGTCTCTCCCAGATGACTGCGCCAATTCGAAGTCTCCTCAACAAGACTGCAGCCTGGACATGGGGACAAACACAAGCTGCAGCGTTTGAAAAGCTCAAGACCATGCTGTCCTCGGACATCTGCCTCGCAAGGTACAACCCTGCACTTACGACAACAGTCTCCGTAGATGCCAGTTCGTTCGGGCTGGGTGCAGTGCTCTTTCAAGACCAGCCATCAGGGGATCGCCGACCAGTTGCACACACTTCTCGTGCATTAACAGAAACAGAACGAAGGTACAGCCAGATTGAAAAAGAGGCACTGGCCATTAACCGGTTTGGTGAGTTTCTTCGAGGCCTTCATTTCACTCTGGAGACCGACCATAGCCACTGGTGAAGCTCCTTGGAGCTGCAGACCTTGACCTCATGCCACCCCGCATCCAGCGCTTTCGCATCCGCCTACTCCAGTACCAGTTTGACGTGAAGTATGTTCCTGGCAAACAGCTGGCCACTGCAGATGCACTCTCGTGGGACCTGGTCACCCAGCTGCCAACGACTTCAGCCGTAGACAAGGTGGAACTGTACGTCCAAGAAGCGCTCCGCGCTATCCCTCCCACGTTTGCAGTCCTCCTTGATGACTTCCATGCTCACCAGGCTGCAGATGGGAGTGCGCTCAGCTCAACTCGTATTGCACACAAGGGTGGCCTCGGAAGCAGAATCTGCCTGTTGGCATGGCTCAGTTTTGGGCTCATCGTGCCGAGCTCACTATCGGTGACAGCCTTCTCCTCTGTGGGGGACGTCTACTAGTGCCCTCTTCTCTGTGAAAGCACATCCTGTCCCTCATCCACGATGGACACCTCGCTGTCAACCGTTGCTGCGCCATCGCCAGAGAGGCTGTCTGGTGGCCGACCATGGGGAGCCAGATAAAGACCATGGTGGAGAACTGTCCTAACTGTGCCACTACACGGGTCCAGCGAGCAGAGCCACTGCATCCTGCAGTGACATCTAGCCGCCCCTGGGAGCGAGTCGGTGTGGACATCTTTCATCATGACGGAACGGACTACCTTCTCCTCGTTGATTATTACTCAAGGTACCTCGAAGTGCTGTCTCTCCGCACTACGACATCCACTGCAGTGATCTCTATCATAAAAAGTCTTTGCAAGGCATGGCATCCCGGAGATCCTCGTCAGCGACAACGGACCACAGTTTTCGTCAGCAGAGTTCCATGTCTTCTCCCAGAGCTATGGCTTCTCTCATGTCACGAGCAGTCCTAGGTACCCGCAGTCCAATGGTGAAGTCGAGCGGATGGTGCAGACTGTCAAGGAACTTTTCAAGAAGTCTCCAGACTGGCCTTTGGCCCTCTTGTCATATTGTAACGCACCTGGGGTGACAGGATACAGCCCTGCTCAGCTGCTCATGGGGCGCAGCCTCAGGACTCGTCTTCCAGTCACAGCAGCCAAGTTGCTTCCAGGATTCCCTCGCACCGCCGAGTTTCACAGGCGTGACACTGCCCAATGACGTCGCCAGTGTCATGACTTCAACCGTCGGCATGCAGCACGGGATTTGCGTCCCCTGGGGGAGGGGGAGAGAGTCTGGATTCGCGACACAGATTGTGCTGGTACAGTTCTTAGCCCAGCACAGCGTCCACGCTCCTACGTGGTCCAGACAGATGCAGGTGCCCTCGTCCGCAACCGAAGACATCTGGTACCGCAGCAGTCTCCGTCATCAGGTGATCGAGACCTCAGCAGCCCCAGTCCACTGCCACAAGGATCCCAAAGCCTGCCGCAGACTCCAACTTGCCCAAAGCTTGTGGGCAGCAGTCCAAGTCCCACGGTAGCTACTCCTCCACCAGTTGCATCGCCACAGGTTGCCCCTGCTACTCCCTCAAGATCGCCTGCATCAGTGGTGTGCACTCGGTCGGGACGTTGCGTTAGGCCACCAGTGCGGCTGAACTTGTAGAGCGTGTCTTGTGGTATTGGTCATTCAGTTATGTACCGCAGAGCGAGGTTTTGCTTTCTTTTGTTTTCCCAAAAGGGGGGTGTAGAGGGCGTGAGTGCTCAGTGTATGGACTCTGGAAGAGTTGGTTAAGGGGCGCCCTCTAGGTTATGGTATAAAAAGGGTGTTGTCGGAATAAAAGGGGTTCACTTCTGCTGGGACAAGGTGTGTGTGTGTTCACTCGGCGGCCCTCGGGCTTCGGCCGGCATCCTCGGCCGCCTCGGCTCGAACCTGCCCACTACACATATCATCTTACTTGCGCAAGTGGCATGGATAGGGTCATACTCCTACTGTACTGTCCGACACAGTTTTGAAGCGGTAAGGCCTAGCGACAACATCGGCGCCGAGCCTTTGGACGTGAGGGCGACGGGCGGAGCGGGCTGCCGCTTATTCGTCGTTTTGCACTTGTTGCCAAAGTTACTTATCGACCTATTCACACTTTATACAGCAGGAAATCGCTTGTCAGTCACAATATTTCCCTGACACTTAGCAGCGGCCCGTAAGTTATCGCTAACGGTGTGCGGCAGGTCATTGTTTCGCTAAGGTGGGTTAACCTCATTGTAGCAATCATTTTCTGTCCATTCACATCTAGCGCATCACTGATAGAAGTCCTGTATTACCAACACACCATGCATGTGAAGATTTTGCTTCAAGCAAAAACAACCATAAAACAAGTATAAAATTGTTCCTTGGACTGAGTCTTCAGTTCTTTTAACCACTCTGCGCTCTTGGTGTTCCAACTCCGCACAATACATGGTCTGAGATGTCCTTACTTGTTCTTTCTATATCGCAATTAATTCAGCAAATACGGGTAACAGCAATTCGAAGCAACACAGGCGCACGAACTAATGACGAGATTAGGACCAGGTCGCATGTTTACATTCTCGGCTTTCTTTTTTTTTTTCTCCCTCTCTCTCCTTTAACAGCACTTCATCGTGCGGCAAATTTAAATAAAACGTGTCTATAGGAGGTCCAAACATTGTTTTTCGTGCGTGCAATTGTTGTTCACACCAAGGATTTGCGCAAAACACCAGTAAACATATAGCACACAGCAAGCACACCCATACCAGCTGTGCTTTGATAACTACAACTAAGATGGCGGCGGCGCTGCTCCTGGAAACTCGCACATGCACAGATCGCGTGGTGAGATCGGTCTATTACACGATTTCTTCCTGCTGCTGCTTGCAGAGACATTAAAGGGACCGAAAGGCAATTTTTAAGTGCCTTTTTTTTTTCCCCAATGAAACGCTTTCCAGTCAGTGTCTTGTCACGCAGTGGCAATGGGGAAAATGCTGTGAAACATTTTTTATCAAAATTATTTGCCTATGGAATCTTGTACACAACACATGTTGCAAACAGTGTGTTTGTGCCAGGTTCTGCTGCAATGGAGCACATGCGCGCCACTCCTGAGAGATGCCGCACACATGTGCCGCAGTTAAACGCAGGTTTTCAGTTGCCATGAAAGCAGTGCCACTTCTTAGTGTCAACTCCTTTTACTGCGTAGAACGCAAAGAATAGGGTGGGGACGCATTTTTATGTACCGATTGTGATTTTAACTGTATGTTATGGTTATATGAACAGCAAGAGGCGACATACAGCAATTTAAAGACTCTGAACCACAGTACCAAGACTTCACCATTAGGCAATGCCACAATACAGTTGCCACAGTTTTCAAACTCAATTTAAAAATAAAAACCCTACTCAAATCACAAGACGGTGCTCGATTCCATCACTGTGTATATATGGTCTTTTCAAATGCACAGAGGTCCATTCACACATTCCAGCCAGTTGTTGGTCACCTTAAACATGCAATGCATATGTGTGGCACAGCATATAGACCTACAGTGATACCTCATTAACACGAAGTTGTAAAAACTGGGGAAAATTTCGAGATAAGCAAAGTTGCACAAATCGCCGGGAAAAATAGAGCGCTTTCCAGAAAAATCACTACTTCTTACCAGCTTTTCGGCAGCAGTGTCTAATCTTTCTTCCCGTAAAGGCTTGAAAGAGAAACAAATAACATACAGGAGACGTTAGCCAGCTGGGTTTTGCAGCGCTGCCATTTTATTTAGCAGAGAAAAGCTGCCTAATGCTGGTCTGCTTTGCGGTCGTACTCGGGAAAGGCATCCTCCAGCTGCTTGATGCATTGCATGAGCTGTTCTTCCCCACTGCTGCACTCGACCTTTAATTTGCAGCAAGCACAGCAAATTTCTCGTTTCAGCACATGTCTGCTGCAGCAAAGACGTCACGTTTGCCGCCAGAAACTCGACTGTCACTGCTTCCAGGTTCTCTGTCTTGCTAATTGTCCACAATGAATAGGACCTTACTGGTGTTCTTGGCCATCTTGTTGTCGATGGCGTGAACATACTCTTCGAAAAGAGTTGCCGTCATCCACGCTGCTTTATTGGCACGATAGATAATGCCATTCAGCAGTCATGCATTTCTCAAGCACCTAGGCTTGAGAGCTTTGCCAATTATCAGTAATGGCAGCTTTTCTTCACCTGTGGCATTTGCACCGAAAAGGACCGTTACCCTGTCCTTCTGTTGCTTCTCTCCCAAGCACGTTTCACCCTTTGGTGTGAAGGTGCAGCTCAGCAACATTTTATAAAAGAGCACTGCTTCATCAAGGTTAAAGATTTCTCTGTCGGCGTAACTTTTGCAACTCGGTGAACTGGATGCTGCGCCAGCCGTCTGTAGTGGCTGCGTCGACAGTGCCGCTCTCACCGTGCACCGACTTAGACACAGCACTGGTGTTTTTTTTTTTTTTTTTTGTCAGAGCAGTCGCTTCTGCAGTTGAAGTGTGTGCCTCATTTATAAGGCCAGAGCGTCTGCCTTCTCCATCATTAATGCTGTGGTGACGGGAAGGTTGGCCGCTCTGACATTTCACAGCCACACCATCAACGCTGCTTCAACGTACGGGAACTTGGAGCCTCGAACCCGCTTCCACTGGCTGGAGAAGCTCTGTTGATATCCATCGAGTACCTTCTGCTTGTTTTTCAGCACCGTTGAAAGCATACGCATAGGGATGCCGAATTCCTGCGCGATGCTCGATTTTGTTCGGCCTCCTTTCTCCGCTTCCTTAATTAGGACAACCTTCTTTTCTAGCGTTAGCTACTTGCACTGCTTTAATGATGCCATGCTTGCCGCACTCACGCTAAGTAGCTGCTCCTCACAGTCAGCGAAAAAATCTGTACCGTCTGCGTTGCGCAGATTCAACAGAAATCGCACCTCTGAGAGAAAGTCACATGCACTACACAAAGCAAACAAGACAAACTGCACAAAGTGTGGGCAGAAGGCCTGTTCTGCGCATGCGCTCATGGTGTGCCACACGACGTGCCATGGGGTTGCTTGACAAAGTTATGTCGCTAGGCTCCAACATCACGTTCGCGGAAAGCATAGACTTCGTGGCAGGTGCTACGAAGAAAGGAAAAAAAAATTGAGGGACTTCAGACATGGCAGCATCGTGCAAATCTTGTGGAATGATCCGGCGGCAGAATTTTCGTTCCACTCCCAGTCAAGACTTCGAGGTATCCGCAATCTGACCCAAAAATATTTCAAGATAAAGGGCAACAAATACATGGGACGTATAGGAAAAGGTTCGGTGCTGCAGAAAATTTCGACTTAGCCGATTTTTCGAGATAAGTGAGTTTGAGTTAACAAGGTATTACTGTATCTGCAGTGCATTAAACATGGTTCGTATGCTGTCAATATATAAGAACTGTCAGTTTGGTGGATTATTGCACTTGTCCTTCCACTAATTGTTAACCCTTGTATGCTGGTAGCAGTTTTTCACGCTAATTCAGCACTTCCTTTGAGTGGTAAAGCAAGGAGTGCACATATAATATTCAAGTGCCACGGAGATTCTGTTACAACCGGTAATTGTTATAACAAGGGGGCATATGTGACAAAATAAAACTCTTGTATAATGGCATTTATTGTTCCTCTGGGCTGCAGCAACATCACTAGACAGCTCTGCATGACTGCCAGTCATGTTTTTAGACCTCAGTGACCATACTGTTATTTGTAGTTGTCATATTTACTTGCATAATTTGAGCCCTTGCATAATTGGCACGTCAGTAATTTTACACAGAGCTTGGGGGGGGGGGAGGTTACTCGCATAGTTTGCGCTCCCCGTGTCTTCCTCCACCTTTCGGTTCTCTTCTGCTATGAGAAAACAAGCAAATTCAGCGCTCCATGTTACAGTCAGAGTCATTACTGCACCGGAGGTGTGGGAGGCCGTAGCAGCCCCTGCTCTGTTGGTCCCATCAGATCAGCCTCATCTCCATCCGTGCCTCCACACTGTGACAAAACCATTGGGTTTCATTGCGGTAGTCTAGGTGCGGTCATTGGCTCAGCTTATGTGTTCAGTAATGGTGGGCTACTAGACCTCCACGGCAAAATGTAAACTTACTGTACCCAACCACTTTAACATGAATGGGAATCAAGTTCCATACTTGCATTTCAAGGGGCCACTGTCAGTGCCCATGAGCACAATTCTGAGCTGGACTTGTCGGCCAGTTATTTCAATTTCTTCTGTTATGTATGGCTCATATCTTGCCTGTTTATTCATCTTTTTGGACGTACTCGCAAAACCTCTGTGTAATTTGCGCACCGCCGTCTTGAAGCACTGGATTTGTGAGAAAAAGTGCTCAAATTACGCGACTAAATATGGTATACTGTGCGCACCCTCAATTAACAGAAAAAGTGTGCTCCATGACATTCGGTGACCCCTTCCCACTCGTTTGTAGTACACTTCAGCACATGACAATAACGTATTGTGGCAAATTTCACTTTCTAACCTTGCTCTGCAGCATGATTGATGTGAAATCTTAAAGGGACACTAAAGGGAAATATTAAATTTCGCTCGCTAAATTTTTACCTGTGTTAGAGTCTATTGCCACTTCTTGCCGCTGAAAGTCCCTGATGTCACCACTCAATCTGAATCGCCCACGCCAAAAAAGAGTACTTGACATCTTGATCTTGGCTGCCGACATTATGGTGCAATGAGCTCCACAGCATCTAACCCCTTGCCCCTTCCCTTTAAAAGGAACAAATAAAGTTTTCATTCATTCATTCATTCATTTCATAGCTGTAATATATAGCAACAACTGTGGTTACTGCATGTGAAAGTTTATCTAATTCATTTTTCATAAATAACCTGGAGCAGTCATAGACTGCTCAAAATAGATGAGCTGATGTCATTCCAAAAAGTCATCCACAGAGCTAAATAGAGGGTGCTACTCCAATATCTCAATTTCTTCATCTTCTCACTTACAACTGCTCTGTTCTCACCAGGAATAGCGAACTGGTTATCACACAAACCTAATACCACATTTACTTGCGTAATGAGTGATCTCGCATAAGAAACGCACCCCTACCTTCAGCAGTCAAAATCCAGCTTTTTGTTCTCCTGCGTGATAGACTCCTCCCCCCCTTTCGAACTTTAAACCCCTGTGGTCCCGCGGACAGCCGCGGTGTTCGGGAGCCATTCAGTGCGGCGATTTAAAACTCCCACGTCTTGATAAAACTGCCACACGTAGCCACATGCGAGCAGCGGTAACATCATTTGCTCACGTTGTTGCATTCTTCCGTGCTATCGCAGTTCTCTAACACCGCTTGCTGTGGCGTACTGCCATGTGTGCGGGCTGGTTCAGCTAAGCCTAAGCATGGTCAGGGCATGGTCTCTAAGAATGCCGCGATGCAATCTCAGACGTCAAGCTAGACATGTATGATTGAGAGGCTGAGCACAGATATGAGCGAGAGCCCCGCCACGGTGGTCTAGTGGCTAAGGTACTCGGCTGCTGATCCGAAGGTCGCGGGATCGAATCCCGGCTGCGGTGGCTGCACTTCGATGGAGCCGAAATGTTGAGGCCCGTGTGCTGTGCGATGTCAGTGCACGTTAAAGAACCCCAGGTGGTCGAAATTTCCGGAGCCCTCCACTACGGCGTCTCATAATCAGAGCTGGTTTTGGGACGTTAAACCCCACATAACAACAACATAACAACAGATATGAGCGAGAAATACGATGGTGAGCCGCTTTGCGTGCGGTGTTGGGAAACATCTATTCTCCCGTTAGGCTAAAGTCCCTGAATTATCGAGGGACTTTATGCTGATGCGGCTGGGCGTCTCCAAGATTGCACCAGCAACGTAGCGACATTTTTGTGACTGGGTGCAAGCCGGTGTGCTGGTGCGGCGAAGATTAGTGGCCTATACACCGTGTGTCATGGCATTGTTATGGCCGGGACCCGCGCTGGCATAGAAACTACCGTATTTGCACGAATCTAACGCGCACCTTTTTTCCGATAAAACGGGTCTTCGAAAAAATTTTTGGTAGCAATTTATAAAATTCTGAAATAAATTTAAGAGGGTGACCTGCCATGCTTTGTTTGATCTTACGTGGAATCACCCTTCTGTGTTTTGGGAAAAAGTTGTGTCCATTACATGAATAAGTACAGTATTTTAATCTTGGTCAGCTTAATATTTGGTTTTAGTGTCCCTTTAAGTCTTTCCATACCTGCCAACCTGGGAACATAAAAATTTGGGAGATTCACAGAGGGAAAGGGAAGCTATGACAAAATATAAAAAAGTAAAAGAAGAGTAAACTTGCATACATTTTTATGTCCTAATTGTCAAGGCAACAGTGTTGAAAGAGACATCTCTTGATGGTAGCCAGTAAAGTTTTTAAACATCTGATATCAAGCTGGTAATCCTAATTATACCTCGTGTGTGTAGTTGCACATGCACTGGGCAAAATTTCCGATGTCCTATGGAAGTCAGTTGTCCCTTCCCTTGCTTTGTAGTGTCATGCAGCGTACAGCAGTTAAATTAACTTTGAAAAAAAAATTGAAAGAAAAAACAAAAAAAAACACCTTTCATTGCCTACAGAGCCTAAAATGCAACGGACCAGCATGAAAACAGTCGCATTTTATTTCATACAAAAGAAATATGTAAGCTTCTTGTAAGCTATCAAGTTCCTTGAGAGCCATCCTGGGGCCTTACAGATCAGCAAATCTAGTGCCTTCCATTGCACCACAACAGCAGTGAATGACTGCGAATGCCGACGCAAACTCTCGGAGCTTAACTCACGAAATTCCTTGAGGCATCCAACGCTGTTGTCAGCAGCGACGAACAACAGAATGTCACCACTTCGCATCACAAAGCGCCTTACGGAAACTAGGCTTGAAGCACCAATCATCATTCGTCTCGTCCCTAGAAAGTCCATCTTTAGTTAAACGTACTTAACTTCTAAAGAGATTGATCACGAGTGAAAGAGAGACATGCAAGTCCGCAAAGAGCCAAATTGCTAAAACAAACATTAATTTGCCTATGACAATGTCATTTATGGCTTTACAGCAAACCGCAACAAAACATGGCCTTTAAGATTGGTACCATTAAGATGACATCATGCGGCCCCATATCTCAAAGGCTATGCTTTTGCGAACTACAAGTGGTAGCGCGAGGACAACCATCGTAATGGTGCATCGCGCCGATGCAAGTCGATGCTGCCGGTGCAGTCTGCCAGGTCCACAACCGCTTTGTATTCAGCTCATTTGGTGCCTTTGCCTATCAGCCTTTTTACAAGAGTTTTGCTGCTGCACATTATGTTCTAAAATTGGTGCAGCAGACAAGTTAGTGCACTGAAAAGCACTGTGCAACCTCCCAAAGCAGTGCAATGACATCACGTTTTCGACACCATCATGTGCAAAAATGGATTGCAACTCGTTAGAAAGCGGTTGAAACATGATCAGCTCATGTAACGAGGAGAGTATTTGAGGGGTTTTTCGCTGGCCAAATTTCTATATGTCCAATGTGACGGTCCACGAGTGTTCGATACACGTGCGCACCATCCCTGACCTTTTTCATTGGGTTTTGAAGGGGATTTTTCAATTGTTTGATATAGCCAATAATTCAGTATATTCGAGTTTGATATATCCGGGATCAACTGTAGTTTATGATGGCAAGTGGGGGCCCTGTACTGTAGAAAACATACAAAGGTTGATTTTGCAGCAGGTTCTTATCTCACTATCTGTGTGTGAGTGTGTGTATATGTGTGTGGTTGGGAACATGCACATAGCATTCAAGAAAACCATGGAATACTTGCCTTGAATGCATAGGCAAGTGTAAATAAATATAGACAACAGTGAAATGAGAATTAAGACTGAGCCAGATAAGTAGCTTGAATGAGAACTCCAAAACAGGGGAGTCAAAATTTTCTGAGACTTGCTCATTGTCAAGGAAAGAGAAACATTTACAATTAAATGAATTCACAGGACATGAACGAAAACGAACAAATTTACACTTTTGACAGGAATGTTTCCCATAATCATGACAGCACTAAATTTATGTGATACATATGTTCACAGTGCATTATAACTTAAAATTGTGCAGTGAAGAGAGAGTAAAAAGAGCATTATGTAATCTGGCTGCCCTTGTTGTATACAAAACTTTGAAACAAGTGATCAGTTCTCTTATCATTCTACAATGCACCGCTTGCGTGTCTATGCCTCCTTCTGTCGAAAACAGATGAGAAACAATTTTTCAGAGGATACAGAGATGCTAGTGGCAAAAGAAAAGAACGGAGGAAAGCAGCACGGTATTGTTCAGATAGTGTAGAAACAATGTGGTTTCAATATCTGACAGATTTACAATTGCAATGGTAAATAACATGGAGCATCGTATAGCAGTATGAGCTTATTTCAGAACTTGATGCTCACATCATCTCGCCTACTACCTCAGATTTAAAGTGCATGTTACAACATAACAAAGTTTGGCATGTGGTTAGTTTGCGAATCAGTCGACCTCTGCAGCTGCCGTTTCGATGTGTTAAGTACACGAAAGTGCTCTCAGTTTGTGGTAGCACAGTAAAGTCTGTTGACCATTCAGCGCTGGATGTCGGAGAAAACGATTGCATTTTCCTGGCCCAAAAGTTCTAGCAGTGATTGCTAGTTAGCCTCTCTTAGTGCAGGCACTAGCAGACAACTTGTGTACGCTCAGAACTCGTTATAGTGAAGGTAAAAGGACAGGTGAAATCACTTTCTTTTATCTATTATTTTGTTGTACTTACTCTTGCCCCCTACTGCGATATCTCTCAGTAAGGTACAAAACTTCAGATGTGCAGAAATAGCATTTCAGCCAACAGTATTGCTATAGGGCCATGTGCGAGATTAAATTTTATTAATGCAGTAAAAAGATCTACGCCATTGCGAGACTTCTTACACATGCTACAACAGCCTTTATGATTGCTGCCTTCAATTCCAATGTGACAGCCTTTTGCTTATGCTTTGTGCTTGGCACTTGAAATGGTAACACTGTCGAACAGAGAAAAGAGTGAAAAAAATGTCCGTCACAAGCGAGCAACAAGTGGCAAAAAAAAACAAGTACATTGATTTAGCCTGTTGCAATTCACGCGAGGCACATGAACCTCGCCACACTGGCTTCGCTTGGGTGGCTTGAACCCCATGGTTGCTTCATGCTTGTACAGTCATCGAGGACACATCTAGCTGCATCAGCATTCAGTTATGTTTGCGGGCAGCCATAAGCGGAGAAGCAGACACACCAGTCATTTCTCACCACCACACACAAGCTGCAGCTCACCATTGCATTTATCTCTTATATCTCTACTGCTGAGCATCCCATTGCACACTAGGTGCAACATCAGATTGCTTGCTACGACAATGTCTCAAAGGCCATGTTCCAACCACATTTAGTGGCTATGGCACTCAGCTGCAGGTCTGATGGTCGTAGGATCGAATCCCAGCTTCTGTGGCTGCATTTCAATGGAAGCGAAATGTTGAGGCCTGTGTACTGCACGTTAGAGAACCTAAGGTGGCCGAAATTTCGAGATCTCTCCACTACAGCGTCTCTCATAATCATTGTGGTGTTGGTACATAAAATCGCAGATATTACCTATTATGTCTCGCCATGTCTCGCAGTGAGACGGGGCGGGGGGGCACATAACACATGTGCATAGTGACTAGTCCATAGTGCGCATCCGGATGTCCTAGACCCCACCCCTAACTTTTGAATGTGTACCCCCAAGGAGGAGATCTTACTGGGCCATAGATAGACTAAGCATGATCAGATCAAAGTTCTGGCTAACATTATAAAGGTAACTTTGCATGTTGACTCCCCATGCCCAGCTTTAGGTACCCTTCCCCCTTTGGAAAAATCCCATATCCACTCGAGCATGTAAAAGGGGCACTTTGATTTTATGGTAAATGGCAAAATCTGGATTGACTCTTGGCAATGCTTGGCTGCTTGCAGATCGATCGCCAAAGAGGTCACCACGCCAGTCACCAAGGTCACGACGACTCAAGAGGGGTACTGGATCTGGAGAGGAGTAGTGAGGTGTCAAAAATGACTGTTGCAACTTACACTCGTGCTAAGCACCACATCGCATCGCAGACCCCTGTCACGTCGTTGCATCATCTGCCACAGGGATAACCGCAGTTTGCTGAAAGAAGTCGATTCCAGTCATTCTTGTTGTGGTATGTTGTGGTAATGGTGCTTTGTCAGGTGGTGTTTTTTTTTTAATCGTTATGATTTTGTGGCAATTAAGACTGGAATTTTTGGTCATGGCACTGACTGGATGGCAAGGTGGCAGGAGACAGGAGCTGTGGTGGGCTGTGATAGGCCTCTGTAATAAAAATTTTTTTTTTACTTCTGTTTACTTGTGTATGCATGGTTTTGTACTATCACTGATAGCAACAGCGTACATGTCTATGGGCTACTGATTATATTTTATTGGAATTATGTGATCCAACATTTGCTTTTTTTTTTTCCTCAGCACGAATTTAGAAGCATGCATTACAGTCTTTGACTGCAGTACATTCAGCATTTGTCTGTGTCTAGTTTTTATGTGACAATAAAGGACCTCTTATCAACTTTATAAATATGAGTTAGAATACTACTGATCTTTTAGCCTCCTCTTTTGTAGCCTTTGTTTGTGGTGATCCCTGATGCTGCATTTCACAAGAGGAAAAACTGAGTGATGCTTAAGTTTGTTGGCACTGTTTGCAGCTTGGTTAGCCTTGATATGGAAAAAGACATATGGAAAAGTGACCAAGGTGGTAGTCTTGACAACCTAATCGAAGTTGGCACAGCTGGACCTCGTATAACGAAGTCATAGTTTCTGAAAAACTTCGTTATATTGTAAAATTTATTGCATCAAGGTTTCTGCCTTTCACTTGTACAAATGATATGCATACCTAAAACTTTCCAGTTTGGCTACAGTGTGTATGTACAGCCGCCAACTTCTTTAACTGGAGTGCGCGAGCGGCGACCGTTTTGTGCGTCAGCGCCGCGTAGCGGAGCCAACTTACGAAAGGGTCGAGGCTATGCGCCCACCAACACTGTGCGCTCGGCTTCGACTGTCGTCTGCTACACTGTTCTTTTTTGCCGTAGGCACGCCCTTATCAGCTTGACTGAGATGAACAGACAGCATGACTAGGCGAATTGTTTTGCTCATATCTGGTGTTCCAAAAACGGGGGTCGATATCAAGCTGATAAGGGCGTGCCTTCCATAAAAAAGAGCAGCCTAGCAGATGACTGTGGAAGCAGAGTGCGCGGCGTCGGCTGGCGCATAGCCTCGACCCTTTTGCAAGTTGGCTCCGCCACACGGCGCTGACGCACAGAACGGTCGCCGCTCGCGCACTCCAGTTAAAGAAGTTGGTGGCTGTACATTCATGAAAATATTGCGAGCAACTTCAGAAGCAACACCAAGCAATGTGAATACTCATCATTGTACAAAAGTACCGTCACCATAATTGCAAGAGAGACAATAGCTGCCTGCTTGCCAATGAGCAAAAAATGTTCCTAATAGTCCATTTGTCATGATCACCTTTTTCTATTACACTGAGGAGCTTCTGTCTGACAGCCAGTGTCTGCATGTATGAGCATGCTCCATGTTTACGTGAGCTCTGAGCTCAGTTTTGCTATTGAGGTTTGCTTTCTCTGACAAGATGAATTGCCTTTGCTGCATTATGGGCTGTGAACATAATGATTGCTTAGATTTCAAGCTGCAATGCTGTGTGGCTGTGCAAGACAACTGGAGCCACTGCAGCACATTGGTAAATTGAGGTTCAGTATCTCTATTACTGACTGACACCAGGACCCATTTGTTTGTGACCATCACTCCATGCCGGAAGACTACCACCACTACCCCCATGAATAAAGTTGCTGGCAAATGTTGTCAGAGCGTGTTAGTCTGTCTAGAAACTTCACATTTTCTGCAGATTACAGGGGGAGAAAAAATGAGCAGAGCCACAGGATTAGTAAACCAACTGCAGGTTAATAATTTGTGAATTCCAAGAAGTTTGCGAAAAAGCTGAAATATTGACAATGGTCACGATTAAGTGTAAATATGGGAACTACATGTCTTGAGGTATGGGATGTCGGCCGCAGATTCAGAGATTCTCGAGAGCCTGATGCTCACTGTACCAATATGTGATGCTATCCAGCAGATGGTTATATGTCTATACCTAGAGCAGCCAGCAGTCTGGTTATATGTCTATACCTAGGTTATATGTTATGGTTATATGTCTATACCTAGAGCAGCCAGCAGTCTAAGGGTTTGCAGCTCAACCATATAAACGTTGAATGTGGAGTGGAGGAATAAAAAGAAGTAGGGTAGAGCATGATGCACAGCCAGCCTCAGCAAGCCAAAAGCACTTGATATTGCTTTGGCCTGCCTGTGCGGTGGGCAATGGGTAGGATTTAGCCCACAAGACTGCTTAGTTTGTGGTGATCATAGTGACGCCCATGGCACTGTCGTTGAGCGGGCCCCTTTGGATCTGTGAAGTTGCCATTTGGCACTGGTTTGTCTCTTTGTTATCAAAATACACTGTTATTCAATTTAGATTTCACTTGTGCTTCAACAAAGCAACAACTGGGTGGTGGTAGTGTGTTGAGGTACATTCTCATTAGACTTGACAAAAGCAGCCTTCTCAATGTAGACATGTTCAAACCTGCAAACAATACGTAATAATTGGTAAGTAGGGGTTCTTGTGCTCTTCTGGTAGGGCAGGTGCCTATAACGTTACAGGTAAACAGTTATGCACACCACACAGTTTCGTAGTTGTTTGCTTGAAGGATGGTGCCACAACCGAAATATGCGTAAAACATTTTGATCATCTAGATCCAGGCTTCATCCCCTCATTGATATTGATAAGTGGCAACACGCTCCTAGTTGTGCACTTTATTCACAAACTTTTCACGCCACACTCGAAGGGGGGGGGGGGGTAGAGTAGCTATGGCCACCCCAGCGAAGGCGCTAAAGTAGGGAGGCAGTGTAACATAAGTGTCTACTATACCAGTACTTTAGGGAGAATGGCATTTAAAATGGTTATACTAAAATAATTGGCAACTCCAGAATCGGCAGCTTCAGTTGGCGACACTGTCTGAATAAAGATTGCTGCGATATCCACTCTCGTTGATATCCAGGGTAAGGGTGGCTAGAAGGGTGACAGCCACGGTGTAAGACATATACTCTAGGTGAGGACACTTGTGCAACGTGATTGACCAGATAGAGTAGCAGCACAGAGCACCCATTTACCCAGTGATGGCAGCGCCTATCTATCTGTGTTACGACACAACTTTGAGATAGAATAGGCTTCATCTCGTGTTGGTATAGCAACCTGTATTTCGTGGGGAGCTTGAATTCAGTGACTGAAGGCTGCTTGCGTGCACGTCTGACCAACTTTTGGACGCGCATGAAACGGGCATTTTCTTCCTCTGCCAGTGACAGCGACCGGAGTGACAATCTCAAAGTCTCATATCAGTGTTGATAGTTATGCACTGCTGTCAGTGAGCAAGAACGTGCGTTTATGCTACTTTTGTCAATCGCATCTTGCAAGTAAGCCATGAAGGCACCCCCTCCTAAAGAGTATAAATCTTACACAGTGGTCACAGCGCAGCACTTTGGCTTAGCACATATGCCACCATACTTAGCATGTGCAGTGCTGAAGTTTCTGGATTGCGGTATTGAAATATGGTGTTTGATTGAAGGGTAATAGGGTGCTTGCTGCTGGTCACCTTATTAAATTGGTCTGAAAGTTTCCAGTGGCAAATCAGTGAAAATAGTTCCGCTCTACGTGTGAACATGCGGCCTGTTCAGCAAGCTGCTTTTTAATATCGGGGGGGCAGCCATGATGCCAATGCGAGCATCAGTTAGCATATGGCACATGCACACTAGCAATAAACGTCAAGAGTGGCATACACAAACCTTTGGATGCCTTATTCTAAATCTCTGTTAGCATACCCTACACTAAAGCTATGAGAAAGTTTTAGAATGGTGTGTACGCCATAGCTAGGTTATCTCAGTGTTTTAGAAACAAGGAAAAAGCTCACGGGTCCTTTATTATATGCTAGGACAACAATGGCAGAATTCATTTACATAAAGAATACTTTTTAATTACTCAGAGTCTCTTGAATTAAGACTAATTTCTAACAATTATCTCTTGAGTCTCTTGAATTACTCATAATTACTCATAGTTTGATCTTTAGGTCCACTGAAGATTGCTTTTAATTACTCGTTTTTTTTGGGGGGTCTCTTGAAGTATTCAAATTATTATTTGGGTCCCTTGCAATTATTCTTTTGATATAATTAGTCCTAGGGTATCTTGAATTACTCATTTTTGTTCTTCTGTTGGGCATTGTTTCATATTATGCCATACTTTTTTGCCATTTGTCTTGTTGCCAGTGGTCACTTTTTCACGTTCGATGAACATACATGTATAAGGCTCACCTCTTGGGCTTGGTGAAAAAAAGCTTTGGGCTGCTTGTACTAGTAGTACAAGGCTGGACTAAGAGCAGAGCTTGTGCACAACCAAGCTTCTGCCTTCCACAAGCTTAACTAATTCACGTGATTTGTCATGTGTCTAGCTGCTACATGGTTTTAGTGGGAAAATGTCAAGTAACTACTTGTTACATGGTTTTGGCGGGAAGTGTCTCATGACTAGCTGTTACATGGTTTATCAGGGAACGTGCCACATGACGAGCTGTGATGTCATGTTACATGAATTTGGTGGGAACATGTGACATGACTAGCTGTGATGTACCAACCCAATTTAGGTAACTAGCTGAGACATCATATCACATAACCCAAACCACTTAACTTGCTATGATGTATCACGCAACTTAAATCACGTAACTATCACGCTAAGAAGCTGTGCTCACTCACTTTCCTTTCCACCCCCGTGCTGTACTATACTATACAAGGATATCCTAGGCTTTACTCTGTCCCCTTACCCTCACTTGCCTTTCCCACCCCCTTGCTATACTATACCAATCTATGCTATGCTATGAAGCGCATCTGCCTTTATATGGTAGTGGGATGAGGGAATGAACACAAGAGAAGTGCACACGCACAATTAACGTCCCTGTTGACATCTTTGATGCTGTGTGTACTTTCATTGAAATTGCAAACCATGTACAATTTTAATGAGTATATTTGCATAAAGTCCAAGTGTAAAGATAAAGGCTAGTATTTTTGTCTGTGTTAAAACCTAATTTATTAGTTATTCTTCCCTATAGTTCTCATGATTTATCTTGTCTGGTTTGAAAGTTAAGTGCACAATTCCAGTAATTAAGTTCTATACAAATTGCATTTTTTATCTTTTGCTATCAAACATTTCAAAATAAGTAATACTCAAACTAACTCTTAACCAATCCCCCTTGGTGGGCAAGCGCCGTATCTGTTAGGGAACATCATCATCATGTCGTGCATTTTGTAGAAGTGAATGCGCACCTATTTCATTATGATGATAGTTTTCTGCTCATACGTAATGCCAGAGTCCTTCAATGCTTTTCTGGTCACAAAAGTCCGCCTGCCGTTTCATACAGGGACAGGGAGTGCCGCTAGAGGCGCAACTGTGAGATGTGTGATGTGCCACTAGAGGCGCACATCACACATCACAGGCATGCGTCCGCGTGCACTGGGCTCGGCGGAAGCGGCTGTGACAGTTCGAGGCATTTTTTTTATCATATACCGCAGATATTCGACTATCACTCACTTTATGGGGTGGCACACGATGTGTTGCAAAGGGGGCGAATTGCTTCAGCACTATATAGGCAATCCTGAGCAGAAGGGAAACTGCTGTCTAGAAAGTGCTAGTTTCTACGTATGATATGCTTTACTTTGTATTCTTGCTGCAAATATAAGCACCATGCAGTTCCGAAATAAAATTAGTTAATTACACATCCTGTCATAGTTCTTGTTCCTCAAATTTCAGTGCTGTTTCCCTAATTACTGCAATCAGTCGCATTATCCCAAAGACATACTCTGAGGCATTGTCGTTAAATGAAATAAAACAGGTGCACGCATTCACAAGCTGCTGCACAGTCGATTATATGTCAAAGACATAAAATGAAGCAAATTGATCAAATACGTGTCAAGCTGAAACCAGACAGGTTTCCAATTGCGTAATACTTCAGTATAATGTAATATTCCAATACAGCTGTTCATGAGCATGGCAATGTTGCAAACCAACAATGACCGTAAAGAAAAAATTATGGAAAGTACCTCAAAAAGTTTAGCGGTGCTTGCGCTAAGTCACGCATGGCTGAACAAAGCAAAGCTGGTGATTCGAAGTTTGACGTGGTTTTGCTAGGTTTTGCATGGTCTTGCTAGGTCTCACTTTGCAACCTATTTAGTTGAAGCTCAGTTGGGCGTGCCTCAATTAGTCAACCTAATTAGAGTTGTCTTAATTTGTATTGCTTAGGCTTGTCTATATCGGCAGGGAAGGGGTCAAGGGCTCGTTCTTTGTTAGAAACAACTTAATGAGCAGACAGACAATGAAGCCTAGGAAAGCATAGGGGAAGTTACTTGTGGTATTGTAATTGTGGAGAAAGTAGAAAGGGATTAAAGTGGACGAAAAGACAAACCTGCCTTCGGTGGGACCCGAACCCACGACCTTCGGATGTCGCGTCCGATGCTCTACTTAGTCATACTCATCTTAACTAGGTTTAGCTTAATCATACATGTATTAATTAGTGTTAGCCTAATAAGTCGTGGCTTAATTATGCTTGGTGTGATTAGTATTCACTAATTAAGTTTAGTCTCATCAGATTCATTGGTGTTTGGCTAATTAGCCATAGCATAAAATAAGGCTAATTTTAATTCAAGTACACGTTGACTAATTCGTAATTACACTTGGTCTAAGTAATCATGGTTGAATTCTGGCTTTATTAAGCAGTTTAATTAGGTTTGGGTGTAATTAGTATTAACATAATTATGCTTAACTTGTATAGTCCTGGCCTAGCTTGTCCTAACCTACTAAGTAAAATTGACTTAATTAGCATTAGCTTAATGTGGCCAGGTATTTAGTCCCGATTTAATTAGATGCGACTTAATTAGTCTAATTAGGCTCGGTTTAATTAGCTTCAGCTTAATTAGACAGCCTAATTTGTCTTGGTTAAACTAGCCTTAGCTTAATTAGGCTTGACTTAGGTAGTCTTAGCAAGTTTAAATTGGCTTTACTAGCTTGGCATGGTTATACTAGCATTACATAGACCAGTGGAGCTTTCTTTGGATTTCTCACAGTTTAACGAAAAGCTTAAACAGCTTCGCTGTTAAAGCAGCAGTTTACAAAAGATGATTTGTTTATTGAAAATGGTTACAGGAGATGTCGCAAGGCTACAGCGTCTCTTTTCACAACGAAATCATTGCTTCGAATATCGGCTGTGGCGCCAAAATGCTTTTTGCACACTCCAGCATATTGGGAGCCAACCGTAAAGCCGCCTGCTTCTTGTAGTAGTGCTCGTTTCTACTCCTTCCGCTCATTAGCATCACTTGGAAAACAAAAGGAGGCCATGCCGCTTGTATCTCTGTAGCCGGAGCGATATCCCAGCATACAGCAAGTTTTTGGCACCGTTCTTCATGTGAACTACAGACTACAGTGCCTAGAATATACTACATTCTAACGGTATACGTGAACAGTCCCTGTGTCGTCACACAGAATTCTTAGATTCGTTTAATCTAGAAATTGGATGAAACTGGGAAAAAGATGAACACCGATGCAGCCGGATTTCTCAGGCACCTCACAATCCTCGCACAGCGCGCAGCCGGTGCAGCTCTCACCTGGTCACCCCTCCATGTTCCTAGCACCGCCTCACGGCCACTACAGCAGCATAGCAAGCTCTCCCCATAGCGTTACGGAGGAGTTTCATGACCAGAAAAGAATTGACGGACTCTGGTAATGCCAAGCATTCTCCGAATAGTGTACTCTGAAATGAACATCTCAGCCAAAGTCTAGTCGTGCTTGGCATGCGGAATATCCAAAAGTGGAGGACAAGTCACCACTTATAGGCTTGCCCTCGTATCACTTCAAAGCTGCTGTAATTTGTCATAGAACAGATCGCTGCTGTTGGCTGATAGCTGACATGAACCTATACAGCGCCGCCCATATTTGCATGCGCATAATCCCATACTGCGCATTTCACCAAAAGTATTATGTTATATGCTCACTTCTTTTTTTTTTTGCATTGTGGACACCTAGGCAAAATATTTGCTGGAAATACAAAAAAGTACATTTGTTTAGGCCAAAGCCTTCAAAAAAGGCCAGAAGCGAACCAAAGCATGCTAGTTGTTTATAAGAAATTATCAAAGATTACAAAGTCAGTGATGATTGGTGATTGTGGAGACAGATAAGTGGGGTGCAGAAGGCATGTAGGTTAATTGGAAGAGAACATTCAGTTTGCTACCCGTTACAGGGAAGGAGTAAGGAGAGAGATAGAAAAGTAAGGAGGAAAAGAATGAGAGAGAGAGAAAGTCAGGTAAACACAGCAATGTCACAGTAAAGTTGAGCCCGTGGTGCCGAAGGTTCTTCTCCGGGATTCCAGCTCCCCGCTCGGCGTCCTAAACGCACCGTCCGAGATTGTATGGGCGAGTTGGGAAGTAGCTGGCTGCCGCTGGTATGGCGGCGATAGGCTCGCGGGCAAGCGTGTAACAATTGAAGAGGAGGCTCAGAGACTTTAGTTTAAACAAAAGGGAACGAAAACTGTATTTACAGTAATATACAAAAGGGAATACAGGGAGTTGACTGGTACATAAAAATAAAACTGATGCTGAACTATACGTAGGGCGACCCTACTCCGGCGTAGCCGGCAGTGCGTAGCACTTTTTCCACCCGTCCACCATGCCCCGTCACATGGCGGAGCCATCTTTATTAACAGAACCGCTCCGCCTTAACGTCTCAGCCGGCGAATCATCTTCACTTCGCTCTGGCATTGGGCAGCGATTCCACCTTTTGTCCCGCCACCTCAATTTGGCCGGTCCAATTGGTGAAACCACCACCCAATCCGTTGGCTGGCGGCAAGGGCATGTTCGTACAGTACTAAAGAGGTACATTCATCACCACAAAACAAGACATACATAAAAGCAAATAATGTCACCCAAGGTCGAAGGGCGAGGGTAAAGAAATGGCGCGCGTGAAACGCGTTACTTGCGCACGTGTCCTGTCTGATCGGGCGCTGTTAAGGAAACGAGCAGGCGCCCAAAAGATTCGCCCGTAAGAGTTATCGTCCGAAGGAAACCTTCCCATGGGAAAGTTGTTCCGTCAGCGCGACTGCTTCTGGTTATCTCTTCAAACAAGCCGAGCCGTACTGGCTCTTACTCAGACCCGTTTAATCGGCACCCCGCTGTGCTTAGACGCATGCTACCCCACGGCGTGCGAGGAAGGAACGCTTGAACAAAAGCCATCCCGCGGCACGCGTGGGCCACAGCCCAGTGACCGCAAACCGGCGCTTCCGGCGGCGAACAACAAATGGTTCGCGAGTCTCCATGGCCGTCACCACCGGCACGTTGCATGCCGACGCCACATTCAGCGTAGCCGCCCCAGGTCGTCGTAATGACGCCCGAGGTGCGTTTTGCAGAACGACCGAAGTGCCGCTATCGCTGCGTGCTCACGCACAAAATGGCCCGCCCGGGCCTCCATTCAGGCAAGCGAGGTGGAAGCTTTGTCTCTCCGCGGTGCGGAGAATTGGGGGTGGGCTACCATATCAGCTCGTCCGCCAATTTCGGAAGAACCGCTTTCTGAACCACCGCGCGGGCGCTCACAAGGTCGTGTATACACGTACACCTGGAGCGCCGCAGGGCGTCCTAAAGGTCCAGGCCATCCGGGGTCCGCCTGCGTCACTGCCGCGACCACTGTCCAAGCATCCCCCCTCTTAGCCCCGCAGCGGGGTGCCCGTGACCCCAGAAGACGCGGAAGACGCATATGAGGAAAGTAAAGAAAATTAACAGAAACGGCCGGGGTACGACAAACGAAAAGCCAATGCCGCGAAACGCGCCCCATTGACCGACGTCGCCCGTCGCCGAGTGAAATCTTAAAGAAAAGAGCGCGCCTTGCTAGCGGCAGGCTTACAGTCACAGTTGTTTGGCGAGGCCTGTTGTTCATGGGAACTTCAGCAGTGGCTTTGTGGCTTTCTGATTTGAAGCTCTATTGTTCCGCCATTCCACTAGTTTTGTTTGGACAGCGGGTGGTCGTCGAGGCATGCTAATTCTGCTCCAAAGGACTGACACTGGGAACTGCACTGAGGGCAATCGCAGAGGGTGTGTGCAGTGGTTTCCTCACTGCTGCAATGGTCGCAGGCAGCATTGTCTGCCATTCTGATGAGCAAAGCAAAGCTGTTTGTAAAACATATGCCAAGCCACAGGCGGCAGAGAATGGTCATCTCAGATCGTGGTAGCCTTGAAGGGATCTGATGTCAGAGTGACAGGTCTGGACAGTAAAGGCATGTATGTTGATAACCAGGTGTGTTCCATATCAAATGTGCGACAGCACGTGTGAGCAATTGGATCTTTGCTGCTGCGTCAATTCTCAAAATGGGAATGGTTCCTGCGTGCTATTTTCACAAGCAACTAGCAGCTGCATAGGCATACTCATTGCCCATGATGCCGCAGTGGCCTGAAAGCCACTGAAATATTATAGCATGCCCTTCTTCTGCTGATTTGTGATAGATTAGTCTGCTGTCCAGCACTAGTTGGTGTTGGGCTCCACGACGTAGTGCGGTTAATAAATACTGCAGGGTTGACTTAGAATCAGCACATGTGCTCCATTTTAGTGGTGGTTCTCATGGGATCCTGTGAAGTGCATGGTAGAGTAACACAAGCTCAGCAGCAGTCGATGTTGTCAAGTAGGACGTCTTAAAATGATTTTTTTTTTTTTTTTTGTGGGGAATAACAGCCTCTGCAGATTCTCCAGCAGATGTAAAGCCATCAATATAAAGCTGATGTGGTCCTTGTATTCCTCATGTAGCATGAGCATCAAGATCTGCTTTAAAGCTGGCGACAAGAGTTTGGCCTTCATCCAAATCCCTGGAACTGTTAGTCAGAGTTTCGGTTGGTACAAACGCCAAGGAGGCATCGGGTGTCTCTCAGCAGGCGTATATCTTTGGTGGTACTCACAGCGAGCCAATATGCTCCTACAAAAAGAGGGATTGGGTTGGCCTTCTGGAAAAAACTGAGGCAAGGTGGTGGGCAGGGGCACGAGTAGTGTGTCTAATGTGCTCTCTAAGCATTTGCAAGGTGATATATATCTTGACCATATGATCCTTTGCAACTGCAATCAGGATTGGTAGCGGTCCTTGAATACCTTCCCTTGAATTTTTAAAATTCCTGGAATTGCTTTTGAATTAGCACACTTGGCTAGACCTAGTGGATTTTGCAGAGCACTTTTTTTTCCGCAATCTTTTAAAGTATCAAACCTCTGGGATGTTGTCGAAGTTCTCCTTGTTTTAAGCCATGGGCAAGCTAGTGTTGAAAGGGGATTGAAAGAACTCTCGCATGTCACAGAAAATTGTCTGTGATGTTATAAAGAAGTTGAAATTGCAAAGGAGCTGCAGGCATCAGATTTAGCTGCATGGAACTGGTAGCAGGTTTACTTGGATGAAAATAAGAAGCAGGAAGCATGACAGTTGAGGCATTTGAAGAGAAAATTAAGAGTGACAGACACAAGGAAAAGAAACTAGAAGAAATGATTGCTGGCTTAATGGCAACTACAGGCAATTACGCCAAAGAGCTGAGGCAGCAAATGACGTGGCATACACTGTGAAATCAAACTCTCATAAAAAAACTGCAATAGGGAAGATGTAGGAAGTCCAAGGAATTGATTGCACTATTGAAAAGAAGCTTGAAGCACTTTTCTGAAATACTTTGTTGTATGTGCATTAAAGGGGCCCTGCAACACTTTTTGTACAAGAATCAGAAAAAGGTACCAAACAGTCATTAAAGCTCCTGTGAACATGTGAGCCAATATTGTTGCACTGCATGCACCAGGGCATCCACACTTTGGTTTCAAATGGAGCTGGAAAGCACCCACTCTCCTTTCAACAAATGACATCACGTTTTGAATTCGCCAAATAAAATGTGCATATCTTTCTTAAAGAGCAACAAAAAAAGTCAAGCAACATAGTCAGTGCCCCAAGCGACGTCATTTGTTGAAGGAAGAGCGGGCACTTTTCACCTCTGTTTGAAACCAAATTGTGAATTCCCTGGTGTGTGTAGTGCAAGAGTATTTGGCTCACATGTTAACAGGAGCCTCCACGACTGATCATCACCATTTTCTGACTGTGTTCGAAAAGCATTACAGGGCCCCTTTAACGCACTGTGGGCACTTTGTGACTGAAGGCAAATTACAAGAGTTTCAGATGTTTTGAACATTGTATGCCTATCTCTTTTTTTCTTTTCTTGCAACACAATTAATAGTGCCATTGTTAAAGCAGTTATTGTTTGTGCAAGCTACGAAATATTGCATAAGGTCTTTGAAGTTAGCATGTCGAGGCCTTTAAAGTCCCGGAAAACCCTTGAATTTTTTCCCTTTAGGACTGCTACAAACCGTGGCAATGGCATCCGCTGTAAACGTGCAGCTTGGCAATCTGAGACAAACTCTAAGGGCTTTGCCCTGAGCCTCTTCAATTTCACATATGTTGCTCTTACAGGTGTTTGTCAGAATTGGTAAGCTGTACCACAGGTATCCAATGCACAGAGTCCTGCATAGTTGCAACATTGCGCTGATGTACCCCACGTTTTTATCTCTTAGGACCTTAAAGAGATGAGATTGTGATAAGGCACTTCTTTAGACTGGCCACATGGGAACCTCAGCAGAGGTCTTGATCGATGATGACACTTAAAATTTTGTGCATTCTGGCATAGTAAAGATTTTGCCCTTTGATGAATACATATGCTATCATCGGCTCCATGAGAACGCAACCAGCACATTGATCATAGATGGGGTAAATATGTTATGGAACTTGAACGCATGACCTTTATGACAAAAAACCCAGACTTTGACAGGAGTCGAACCCCTCCTTGGATTAAGGGAGATTAAGGTGGATTTACAGTTGAATTCAGGGTTTCACTGCAGAACCGATATTCAGCTCTAACCTAAGAAAAAGTGTTTATGGCTCAGGAAGCAAGCAATAATCTTACATGCGTTATCGTGGCCTGTGCAATAGAAGTAGGTGGTAAGATCACTAGACAGGATACTGGTAAACTTTCCCAGGAGACGAAAGATTTAATTAGGAAATGGCAAAGCCTCCACTCCATTTGACAGAATAGAACTAGCAGAGCTTTTGAAGTTATTAATAAGCGCAAGACAGCTGACATACTTTCATGAAAGTATAATATGGAGAGGATTGAGCATGCTGTAAAGAATGGAGGCACCCTGAAAGTGGTGAAAAGGTGTCTAGGCATAGGGAAAAATCAGATGTATGTGCTTAAAGGCAAGCAAGGCAATGCCATCACAAATACGGGCAAAATAGTTATAGTAGCCGAGGGGTTTTATAGAGATCTGTACAGCAGTCGCAACTTTCATGGTAATACTGAATAAGGAAGTAGTTCAGAAGAGGTAGACATCCCACCAGTAATTACAGAAGAAGTGAAGAAGGCTTTGAAAGAAATGCAAGGGGGCAAAGTATCTGGTGAGGATCAGATAACAGTAGATCTCTTAAACGATGGTGGGCAAATTACTATACTAGAAAAGCTGGCAAAGCTGTATGCGCAATGCCTAATGACTGCGAACGTACCGGAACCTTGGAAGAGTGCGAACCTCATCCTAATCCATAAGAAAGGTGACATGAAGGACGCCAACGGAATATAAACTTGGAGGCTCACTGAAAGGGTTCCTGTAAAAGTGAGGATGGCTCAGAGAGCAGTGGAATGGAAAATGATAGGTGTAACGTTAAGGGGCGAGAAGAGAGCGGAATGGGTCAAACACATGTTAAGGACATTGGTAAAAATGAAGAAGTGGGCATGGGCAGGGCATGTAATGCAAAGGCAAGGTAGCCATTGGTCATTAAGGGTAGCAGAGTGGATCCCTAAAGAAGGCAAGTGTGGCAGGGGCCGGCAGAAGGTTAGGTGGGCAGATGAGATCAAGAAGTTTGTGGGGATAAGTTGGTTACAGTTAGCACAGGACCGGGATAATTGTAGATCGATGGGACAGGTCTTTGCCGTGCCATGGGCGTAGAAAGGCTTATGATAATGATGATGATAGGACGTTTCAGTTAACTTGCACCACTGGTTTTTTAATCCATATCCAGATTACGAGGATGCAACAAATGTAATATTGTTTAGTGTCATCTTGACCATCTTAGACTATTTTTGAAATGATTTCAGGTAATTAATTATGAACTAGCCAACCTTTAATGCTTTAATACAAAATGTTCCATGTACGAAATCATAAAGCATGTTAATAAAGTGTCCAGATAATATATTTCCATGTTAACAGGCACTGTGTGTTGGGGGGGGGTAACAGTGTGCTTCACAAGCATGGAAAACAAATGCAAAAAAGAAAATACTTTATCCGGTCGCCATGTGTTCTCCGACATCACTGTCAGTGTTCTTCTGATACATGTATAAATGGGACTATTATTTTATTCTGATCATGTTTCTCCATGAGATGCAGATAGACAATAAATATTGAAAGAGCAAAGGAAATCTGTACAAATATATATGTAGTAATTGGTGATGATTCTGGCATTACAGTTCTAAGACAACTCAAAATTGAAATGAAGAACAGAACAAGATGATAAAGACGTCAGGAGACACACACTTGCAACACTGCACCGTGCTCCCTCAAGGGCTACAACAGTGTCCTTTCCCTACAACCACTATAATCAAACCCTGTTAGGAAGAAGCATGATGATTTTTCAAAATTTGTTCAATATATCAAGTATTTCAATATAGCCGAACCCGCGTGTAACGAATTTCGGTATGAAGTTTGTTATACGGAATAGGGGCTGAGAGTTTTCATTCTCCCAGAGAGGGCAGAGGCCTGCAAGCTGTTGTTTCTCGCATATATATATATATATATGCGAGAAACAACAGCTTGCAGATATATATATATATATATATATATATATATATATATATATATATATATATATATATATATATATATATATATATATATATATATATATTATCATCATCAAAGTATCACGTTGAAAAACAAAGCAACTTTTATTTCAACATTTCGGCCGCGCCACTCGCCTTTTTCAAGATTAGAATGGAGCTTTCTATTCTAAGCTTGAAAAATGCCGGTCTCGTGGCCGAAATGTCAAAATAAAAAGTTGTTATGTACACCACACACTTTACTTCATTTGACAGGGTAAACTGTCATCATGGTTCATAGGAAATCATTGGTGTGTTCAATTCCGGTGTGGTGCAGAGAACCGGTGCTGCAGAAGTTCAGATGGTGCCGCTGAGGTGCAAATGCCATGCAGATGGTGCGGGTGCAGGGAGCTTGCACCGCCTTCACGTCTCTGTTTTTCAATCGAGGGCGTGGGTGCAGTAGTGTTGTCTGCTGTGCTCTCGCAAGGCGTGGCGTCTGCTGTGCTCGCTCGTTTCATCACTGTGGGCAAGCCTTTCGCGTCATAAAAAATGGTAAAGCAATCACCACCTTTAAAATATGCAAGCAACGTCAGCTTGCCGCCATGCACTAGTTCACCAGAAATAAATAAATAAAAATAACTCACGAGACATTGCATGAAGCTTCGCGCTGCCGTCCCCCATCTTAATTGCGACTTGTTTCATGCATATATAGTTCGATAATGAACTGGTCCATTGCTGCCCTATTATTTACACTGATTATATTTACATTACATCTAACCTGGCAGAACAAGGGTGGTTAGTTTTTTTCACGAATTAGCATTTTTTTTTTTTCCATGAATTTCTTTCGCTGTTTTTCCTTGTAGTCTTCAAACGCTTTCCTTTCCTCTACTTCTCAGCTACGCTGTGGCGTTAAATGTCCTTGGCTGGAGGGTGAAGGGGATGAGCAGTGCACTTTACGCGATTAAAGGCGTAAAGGCCCTAAGCTTTCTAGGGCTTTATACCAGAGATGCCCCCCTGGGCAAGTCATGGGGAGGGGCACGCGCTACTTTGCCTCCCTACCCCGTACTCTACGCCAACGTTAGTAACGTTGCTCTACGATGATACAGAATATTTATTTATTTATTTACTTGCAGATACTGTCAGCCCTTACACAGGGCTATTACAGGAGTGGAAAACAAATGCATAAGAACATTTCAATCATTCTAGAATCAGAACATAATTAACATGTAGAATCAGAACTTACAGATATTGGAAATTCGCACGAAAACGCAAAAAAGAAAAAAAAAACATCTTCGTGAGATAGATTGCTATTACAGTTGCGTGTATAAACATATAAATACTCAACTTTTTCCTAGAGGGTGCAAAATGCGCACGCACGCCGCACTAATCGCGCATTCTATGAAGTACGTGGGGTTGTTTCAACAGCCCCTCTGGCATTCACACAATATTGCTGTTGGCGCAGCTACACAGTAGCAAAGCCACACGGTAGCGGAGCCACACCGGCTGTCGTGTTTCCTTTCTTTGTTTTTCTCAAACTTTAATATTGATAGCACGCGTGCACCGATGCTGGCGCATTCGTACGTTCACGCATGTGGGTGTTTCGATCAATTGTTGTTCAATATATGCAATTTACATTTCGTTACGAGAATGCATTTCGCATGAATAATAATAACATTGCTTCGGGTGTTCGATACAAAGCACTGTTCACTGTACCACTTATGCCCAAGCACTGTTCACTGTACCCGCTTTCGTGATAAACTGGTTTCGCCGACTCACAACTTCGTGTGACTCACCCTCCGTACTTGTCTTTTCGAGCTGTTTTTTGTTACAGTACGCATCAAAACAAGCCAGCTCACAATCAGCATTAACAAAATCAAAGAAATGTTTTTGCTCCAAGCTTTCATTACCACTCAGCAAGCTCAGAGCACAATTTTAATCTTCGCGCGGTTGCCGGCAAGCTGTCTAGGGAAATCTAGGTAGGAACGCTGTGCAAGTGAAACGTCGCTGGCCCGCTAAGTTTCTGCCGACTCCAATGCTACGCGGTTACGCCTACGGGAATACTTCACTTGCGTAGTGGGTTGCCGAAGCAGCAGGCACTGTAATTCTTATAAGCAGGCGACCCGCGTAAAGCATTAGTCGCGGAACAGCTCGCAATGCCTGTAACCGTAACGCAGCAAACTACTACCGTGTCATCACCCGGCGGGAACGAGCGATTGGCGCTATGTGCCTTCAACTTCGGCTATCTGAAGACACCTGACGGTTGGATAAAAATTGCCCAAGTGGTAAGTATTGCAGAACGGCCGACCGTTTAGTAACATTACAATCGTGATTAGACAAAGTGATTATATCAACATATTTCATGCACGCAAAATACTTACCGACGAAGCGTACAGCAGTTCTGCGTTTCGGAGGCTGTGCGACAAGCTAAATTGCATTCCCAGTTTATTTTGTTGCTTGCATTACTGCTTAAAACGGGTGTGCCTTAAGGCACGGTTTTGTGAAATCACCACGCACTAATTAAAATGTGTCGCGTCATACATGCGCGCATGCATACTGCATGCGCGCCATGCATCTCCTCAACAGGTATACGCTTGTTTTAATCGTGGTGATACATGGAATGGTGTATTAAGATTTGTCGCCCTTCCACAAAATTGTTAGCTTTTAGTTTGGACATCGATCAGTTAAAATCTTAAGAGACTTTGCTTACAAGGCCATTGCGTTTGTTTGTGCAGTGATGGGCGGGGCTTCATCGCCGCGATTGAATGTTAATCAGTGCTCTATGCGACATTGTTTTCTTTCCGTCATTGTGACGAATCTTTACGTCATAGTACATTGGTACCTCTGCACAGTATCGGGACGTATATAGGTCATGCACGATCTTGAAATCGGTATGCAGCAGGTTATATATGCTAGCTTCCCCTGACAAGTACACGCATATTGCGCTAGGAATGTGCGAGATATTTTAAAGCGAAAATTGCTTTGCCAAGCTCACCGCGGTTTCAGGGCCGTTCTGGTGCTTAGGAAGGGGGGAGGAAAGGGGGGGGGGGGACCCCTGCATGATCAGAAAACTGGATCAGTGGCCGCTGTCACTTGAGAGCCCCAAAACTAATACCTTCTGATATATAATGCTAGTATCTATAATGCTATTTATGACAGAGTATTAGCCCCCGTACTAATGGAGTGCTAGCAGGGGTGCCTCAAAATGTTAGGTCCGCTCCCCAACTAGAAAAAGCCAGCTGGTGAAAAGGAGAATGCTATTGCCTTGTGTGCTTACCACTACACATGCGTCAAATCAAATGCAAGCCTCTTGAGAACACCATTTTCGAAAGCTTGCTCACCTGAGGAACACAAGGCCTAAGTACCCAGTTCGAAAGGCCTTCGATACCTAAACAAATGTGTGTGAAATATTTCCCAGATAAACAAGCATTTATCATGAAGTGCAACATGCAGTGAATGCACACAGGCAATACATAAAGTCGATTTAACACTGGTAAACTGATAGTTTCACAATCATTCAACTAAGAGTAGCTAAATCTTGAAAAGTAAAACGTTCAGATTCCTTTGTAACAACTGAAGGAGTAATGTTATTCGCATATGCATGCACACATGCACAGACTTGGGTTACTCCATTTTTGGCCAGATGGAGTAAGTGCCATCTCATGCTCCGACTTGATCGCATGGAATTCTGGCCACCAAAGTACAGCCAGTGAGTGCACCTCTGTTCTTTATAATAAAACATTGTCACAAATTAAACTTGTGCATGTGGGTGTAATATTGTCTCAGAGGTATGTATCTGCCCATGGTGCCTGTGGTGCAGTCCGCTGCAAGTGCTGTAAAGCAATGAATTGCCATCATGGGCATAAGTGGTTACTTTACAAACAGTTGCAATTGTGTGTTATGGAAAACCTGCAGAGGGACAAGTTGAAGGCAAAACATGCAGCTTTGCAGCATATTGCCAAGATCTTGTTTTGTGGTACCTTTAATTGGTTGAACTATCAATACTTTAAGTTGGAGCAATATCCTGTGGAGTTGCTGTGCTTTGGTTAGTATAGTCTTGCACAGGATATTTCTGACCAATAGCGATACAGGATGGTACTTTTAATTGGTTGAACTATCAATATTTTAAGTTGGAGCAATGACCTGTGGAGTTGCTGTGCTTTGGTTAGTATAGTCTTGCACAGGATATATTTCTGATCAATAGCGATACAGGTCTTAGCAACATGCAATGACAGCAGTGTCAAAGTATTGAATGGATGGTACATAACATCTTGCATACACTTGCTGCATGCAAAGAGTATCATCATCATCAACCTATTCAGGTCCAGTGCAGGACGAAGGCCTCTCCCAACGATTTCCAATCCACCCTATCCTGAGCGAGTTGGTTCCACTTTATGCCCGCAAACTTTTTGATTTCATCGCTCCATCTAACCTTTTGCCTGCTTCTGTTGCGCTTGCCCTCTCTTGGTATCCATTCCGTCGCTCTTACTGTCCATCTGTTATCTTTCCTCCTCATGACATGTCCTGCCCAGGTCCACTTCTTTCTTTTAATTAACCAACTCGGTTATAACGAATTCTCGGATATAACAAACAACATAGGTATGTTTGTTTGGTTCCCCATGGACTCAATGCAAAAGAAATCCTCTTAAGTGGAACCCCTTCACAGGTAACCTTCTGTTAAGAGGAACTTTCCCAGCGCTGTGGACAGCCACCCCTAGTTTAATGTAGGGGGCCCAGAGGGCTGGGCACCTGCATTCCATGGGTTTAGATGGGGTCCCCGTTAGCCTCATTAACGAATTAGGACAGAACACTAAAGAAGCGCTATTGAAAGCCGTAGAAAAATGCTTACAGGAGAGGCAAATACCGGACAGTTGGCGAAAAAGCAGAATGAACTTAATCTATAAAGGCAAGGGGGAAAAGAATAACATTCGCTCGTATAGACCGCTAACTATTACATCGGTACTATACAGGATGGCTATGCAAGCAGTAAAATTAAAAATAGAAGCCTGGGCAGAACGTAACAATATTTTGGGAGAACTTCAGAATGGATTTCGAGTAGACGGGCGTTTAGACGATAACCTATTTGTTCTTACTCAGTGTATAGAAATATCTAAAATAGAAAGGAGGCCGTTGTATGTGGCTTTTCTAGACATCACTGGGGCGTATGACAATGTTAATCAGGAAATATTGTGGGAAATTTTGGAAGGAATGGGCATAGGCGACGATTGTGTACAGCTTTTGAGGGAAATATATCGAGAAAATACAGTTTGCATAGAATGGGAAGGAATAAGTAGCAGAGAGAACGTTGATATTAGCAAGGGGCTGAGACAGGGATGTCCTTTGTCGCCGCTGTTATTCATGCTGTACATGGTTAGAATGGAAAAAGCGCTAGGAGATAGCCACATTGGTTTTAATCTGTCACACAAACAGGGCGGCGTGATGATTGAGCAGATGCTTCCGGGTTTATTTTATGCTGATGATATTGTCTTATTCGCAAACAGTCGAGATGATATACAACGGCTGGTGAATATATGCGGGAAGGAAGGCGAGGATCTAGGACTAGGATTTAGTGTAACAAAATGCGGATTGATGGTATTCAATGATCCCAACGACCAGGCGGTATCCATACAGGGCCAAGAAATACCGAGAGTAAGCGAATACAAGTACCTTGGCGTATGGGTAAATGAGGGCGATAGATACATGAAGGTACAGGAAAAAGCCTTGGCAGCAAAGGGAAAGAGGAACGCAGGAATAATGAAGCACAGAGCGTTATGGGGACACAATAGGTACGAGGTGCTTAGGGGTCTGTGGAAAGGGGTAATGGTACCGGGGCTTACATTTGGGAACTCAGTGGTGTGCATGAGGCCAGAGATACAATCGGGAATGGATGTGAATCAAAGAACTGTGGGACGCCTCGCGTTGGGTGCTCACGGGAAAACTACAAACGAGGCTGTAAAGGGCGATATGGGATGGGTGAGTTTTGAGGCAAGGGAAGCGCAGAGCAAAATAAGGTTTGAAGAAAGGCTAAGGAATATGAAAGAGGTTAGGTGGGCAGTGAAGGTGTTCCGCTATTTATATAGAAAGAGCGTTGACACGCAGTGGAGAAAGAGAACTAGGAGGCTCACCAGTAAATATACGGCTCTAAGAGAACTGACAACAAAGAGCGTAAAGGGAAAAGTCAGAGAGGCGGAGAAGATTTACTGGAGGACAGCGATGGAAAAAAAACCGACTCTGAATAACTACCGAGAGGGCAAAAACGAAATAAAGAGGGAGGCATTTTATGATAATTCAAGAGGAAGCGCTTTATTGTTTGAAGCGAGATCGGGCTGCCTTAGAACGCGTGTTTATAAAGCGAAATTCAGTAAAGAAGAAGAAAAATGCACATGCTGTGAGGAAGATAGGGAAACGACAGAGCATGTTCTGATTGAATGCGGAAATATCCACCCAGGTGTACGTTTGGGCACCACCCTACATGAAGCCTTGGGTTTTAGGGCGAACAACGGGAAGCTGAACATAGCCGCGATTGAAATAAGTAAGAGACGGTTAGAATACTGGTGGCAGAAAACTAGAGAGAACGGACAAAAATAATTATAGGGAAAAATATGGAATTTCTGCCATAAGGGGCAGGGAACTGGGATATGAAATTCCGTTTTTGATATGGCATGATCGATTTGATTGAAGTAAATTTAAAAGGCATGAGGAAAATTAAAAGAGGAAAAAAAAAGTTCTTAAATCTTCTTACGAGCCTGGTGGCGCACATGTCACCGCCCCGTTACAAAGGGGAAGCTCATAGCATCCATCCATCCATCCATCCTTGTTGTCTCCCCACCAAGGAGAGTACAAAAGAACCAAAGACTAAGTATGCAAAGCCACTTAGGTGCCAGTAATAAAACTCTTAGGGAGTTTTATTGCTGGCACCTACCTGGGGTCCCCTAGTGCTAGGGGCACCCTGCCTTCTTGGGCTCTTTTGTTGTCTTTCCACCTGGGGTTCTTTTGTTGTCTCCCCACCTCCTGTTCAGCACCTACAGGGAGAGTACAAAGGAACACAAGGCAAAAGAATCCAAGAGGGCTTACACAGAGACTGGGTTGAATAAGGTTGCCCCCCCCCCCCCAAACTAGTAGAGCAGTGGTAAAGCAAAGCAAAAGAAAACAAAAAGGGAGGATCAGGGCTCCCACAAAGGGGCAAGAAAAAGGGGGCTGATATAAAGTGAATGCTGCTTTTTATCCACAACAACAAAATGAACACATTAGACCTTTTGGCTGATCAGCACCTCCTGAGGCAAGTGCAGGAAAACTGCCCTGAAGAAAGACAGGCCTAGTTTCTAGTCTGGGCAGTAAAGGTGTCCTTGCAGACATGAATGCATATGTGAGTATCCTCAAAGATGCGCCACAATGCCTAAAACATTGACTAGCAACACAACTGACATGATCACTGAAGAAGCGCTTGAAGTGCTTTCGAAGAATACGGGAGGTAGCTCGTGCCTGCTTAAGTTCTCTAATGAACAACCTTTCCCAGCAGCATGGAGATACTGGAGGATACTTAAGATCATTAGACGAAATGTTATTTATGGCTGCTTACCAGTGCTTGAGACAGTTTTCAAGTTGGGTAAAAATATGGTTTCATTTGCAATTTTTTCCCAATTGCAAGTCTGCTTGATTGACTTTTTGTAGTGAGATGTTTAGATCGACCTGGGCAAGTGGCTAATCCATTTTTGGAGGCACTTCTGATAAGACGAACTTCTGATAAGACGAACAAATTGTCATGGTCCCCTCGAGTTCGTCTTAAATGGAGTCTACTGTATAATAATATCAGCTAGTCCTGTCTGTTCCCTGATCCATTCTGCTTGTTTTTTATTTCTTAGCGTTACCCCAATAATTTTTTTCCATTGCACATTGCATGCTCCTTAGTTTCATTTCTAGTTTTTTCGTTATCCTCCACGTTTCTGCACCGTATGTTAGTACTTGGTTAGTGAAGCAGACGACGGAAGCGCTGCTCGGCTAATCGGATGTCCAGATCTTTTCACGTGCACCAAGCTGCCAATAAGCTCGCGCGCTGGTACGTCTGGACCACGACCTTCTCCATAAAAATTTTTATAGAGGAGGTCATGGTCTGGACAATGCCTCCTTTACTGAAACAAAACGCTTTAAATGCAAAAACCAGGCGTGCGCCACAAGCACAGTTCAGTGCTTGTGGCGCACTAAACTCAGTGCGCATTTCTGGCGCACTGAGTAAAGGAAGCATTGGTCTGGATGACGCGTTTTTTCAAAAAAGGCAGTGAGCGAGACGAGCCAGCGGTGGCGGGAAATTGAAGATGAAGTGCGGCTCTTTCAACGAGACCAAGATGGCCACGGTAACCCGTGCGTGGCAGCAAGGTTCGAGGTGGAAAAAAACGCAGTTTTAGCGCAAATTTGCACGCAGATTCACCTCACAGGCGCGTCACAAATTGATTTTGCAGCAAAAATAATGCTTAGTGAAGCTAGAAACATCGTAGATTAGTGCAAAAATAGTTCTACATTCCGCAAATGAAAGCTTCAAAAAATAGATTTTTTTCGCGATTTTCGGACCCGCGTCCCCTATCAGGACGCCAGAAGAGGCAAAAGGGGGGGAGTTACTTTTGACAGTGGTTATCATGTTATGGTGGCATAGTAACAGGATAGTTCAATTTCTTCTAACTCCTCCAATAGCGAAATTATTTAGAAAATTTATCAATAACAGTGGAACGTCCCCCAGATGGTACCTTACAACTTCCTCTGTGTAACTAAAGTTGCAGTGGGTCCTGGTGTGGGCCCGTTAAGTAAAAATGCTGAATATTTTTAGTGGAATCAGTACCATTTACGTTATGAAATTAAAACTATATATATATATTGTGATGTAGAAAGGAAAGGAGACGTAGCGCCTTTGCCGCAGGCCGGCTGTTCTATTCTAACTCGTCTTTCTCTTCTGCCTGCGCTAGCCGAGCATGCCCAGAGCCCGAGTGCTGCTGCTTTGTCTTCCTCGCCTTTGCACTCCTAGAGCAAGCGCGAAAGATCCGTCCCTCAGCCTTTACATTACAACACACACACACGCACGCACACGCACGCACATGTGTGTGTGTGTGTGTGTGTGTGTGTGTGGCATCTAACCTTCAGTATAACTAATGAAAATTAAGACCACTTGTGGCTCATACTCGCATTAGATATGTAAGCAAGGACTTGTAGTGAGAACAAAAAGACAAAATACACTGGCAATTAAATACAAACTTTGTACGATTTATACTTGTTATTAAACTTTATATAAAATTTAGTGCAGTGAAATTTGGCAGGTGAATGAATGAACAGTGTGTCAGTTGAACACGATGCTGGGCTGTTCAGTTCACGATTTGGATAGGGTGCTGGCACAAAGAAATCTTAGCAGAATAAAGAAGGAGAGAAAGAGTACCAACTTGCAACTGAGTTTATTACATTATAACACCCAAAAATTTATATTAGCAGATGCGACGTGCATCAAGTTCTGTACATGTCCAAACAACATTACCCCGGTATGCACCAACACCCAAGTCAGTGGCACAAAACAAGCCAAAATCAGTGTTGAATAATGAATATAAAATACAGTATGCACAGTAATAATATCAAAACTGCAGTATTACAGAAGGAACGCTGATACAGGCATTACCCTTTTCCTTTATGTGATACGTTTCTAACAATTTATGGGCCAGTGAACCCTGGCTTTTTTTCTAGCATGCACCTGGTGGCGGCAGTTATACTCACATGGCAAGAAAAATGAAAACAAAATGATAGAGTGTTCAGTCTCGTAAGAGAACAGTGAGCAGTTTAAGGAATAAAAAATTTAGCATCTGTGACAATTCAGTTGTCTATAGCAGTCGGATACAACTCATGTCTGCAGTGAAGCCCTTCCCACGTCCTTATGACTGCCAGCCACTGTTCCTCCGCGAAGCTGCAAATAATTCCTACTTCGAGCTTCCCGTGCAAACCAAATAAAGTGCTAATGGCAAAATAAAAGATGAGTGCATAAATTTACATGTATTTATTCGTTTATTTGAGTGGAACATGAAAAGACTAATTCCTTATTGAGCTGAAATGAAACGCTTGCAATGCAAAAACTAGGCGTGCGCCACAAGCACCACCACTTAGTTTTTCGACACAGTTCAGTGAAGTTTTATGCTTAAAGAGGGCTCGGAAGCGAAATGAACTGCACCGCGGCCTTTAGAAGATTGAAACGCTCAGGCTCCACATATTTTTGCCCATGCTTCTTGCATGTCTCATGTCTTCTACCGATGAAAGGACTCGAGAAGAGCAGATGCTTCGCAGGTACCGAAGGCACAAACACGGCACCATTTTGAAAAGTTGCATGACGACTGCTTGCTTCTGTGATTGGCTGGCGGAGTAACACCGACTCGCACGGTCTGTCTGACAGTGTTGCCAACTGCTGTTTTTTTAAGTTGTGTCCTACTATAGTATGTATGAATGTCGAAGATCACATTGAATTTTTGGTGTGTCAGTGAAATCAGCAGCTGCCAGCACCATAAGAGAAAAGACCAGCTTTACCAACAGGCCGAGTAATAAGGCAAATGAGGCATTATTTGCTCACTGTTGTCATTTCTGGATTTCTTTAAAGCACCATGTGCATCCTTAAGCTGTGAGGTGCTGTTTTCTTGATTGATTTGAGCTTCATATACAATCACTTTCCAATGTGTATAATTTACAAGTTTCTCAGTTGGCCTGATCAACGTCTGTGATGATGGTATGTAGTTTTTTCATGGCGCAAGGGCAAGTGTGGCCTAAGAGATCGAGATCCAGTCAAGAACAATGTATGCATCGCATAATGTAAATGAGCCTTTTGTTTTTAGACTCCATGAAATTATTATATTTCACATTGTTTGAAATGTTTAGTGTTAAATTTGATACTTGATGGTCATTTCTTTCAATCATTAATATTGGCTGAATTAGAAAAAAATTTTGTTATTCAAACACACTCCCACTTATCTCAGGAAGAACAAGGCACTCTGCAGTGGCAATATACAATAATTTTTCAAGAGGTTCACGCAAGCTCAGCATTTAGTGCTGCCAAACAATACAGAAAATATAATTTAAAGGTTGCTTCATGAGCGAACACTGTACTGCTTGTCCATCTGGTCTGATCTTCTTTTTTTATTATTATTATGAGCTTGTGAAGATATGTTCTCTTTGCAACACATTCCTTCTCAAATATAAAGATGAATAAAAATTAGGTGTGTGCAAATATCAAAATTTTCAAATACAAATTGAATACTAACATCCAGCTGCGAATATTGGGCATAAAAAAACAAATGCATCTTTGGTTGGTGATGCCGTTTTGAAGTTCCAGCACTAAAACATGTGACATCACAGATATTTATGGCGTCTGTTAAGGCCTACACAGCTATTTATCGGTAAGAAAGACCTACATTGTGTTCCAAGGAAGCCATAGACTTAACACAGGGAATTTCAGAGCATTTGATGAAGCGAATTTGGTGAGAATACGAAAGAAAAGAAACTGGCCTTCTGACATCATTAGGTTCCGAAGTTCCGGCATGAGTTTCAGAACTAAACATTCATTTTCTCCTTTAACATTGAACATAAAATTTGGCATTAACAACATTCGAGTTCTCTAGGTATAAGTTGTTATCCTAAACCACTGCACCTTTGCACTTTAATGTCTATTTAAGTGCCCAATATGGAACATTCTACTGCACAAGTTTTTCAAATTATTTCACTATTAACAGAGATAAAAAGGTTTGAAGCTGTACGAAAGCAGGATTTCAGGAGGTGAGAGTCATTGCCAATCACCCTTGCCACTTGCCAATGCTGCAGGGTGAAGCATGCACTGTTGGGCTCGCAGCAGCTCGCCTCTTGATTGGTTAGGGTAGGCTCTTGACAAGTGGCTTGCTACTATAGCTGTGCTAATAGCAAAATTTTGAGCATAAAGCATATTCAAATATTAATGTTTGAATGCAAATATTTTAATATTTTCTAATGTCTTTTTAATAAAGCCATGTTAGGATATAGAGAAATTTACTGCTAAACATGTGACAAAAAAAAAATTTACTGCACGGCTAGTGTACTCCCACAATTCTGTCCCTAGAAGAAGAACGGTCAAGTCCTAAAGAACAGTTCAAAAAAGAACTCTGCATATGCATCACTGCATTGTGCAGCTGTTAGCTTCGATGCAGTACACGAATGTTAGCCTCGCCACAGTACAGGACTGTTACCTTCGCTGCAGTACATGAATGCTAATTTTGCCATAGTATACTGGTGTTAGCTTCACTGCAGTACACTACTGTTAACTTCGCTGCTGTTCACGTGTGTTAGCTTTGCCATAGTACAGGACTGTTAGCCTTGCTGCGGTACAAGAGTGCTAGCTTCGCCGCAGTATGTGGATGTTAGCTTTTCTGTCTTACACGGAAGTTATGCGGTGAACCATACTACATGTGGGAATGCGCTACTCATTATCAGACGACATATTTTGCCCCCTGAATAGCAAACACTATTAGAAAAATATTTGAAAATTCGAATACTTATACACCCCTAGTCACTACGAGTGATCTCATGCACTGTCCCTATGGACTGCGTGGTCCATGACGCCATCCTCTGCATCATGGAGCGAGGTGCTTGCGAGACAAAGAGTAAACAGTGTCCAGTTTGAAATTTGAGTGCCTTCTGTGACTTGTAGCGATGCAGTTCTTGGCAGACGTGGCCACGAGTGTGCAGTGTATGCACTGTGCTTGTCGGTTCGAAATAGTCAGACCTGGTGAGGGGCCCTTTTAAGTTAAATAACAGACCAGGGTATAACTCAAACTGCAGTACCAATCAGTATATTTTTATCTTTACAGATCGTGGGACTGATAGTAATGTCGTTGTTGATCAGGACCTATAGTGTATCCTGGGTGCTGTTCCTGATGATGACAGCTTTTGCATTTGCTGTCGTCAGCTTCATCATCCTCCTTTCAGCGATGGGCTCCTATTCAGGCTCGCTTCTCATTGGAACTCTTTTTGTAAGTACTTGAAGTCAATAAAAAAAAAAAACCTTACATATTGTGCTGAGTGTGCATGTGATTATATAGAAACATGTCAAGGAAAAACAATTAAATTTGGATATTTTCCAAAGTTATAAAAATAATGAGAGCAGTGTAAAATAATACTGCTCATAAAGTGGAGTTAAAGGCCCATCCACTGTTTTACTTACCTGCATCACCAATTATCCTTTATTACAAGATTGAACAAGTTGGTCCACCATTAGAGTAATTACACTAAAATATACAACACAGTGACACAGAAATGTGCAGTGCTTATGTTGCTCATAGGTGTGGTACTCCACAGCTAGGACGATTTGCGGTATGAACTTCATTAGTGTAGCGGTTTGCTTGCACAGTGTAAGCATGTTGGCTGCTTTTTAGTGGAAAGCAGACATACCTAAGGTGTACAGACTGGCACATAAGTTTTCAGGATTTAAACTTGTTAGCAAAAAAGCCTGTGCAAGAGAGATATTTGCAGCATGGAATTGGGGGAAGAAATGCAATCCATATGGTTCCTGGTTGTTTCTGAATTGTGTTTGCGCAGGTAGATGATTATAAGATCATTCAGGCTAATGAAATCTAAGTGGCCATGTTCATTTGTAGCTACATCATCTCATTGCCTTGGCCTATCTTTGCACTATCACAGACAACTTTTTTTGGTGATAAAGGGAAGGATATGGGAGCGGCACTTCTGTACATGTACTCTTGTGCAGAGTAGTCCGGTTTGACGCATATTTCAATTTGTGAACCTTCTGTGGCTCCTGTACATGTTTGAACACCAACAAGGATAGCTCAGTAAGGACTAGACAAACTGCTGTTCGTGATGTTTGTCAGAGGCTTCTGTGGCGAGCCAATGGAAGAGCCATAAATTGACGAACGCTCACCTGATAGATGACATTCTGCTTTTGAGATGTGCTTAAGAGGCGTGGAATTTGCACATGTACAAAAAGGCTAAATGACTAAATATGACTATATTTCCTTGCAGTGTGGTGCATCTTTCAAAACAGCTTCCTTTAGAAAATGAAGCAATGTTGTTTATTTCTCATGTGCAGAACATGAACGCAATCATGGGCCAACATTCCTTAGTGCTAGCACACGCGTGATTTGGCTCTGTAGCCTTCGCTTCACTGCCACGAAAAGTTTCTGTGAGTATAGTGCAATATCCTACACTGTGTAAGAGGACTACTTCCTTTGTGCCATGGTGCCCACCACTACACATAATCTACGAGTTGGAGCATATTAGCGAAGAATGCAGGTGGTACTAACTGCCTGCACAATCCTTTGCATGCAAATACTTTGGTCCAGTGTCCAAGCACTCATGCTTCAGTTGTCTCATTGACTCTCTTCCTATAGCAGCTCTTGTGCCATGAGTTAGAACTCATGGCCCTTGCATCTGTTATGCACCATTACAACATTAGTATTAAGTGATTTGGCTTTGAAATAACAGATTAAGAATACAATGATATAGTAGTTGTGCATAATAGTTAGCTATTCTGCCTTTTGTCTGGTGACCTTGTCGTTTTCTAGTGATTATAGTAAATATGATTTCTCATGAACATTATGTTATTGAGGGGCATAGTGTGTCAAATATAGCATTTGTTCCACTTCACCAAAATAGCAAATTTTATTTGGTTGCACTATTTGAAATGCATTACTGATACGAAGATGTTTGCAGTACCTCAACTACCACATTGTGGGCTTCATCTTCTATCTTTCTGGAGGATTGACATGTGTTGTGAATGGATCACAATATAGTAACTTGGGCAACATCATAGCTGCTGGGGTAAGTGAGCTACTGGTTAATGTCGTATTATGAAATGTGCATGTATTAGGCGATACATTAGGATACTGTGCTTCAATCATTTGTTCAGTCATATTTAAGGCTCTGCAGCATAAACATCTCCAAGGTTTGAGCTCCGAGTGCAATTACAAGCAATTTTTTCATGTCAAATCCATTTGAAAGGCAATTTCCAAGTTCTGCGCAACTTAGACTTCTGTAATTTAGTGCTCACCTAATGCTGCCTAATCTTTCACCTATTAAATTTTACTTTTATCAATAATGATGGTTTTAATATATATTTGGCTCCACCATGGTCATTTTGTGTCATCCTGATTAGCAGATCTAAAAAGTATCTAAATCTCCCTTGATTTGTCTAAGACTGCTTGCAGTGAAATCATGCAAATGGCTAAGCAGTAATATTCAATTGATATCCAGGTCATATGTTTACATTTTTGATCCAAGCTGTAGTATGCACATTCATTTAGGGAGTGAAATACAAGAATGAAGTGCCCTTTGAAGGACACCGAGCAGTGTAAATTAACATTGAGCTGTTCACTATGGCATCCACTTGCGGTAGATTGAAGATCACTGAAGGCTTCTGGTAAAATGTAACTTGTTAACACCCAAAACTTAACCAATATGACCAAAAGTAACCTAATTTGCCTTCTTTTTTGTATATTTTCAAGCTTCCCTTTTTCTGATGCATGCGTGAAAAATTTTCAGCCATTTTCCTTCATATTTAATATATGCAAATTTAATTTCACTTAAACCACTATTTCTGCAAAGCAATGCTTGCATGATTTCCAGCTGTGACAAAGTACTGCCATCTATGCTACATTGTGTATCCCTTAGACTAAATAAATGCAGCCATTTAACTCTGAAAGAAGCGCTGCTATTTGTACTAAAATACAAAGAATGTAACAAATGCAGCAGAAGACCAACTAAGTTGAGCTGCTCCATTTGTATGAATCACTTTGAAAACATGAATTCAAATTCCTGCAACCAAAGTGAACATTGGATAAGCTCAGCTAACACAAAGCATACCTTTCCAGAAATGTGTTGAAGAGTTAGGCTCATATCCAAAGCACTTAAGAGGTTAAGCTGCTATGTTGTTAACTATATGGTAGTGTTTTGACACCTCTGCACTGCCACTAGCTGTATTGTACTGTACCTCAACTTCTCACTCTTGCCTAAGTGTTGTGTGCAATGCTAAGCTGCTGTGTGCTAGCCCTATAGAATAGAGCTGGCTTATTAACAGCGGCTATATTCACTGCTGCACACTTAGCATATTCGAGGCTGAACTGGCCCCAGCCAAAGTTTGAGGTAGGTTCAACATTTCAAGACAAATATGCCTCCCTTCTTCAGCATCATCGGAGCTTTAAAAAAAAAAAATGTGTTGCTTTTACAACTCTCATTTTGTTGCACATTCCTCCTCTCCATTGTGTCGTGGTGGCTGTGGGCATACACAGTAGGCTGCATCCTTAGCAAGCGGTTTATGTTGCTGGAAGTGTTTTGAAGGTACCCCAACATGAGGAAAAGCCTCCTTATTGACTTTGTCATGGTATGGATCACGGAAGTGCCGTCATACATAGTCACGCTAGAGATGGGTAAAGTGGCCCATTTTAGTGAGCTGCTCTGAGTGACTCCACTCGCTGAGGCGAATCAGTGCATTTGGACGGTTCACCAAAATTCACTAAGTCTGTAGTCTGTCTCGTGCAATTGTCTAGTCATATGGCATTCACAAAAAAAAGATAGATGCTTTAGTGTAGTAAGGAACTGTAATTAATTTGACAGTGTCTGCTGACCATTTAATAACTCTTAACTCCAAAAGTGCTATATTCCAATTTTTATGATCAGTTTTCATAAGGGAAATATTATCCTTCTAATGCTGCAATAAAGAGAATGCAAACTTGCCAGAAAAATATTACTGATGGTCTTTGCTGGTTCTTTCAAAATAATATTTGTTAGTTCAAAATGTGTGCAGTACATATAAACTTTACTTAGTTAGTTACGCACACACTTGTAACAGTCGCCTATGCACAAACCAACAAAAAGTACTGTTTGTTTTAAAGAGTGATTAGGAGAAATGCGTACTTCACACTAATCTTGTTTTCTTTATAGAGACGTTTGTTATGAATACTGTAAATGAAGCATGCCGACTGTGTGGTATATTTGTATGCAAATTAGTGTAACTGTTGAATCAAACTATAAACAAGCATGATTGTCTTGTGCTATAATGATAATAAATGAAAACAGACTTTACTTCAAGACACAACTTATAGTCTTTGTACATGCAAAATAGAAACTGTCTTCACATAAGCAATAATAATTGCTGGGATTCCGCAGGCCAAAACCCTCATATGATTATGAGGTAAGCCGTAGTGGAAGGATTCGTAATTTCAATCACTTAGGGTTTTCTTTAATGTGTGCTGACATCACAACAGACATGGACATTTATCATAAGCTGGCAGAAAACGTGCCTTTAAAGACACGTGATTATGAGTGGCCACTGAGCCAGAGCCACCAAGTGGAAAGAAAACGAGCGCTAAATGGATGTACTATCATGAGCAATATGAAAGGGAAACAGGAACGCGCGGCAAACAGCCTCGAAATCAACTCTGAGTGATATGCAGATGGCGCTGTGAAAAACCAAGTAGAAAGGAGGGTGCTCTTCCACTAACTGTTCGCACTCCCACCATGCTGGCATTTCTAAAAAGCAGCAACTTATCCCATTTCACCGAACACTTGGTATCGTCCGATTATTTGATAAGACGCAGTAATTGTCGCAGTAACATGCAGCGATTTGTTTCTTTTTCTTTAATTCTTTTTTTCTTCCCACAAGCGCATGGCGCAATGCCAAGTCCTGCACTTTGTGCACACAAATGCATGGCAGGAGTGCCAACAGTTCTTAGAACAGCCTTCCCCTCCCCACTATGTTTCCGACAGCTGCTGCCACATATCACCGATACCTGGGTTTCAGGCTGTTTGCCGAGCATTCCTGTGTTCCCTTTCATATTGCTCATGATAGTACCAGTTGAACTAGCAAGCTGGGTGCTCACTAAGTGAATGGATAAATCAACAACGATGGTGATTATTTTGTGGTGAACCACCGAACTGGAGTCCTAGAGTGCCCCAAAATGCATGCAGCAAGTGAATGCATCGAGGCACCCTACACTGAAAAAACACCGGTGTCCCCTACTGGAGTTGGAGTGAGCTGGGTAGCTCACAAGCGAGCAGAATCTTTCAAGCCATTTGAGTGGGCCACTCTGTGGAGTGAGTGGTTCATTGAGTGAGTGACTCAGTGGGAAAGTGTTTTTTCATTGAGTAGGCTTACAACATACAGCTCACCTCTGAGTGGTTATTTGTCTCTAAGGGGTCGGATGTCATGACTCCCTGGCAGTGCTTTCCTCCTTCTGATCCACAAGGTCATGACTCACTGAGTAGCTTACTGAGTCGACTCTGCAATTCAAAAGAATCAACTCCTCTTCGACAGAGACACCGGTGCATGGCCTCCAACAATTGCATGCACCATTGCACCGGATCCCTGAGGTTATGTGCTGTGTTCGTTAGTTTTCCATTGTAGATGCTGTGGCTCCCTTCGTTTGGTTGCCTGCCTTCCTTCCTAAAAGAATTGCTGCCCACTTTTACTGGATCATGATTCACTTACCCTTTTTAAAGAGTGGTTCAAATGAGTTGGTTCACTCCCGAGTCACCCATCTCTAGATCACACTTTTGGAGTATAGTTAGCAAGACCAATGTGCTAAACTTCCACTTTCTGCAGATCGTTCTTGTGTTGGTTGATTTCGTCACGGAAGCTTCTGCTTTCCCCAATGTAAATGGCAGGGAACTCCAATCATGATTGTAAATGGCCCTCTGGCATTTATGCTTGGATCGTTGTTCTTTTGGCTGCTGCAGTAAAATGAGAGAGGAGCAAAAACGATGTTATTTCTTCAACCATGTTAGTCATTCCTTGAAGATGGGACCAAATCTTAACTGGAAATGGCGGAATTACCTGAGACTTTGGTTGGTTCCATTATAGCCTCGGGAATCTTCCATTCAGGCAGACTAATTTCTGTCAATAATGTTCACATTTAATGCTTCACTAGGGTTCTCCCCAGGAATTTTTGAGCGGTGGACATTTTGAGAGTGAGGGGGGGTGAGATGTTGATATTTAATGTCTTCATGTCAAAGCAGTTGCAAGTTTTCAGTAAAATATCCTATATTGCAGTACCATATTGTCAAATTGTGCATGTTCCTTAACAAAAAGAAAGGTGATGAGCATTTATGGTTGTGCATTTCTAGTAGCTATGGTGCACATCTGCTGTCTCTAATGCATCCACATGGCTGCAAAAGAAGATTCGCACATAGAAAACAGAAGAAAAGGTGTTTGTGCTTGAGCACTTGCACTGGAGACGGCCATTTGTGAGGGCACAAGCGTGCACTCAGTTACCATTTTTAGTTTCCCAGGCACACATTTAAAATTTCAGAGGGGCCTTGGGAAAGGTGAAGCAGGAGTGGTGGGTGGCACTTCCACCGCTGCCCACCATAGGACTCTTAGCATAGTATGCAAACTATAAAAATCTAAGGAAAACGCCATTTGGAAACACTAAATCAGCTTATATTGATAAAGTACTATTCCTTAAAAAACTACTTTGATAACTTTCACACGAAGAGGTTGACTGCTTGAAGAGAAACTGAAGGCAAAAAGTCAACCTTCTTGGCACTGAACTTTTCAAATTTCCTGCTGAAACACCAGCACCAGTATGACAGTGCAACATCACATATTTCAAACTATTTTCTCATACTTAGCTCAGTAAATGTTCTCAAAGCTCAATAATTTCACTCTTAAGTTTCTTTAGAGTAGTCATCTTCACTGATAAAAGGTTATCTAGGCTCAAGTAGATGCCGTCAATATTCATGATGTTACAGCAAGCTGCTGTGAGGACATCAAAGCAGCTTCTCAAGCTGTCTTTTGTTCTTCCATCTTTTCAGGATTGTCAAGCTTCCAACCACTGTAAGAGTGGATTTATTAGTATATTGGAGATGGATAATCGACTAATACAGCTCATGTTAATTTTCTCTTTACTTTCATATTTTTAATGCAATGATGGACCCATTTCAGTTCATTAAATTATATTCCTTACAAGGACATCACTAAGTGGGCAAAAAATTGTTTGGTTTGATAACAAAACCGAGGGTTCATGGTTGTATTTGAAAGTCTAGGTAATCATTTTCTAAGGACATTGCATTTTGTGAACATTCAAAAGCGACCTTCTTATTGTCATTGTTCCAGGTGCTTGGCCTCGTTGCCTCAGCCCTATATGCAGTGGATGTAGCCCTTACAGTTCGAGCACGAGTTTGAAGCTTCGGTGCCAACTGCCTGAATTCACATCTGAAGTGCTGCCATGCTCAGCTCTGTATGCCCTTGGCTTTGCCATTGCATACAACTGTTTTTAGAATGTGTCTTGACAGACACTGTAATGTTTTCTTTTTTGGTGTACATTTTGCATTTACCAAAGGAAATCAAAGTTGACTAAAGGTTATGGGGGCTGGTTAGTGCATTATTGTTACAATTTGTGTTGCTCAGCTTAAAAGCAGTGTGACAGGAAAGGGCCTGTTTCGTGGAAGGTGTACCTACAGTACCCTGCTTTATGTTTTATGCCTACAACGAAGGGGGAGCTTTAAACCCATTTTAACTCTAAGCAGTGAATAGTGTTGAAAGTTTCACTGAGCTCTGCATAAACGATAACTTTCTTTTTTTTTTTTTTTTGATGGGGCACGGTTATCTGCACTATCAACAGTGGCCCACTGATAAGTCTCTGTGTTAGCAGGAATGACTGTGTGTTTGTTCAGTTCACGTGGATAGCTTATGATAGCACATATATTGTTATATGTGAAAATATACATAAAAAACAACGGTTACCAAGATTGGTTCTGTAAATGCTGTGTAACATGCTCCTTGAGGTTCCATGTTGCATTGCCTGGTTGGAGACAGGCAGACAGCACTAGGCAATGCAGCAACCTAGCTTGTTAATTACTATCCCTTGTGAAAAGGTGCATTGCTGTGGCATTATGCATCTTTAAAGTATGCAGTACCTCTGATGTACTAAGTTATTGTTTATTTAATGCCTTAGAAGAATTTTTATGCCTACCTGACAGCAACCTTTCGTGCTTACCTATAGCAACAGGAGCAGTGGATTCTTCCACAGGGTGTTGGATGGCGTGGTAATAGTATTTTAACTTCTAAAATATAACTGGAAACTCCTAAGGCACCACAGGAGCTTAATATTTTAGAGAAACCATTACTGCTTGGTAGAATATGCACTGACAGAGCAGTATGGGGAAGGAGTAATTCCAAATGTCTTTCAGGTGCTGTGCAAGCTTGAAAACCACAAAGGTCACAGAGTGAACAATAAAGTTCAGCTGCAGCCATTTGGGCATAATTACACCATTCTGTAGTGGTTAGACATTTCCCTATTCTGTTAATTTTATTCATTGTTGAACTCTAATGCTGTCTATAAAAACAATATCGAGTCATGTAACAAGTGAAGAATCGGTAGAATGACGAGAATGCAGCAACTTATGTCACAAAAATTTCAACCCTAGTTGTTTTTTATCTCTTGCTAAAAATGTGCACCATTTGTGAAAAGTAAGGTGCTGACAAATGTATGCTCATAATTATACATTGTTATGTTTGTTTTATCTAAATTATTATTACAGTTGAACCTTGATATAATGAATATGAATGTGAAGGAAACTTGGAACTTTACCTTGTAGATGTCAATGTATAACAGATGTGTGCTTATAATGAACATTGAACATAACCTTTTTTTTTTTCTGATGTGACTTTGTTATAGTGAGGTTCAGTTGTATTTTCGAACATAAGCCTCTGTTTATAAAAAGGGAGAGAGCTGTTTCAAAGTGGCATTTGTTGAGTAAAATATCAGTTGCTGTAAAGGATCAGGCTTGGCATAAACAAGAATAGTGAATAGGCAATGTCAGCTCGATGGTGAGATAAAAAAGAAAAAAGAAAGGTGTAAACGGTGTAGTGGTCATGCTGTGTGCATCACCTGATGTCTCTTGCCAGCAGTGTTTAATGAGTGTTCAAATATTTATGTTATACTCACTTCTGATTGGTTGTTCAAGTACTCATTTTAGTAATTTTTGAGTCACTAGTTGTGCAGCAAGTCTCAAGTCATAGTATTTTTGTGGCTCAGAAAAATGCTGTGTTATGCTTATGTTCCCATAAAGTAATGTAGAGAGTAATAAGGCATTCAAAGTCAATATCTTGCTTTGTGAAAGCAAGGACATTGAGACAACCATATATTAAAAATAGAGGAGAGTGAATCAGTGTTATGCATATGTCTGACATGCTTATAAGAGCTTAGTGGCAAAATTACCCATGTCTGCCCTTGAGAGGCTATAGTATACACTTTTGTACATGTTTGTACTGTTCTGGAATCTCATATCTTGTTGTAAGCATATTATAAGCAAGATTGAAAAACTTTTGCCTTGGTTATGTGTATGTGTCTTTGTGTTGCAATGATCAGTACATAATGAGATTTTACTAGGCAGGAATTCTGTATATGACTAAGGTGAAAAATGTCATTTTTGCTATATTATTTTACATGTAACCCTGCTTAGAGAGCTGTGTAACAGATAGTAAATAATCCATTTATCGCTGCCTGTCATATGATGCAAAACTGTCTTGAAAATACTTCTATTCTGACTAAATCTGATGCCTGGAGCACATGCTTGTCACTGCTATTTTTGCAGACTGCAAATGGGAAGCATGTCTTACAATAGCATCATTGTACTGGGGCGATGTATACCTTAAATGCAGGTCTCCCACTAAGACATGGCAGTTGTTTGGTTCGACTTGTGCTGCACATGTATACATGGAAGCATATAAAAAAACAATCATATAGTATCAAACATAATTGTGTGCGTTCCTATGTATATACTAATAAAATAACTATGTAAATGTTTGTGAAACACTGAGCATTAAAAGGCAGTGTGTGTTCTATGGATCTTTAACCTTGCTTGGTGTGAGAATCGGTTTGAGCTATCACCTATGACAAATGTGAAGCTGATGCACTGTATCTAGAGTAGACTTGTAACAAAAAATATTTTCAGAGAATGCCACTTTAGAAAATACCAAGTGCAATAGTAGCTCGCGCTGCTTAGTTGTCAGCTGAGTCTGCTACAGGAGAAGGCATAAAACATATTTAAACCTTCAACACCACAGTCCTTTCATCAGAAAGTGCATAAAAGTTCTCCATTTCTAACAAACTCCTGAACATTATGTACATGTACAGGTTACTCTTTATATTCATCTAAATTATTGAGGACTACTGTCCTAAAAAGGAATTTTTTTTCAACACATGCATAAGGTTTACACATATATTTATCTAAACAAATGATAGTAAAAATAATTCAAAGCATAAGAAAAATGTACACACAATGAAATTAAAATGCCCGATAAAAGCCAAGTTGAGGAGCACAGCTTGTGTCTGGCAAGCAAAGAAGAAAATGCTGGGGCTTGCACAAGTGCAGCTTGTCTTCAGTGATATTGGTACAAAGTGCTAGGGTGAGTGTGGCTTGTGTTTGGAAGCTAATGTCTTTGTGAATCAGGTTGGTGTATGTATAGCATCATGTGCATTTGTATCTTCATTCCCTGAATACTTTGTTCCTTTGGTATACTGTAGTACCTTCAGTGTATGTACAAAAAAGAGCATCATTTTCCTCTGTCACAAAATGTTGTTAGAAGTTGATATTTCGTAGCACATTCAGTTGTGCAAAACTATTTTGTAACAGTTCTGGCAAACTTCAGGGAAAAAAAACATCAGTTTGGCCTGGGGACCAAAACCATATTTTATATTCAGACTAATGTACAGTAACTGCAATGGCAGTGAAGTGGGAGAGCCTCTGCCTCTAAAGTGGAAGATGCTGAGCTGGGCATCCACCAGCTTTTCTACAGAGGAGAGGAGTTATCTCAAACCTGACACTTATTGGTGTGTTTACTGATCTCGAGAAGGTGGCCTGTCCTTTCTGCTCTCGCCTTTCTGTTTCTCCTATGGTAACTATTTTTCATCAATGGTAAGAATTCAAGCCCCAATGGGGGCACCAAAGCTTTGTTAATTCTCTTCTCCAACCATGATATTGTCAGCTTAAAGTGAATGCTATGTCAATTATGCACAGCAGCCCTCTGGTTATACTGCCATTAAAGGTAATCCTCGTTTTTCCTTAAAAAGACTGCTCTTCATTGGAAAAAGGTGCAAAGGTGGTCTTAATACCCAGTTATAATGAAGAAAAAGCACTTATGCTATCCTTCTGCAATGCATAAATAACTTGAAGTCATTGGCCAGATGGTTAAAAATGGTGTAGAACAGGGAATGTCGTTGGAGTCAGTGTTTTTATAAGTGTACTCGTCTTCGTCAGGACGACAACTGCCTTCTCAAGCGTTCGTTTGTGTACCCTTTGCACACACTCCCCCTCCTCAGTAGGAGAGGAGGAGAAGGGCACATGCAACAAAAAAGGGGGGGTGGGAGTTGGGAGGAGGGGAGTTGGGTGACATGTGCTAGCATGATTAATAGAACTGAAAAGAACAAAAGCTTGGCATGTTGCCAAAAAAAGTGGCTAATATGTTTAACGCTATGGTTTTCATGGAATTGGATGGGGACCAGTGCCTGAAAAGAGGTTAGTTTGTACAGTCAAAATACCTTAACCTTTCATCGTCACGGTTGTTAAACCTCCACCATATCTAATGGACTCAAGGGTTCCCTGTAAAACCTTGTTTGTGCCTATAGGCTGGAGGCTATATACTTCAGGCAAACTTCTGCTTGCCCAGGGACAGAAAATACAGGGAATCGTATCTCATCTACAAGCTGAATACCCTCCCACCTATAGGCTTAAACGTTTCAAAGGGAACCCTTGAGTCCATTAGATACAGTGGGACGCTAATGATGGTGAAAGGTTAAAGTATTTCGGTTGTACAAGCCAACTATGTTTCTTCCTGAAAGCCTCTTTTCAGGTGCTGATCCCCCATCCAGTTTGACGAAAACCAAAGCATTAAATATATTAGTCACTTTTTTAGCAACACGCCAAGCTTTCATTCTTTCCAGTTCTATTAGTCATGCTAACACACGTCGCCCAACTCCCCTTCCCCCACCCCCCCTTTTTTTTTGTTGCATGTGCCCCTCTTCTCCTCCTCCTCTCTTTCTGGGGACAGGGGAGAGTGTGCAAAGCATATAGAAATGAGTGCTCGAGAAGGCAGTTGCCGTCCTGGTGAAGACAAGTCCACTTGTCGAAATGTTGGCTCCAGCGATATCCCCTGTTATACATCGTTTTTAACTATCTGGTCATCATTTCAAGCCTCCACCTTTCTCTAAGCCTCTCTTCTAGTTTGGATTTCAAAGCCATTAATGTTTTAGCTGAGAAAAAGATTTAAAACAGTGACAAAAAGTGGCCAGTCTTTTTTGTAGTATGTGCATAAATTTAGTGAACACCTGGGCACATGACTAAGGATGTGAGAGCTTGTAATTTGTAATTGCTGTGTCATATTGCCCATTTTTAATGCTAATTCCAGCATTATTAATCTATCTTTGGAATTAACACCTTCAGTTCTTTTGCTGTGACATCGTGACCAGTGACTACAAGACTGGTACAACATCCTTGCATTATTACACAGTTATGAGTTTCACTTCCCTTCCTTTCATTTTACAACCTGAAATTGCAGTGGAAACTGCAGCTGGCATGAGCTTATTGAAATTGCTATCCTGTAAATGCCTTAGTCTGTGCTTTATGCCTTTTCCTTTGTCAAGAGTGGTATCTACTCAGTGTTAATTGATAAAGCATGTCGTCTAGTTCGCATTCCAATTTCACACCATTGCGAAGCACAGCACAGTTATATTACTTTCCAATGATTTAGTTAAGTTGCACCTCTTTACCAAGTCTTTTCTGAACCTTCAAGCCCTAGCTTGGTTACAGTGCTCTCTCTCTCTTCTGTGGCAGCAGCTTTGGACTGCTGCCAACACTCGCACAATATTACATTTGCTTCTCTGTTTTAGCAGCTAAGTATTTTGTCGTTGTTCCTTCTTGCTTGCTTTCTAGATTTAAAACAGCAGGGGGCACCTGTGATTTCTCAAGATATTAGTGAATTTACTGATGTTATATTTTCATATGTGTGTCACTTCGTGGAATAAAGAGCTCTAACAAACTGCTGATGTGCAAGATGATTTTATTTATGCTTTTTATTTAGCTTAAAACTTTAGAGACTTTAAATGTGACCATACGCTCAGCAATGCTAAGGCTTAACAGAGCCCTACATCACCTTTTGGAAGCTGCTAAAGTACATGTGCAATATGCAAAGGCTTTGTTACTGAAACTGCAGTGGATGCAGCCTTGTATAAAAGTATTTTCAAAGGAAGGTATCCGTTTTTTGAAGCTTGTAATATTTCACTTTTCTGAGCAATGGGAGATATGGTTAACAATTTGAGGTTTAATCTGAAGGACATTAGTTCCAGTGTTTGCTGTAGCAGCCTTCGCAACCTTGCTCCTAATGAGAATAGTCTTTTTTTTTTTTTAGCTCGAGAGAGAGCATACAGCAACATTCAGCTTGAACATTATCTGCAATGCATTATTTGAGATTGGACTCTTGTTAGTTCAGATTCATACACAAGTTGAAGATGTAGATCTCTTGTTTCCTTTTTGTTCATATGAAAATAGCATGGTACATTCCATTCTCATAAAACATTAAGCATAACTTCAATTGCTGCCTTTGTATTGTAGATCATGAGGAAGGCCAGCCCATGCTTACACATTCTGCTGAGCACAGTGTACTGTTGATTTCACTGATCACCTGTTTTCCAGAACACTCAAAGGGTTTCCACATGTTTTGAAAGTAGAAAGTGAGCCTCCCTTTAATTTTGCAGCAAGGGTTCTGTATTGGTGTCTATGCCATGCTTGAGAGCACAGCGAGTAAAAAACATCATGCTTGACTGTACAACTTTCTGCATGAAAGCTATATTCAAATGCAGTAGAAAAGCCAGCATTCTCATTTTTTGTTAAATACATTTTCACATTAAAATGGGATGCTTTTCCTAGAAAGTTTAGCTACTAATCAAGAAAAGGAATCTTTATTAAGCTTGATGAACTAATTACAAAACCATAGCTCTTCTAGTTTTAATTGACTCATTCTACACGCCTTTGCGAAAGTACCTTCTGATGTTCTTCAGCATGTTTTCCCCGAGAGATAAATCTCAGCTCTGCTTTGTATGAAGGGTAGTGGTCAAACACAACACGAAACTTTGGCCACTTCTGCAGACGATGGCGCAGACTCTCAGATTCAATGGCCATTTGATATGCCGACTCCTTTGTCAAACGTTCAAAATCGTGGCGTGGCAGCTGTATTCTCATCAAGTCCACATTGTCTTCCTGAAAATGAACCACACCAGATCATATGTCATTTTTTACTACCTACATGAGTGCAACTGCTTTGGTGATTAATAGCTCAAACTGCATGCTTGAGACAAAACTTCGAAAAGAAACAGGCATTCTAAGTTTCTGCATGTGCATACTAAGAATGCCGAAGGGGAAAACAAGCATTCTCCTGTTTGTAGCACAAAGCTACAAGTAAACTTGTGCGGATTTCTCGGAAAGGAACATTACTTATTTGACAAAAAATTCACGTTTATCTGAGGATCGAAATTAGGACCAACACCTGTCTGGGCATTGATCCCATTGACTTGCCTAACAATGAATGCTTTGTTTGATTTGAGTACCTTAATGAGAAGGTCTAGATTGAAATCTGGGTCAACTTGCGGCCATAACTGTTCCATGAGAGGGCGGTCCTTTGAAGAAAAAGTACAACAAAAATAAGTAAAATAAGCATCAGCAAAACTAGAATGTTTATTATAAATGCACAAAACACATAAGTGCACTTACTACTTGATATTCAACATCTCTAAAGCGAGCAGCATCAGTGAATCCTGCCCAGAGCTCCGAGGCAAAGTGAGGTGCCAATGGTGCCAACATAAGCAGTAGAGCAGCAAGTGCACGCTCAAACTCGCGCCCAAACACCACTTCTCCTCTGTTCTTGTACTGCACAGGAGAAAATTGACAACATTAAGGTAAAGAAAGGTCTTCATGATAAAGCATAATGCACCACTAAAAAGATGTCAACATGAACATACACATGGTTTTTCAGAAGTTTGCATAATATATCCAAATGATTTGTATGAGCATCCATTTGGCAATTCCTAGCACCTTCAAGACGGTTACACTCTTGGTAAGAGTGCTTGTTTATCAGAGTGTGGGTGAAAAAAAAAGGTTTTGATGAACAACAACATTGCAATGTCCATGCAATAAAGCTAGGGTAGTGTACCTGGACCTGAGACATGAGGTCTGCCTGACAAGTAATGGCACTGATGTTGGCAAAAAGAAAGACAGACAGACAGGCAATGAACTTTACTGAATCCTGAAAAAAAGACTTTTTTTTTTTTTTTGCCAAATAGAAAACTATTTGATGTCACCTTTAATGTAATCCCCCTCCAGTGTAACGAAGTTATTCATTCTTCTCTACCATGGCTCTGCACATCATTATAATGATGCTTCTGGGATGTTTCATAGCTCCCATTGTTTGTTGTTGTGGGGTTTAACGTCCCAAAACCAGCTCTGATTATGAGAGACGCCGTAGTGGAGGGCTCCAGAAATTTCGACCACCTGGGGTTCTTTAACGTGCACTGACATCGCACAGCACACGGGCCTCAACATTTCACCTCCATCGAAATGCAGCCGCCGCGGCCGGGATATGATCCCACCCATTGTTTCTCTTAATGGCTTCTGCACCTTCAAAACAAGGTCCCCTGATAATTCCGTGGAGCTTGAGTAACAAAAAAAATTCACAGCGTATCCACGGAGTGAATGATGATGAGTGGGCGAAGCTTGGGAGGTTCATCGTAGATCGTGCCGAGTTCCGGATTAATTTAGTTAACGCGCACACTACGAATCCTTATGGTTCAACTACGCACAAGTGAAATCTCCCACCGGCACTTCACTGCAAGTGAAGGTCCAGTGCCTATATATATATATATATATATATATATATATATATATATATATATATATATATGGGTGGCTGGTGAATGGTTCTCCAGGGCGAGCAGTCGGTATTTCTCAATCAAGAAACTCGCTAGAAGACTCTGCCTGCACCAACGTTGTCTCTCGCGGGTGAGGGCGCGTTCTCCTTCTTTGCGAGCTGGTAGAGCATTCATCTAAGAAAGAGCGTTTCCATAGTCAACGCGCGCCTTTCGCTCTCTCTCTCTCACAAGACAGCAGATGGAAGAGAGCTCGCGCGCCAGGAGGCACGTGCCGAGGGCGAGCGCGAGCCTCCCGGCGTTGCATGGTATTGTGAGTGGTGTAGGTTACACGATACGCGTGACAACCGACCCACAGCTTAAGGAGCTTTGCCCCTAAAGAAAAAAAAAAGAGAGCCAGGCCTGCGCGGAAACGCAGGACAGTGACAGCGTAAGCTGGAGGAGTGAACTTCTTAGAGGCCATTTTAAACACTTGAGGAAACTAGTGCAAGTAGAGGTGATAGGTATCCCCTGCGGCACAACTATTATCATTTCGCCAAGTAGGGAAGTACCCACTACACAATAATTACTGCGGTATTGTAACGTGCAGATCTATATAACTGCACATCTTAGAGAGTCTCTTGGCGTCGTTTTCTCGAGAACGAACCGAACTCTCAGCCCGGAGTCGACGGTGAGCTGCGGTTTGGGCTTCTCTCTGCACAGCTGTCTGTTGTGCCCGACGTTGCCTTGCTGCAGCCGCGTGCGTAGCTCTGCAATTCGCTTCTTCAGCAGCGGTCCGCACCTTGCGAGAAGGCGCCATCAGGTATATCGAAGAGCCAAGTCAGGTTGCTGGCACGGCTGCGCACGTCGCGTGCAGCATGGCACGATACGACAAAACTGCTTCAAAAGGTAGCGCTTCGTAATAATGATGACGGAAATGTTGAAGAAGATTGTTTCATAATGATGATGTTGATGATGCCTCTGTAATGGGTTCAGAGCTACGAACCATACAGCCCTGTGTTCTTTCAAATGATTCCTCGAACTCGTTATGCAATCCACTTTCCCCGACGTGTAGTGGCGTATTATTATCATGCCATGTAACATTACATTTGTTAATGCGATTCCTCGGTAGACGTTATAGCTGTTTAGGTCTTTTAGCGAAGATTTTTCAAGCACAGGCGTGGCTCAGTGGTAGAATGCTTGACTGCCACGCAGAGGATGTGGGTTCGAATCCACGCAGGGGACGTGGTTTGAATTCTCCTCAGTCCTGGTTATTTTTTCTAAAATTTGCGCGATAGCGGTTACGGACACCGGTAGCGGCAGCGGTGGTGGCGGACAACTACGGCGCAAAAACGGCCCTTGTTGTGATCTCTTAACAGCTTACACTGTAAAAAGTTGCTAGGGGCAAGGTTAGTGAAGTATGGAGGTCGGTCCAGGACGACAATGTTCCTCCTGCCCAGAAACTGCCAGATGATGAGGACATGCCTGCATGGTGCATTGTCTTGATGCAGCAGCCATGATTTGCTCTGCTACAAATTCGGTATCTTCTTGCTTATAGAGTGGAGCAAACACTGCGAAATCTCATTGTAAAATTGCTGAGTGTTCATCTGGCAATGGGACAAGAATCGAAAGCGGACGACGCCCCTGACATAAAAAAATAAAACATATCACTTTCACTTTTTACTTGGACTGCAATGCTTTCTTTTGTCTCGGTAATGAAGGAGACTTCCACTGAGAGCTTTTACGCCACTGACACCATGTTTTGCACATGTGTGTGGGACACTATGTCATGCTTGGACGCTTTCTGAAGCACTCTGACAACTCTGGATGGAGCTTTTTCCCAACTTCAGCAGAAATTTCAAGTTGCTCCACGCTCATGGTTCATTTGTCGATTCTCACAGGTGAACAGCCTTTGAGGACAATAGTGTAAAACAAATATGATCTATAAAAGCCAGTGACTGCAAGCTCTTATTGCACTCGTATACTGTGAAGACATCACATAATCTGAGCAAATAAGAAGCTGATCCCTGCTTTGAAGGTAGCCCACATGGCACATCTAGTCCCATAGCTTTCAGGCAGACCTTCAACGTAGTTGGCAAAATATTCATGATGCAGCAGCCTGCTTTGAGCAATTGCATGAAGCCATTAGAAGTGTTTTTAAAATTAATGTTTTTTAAATGCTCTACTGCTCATATAATTGCAAAAATGGTTACATTTGTAGCATCACTACGACCTCTGCACAATGCATAAAATGCTCTATGAATGAGTCTGTGGTAATCGATGTAGCTTAATTCACTTTTTTTTTTGTGTGTGTACTTAAACATAAAGTAAACTGGAACATGGTGGTGTATCTCTTCAGAACATATTCATGATGCACTCTGATCACTTCGGAGGAAATTTTATACGGCCTCCTAACTATCTTACAGAGAACAAATCCCATAAGTGTGATGCAGGCCAGCAAACATGGAACAAACATGCTGTTCAGTCTCTCTAAGCATGTTTACAATTAATTTTATACTGAGCACACATATTTTATAACCTAGCCCCAAGAATGTTGGCCACTGTCACTTGCATCCACATGAGTTGATGTAGCAGCACTTTGGGCATCATGTAGACCATGATCTTCTAAGACAATTACTAGTGTGCTATCTCAAGACATGAAGGCTGCCAAAGCTTAGTTCTTTGTCATGGAATCGGCAAGCATAATGGGAACCAAGGTCCTTGACATATAAATTAGCAACCAAATAAGCCATATAATTAGCCTTTTATAAGGTGGTGGTATCGTGAATACCACTTCTGTCTAGTATTTTAAATGTCTTAAAACACCTTACAAAGAATGTCCATTGCAAAAAGCTGATTAAAGGTGGTTAAGAAGCTAGCACACTAAAGTGGTTAGCTGGTACTAGCACTTTTTTGCATCCGAAACCTTTTATCATGTAGATTTTCAAGGAATGCTATCAGCTTGCAATATTCAGATATATTGCAAATGCGATAAATAATGAGTACCATTTTAGAGCACCATATAATATATTTTTTAAGGTCCTGCCTACGTTCATTACACTGCAGACATGGCAAAGTAATATATTTAAGCTTTATAATTTCCACAGTAGGGATTCACAGCAAAGCTGCTTTTTTCTTTTCAGAGTTTGGTCTCAGGCATGCGGCTTGAGCTACTATTCACCGGGAAGAAATAAGGCGAACTGTACCGATAGGATACACTTTTGGAAAAAAGAAAACCACTATCGGCAATGATGCCAACCTGAAATTCTTGCACCAGCTCCCAGTGACATTATCAATTTGCACAGAACTCTTTGATGACACATCGTTGCACAGAACTCTTTGAAGACTTCGCAGTCATAAAAAAAAATAAGCAACCTGGATATATAAAAACACCATGCCATGTGTGATTTCCAACACCAGTAATGATGGAAACATTTTTTTCTTATGCCAATATGCAAGCTTTTTATGCCTCAGATACATTGATGAAGTTATGAACTGAAGTAGCACTTTAAACCTAGAGCATTTCTGTTGTGTGCATATTGAACTGTAAAAGAAAGTTAAGAGATGCTCTGCCTGAGACAAAGCTGATGGCTTATAAAACAGTAGTACGCCCAAGCCTAGAATATGCTAGTATTATCTGGGATCCGCACAGTCAAAAGCTTGTTGATGAGCTAGAAAGGATCCAGTGAATGGCAGCCTGGTCTATTTATTCAAGCTATCAGAGAAAACAATCAGTGACCGTGTTACTTAACAGGGCTAACCTTCAGAAGCTGTCTATGCACAGACAAATCGCACGCTTGAAGTTTCTATACCAACTGTATAACAAGACATTAAACATAGGTCCAACTTTGCACTTGTACCCTCCAGCCAGAATGTCACTGCGTTTCAATCATCCATATGCTATTTTACCTTATGCCACGAGAACTGATTTGTTCAAGTTTTCTTTTTTGCCTCATACAATTATTGGCTGTAACAAGCTTGATTCCAGTGTATTTGTTGATTGCGAGTCAGCTGAAATTTTTCAGCATCGTTTGGAATTGATTTTAACACAATATTGTAATAATATTGTATATTGTGTTTTTCCACCCCTGTAACAGCCTGCTAGGGCTTACAGCATTGAAAATAATAAATAATAATAACATTTGTATGAAGTAGTGCGATGATGCCCGAATCAAACCTACCTTCCCTGTGTTGACAAAGGTTTTGATAAATGACGAGTGCACCATTATGCCGATGTCAGAGGCATGCACAGTCATCCACTAGGCGAAATGCAGCTAATCTTGGATCTCATATGTAAACAATTCAACATTCTTTAGGAGGAAAGGGGGGCACCACATGACAATACTGTTAACTTTAAGCTATATAGTAATTAGTGAAATGCTTTCAGCTATATAATTAATGGTTCCTCGCCATCATTGCTGAAGAGCAATGATGGCGACGAACTACAGACGATGATTATAGACTTAAGCTGAGGAAGCGCCAAGGTATGATTAAAGATGAACATACAAAAAACAAAAGTAATGCTAGGTGGCACAGTGAAAAAACGTGCCTTCACGATCGAAAACCAGGCATTAGAAGTCGTACAAGAATACACATATCTAGGACAGCTACTGACAGGAAAACCTACTCATGTAAAAGAAATACACCGAAGAATAAGCATGGGATGGCGCGCATACGGGAGAAATTCCCAACTCATGAACGGAAACTTACCATATCACTCAAGCGGAAATGATATAACTACTGCATCTTGCCAGTACTGACATACGGGGCAGAAACTTGGAGAATTACAAAGAAGCTTACGAAGAAGCTAGAAAGAAAGTTAAGAACCACACAGTGAGCGATGGAACGAAAAATGATAGGAATTACTTTAAGAGATAGGAAGACAGCCGAGTGGGTCAGGGAACAGAAAGGGGTAACCAACATAATAGTCGAAGTAAAGAAGAAGAAATGGACATGGGCAGGTCAGGTGATGAGAAGGCTAGACAACCGATGGACAGTTAGAACAACCGGATGGATAACAAGAGAGGGTAAGCGCAGCCGTGGATGACAGAGAGTAAGATGGAGTGATGAAATTAAGAAATTCGCAGGCATCAAATGGAATCAGCTCGCACAGAAGAGGAAAGGATGGAGAGCATTGGGAGAGGCCTTTGTCCTGCGGTGGACATAAGATGGGATGATGATGATGATGATCAAGAGAACAATTCAAATCACAGACCACGTTCTGCCTTCTATCATGCTTCAAAATTCTTTTTGTTAATTGAACCAGGTTAAGACTAAAACCTTTGTAAGCTGTCCATTCTATATTAAATTTTATTCTACAAAATAGTTTAGAATTCTAATTTTCTAGGTGTGTGAAGGATTTGTGAAAATAATGACAAGTTAGAGAAAAGCAAGAATGGTTCAGAAAGGTTGGTACCAAAACATGTTGGCTGCTTAATTGCTACTCTCGGAAACTGTTCTGTAAAACCGCTCTCAGCCTGATTCATTGGATTGGTATTTTCAAAAACAGCTGCACGTTGAAGTGTTACCATTGTAACGATGCACTCAACTCAAACTGAGTGCACCATGCTACAAAGTAGGTTTAGCAAATGCTCTACTGAAAAGGAGCAAACATTAGTTATTTTGCCATAGGTAGCAAAAATATGACAGCAAGCACATGAGTTATAACTGCTTTGCCCGGTCAGCTGCACTGGTTAGCAATACCAAGTAAGTCAATACCGTATTTACTCGCATAATGATCGCACTCGCGTAATGATCGCACCCCTAAATTTTGTCGTCAAAATTCGATTTTTTTGTTTCCCCGCGTAATGATCGCACCCCGAACTTGCCGCAGCGATATGTCGTGTGCCAAATCTAGCTGACGATCATGATGTTTACTATCTGTCGAACGTTACGTAAATAACTCTTCAAGGCTCACCAGGTGAACTGCACGCACCAAGCAGATGCCTGATTTCTGCCCACCCTTGGCGGAAACGTGCCGTATTAGGATAACAATAAAGACAAATGCCATAGTTTTCACCATGCCAACAGCTTCAAGAAGACAGGCATGTCTAACGCGCTCGACGGAACGGTACATAACCTTCTGTGGGACTGCGATGACACTGACGCCGGTGACGCTTCAGACTCTGAATGAAAGTTAGGGGGTCAGTGAATGAAAAAATTAAAGGCAGTATGCAATGCATGTAGTTCCTGCGTAATATGTGCGTTTATTACAAAGACAAGCATTACTCTACTTTTATTTTTGGTTATGTTCATGATAGCTATCGTAAGAATTCTGATACGCGACTTCTTTGCGTTCTTGGTGCTCAAAATATTATTTCGCGGAAAGTTTACCCCGCGTAATGATCGCACCCCGAAATTTGCGTCAATATTTTTGAAAAAAAAAAATGCAATCATAATGCGAGTAAATACGGTATATGTGTGGGCGCTTGACAGGCTGCAGCCCAAGAGAAGTGGGGCATGGATGTGCAAGTAGCCAGTTCTGAATTAGTGTAAGTGCCTCATCATAAAGAATTCTGCATACAAGTTATCTGCAGAGTTCACCTGCACTGCTAGGTGGCAGTAGTTCACACCACGTATTAAATTCTGTAAAGCTCATAAATAACCAACTGCAAGTGAGCTGTCTCTGCATGAAATGCTGTAGGAAGTGGACCAAATACATATAGACAGCACTTAATATGACTTGCAACATGGTGCCCATAGTCAACAGTACCCTAAGCCTGCAAAATGCCACTGGAAACCTTAAACTGGTTTGCAAAATATACTAGCAAGTACAAATAATCAAAATTATGTTTATTACACCAACTTTTCTTATGTTAAATCTATTGTGTAGTATTAGAGCCATTTTGACCATGGGCACCGTGTTGCAACTCATACTGGGCATGACTGCACATGCTGGTAATAATTTAGCTATTATGAAGTTTTGCAAGTGACCCTAAATCCATTCAAGCCTGTACAAATAAAAAAAAAAACAAGAGAGACAGAGAACTCGAAACTGTGAAGGGCTGTTTGCAAGCATTTATCTGGCCTACGCACAACAAGCAATAAATCTAAACCAACCAAGGTGCAAATGCATGCGATGCCAAGCATGCAAGGTATATCTATTCTTACAATCACAGCTGTAGAAGTAATAACATAACACTCACCCGCAAATGTTTTGTGAATATTTGGAGGTCCTTGATAACTAGGTTGAGTTGCCGTGTGACATTGTACATGAATGTTACCTGCACAAAGGTGGTGCACAACACTTTCAAGTCATTGTTGCTACTAAAGAGTTGTGCACATTTCTTCAACACATGCACGTTAACACAGGGCCAAGGTGAAATGAATACCAAGTATAGGTAAGCATTCATGTAAAACATATAAGTTCTTCAAAGCTTTTGATATTGTTACTATTGCATATTTTGCTGTGATTCTGTGCAGGCTCCTTGCTATCCACAGCAAAAGGGCTCAAAGCACTAAAATAAGTCAATAAAGGATTACAATGATCATGTATAGAATAAAGTGCCCTATTAAAAAAAAAGAGCAAGCAAGAGAGAGAATAAAGATATTACATTTTTTACATGGTGATTTCTGCCCTCGTAGTAGTATGCTTCCCGGTCTCCAAATTCTGGACTGGACTGTGCCTCCTCCAGAGATCGTTTCACACTATTCCGGAAATCATGTACAGTCAGCCACAGCCTCTCTTGCCAGCTGACAATTCCACGAAATGCTGCAGCAAAGTACCATTATAATTAGAAAAAGAATGGTGGCAAGGCGTGCAGCAGACACAATGCACTAGCGTGTTCTTCAATGATAGTTGAGTTAGTTGGTGCCTCTTGAAGGAGTGTCTGCATTGCGGTTATCACACTCCTTCTAATGACCACTGCAGGTTGGACATATCGCCCATTGTTACCCCTGTCTTGCATCCACAAAACCTGCCCTAGGGGTTCCTACTTACTGCTCTCACTACACTAGCTAATCCTCTGCTGCCCTTAAATGCATTTCCTCGCCCTTGTTGCCCATTTTGCCAGGCCAATCCAACTTCACTCTTTCCTGTTAATCCCAATTGGAATATCATCTGTGTGTGTTAGTGTTCTAAGCCACACTGCCACATTTCTGTCTCAAAAATGATTCGCCAATCTATTTCCACTACACTGTTGCACATTGTTGCATATATTGTAGAAAATGTGGCTACTACACAACAACGAAATACAATGAAAAAAAAAATAACTGAGTTCATACAAGATAGCCAAGCTAGGCATCTTCCAAATTAAATTTTGCACCATAAAAGTATTATTTTAAAAAGTACAGTATCAGTTTTATCAGTCATCTAGTAAGTATGAATTGGCATTATGGTTAGTACAGGAGAGTAAAACAATTCCTGAACAGGCTTGATTCATATGCAGTTTATAGGTGAGTGTGGATCCTGACAGGTAAGAAGCATTTGACATGACAGGTGAGAAGCACCACGCCTCATGAAATTTCAGTTATACACTGAAGGTTGTTACGTGCTTAATATGGATCGTTCTACCACAAGAATTTTTAAAATTGGTCCATTATTAGCAGAGATAAAAATGTATGAAGTGGTGTGAAGCCATAATTTCAAGAGGCGAGAGTCATTGCTGACATGGCACCTTTGCCACCTGCCAGAGCTGCGATGCGAAGCACACGCTATTGTGCTTGCAGCAGCTTGTCCCCTCTGAAGAGGCAGTTGCCAGAAGCGGTGCTTCCTTATTGGTTCGGGTAGGTTGCTGTGCATTCTACAAGTGTTGTGACACTAGGAGTGACAACACATGCTGACCATCTCAGTGTCGAACGTCATCCCCTTCATCATAGAGCACAGCACCCATGACGAGAACGGCAAACAATGTTCTGTTTTAAAGGGGTCATGAAAAGAATATGGAGCTACCCAGTCGCAATTTTCACTGCTTCAATAAGCATTCAACAAGCTGATTCTGAAATATTTTGGCATTATATTCAGTGTACATTCAATTTTGCCCATTTGAAATACTAGCATTCTTGTGCTCCAGAAACGACCATGTGACACCACAGGCCTGCATAGGCATTATTCAGTGACATCAACTGAAGATATTTAAAAATGTAAACATATTGTTAACCTTCATTTGCTCTAAAGTAATAGATTCATACGAAAGCTAGAAAGTAAGAAAAAAGTTGAACCTTGTGTGGCGCCGCTGCACGAAAGCAAGACTAGAGCATGCTTTGTTTTTGCATGGCCTTCAATGACACACCGCAGGTCATAGTGGTGACTACAGCGATGTCAGCTGCAGAGTTAAGGGGAATGTGCGCTCGGAAATCGAAACCATGTTTTAGTGTTCTACATCAAACTGCATATTGTATATTGTATATTGTATATTGGAGGGCCAGGATTCCTAATACACATATTTTACAAGATTTTCAGAAAATTTCAGCTCTTTCCCCGACATGTAGTGATGTAATAGTTTTCACTGCAATGTAAGCTCCTACTACAATGATTTTCTTACCATCTCCTATAGGGTTCTTTGTGATGACTGGCAACCACACTTTCAGAATGAACCTTGTGGCAGCTGTGTCTTACTGCTATTGAATATCAAACATTTACAGGACTTTATACTTCAAAAAGGGATCCTTTATAGGCTTGAACTTATTGTGCATAAAGATCTAAACTAAAGCAAAATAATGTGCAACAGCATTTAATAAGTTATGTAGACACAAATGCAAACTACTGTAGCACATCATCACCTCAAATGCCACAATGGTTTACAAAAGTGTCCAGCGACACAATTTTCTACGATTGATTGAATGAATGGTTTGTCCTGTTTTATGTTCTACAGAAACAGAGGAGCTACAAAAAATGCCATAGTGGACACTTCAAGTTAATTTTGTCCAGGGCACCCAAAGTATGTTAGTAACTGCTTCCTGCAATGCATCATGTACTTACTTAATGAAAGTTTTGCCACAATATTGATACTTGTGAAGTTTGCTAATGAATTTTGGTTAATGTTATAATTAGGCAAATCACAACAAATAGTGCAGCTTGCAACATACAAGGGCCAACAACAAGCATTTGGTTGTGCACTCCTACAGGGCTCTGGCATATTTTTAAACCTTAGCTAGCTGGTAGCTGAAAGTTAGCCAAGACATCACATGCACAGCGTAGAAATGGCTGTTAAATGACTTATATAATGGTATAATTGTGTTCAGAACCATGCATTAGCTGAGAGATATCTTTTTATTTAATGTAAATAATAACTTAAACTGTGTTTTCATTTATCCAAATGAAACAATTGCAGTAAAATAACAAACAGGCTAACTATAAACACAAGTGCCAAATGGTGAAATTACCAGGACTCGGCCATTTGTAGCGTGATGTTGGGGAGTAGGCACACAGGATGAACAGCCTGGTAGTGTCTATGCCTTGTTCTGAGACTACATCCTGCATTCACAAAAACAAGCGAGACATAAAAATTGCAAGGGTCATAAAAATGAACAATATTTTTTCTTTCTCAATGTTAAACATGAGGTGCATTGCCACTATGCTAGCTTAAAAATCAGCAATGGATTAATGAATAGTTGTAGCAGGAGTATTGGCTTCACAGTGAACATAAGGCCATCTATAGAAGTGGGAAATAACTTGGCCAAGATGTACTATACAGCCGACAGGAAAGGGTCATACAGGTCACAAACAATGTATTCTTCAGGAATTGTACAACAACAACCAAAAAGCTAGATAAATATTTCCTACACCACAGATGAGACACTCCCACCTTGCCATATATCACAGATGAGCAGTGATGCTATTAAGCATAACAGCATTAATGTCTTTTTTAAGTAAACATTTCTCAGCAAACCAATGCTACATCTTTATGTTCTTCTAACTCTCATAAGTGTGCACAATTTAGTAAATTTCAGCTTGTGCGTTCTTTCAGGCAACTGCATATTTTAAAATAGACATTCAAAACAAACACCAAAAAGCAAGTGCCTCTATACAATGTTTAGCGATGAACTCTGAAAGTGATGCAGTGCAAATGTGATAGTGTAATAAAAATTAAGGGTGTGCGAATATTCGAAATTTAAATTAATTTTCGAATAGCGTTTGCTATTCGATTCGATTCATACTTTTACTATTCGAACTATTCAAAGTTCGTAATTACGGGAAAAAAGAAAAATGTTATGTCTCGTGACAAGTGGCCCATTCCCGCATGTAATACGCTTCGCCGCACAACACCCGTGTACTTCGGTGAAACACTCAAGCACGGCGAAGGAGCTAACACTCATGTACAGCGGCAAAGCTAACGCTTTTGTAATGCGGCAAAGTTAATACTCATGTATTTCTGCGAATCTAACGCCTTTGTACTGCGGCGAAGCTAACACCCGTGTACTCCGGCGAGGCTAACACCCGTGTACTGCGGGAAAGTTAACACTCGTGTACTGCAGTGAAGTTAGCTCAGCTTTCTGCTGCACAGTTCTCTGTCGACTGTTCTTCAGGACACTGGAATGGCACTGCGGTGGTACACTAGTAAAGCAATAAATCTTTTTTGCTCATGACTAGCAGCACATTTCTCCATAATTTGGCATCGTATTATTATAAAATATTCGAAAATTATTTGAAAAATATTCAATTCAATTTGCACTTGAACATAAGTATTCAAATTTGCTTTGCAGTTAAAATTTTGCAATTTGCACAGCTCTATTAAAAATGTGACGATGTAATACTTAGCAGTGATACAATCATGCTCAACAGCCTGGCAAGAGAACAAGAATTTGTGGCTGATAACCAACCTTTGGAATCAGTGCAAGAGTATATACATATATATTTAGGTCAATTATTAATAGGTGAGCCTACTCATAAAAAGACAATTCACCAAAGAATAAGCAAGTGCTGGAGCACATATGACAGACATTCTCAAATAATGTCCAATGAAAACTTATTGCAGGCCATGAATGAAAATGTTTACAATCATTTCATTGTGCCAGTACTAATACATGGGGATATGGGGTAGAAACTTGGAGGATAACAAAGAATTTATGGACTACCCAGCATGTGATCAAACGAAAATTTTAGGTGTAAGATGAGAGAGGAATACAGTAGAGTACCTCATAGAACAAGCAGAAAAATCTGATATTCTAGCTGACATTAAAAGAACAAAAAATTGTACCGTGAAGGGCAAATAACCTGTAGTCTTTTAGAGCAGTGGAATGGGTGCTAAAGGATGGGATGTGTAGCCAATTACAGCAGAAAATTAGATCGAGTGAATAAAGAACTTGCTGGCATATAACGGAATTAGCTCACACAAGAAAGGGTCATTGGGCCTTCATCCTACACTGAACATAAGATTAGGCTGCTACTGCTAGTGATGATGGTGATGAATAGAACCATAATTCAATTATGATTTATATTTCTTTATATGCATATCTTGCAGGCTCGCACAGAAGTATTCCATCAGAACTGCGAATTAGGAGTGTTATGCAGAAACCAGAGGAAGTAAGCAAGAAAAGTAAAGCAAGAACAGAAAAGTAAGCAAGAAAAATGTTTATATGGTAGGGGGCAAACAAAATTTACGATGATGAACATATGGCACTACCAAGTCCACTATTAAATTTCCATTGAAGATACGTGCTGTGCAAAACATATGATGTGAAATTACGTCGCAAGGCAACATTGCTGGATACAAAATATGAGTAGTATGCATGCAGCATTAATTCAGTGTCATCAAAGTACAAAAGTACAGAGAACGCTGCAACATTGAAATATGAAAAAGCACCATAGGTTAAATCAAGGCAGAAAAGCTATAAAGACAGAGAGTGAATCTGCTTTAAATGATTTCTGATCAGAAATCTTCATAAAGCAGGGCGAATTGCATACCATTCCCTTCTACTTTTGATTGTCCTGCCAGCCCTCTTACTACACGCTCACCAGCAGGAAAGGCCATGTGGTAGTGGTCTGAAGTTGGAAAAAAACGCTCATTTCTGCAACCCATAAGGGAGCATGGCACAGCGTCATAAGGAACGAGGGGAAAGGGAAGTGGAAAATAGAGCAAAAAGGAGAGGCCATCCTTTTGCAATGGATGCCCACATTACCAGGTGCCAGGCTGGGTTAGCTGTCTCCCCATTACAAAAACAGGTGGGTGCCCAGTGGGTAGGCAGGTAAAAAACTTTATTGATTCATAAGAGAATCATGTGAAGGGGAGGGGCGCAGAAGAAAAGGAAGAAGGAAGACAATGAGCTTTTTGACCGCTCTAGGTTGTCAGGTGTTCTTGCGCTTCCACAACACTTCTGGCTCAGCCCACTGTTCAAGGCTGTAGGTAGCTTTATGGCGCTTTCCATTGGGCGAGCAGGAGCACTTCTAACTGCGCTCAAAGTGCTCTCGCGAGTTGCGGCGCCTTCCAGTGGTCGGGCAGGAGTGGGGGCGTTGTTTCATTGGTCAAGGAGGAGCACTTTTTGGCGCCGAGGGCAGCCGAGAGCAGTTCTTGGTGCTCCGCCGGCAGCGGCGGAGTAAAGAGAGCACGGAGGAACACATCACGCGCGCCCTCTATTTGCTCTGCTCTCAGAGCAGCATGATTGTTCCATTCAGGAGACGAGAGCACACGTCCCCGATGCCCCGGTGTGCTGCTCTGGCTGCTCGTTCCCCTTGCTCCTGCTCGCCCAATGGAAAGCACTATCAGTTGCAAGCTGCACAGAGCAGCTTTGCAATGCTCCTTATGTTATGACCCTTGCCACGGGAGCTTAGGCTTGTTAGAGCAATTTAGAAAGATATGGTTGAAGTTGGCTCTGGTGCTAGGATACAAGTGGCGGTGAGGAGAGGTTTCACGGTGAGAAATAGAAATCAAACCCAGCATCCTCTTTGGCTCAAACTTGCTCACTCTTGCTTACTTTCTCTGGCACCCACAGCTTACAGCTCACAGGGTGTGATAAGCATCTCTCACGTGAAACATCATTTGTACAGTTGAGTAGTGTTTGTGGAGGTGGAAAGAAAATGAGAGCCAGCTGCCTGGCATTAGTACCGCAGAGAAGGGTGGCAAATGTGGCACTAAGATATGTATGGTGGCTCACTTTTTTTGTACTATTTCATTTTTTGCTCTCCACGGAGACATGTAGTAGCCAGCTTTAATTATGACCTATAATGAGGCACAGAAACATTTTAGTAAGTAGTTTACATTACCATAGGAGCACACAGAAGTTCATGGTGTAATAGCTGGTGATTGTTATATACAATACATTGTTAAAACCAGTATCATTATAATAAGTAGGTTTAACTGAACATCTAGTAGTACAGCACATAACCGCTTGCAGGAATGTCACATGACAACTGTGTTAATAATGTGCAGCCTACTGTAAAATTTATTTATTCAATTCAATTTATTCGATTCACTTCACAGGCTCCTACATCGGAGTATTGTGTGAGGGGGGGATTACATTAGGAGGGGCAACAATAGCAGGAGCATGAGAACTTTGTTATATAATGCTTGTAGGCTGTTAGTACGGAACACTGAAAAAACACCAACAACAAAAAAAGAAAAACAAAAAAGCACCCTTATACATTTGTGAAATAACATATCATTCAGAAAAGATGGCTGTTACCTCGGCCCTAAAATCGGTTGCATTTCGAGTGTTTACGATGTGCTCCGGAAGACCATTCCTAGTGAATAATGGCCTGCAGCAAAGCGGATGAATTAAATGCAATGGTTCTGCCTGAAATGCGTTGGAAGCTTAGCGGGTTATTCAAGTGACGTGAGGTGCAAAGAGGTTTTACCAGAGGCAGCGTGAACTGACTGGCTGTATATATTATCTTATGGAATAGGCAGAGCAAGGCAATTAGTCTGCGTGATTGCAAGGTGGCAAGAGAGAGTGATGATTTAATGTTTGTTATGCTGGAGTGATGGTTGTAGTTTCTGGAAATGAAACATGCGGTGCGATTTTGAATAACTTCAAGTGAATTGATTAAGTAAGCCTGATAGGGTGATGTGTACTCTAATCGCGGGCAAATGAATGTTTGATATGCTAGCTTACGGGTAGTTGCAGGAGTTCCATGAAGATTCCATTTAAGGTAGCCTAATGTGCGTGATGCTTTAGCTGTTATTTCTTTAGCTGTTATTTTCTATATATGAGTGGACCAGCAGAGATTATTGGAGAAATGAACACCGACGTATTTGTAAGAGCAGGCATGGGACACTACGGTATTATTCAGCAAATAATTGAAGGAGGAGTTAGTATTTTTGCGGCTGAATGTCATTAACTTACACTTATCTGTGTTAAGTGACATTTGCCAAGATGCGCACCAAGCGGTTACTTGATCGAGATCCCTTTGAAGTGCTAGGTGGTCTGCGGGTGAACGGATTTTGCGGTAGATGATGCAGTCATCTGTGAACAACCTAATAGTTGATGAAATGTTAGATGGCAGGTCATTAATGTAAATGAGGAACAACAACGGGCCCAGTACGCTACCTTGTGGTACGCCAGATAGTACATCGCTAAATGGAGATGAGTGACCGTTAACGACTGTGAATTGAAAGAGCGTATGCTTGGGCATGTTGGTACTGCATTTTCACATGTGTAGCGCACAAAATAAAACACAGACGAAAAGGAAGGACGTAGACACAGCGCCGTGTCTACGTCCTTCCTTTTCGTCTGTGTTTTATTTTGTGCGCTACACATGTGAAAGACTGTGAATTGTTTATGACATGACAGGAAATTTCTTAACCATGATGTTGTCGATGTGTCCAGATTAAGGGAAGCGATTTTAGCTATTAAACATGAGTGAGCGACACAATCAAGTGCCTTTGAAAAATCTAAAAACACAGTCTGTCTGGATTTTCTTGTCCATATTCTGCAGCAGTTCCTTAGTAAATTCTAATAATTGTGTTTCACACGAGAAACCTTTCCTAAAACCGAAAAGTCAGTTTGCTATTGCTAGTAAAAGCCCAGACGCTTTTATCATTTCATGATACAATTTAAAAACACAGACATTATACAACCACTGCCACATTGCTTACCTCTGGCTTGACACCGTTGTGCTTTGACTTGCTCATTTTTTCCCAGTCCATAAGAACTGGTTCTCCAGTCTCCTTGTGGAACAGCTTGGTCCCCTCTTTTAGTGTACACCAAGGAAAATATAAAAAATAGATGTGACTATTTCGAAACTTAACAGAAACTTAATGTGTCACACATGCCTTTGCTTTAGATTACAATTAATGTGTGATCAAATGATGCAGTCTATTTTACTATTTTATCAAAATGAATGGGTAGTTCGACTTACTCTGAGCTACCTGTTCACGAGGCAGGTATCGGCCACTACTGGCAAGCTTGAAAGTTTCATTCACCACCATTCCATGCACAAGCATCCTCACAAATGGCTCTTTAGCTTCTGTCAAACCCAGGCTATGACAGAAGTGGTTGATGAAGCGAGCATAATACAGGTGCATCACAGCTGGGTGACAAAAAGCCATAGATCAGGATTATAAGAAAAAGCAACAAGATTAACTACAGAAGCCTGTGTTCCAAAACCACAACTGCAGCCAATGAACACGAAAATTTAATGAAACCTTAAACAGATGATTGATTTCTGGGATTTTACACCCCAAAACCAGCTATGGTTATGAGAGATGCCGTAGTGGAGGGCTCCGGAAATTTTGACCACCTGGGGTTTTTAATAATTAAAGTTCATTGTCTGTCTGTCTGGGGTTTTTAAACGTGCACTGATATCGCACAGTACATGGGCCTCAACATTTTGCCTTCATCAAAATGCAGCCGCTGCGGCCGGGATTCGATCCCATGACCCTCGGATCAGCAGCCGAGTACCATAGCCATGAAACTTGAAACAGGGAATGGCAGAACAGTTTCACAGCGTGTATAAAGTGTGTATAAAGGCAGCCCAAATAGACTTAGTTAAGCAAAGCTGGTTAAGCAAAGCTGATTAAATTTAAAATGGGCTGGTGTATAAACACAGGTTGCAGGAACATTCCTTCACAATAAAGGATGCAGGTACATCACATTTGACAACTTTCACGGGTTGTGGGTGCAGGCCTACATTTTTGTGTACACAAGTACACTGGAGAAACATAAAAGGCCAGCCGAATTTCATAAGGTGACCAGATCAGTAAATGTGGTGACAAGTGGGTCAATCTGCCATGAAAAAGTGCTTAGATGATTCTAATAGCTTTGTCAAATATCGCAAGAACTTTTCGGCCCCACACAACCCATGGCTCACGTCTGGCTTGATGAATAGCTTGCGAAGAAAAGACAACTTATATAAAAAACTAAAAAAATGACCTTTCATTGCTGTGCTGCAATTGCGATATAAGAAGTACTGCAACATACCTAAAAAAGTCCTTAAAGAAGCTAAAATAATTTATTATACAAACAAGATACTTAACTCTGGTAATAGCAGCAAGGATCAATGGAAAACAATTAATTCATTTCTAAACAGATCATTAGATGAGCCCGCTATAACTGAACTACAGTCATCTGAGGGTGCGCTTAGGAATGCAGACGATATTGCCAACGCTTTCAACAAGTACTTCTGTGATAACACTTCCGTCTCGCCTCATAATTACCAGCCAACATTCAGGGATCGTCTTCAATCATTTTACTTTTTTCCAACAGGCCCAGACGAAGTATTAGTCAAATGAAATTAACAAGTGCTGGCCTCGATAACATTCAACCTGTTCACCTGAAATGCATCTCCCACATCATCTCGACCCCATTAGTCCATATTTTTTTTTTTTATAACGTACTGCAGACCAGAATTCAGTCCATGCAGGAAGGGCATTCGTAGTGCATACAAAAAAAGAAATACAATACCAAAATATTAATACAGTGAGTATAGAAATGCGTAAATTTTCACACTCAACTCAGTTAAAGCACTCACACTGCGTATGATAAAAGAAATGCAGTACTGTAATTACAACAGAATTAATAATAAAAACAAAAAACAAAAAAGAACAAAAAGAAAAAAAAGACAAAGAAAACATACGAAATCTAAACACAACACATAACGCGGGTATTGTGGTAACTTAAAAAGTTCATTCATTACATGTTTAGAATTCCACTCCGACACTGTCCTGGGAAAAAATGAATATTTGTAAATATCTGTCCTAGCAAAATGAGGGGTTAATGCAAGTGTGTGATCGTGACATGTACGCCTTGTGGCCAGAGGTGATACATATAATGCGGGGTCGATGGATAATTCACGTTTAATGAGTGATTGTAGGAAATTGAGGCGGAGAATATGCCTACGTGTTTCTAGGAGGGGGATGCCATTTTCTGTCATCAGCTGTGTGGGGGAATCGGTGTGCTTGAACTTAGAGTAAATGAAGCGAACAGCTTTTCTCTGAATTCTCTCTATTATTTTATTGTTGTGTTTAGTGTAGGGATCTCATGTAATACAAGCATACTCTAACTTCGCTCTAATGAAAGTAATGTAACTCAGTAGTTTAATGTGGGGGGTGAATTTTTAAGCTTGTGTTTCAGGAAACAAAGTTTACGGAAAGCTGAGGTACATACATTACTAATATGCAAATTCCACGAAAGGTTGTTTGAGAATATTACACCTAGATATTTATAATTTTCAACTTCTTTTAGCTGTGAGGCGGCCAGTGTGTAAGTGTATCTTAACGGGCTTTTTTTCCTTGTGAAACGAAGACAGAGTCTTTGTCTAAAGCCATGCCTGATCTGTCACACCATGCTTGTATGTTGTGCAAACTTATCTCGAGGTCGGTTTGGCTATGCACTGTAGTTATTTCCTTATATAAAATGCAATCATCTGCAAACAATCTGATTTGTGTGCCAGGTGTAACAACGTTGACAATGTCATTTATATAAACCAAAAACAACAATGGCCCCAGGACGCTACCCTGGGGTACACCGGATGTCATTGGAAGACAGCTCGAGTCGTTGCCCTCAATAGTGACAAACTGCACGCGATCCGAAAGATAAGCTGCTATCCAAGAAACTATAATGCTAGGAAGATTGTAATCTCTGAGTTTTTGAATAAGTTTACTGTGAACTACTCTGTCGAACGCCTTACTAAAGTCTAAAAAAAGAGCGTCAATTTGACCATTATTATCCAATGTTTTTGCAAAACTATGAATTACAGTTAACAGTTGTGTCGTGGTGGAGTAGCCTTTCCTGAAGCCATGCTGGCAGTTTGTTAACACTGAATTTCTGTCTAAAAATTTGTGATGTGGTTGGCTATGATATGCTCGATTAGTTTACAGCAGGACGAAGTTAAAGATATCGGTCGATAATTTTCTAGAGATAAACGATTGCCCTTTTTAAAGATTGGCACCACTCGAGCTGTCCTCCAGTCTTTGGGCACTTGAGTAGACAACAAAGAAGCTCTGAACAGTATAAAAAGAAATCTACCAATAACTTCCGCATAGCGCTTAAGAAACATATTTGGGATACCATCTGGGCCACACGATTTCTGGGCCACATGACTCTATATCATTAACCTTATGTTTAAAACTGGCATCTTCCCTTCGCAGCTTAAAAAGGCCAAGATAATCCCAGTCTTTAAAAAAGGGGACAGAACTTCTATTGGTAACTATAGACCTATTGCTATTCTTTCATCATACAGTAAGATCACAGGGAGATGTATTGAAAAACAATTATCTAAATATCTAACTAAGTTTGTTATTTTATCCACTCAACAATTTGGTTTTCGTTCAGGCTATTCAACAGACCTCGCATCACTCTCTTTTACTGATTATATTAAACATGTGCTTGACTCTGGTTGTTTTGCCAGAGCTCTGTTAATTGACCTTTCTAAAGCATATGACTCTATAGTTCATAATATACTATTAGCTAAACTTAAATTAAGAGGTGTCATAGGTAATGCGCACGCGCTGTTAAACAGTTATTTATCTAAAAGACAGCAAACCATTTGTGTCTCTAACATCCTTTCCACTTTTAAATCTATTGACAAGGGTGTCCCGTACGGTTCCATACTGGGCCCGCTTTTATTCTTAATTTATATTAATAACCTAACGTCAAAATTAACACACAGTCAACCTTTCTTGTATGCAGATGATACAACTATAGCTACATACTAAGGACAGGTCCATGGGTGTCCGGATGGCGGGGCAAGAGGGGGCGGCTGTACCCCCCTAGAAATTTGGGCAAATAATTTTTTTTAGTTTGAGCTAAAATGATGATTAGCACACTCAGGTTCCTATATCCGTAGAAGCGCCATGCGGGATTGCAAGCAACTTTGCACTCTGCACACTATGATGTAATCTTGCTGGTGATAGCACGGCAGTGAAAGAATGACAGGCTGAATATAGCGAACAATTCTGTGTGGAACGCTTCAGGTTTTCTATCTTGAACTACGAGGTCTATGCAGTATTACTGCGAGAACTTCCGCTTTCTCATAAATTACCGGCTACATTTAGGCAAAAGTCTGGACCGCCACACTTAGTAAGGAAAGTGTGACACCTTCCCGTGGCATCACATTTGCTTGTAGACACTCTTTGCCGAAATGATGAAATTTCGACCACCCCGCCACCCAAACCAAGCCTATATAAATCCGCCCCTCAAAAAGCTTGTACGCTTGTAGTGCACTGAAAGCCGAGGCTAGTAGTGTCATTATGCGATCCATTTCAACGAATTAAGATAGGACCACATAATTATTTTGCTCCCAGATAAATGCAACCACAACTAAATTTTGTTGATTGACTGATTGATTTATTTGTGGGGTTTAACGTCCCAAAACCAGCTCTGATTATGAGAGATGCCGTAGTGGAGGTCTCTGGAAATTTTGACCACCTGGGGTTCTTTAACGTGCACTGAACTTAATTTTGTATATGACTACCTATCAAAATAAAATTGTCAATTAAATAAGCTTTTTTTCATTAATGGAAGAGTGTAACTTGTAGGAGTCTATGCTTTGCTTCATTTTCTGGTTATGAAAATGACTGTCAAGCACTTCGAACAAATTTAGACAGTGTAAACATCCAGAGAGCCACACTGCGATGAAAACGGCTGCAGCGCGTCTGCTGTATGGTTTGCCGGAGAAAAGGGAAGGAGGCAACATTTTTTTCTCATATATAAAAAGTGTTCGAGAGAAACACTAAAGGTGTATCCATGGACTACCATTCTGTGCATGACCACATCACTGAGCTGCAATGCATTTTTCACGGCAACCGGACAAACGCTGTAGAGGAGTTCTCTGACATCATGAATGCAACAGGGGAGGCAGCCAATCAATTAAATGTGGTGACATCTGTACCAAGACGAGTCTTTCATCAGGCACACCGAGACAATCACAGGATTCATTCGCTGGAGGAATACTACAGTGCGGCAATATACGTGCCGTACTTGGACTCTCTCACTGCTTCTTTAGCTCGCTGCTTTTCTGAAAGCAATGAGAGGAGCTTCAAACTCCTCCAGCTACATCCTTAAAAAATGAAGCACTTCAGCTGCGTTGAGTTAGCTGCCCTTGCTGAAGAACTCCAATGCTTTTATGGCATTGACAACTTCAAGGAAGAGGCCGTCTCTTGGAAAGAGATGTGGTGCAACGAAACTGGGGACCTATCAAGAATAACTTGCTGCGAGCTTCTACATCAGGCCAAGATATTCTTCCCCGGTGTTGCAAAAGCCATTGAGGTGGCTCTAGCTTTGCCAGTTACTACCTGTATGGTCGAATGCTCCTTCAGTACAATGAGAAGAGTGAAAGCCTGCCTACGCTCAATGATGACAAACGACAGGCTGGACGGCCTTTGTGAGATGATTGAGCGTGTAATGAATCACGGAAATGACTTTATCACCCATGTCATCATGCAATTCGCCCAGGAAAATCCAATGCATCTGCGGTTGCTATTCAAAGACTGACAGAGTGACTGCAGTAGCGTGTTTGTGAACATATTGTGTTGTGTGCTGGTCATCAATTCGGGTGAGTCAAGAACCCACATGCATCAAGACTGAGCACTCTTCTCCATGAAGTGACAGTACCGTTTTGCATTTTTTTATTAATTTGAATTGTTTGTTCGTTAATAAACTCCAATGTATCTCTCCAAGCCACACAATAATTTGCTATTTGTAATTTGTCTTTCAGTGTGTATTTCACTTATTTATTATATATATATATATATTATATATATATATATATTCCGCAAATAGTGCCTTTTTGCTGTGAACATACCGCTGCCCCCCCCCCCCCCCCGCCCTGCAAAAAATTCTGCGGATGCCCTTGGACAAGTCCATCGATGTGCTAACTAATAAATTGTCTGCTGACTACCATAATATTGACAACTGGTGCAAAGTTAATGGTTTAACAATTAATACCAATAAAACATAGTTCATTGTCTTCCATTCTAGTCATAATGCTCTTTCATCTAGACCTGTTACTAATATCAACGGCCATAGCCTTCTTAGTACCACAAAGTGCACATTTTTGGGAGTAGTTCTAGATTCTCAAGTACCCTCATCACATTTCACTTATAAGGCAGAGGATAGCTCACGGTATCAGAATATTAATTAAAGCACGACCAGTTTTTAACTTGCCGACTTTACTTAAACTACGTATACTGCGCCTTCAATCCACAGTAATATTACGTACTGCATCATAACATGGGCGAATACCTGTCCATCTCATCATATCCTTCCACTTCAACGTCTCCAGAACCAAGCCATTCGCATCCTAACATTCAGTTCACCGATCACCAGTGCATCCTCACTTTTTCAGCAACATAGTGTACTAACACTATGCAATTTCCTCAAGTACAAACTGGGGACTCTTGTATTTAAGTATCTTAACAGTACACTAACTGTCAACATTTCTGAGAAAATACATTTCAAAAACTCTAATCCCACTAGGTTTGCCTCAAATAACAACTTTTTACTACCACATGCACGTACTGACTATGGCAAACACATAACCATTTTTGCAGCTCTACATTTTTGGAATTCAATACCACTCAGCACTAAACAATTGCCATTAGGAGCATTTAAAAAAGAACTTGTTTATCTTATTTTACACTCATAAGTAATATGTATTTCCCTATCTGCATTTCCTTAAATTTAGGTTTATTACTGTGTGTGCTATAGTTAGATTTATTACTCACGTATGTTTGCATTGCATCTATAGCTGTGTATATATTCACTTAACGTTGTTTTGTTGCCATTTTTACTGCCATTCTTATTGTACATTTGCGCTGTTTCTATAACTGTCAACCACTACTCAACGCTGTTCAGGTGCTGTTATTGTGTCCTTATCAACATGTAATTCCCTGACAGGCGGTCCCCTTTCAGCCTTGTGCTACGGGACCTCCTTCTGTATTAACCCAATGCGTTTATATTTTTGCGACAAATAAAGATTTGATTTGATTTGAGTAAGGCATCACATGTGCTACACAAAGAAAAAAATGTTGCTGGATGTATGTAACTGTTAATCCCTACTGTTATCTTGTGTACACCGACCTTCTGTTTTTCTTTGACACAATGGATGAGGGTAAGGGCACGCCACAGGTGTACGCAAGTATGAGTTTTCCAGTTCATGTATTGCTGTGTGTACAAAATGAACTTTCAGTTGCAGGTAAGTGCTCACACTGCATCATTTATTTTAACCTTTGGCCCAGTCGGCTTGTTCATGCTCTAAGTAAAGATGAAAATAAACCACACACGATAAACATTGCACACACAGATGCATATATGCATGCACTTGTTGACAGACACTAAAAAGCAATTTACATTTTTTCCATTATGAAGACAAGCTCATAAAATGAGTGCCCTCTAAAAGTGTTACAAAATTTCAGCCACTTACTTGTAGATTGCTTGTAATAATTTAGGGCTTTATGCACTGAAGCGATGATCTATCTGAATGTGAAGCATGCCATACTGAGTAACTGGGTTAATTTTTATCTCCTGGGCCTTTAATGTGAGTATATGACCTCATAATGGCACAGCAAACGAGTGCAGGAAAAAAGGACAGGGCAGAATAACAGCTACCTGCCTCTGTGAACTATGACCAATTCGCCCAAGCTTCTACCTGAATGTATTACGAGAATTCTCACATTTTTCCCCCATCAAAATAGTCACCATTGCCTGGATCAAACCCATGATTCTGTAGCAAGTACAAGAGGGCGAGGCAAAAATGATGGTGGGAATTGTGTGATGCTGCACTCCCTGGCTAACCCAGTGCTTGTTGCTGACCAACAAATGTGGCCAACTATAAATTTCAGTGTTTGCTTATGGGCCCACCGTGCATCATGTGCCAGCAATGTAACAGTCAGTGCCACACGGTTCTCACCTTCAATGCATTTCCCATGCCATGTGGGCATTTTGATTACATCTGTCTCACAACTGCAGCTAGTGCAAGGAAGTGAGGCAGAGAGAAGCCAAATTTATGTTCACTGGAGACGCTTTTATTCACACACTCCTCACTCACTTGCTTTTATAGTCTTTATCACATGCGCTTATCATGTGCAAATGCCTAGTGGTGAGTGCTGCAGCCTCAGTTTCTACAGTTACTGAGTCTCCTTGGATTGAAATAAGCGTTAACATGAGACGTTGATGAATTATCGACTTCACTTGTCAGTTTAGTGAAGTGCGCAAACCTCTTATAATGAGGTATTGGAGGTGGTCATGTGCTAATGCAGGGTCCTAAAAAAGAAGTCTATTTGACAGGTCCATCTTTCCTTTATTGTAAACAAGTGTCATAGTAGTGGCTGAAATATTTTGTGCAAATCAGTACTAATGAAGGTAGCATGGTGTTTATTTCCTTCAGGCGCCATGTCTGCAAACGTGGACACCACCTTTACATTTGTGTAGTTCTAAACACAGATTGAGATATTGTTACATGGGTGACGAGGCAGGGATGCTGAAAACTATTTACATGGTATATTTACAGCAGCTGCGGCAATGCTGACCGGCCAAGCTAACTGCTCTAGCAGAGTCTGTTCTTCCTTTTCTTCGCTCATTCGATAGCGTCCGTGCACATCATCCAAGCGGATAAATATGACATGTGTGTAGCATCATCCTCCAGTGGCAGTAGCGACGTCTTGGCATGTCTAAATGTCAGTATCATCGGGAGCGGGATAGGGCTTCAATCTTGTGATGTGCACAATATCACTAGGTTGTGTGGCAAATGGAGCAGATGGGGTGACAGGGGTGGGCGATTCATGAATCACGGGAGTCACGGCACGAAGAACCGAGGCAACAGCTTTTCAGAGAGGCCGACGCAACGGGAGGGGGAGCCCAACAGTACGAGAGAGCCAGGTAAAAATTGCACATCCTGGTGTCTTCGGTCGTACAAACGACACCGATTCTCTTGAGAGCCAAAAGGGCTGTTTCCCTTGCGTGAGCAGCTTTCATGATATCGTCAAGAGCATATTCGCTGGTCGCTGTTGTGGGACCTGGAATGGACGTATCGAGAGGTAAGGCTGGTTCGTGGCTGTACAAAAGAAAAATGGGGAATAGCCAGCGGTGTCGTGGCCCGAAGAATTGTACACGAATGTCACATATGGTAATGCAAGGTCCCAGTTTTTGTGGTCAGAAGAGACATATTTCACAAGCGTGTCCGTAAGAGTTTGATTCAGACGCTCTGTGAGACCATTGGTTTGCGGGTGGTATGACAAAGTGAGCTTGTGTTTCGTCTGGCAGGACTGCAGAATGTCTGCTATGACTCTTGAAAGAAATGTTCGGCCATGGTCGGTAAGTAGCTGTCGCAATGCGCCATGTAATAGAATTACATCATGGAGAAGGAAATCAGCGACGTCTGTGACGCAGCTTGTTGGGAGCGCACGAGTGACCGTGTAGCGCGTGGCATAGTCAGTGGCCACAGCAATCCACCTGTTACCGGATGCAGAGAGGGGAAAAGGGCCAAGTAAGACTAAGCCGACACAAAGGAACGGCTCCAAGGAAATGTGGATCCATGGGTTCAAGGTATCCGGCTGGGAGCGTCAATGGTGTTTTATGGTGCTGACATTTCTCACATGCTGCAACGTACTTGCAGATGGAGCAAGCAAGCCCGGGCCAAAAGAAGCGTCGGCGGATTCACCGGCAACACACCGAGGTGGCCGGCTGTTGGAAGGTCGTGAAGTTCATGGAGGATGGCTGAGTGAAGGTGTTTAGGAATGACAAGCTGTAGGGTCGGGCCGTCTGGATGAACGTTGTGGCTGTACAGTACGCCATTTCGAAGAACAAAGACTTGAAGGGACTTGTCAGAAGGGGCTGATTTGAGGCGTTCAGTGATGGCACGCAAGGATGCATCATGGTGTTGTTCGTCGGCGACATGAAGAAGTTGAAATACAGAGAAAACGCAAGCATCGGAATCATTATTCGAGATGGTGGGCACGTCTTCGAATGGGTAACAAGACAGACAATCTGCGTCTTGGTGTTGGTGTCCCGATTTATAGGTCACAGTATAATCATATTCTTGCAGCCGCAACGCCCAGCGACCAAGGTGGCCAGCAGGATCCTTGAGTGACAAAAGCTAGCATAGATGGTCTGTGATGACAGAGAAATGCGTGCCATATAGAACTTGGAAACTACCCAAACAAGAGCAAGGCACTGGCGATAACGTGGCTGTGTCCTTGCTGCTGTTGAACTAAGATGGCTCCGAGTCCATATCCACTGGCATCAGTTCAGAGTTCTGTAGGAGCTGAGGGGTCAAAGTGGGCTAATACCGGTGGGGTGGTCAGAAGTCTAATAAGGCATGAGAAAGTGGCAGCCTGAGGGGGACCCCACAGACAAGGCACGTCTTTCTTCAGAAGTTCCATGAGTGCGTGAGCTATGACAGCGAAATCTGGTGTAAACTGTTTGAAGTATGAGCAACGAAACTCCGGATGTCTTTCGGAGATTGGGGTACAGGAAAAGTAGTAACAGCATGAATTTTCTCGGGGTCTGGTTGCGCACCGGAAGTGTCAACGAGATGGCCTAGAACGGTTATCTGACGGCGACCGAAGTGACACCTTGATGAGTTCAGTTGGAGCCTGGCCTTGCAAAATACGTCAAGAATAATGACGACATGCTCGAGGTGCATTTCAAATGTCGATGAAAATAGGACATTGTCAAGGTAACAGAGGCAAGTTGTCCATTTGAAACCTTGGAGCAAAGAGCCCATCATCCGTTCGAACGTGGTGGGTGCATTGCACAGACCGAATGGCATAACCTTGAATTCGTAAAGGCCATCAGGGGTGACGAACGCGGTCTTTTCTTGGTCTTTATTGTCCACAGAAATTTGCCAACAGCCAGATCGTAGGTCTATAGACAAAAAATATTTGGCACTGTGAAGACAATCAGGCGCGTCATTAATGCATGGTAAGGGGTATACATCCTTTTCCGTGATTCAGTTTAGAGCACGGCATTCCACGCAAAATCGGCACGTTTTATCTTTCTTTTTAACAAGTACGACAGGCGACGCTTAAGGGCTCGACGAGTGCTCAATAATTCCTTTGGCGAGCATCTTGTTTACTTCGTCCTGAATAACTTTCGCTTGGTCGGCGGTGAATAGGAGCAGCATCATCCTATTCACCGCTGATATGGTCAGCTGTGAATGGGAGCAGCATCCCCCCTGTTTATACAGTGCTTTACAAGAGAAGTCTGGCCGAGGGGTCGATTGTCAATGCCAAATATGTCACAATAACAAACCAAAAGACAGCACAGGGTGGCTGCTTGGTCAGGTGGGAGGTCCGGTACAATCATGGTGTGTAATCTGCTGTCGGGACACAGAGTATCTGTGTAGAAAACCGGGGAATCTGGGTACAGATCCGCTGCAAAAGCGTCTGTTAATGGACGGAGTGTGGCCACCGATATGCCTTCAGGTAGGACCTGCTTTGCCAAGCCAAAATCTATAACAGGGATGCATATACGATAATCGTCAAGGGTCACGACAGAGTGCGACACGGTGATATTGCGCGCTAGAGGGACATCACGAATAGGTGTTACGACGTAGCCGCCATCAGGTAGTGACAGTGAGGCCAACTCGACGAAGGTTAGTGCTTCAGGAGGTATGCAGATGAATGCTGTAGTGCAGAGGGTTTTCGGGAGCTCAGGGCCCACATCCGGAAGGAGTGGAAGGTCGAGGCACAGGGTGGCTACAATGAGGGCGGAATGCGTCTTGAGAAAGTGCAGCCCAACTATGAGGTTATGAGGGAAACTGGGCAGCACTGTGAACAGGACGGGAACCTGGCAGTCAGCAACGCCTATTCGTGCGGTGCACATTCCAGTGATGGCGTCGGTGCCACCATTGGCGACACGTACGGCTCGAATGGTAGCAGGCGTGAGAACATTTCAGAGGCAGCAGCATAGGTGAGTGCTCATTATAGACAACTGGGCTCCGGTATCAATCAATGCCATCAAGGGAACACCGTCAACATGTATGTCAATGAGGTTCTTGTTCATTAGGAGTGTCAACAAAGGATTTGAGCAAGATGAAAAAAATGCAGCGCTACCTCCAAGGGCTGCATGGTATAGTTTTCCATCTGGGAGGGTCCGTAGTTGGTCAGCGAAGAATAGTGGCGAGTTTGGGGCGACTGTGAACAGCGGCACTGAGGCAACGGTGAACGAGCGGTAGCACAGTTGATAGGCATATCAGAAGTGAGGTACAAACAGCTGGGTGAGTAACGGCAAGTGTCTACATATGGGCGAGAGAAGAAAAAGAGTTCCAATACGGCAGCGTCCGGGACATGTGGCAGCGGTAGGACACATGACCAGCTCGGTGGCAGCAGAAGCAGATCAGCTTGTAGTCCCCGGTTTGCCATTCAGCTGGATTGCGGGTCCTGAGAGCAAAATACGGGTCATTGCGGGGAGTAGTCATAGGGATCGTTCTGAACTCGGGTCGGGAGACAGAGCAGGCAGTCAGAAAACCAAAGTCGGTCAGAAAACCAAATTGTGGGGGTTGCATGGTCAGTGGTACCTTTGAGTGGTCGTGGGGAATATGGGGTCGGATTCGCAGCTTCAAGTTCTCAGCAAACGATATCAGTCACGTTTTCATGAATAGGGATCGTGGCAGCATGGTCGGCACAAGAGGATGAGGCAGCTGTGTTAGGGAGACGGGTAAAGTGTGGCACTACTTGGCGGCTCTTGGCCGACTCGAAGCGGCGGCACTCTTTAACGTCCTCGATAGTCGAGACATTGTTGTAGACCAGCAAATTAAATGCATCGTCCGCGATAATTTTGAGTATGCGGCCTACCTGGTTAACTCTAGGCATGGTCTCATCCACTTTCTTGCAAAGCGTGAGCACTTCCTGGATGTAGGACACATACGATTCTGTGGAGGACTGGACGTGGGTAGCAAGCTCTTTCCGCACAGCCTGTTGGCGACCTGAAGGGTTGCCAAAGACGTTGTAAAGCTTCTCTTTGAATGTGTCTCAGCTCGTGAGGTCGGCTTCATTACTATGAAACCAGAGACGTGTTATCCTGTCCAGATAGAAGATTCCCATTCTCAAGCATGATGGTAGGGTCCCATCGATGTCTCTGGCTAACATGCTCGTATATGGCAAGCCAGTCACCGACGTCAAGACCATGTTGTGCAGAGAATGTCTCAGGCTCACGGAGGTTTGAAACTGTAACGTACGTTGTCGTCAGCGCTGCAGGTGCAGATGGCGATGGGGTGTTGTTGGTCGGATGCATGGCCGAAAGGTCGATGGTGCAGCCACTACGGAGCTCCGTGGCGAGGACGAGGAGGGAACGTTCCACCTCTACCACAATGATACACGAGTGACAAGGCAGGGACGCTGAAAACTATTTACACGGTATATTTACAGGAGCTGCGGCAACACTGACCGGCCAAGCTCACATTTCAAGCAAAGTCTGTTCTTCCTTTTCTTCGCTCGGACTATAGTGTCCATGCGTATCGTCTGAGCGGCTAAATACAACATGATTGTCGCAATATGTGATTTGAAAAGCATGGGTTAACATGCCTTTCGTTTCTCTATAGTAGTGTGATCAACCTGACAGACAGACAGCGAACTTTATTTTGGTCCTGAGGAGCAGACTCTGAAAGCCCCTTACAGGGGAGGAGCCTGCCGTGGGCCGCTCCCACGTCGGGACGGGCAGGCCGTGCCTGACCGCCATGTCGTGGGCCCTCTGGAGAGCCTGATCAACCTGAACGCATAAAAAATAATGATCATAAAGTGTAGGAGAATGGATGCTTCAAGCTTCTACTGTGTGGACTGTAAGCAGCGCTTCACCTTTTTTTTTCATGGTATTATCATTATTAATAGATCCCAAAACCCATACATTTATAAAAAGCCAATATCCCATCATTGACAATATACTATACTTTGTTAAGAGTACTTAGTGCTGCACACACCTGCTGAAAGTTAGTGTTTATGTTTGTGGACGGGTACCTCAAAGCTGCCTTTTTGTGTGAGCTGCCTTTTATAGCATATGACGCTTCTTGGCTAAAATAATCAAAGCTTTTCATTTTTTTTTCAGGCATTTCTAACCATGTAGCAGGGAGAAGGAAGATGGATGACGATTGTTGTTGTTTCGTGGGGTTTAACGTCCCAAAACCAGCTTTGATTATGAGAGACGCCGTAGTGCAGGGCTCCAAAAATTTCGACCACCTGGGGTTCTTTAACGTGCACTGACATCACACCGTACACGGGCTTCAACATTTCACCTCCATCGAAATGCAGCCGCCGCGGCCGGGATTCGATCCCGTGACCCTCGGATCAGCAGCCGAGTACCATAGCCACTAGACCACCATGGCGGGGTGATCGATGACGAGACTGTCAATGAAATTTTAGAGAAAATTTCAAGTGGCAATTTATGATGCAGAATCTCTCGGATGATGAATGCGTGAAGCAGGAATTTGTGCATATGGTAAGGCAATATCTCTTTTCAATTTGCGGTGCTCAGGAAATTCTATCGTTTCATATGCGAAAGAATATCTTAGGATATTTCCCCCTTTCTCATGAGCAGTGACAGCCTCCATTAACGGTGGTGTCTTGACTGGATGGCTTTGCCCGCTTAGAAAGTGCACATGAACGTGGATTGAGTAAGTGTGTCAGTGTTGGCTAACATTGGCTAGAGACAGGGTGGTGCCAGTAGAGGGTGAGAGAAGGAGAGAGGGCGAGTGAAGAGAAGGCCGGACTGTGGGCTAGCTGACGGCGAGTCGAGCTGTCAGCGGGCACTCAGTCAGACTAAGTGCACCCCATTTCAAGTGAATATCCTCGCAGCTCGTGTCATGCAAAGCACAGGAAATGGCCAAGCAGCTCTCAATGATATCTCCTCAGTAATCGGAATTTCCCATGGAGGACTTCCCCACGAAATCTATCAGAGTAATATGAAAACTGAACTGAATTCTCCTGCAACAACGGTTGCAGAGAAGGTCCTCTCAGACTGGGACATGCCAGCGAGAAACGTATCGATGCACTTTAACGAACCAGCTAATGTGCCCATTTGTTTTGATGGCACATGGGTGACCAGAGGCCACCTGTCGCACATTTGTGTGGGTGTAGTTACAGTGCTGTTTTTGGGCTACCTTCTGGACCATGTTGACCTGTCAAACTGGCTGCCAGTGCACGCCACCAAAAGAGCACCTGAATTACTTGGTTTGGGAGCCAACGAATACTTGCCAGAAAAACACACAGTGCAAATCAGGCCACACGGAGGTAGAGGCAATGGTCGCCCTCTTTAAGCGCTCAATCTCCTGTATTGGCTGGCGGTACATAGTGGTGCTGTGTGATGGTGACAGCATATCCTTTCATGATGTTGAAGACTTGAAAGTTCATGGCTTTATACTGGTCCAAATAAAGGACTGTATAAACCATGTTCAGAAATGAATGTGTACCACCCTATGCAATCTTGCGTAAAAGCATAAAGGTTCTGGCGACAGAGTAACTGGGAGAGGCTGGTTGACGGGTGATGTCATAAAGAAATTGTCCAGATACCATTGTTGGGCTTGAAAGTTCAATGTGGGTGACATGAATGCAATGCACCAGGCAGCCATGGCCCCATATTATGATGTGGCATCAATTGATAAACAACTGAACAACACCTTGAGCCCATGTGGCAGTGATTCATGGTGCAAGCACAATGCTGCTGATGCAAGGAGAGAACTGCTACTAAGAAACAGCTACAACTTTCCTAAAAATGTCCATGACGCACTGCTTCCAGTCTATGAGAGACTTTCTGACATGAAACTGTTAGAACAGTGCTAGGGAAAAAAAAGACTCAGAACACAAGTGAGGCACTCCATTTAGTTATATGGTCTCTAATGCCAAAAGGCAAAAATGCTTCACTGATTGGTGTTAATGCAGTTGCTGAAACAGTGGTGCACTTTAATTTGAGAGCGAAGGAAGACAATACATATCCTTCAACTGGAACAAATCTCCAACAGTGAGCGAAAGGCAGAAGAGAAAGACTGTCGCCGAATCATGGTTGCTGAGCAGAAGTGTTCAGCATCAGCCAGGCTTTTGCAACAAGCAAAGTGGCAGCAAATACAGAAATGTGATAAAGATTAGCCACCTGGTGCCTTCAAAGGCATTTTATTTGCTAAGTACAGCATTTTTATTTGCGTAGCGCTCCTTGAACATACAGAGTACTGTTTTTTGCTATTTTTTCTATTTCAGTTTGTTTACAACCTTCCATTATTCTGACAAATGCTTCCCAGCTTTGGTAACTCGATCTTGATCATTTTTGTCTCGCTAATAAATGGATGTTTAGTCAGTGCAACAAAATTCTATATCTTACTTTAGTAAACTATAAATTTTCAGGAACAATAAAATAAGAAAAATACTTTTTCTCACTAATTGAATGGTGAACTTTGAAGCTTAATTTATAACTTTTTTTGTAGAAAAGCTAGAACCTTAAAGTTCTTGTGCCCTTAACATCTGTATAATGCAATTACAAATCATTCAGCATGATTTGTATAGCAAGTTTATTAAAAGGATGATCAAATTTAATTAATTATTAATCTCAATACCGGTGGCAAGGGGGTGCATAAGAACTGGGCTCATATTTGATATGTGCACATGAATATACATATACACTCGAACCTCATTATAACAAAGTTGAAGTGAGACACCAAATTACTTTGTTATATCCATTATTTCATTATAACCAATATCACCCTTAACTGCAATGTTTGCCATTTGGGTACAAAGATAATAACGTGCAAATTAGACAGCACTGTGGTCCACAGTAATGTTATATGGAGCCATGCTTGTGATGAGATTTTGTAAAAGCAGTAAAAGAAATCTACTCATCAGTACCGTGTGCATCAGCAGCCGATGTGACAGGCCACATTTTCTCGCAACGCAATTGTCTTTTGCTTCCATTTAACGTGCGGCTCACAGACGTTACCACGAAACTGGAGAAACAGCGACACTATCAAACAATCAACAACAAAAATATGCTTGTCGTCTTCACCGCTACGATGCACACGACACGCTGGCTTGGCTTAGCCGGCTTGCGGTTCCCAAGGTCGCTATGTCATCGAGTGCACTTTCAGATGCCACCCAGGCGTCAGCGTTTGGTAGCGTTCGCGGACGGCCGTAACTAAAGAAATATATCTAGGGACTTAAGATGTAATGAGAGAAATGATGCAGTAATCATTTCCCACCACCGCATGCAACAGCACACCATCGTATTTGTCGTTCATATATCTACTACCGGCCGCCTGACTGCGCAGTTAGCATGACCTCTGAAATCGGCACCATGCGATCTCGGAGGCCATGCTTTGACATCTACAGCTACTACCAAAAAAAAAAGAAAGAGAGAAAAGAAAGAAAAAAAAGTGGGGATGACAAGTGAAGATTGCAATATACTGAAAGGAAGGCAGTAGCATATGTTGGTGTGCGCTGCTGCTTGCACGCAGCTGAGCGCTGCAGTTTCATTGGGTTGCAGGATTCTTGAATCGGTGCACTCAACGCCGCGGGAAGCGATTTTGTTCGCGCAAACGCGCAGATTTTCAGTTTAGGAGATGACTTTAGTTCTTTATATCCACTGAAAGACCTACTTTATGTCGTTAAAACAAGGTTTCAAATCCATGTATGTTTAAGGGGATTTCAAGGAGAATTTTATTTACTTCATTATATCCTGTTACATTATAACAAGATCCGAGTGTACATCACAAATGATGTTTTTATCATCCTCACTGAAATATAAAAAAATCTTTTATGTGTAGGTACCTCTTCCCCCTAAGCAACATAGGAAAAGTATAAAAGGACAGAAAGCTGAGAGAGCTGGAAATGGTTCATAATGCAAAGAAAAGGTGTGCAAGACATGGACACAAGGTAAGAGTAGGAGTGGACAAAACGAACAAACGGCATTCATTTTGTCCACTCCTTTTCTTCACATAGGAAAAGTGTGGCATGCAACCACTGCACTAAACATCAGCAGTACATAATTAATAATGCCTCTTTATTTGATGACATGCTAAACAGGAAGGACAAATGAAAGGAGACAGGACAAGCGCTACTAGCAACTGGTTTATTGCACCGGCTTGTGATAAATATATTGCGCAGATGACGCGAACACATATCTTAAAAAGCCACTAATCAGTCTATGGGCATGCCACATCAAAAAGCCTTATCTCACTCATGTACAGAGAGATGGATGTGTTTCTGACACAATCATTTCTTTTTTTCTTTATGTGGTATGCCTCCCAGAGTTCACAGGCTATTTTGTTCTGGCTTCTACCTAGAATCTTGGTCTGGTGGAACATCGGCTCACACATGCATCCTCTGCAGTGGGAGGAAAGATGGGCACCATCAAGTTTCTTTAAATTTTTCGCATGCTCCCCTATCCGGTCATTAGGGTAGAGGAGCATGCATTGCTAGTGGCACTAGTCCTGTCTCCTTTCATGTGTCCATCCTTTTTAATGCTAAAATCATGTCGTCAAGTATTCACCAACTTGTCCAGCAACAAGTTCTTCTCATGCTCTGCCTTTGTTAGCCTTCTAATGATGGTATTTACAAAACTAATTGCAGGAAGGAATAACACGTAATTAGTCATTCGAGAGCACCATGTCACATGAGTACAAATTGAAACGCAACTATTCTACTCAATGTTTAGCACAAAACATAGGCAAGTCTCTCAGCTTATATCAGCGGTGCCGCCATCAAACACACACAAGGTCAATACTACATAGATGCTTGAAGCAACTTCTCACCATGCTCAAGGCCACCAATGTAGAGGTCAACAGGCATCAATTCACGTGACACAGCTGGATCAACAATGTTCTGCTGATTCTTTGGGTCAAGAAAGCGTAGGTAATACCAGGAACTGTCAACAAATGTGTCCATGGTGTCCGTTTCACGTCTTGCTTGTCCATGACACCTGCATTATAGGTATCCGATCTAGCTGACTTAATTGGTTAGGGTTACAAAAATGGCACTCACGACATACAGAGAAAAATTATGCAGAGTACAATACCTAATCATTTCAGAACATTTATGAAAACAATTTCATTCTGCTTATGAAACAACATAAAGGCAGCAATAGAATTGATATTTGGGCGAGCTGGTTAGTATTCATGGATAATTTGTGAAAGCTCATTTGTCCCCTTTGCTGTGTTTGTGTTATTGTGCATGCTTAAAATCTGCCACATTCAGATGGCCTCACGTGCAATGCCATCCACAGTTAACTACACTTCATGTTTTATTTGAAGCCTGCAGATTAGTCTTTCCTCACATGATATAGGTGTTGATTGTGTCATAACTGGCACATATAAAGTGTAAAGATGTATGAATAATAGAAAACTTCACATACTGAATCGAATAGTGTCCAATTCAATTTATTCTTTGAGTCAAATAGTCACTATTCGTAAACCTGAATGTCTTGCAATGTTTACAAATATTTCAAAAGGTCAACTTCATCAAAATAAACAAAAAATTGGCGTAAGAGTATGATACATTTAATCCACAATGGCATATTCCAGGCATAGAATGTGTAGGCTTATGCAGTGCAGCAGGCTACATCACCTAGGGGGAGCATTACATTACCACTTATGCCATTATTATTCGTGCTTTCTGAACAGTTCAGTGGACACAAATGTTCTGCTCATTTTCTCCACATGCAGTATTTGTCCTTTTAATGCTAAACTTATGAATACAAGGACGTGAACATTGATTCATATTACTACTTGCTGTCAGTAATTAGGCATGCCATCTATTATGCCACAATGTTTTTACCATGTACCAAAATATCCCTTACTTATATGATGAAATGTCATATAGTAATTCATGTAAGATTTTTTTTTTTAATGTGCATGGCCAACTGTGATGATTTTTTTTTTCCTTTTGTAATAACTTGAGTTTTTTTTTTTTCTTTATAGTGGGCTTTTGCTGGTAGGGCAATTTAAAGGGCTTTTAAGGAATTTTTAAGGAACATTATGTTCACAGCATCCATAATTTTTTTTTATAATACTTGTGCCAGGGAATTGACATTACGGTGAGCATTGTCAAACACTGAAAAGTAATTAGAGTTCTGTGAATAGTATATTCCATCTGCCTAAACTACCCAAATTTCAAGTACATTTGTAGTATTCAGGCAAGTAAAGTACTCCTTATTAGGAGTGTGAAATGTCATATAGTAATTCATGTACGATATTTTTTTTAATGTGCATGGCCAACTGTGATGATTTTTTTTTTCCTTTTGTAATAACTTGAGTTTTTTTTTTTCTTTATAGTGGGCTTTTGTGGTAGGGCAATTTAAAGGGCTTTTAAGGAATTTTTAAGGAACATTATGTTCACAGCATCCATAATTTTTTTTTATAATACTTGTGCCAGGGAATTGACATTACGGTGAGCATTGTCAAACACTGAAAAGTAATTAGAGTTCTGTGAATAGTATATTCCATCTGCCTAAACTACCCAAATTTCAAGTACATTTGTAGTATTCAGGCAAGTAAAGTACTCCTTATTAGGAGTGTGAAATGTCATATAGTAATTCATGTACGATATTTTTTTTAATGTGCATGGCCAACTGTGATGATTTTTTTTTCCTTTTGTAATAGCTTGAGGTTTTTTTAGATCAAATTGAATATAAATCTGATAGTGGCAAATGCAAATCAAATAGAAGATTGAATACTTTTTGAATAATTCTAGAATATTGTATAACATTTCTTACAATTAGTACTTGAAGGTGCAATGTGCAAGATCATGAATACTTCTAATGCTTCAGAGAAGCCATAGCTGTTTTCATTGTATACAAGACCTGGGGCATGAAGTGCTGAGCCAGTCATGGGCACCACACAATGGTGAAACACCTTCCTTGGTTACCTTGTCCAGAGGAGGTAGCTCAACTGGAAGTTGCTCATAAGGCACAGGAACAACCTGCAAAATTGTTGCCATCCCAGAAACATTCCTTTAGACCCAATCCAGCTGTCAATTTTCTATGTAGTCACATTACTTCAGACGTGGTACCTTAAAGACACTGGGTATATTTTTAGTAGCTTCCATCTTGATTTTTTCTAACATATTATTACTGCTTCTAAAACACTAGTATTGGTGTTAGTTGCTCTTCAATTTTGCTCAACATCTTGTGCACTTCCTTATTTTCATTCTTGGAGCTCACACATGAACAGTAGTGCCATATGAAACATTGGGAACTTCCATCTGTAATGCAACCAGTGGAAATGGAAGGATTGTGTCATGATTTGACTGAGCATTACATTTTTTTAGAAAAATTCTCAACACAGCTCAATATGGCAATGGTCACAAACCAATCAAAATGCAGTTGTAAGTTTATTTACACTAGTGAATAAATTTCTCTATCTGCTGGATGTTTCAGCAGTAGATTGATTCAGGGCCTCTCACCAGGTCTGGTCATTTTGAGCTGACAAATGCATTGCATACATTGCACGCTCATGATTGTGCTTGTCAAGAATTGCATCGCTACGTGCCATGGGTGCACTCAAATTTCAAACTGAATGCTGGTTCCTCTCTTCTCACAAGCATCATGTGGCAGGAGGAGAGGATGATGCTCCACATTGTCACTGCCCTACATGCCACCACAAAATACCTCCTGTGTCACTAGAAAACCGTGACACATGGCACTCGTCGAGAGTGTGCATCAGCAGCCTGAACCATGAAGAACCCAATCAAGAGGTGGCGCACGCTCTGGCGGCTCCCGCCCCGTAGGGGACTGTCAGCTTCAGGCACAATAGTGTGCACTTTGCCTTTTTTTTCTTTTTGTCTTTTTGTTGCTTCACTCCGAGGCACTGGTATGTGCCGATGATGCAGTACTGGCAGTGACTGTCGCCTCCTGAAATCATGGTTTTGTGCTGCTTGAAACATTCTTATCTCTGCCAATAATTGACCAAGGTAGAACACTTCCTACTGGGCACTTAGAGGGTCCCTGAAACGTTTTTTTGACATTGCGTCACTGATTAGGCAACACAATTGTGAAATAATTCACACCATAAATAAAGCGAAGCACCATGCACTAAGGCAGCTATAGGCTTATTTCTGTCGCCTTCCTCCTTACCACTGCTGTTCCTCCTCAACTCGATCTGCTACGGAGTGCGTGCTAGCGACGACAGCGCCTCCCGCGTCAGCCGCTCTGCCGAGCCTTCCGTAGCGACATAGCGCCCCGATATCCTCACTGAGGTCGCCCGCCTCGGCAGTGCTAGCCTCTGTAATAGAACGCCGGCGACTCGTGTGTACACCGCCAGATGCCGCGACAATACCGTTGGCTGAAACGAAGGAGCACGTTGTAGAAGCACGTTGTTCGCAGCTAGGTTTTGAAAGTGTGACTGGTTCGGGGCCAATCAGCGACCTCCTATTCGTAGTTCGATTGGCGGGGGCGTTTGAAAACGCATTTTGGCGAGCCGCTGCGACCTTTTGCGATACGAGTGTTCAAAACCTTATTATAAATTACTTTACGCACAGCGTTGAAATCTGCCCTGTAATGGTCCTAATGACCCGCTCTACCGGATCACCATGTTTGCACAAAATCGTCAAAACATTTCAGGGTCCCTTTAAGAACCTCCAGCGTACTGTAACCAAAATTTGCCATGTGGCGAATTTCAGTTATACACTGCCATGCATCATTTCTGTTATACACTGCCATATTTGCCATGTGGCCATGTGGCTTGGTGAGGGGCCCTTTAAAAGAAGTGTAGTAGAAATAAAATGGGGGCATTAAAATGCGGGCATTAAATGGGACGTTATAGGGCTCAGTGAGGTTAGGAGGACGGGTGAAGCCTTTACACTGCTCAAAAATGGGCACATCCTATGTTATCGTGGCCTAGAAGACAAAATAGAACTAGGAGTGGGATTTCTGGTCAACAAAACCATTGCTGGCAACATAGTAGAATACTATAGCATTAACGAGAGGGTAGCAGGTCTTGTAATTAAGCTTAATAAGAGGTACAAATTGAAGGTGGTACAGGGCTATGCACCTACATCCAGCCATGACGACCAGCTAGTTGAACGCTTCTATGAAGATGTGGAATCGGCAATGGCTAAAGTAAAGACGCAGTACACTATTGTGATGGGAGACTTCAATGCTAAGGTAGGGAAGAGGCAGGCTGGAGACAAGGCAGTCGGGAACTATGGCGTGGGTTGTAGGAATGACAGAGGGGACTTATTAGTAGAGTTCGCCGGGCGGAATAATCTGCGTATAATGAACACGTTCTTCCGTAAACGGGAGAATCGGAAGTGGATGTGGAAAAGCCCGAATGGCGAGCATAAAAATGAAATAGACTTCATACTATGCGAGAACCCTGGCGTCGTGCAGGATGTGGAAGTGCTGGGCAGAGTTAGGTGCAGTGACCACAGGATGGTGAGATCTCGAATTGGGCTAGACTTGAGGAGGGACCGCAATAAGCTAGTACGAAAGACGCCGATCAATGAGCTAACTGTAAGACAGAAAGTCGAAGAATTCCAGATAGCGATGCAGAACAGATATTCAGCTCTAACAGACCAAGCAGACAATTGCATTCAGGAAGTCAGCGATAATCTCACGCGGATTGTCACGGAATGTGCAATAGAAGTAGGAGGTAAGATCGGTAGAGAGATTATTAGCAAACTTTCCCAGGAGACGAAAGACTTGATTAGAAAGCGGAAAGGCATGACAGTATCAAATGCAATTGACAGAATAGAACTAGCGGAGCTTTCGAAGCTAATCAATAAGCGTAAGACAGCCGACATATGAAAGTATAATATGGAGCGGATTGAGCATGCTCTAAAGAACGGAAGGAGCCGGAAAGCGGCGAATAAACGTCTAGGCATAGGTAGAGATCAGATGTATGCATTACGAGACAGGCAAGGCAATGTGATCACAAATAGGGATAAGATAGTCATAATAGCCGAGGAGTTTTACAGAGATCTCTACAGTAGTCGTGATAACCAGAATAGTGAACGGGGAAGCAGTTTAGAAGAGGCTGACATTCCACCAGTACTGACAGAGGAAGTAATGAAAGCTTTGAAAGAGATGCAAGTGGGAAAGGCACCCGGTGAGGATCAGATAACAGCAGAACTGTTAAAGGATGGTGGGTAGATTATACTGGAAAAACTGGCAAGCCTGTATACGCAATGCCTAATGACTGCGAGCATACCGGAATCTTGGAAGAATGCTAACATCATCCTAATCCATAAGAAAGGCGACACAAAGGACTTGAAAAATTACAGGCCGATTAGCTTACTGTCAGTTGTTTACAAGGTATTTACCAAGGTAATCACTAACAGAATTAGTTCCACCTTAGATTTCAGTCAACCTAAGGAACAAGCAGGGTTTCGTAAAGGCTACTCAACAGTAGACCATATTCACACTATCAATCAGGTGATATAGAAATGCGCGGAGTATAATAAACCCCTATATATAGCCTTCATAGATTACGAGAAGGCATTTGACTCGGTCGATACCTCAGCAGTCATGCAGGCATTGCGGAATCAGGGCGTAGAAAAGCACTACATAAGACTACTGGAAGACATCTACAACGGCTCCACAGCCACCATAGTCCTCCATAAGGAGAGCAGCAAGATACCTATAAGGAAGGGCGTAAGACAAGGTGACACAATCTCTCCAATGTTATTCACAGCATGTTTACAAGAAGTATTTAGAACGCTGGATTGGGAACAGGTGGGTGTAAGGGTTAATGGGGAATACCTCAGTAACCTCCGATTTGCTGATGACATTGCCTTGCTAAGTAACTCGGGAGATGAATTACAAAGCATGATTACTGGCCTTAACAGGCAAAGTATAACAGTGGGCCTGAAAATTAATATGCAGAAAACTAATATGCAGAAATATGCAGAAATTAATATGCAGAAAGCTCGCGACACTATACACTCAATGCCTCAAAACTTCAAATGTACCTGAAAGCTGGAAAAACGCAAATATTCTATTATTACATAAGAAGGGAGATATTAAAGACTTGAGGAACTACAGGCCGATCAGTCTACTCTCAGCACTTTACAAAATATTCACAAAGGTTATATCAAACAGAATAAGGGCCACACTTGAATTTAATCAACCCAGAGAGCAAGCAGGGTTCAGAAAAGGATACTCTACCATGGACCACCTGCATGCGGTCAATCAAGTAATCGAGAAATCCGCTGAATACAACAAACCCCTCTATATGGCTTTCATAGATTACGAAAAGGCTTTCGACTCGGTAGAGATACCAGCAGTTCTGGAGGCACTACGTCGTCAAGGAATATGTGATAGCTACATAAACACAATAGCCAACATCTATAAAGATTCTACAGCCACCCTGCTCCTCCATAAGAAAAGCAGAAAAATCCCAATACAGAAAGGTGTCAGACAGGGAGATACAATTTCTCCCATGCTATTTACTGCATGTTTGGAAGAAATCTTCAAAAGGTTAGACTGGGAAGAGACAGGGCTCAGGATTAACGGCGAATATCTGAGTAACCTGCGATTTTCAGATGACATAGTACTCTTTAGCAATGATGGCGACGAATTGCAAAAGATGATTGAAGACTTAAGCCGAGAAAGCGCTAAGGTAGGATTAAGGATGAACATGCAGAAAACAAAGATAATGCTAAGTGGCACGGCGAAAAAACGTCTATTCAAGGTCGAAACCCATACATTAGAAGTCGTAGAAGAATATCTGTACCTAGGACAGCTACTTACTGGAGAACCCACCCATATAAAAGAAATCCACCGTAGAATAAACATGGGATGGCGCGCATATGGGAGACATTCACAACTCATGAACGGAAACCTACCACTATCACTCAAGCGGAAACTATATAACTACTGCATCCTGCCAGTACTGACTTACGGATCAGAAACCTGGAGAATTACAAAGAAGCTAGAGAGGAAGTTAAGAACCGCGCAGTGGGCGATGGAACGGAAAATGATAGGCGTTACACTAAGGGATAGGAAGACAGCCGAGTGGGTCAGAGAACAAACGGGGATCGCCGACATAATGAACGATATTAAGAAGAAAAAATGGACATGGGCAGGCCACGTGATGAGAAGGCTAGATAACCGATGGACAGTTAGAACGACGGAATGGATACCAAGAGAGGGTAAGCGCAGCCGTGGGCGGCAGAGAGTAAGATGGTGGGACGAAATCAAGAAATTCGCAGGCATCAAATGGAATCAGCTCGCACAGGACAGGCAAGGATGGCGAGGATTGGGAGAGGCCTTCGTCCTGCAGTGGACATAAAATTGGCTGATAATGATGATGATGATGATGATGATGAAAGTAATGTTCAATAGCCTTGGGCGAGTACAGCGATTTCAGACAGCTGGCGAGGCACTGGAAGTAGTAAGTGAATATATGTCTACTTAGGCCAGCTAGTGACCCCTGATCCGAATCATGAGGCTGAGGTAATTAGGAGGATTAGAATGGGGTGGAGTGCATTCGGCAAGCATTCTCAGATAATGAATGGTAGCTTACCACTATCTCTGAAGAGGAAAGTGTATAACAGCTGCATCTTACCAGTACTCACCTACGGGCAGAAACTTGGAGGCTAAGAGGGTTCAGCTTAAATTGAGGACGACGCAGCGAGCTATGGAACGGAAAATGGTAGGTGTAACCTTAAGGGACAAGAAGAGAGCAGTGTGGGTTAGGGAACAAACGCGTGTTAGGGACATACTAATAGAAATTAAGAAGAATGGGCCTGGGCGGGCCATGTAATGCGAAGACAAGACAACCGTTGGTCATTAAGGGTAACAGAGTGGATTCCTAGAGAAGGCAAGCGTAGCAGGGGGCAGCAGAAAGTTAGGTGGGCAGATGAGATCAGGAAGTTTGCGGGGATAAATTGGGCCCAGTTAGCACAGGACAGGGATAATTCGAGATCCATGGGAGAGGCCTTTGCCCTGCAGTGGGCGTAGACAGGCTGATGATGATGATGATGAGTAGAAATAAATATTACTTGTATCAGGTAAAGATTCACAAATTATTCATGTTAGCAGATACTGGATATGGTAGAATCTCGTTCCAAGAGACCCTTGGTTACAAGAGAGATCTGAAAATGGTTTGGCTGGTTTTCCTATGTTTGTCACATTGACAACAATTCATAGAAGAGACCTGTTTACAAGAGACACCTCTGTTACTAAGGGCAACTTTTCTAAACCCCTAGAGTAAATTCTTTGCCATTTAGAAGAGACGCAACCTGGACAGGTTCATTTCGTGAGCCTCCTGTGCTCTGAAGAGCTTACAGATCATGCAATCTTCTCACCATTAAATTGTGCATGTCCCCTTAAGATGAACTAGAAAAAGAGGGAGGATAACAAGGAGATTGCAGGGTAGAAAATGCCAGCAGTTGAAGCTGACAAACATCTAAGAATGCTTCAAAGGTAGTGTGGGCAAGAGGGAGGCTTACAAAATGAAGTGCTTTACGACCAGAAGTTTGAAAAGACACTAATACAATCTGCAGTACTAAAAAACAAACTACTTCAATAAGCCACCCTGAGAAATTTTGCTGTAGATGTCTTTAAAGAAACTTCGGTGATGATGCATAACAAAGTAATATAGTGCAGTTCCTCACTGTTTTATGAATTCACAAGAGACCTTGGTTACAAGAGACATGTTTCCTGTTTTCTCGAGTGTCTCTTATAACAATGTTTTACTGTATCATATGACGATAGGTAATGAACTCTTCACCTGAAATTCTCGAAGTCTTAATTATGTTAGAATTTAAAACAGGACAAGTCAATGCCTAAGGGACATTTACTAATTGAGTATCTTAATCTTAGCACCACATTTATTTTCTTTAGATAAATGTGAAGTGAAATGGATCACATTAGCCACTCATCAATTTTCCAGAAAGCTAGGTAGCACGATAACTAATTTAATAAAAATGTTTTTCATGGAAGATGTTTAAGCCACATATCTTGATATTGCTATTTAACTAGATGTATCTGCCTTGAGAAATTAACTGCTTAAATTCTGCCATTTAATTATCATTAAGCCAACAGAATATGAGTGGATGATCACACAATTGCTATGCAGTCAACTGAAACCCATCTGTTTAGGTGGTGGAACTGATATGCTCAGTGACAGACAACTAGATGGGAGTAGCACTAGCCTTGTAATGCAAGGTCCAGGTTAGGCCAGTGATTGTGTAGGTGGTCCGTGAATGGATAATCCTACACTCACTCTTGGCTTCTGTGAAATACATGCAGCTCCTAAGGAGGCTCTGAAAATGCTTCACCTTTCCCATCCCATCTAATGGCATATCCACACTGAGGAATCTAGCATCTAGAATACTAAATAATCCAATTCAGCAGTGCAGAGGTCTGCTGAAACAGTTCTTTTTGACACAGTTGGCTTTAGAACAGTCTTTGTGGCCAATGCGACCGAATTCCCTCACCATGGACCAGCCATTGAGGTTTTGGCATAGGAACAAAGATACAAAAATATATATATATATCCATGCAAACTCAATGTGAATATAAATAATTATGCAGTACATCCGAGATATCCTGCGCTAGCTTGTAAGTTAGTACACATGTAGCAAAAAGTGCTAGCAGTGATGTAGCATGTTCCAGTGATGTAGTAGGCAAGCAGTGTGAACAATGCAGAATTTTAGCAGCAGAGGAATTTTGCTGCTGTACATACAGGATTTCCATGTAAATGTGCCCAAAAAGGCTTTTCAGCCATACCTAAGCAAAAAAATTTCGATATAATTTTAACTGCCTGATTTTATTAACTAGTTTAGATGTTCGGTGAAACACTGGAGCCCAGACTTAGTGAAAATGTCTCTCTGTAAAGAATATTATGCTAAGGTGGCAACATAAAGTATTGCAAGGAGAGTGCCAGATTTGTTCTAGAGTGCTCACCCCACAAGTTGTGCAGTGAATGATGGGTATGGGTGTACCCCAGTAGCGTTGCCTCGAGATGAGCCAATCCTTCAGGTGACTACTGCAAGGGTAGCCACCCCGGCCTTGTTGCTGCGCCTGCTGGCACACTTGCAACCGTGCAGCCTTGGCAGCCAGGCCCGTCAGCTGCCGTGGAACAAAGCCAGCATAAGATATTAAGCAATGTGAGGAGCTGAAGTGCATGACGTGCTGGCAGGGCAGAACATGCACGCTATGACACACAGGAATCAAGACCTCCATAAGTGCTCCAACAGTTACCGTGGTAAGTGGCCCACTGCTATAACATAGTTGGTATGCCATTATGCTGTAAAGAATGAGGGCGTGTGTTATATTACCAGCCACGGAAGCCATATTTCAATGGAGGAAAAATGCAAAACACATGGGTGCTTACATTCAGGTTCACCTTAAAAAACGCCAGCGGTCAACAATAATTTGGAGTCCCCCACCACTACCTTGTGCCACATAATCACATTATGGTTTTGGCATGTAAAGTGCAAGACTTTTTTAACAAGTTAATGTCACCAATAATGAAACAAATACATGGGTATTGGACAAAAGAGAACCTTTCATGTTCTTGGAGCATGTTGCAAGTGTAACAACATAATAATACATGCAATGTGTAGCTGTGTTCATGGAAGCTTTTAGAGTAATGTGGTTAACAGCAGTCTTGGGCAGTAACTAGTTACTAGTAACGCGTTAGCGTTACCTCCCCCCGGTAACTGGTTACTTTTTTCAGTAACTTATAACTGTAACTAGTTACTTTTAATTTAAAGGAACTTGTAACTGTAACACTGTTACTTTTTACACGGTAACTGTAAATACCGTTACAGTTACTTCCTTTAAAAAATATCCAGCAGCAACACTTCTTAAAAGCAGGGCTCGGAAGTATCGCGACACAAGGCTATCGCAATGTTTCTCTTAATTATTTATGACTATGTGTACCTCTGTATCAAGATAAATTTGCAAAATGTATTTGTATCTGACTAGTAGAATGCTTTTACGATGTATCGTTTGTATCGCGATGGACATCTTTTGGCCTTTCCTTTTTTTTTTTAGATGTGCCTGATGTGTTTCCAGATCGGAAAAGACTTTTTTCTACGGGGCAAGCAAAGCACCGCTTATCAGCGACAAAAAAGGTCGGGGAAAGGTTCTTCACCCGCCCCCATGCACAGAAACGTGCACGACACCACAGTATGGTCGGCCTAAGTGATGAAAGTCACTGTTGTTCAAAGGCCGGAGCAGCATCCTCAATTTTTTTGCGTGGCCAGCCATTTTTTTTTCATGACCACCCGCGCAGAAACTACCTACAAACACGCGCTTTTCAGTGACTTGCACACGTTCAGTTCTCAAAGCGGCGGTACTTCCAAAAAGCACTTCCCAAAAGTGCCGGCAGCAATGGCTCGAAGGGGCCTATCCTCTTTGTCGCGTCTCAGGTTGAGCTCCCATTTCATTTACGAGCATGCAGCAGTGCTTCGTGGCATCAGGTTGTCCCAACGCACTAAATGCGAAGCATTTCTTAGCAAACTTCGGCGACTTTGAGCATATCTATCGATCTAGCAGCCTACGACTTTGTGCTCTCCTGGGTTTCGTTAATGGGATGTATACGAAAATTGGTATGCAACAACATGACTGCATGACGAACATAAATTGCAGGTCATAACATGAAAATCGTGATGTGCATGTCACGATCGGTATGATTTACGTGCCATGGTCATGGTGCTCTCCTGGCCTTTTCGTTAATGGGATGTGTGCTAAAATTGGTATGGCACAAAATGACTGCATGACGAACATAAATGACACGTCATAACACAAAAATCATGACACGCATGTCACAAGTGGCATGATTGACGTGCCACGGTCTTGGTGCTCTTGCAGCCGTTTCGTTAACTTGATAAAAACCAAAATTGATATGGCGAGACAACAATGTATGAAGACCATGGGTGACACATTCTAAGAACATGAAAATCGTGACATGCATGTCATGAGCGGCATGACTTACATGCCACGCGTTTCGTTAATGGGTGTATACGAAAATTGATATGGCACAGCACGACTGCATGATGAACGTAAATGACGGGTTATAATATTAGCATCATGACAGGAGTGCCATGAGCAGCGTGGTTTGCATGCCACAGTCTTGGTGCTCTTGCGGCCGTTTCGTTAACTTCATATGTACCCAAAATCGGTATAACATGACAACAATGCAGATCTATTTTACGTTCCTGATGCATGCTTCGCATTTCCTTGATTCCCACTGCACGTGGGATATGCCGTTTATTTTTGTAAATAAATTCCCGACAATCAATAAAAATGTTGTTGCAGAAAATGAGGAGTACGCAACGATTGCTAGTGTTGGGCTTTTGAGTGAGCCCATTCAATTCCTTTTATCTGGCGCTTTTGATACGAACAACTTCAATCAACCGCACGCGTTAATACGTTTCCGTTGAAAGAACTACATAATTTCGTTTGCGGGGTAATAATCTTGTACAGTAACGGAAAAGTAACGACGTTACTTTTCAACAATAACTGTAACTGTAACAAGTTACTTTTGGAAGCTGAGTAACTGTAAGTGTAACATAGTTACTTTTCTGGCTTAGGTAACTGTAACTGTAACACTGTTACTTTTTACTGGTAACGTGCCCATGACTGGTTAGCAGTCCACTATGATATGGCCACAGTGGCAGGGAAATGCACACAGCGTAATGTGCATCATGAAAATTGTTAAACAGCAACACTTCCCGAAGCAGAGTATGCTGGCATGTACATATGTGGTGCTGTACACATCCCTCACCCCTCACGCAAAGGTGAAGAATTTGAACGTAAGTGCGACAAAATGTAGAGAGGTGCCAAATGCATGTGTACCAGAGCAGGTGCAGTTGTACAGTGAGGTTGTGTCAGCATGCTCAGCTGTTGCTCAAAGAGATCTCAAAATTTCCAATTTTAGAAACATTACTAGCCTTCAGAATGCTGAGGTCCGTGTCCATGTGCACTTTATATCAAAGTTTACTTTATGTGGCCCCTAGACAAAAGTTCACAAGTAGGTCTCTTCACAAGTAGTTCAAAAGGTTATACAGGCTGTACTAGAAGCAAACCTTGCTTAAAAGGTACTTCCAGTAATATTTTCATTGTGTCACAAAAGTAGTTGTATTGCATAAAAGCACAGTAATAATTTCAAACAAGCCGTACCACATCAGTGCAGCCATATGCCCATTTGTTCTACATCATGGTTGTGCATCTTTGTGCCTTCTCTCTTTGTGTGAGTGTGTGTGTCTTTCGATTTAATCCCCACGTAAAGCTCTTTTTTTTTTTTTTGCTTTCACAGGTACTATTTACTAGTTTGCACTCTCAAATACTCACCACCATAAAAGGGCCCAGCAATGGTCTAGAAGCATTATTAAACTAATAAATGAATAAAACAGAAACAGAATGAAACAGCCAGCAAAGCTATATCTTATGGTGTCAGTGCTGACATTAAAGCATGAAGAACCAGCATCAGCATAGGTATCTTAGGACACATTCAATTCAAATTGTTGCATGACTCTTCAAAAACAACTGAAACTTATCTCTTTTTTTTTTTTTCAAAGTCATACTACAGTTAAACATTTATGCCAGCAAATAAATTTGCTTACTTAGCTGTCTCTGACTTTGCCCCTGATGCTCTCCCTGATGCTGGCCCCTGATGAGCGAGCTAACCACAAACTCACACACACCTGCATGTACTAGTATGCGAGGCATACACAGACAGAAATGTTTGTGAAGCATACAATGTACCTCCAATAATAAACGTATAATGATATTACAGCCACTCAGATATCTGAATGCCTATAAATACATGAAATAGTAAATAATTGTATGTTAGCAGTAATTAGTGACCAATGTTTTAAATGATTAGTGATTTAAATGTAGAGTTGTTGGAGGCACCAAGGAGCATTTCAATTACACATTTCTATTGGAGCTAACTGTGCAGAATTTTTAAAGCCTCAAAAAGCCTTGAAAAATTCTAAATGTTGCTCTCACGAACTGAATGCAGTGGACGTTGCAGGCCCAAAAGAATAACAGCACAAAAGCTTGCTCATCTGTTGTGTTTGGCACACCAATAACTTGCTAAATAACATCCTAAATAAGACCCGTCTAACAGTAGTCAGCTTCATTGTTTACTAAAGTAAACCAGTCTGCCCCAATGAATCTTTGCATCACATTTGTTAACCTTTACATGTAAAACTTTAGCACACTTGTGTCATTTACTCACGTTGCCATACATTGTGGTACTTGGTGATGCTTACTTACCGTGCCTGAGTTGATAAGATGCGATGGGTCATTGTCATCAACGACCTTGATCACTTCAATATCATGCTGAATGGCAAATGCGAGATCTTCTTTGCACAGACTGGGAGTTCCTGCATTAATTTTTTCATATGAAACTCCAAAGTGTTTAAGCCCTTGGTAGCATGATGACTCATGGACCAACTGCTTACATAAATGTAACAAAAATACCAAGAAGTGAAGATGGAGTATACTGTAGATGATATAATGCGAAAATGATAAAATTTTATTTCCGCAAAAGTTAGCATTCGTATTATCCGAGTGGTGTTCCCATTTTTGGTATGGAAGAATAACAATAGCTAGCTGAACAATTCCTACAAGCAAGTTTTTAAATGCGAAGCATTTCTTAGCGAACTTCGGCGACTTTGAGCGTATCTATCTGTCTATCTAGCCGCCTACGATTTTGTGCTCTCCTGGCCGTTTGGCTAATGGGATGTTTATGAAAATTGGTGTGCCACAACATGACTGCATGATGAACATAAATGACAGGTCATAACATGAAAATCGTGACATGCACGTCAAGAGCGGCATGATTCACATGCCATGGTCTTGCTGCTCTTCTGGCCGTTTCGCTAATGGGATGTATGTGAAAATTGGTATGGCACAACACGAGTGCCTGACGAACATAAATGGCAGGTCATTACATGAAAATCATGACATGCATGTCATGAGCAGCATGATTTACATGTCACGGTCTTGATGCTCTCCTGGGCGTTTCGTTAATGGGATGTATACGAAAATTGGTATGCCACAACATGACTGCATGTGACAGATCACAACGTCAAAAGCATGGCATGTATGTCATGAGCAGCATGATTTACATGCCACGGTCTTGGTGCTCTCCTGGTCGTTTCGTTAATGGGATGTATACGAAAATTAGGTAGCGACCATATGACTGCATGGCGAACATAAATGACAGGTCATAACATGAAAATCGCGGCATACATGTCATGAGCGACATGATTCACATGTCACTGTCTTGCTGCTCTTCTGGCCGTTTCGCTAACGGGATGTATGCGAAAATTGGTATGGCACAACACGAGTGCCTGACGAACATAAATGGCAGGTCATTACATGAATATCATGACATGCATGTCATGAGCGGCATGATTTACATGCCATGGTCTTGGTGCTCTCCTGACCGTTTCGTTAATGGGATGTATACGAAAAATTGGTATGCGACCATATGACTGCATGGCAAACATAAATGACAGGTCATAACATGAAAATCGTGGCATGCATGTCATGAGCGACATGATTTACATGCCAGCGCGTTTCGTTAATGGGACGTATACGAAAATTGGCATGCCACAACATGACTGCATGATAACATAAATGACAGGTCATAACATGAAAATCATGACACACATGTCATGAGCGGCATGATTTACATGCCATGGTCTTGATGCTCTCCTGGCCGTTTCGCTAATGGGATGTATGCAAAAATTGGTATGGGACAACACGAGTGCCTGACGAACATAAATGGCAGGTCATTACATGAAAATCATGACATGCATGTCATAAGCCACATGATTTACATGCCACGGTCTTGGTGCTCTCCTGGCCGTTTCGTTAATGGGATGTATACGAAAATTGGTATGCGACCATATGACTGCATGGCGAACATAAATGACAGGTCATAACACGAAAATCGTGACATGCATATCCTGAGCGGCATGATTCACATGCCATGGTCTTGCTGCTCTTCTGGCCGTTTCGCTAATGGGATGTATGCAAAAATTGGTATGGCACAACACGAGTGCCTGACGAATATAAATGGCAGGTCATTACATGAAAATCATTACATGCATGTCATGAGCGGCATGATTTACATGCCATGGTCTTGGCGCTCTCCTGGCCGTTTCGTTAATGGGGGTATGTGACCATATAACTGCATGGCGAACATAAATGACAGGTCATAACATGAAAATCGCGGCATGCATGTCATGAGCGACATGATTCACATGTCACTGTCTTGCTGCTCTTCTGGCCGTTTCGCTAACGGGATGTATGCGAAAATTGGTATGGCACAACACGAGTGCCTGACGAACATAAATGGCAGGTCATTACATGAAAATCATGACATGCATGTCATGAGCATCATGATTTACATGCCACGGTCTTGGTGCTCTCCTGGCCGTTTCGTTAATGGGATGTATACGAAAATTGGTATGCGACCATATGACTGCATGGCGAACATAAATGACAGGTCATAACATGAAAATCGTGGCATGCATGTCATGAGCGACATGATTTACATGCCACGCGTTTCATTAATGGGACGTATACGAAAATTGGTATGCCACAACATGACTGCATGGCGAACATAAATGAAAGGTCATAACATGAAAATCATGACATGCATGTCATGAGCGACATGATTTACATGCCACGCGTTTCGTTAACGGGATGTATATGAAAATTGGCATGCCACAACATGACTGCATGACGAACATAAATGACAGGTCATAACATGAAAATCATTGCATGCATGTCATGAGCGGCATGATTTACATGCCATGGTCTTGGTGCTCTCCTGGCCGTTTCGTTAATGGGATGTATACGAAAATTGGTATGCCACAACATGACTGCATGAAGAACATAAATGACAGGTCATAACGTTAGAATCATGACATGCGTGTATGAGCGGCATGGTGTACATGCCACAGTCATGGTGCTCTTGCGGCCGTTTCGTTAACTTCATATGTACCAAACACGGTATAGCGAGACAACAATGCAAATCCATTTTACGTTCCTGATGCGTGCTTCGCATTTCCTTGATTCCCACTGCACGTGGGATCTGCCAATTTTTTTTTCTTGAGATGTACTGTAAAGCTTTATAAAAAGTGACACAATTTACAAAACAAAAAGAGAGGGAGAAAGAAAAAGAAGTAGGAGGAGAATTTGTACAAACAAATTATATAGAAGGCATTATGCATAGCTTTCCTGCACAACATTAAAATTAGAAGTCTGCAATCTAAACTTGATGCTAAAAAGCCAGTGACAAGGCTTTAGTTATCAACAAAACATATGTCCTTTGGCCTATGTAACACTCCAGCTACATTTGAGTGCATGATTGATACTGTACTCTGTGGCTTAAAATGAAAGAGCTGCCTTTGTTATATGGATAATATCGTCATTTTTTCATCCAGCTTTAGTAAGTATCTCAAATGATTAGGTGAAGTTCTCCAGTGCCTTTCAAATGCTGGCCTTCAAATTACTACTAAAAAGTGCGCATTCACCAGCAAAAGTATCAAAGTCCTGGGTCACGTCGTTTTAGAACACAGCATTCAGCCAGACCCCGAGAAGATTGCTCCTGTACTTCAGTTCCCTCGACCATCAAACCAAAAGCAGTTGTGCAGCTTTCTTAGCCTAGCATCCTAATTTCATCATTTTATCTGCAAATTTTCTAGCTCCTCTAAATCAGCTATTAGTCAGCGGCGTCTCTTTCGCGTGGGCCGGCAACTGTGAGTAAACATTTCAAATCCTTATAGAACACCTCACTTTCGGACCAGTGCTCTACCACTTTGATGACAAGGTGCCCACTACTCTCCACTCGAACTCAAGTGCACAAGGATTAGAGCAGTGCATCTGCAACATGATGTTGCTTCAAAGGAGCAGGTTGTCACATATGCTAGCTGAACCCTTTCCCCAGCTGATGAACTACCTACAACATCACAAAACAGGAATGCTTGGCTATTGTTTGGTCGATTAAAAGTTTTCTCCCATATCTCTATGGTCATAGATTCACCATTATCACCAACCATCATGCTGTGTGTTGGTTGTCATCAATAAAAAAACATGTCAAGACACCTCGGATGCTGGATACTGTGTTTCCAGGAATATAACTTCACCATAACGTACAAGTCTAGCTAATTTCATCATGATGCCGATACGCTGTCTCACTGCCTGCTTCCACTCCCTGAAAAATACGCACTCTATGTCTACATTGCGTGGTACCAACCCTATGTCTGCCAAACACCAGCTCTCGATTACTTCACTGGATCCAGTTCAACTTTCTTCGCCCTCCAATTTGTGTTCACTTCAGTAGGGTAGATTCGTATTGTCGACCCCTCATCGATCATCTTCACTGAACCACCCAACAGCTGCTTGCAATGCCAGCTTCAACAGTTTTGCATTCAAGCTGGAGTGCTTCACCGTTATATCATTCAATGGGTAACAAATGGGTCCCAGTCCTACCTTGCTGCCTCTGTCTTCAAGTTTTAGAGTCGTTTCACGATGATGTTGTCACTGGCCAATTAGGCTTCCACAAGACCTACGACTGCATCAAGGCTTACTGCTTCTGGCCTGGCTTATCTGCAACAGTAGCCAAATATGTTGGCTCATGCGTGTTGTGTCAGTTCTGTGAGCACTCCACATCCCAGGCTGCCCATTTCCTTCAGCCTCTTCCCTGTCCAACGGCACCAATCAAATTCATCAGGACTGACTTATACGGTCCCCTGCTGCTGACGCCCTCCACTCACAGTTGGACCGTCGTTTTGGTTGACCACTTAACCAGACACACTGAGACTGCACCTTTTCGATCTAGTACAGCTGCTGAAATCGCAGACTTTTTCCTGCAATCGAACGTCTTGCACCACGGAGCGCCTCACGTTCTTTCTGCATGATCATGGCAAGGCCTTCATTTCTCTTGTCCTTCAGGAACTACTGCAGGTGAGCAATACGAGGTAAAAGGCCACCTCTACATATCACCCACATACGAATGGTCTCACTGAGTGCTTTCATTGAACGCTCGCTACATGATTTCCACGTACTTGGACCCAGATCACAGCAACTGGGATAATATCTTGCCTTTCGTTACTTTCACCTATAATACTGCAATACAACAGACCACTGGCTACAGACCTTCCTTCCTTGTGTATGGATGTACTGTCTCCTCTGTTTTTTATACAGAATTCCTTTTTGCTCCTGCATTGCCCAATGTATCCCTGCCCGAACAGCGTGCAGCTCGAGTTGCCATTGACTGCGAAATTGTTTGTTGAAACATGGAAGCTACTCAGGAAGAACGGAAATGTTGCTGCGACAGTAAATGCCATGATATCACCTTCCATCCTGGAGATCAAGTCTTACTACGGACCCCTGTTCGAACCTATAGACCATGAGAGAAATTTCTTCACCAGTATATTGGTCCGTACATCATTCTTCAACAAACTTCCCCAGTGAACTATCTTGTCACCTTGCTCCACTCAGTCACAGACCACCATCACGTCTCTCACGTGAAGCATTTTATTTGACATTCAGCCGATCTGTAAAATGCAGCCATGTTGGCCACTTTTAGGACGGGGGAAATTAGTGTAAGCACTTTTAACGCATGTCATCGTTCTCATTTGCACATAGCCATCATCATCCCTGCCCTTCTTCTTCTTGGTGATTGAGTCTGGTCAGTGCCTGCGGAATAAATGGGTCTGCTGGCGTTGTCTGGTCCGGTTGTCTTTGGTGTTTCAATATTGTTTCTTCTTGTCTTTCAATAAGGCTAGGAAAATAATGCTACATTACATGCAAAATGCAATTCAGTTCGACTAAGACCATTCAAAGCAAGCTTTACTAATCAAGCTTTCTAAGAGATGAATGAAAGAAAAGTTTACTGCTGCTACTATGACCCTGACCAGACAGTTAAAATTTGTTGAAATGTATAATGGGGCTCTTCAGCATTAGCTTAAGAGAATATTGGCAGAACACTCCTGCAAAGTCAGCAAATGCTGACTCTGCAGCTAATGATATGCACAAGGCCTGGATGGGAATATTGGGTAAATATGATAAAATTTATGTCCTTCCTGTATATATTTCCAAACTAACCATACTGCCACTAACGACACCAACATGGTAATCACATACTGTGGGCTGTGGCTCCTGCCAGCAGTCAACACTGACAAAATTTTCAAGGCGCTATCCAAAACCAGTAAAAAAAAAATCAGCATATTCAGCACCACCTCAATGGCATCAGTGTTTGTACTAATTGAAATAAGCTCCTCCGTGATATTGTTGTCCATTTTTCACCCTTTTTCTTCTGACCAAACAATGTGTACAAAGGTATACAATTTCTGTCATTTATGATGCACAAAGGCTCCCTTACAGTTAGGGTAACCAAACAGTAGCAGCATTCATGGTCAGATGATTGAAATATACACAGCTAACCGGCGGATTGTTCTATAATATCTCATTAGTTATATGGGACCTATGGGAGGTGATTCTATGGAGTGAAACATCTGCTTTATATTTCAAGATATGCAAGTTTCAGATAGTGAGGAGATAGTGGATGCCTGTGCCTACCATTTAATTTACCCACTGTCATAGCCTAGCAGGTGAATGGCCAAGCTGCTAAGCTTGAGGATGCTGATATGATTCCCAGCTGCACCAGCTGCTTTTCAATTGGGGCAAAAAGAAAGAACACCTGTGTACATAGATCTAGGTGAAATTAACAGAACCCTAAGTGGTCAAAACTTATCTGTGGTCTCCTGCTATGCCCCATAATCATATCATAACTTTGGCATGTAAAACACCTAGAAATTAATTAATGCCAATGACTACAATAAAAGACCATGCAACACTCACCTAAATGGCAACTAGTAGATCGAGGAAACTCAAAGCTGTTGGAAATCAGTAGTGGAATTTTCTTTCCCGAGATGGGGTTGAGTGCATAATATATGCCTTTCCCTGCAGCACTGCCAGAGGAATTTTGAATGGATAAAGCCAGGCTGTGGTCTGGTGAAAGAGCCACAAATGTCACTGCACCCAAAAACTCGGGCTCCTCAGTCCACACACGCAACAGATCCGAATGAGGGTTCCCATTGCTGTCAATGACACTCCATTCAAATGAAAATCCTGTGCAATCGCCAATCCAGCCACGCTGGAGGGGGCCCACTTCATCCCAGTCATTGCGTTCAGAGTCGCGAAGACCTAGGAGGAGGTCCTGAAAGTAGGAAAATATTTGATGATAAAGGTATAGAAACTCATGACAGGTACAGCTGGCTAAATCTTTAGCTAGCTCATGCCAGCACTGACTTTACCTACAATAAGTCATGATGGGAACCAAGCAGATGACCATGAATGAGGTTTTGTGAGCATGAGTGCATGAGTTCCACCATGACTGCTTCAAAAGCTCTCCCCATCATTTATTTGCTGGAAAGCAGAAAAAGTAGCATTCACACGAGCTAGCTAAAGATATGGCCAGCTGTACAGAAGCACAAATGCTTTGATAGTGCATGAAAAACCTGAACTGGTCATGCAAATGCGTGCACTATTTCTTTTACTTTTCCAACAAAGACTGAGCCAGCTACAGACCCAGAGTAAATGCATGGAATAAAAAGAAGCATCCTGACAATGCACTCAACATAAATGAATCTAACATAAAATTACACAATAAAACAAAAAAATTTTCAAATTCTTCAGTGTGCTTTAGCACTGTCTATTAATGGTGCAGAAAATACAAGATCAGCCATTGAATGAAATCTTCAGCAAAAAAGTTTCAGTGTGAAAGGTATCTGCACACTCACATATGACTCGACTGCTCCTTTTCGAGTTCCAACTTTTAAAAAAGAATCTGACTGTTTCTTAAACATAAATCATAAGATCAGTCATTGCTTAGTTTAATTTAACACTGAGTCTAAAATATAAGCATAATCTGATTTTACCGAAAACTGATGGTTAGGCCTAAAAAGCCAGCAGGGCCCAGAAGCACATTATAAGTTCCACTTATCAGATGGCGCCTCAGCATTTATAGCTGGTCGTTAGGTGGCTACGCTGTTCAGGGCCTAAATTTTAGTTACGTGATCAATTCATGTAATTGTTAGTTATTTAGTTCAGAAATTTATATAAATTACTGATATTTTGTGTTTCTCATTCAAGTCCTTTCTAGTGCGATCCGTAAAGTGTAACATTCAGCAGTGAACACTGAAAGAAATAGAGGTAGCATGACTATTTATTTCTATGTACTTTCAACCACACTGCTTCTGACATTAATTAAGACTCTAATAAACTGTCTGGGAAAAGTTCTCTGTAAGTGTTCTAGGTTTCTTAAAGAGAACACTAGTAAATGTGGTAAATGTTCTTGTGGTGTGTATTGCTTTTTTTGTCTCAGTGAAAAGTCAAGAAATTTTATAGAATCTCTCTAAATAGCTATCTAGTTTCATTTTCATTTCATTTCATTTTCATTTTATTACCTTAAAAGCCCAACAGGGGCATTACATAAGGGGTGGAGTTACATACGTTCATTATACACTGGTTAGAAATAACATGTGAATAAGCATTATTAAACATGACATGGATAATACGGGTACATGATTCTGTGATATATACAAGCAGTCGGAATGATGAAAATGACATCCAGTGGTTTTTATTCTGAAAAATGATGAGATGAGTCTTAAAATGATGAGTTAGTCTTGATTAACTAATTTCTGGGGTTTTACATCCCAAAACCGTGTTATGATTAGGAGAGATGCTGTGGTGGAGCGCTCTTGAAATTTTGACCACCTGAGGTTCTTAAAGGAGCACTGACACAAAAAATTTTGCATCTTGTTTTCTTCTGTCACACAAAGTTGCTAATGACCCACTTGTCATGCGTCGAAACCTCCTTTGCTTCAGCACAGGCCTGTTATTTAACTCGAGACGTTTTTATGGCGGCCATTTCCAGTTTCAGAGAGTGCCAAGAAAGGTTGTTTTTGTAAACACAGCTGGTCACACGACCCCACAAAACTTAGTGTGTGCACTATGCTTGGCAATGTGTGCAAGTGCTTAACTCTGTGGTGGACGTTAAATGGTGGGGAGACAACAAGAAAAATCAGGAACGTGGGGCCCGTGTTGCTTGGGGCCCCCAAGAATAAAACTTAAGAATAAATACAGAATAAAACACACAAATAAAATACAATAATAAAACACAACACAAGTAAAATAGGAAGAGCAAACAACAGCGGAAGAGAACAAATGCTGAGCGAACAGCACAGCAGAGGCACTAGCAGAGGCCAACACAAAGTGGTCATGGATGGTCATTGCTTGTTTGCAAAAAAAATGAAAAAACTTTTAAAAGACAATTTTGCGAGGTCCTCCATTGTTGGCTTGGTTGCACTTCACACACTTTAAAATTGATTTTAAATATGTTCTACGCTGTATTTGCTGTTCATATTTCGCAGATGGTGTGTGCATCCACAAAAATCTCACCTTCGAAATTTTATGTCAGCACTCCTTTAACGTGCACTGAAATCGTACAGTACTTGCAAATTACAAGCCTTATTAGCGACACCAATACAATTGCAATCTCTTGAAAGAAAGCTAGAGCCCACTGCCTTTACGAGCACCTCTATGGCTACACATGCTGGTAGCTCAACACTTGGCAATAAGAAAACACCAAACAGGCCACTGATGCATGACACGAAATATAGAACCATGCAACATGCAAAGGGCACAAGGTGCGCAATATGATGTGCGAGGCCAGTGAGGCCATTCATATGCATGCTCTCCGTCTCCCCCTGCACAGGTGGCAAGAAGGCAAGCATTCAGGCTTCTCCTTGCCCCTCAGCCAGCTGCTCCACGTTGGCAGGTTCAGTGCGCAAGTTGAAAAACAAATTTGAAAAAGTAGCATGCAACCTGCCCATTTTGCCGCTGGCACCCACAGAATGTTCACACTATTGACTCTGTCTTCCCCTGGGGCAGCAGTAAAACTTTGTTATATTGAAATCGCAGATAAACACGCTTCATTATGGCAAATAATACATGGTGTTCTGTGGACGTCACATCGTAAAAATAAAATAATCAAACCTGACTATAAAGAACCTCGATATAACAAATTCTGCGATATTACACAGTTTTTTTTAATTCCCCGCCGGAGGTCCATAGAAGAACATGTATTTATAACCTCTGTGTAACTAAGTGGCCGTGGCAGACACCCTTGATATAACGAATTCGCCCCTACCAATAACCTAGTAATTTCACCCCAAATATCGAATCTTAGCGCGAGAAGCGTCCGGATCCACTCCCACGGCTACATCACCGACGACAAAGTGCAAATGCAGCCGTTGCAGCAACCTCACTTCTGCAGAGTGCTACCAGCGAAACATGAAGTGCAGCTCCCCTTCGTCATCTCCCCTTGGTCACTCAATCGAGTAGGCAATGAGATTCTTGTCGCCGCAGCTGTGACGTTTCCTCGTCCTTCCAAAGCTCGTATCGTGTTCCCAGTGGGTTGCGCTATGCAAGTGCCACTTCTCACTGCTGTAGCTTTCCATATGTCTGTTTTTCTTTTATTTAGCCATCATGCCGTTCGCGCTCGCTTTTCTTTTCTTTTCTTTTTTCCACGTCGTATGCATGCATGCGAGTTGACTCGTATCCATGCATTCAGTCACTTAGGTATATAAATGCAAGGTTTAGTACCTCAACGGAGAAACGGCCTGCCTATCACAATGCTCACGCAGAAGCTTGGCTTTCATTGCGCATGAATAGAGCACCCCTGGACTGTGTGCGGTTTTGCGGGATTTTTTAAAAATATCTTTTTGCACGTGACTGTGCCACCCCTACTGAAGATATGTCGGATGAGGCACTGGTGGAAAGTGTCCAATACCACGGTGATGGCGATGAATCTTCAGAGGTCCATTCGAGCTATGCCTTCCGTGTCTTTGCCGTGAAATATATGTGTTATGGGCTAGATATACCCGCAGTTGCCCCTTTGTTTCATTTGAATGTTTATTTTTCATATCCTTATGATGAAACTGGATATAATGAAAGCCTCTTTATAATGCAAATGTTCGAGCATTTCTCAATTTCGTTACCTTCAGGTTTAACGGCACTTCGTTATACATATTGAGAATTTTGTTATACTTAAAGGCCAACTCCGGTGGATTTTTCACCATGTTCTGATATCAATGTTTTCCAATGGTACTGCTAGTCCTGTAATTGCCAGTGTGGTTCAGCCTGCTCAGAAACGCGGCAATAATTTAAATAAGCAACTGAAAGTAGCCTTCAAACAGAAACCGAAACGGGTAGATGCTTCGTAGAGCGTGTGTGGTGACGTCACAACCTTCCCGCCACCAGAAATACGAAACTAGCGTCAAAGAAATGCCAGTGGCGAAGTCATCCAACGATATATTGAGTTATGCCAGCTTTTCTGATCTTTACAGCGACGATTTGAATGCTGAAGTATCACCGTTTTGCTTTTGAAGGCCCGCTGGCTCGGGCAGGCAGCGTGGAGGTGATGATGTCAGAAACACAGGGAGGCCCGCGTTATTTAAAAAGATTTTAAAATTCTTTTACAGGAAAACTAGGCAACCTAAACCCGCCTGACTTGGCATGTATTATTACAGTACCGAGGAGAATATATATTGAAAATTTTATTGAGATCAGTGGGCACTGAAAAATCGCCGGAGTTTGTTATTCGATGTTCGTTATTATGATGTTTAACTGTACACAAAAGCTACAATTGGTTGGCATCCCAATGTTTATGTGATAAAGCTTTCAGGAAATTAAGTGACTTGTTGGCCTTTTTTTTGTGTGTGTGTTGTGAATGTGAGCAATAAGGTTTAGTCTCTTGTTGCAAACCAGCCTTGTGGTCTGCTTGAAGTGGTAGAGAAGTGTGATCTAAGTTTCAGAACATGCAAAAGCAGAACAGTGATGAGTTTTTTAGTAGAAAAGCGAAAACCATCTTCATCTGCATACTTTGTTGTTAGCAGGAGCCACCTTTCACATGTGGCTGATGACCAATTTGAAGGATGTCATCATATAAAGAACGTGTGATGGAATGTAGGATTACTGCATTTAATGAGTTCATTTTCACTACAAAAAGTGTAGCAATTAGAATGCAACCCTGTCACACACCATTTTCCTGAATGAAGACAGGCAAGAGCTTATAGTTCAAACATACTTGAAAATTTCAATTTGACAAAAAATCTGATGTATACAGTTCAGCAACCTGCCACAGACTCCTAGATTTGCAGTCTCTCAAAATACCATACCTCTGTTTGAGCAAACAGACATTGAGGCCTATGAAAGCATAGGGGAAGTTACTTGTGGTATTGTAATTGTAGAGAAAGTAGAAAGGAATTAAAGTGGACGAAAAGACAAACCTGCCTTCGGTGGGAACCGAACCCACGACCTTCAGATGTCGCGTCCGATGCTCTACCAACTGAGCTACGAAGGCGGTCATCCCCCCGTCCACTTTATTGTGTATTTATGGCCAAGGTGGCGTGTGTGGAACACACTTTCTTGCCAGGAGGCGTCACGTGGAACGTGAAAGATGAGATGGCTGCTTGAAGTGGTAGAGAAGTGTGATCTAAGTTTCAGAACATGCAAAAGCAGAAGCATCGAACGCGACATCTGAAGGTCGTGGGTTCGGTTCCCACCGAAGGCAGGTTTGTCTTTTCGTCCACTTTAATTCCTTTCTACTTTCTCTACAATTACAATACCACAAGTAACTTCCCCTATGCTTTCCTAGGCCTCAATGTCTGTTTGCTCATTAAGATGTTTCTAACAAATAAAGAACGAGCCCTTGACCCCTTCCCTTTCGATACCTCTGTTTAGTGCCATAGGCTGTCTCTAGGTCAAGAAAGGGTGGCTAGGCAGTGTTGTCTACACAAGAATCCTTTATGTAGCGTATCTTCAGGACACGAGGTGACCTGTTGTTGAATGACCTTTTCCATAGCCACACTAATGAAAGTCTAGTAGGTTCTTTTACTGCAACCATATGTGTTAGCCTGCTGTCTATAATGCTCTTACACGATTTTGCTATGTACCTGGTTAAGTGCCCTGGTCCTATAGCTGGTGGGTGATGCCAGCGATTTTCTAGCCATCAGAAAGGGAACAATAACTATTTTCCATGTGACAGACATTTTGCCTATATTCCCGGTCATATCAAAGAGCGTTGCATAATGGATTTGATACCGAACAAGCATTGCCCTCTTCCCAACTTTATCTCATGAAGTCTCAAAGGAATATTATGTGGTTCATCTCAACCTCTGGTTGTTGGTAGTTTATGTTTTTGTGTTGTCTGTTTGTACTTTAGGAAGGGCTTTTTTATAATTGTCAGAGTTGGATATCGTGTTGTCCTAATATGTCACCTTGTTCTTGCATATACCCATACTTAAGTGCTTGCATCTGAGCACAGAAATTATGTGTGGGGAGTAGTTGCCAATGAACTTATGAACCTGATTCCAAATTTGTTTGAATGGGGTTCAGCTAATGAGTGATACATATTTCTGCCAGCTTTTCTTTTCTGTTTGTCTGTAGGTATATTTAGCTTTAGCTCTAGCTTGTTTGAAGGTAAGAGTGCTGTCTCACGCTTGCTACCCCAGGAACATGGCCCATGCATTGTTTCGCAGTTTTTTTAGTTGTGCGCTTGCCTGTCTGCCAGGACTTGAGCTTTTTCCCTAACAGCCCTGTGCAGTGAGGAATAGTATGCTCCGCCACTGAAAGTGCGCAAGAATTGAGCCTGTTATTTTGTCTACTGTAAGGCAGTCAGAAAACTCAGTCTGTAGCGTAGCTTTCTCTGCAAACAGCGAGAGGCTAGCTAGCTAAACGCAGTTCCTGACAAGGTGGTGCAAAGGGTGATTGGAAGTGAAGAGTTTAGTTTCACTACAGAAGACAAATGGTCGCTACCATAAGGATACCGTATTTACACTATTGTAAGTCGACTCATTTTGCTTAAATTTGAAATCCACATATGGCGGGGCGGGGGGGGGAGGGGTTGACTTACGATCAAAACGGAAACTAGTTTGAAGTTTGAAGTTTATTTCTGTCTTATACAGAAAAAGCAGTAAGAGCTAAAGGCAATTTACATGATGGAGGCTCTTACTCCTATGTGCATTCGGCGTGCATGTACATCGTTTGTGTACAAGAAACACAATACAACTAAAAAACCAGATAAACAAATCAAATATGCACATACGTAGTTTTTGCTGCTAAAAGAAAATACATCAAACAGACACTTCATGGAAAACAAAGCATATCATACAAGTACTTCAATTCAGCCTTCAACACAAACCGAAAAAAAAAAAAATATATATATATATATATATATATATATATATATATATATATATATATATATATATATATATATATATATATATATAACATACACGCATGTACACATATATCACACACACACACACACACACACACACACACACACACATATATATATATATATATATATATATATATATATATATATATATATATATATATATATATTCATACACAAAAATGGTATACCTGTAAAGTTAGTGAGGTTTATTTTATTCATAAAATATCTGAGAATTTAAGAGAAAGTTTTTTACGCTCAGCGAGGTTTAATAATCGGGGTACTTGATATTCTAGTTGATGACGTCCGTAGTTAGTTCTCATGAGTGGTGGCATTCTCGTTTGGTGGCGCAATTGATATCTAGGGGAAGAAATAGGTATGCTACTAACATGGAGCCTGCGCTTTTTTATGTGCAAGAGCAATCTATAATATTTCATTTGATTTGCATGGATTAATGAGTGTTTGTTAAAAAGGTTGCGAGTGGGTAAATCTCGCGGTCTACCACGGTAGTTTTCGAAAATTCGTATTACTCATTTTTGTAGTTTTATTAATTTCTCATAGTTTTTTGAAGTTGTTGTTCCCCAGATTAATACACAGTAACTAAGTTTGGAATAAAACAGGGTGTAGTACATTGCTTTCTTTAATGGTAATGGTATAAGATTACTAATTTTATACATAGAGCCTACTACTTTGCTAAGGTCACCGCACAGTTTATTGACATGATTGTCCCAAGAAATACTGCCGGTCATTTTTTTTTTTTCCTTTTGACTTCTGATTTTTTGGGAGTGTCGATCTACAATCGAGTTGACTTACAATCATGTAAATATGATAAGCGATGAATACTCCTTTGAAACTCTGTAGATCTTGATAGAAATACAGTGCCAGGTCAAGGCAACTCATACCTCCTGTGCTTGGGGATCGGCAGCTGGCAGTGCCAGTGCTTAAAGGCCAACTCCGGCAATTTTTTTAACATGTCAAGGTAAAGGCGATTCTATATTCCTGAGGCACTCCTGTCACACTCCTGATAGTAGAAATGCTCAGTAAGCATGAAAATAATTTTTAATTTGCGAGAAAGCATGAAACCAAAACCAAAATCAAACACAGCAGTGACGTCAAATTGGTCAACCCGCCTTTTGCAATGTGTGACAGTGCATTCGCCCTTCCCCTGGCAGTAATATCCCGAAGATTGGCAGCACACGAAGATCTCGAAGGCCATGGTATGGCAGCGGTGCGCTTCCGCTGCTTCGCCTAAGATGACATCAACGCACAGTGTGGCCAATAATTGGCGGAAGCCAGGTGGGCAGGTCGAGGTAAACAGTAAAAATTGAATTGCAAGCAAACATAAGACTATACTCATCACTGTTTTTATCACTGTTGGCTGCAAGTTACTATTAACTTCATATCTGTATTCAAACCAATTAATGCCAGTGTCCCCCAGTGCAGTATCCTGGGTCGATCCTGTAACCTTGCACAAATATGAAAGTGTTCCAAGGATCATACCCAGCGAATTTTATTGAGATCTACTGACCTTGAAAAACTGCCGGAGTTGGCCTTTTAACCCTTTGAGTGCCACTAATGTACATGTACGGCACCACAATTAAGGCAAATCCTAAACAGTTGACAATGTAAAAGTACACTTGCGGAGAGTATAGTTAAAAACGACGCCACTCGCTGAATTCTTCCTTTTTTCTTTCCAGCAAGTGCTGTCACCCTTTTGTTCTTGCACTGTCAGCTTTCACTTTCCATTCCAAAGGCGTGCTCAGTCACACACTGGCTATTACTCCTACATCTGCGTGTGCTTGGGCATGACATGGTTAAGTCACTTTTGCCTCGTGGGCAGTTTCTATTTGTTGTGCTCAGAAGAAACTGACATACATGTGTTTTCTAATCTGACAAAAGGTGACTGCTTGATACTAGCTCATTTATTTCCCAGAGGGATGAGATTTCAGCAGTTCACTTGAGTGAACTTGCTTGCATGCAAACAATGCCGTTGCATGCGAACGATGCTACCGTGCCTGCACATTTTCTTTCTTGGTGTGTGCACTCTTCTAGGCTTCTGAAACATATTTGTTCCAGTTTAGCTGTTATCAATACCAATACCAACCTCACTAATTCGGGAAATCGTATTATTCGTACTTGTTCTTTGGCCCTGGTGGGTATATGCATTGTCCAGTGGTGTCAAACTCGTTAATTTGGCTATGTATGGCCATACCCTGGTTAATTCGAACGATCCTCGGAGCGCACTGGGCATGAAGCAGTGCAAATTTGCTGTGAGAAAAAGTGAAAATGGCATTAGTGTCAAACTGAAACGACGTGATGCAGTACGAATTGCCATTGTTATCAACGAGAGCCATGCCGTGCCAAGCCGATAGAAAAGCCGAAGCCAAAATGCTTAAAGGACAACTCCGGCAATTTCTCAGTGTCCACAGATCTTAAAGAAATTTTCAATATATGCTCTCATCATCACTGCAATAATATGTGCCAATCCAGATAGTTGCAAGTCACTTAAATTTTTAAATTTTTAAATTTAAGGATTTTTTTGGCGGATTTCCATGTGGGTCACCCTGTGTTTTTGACGTCATTACTTCCAACGCTGCCTACCTGAGCAGGTGCACTGTCAAGAGCAATACAGTGTTACTTCAGTGCTCAAATCATCGCTGTCAACTTCAGAAAAGCTGACATAACTCAATATATTGTCGGATGACATTGCTGCTTTAATTTGTCTGGCACCAGCTTCCTATTTCTGATCACGGGGACACTTGTGACGTCACCGCATACGCTGCAAGAAGCATCTGCCTGTTTTGGTTTCGGTTTGAACAGATCGTTCCCTCGGTTATTTAAAATTATTGACAAGTTTCTGAGCAAACTGAACCACCGTGTCCGGTCCAGGACTATAAGTGCCATTGGAAAACAGCGATATCAGCATATGGTAAAAAAAAACCGCTGGAGTTGCCCTTTATCAACTGTGTTCACTGTCGCATGTGGCACTACACTCATCATGTCACACGTACCTTCAGAAAAGCACAGTTGCCATCGCGTTCCTTGCAATGGAGGGTTTATTCACAGCGGCTGCGGCAGTTTTCATGGCGCACGCAAACTACATAGTAACGTTCATACAGCTCTCTCATCACGAACACAGAAGTGCGTGGACATTCTCTATGACCACCATTTTTTCGATATAGCTAGCTTCCACGTGGTCGCTTGGTCGCTTTTTACGATCATGGTGCTAGCAACCATGAAAGCATCTACAGTGGAGGCGTTGTATAGCCAGTAGTTTTGTTTTGACTCCGGGCACATTCACAGCACCCGTGCTTTCAGAAATGTGTAGACGTCCTATGATCGCATTGCCAGCGGTTATGGTGATGTCCACAGCAGATTCGACGATCAGTAGTTTCGTTTTCAGTCACTACGTGTGTCTTCTGAGATGCGTGGACGCTACCTGTGATTGCGTTAGCGACAGTGGCCAACACAGTTTAATCATATGCAGCAGGTGCCGCGTTCAGTAGATGCGTTTTGGCCAGTGCAATGAGCTTGCAATGCCTCACAAGTAAAAACGGGGGAAGCTGCTGCACATGAGCGATTCTGCCGTGGTCTGCATGCTTGCATCAAACTCGCAATTGACAAACAGTTCACCGGTGGCAAAAAAAATTATTATCACGACCGCATGTTGGTGGTGGTGGTGGTTCCAAAGGAGACGGAGACGCATGGATGCCTTGCAACACGGTCGCATTGTGAAGGAAGTCTCAAAATTACGCAAATGGCCACTTTTATGCTGCCTTTATGTAAAGTAAGAACACAATTTCTGTACTTATTCAGAAAATAGAAGTCCACCGATCGGGTGGTCATTTGTTTATTGAAATTCTCAATCATTCAGACATTTCTTTTGGTCCCGTTAAATTCTAATTAACGAGCTTTTACTTTACAAGTTTTCTCTTATTTTTATTTTGAGAAACCTCCTTATTATTTTTATTTTATTATTATGAAATAACCTCACTGCAACAGAATTTAGTTCAGTTCTCATACTGAACAGAGAACTAAGTTTCCTAGCAAGCAGAAAGCATAGACACCAAAATAAGCCAATAAATTATAAAACGTACTTTGGAAAAATAGGTAGTGCGAATGAACCACTGACGAAGGTTCTTCTTTTCCACTTTGGCACCGGAACGCCAGGAGCGACCTTCAGCATCTACTTGCTCATCAGCCAGCACTGTCTGGTCCACAGGGTCCCAGTGGACAACTGCCTGCACAATGTAGTTAAATTCACTTTATTTTGCTATAAGCCATAGAGAGCTGTTCTAAACTAGGAAATGGAGTGATCATGTTCATTTGTCACACTCAGGTATAGCATACTGCTATGTACAGAAGGGTAGACTTGGGACCATTTGAATTCTTGAGAGAGGTCCCTAGTTCGCTTCCCAGTTTTAGTGCCAGATGTAGTGGATGGGGCATCAGCAGACACGAAAGCCAATCAAGAAAAATTGTAAGAGCTATAACTATTTTCATATGAATGCAAGCATGTTGTGCGCATGCAGGCTGCCACCATTTTCTTTCTGACCAAACCTGTAACAAGGCTCTCTAAGAGGTTAGCCTGTTGTCATACCGACCATGCAATTCCATATGGTTTGATAACAATTTAAATGATATGCAGAGTGCACAACAGGTGCACAAAACATGCAAAGCATTCCACTGCAATCTATAAACTGAAGTACAGTACCTCAATGAGACAGTGTCACTAGAGTAGCTTAAAAATTACTTCGGTGCACAGGTACAGGCAGAAATGGCCAATGTCCAGGGACATTTCTTGGCACAAGACGTTACTCCCTTTGGTGAATTTTCAATGTAGACATAAGGTTTCTTCATTCTAGAGTATTTGAGCAACATCTTCCCATACATTCCACATGTGGCAAAGTGGTGACATTGTTCACTTGCAGTATTCGTGTACCTGGGCCACATTGGTATACCTGGACCATATAGTACGGTATGTGGATGACCTCCACATACAACCTAAAAAATATCTTATTGATATTATTGCACCTATTAAGAGCATGTAATTAAGCTAACGTTTTCTGATAACATATTCCCCAAACAACTTCAGGTGTCAGAAATAACAGTGATTAACTCAATAATCTCTCCAACTTTAACCTGAATTTAATTATGCCAACATTTTCAAAGTACACTGAAAAATCACATCTTGGCAGTGAGGCTTCTGCAAAGGTTGTTCAACTGAAATGGCTCTTCTGAAGCAAAAGAAATATGCCTTGCAGTCGTTTTAAGATCAGCTATATACAGAGGGGTCCACCATTAAATGGGACACATGCGTGTAAGTAAGTGTAAGGTACGTGCCAAATTTACTCCTTTACAGTCAATGAGATCTGCAGCAGATAAATTATAGTAGGCAGTCACAATTTCTTCTGATGCCCCTGTGCAGTGCATGGGCACTGTTTCCATAGCCACTAGCAGTTAGGCTGTCAGAAATATTAGAGGTACCCATGTAGCTGTACATTAGGCATATTCATTTGCTATGCAAAGGTATTTGACTCAACAAATGACCCCCCCATTGCTTGTTTGATAAACTGCAACACTGCAACTTTAAAGGTATTACCATAAGACTATACTCAGATATTGTTTTTATCACTGTCGGCTGCAAGTTACTATTAACTTCATATCTGTATTCATACCAATTAATGCCAGTGTCCCTCAGTGCAGTATCCTGGGTCCAGTACTCTTTAATATATACACACGAATAATACAGAAAATATTTGTGGTAGCAATAAATTTATTATGTACACACAAGGGTGTCAAACCGAACCCAACAGTAGCTGAACAGGAATTCTGGCTGGAACTGAATCCAAACCCGAACCAATATTCTCGGAACCTGCTTGAACCTGAACCAAACCTGAACCAGCATATTTTCTATGCTGTTTGCATATATTCTTCCAGTGTTGTAAACTTTCCCACCCTGTACCAGCCCGAAAGGGCTCACAGTATTGAAAATAAATAAATAAAAAAATTGGCAGATCCCACGTGCAGTGGGAATCAAGGAAATGCGAAGCACGCATAAGGAACGTAAAATGGATTTGCATTGCTGTCTCGCTATACCGAGTTTGGTACATATGAAGTTAACGAAACGGCCACAAGAACACCAAGACTGTGGCATGTAAACCATGCCGCTCATACACGCATGTCATGATTCTAACGTTATGACTTGTCATTTACGTTCGTCATGCAGTCGTGTTGTGCCATAGCAATTTTGGTATACATCCCTTTAAGGAAACGAGTGGCATGTAGATCATGCCGCTAATGACATGCATGCCACGATTTTTATGTTATGACCTGTCATTTATGATCGTCATGCAGTCATGTTGTGCTAAACCAATTTTCGTATAGGCTCCGTGCAGTCGAGTTTTCCATGTGCGACATCAGCGCCAGAATGCACTGCCTGGCGGAGAGAAGAAGCAAAATTGGGCAGACTGTGACAGGAAAATACGCGAACGCGATGCGCGTCTCCAACTCTATAGCAGCAGCGACCGCCCGTCCCACCTTCTTTCGTTTTATTTCCTTTGAGACGAGCGCTCCAAACCTGCGGCAAACTGTTCCAAAGGGCGACGCCGCGAGCGTTCGTGTGGTTCGCAGCACGCCCGCAAAGCAGCGAAGAAACGCGCGCGTCGCTGTCGCCTCGGTTTCCACCGTGCGCGACTGAGCCGTCGGACGAGAGCTACGTAGCGCCCTCTCGTCAGTAGACGGAGCCCATACATCCCATTAACGAATGGGCAGCATAGCGCCAGGACCATGGCATGTAAATCATGCCGGTCATGACACGCGTGTCATGATTCTAATGTTATGACCTGTCATTTACGTTCGTCATGCTGTCGTGTTGTGCCATAGCAACTTTGGTATACATCCCATTAACGAAACGCCTGGCATGTAAATCATGCCGCCCATGACAAGCATGTTATGCATTTCATGTTATGACCTGTCATTTATGTTCGTCATGCAGTCATATTGTTGCATACCAATTTTCCTACACATCCCACTAACGAAACGGCCAGGAGAGCACCAAGACCGTGGCATGTAAATCATGTCGCTCATGACATGCATGTCATGATTTTCATGTTATGACTTGTCATTTACGTTCATGATGCAGTCGTCTTGTGGCATGCCAATTTTCGTATACATCCAGTTAACGAAACGCGTGGCATGTAAATCATGTTGCCCATGACATGCATATCATGATTTTCATGTTGTGACCTGTCAGTCATGTTCGCCATAAAGTCATGTCGTGGCATACCAATTTTCGTATACATCCCATTAACGAAACGGCCAGGAGAGCACAAAGACCGTGGCGTGTAAATCATGACATACATGTCATGATTTTCGTGTTATGACCTGTCATTTATGTTTGTGATGCAGTCATGTTGTGGCATGCCAATTTGCATATACGTCCCATTAACGAAACGCGTGGCATGTAAATCATGTCATTCATGACATGCATGTCATGATTTTCATGTCATGACCTGCCATTTATGTTCGTCAGGCAGTCATCTTGTGCCATACCAATGTTCGCATACATCCCATTAGCGAAACAGCCAGGAGAACACCAAGACCGTGACATGTAAATCATGTCGCTCATGACATGCGTGTCATGATTTTCATGTTATGACCTGTCATTTACGTTCGTCAGGCAGTCATGTCGTGGCATACCAATTTTCGTATACATCCCATTAGCGAAACGGCCAGGAGAGCACCAAGACCGTGGCATGTAAATCATGCCGCTCATGACATGAATGTCATGATTTTCATGTTATGACCTGTCATTTACGCTCGTCAGGCAGTCATGTTGTGCCATACCTATTTTCGCATGCATCCCATTAGCGAAACGGCCAGGAGAGCGCCAAGACCGTGGCATGTAAATCATGCCGCTCATGACATGCATATCATGATTTTCATGATATGACCTGTCATTTATGTTCGTCGTGTAGTCATGATGTGCCATACAAATTTTCGCAAACATCCGACTAGCGAAACAGCCAGGAGAGCACAAAATCGTAGGCGGCTAGATAGATAGATAGATAGATAGATAGATAGATAGATAGATAGATAGATAGATAGATAGATAGATAGATAGATACGCTCAAACTCGCCGAAGTTCGCTAAGAAATGCTTCGCATTTAACAAATAAATAAATAAATAAATAATAAATAAACCGAAAAAATAATAACGGTTATTGGGGCTTTGAACAAAGCGATTCGAATAGCTACGGTGCCACGATCTGCCAGCAGCATCTCGCCACTGTGTTTGATTTTGTCTGTTGGCCCTTACTGCGTTATTTATCTACTAATTTTCTTATGATTGTTCTTTCTTTTTCTGCTACAATGGTTTATAGTGGTGCCTGAATTCGGACCTGAAACACGCGAGTGCGAACCCGGCCGTGCGGTCGCATTTCGACGGAGGTGGAATGCTAAGGGCTGTGTAGTACTAGTGTGCACTAACTGACCCAGGTGGTTAAAACTTCCAGAGCCTCCAATACAGCATGCCTTGGCTTTCCACTCTTCATTTTTCACTGCCCCACGACTCTGCGCTGTGATGCCTACATGGGCTACAGAAAACAACATTCCTTCCTGAAGCGAAACACAACTTTCTCTTTGGAATCGCCTCTGAAATCAACGCAATATGGTGTGCTGGAGTGGAGCAGGGAAACATACACTGTTTTCACCACAAGTTGAGAGAGAGAGAGAGAGATGATGGGCGGAAGGCAGGGAGGTTAACCGGAAGGAAGATATCCAGTTTGCTACCCTGCACTGGGGAAGGGGTGAAGGGAGACAGGAAAGGAATGGAAGAAAAGAAGAAAGCGAGAAAGAGAGAGGTCAACTCGCGCACACACACAAGCACGGCATGTGTCAGAGACGGTTCATGAGGCCCGTTGCGCGCAAGAACTTGAGCACAAGTTGAAGTTGCTGCATAGCTAAGGAAACTATTTTTCTAATAGACTTGCGAAAACAGACTTAGTGAAAACTGAGATGTTTATACTGCCAAGCGCTAAATGTATATGCACTAACAAACAAGGCCAACGGACAGTTGGAGCCTCTGCATAGGCCTTGCTGTGTAACTCCACAATATTTCAGCGCAGCTTTTACGAAACTTCTGAGGAAGCAAGTCTCCTCTTTATGCAACCGATCAGTTCCCTCTGTCAATTTACATAAAGCTAATTATTTTGTCACCATTCTCTGCATGTTTGTATCCAGTCATAATTGCGAGTCTGCTCAACATTATCTGCTCCACAGTAGACACATTTATGCTGTATAACTGCCCCTTTATTGTCACTGATTTCAACTTGAATCTCCAGATGCAATCCTGTCGTGGTTCACATGTATCAAATTATTTAAGGCGTTTCCTTTGTGGACAGAAAACTCTACGAAATGGTTAATTTGATTTCATTTTACTCTATATTGAATGATAATTTTTCTCTAGCACTGTTATCTGATGTGGCTTGAAAATTTAGTTGTTAGAAGATTCACATAAATTTCCGCTGTTTAATTCGATTCCTGTATAACTAGCAATAGGAAGAAAGACGTCCAAGAAAGAGCTCAAGGATGGATATGCCGGAGGTCGGCAAAGGTTTGCCCTGTAACGCAGTGCTCATAACATGGCTTTGTTTCTCTGTATATTACAAGTCTACATTCCAACTAGCCCAGCTAACCACTTTGAGTACTGCGCTTTCTCTGTATATGCCTGCCCTGGCTGTTTTCACTAAGTTTCACTGATTTATATGAAAACATCACTAGCTGTTTCAATGTGCTAGAGGGCCCTTCCACCGTCTGAAAAAACTTGCATGTGCTATACATGTGGTGCAGCATATAGGATTGGAAGCAAAGATGGAATTAAATGAAAAATTACTAAATGTAAGTTCTACAGGGCCATGTCCTGAAAGCTTCAAGTACGTGAGTGGTCCCTGCCATTGTTCGGCCCCCTTAAATTGGATGGAATGTTCTATGACGGTACTCTAATGCGACATTTTTTTGGGGGGGGGGGGGGGGCTAATTCCAGTCCTGGTGGACTTCTGAATGCCACCACTTGATCAGTGCTGCTTGGAGTATTTCAGGCTATCATAACCAGCGCCGTCAAAGACAAATGTGAAGTTTACTGCACCTAACCATCTCGTGAACTGGTACAGTGTCGCACACCTGTTCAAAGCTTTATTTTCCCAGAAGCAGAACTGAACCGGAGTGAAATAGTGTTTGTTGAACTCTAACCGGAACGTTTTTTTTTTTTTTTTCGGTTCGACACCCTGGTACACACACATGTAGCTAGAAGCCCTGGCATCATAATAGAAGGATATATGATATGGACAGTTCAATTAAATGTAATGCTGAACAACCTCTCAAAAACTGTAGGGATTTTACACAAATTTCACTACATTCTGTTGAGTCACAATTCATGAGAAGATTATCAATTTTCTTATTTGTCAAAGTGCGGATGTATCTGCCATGGCTACTCTGAGACCTGTGCTCTGCCTAGTGTCAGCAATGCAATGTAAGCAAAGATTACACAAAGACACATAAACGAAAATCATGTTTGAAAGTAGGAGTCTGCCTGTCCATCTCTCCAATCAGTATTTCATTATGTTATTTCAGCATCAAAAATGCTTGGTGAGTACAGGTAAAAATTGAACTGTAAGGCTTGACAAGGTCGGCACCCAAGAATCCTCGCAAACAAGGCCCATGATAGTCGATTACTAGAGTAGGAAAAGAAAAAAAAAGAAAAGTATGCAGCAACCAGATGTGCTCACAAAAAAAAAAAAGCTCATAATCAGCTAGTTATGCCGAAAATGCCATCAACTTAGGCATGTGAACAACAAGAAGTTGAAATGTAATCAATAAAGAAACACTCATAATGTGATTATAACACAAAGGTGAACAGAATAGGTAAGTGAAAGTGTTATACATGTACCTGCAGATGATTGAGCAGCACAGGTAACTGATATCTGAACACCTGAGTGCCGTAGTTTGTTCATGTTCTAGGCACTTTTCAGGGTTCACGTGCAATCAGAGTACACATATGCTCAGCCCATGTGCACTTACACCTGCTACTTAGGGGTGTGCAAATAGTAATGCTTTGGTTAGAATAATATTGAAGTAAACATTTAGAATAATTATCATGTGTCTGAAGGATGAAACTTGACGGTATATACATAGACAAGCTGTTCTACTAGTATTAAGATAAGACGCTTCCTTTAACACACGTAACAAACTTTAACACATACACATAGCTAGTGTGTGTAGTAACAACTATGATACACACCAGCTGCTCTATATCCAGTAAAATGTTCTCTTTTCAAAACCTAATAAAGCAAAAAAAAAAAGAAAGGGAGCAGGAAAGCTAAGCTTGTGCAAATATCTTTTTTTGCTTTGAAGCAACGTCACAGGGAATGGTAAAAGTAGTGTACAATTTTAAAGTGAAAGCAAATATTGTAGTAGAAATGCATGTAGGTGGTGGTGGTGACAAAATCTTCATTTCATGGTCACAGACCACCCTCTGTGACCATGAAATAAAGATTCTTGGGGGCAACTCCCTCGTCCCAAGTGACTATTTTAACTTGGTCCCCTAGATCAATGGCTGTCCTTGGTAGGGCCTGCCAGGTAAGTTTAAAGGGGGCTGGCAAGAGCGTTCGTGGAGGAGGCGAACCTCTACATCCCCAGAGGATGTGGTCTTGTGGTGCCAATTGGTGCCAATTGGTGGTCTTGTGGTGCCAATTCATTCAAGCGATAACTTTGACATATGGGGTTGTATTCCCCATTGATGATGAGTAATAACCTGTGTGGACTCAGAAATGAGTCTGTCTGAAGCTGTCGTAAGACTGTAGCCTGTGCTCTGGTAAGGTCTCAATGAGGTGCCGGGTAAGTGTGCCTTCTTTATATATAGTGGCAATTTCATTATATGTGATCATTGCCCCACCCGGAGAATCCAAGTCTGAGTGGCGCGCCTCCCGGTTGGTTAGCCCTCGGGCGATGCGGTGCGCCTTCTCGTTCCCAGGATTCCCCAAGTGAGCGGGGACCCATACTAGATTAAAAAGTCTGTCCGATTAATAGAAAGCGTGATGGTAATTTCTTAAGATTTGCTGCGTAGTTTTACTAATGGTGCCCTTACTGTAATTTAGGATCGCACTTTTTGAATTGTTCACGATTGTATTAACAGAGTCATTCACGATGGCTAGAGCAATCGCAGACTCTTCCGCTTCGAGGGTAAGGAAGGCCTCGACTGTGGCCGCATTTAAAATATGGCCGATCTCGGTCACTACGCTCACAACATACTTTCGGTTGCCCTGCACCGCCGAATCCACATAAGCAACAGAGTGGTCGCCTTTATACTTGTCCCACAACTCCTTTGTGCTGGCCGCGCGGCGGTTGTCGTGCCTTCCTGGGAGCATGTTTTTAGGAACAGGCTTAATGATAAGTTGTCGTCTTGTGATTTGCGGCAAAGGGGTACGTCCCATGGAGGGGACTTGGGGGTTCACGTCTAGCTTGTCCAGAATGTGCCTGCCGGCCTGCGTGCTGGAGAGGTGGAAAATCTGCACCGTTTTGTGTGCCTCGATTATTTCTTCTATAGTGTTGTAGACACCCAACCTCAAAAGCTTGTCCGAATTTGTATACTTGGGTAGTCCCAACGCTGCTTTGTATGCCTGGCGGATTAAGGTGTTAAGTTTGTTCATATCCACTCGCCTAAGGTGGCAGTAAGGGAAGGAGTAAAATATGCGACTGATCAGAAAGGCCTGAATCAGCCGACATAGGTCCCCCTCCCTCATCCCTGCGTGCCTTGTAGCTAACTCTTTTTATTAATCTGCAAAATTGTCGCATTGTGGATTGCAGGCGGCTCATGGCCTGTGCATTGCGTGTGTTGTGCTGTATGAGCATTCCGAGCACCTGGATGGTCCTCACAGAAGGTACGGGCTGGATTCCATTCAAACCTCAATCGCGGAGGCCTGCAGGGGACCATTTGTTTTGTCTGTTCTGCTTTTGATGATCAGCAATTCGGATTTTTGGGCACAGAACGTTAAGCCGTTCAGCTTGACACAGTTTTTAACCATGTCTGCAGCTGTTTGCAATGCTACTGTAATTTCTCCATCTGAGCCAGTGTATGTCCAAATTGTTGTCATCTGCATAAATTGAATGCTTAATGTGGGGTATTGCACCTAGGACAGGAGGTAGGTTTCTCATAGTAATGTTAAAGAGGAACGACAAAATAACTGCACCTTGTGGGGTTCCTTGTATTCCTAAAGTTGAGCATTCGCTCTTGAGGTTGCCCAGATGAATTTCTGCAGTTCTGTCACTGAGAAAGTTTGAGATATACAGTTAAACCTGCTTATAATGAACCTCCATATAACGAATTCCTGGATATAACGAAGTTTTTCTATTCCCCGCCATTACTCCATAGAAGCACATGTATTTGAGATCTCTACTTAACGAAGTGGCGGTGGGAGACCCCCTCGAAATAACGAATTTTCTCCGCCGACAACCTCAAGATTCTGCCCCAAATTTTGTCACTTTTGCGCGAGCAACAACCGGAAGCACCTTCACCGCCGCGACGGAATGCGAAGCACCGGCGTCCCACTTGGTGCGCTCGAAGGCACAGCGACTGCGAGGCGAGAGCGAGCACACATGTGCATGCGTGTGCGAGGCGGGCCTGCATCCCTCGACCCGGCGATCTTGCTGCCGCGGGCGTGTCCTTACCCCCTCACTTCAAACCTGATCCCGCCGCTTGCTGCAGCTGGCCTAGCTCGCCAAGCCGCCACCCTCCTTTTCCAGTTGAGGTGAAAAGAGAAAAAACGAGTTTTTTTTTTTTTTTTCCCAATGTGCTGGCAGCGCCACTCTTTGGTTGCTGCACAAGTCTCTGCACTTCACTTCGCTAACCTGACACTAGGTGACAGTGCTTGTTAGGCCTATATCACACAGAGTCGCGGGCGGCGCGCCTCACGGGAAGCCTATGCCCTTTGACACCACAGGGATCGGGTGCACAGGAAATCGCGCTCACGGGGTGATTCAAAGGCAGTGTGCGTGAAATGATCTTAAAAAAAAAAGCTGGGGACAAACAGTGGTAAACTGGAGGACACGGGCACGCGTTCCGTGTGGAGTTCGCAGCTCACAAATGGCCGTAGTAGCATTCTCCGTCGCCTTGGAAATCCCATCCTCAGAAAGCAGGTACACGACGCTTTGCTACCGCAGCCTTTTTTTTTTTCCCCACCACTCATTGTTCACTCCTTCCTCCTCCACGGCGATTCGCTGTGTTTTTTTCGGGCGGCGCACTTCCTTTGTGAAGCCTGCTCCCTACCTCGATTGTCCGCGGGATTTCCTGGCAGCCGCACTATAACCGGTCCTTCATATCGGGAGGGGGGGACTGCACAATAAGCGGTATGCGTATACATTAGGCTCTATGGGAGGGTAAATGGGGGTCAGAAAAAAACCGCGTTATAGCCGGTCCTGCACTATAAGCGGTCACATTATAAGTGTTCTCAGCTGTAAATGTGCTCTCACCCAAAACATTCTGCCGTCTGTTACCTTTTTGCTTACTTAAGCGGTTTTTTTTTTAATTTTTGTGCCGAACCTGCATATAACGAAATCCTCTTTATAGCGAAGTTTTCTGGGAATTTGTCAATTTCATTATATCCAGGTTTAACTGTATGTGTAACTGCGCTTCCCCACGTTCATCTGGCTCAGGTTATTTAAGAATGAACTGTGTGTAATGCCATCAAAGGCTTTGCTTATGTCCAGTGCTAGTATAGTCCGTGTGGCTCTGATTGGGCCTGGCTGCAATATGTCATGCTGTAGTTGCCACATTATGTCCTGTGTTCAAAGGTTAGGCCTGAAGCCCACCATCGTGTGGGGGAATAGCCCCTCCACCTTAACGTATTCATTTAGCCTTCGGAGGATAACATGCTCCATCACCTTCCCTAAGCAAGAGGTCAATGAAATTGGTCTTAAGTTTCCTAACTCGAGCTTTTTGCCTGGTTTAGGAATGAAAATTACTTTTGCATGCTTCCAGCTGGGAGGTAGAGTTCCATCTTTCCAATGAGTGTTAAAGAATTTTGTAAGTTCCTCAACCGAATGATCATCAAGGTTTCTGAGCATCCTATTTGTGATGCCGTCTATACCGGCCGCAGATGTGGTCTTTATGCTATTGAGAACAGCTCATACTTCCGCCTCCTCAATGTCTTTATCTAAGACTGCATTCTCTTGCCCTGTGTACGTGTTTGAGACAGGGAAGTCTTTGCTGGAGTTAAAGTAACGATCTTGCAGCTCCTTAATAAGCGTGTTGTCATCTCCGGGAAATGAATGAATAATCATCTGCATATTTTCCACAAAGCTGTCTTGGTTTTATTCGGGACAATTAAGTGCCTCAACAGGAACCATGTGTTTTTGTTGCCCAGCTGTCCGTTCTTTCGGTCACAAAGCTGATGCCAGTGTTCCTGACTGAGGAACTGACAGTGCTGCTCAATTTTTTTTTCCAACTGTACAAGCTTCTTGCGAAGGCTTTTGTTATGCTTTTGTAACAACCACTGTTTTTGTACTCTTCTGCGCTTCCCATAAGTGAACTAGCCTAGAGTCGGGGGTGGGGCCTTCCTCTTTCGTTTCTGCCTCTATGGTTGCATTATTAGCGTCTTGAATTACAGTACGCACTCATTCTTCTAGCTCTTTGAAGTTAGTTATGGGCGTCGGAGTTCGTTTATCGCGGGCGTAACGAAAAACGTCCCACCTAATGTAGGAGAGTGCAAGTTATAAATGGTAAAATGCGCTATGCTTTAAAATTTACATTAATTAACCCACATAACCCTACCAAAAGGTTTAAAATAAGTTAGAGTGGGATGCACATAACATCGACATTTTGGCATGAAGTGTGGCTTAAAGGGCCCCTAAACAACCCCGAGGTCCAAAATTTGTTTTAAAGGTATAACTGTGCTCCTGTGCGATGTGAACATGCTCCCTCAAGAATTTTGCGAATAGGTGCAATAATAAAGAAGTTACACGGGTTTAAGTGGCCGCTTGCATCGGTTTCGTTTTCTCGGTTGGCCTCCCCACCCTTCTCTGCCGAGGAGAGTATAGGCGTGGCGCGCCATCGAGACTCCGCCCACTTTTGACACGTGACATGACGTGAGCAATTGACGTCCTTGACGCTTGCGCTGCAGTTCCGGTTGCTCCTGCGCTCACGCCGGTGGGATGGCCACAGGATCTTACAATAGACCTGGTTTCGACCAATCAACGAGCTACAACTGCGCAAGGTTGTTCGCGGTAGAACGTGACGACACCTAGGATGTGAGCGCGACTGGTCAATCACAGGAAAGAGGCGCGGGAATTGTTTTTTGAAATATGGCGTCTGTGTGGTGCGCAGCGCTGTCATACTCGCAGAATGTGATCGCTGCAACCTTCTCTATGATTGAGTTAGCTTGTTTGGGCGGCTTTAAAAAAAGTAGGAGTCTGTTTAGTGCTCCTTTAATAGCAGAGCTAATTTTCCCTGAAAAGGTGTTTTTGCAGCATAGTGTCCCATTTAGCAGTGAAACCACCTTTTCAGGTGACTTACATGGAAAAAAATGTCTGTGGAAAAATGTGCCTAGTGAACATTGGATTGAGGAAAATATAACAGTGGCTCATGAAACCTAAAGGTGGGGCCTGCAAGACCTACTTTAAGAATGCATGCACTGTGACTTTGACTGAGACTATGTGAAAACCAACAGACATTGGAGCCAGAGGAATCCCCTAGCAGGAAGTACTTGCTCGATGCAATGCACATAACCAAAGCTACTAAGCATAGAAATTGCCTTTTAGCCCCTTTGCAGTGCTCTGTCTTCTTTCATGCCATGCAAACTGGAGGCACAAGCCATTCCGCCTAATTCTGTTCCTCTATATGTCATCTTGTTGTTTTGTAGAAATTCTGGAGGTGATAACGTGAGGCGCGGTTGGGCAATAAAAAGCAGTGATGACACATGCGATATCCTTTTCCTTGCTTAGGGGTAGGCACTTGGATTGCAAGAGGGACACATGTACCCTTGAAATGTGATCTTCTCCAACATGTCAGCTGTATTTTCTTATATTTCTTGAGAATTCACATTAATTATCTATCCACACAGCACACAGCTTCACTATGGGACTGATCCTCTACCTCATAAAACATACTAGTTGCACACATAGTACCTAGGTTAAGTGTTGGCACCAGCTGGAGAAACTATACAGCAAGAAAGCTGGCTTTCTGGAAATGGGTAAAAATGGCCCATGACACAAATGACATGTTATAGTTCATTTATTTGCTGGTACTCACTTTGTATTCGTACCTGCCTGTAGCCAAACAGATTAACTTTTAGCATGAAGTAAAACATAGGTAGAAAACTGTTTATAAAGCAGTTTGTAATTGTCATATGGGTAGCATGATGACCTAGAACTATGATTTAGCTGGCTGCTTGACATGTTGTAACCCCCAATATTGGGTTTCCTTCTTTTTTTCTGCCTTTCTTCCTCCAGCATACAATATAACACAATTTCAAAATTTGCGCACTAGCAGCAATTGAAATTTCAAGTTACTAACACAAGCACTATGCTTCCTAGAGGAATGCATGCTGTCTTCATCTGCGTTCGTTTTTGCTCATTCTACTTTAAATGCCAACATTTTACTAACTAACACAACTTTCCTATTAAGACCCCCAGTCTCAGCCCTCCAACCTGATTCTCTTTTAAAGCCATAATATATATAAATATATCGTCATGCTGACCGGCTACCAGAAATCTGTGGAGCTTTTTGCAAATGTTTCCAAGCCACCACATATTTAACAAAAGCAAATGCCAGATCACACTACTAACCTTAAATATGCTCTCAAGCACTAAAAAATTATGCCTATTTTTCACTTTCTATGACTTTGTAGATCAGTTCTTACTTTCAGCAGGTGTCTTATGGGGCACTCAGTAATGGGGGACGCAACATCAATTTTGGCCAGCTATAGTTCTTAAACGTGCACGTACACCTAAACACACAGGCATTCTTGCATTTCACTCCCATTAAAACTATGGCTGCTGTGACCAGAAATTGAACCGTGTTCTTGGGCTTAGCAGCGGAATGCCATAACTGCTAGGTTGCTATAAATGCTTATTTAATTAATCATGTGTTATGGGTATGTGCTCACAGAAATGCGTCTATACAGGGTGTCCCACTCAAATGTAACCAAGTTTCTAAAAATGACAAAGCGCGCTAGCGCGTTGCAACAAACTGAATCAGGTTCAGGATCAAGTGCCCTAGTGTGGCCCTCTTTTTTTTCATTTTGCAACATAAATTAATTAGAATAACCTAATTAGTTAACTTATGAATTATTTGCTTCAGTAAGAAATTGTAAAGATGAAAGTTGTTGATCAAATTTTTAAAAAATTGCAGCTTCCGCTAGGTTGCACAAGGCCAGATCACAGTGAAGCTGGCCGATCATCATCATCACCATTTTAATAATAATAATAATAATAATAATAATAATTTTCATCACCATCATTTCCTTCTTCTGGTCACGTGTCGTTGTGATGTCACATTACGTGATATAGCATGATGTCGAGGTCATACAAGGTTATGCTGGTAGATGTAGCGTCACTTGGTTGCTAGGCAAGGTAATTTCAAGGTCATATTTCATGGCAGGATGCACATATTTTGTGATAGGAGAAACTTTACGTAGCCTAAGCACCTTTGCTGCTTGAATGACCAACTGAAGTCTTTGCAACTAAGTACCAATGGTGGATCTTCTGATATGTGCCATGAAATAAAGCCCACGAAATACAAAAATAAGCACGTTATAGCGCCACTAATTCAGCGCCCCAGACGACTGAACAAAATACTATACATGTGCTGCAGCGCTGTCGCTTTTGGGCACACACAAAGAGTGGCGGTGAAGGTGCGTCATGCTTCAAAGTCGCGTGGGATAAAGATATCATTCACTTCGCCTCGTCAAATGAAGTCCAAACACTCAAAGCAAAAAAAAGCGATTGGTGCCGGCATGTATCTTGTGGCACCTCAAACAAAAAGCGTGTCTCGGACAGCGCTGTAGAGACAAGCCAACGTTGTCCGCTGATTGGCCGTCTGGGAGTGCTGAAATAGGGACGCTATCAAGTGATTATCATTGTAATTCGTGGGCTTTCTTTGACGGTGTATGTTAGAAGATCTATTAATGATACTTAGTGGTAAATGCTTCAATGGGTCATTTTTACATTTGATCTAGAACTTTCATGTTGACAATTTCTTGTTGAAGTGAATAATTAAAGAGTTAGGTAATTAGTTTATTCTAATTAATTGACTTTGCAAAACAAAAAAAATTCACCACACTAGGGCACTTGATCCTGAACACTGTTCAGTTGTTGCAACTTGCCAGCACACTCCGTCATTTTTAAAAACTTGGGTTACATTTTAATGGGACACCCTGTGTATTTGAACAAACAGTCCAGTTCATATAAAAAAGCATTCTTTTATCTAAACTGCCAGATACATTAAAATAAAAGCCAAGACACAGGTTTGACATCAAATAAAGTCTCAGCTTATCAGTTTTACTTTTCATCCTGAATTTCCAAGTCATTAGGTGCCATTTGAAATGTACTATACGTTCAATTTATTGTTCGTGGTGATGCAGCAGTATGCCTCACACAAGGTATTTTTTTGCTTAAGATTGGAGGCAACAAAATCATGAAATGCGCATTGCATGTTACTCCTGCTTGTAGCTTTATGTTACAACGCAATTCTCCAGCCTATAATTTGTAGTTTAAAAGATGAAAGGTGATGTCCATGAAGGTGGACACTGGGTCACAGTAGGTAAGAGTGCAACATGACATATTTATGGCAAGTACCAACAGCTCTTGGTTGTAAGCATTATAAAAGGGCTCTCCTGTGCAATACAAAAATAAGATAAGGCTTCTCACATTTCTACAGTAAACCAATCCTTTCTCATAAAGCTTGAGGAAGAGGTACTGGGTCCACTTGTAGTAATTTGGATTGCATGTTGACAGCTCCTGAAAAAATATGCAATAATAATAATCAAGGATTTATACACTCCCCCCACCAGCACTCCCCAGACAACCCCCCAGTTGGACTGCAGTTGTGTTTGCATTGTGCATATAAAAAGAAAGAACCAAATGAACAGAATTATATTCTACCATTTCAAGTGAATCACTCAGATATGAAGGAGATGGATCTTGCGAGGAGACATCATGCTCCTCTTTGGAGTAGATTAGTGTTTTATATAGTAATAATTGATGATGGTGTAAAATTTGCATTCAGCACAAATTTTGAAAATTTACAGTGAGTGTGAATTTTCAAAAAGGCTAGGCCGGAGTACATATGAAAGACAGTTCAGTATCAAAACTATCCCTGAAGTGATCAGTGTTCAATCACTGCATACTGTAACAATACTAACACATAGTGCTGAAACTTGGAGAACAACACAAAGACTTGAAAAAATGTGAAGAACCGTGCAGAGTGCAATGGAAGGGAAAATATAGGTGTAACATTAGGAGATCAGAAAGCCGTAGAATGTATCAGAGGACAGGCAGGTTTAATTGACATTCTAGTTTACATTAGGTGAAAAAAATGGATCTGGGTGGGTCACATAATGCGTAGAAAATATAACCAGTGGTCAAGTAGATCAACAAAATGGATACAAGGGATGAAAAATGTGGCTGTAGGCAGCGGTGAATAAGAAGGAGTGATGAAATCAGTAAGTTCACAGAAATAAAATGGAATCTGCCAGCTCTAATTATGGTGAAGTGCAGATCACTGTTGCAAAATAAAGACGACGAGGAGGCGGCTAACGCGAGCAGGGGCCACGGGCGGGCTCGTGCATTGGTTCCGCCATTCGTTCGAACAGACCAGACGGTCGGGTCCGGTTCTCCTCATTCGTATTTTCACTACATTCTTTTTGGTGCCGAAACCCGCCCGGTCGTCTGGTCCCTCGACTTCGGCAATGGACCAGCTTCGGACAAAGCGCGGCCTCGTCCGCGCCGCGATCACCAAAACAATTTCGACCCTCGGCACCCTGCTCGAGGATCCCGCCACCCCGACTGGGACGCTCGAGCACCACCTCACCGTACTCGAGCAGAAGTATTCGGAGCTCGTAGCCTTCGATGATGACATCCAGGCCACACTCTTCAGCACTGACCTGGAAGCCGACATGGCAACATCGTTCGATTACGAACAAAAGGTGATTTTCACCATATCCGATGTTCGCCGCGCCACCCAATCGCGTCTGCCAATCCTATCTGTCTGCACCGCCAACACCGTGAGACCATTCGTCGCGCCGCTCGCATCTTCGCCACATCACGCCCCGATTTTCGCATCGCCCGGCCTTTCGACTCCAGTACCGACCTTGTCTTGCGTCGTCCAGCCCACGGTACCTCGGCATGCGGACGTGACCTCTCACGCGTCCGACGCACTCCCAGAGAAGTTGCAGCCCGCGCATTTGTGTGAAGTGCCACCCAACAGCACCACGTTCACACAGCCGGCTGTTCTGACCAGCAAGGATAATGCAGTGCTCTCGAACACGTGCGCGACGTCGACAGTGCAGCTACCAACGCCTGTCGTTATATCTAGAGTGCATGCTGCAGAAGCGTCCGCCGCGACACCATCGCCTGCGCTTTCGTCACGTCAGGCTCATTTCTTCAATTCCTCAGCGCACTGCTCGCAATGTTCGAAGCCGACTTTCGCCGTAATGTCCTCTAAGGTCAAGAACGACGGCGAGAAGCGACCACACACATCGTCTGGCTCTTCGAAGTACTGCTCAAGATCCCACTTTCGTAACAGTAAGGGGCCGACATCATCAGTTTCCGGAAAGAGCAGAACGATGCCTGAAACTTCGTGCTACAAGAAGAGACGCAACATCCGCAAACGCCACAAGAACGGCAAGTTGTACGGTTCCAAGTCGCCCAGCATCTCCGAGGAAGGGCAGAAGTACAGACGACCTCCGGAGAAGCTGACGATTTCAAGCAACGTGGAGGCCTGCTCGTTGGAGCGCAGCCTGAAGCTAGAACCACCACCTGCCCCTCAAGACAAGCCTCCTCCCACGGCTACACCGCCAGTTGGCAACACCTTCGCCATCGCCTCCCAGCAAGCACCTGACACATTTCTCTGGCGGCACAAGAACTTAAAGCGCCTACGCACCACCGACAAAGCGGCGACCGAAATGTCACGACGACCTTGAGACGACACCCTGGAGTACGTCACGTTTACTTCGTGTTATATGGAGTGTGTGACGGAACTGCTGTTCGCGCCTGAGGACGCTGTCCTGTCTCAAGGTTCGCGCTCTTAAAAGCGCGGGACTTCCGAAGCATATTCGTCGCCGGCGGGAGTATGTTGCAAAATAAAGACGACGAGGAGGCGGCTAACGCGAGCAGGGGCCACGGGCGGGCTCGCGCTATTGATTCCGCCATATTCGTTCGAACAGGCCAGACGGTCGGGTCTGGTTCTCCTCATTCGTATTTTCGTTACAATCACTGGGAGAGGCTTTTGTCCTGCAGTGGACACAGAACAGACTGAGGATGATGATTATGATGATGATGATGATGATATAGCCATAAACTGGGTTGAGCTATTTGCTGCCACTATCTTTTCTACAAATTTCTGTAGAACAAGATAACAACCCGCAGCCATTGTTTCTCAACCACTAATGGGTCAGCACACTCACTCACATTACTTTCGCCTATGGTAAACATTCTTGTGCACTTTACCCATGGTTTGAGTTAGCCAGCGTGCACAAGAAATGTGTGCAGCAATTGACGAGTGCAGTGGGTAATCATGAGTGTAAACTTGACTACCTATGAGTGTGAGTAGACATGAGTATGTGCAGATCCAGAGCCATGTCCATGAGGCATGACCTCCCTCTTGAAGTTCATCTGCCCAGTACCAGCATATAGCATGTGAAAAGCCCATGATGTCCTTCTTCACAAATGTTATTATGCCATTAGGATGCTCACAGTGACATGAATTGATGATTCTTATCATTAAAGATATTATTGCGATAGAAATTATATGGACAGTCTCGACGGATTTTTGCCATTGCCATCATGTCCCGTAACATTCTACCTGCGGGTAAAAGCACGCGAGTGGAGGTGATGAACACAGCTGAAGCAGAGATCAAACAAGCCCGGTCATCTCTGTTGCTCGGAGGGCGCATGCGATAACATCAACCCAGTCAGGACACCTGCCTTCAAAGTGTAGAGGAAATGCCCAGCCCAATAACGAGCATAAAAAGTCACAAGGCGAGGGGGGGGGAGCTTGAGTAGCAACTGTGGACTTTGTGCAGTCACCATTGCTGGTGCGCGCGCTATCTCGACAGCCATCAGCAGGTGGCTCATAAACCCTTCTACATGCTGCGCTTTCAATGCAAAGAGACTGCGCAATGTGTCCCTGGAGCAACCGTATTCTCTTACACCAGCATTTTGTAGAGTTATGCGAGATCGTATCTAAGAGAATTAGCTGCTACCCTCACTTCGTATAACATTATTATAACATGCATTGCTATCACATTCATTGCTTCGGCCTCCTGGCGAAACTGTGACTTTTTATTTAGAGTAAGCACCTGTGCAATCATCATCATCAATAACCATTTCAAAGGATAAACCCTGTAGTTGAAAAAACCTGCATGTGTGCCTGGATGCGAGTATGAATGGGAGTAAGTGCTAGTGCTTCTTAATATAACAAATATACTATCACATGTAGTCTGCACCCATAAATCGTCTGCACCCTGCAAAGCCTGTGAACTGCACTCCAGTATCTGTACTTTCTTATCGGTTGTATTGCTCTAATGAGCTGACTGTGCTGGCACAATAAATCACTGAAATATTCAAACCCCCAAACAGTGATTTTAACAGCAAAGCTGTTCATGCTGGCCGTAACAACTTTGGTGTCTGCAGAAGAGTGCCTCGGAGCGCCTTGCGTTACCTAGTAACTGCTAATGCCACAGCTATGCTGCACCTCCTTCGCGAGACCTAGACACACTGTGATGTTGCTCCACTGCACCTGCACTTAGCCAAGCCCACCTACCTTGACACTGCACGCAACCATTCCTACTGCGCATTGCCTAGTTTTGGGCTAATCAATCTAAGCATAATTACACTAAAGCTAATTATTTCAAGCTTAATTAAACTATGAATAAGTAATCCAGGGTTAAATATGAAAATATTAAGTTGAACTTAGAATAAGAATAATTAAGTCAACATAATTAAGTTAATTAATGTAGATATGATTAAGTACATGCTAATTATGTTAAGCCCAACTAAGGTAATAATGATTAAGTCACACATAATTAAGCCAAGGCTAATGATTCAGGCTAAGGCTAATTAAACCAAGCACCATTAAATTAAGAACTATACAAAGCCTAATTAAACTAAAATAATTAACCCACATTTAATTACATGTACTTACTAAGCCAAGACTAATTCAGCCAAGTATGATTAAGCTAAGCCTAATTACATCAAGTATGGTATGTTGGCAGGCCTAATTAAGCCAATACTAACTAACACAACCTAATAAGTTAAGACTAAGTGAAGCAAGCCCAACTGAGCTAAGACTATATAAGTTGCCAAGTGCGACGTAGCAAAACCATGTCAAACTTCAAATAATCCAGCTTCACAGTTTCAAGCCTTTCACAATTTAGTGCAAGCAAAGCCCTTTTTTTGCGAGTTGGTAATCCATGACAAAGAAGAACTGCACAGAATAAACAGACAAGAAAGACACACGCACCAAGCGCAGAAGCCCTTTTTTCTTTTTGAAGCCTCGCTAGGCTAGCTTTTTAAGCACATCATGGTGAAACAGCACAGATGACAGGATGAGTGAAAGAGACGAGACAGGACACTTCCTTGTTCGTTTTGCTCACCGTGTTGTCTCATGCTGCTTGTCTATATTTAGGATTTAGTAATCAGATTTGTATGAACATGAAATCCCAGCTACAGATGAACTAACAGTTTGAGAGGCTCCTCAGTGATACTGAGCACTTGCCTTACTCCAGTCAAAGTTGAAGTTTAGATCCCTGAGCTGTTTTTTCATTGACTCTATGTTCCTGAAAAAAATAAAAAATCACATCATATACAAACTGACGACTACTATTTGGGTCAAAGCTGAAGTGAGTAAAAATGCATTTCAAAAAGCAGTACACCTTTCTAAGTTATCAGAAAATGACCCTGTTATTGGCCTCTATTGCATGACAAATCTCCTTATAAAGGAACTTTTTGAATCCATCACACAAAATGCATGCTTCTCTCTTCTTTTGTCACCACAAGTGTATTTTAAGCTTCACAAGGGGGTGAACAAGGAAGTGATCGGCAGCACAAAAGTTATGTTGCCACATGTCAAGGCCTTGAAGATTCTCTGCTTTCTGACCATAAAGTAGCTGGTTAAGATGTACCCAGCGCAGCCACATGGAAGCGTCCCATGGACAGCAATTGTACATACAAGACATGGTACTTGACCTCCAAGATCATACGTTTGCGTGCCATACATGAAATCAGCCAATGCCTATCAGGCCTACTCTTTAGGCAGCTGTACAATTCGCTAAGGTGGGAGCAAGCAATTCGGATGTCTTTGAAAAGAAATGATAAATTCCCTGCTGTGTGCAGTGCAATATTTGGCTTACACATCCATACGAGCCTTAACTACAGATCGGTAGCATTTTCCAGCTGTTGAAAAAGTATTACAGAGCCCCTCTAAGAATTTTATGAGCATCTGGATTGTCCTTACTCGAATACCACGTTCCACGCGAACCGCGTGCCACGTGAACCGCGTACCACGCGAACCACGTAGTGGTTCGCGTCCACGTGCGCGAACCACTACTTTTTCATCTTCGTTCTTTTTTCGAACTACCTCAGATTGGAACGGCCTTCCCGAGGAAATCGTTGCCACCACCTGCCCAACTCTGTTCATGCAACGTCTTACGGGATATCTCAAAACGAACGAAACGCAATAAAGGTTACGGTGATGTACTAACAACACTTTACAATAAGAAATTTATTACATTGTATAAAGAACATTTTGTATTTTTTTTCTTGTAACCACCCCTTATGTAATACCCCCTTGGGGGTCTTTAAGGTATTAAACTGAACTGAACTGAACTGAACCACATACATGCAGTACTTAAGAAAACACACATGCATGCATGCACATACATGCATGCATGCATGTGTGTATGTGACAATGACAAGTATATCATTTTAGTGATGCCTAGATCAATCATTCATGTTCGTCATACATTGATACCCTACCATCCCAATTCTGGTGTATACCAAGTGGACGAGATGATGATCAGGTGAGTGCCGAGGTGTAAATGGGCAGACGGAGGGACAAACTGGTGGGTGGATGAATGGATGGATGGAAAGACAGACAGACAAACAAATTTCTTAAGTTCACCAAGAAATGCTTTGCATTTAAAATGAAAATTACAACTGACATATTTTAAGCAAACAACAAAGTACATTCAAACTGATTATTTTTAAGTAAATATGAAGAGGTTCGCAGTAACAACAATATCCAATGCCATGGCTGCACATGAGATGACTTAGTTAAGTGATATGATTGCAAACTGAGCATAACTGGCAGTGGCAGTGATGGCAAAGATGAATAGCAAATTGCATGGTGTACATGATTGAATGAACAAAGTTATCACAAGACAGAGCTCCCTTGGGTGGTTATGTATGCTCATAGAAGAATACAGCATATTGTGGTGCATTTCATATTTATAGTCAGGAAAAATTAGGTACGTACGCTGAATGGCCCAGTCCCTTGCATGAGCTGCACTTAGTGCAAAGAAGGCACCTTGATCCGCATAAAACTTGGGTAACATTATTTGTTAACATCACATAATTGAAAATAATGAACATTCTTTATGTATGACATGCTGCAGGATGTCTCACAGCTACTGCTCACTTTAAGAGTTTTTACTAATTAAGCAGTACATACCAAACGCCACTTCAGAATAAATCTAGATGTCTGGTAGTACTATTCTTTCTATTTCCTAATCTAACATTTTAATTCTTGGTAAATTCTCACCTTTCTGTCCATACTCTGGGATTCTCATTCCTTTCCACAGCTGCATTCTCTGCTGGCAAGCCGAAGCTGTCCCAGCCCATAGGATGGATGACCTACATCCAGGTAATCAGTGCCACAAGTTGATCAGTTTTCACTACAATACACCAAAAGATTTTTTATTGTGCTCCAGCTATTAAAAATATGCTTTCAATATAGCTCTGAACTGTTGAGACTTTTGAAGTCTGCCCCTTTAGCAACCATGGCATGACGCAATGTTAAGATTATATTTTTCATGTAAGGCTGTGTTCTAAACTCCCATTGCATCACTTTACATGTAACAAGATGAAATGCACAATATAAATGCACAGATTATGAAGCTATGTAAGTCAAAACAGGGCAGGAGCTATATCTTGAAAAGCAGGTTCAATGCATCACAATCCATTCATGGATTTCATGTCATGAGCCATAACCAACCAAAGAAGTGCACGTGCATAGACCTGACGTTTGTAAGAAGAAGGTGAAAAGTAGGTGCAAGCTTAGTTTATATCTCCTTCAGCAATGGCATACACAATTGTGTAAGCAACTTGTTTTTGGCAGCCTAGCACAAAGCGGCCACTAAAGTGCAAGAAACACTGAGCTTTCAATGAACTGGACCCTTGGTGTGTTAAGTGCGCAATCAGTTTGCTCTAATGTGCAGTGTATTCCTGCAGAAAATTAATTTTCTGAAGGCAGTACCATATTTGACGAGTGGCTCAACGAGGTATGTTCTGAAAGCATCATTAGAAACATAATTTTTCTTGGCTTGTATTGAAATAGCCAATAACAATCTGCACCCACATTTCCAGTCTGACTTGTGATTCTTTTTGTCACAATAAAAAGGGTGACTGCCTTCAGAATAAATGTATATTTGATTGCACTCTAATTACAACTAATTACAGTAAAACCTCGTTATAATGAAGGTGAAGGGGGAACGATAATTACTTCGTTATAACCATTAGTTCGTTATAACCAATATCAATGCCATCTATAGGAATTTCAAGGGGAATTGCGATTACTTCGTTATATCCGATAGTTCGTTATAACGAGGTTCTACTGTATTACAAAATGAACATTTCAACATACAACGGCATTTTCTTTCTTGCAATAGGATATGGAGCACCGCAAAAATTAAGTGTGAAGATTTGACGCATTTATAAACACTGCATCATAATTCATGCCTGGAGGGGATATGATAAATGAAAAGAGGGGACTCACTGCAGAAATGTCCATCTACCTAACAGGGAAACCTGCGAACCTTGGTGAGCATTAAGCAGTGATACACTTCCATAATATCCTCTAAAAGAGTTTCACAGATGCATACCTATGATGAAAACAGAACTTAAGTTTCCATAAAAGTGCACGCACAACAGCATGCCTCAAACATTATGTGATGTTTAAAATATACCTTGTACCAAATAGTTTGGCTTTAATATACTTAACATTCTATATACTTACAGTGTCTTTAATATACTTACAGAGTGCAGTGTTTTACTCAGGGACACATGGAGTGACTGCCAGGCCACTAAAACAATTAGGCTCAAGCTAAAGAAGTTGCATTTAGCCCAAAAGTTGAAGATTAGGGTCATTTCACGCCTACTGTTCCAACCATGGTGCTCGACCACCTTAGATTCCTTGGAAAATTTTGAGGACTGTCTCTTCAAAGAGCAACGTTTTCCTGTAACATTTGAGCTAAGAAAAATTTTACTGCATTGCTATATTAGCATGTGAAGTTTTTTAGGATGCTCAAAACTACAAGTTCTAAAGCGTATTGTCTTGCTCTGCTGAAATCAGGTAAGGACATAATTTTCTCTTTAGAAGGAAAATAGGATTTTATCTATAAAATGTTTTTATTGATATTTTCCCTTCCATGAGTTTTCTATGTGACCTTAAATATACAAAATTTGGTTCATATTTGAAATGTTTTATAGAAAGATAACTTTATTTAAAACGTTTTATGTTCTACTAAGTAGCTAGGAAGTTTCACTTTAAGTGAAAAATAATTTGGGATAGATATAGCGTGAAATGGCCTGTGCAGCTAGCAACAAATTTGTAAAAAAGTTGATTTTAGCTGATGTTCTGTAGTAAATATAGCATTAAGGTAGTCTGCACAAAAATATACAAAATAGCACATTTATTAGCAGCATTCATGATCTACAGACTGCAAAAGTATTATCAAATTACTTTTTGTTTTAAGGGAGAAAAATTATTTTTTAAATTGTGTTGTACCGGCCTTTATGCCTGCGTGTGTTTGCCATTCGTAGGGAACCGTCCTAGCGGTAAGCAGGCATTGTGCAGACGTAAAATTTCCTTATTCAGTGAAAGAACACCTAGATAAGATAATCAGTTTCTGAAGTGTTTACTTGAATGCTTTGCTAGCAATTATTAGCCTAACCAATAAGAAACGTGGGCTGGGTGTTGTGAGCAGGCGGCCTGCGTTGTGTTGTCATGAGCCACTTGGAAATTACACCAGTGGGTACAGAGTGCAGTTACCTACACCTAAGATTTAAAAATGGGCAAAAACATTATGATTAGGCAAAGAAATGATGCTTAATTATGGGAAATATGTTGTGTATTTCAACACAACGCAACCAACACAACCATGTTTTAGCAGACATGTTAGCAATGTTAGAAGGGTGATGTCGACTGTTCCTTCAATGCCTTGGCATGCTTAAATTCAAACTACAGCACCTAAAGGGGCCCTGCAGCAGCAGGCTTTAATATCAAGTCTCTGATAACTGAATAAAAATTTGGGAAGGCTCGGGGACCTCCGAGTTATCATAAAAAAAAAAAAAGATGATTATTCAGTGCAAACAGACCAAGACAAAACAGCTTCACTGCTGCGGAACATGAGAAAGTGTGTAGCACGCGCAACTCAGCGATTCTCGTTTTGTGGCGAAGTGCCGTGGGAGAAGAAATTGCGCGTCTGCCACTGTGGTGAACCGGTTATGGTGCTCGATTTCAACTAAAGAAAAATACGGGTTCAATCCTGGCCATGACGGGTGCATTTTTGATGAAGCCCAAAATTCCAGAACCTTACAGAACCCCATGTGGTCAAAATTTTCAGAGCCCCCCACTACGGCTTTTCTCTCCTTTATATCTCTTTCAGTCCCTTTCCCCTGCCCCCACGGATGCTGAGCTGTGCTCTCGACATGGGCTGCAGAAAATATAGTCAAACCCCGATATATTGAACAGCACGGAGATAGCAAAATAGTTCGATATAGCCAGAATTCGGCATAAAATCACATAGAAAAACACATCAAACTCACATAAAAATGAATAAATCAACCACTAGTCATGCAGTAAATACCCATGTGGAACATAAACCAAAGTATTTATTGCATGAGTTGGAAGTAAGCAGTGTGGCCTGTTCCTAAGCAGCTATATATGTGTGTGTGCGTACACACACACACACACATCGCAAAAAAAAAGGCCTGCATTGTGCCAGAAAAATAAGCCTAAGAGAGGCGACGTTGCGGGAAAGCTTGTCGCATGTCAACAAGGTGCACATGTTCTGTGCCCACAGGGTTTGATATGTCCATTTTACATCTGACCCATTTTGAAATAGAAGATAAAAAATGCCTGTGATCTTCGAGGCGATATTTGGAGAGTTCATTATAGGCAATAATTCAATATGTCCGTGTTTGATATAGCGAGGTTTGACTGTAGTGTCCTTTCCTTAAATGAACCACAATCATCATCACACGCTCGATGAGGTGGTGGTGCCCTTGCTGGCGCGTCGCACCTATCGACTGGAAGCAGGAGCACGCGATGGAAGGAGACAAGATACGGTCACTGACGATGTGACACCCTAAAGCGCTACGCACTTAATATCGGCTGCAAAAAGTTGCAGCTACAATCCAAAAGAGCTGCATTGCTCCTAAGATGCACTATACTATTGTGCACAAAGCATCCCATGTTTAAATGCGTGGACTCCCCCGATTGATCTTCTAGCAGCAATGTTGACAATAAGGCAAGAATGATGCTTCCTAGGCATTAGCAGGTTACGATAATTGCCTTAAATAAAAGAAAAACGATTTCAAGCATAAGTACTGCTGCAGTAGTTTGAATTTAAGCATGTGAAAGCACACAGGCGTGCCCACAGTTATCCATTAACGACAGAGGGGGGGGGGGCAAAAGGTCACTGCAGTACCTCCCTCCTCCTCCTCCTCTCAAACGCCTCCCGCTAAGGCCATTTTGGTCACAACACAGTTCAATGTAAATGTATGGGTTAGATTCAATGACCACCCCTCCCCTCACGTGAACAATGGGGACGACTGGTCCCATGCGCCTGCCCTGTTTGCGTGCCTACTTCTCCAACGCTATTGCTAAGATGTTTGCTAAAACATGGTTGGGGGTGTTGGTTGATATAGACAACATATTTTCCGCACTTAAGCACTGCACTCTTTCCTTAATCATGGTGTTTTCACCCATTTCTAAATCTTAGGTGTAAGTATACTACACTCTGTACACACTGGTGCGATTTCCCGGTAGCACGCCACGACGCTGTGCAGGCCGCCTACTCACAACATCCGGCTAAATAAGATATACAGGAGCCGACGTTTCTTATCGGTTATGCTAATAATTGCTACTAAACCATTCAGATAAACACTTGAGGAGCTGATTGTCTCATCTAGGTGCTCTTCCATTGAATCATGAAATTTTGCTTTCGTGCAACGCCTACTTACCGCTAGAGCACTTTCCTACAAAAAGGAAATGCGCAGGAACAAAGGCTGGTACAATACAACTTCAAAGATTTTTTTCGCTTTTAAAACAAAAAGTAATTTGATAAAGGCTTCCCATTCTGTAGACCACGGATGTTGCTAAGAAATGTGCAATTTTGCATATATTTATGCTGACCACCTCAATGCTTAAAGAGTCCCTGAAACTTTTTTTTGACATTGCGTCACTGATTAGGCAACACAATTGTGAAATCATTCACACCATAAATAAAGCGAAGCACCATGCGCTAAGGCAGCTATGGGCTTATTTCTGTCGCCTTCCTCCTTACCACTGCTGTTCCTCCTCAACTCGATCTGCTGCGGAGTGCGCGCTAGCGACGACAGCGCCTCCCACGTCAGCCGCTCTGCCGAGCCTTCCGTAGCGACATAGCGCCCCGATATCCTCACTGAGGTCACCCGCCTCGACAGTGCTAGCCTCTGTAATAGAGCGCCGGCGACTCGTGTGTACGCCGCCAGATGCCGCGACGATACCGTTGGCTGAAACAAAGGAGTACGTTGTAGAAGCACGTTGTTCGCAGCTAGGTTTTGAAAGTGTGACTGGTTCGGGGCCAATCAGCGCCCTCCCATTCGTAGTTCGATTGGCGGGGGCGTTTGAAAACGCATTTTGGCGAGCCGCTGCGACCCTTTGCGATACGCGTGTTCAAAACCTTATTATAAATTACACACTTTACGCACAGCGCTGAAATCTGTCCTGTAATGGTCTTAATGACCCGCTCTACCGGATCACCATGTTTGCACAATATCGTCAAAACCGTTTCAGGGTCCCTTTAATTTTCAATCAACAGTTTTTATTGTGACATAACAGGTCAATTACAAAGCATAGTACATACAGTCGAGGGTCCCAAAGTACAAGAATGCAATGGGACTCACCTTTATGACTAAATGTCAGCTAAAATCAACATTTTTTTGCAAATTTGTCGCTAGCTGTACAGATCATTTCATACCATATCCATCCCAAATCATTTTTCACTTAGAGTACAACGAAAAGTTATCTTTCTATAAAAAAAATTCCCTATGTGAACTAAACTTTGTGTATTTACAGCTGTATAGAAAACCCATGGAAGGGTAAAGATAAATAAAAACATTTTAAAGAGAAAATACTATCGTCCTTCCAAAGGGAAAATTACGTACTTACCTTATTTCAGCGGAGCAAGTTTTTTGACAACACAATCTAGGACTCATAGTTTCGAGTTTCCTGAAATCTTCACATGATAATAGCAGTGCTGAAATATTTTTCTTCATTAAAATGTTTTATAGGAAGGCTTTGTGCTTAGAACAGAAAGTCCTCAAAATTTTTCAGGAAAATCCAAGATGGTCGAGTGCCAGGGTTGGGACAGTTGGCATGGAATGACTCATTGATAACCAATAGCAAACAATGCTTCATCTTACTTAAACAACTACAAGAAGTAAGATTCCCAATTTTATCAGCCATATATACGGCAGCAAATATTCATTTACTAAGCCAATCAACAGGCATAGTGTCACATGCACAAAGGTAAACATGAACACCATTTCACCTGATAATAACAAACACTCACTGTCACAATGCTGGCATGATGAACAATGGAGGCAGAGATGAGCAAATGTTTCACCTTGCCTTTCACTTCGAAATTTCTCTGAAACATTAAAATGATGCAACCTCCAACACTATGCATGTGAGAAGACAGTGCACACAAAGCCACCAGCTGTCTCAGCTTACATTGCCTTTCAAACCTCCATGAATTACCAGCAGTATAGGGCACACAAGTTAACTGTGCACTCAGTTACATGGAAAGCTAGCACAGCTACGACAGGTAGGACAACTAATGTCAGAGGAGGAGGTGCAGGCTCACTTGCTGCCTTCCTCCCTGCCGGCGGCCTTTGAGGGAGAAGAGGAGGATGACCCACATCAAGCCAGCACCATCCTTGGCTCCTTCTCACACGCTTTCTATTACATCCACAGGCACAATCTAATCCTAACGCACTTGTACTTTGCAGGCAACACAATAGCGGTCCCAAAATCTTGCTTGGAGCATCCCTGTATAAGTACCACAGTTATAAAATTCCTGATGTACAGTTATATATTTGCCAGCTTCCTTAATTTAACGCAGGTATTTTCCACTAAAGCCCCTTTATGGCCAAGATACCATCTCCTACAACAATGTCCCACCAACTGCTGCAATTTCAATAATATTCAAACCATCACCCTCACCTGTTTGCCGTGCATAGTATAGAAGCGGGCATATGTGTCACTGATGGTGTATACACGAACATGTCCAAGGTGCAGCTGCCCAGATGGGTATGGGAACATGGACAAAATGTACATTTTTTTGTCTGGATCCTGCAATGCCAGAATAACAGGGAAAGCTCTGTCAGTGCAAGGCAGAATGTACAATAAAAAGAGAGCAGGGCATTAACTAAGGTGGTGTTTCTAAATTTCCTAGGTGATGCAGAACTTCCATTTTATCTTGAGATGGGTTGGCAATAACATCCGATACTGCCACTCCCTAGTGAACATGCTACTGAACCTGTCATTTGTACCAGGTTCGGTAGCAAATATTCTTCAAGGTCTTTTACATCACTCAAGAGATGTAAAAGACCTTGGTAGTTGAACACGAGATCTAGGGGTTTGAACAAGAAACCTGGCACTTGGACATCACGTTAATATAATTTGGCATAAGCTGTAAAGGTTAATTCCATTTATGTTTGGTTCATACTCACGCATCCAATGTAGATATGAGCCACATGTGATTTCACTATCATTAATTGTTAAGCAAACAGCAAAGGATGGTAAGTTATTTATACCCTTCCATGTGAATTTTGGTACACACTGTGTAAACGAGATGCAACTTTTCGTTTTCTTTGTGCCACTGTTCTTTCAAGGTCACCTTTGGATAAGATAATGAAAGGCTTTCACCTTAAGATAAGTAAGTTCTTCGGTTTTACATGTAAACATCGCTATCCAATTACTATAAGAGGCACGTTGTTATGGTGTGAGAGCTCAGGATAGCCTTTGAGTTGAGCACTAAAATGTAAGGGGGACTCGGGATTAATTTTGAGCTAACCACCTGGGATTCTTTATTATGCATCTAAACTGATATATGTCAGCATTTCTGCATTGCATCCTCATTAAAATTTGGCTGCTGTGGCCGTAAATTGAACCTGTGCCTTCATGCATGGCGGTGCACAGCACCATAGAGGATAAGCCACCATGTAAGTAGGCACAAAAAGACAAGTGTAACATATACACAAAGCATACTAATGTGTGCTCACTGGCTAGTTGGTTCAAATTCATTATTAAAATGTTCCTTGCAACTAGACAAAGAATAAGAAAACACACAAGGCACTACTTTCAATGACAGATTTTTACTTTCACAGGTAGAAAATACATAGAATACACATATCAACTGAATGATAATAAAAATGAGAGTAGCTTACATTCTTGAACATTGCCAGCTATAATACTAATATCGTTGAATATTACAAATCAGCCCAGCTGTCAATTCTTCTATAGCAGACATTCATGGGCACACATATAAAGTCAAGCATATGTCTACGATGTCATTAAAACATACGATGTGCACGACAGGATCGTTTGGATACTGCCGTGCACATCCTGCGAATCCTGCTGCCGCCACCAGTGTCCATAACTGCTACTGGCAGTTAAAAAAAAAAAAAAACACACACACTCCATGCCCGTGTCAAATGAATCTAGCTCAAAAAGAGCAGTGCCACTACAACACACTCCTGACTCTCGCCACACGGCTGGGCATGTTGTGTACTCAGCAGCATCAGTTCTGATATAGTAGGAATGGTTTTTCAGGGCATTATAGGTGTCTTCGATCCCGGCGTGGTGCAGAGAACCGGTGCTGCAAAAGTTCAGATGGTGCCGCTGAGCTGCGAACGCGGTGCAGATGGTGCGGGTGCAGGAGGTGCAGGCCACTTGCAGCACTGTCACGTGTCTCTTTTCTGTTTTTCAATCGAGAACACGGGTGTAGGAGTGTCGACTGTGCTCTCGCAAGGCGTGTCGCTTGCTGTGCGCGCTCATTTCCTCGCTGTTGGCAAGCCTTTCGTGTCACAAAAAATCCCGAAAGCAATCATCGTCTGCTTAACCACCTGGTGGTAATCACCATCTAATCTCCTTCTGGTGGCAAGCAACGTCAGCTTACCACCATGCAGTTCACTGCAAGAAAACACAAATGATTAAATCTCACCAGCCGTTGCATGCAGCTGCGCGCACCGTACTTGTTCACTACTGGTATTAGTGTTGTACACCGTCTACTTCCATGAACAACACCATGCTCAACAACAGCGATGACAGCGGTTTAGCCGGGGGCTCAACGGGTCGTCTGCTTTCAAGCTGCACCATGTGGTGGAACCACCAAGAGAGGAGGTGCAGCAGTTCACTGCACCGCAGCGGCACCACTATGGCACCACACTGCAATCGAGGGTTCAGTGCACCAGAGAATCGAGGACTGTGGTGCCGTGCAAGATGAACCAGTGCAGGAGGTGCAGTGCACCACACCTGAATTGAATACGCCTAATATGTTGTCAGCCATTAGCTTTGGTTTCATCGATGAAAATGAGGAGGAAAAAGGAAGGAGGAGGGGATGACAATGAATAAGAAGAAGAAGAAGAAGAAGAAAACGACGATGAGGAAGCAGAGGAAGAAGGTGATGACGATGAAGAAGAGGAAAAAGTGAGGACGGCAGCAAATGAAAAGACAAAAAAAGATGAAGCAGATGACGACAAAGAACATGAAGCAGAAAAAGAAGGCAATGGAAGAGGAAGAAGAGGGGCAGCAGAAGCAGGAATGGACCAAAGACGAATTAGAGGACGTGCAGCAAAGTCTAGCTTACGCTGTGACTGTTTTTTACTCTGCACAGACCCAGGAGTTCTTAATGATAGAAACAGCAGACTGCACTGTGCCCAGTCACCTCATTTTCAGCTGAGACACTGTGGTCCTAAACACCAGGAAAAAAAAAGGTGTTTTTCTTTCTTTAATCCATGTTTTATACAAGTATCTATTTGCTTGTTTACACTTCAGGGGTTCTCAGAACACTTTACAGGCTTTAAAAAGTTTTGCTGAAACAGTGGGTATCTAGAAATGACAGGACGTTTACCACATGTTCAGGCGGGGCCCTATTAATCTTGTCCTTCCAGAAATCTTCAACCTTGATTCTTGTAGTGGCATTTATCCTTGGATCCTATAACAGTAAAAAGAATCATGAAATCCATAAATAGATTAATTAATTTTAGTAAAATGCTTCGAACAATATTTTTAACTAATTTTAAAAACCTAACTTTTTTAGTCTGCAGTTAAAATGATTAGGTGGAACATCATTATAACAAAGTTGAATCTAATAAAAATATCTTTATTACATCTAGTATTCACTTAAGTCCATACATTGATATTGGCTAAAATATCTGTATCATTTACTTGTGAAATAAATGCAAGCATTATGATCTGACTAAACAGCTAATGGCCTCCTAATGAGTGTGACACTCTGTCAGCAGCTTACATTTTATATGTGGTGTTACAGTAACATGGTACATGCATGCATGTGTATAAAGAACAAAACTGTTAATTGCTGATCTTGCTCAATATCTAACACTTTTCCTACCATGATGTATATCTTGAGCAAAGAGTAAAAACAAAATCGTGCTTTGCTGATGTCGTTTCTAATGCTGCAGTGTCAGTTTCATTTTCAAGAATACTAATTTCTGTAAAGACTGGCTAACAAGATTTTAGAATTTTTTCATATTCGCAATGTCAAGCTATGACTGTGTGCTCATTAATACACATGCTGGAATCTTCGTTTTAATGATGGCAGATCTTTAAGTTGAGGTGGCCCCACTCATACGTGGATGGTGACATCTGCACTTGTGCCGTGATGTGAGCATCAGAAGCACTCTTGGAAGGTATAGGCAAAAAGAGGAAAAAGATCGAAAATAGTCATGAGACCAAGGCGCGACGAGCTGTATCTGTCACAAGCTGCTGCTCACAACATTAGTGCACAGAAATATAAGTTAATTATTAAACAAGAAAAGCCAGGATCGATGCAAAGAGCAAAATCTAGTTCCTCGGATTCCTTTATTGTCGTTGAGATTAAACGAGAACTACCTTTAACATGAAATTTCATTGTCCTGGGCGCAAATTTCGCAAGCTTCTAATCATAGACTTCGGAAGCAAGCGGGGGATGGGAGTGGGTTAAGGTCCTCGGGTAGGTCACCGGTTAGATTAACTGCACAAATTTAACGAGGGCAACTAATCATGCTGGATAAGCGGACAGAGATTCACGCAGCTGACGCTCGCGAATCAGCAACACTCCGACTACGGCAAACTTTAAACAAAATGTACTGTATACAGCATGTGAACGAGTAATATTAATTTGAAGTAAAATATTTAAAACGTCACTGAACAATCATACAGGCGAGAAGCGCTGTTAACATTCTCAGCATTCAAAAGTACGGAACAAGACATTAAATTAGAGGGAAAACACGGGCAAGCAAATTTTTGAAGGTGTCGTCTGCTCGCTTCTCCCGTGTCTCGATATGAAACGTGCGCGTCGGCTGCTTACGCTGGCTACTGAGGATTACAGGATAATCAAACCACTGAACGGAAGGTGCACTTACCCATACTGACGTAAGGCTAAATATATTCCTAAAATTACGCTTTTTTCGGTTCCTTGCAAGGGCGCGTACTATTATATGCATACTTTAGTATCACGATCGGAAGCATTTAACACAAGGGTTTCACACCGGGAGAACATGCGGACCGCGCGAAACTGGCTCGGCTTGACTGGTGCTTTTTCTGACATGCGAAGACAACACAAGTACGGTGGCCCCATAGAGTTAATATCCCCCAGTTCTAGGACACTCTACCTCTAGAGTCAGTATATTAGCTCTATGGGTGGCATACCCCGTGAATACTCATATTTCCTCATTAAACTGTCATCAAATATATGCACACAATCAATTTATTTAAATAAAGTTACCTACTACATATGTACTGTAATACTGTTTTTATATAAAAAGCAAAACTAAAAAGCACTTAAAATGCTGTTTTCAATAATGCACAGCACAATTAAGAATACTAAATTTTAAAGAACGTTCAACGTTTCAATAAAATATCTTATTTGTTGTTAATAGCGCTGAGCAATATTTTGCTTCAAAAGTCTTGGTGATACCATCTGTCTTCGTTGTTCCCATAATACCCCTCATTTACTCTCTCCTTTTTTCACCGGATTGTGGCCGCCGTCACACGGTGAGCGTTTATGTCGAACTTGCAATCTCGTATAATCCTATAATATTGTGCACGTCACTTATTATTGCTGTGTCTAGTTGGCACGTGTGATCGCCGACTTGTGTTGTACGCAGTATTTTTTAGAATGTTTTTAGCAGTATGAAGAAATTTCATCGTGAAAGTTACGTTGGTCGAGTTTTGATCTTGGGCATTTTAATTGTGTGCAGGTTCGTTCGAGATGGCACCTAAAAGGAACAACATGGTCCCTAATGGCCATTTTCATAAGGACTGGCAGCGTTACGTGAAGACGTGGTTCAATCAACCGATGCGGAAGAAACGCCGTCATGCGCACCGTGTGAAGCGAGCTCGGGCTATCGCACCGAGACCCGTCAAGGGAGCCCTTCGGCCTGTTATTAGGTGTCCTGGTTTCAAGTACAACACAAAACAACGCTTGGGCAAAGGTTTCACTCTTGAAGAGCTCAAGGTAAACGCGTGTCATATATGTGGCTATTGACCAAACTTAATAGTAGTCCTTGAAATACTCGGACTTTACACAAACACCTCAGAAACCTGGGAAATGACGCTTACGTTTTGGCAGCTTTTGCACACTTGCAACTATTAAAATAGCGAGGGACGAAGGTTGGTGTTTATCTTGTATCACATTGGTGCATTTTGTGGATCGATTCTCTTAGAACCGAGTTTTGCTAGTATTGGTGCAGCGTGCATTTGGGCATATTTGTATAGCGGTGAATAAATTATTCCTGGATTGTGTCCTGAAGCTTTGCTTGGAATGCAGCTGTTTGTTAGGCTCTGGCAGTACTAATTTGTGCACAGGTGCTATTTGCACTCATGCTTGCTTAGGCACGCTGCGTCTGAGCTTTAGTCTTGTGACCTCCAAGGCTAAAGCTCACGCAGAAAATTGACGGGAACTTTTACGATATGATGGTTCGAGGAGTAGCCTGCATAGCTGTTATATGTGTTGCACAGAATTGACAACATGTAAGGTCTTGGATGAGTCCATACAGTGAGCTTGAAGATAGGTGATGGACCTGGTGGTGCTTACAAACAGTCACATTCAGTAGTATGCGCTTTGTATATGTCACTACTAGGCCCTGATGCCAGCTTCAAGTTGTTTGTTTTGATATTTAGTGTACCACTGCATGTATACATGGCTCACGCACGCCATCACAACTTCTCCATCAAAACTGTAACCACATTGGAGGGCCGCCTGTTGCTTCATTCTCGGCTGTGCAACTCGTACATTTCTAGGTGTAGCGCCGTGTACGCCTTGCAGAGAACCGTTAAACACAGCATATTACGTTGTTAATTTGATCGGCACATTTTAAATTAATATGAGGAATATGTGTGGTGATGGATCTGCACATATAGCTGATGGATGCTGACACAACCATTGTCAAGAATGCTCTGCCTGAAGTGGTGTGCAGGGACATCAACTGCCTCCGTATGGCTTTCATAGTCATTTGTTTGGGGGAGGGGGGGGCATCATACCTTAAACCTTGCAAGTGCTCCCATAGCAGTTGTACAGCCTTGCAAACCTTGAAAAACTTACTGGTGGGTGTCACACCATGGATCTTGCATGGTATAGTGATGGCATGGGCCTTGATGGCAGCTGCGTGAACCTAATTAACTTTTCATAGAGTTTTAAGAACTTTACATACAGCCATGTTGGCCCAAATACAAAGGGTATTTTGAAATTCATGACTTCACACTGATGTATCAGTATTGGTGTTTTTGCACTAAATTTGTAATCTGTTTGTTCGTACTTTTTTCTTGTGGTAATCAACCTCTTACCATAAAATTAACAAATATGGGTTAACTATTTGTCTGTTTTAAATGTATTTATTTGGCTGAGCAAGGTGGTGCAAGAACGTGATGTTGGCTTCTGCATAATGTCATGATAGATACTTCCTGGAAAGTGCAAGTGAAACTAGCTGTAGAAAATGTATATTAAAATATTTGGAGCACATGGGAGCTTTGCCACTGTTGTCCTAAGGTTCGGAGGTCCCTGGACGTATAAGTGAATCAAAGAGGTGTCCATACTTTTTTAAATGTTGGCCTGTCTTGTACAGGTATCAATAACTGGTACAGAGAGGGCTGCTGTTTTCTGCCTTGCCTTTCCTCTGTGCAGTTTTGACAATGTACTCATACCAACATTAGACATAACCTACCCACTTTCTCTTGTGGCACAGCATGGACCTGGCATACCTCCAATTTTTGAAACAATCGCATCTGGAGAGTTTAACATAGTTTGATGTACTGGCAGCCCGATAACGGAGAATAGTGGAATGGATTTATGTGTTTCACTGCTCTATGTGTTTGTGTAGCTTTGAAGCATAATGACGTGAGTTGGTCATGGTGGAGAGAAAAAAACCTTTGCTTTCTGGTTGGATATGCACAAATTGATCAGTTATCCTCTATGGCATGCAATTCACTTCTGATTCAGTGCCATGTTTTGCATCATACACACTTACAGTGCTACTTTGTCAGCATAAATGGTTCTGCTTACAATAATACAGGGACTGATGGCAGCACTGTTGCATTTTGAAAGTGGTAAGAAACATACTGATGCATTGTACAACTTCTTACTTTTGCAGGGGATTAGCAAATTATTTCCACTGCTCTATAGGATATATATGTGTGTGTGTGTGTGTGTGCACGCACACACACACATATAGGCAATCAGTTTATATACCCTTGTTCAGTGTATCTGAGTTTGACTGCAGAAGAATGTAGTCTACATTTGCATGTGCAGAACTTGAAAACCACCAAGTTAGATTGAGCGGATTTGATTGTGACTCCTCCAATCATCAGTTTCTCTTCCGACCCATTGGTTTTCTTTTTTTTTTTTCTTCAGTTTCTCTCGGCCGCGGCGGCTGCATTTCGATTGAGGCGAAATGTTGAGGCCCGTGTGCTGTGCTATTTCAGTGCATGTTAACGAACCCCAGGTGGTCGAAATTTCCGAAGACCTCCACTACAGCGTCTCTTATAATCAGAGCTGGTTTTGGGACGTTAAACCCCACAAACCAATCAATCACCTTGGGATATTTTCTGAGCACTTTATGTCAAAACCTATAGTTCTGGCACATTTCTTTTTCTGCATTTTGATCAGACGAACAGTGCAGAAAGTTGATGTTCATTTATTTGACTGGTGCCTATGTTTATTGCCAGAAACAAACATTTCTGAAATAACTGAAAAGGTAAAGCATGACAACTTATGAGCATCAAATGCCGGAAAGTCCCAGCAAAACTGCGATATTTTCAAAGCAATTTCCTTTCAAAGATGAACTGCTGTTCTGCGCTCTTGAAGAAACTTTGTTGCAGTCTTGAAGTCCTTGGTTGCACTCGAATTCTTTGTAGGACCTGTGCAAGCCCTGAAGTACGGGGACTGTTTTGAATAATTCTACTTTTTCATGAGTTCCTCACTTGAGTGGGTACCAAATTGGGAATGTTTTGTACAATCAGCCAAGAAAGTAAACGGACCACTGCTCCGGCGGCCGGAGTGGCTGCCTGGCCACAACAGGGCACTGCTGTCTTGCTCCGCACGCTTGGTTCAAGAGTGCCCTTCGTGACGTTAAGCTTCTCCCTCATTCTCGCGCTGTGTCTTGTCACGCTTGATAAATTGTCTAGTGCGTCGTACGGTTGCTCTGCTGGTGGTCGCGATGCAAGGGACCGTGCATAGCCGGTATTCAGCACATGGCTTAACAGAACATGTTGTGGGGCTAGTCGGTCAAACATGTTACTTCAAATGTTCAGCGCTACTTGTTAGACGTAAGCAGTACAGTTAAACACACAGGATGAGCGCTTGTTTAACTGTGCTGTCTACGTCTAACAAGTAGCGCTGAACATTTGAATCAACACATGGCATTGTCGTGCAGCAGCCAGCGGCCTAAGGGAATCAAACACCGTCACTGAAAGAACGAAGACCTGCTCTGTTTTTTTTTCTTTCTTGGCTATCATACTAGTGTCTGTTGCCTACGTCCCTTGCTGCTCGAGTGTAGGCAACATTGTGCAAGGTGCTGCAGCGAGAGCTGGTGTGCTGCGGATGCGCCTCTGGAGGGCCCATTTCACGGAGGGAATCGTGGCAACATATCCCATCTGTGGAACCGCGGACGAGACGCTCTGTCACGTGACCCTGGAGCGTGGCCGTGTTCTCCCGCCAGCCGGTACAACGGCGCTGAGTACCGCGCTTGGTTTTCGGCCAGAAGAGGGGAGAAATGTGTGGCAGGCGGTGGAGACCACCAAGAGACGCCTCAAGTTCTGGTGGCAAGGCAGAGCGCTGTGCAAATAAGTCGTGCCCGCAGTGAACGTGCCAGAAACTGTGACTGTGCGTGTTTTATTGGTGTCTCCTTGAAACACTTTTTTGTGTGTTGGTTTTCTTCCCCCTTCTATTGCTTGTGGTGTTCCTTTGTTTTTTTGTCTTTTTCTCTCTGTTGTTTATTCACTTTATCTATCTGTTTGTGTGCTTTCTGCGGTCACGCCGGTTTGGTTTACTGAGCTACGGCGACCCGTTACAAAGGGGAAGACCACCAAGATCATCATCATCATCAGTGGCTGACGCGCGCTCTTTCATGCCTGCGGGAAAAATGCACTTTCATGTTAGCTTACGGCGGCTTGACGTGCACCGTTTGACCTTGTCAAGCTGAAGTGCGCGGGCGGTTGTGCTCACGCCCGTCAAGGTTTCCTTGCTGGGCAGAGAATGGTTTTACGACGTTCTCCGGCTGCCGCAAGCCAACGTGACCAATCGACACAGGAATGGTGGTTGCAGCTACGTCGCCTTGCCCCCGGCCTGACCCCCGCGGCCACGGCGCCGTCCTGTTGTCGCTCCGTGGCTTTCTCCGTGCGCGCTCATTACACCGTTAGGGAGATTCCAGTAGGGAGATTACTGGAAACTGTACGTGATCACAGGTTTCTCTATGACCAGACGATGCCAGAATACAAGGACACAGAATTTAAAACCAGTAGATGGAGACGTACTAACGACAAGAGATGTGCTCAAAATCTTGCAGTCTCACCTTCTGTAGTGAGTTAGTGAGGTTAGAAGGTGTCACGCATTCTGCACACTGGCGAAGCTTGCCGTGCACTTTGGACACCTCCCGTGCTGCCGACGTTCTACGGCGCCGGAGACCGTCGCCTGCAGCTGTTGGCTGCTGCGCGACAGCGCCATGTGTTGATACCAGCTATGCACAGTCCCTTTCATTGCGACCACCAGCAGCAGAGCAACCGTACGACGCACTAGACAATTTATCAAGCGTGACAAGGCACAGCACGAGAGTGAGGGAGAAGCTTAACGTCACCCAGGGCACTCTTGAACCAAGCGCACGGAGCGAGACAGCAGCGCCCCATTGTGGCCAGGCAGCCATTCCGGCCGCCGGAGCCGTGGTCTGTTTACTTCTTGACCGATAGTACATGCAATATCTTTCCTTTCTGGCCAAACTGACCCTGCATTTACTGTATTCTTGCAGTTTAAATCTGGAGTTTCACTATTTAAGCATTCCTAGCTACTAGCTTTCTGTTGGTGGTAGCTTCCACCTTTTTATTGATGGTGGTAGCACTGATGGTTGTAGCTGTAGCACCACCTTTCTAGTGGTGAGGAGCTTGGTAAGCTGTTCTGCCAGCCTATGTTTGTTTTGATTTAATTTAAAACATGCCTATTTTTGGCAAGCATTTACTTCTTATAGATGCTCATTGAGGTTTATTTTCCCTCATAAAGGTTGCTACCAACCCTCCTATGGTGCATAGCAACATTGCAGAAGGACCTTTATTTTTGCGCGTCTTTTTCTGTGGTCGTGGCGGTTTTAACGCAAAACAGCAGCAGCCTGTTGCAAAGGGCAGTGCCATCACCACTACCATCACTGTGCTGGAAGTGTGTCATATGAAGCTCTAATCCTGAGTGCTAGACATAACCGGACACTTTTAAATAATTTAATGTTCTTCTGCAAGCTAAGAGAAATGTTTTTGAACTAGGCTGCAGGTATTGCTAAAAGGGTTGCCAGAACCATTGGCATTGCTGTGGACTACAGACGCCGCAACAAGAGTGTCGAGAGCTTGCAGCAGAATGTGCAACGCCTTAAGGAGTACCGCTCGAAGCTGATCTTGTTCCCACGCAAGGCTTCCAAGCCTGCCAAGGGTGATGCAACGGTACGTTTCTCTTGCTACTTTTGCATGTTTTTGCTCCATTACTCACTGTGCCTTAGTTTTTCGTAGATTGAATCATTTCACCTGCAATAGCGGCTTACGATACACTGGGAATACATACGTATATAAAAACTTTGGTATCAGTTGGCCCTTGTCTTTGAGGTGAATAGAATTGAAGGACAAGGTGAGAATACCTTTTAGCACACCATGGAAAACAGTAGACAGAAAAAAAAGGAAGAAGTAACAGGTTGGGGGGAGCTCTAAAATTATCGCTCGACCTGTTGCTTCCTCTTCTCTTCTAAGTCTACTTTTTCCTATGTTGCACAAAATGTATTTCATGATTTCTACAAACTCGCCCAGCAACAAGTTCTACAGAGGAACAAGATGTTAGTTAAATTTCAAAACATACATTGTTCAGTGGCTACTTTCGATTGTCATCCAAAAAAAACGGGGGGGGGGGGGCACATGCACTGTTAAAGGGACACTAAAGAGCAAAATTTTTCGTGTATTACTATGTTACCCTTTTACAATACAAACAGCAATACCTGCCATGAGGGAGTACAGCAGAGACCATTTATAACATAACCGCTTATAGTGCAGGACCGGCTATAATGCAGTTTTTTCTGACCCCCGTTTACGCTCCCATAGAACTTAATGTATAGGCATACCGCTTATTGTGCAGCTCGGTGAGATGAGACTGGTTATAATGCGGCTGCCGGGAAATCAGCAGACAATTGAGGTAGCGAGCAGGCTTCACTATGGAAGTGCGCTGCCCGAGAAAAGCGCAACTAATCGCCATGGAGGAGGAAAAAGCGCGGAAGGAAGGAGCAAGGAGCAGAGGGAAGAAAAAAAGCAGTGGGCGCACGCTCACGTGCGTGCCGTCGCCAAGGCGATGGGGAACGCTGCTAAGGCCGTTTGTCAGCTCCTAACGCGCACCCGCGATTGCATGATGTCCGCGTTACCGGTGTTTGTTTCCAATTCTTTTTTTTTTTTATCATTTCACACACACTGCCCTTGAATCACCCCGCAAGCGCCATTTCTTGTGAACCCGATCCCTGTTTTGTCAAGGGCAAGCTTCCCGTGCAGTGCACCGCCCGCAACCCCACAAACTAGGCCTAACGAGCGCTACCTTTTCGGTGCTGGCTGCAGATAGGGTGCCGCGGGCGACTGCGGTTCATGGCAGCCGCATTTAAAACGTGGACGAATCACTTCAGACAATAGAAGCGAATTCATGGATGGCAGGTGCACCCTTGGCAGGCTTGGAAGGCTGTTTGCGGTCGCTACGTTTTTGCCATCATGCACGCGTCGGAGAAAACGAAGGATAGCGCGTGCAGTGATCGGTTCCCGTTTCTGTGCAGTCCGGTTCCGCGGGAAGTCTGCATAAACGGCATCATCGCTATAGTGCCTTTTCTTTTTCTTTCTTGCACTGCGCAACCCCGCACTTGAATCTGAAATATCCTTTTTTTTTCCTTTTTTATTTTTTAAGCGGGTAAAAGCAGCCCGGTCGCGCGCTTCGAATGTCTAACACGCGCCGCTACCTTTTAGACAGTTTTTACACACGTGTAGACTGAAAAATGTTGTTTTGGTTATAGTGCGGTACTGCTTATAGTGCGAGTATTCGCGATTCCGGCAACTTACATTATAAGCAGTCTATGCTGTGCTTGGTAAGCGAGAAAACGCACGAAAAGAAAACACAGGTGGTGACACCGTTTTCATGTTTCTGCACCAACTCGCCGTGACGTCGTAGATTTTGAAGGCGAATTTTATGGAACAAAGATTTATTTTCTGCCAAAAATGAATGTGTTGTGAGGGGGGGGGGGGGGGGCAGAGATTTAAGTGGGGACATGGCAATGAAAACTATCTTTGTTATTTATGGGTATAAACTGATGAAATTTGGCACACTGATGTAGTTTGTTATGGCGATATCCTAAATGAAATGGGTTTTAAGCTACCTATTATAGTTTTTGAGTTGCATCACTTTATAGACCCTTACAGTCACCCCCTAATTAATCGGTTAATAGAAAAATTTTCAGTACCATTTTTACTTATGCATATACACTAAGCCCCACTGTGTGCCATAAAGTTGTTCGCTGATTTTTTTATGCCTGAATGTGTACAGAAAAAATTTTTGAAATGTCCTCTACATATTTTATTATTAACAACTTTTGCAAGAATATAATCATAAAGGTTTATGTGACGTGCAAGTAGAAATGAATAGCTTTACGGCGCTCACTAATGTTTCAGGATCTAAGGGGGAAAAAAAACAGAATGAATTTAGCTTCATTAGTTATGAAATGGCACTGGGATGACTGACAGCAACTGCTCAAAAAATGGAAGCTGAGAAAACAGAGCTCAAGGTTTCATTTCATGAAAACAGCCAGATGTTAACTTTGAGCAGCTAACTTCTTGCTCGCTTTTGGTGGTTGTATTTTTGTTGGAGAAACACGACGGTGTGACTTTCCTCAGGTTCAATCTCTCCTTTTTACGAGGATGTCAAGATGGCGGCACTTTCAAAAGCCCGATTTTCTTGTGGTTTTGGATGACAACACATAGATAAAGTGGCATTTTCCGTACTACTACTGCATATTTTGTTATAATATTCCACCACATGGTAAAAGAACATCCGAGGATCATGAAAAAGAAAAATAAATTGAAAAATTGAAAATTTTGACCAAATTGAGCATTCCCATTGCCACGTCTCCCTTTAACATAGCAAGTTTCAAGAAATTTCGTTGCTTCATTCGGGCCGAAGTGCGTAGAAAACACAGTCGAAATACAGTAAGGGAACCAAACTACACCGCTCATAAATTACATGGGTAACTTTTTATTGGTTAAACTGATTCCGAGCAAACAAGTATTCTAGTGACAATAGGCAGTGCACAACAGGTTACAGTACAAAAATATGTACACACACAGACACACAAAGATGACAAGCAGGAGTGCTGCATACTTTTCTGTTCTGTCACCTGTTGTGTGCTGTCTCTTGTCACTATGACCAACTAGCCCACCAGTACGTCTTAGGGCGTACTGGTGGGCTAGTTGGTGGTGGTTTCAAAAAATGTTGGGGGTGGTTTCGGGTACTGGTGGTGGGGTACCCGAAACCACCCCCAACATTTTTTTTTTTTCAATATTTCAAGTTAAGACGTGCATCAAGTGTAGAATGGCGCCACGATGAACAGTGTCAAATGTGGCAGCGCTATGCACCGTGGCCGTGCCACAAACTCGAAAAACAATGTCGTGCGCCTCTCCAGGCATCTCTAGCCGACCAGAGTTAGCCACAACGATATTGTGGTTCTTGGTGACGTCAGAAGAATCCGAGCTCCGCTGATTGGTCGAATAAGAACTTTGACTTCGGTTAGTCTGCTAGTAAATATGTGCGCTCCCTGCCTGTTTGTTTTGCTTCGTCGTGTGTCGTTTGTGTGGTGTTCGCGTGTGCATGCTTGTGAATTCGTAACAGCGCTATGCTACGCAAGTGCAAGTCAGGTACAGCCGACTAGAAACTGCAGCAACTGTCGGGACACGACGGATAGCGATAACTCAGAGCGTTGGCACAGCACCAACAAAACACTTGCGCGAACGCAGGAGCCCGGCGGAGGCGTGTCAACCGGAAGTGCACAGTCTTTAGAACTGCGTGTCATTGGCAGTGTATGTCACATGACATTCGGAGGAGTACTCGGTGAGGAGGTGGCACCGGCAAGCGGAGGGTGCAGCAGAGGAGAGAGTGAAACAAGCAAGCGCCGCGTTTTAATAATCAAATGCGTGTAACTCCGCTATTTCGGCAGCGTTTCGAAAAATTCTTGCGGCTACGTGTTTGTTGTGGACAGCTGCGCAAAAGCAACACCACAACTAAATTTTGTCCTTTGAGTGGTTTAGAGGTCCTTTAAGCAAGAATTTTTGCGTGTTACCCAGAACATGGCATGTGGATGGAACATTGCAGTGAAATGAAGTTGTATGAACACTAGTTGCCCACTCAAGTAGTGTATACAAATATGCAGATTGCATTTGAAGCCAGTTGAAATAACAGGCAACGCATGACACACCTCTAACCGTTTCGCTGCCCCCCCCCCCCCCCCCTTTTTTTTTTCCTTGCACTGCATTTTCTGCTGGGTTCCTTTTTTATGCTGTGCAGACATTTTTGTGCTTGCAGTGCTGTAGGGTGCTGTCGAGAGCATGTAAACATGTTTATTTAGGATTATCTTGTCAAGTAAATTGCTTGGCTCATTACAAGAAAATTGATAATTACCTAACAAGATAATTAGCTGCTAAATTAGGATGCAAAGTAGTTCAGAAAGCAGTTCTAGCGTTGTTTTCTCCCGAATTTTCTTCATCCATGAGATAGTGCTTGTGCATGGCATGCTGACTTGCTATGGCAGAGATGCTGGCAAAAGAGATTCGAACCAATGCAGATATAAAAATGTGTGCTTTATCTATTTTCTGAAACATTGCTGAAAGTTATCTTGGTTTATATCCTCTGCAAAGATGGCGGGACATACCCACATTATTTTTCTTTACAAGGATTGTCTCACAAATGGCAGGAAGGGATTTGAAGACGCCATATGAGAATACTCGAGATCAGCCGGACTTGTGCGGCTGGTTGCAGGAGTTATCTCAGGATTGGCAGTGAAAAGGTTAAAGTTTTCACATGGCCACTGAAAGGGACATGTTGTGCACAGCTCTTTAGGGGCCCAGGCTCTTTGTGTACTCATGTCATCCTCATGCTCAGAAAACAGCAGTTTAAAACACTAGTTGTCGACTAAGCAGCTTTTTCTCTTGCCACCTTTTTTCGTTTTATCGTGTAAACGAAGGACGAAAATAAAAACATTGATTGAAAACACATCCAAAAAGCATGCTGATAACCAGAACCAGTTAAAATAAGCCATTAATGCAATATAAAGACACATTAATGGTGATTAATTGCATAATAAGATCAAATGAGGCAAAAGTCATTCAAAAACATAGATAACCACAACAGGAACAAAAAGGGGAAACAGGCGAATTGCTACTCCGCACTTTGCAAAACTTTCACTGCAATGCTCTTTTGAGAAAGCTAGAACCATAAAATTACCCTTGTTGTACTCCTTATAAAATGAACAAATATTTTATTTAATCAACAATTTTAAAGTTAATGACAAAGTAAATATAATAAATAACTGAGTTCATATTAGATACATAACCACTGAAATTACCCTAGCATAAATAATCGAACACCTTGTCTGAGGACCACTTCCTATACTTTAGGCACTGCACACCTGCACTGAACAAGATTGCATAGGACCAAAAATTAAAAAAAAAAATTGCAATGGCACTTATGGCACTAAAATACGAAGGTTAGGTGTGTTGCTTTAGCACTGGCATGGATTTGCAGCTGAATACTTCTCAAAAATATTCTTGTACAGTTTGCTTCTGTTCTGTGTGTGTATGTGTTACTAGTCATTTATGCATGCAAGTCTGATGTGGCATCTGTATGATGCTGACACGTTTGTGCATTTTCCTTATCCCCATTGTGTAGGAGGAAGAACAGAAGCTTGCAACACAGCTGAAGGGAGTCGTTATGCCACTGAAAAAGACCACTCACCGAGAGAAGCCTCGTGTCCCAACTGAGGAAGAGAGGAAATACTGCGCCTATGTGCACCTGCGGCAAGCAAAGGCCAAGGCACGCCTTTGGGGCAAGCGAGCAAAGAAGGCTCGTGAGGCAGCAGAGAGCATGGAAGCCCAGGCTCCAAAGAAGGCTTAGCACAACTTTGGTGATTAACAGTAAAGCGAATTGTCTACCTGTGATGCCTTGTTCTCAATGGGAGAAAAAGTGGTGTTTCAAAGACAGGGGCCAATGTAGAACAACCATATAGTATTTGCTGACTATGTGCACCACTTTTGCATTGTTAACCTTGAAAAAATATCTTCAGTTTACAGTTGGGGTGTCAGATCAATTTATTTGAAAGGGGCACTGGCAATACTTGCCATCACCCCCACCCTGCGGCAGACAGGTACAGATATCAGTCTAGGTAATGCCTTTAGCACCCAGCGACACAGTGTGATTGGCCTTTGTCGTTGCTTTTTGGATCTCTTGTGTAAAGCACGAGCTGGTGAGAAAGGATCTGGTGACACTGTGTCACTGCATTGGGCCCTTTGTTCACTATACGCGGGTACAGGTCAAGAAACAAGCAGTGTCTGCCCGTCAAAGGACCGCTCTCAAGCCAATGGTGCTGCTGTGTGAATGTGACATTGTGGCAAAATGCTTCCTCTCCTTGCTCGAGAAAGATATTGGAGCATGGCTCAGTGGTGGTCTGCTGCGACATCATGTTGACAGCTGCACAATTGGGGATGGGGGGGGGGAGTCTTGATGCGCAGATGCCACCTTTTCTTCACCTGTATCTAAGTTTAGTGGTGCAGAAAAGGGCAGGCCACCACATTGGCTGATTACTGTGCATGATGTGAGCAAGCAGTGAGAGTGAAAATGCAGAGGGAGCATCGTTCATTTGTATGATCCTTGTCCATTTGCCTGGTACCTAGTTTGTTAGTGACAATGTAGTCCAGTCGAGCCCGTTTATAACGAACCTGAGCGTGACGCGGCGTTCGTTCGTTGTATCCCGAAGTTCGTAATAAATGAAAAAACAGCTTTTAAAAAGTTACGAGTGAAAACCCAAAATTTATTTTTTCGCAAAAAAGTCCGTGATGCACGTCTGCTTCGAGAGTGCCGATGCGATAAGGGTGGTCTCCAGTTTATTTAAAGCGGCAGCATGCTCCTCGCCGAGGCCCTTGGCATAGACAAGTTGCCTGAGGCTATCTATGTAGCCAATTGCTACAGGCACGCTTGTGGGCGCTGGCTCCAACGCTTCATCGTCGTCGTCATCTGATTCCTCCGAGTCGCTGTTGCCGTGCACTTCATTGACAATGCCCTCATCCATGCACGGTTCTGCGGTGTCGGCATCATCATCGGCCGTAACGAAATGATCCCAGCAGATGTCCCGCCCTCCCATGTCAGAGTCGACAACACGCTGCCACAAATCGCCGCCGGAGTGGTCCTCTTCGGAAGCTTCAGGGTCGGCATCGGGTCCGACGTCGGCGAAGCCGGCCTTGCGGAAACAGTTTTGCACACATGTAGCCTTTACCTCCGCCCACGAAGCCTTTACCATCTCCAGAGCTGAGTACAGCGACACCCGAAGCGGCCGGTCAACAGCTATGAGCATGCACTCCACAACGCGGCGCCTATAATAAGCCTTAAACGCGCGGATTATGCCCAAGTCAAGCGGTTGCACTTTCGACGTTGTGTTGGGCGGCAGGAAAAGCAGGGTCACTGCCGTCAGAAAGGACTTCTACGTGGTGCGTGGAGCAATTGTCGACCACAAGCAGCACACGCCTGCCTTGCTTGTGCATGTCGCGGTCTCACTCACTCAGCCACTCAGCGAATAAATCGCGCGTCATCCACGCTTTAGCACCATGCCTGTAACGCACAGGCACATAGCCCCGAAAGCAACGCGGCTTCTTCGACTTGCAGATTACAAAGGGCATGCGCCGGTTGCTGCCATCCATATTAGTGCACAAAAGCGCTGTGACGCGCACTTTACTGTGCTTGCCGCCAGCACATGTGTCGCCTTTCATGGCGTGCGTTTTTCCGGGCAGCATCTGGTAGAATAACGCAGTTTCGTCTGCGTTATAAACGTCTCGCTCCGCATAGCTCAAAATAGTGTCTCGATTTGCTTCAAGCCACGAGGCAACGTCTTGGTCGCTGGCCGAGGCCGCCACACCGACAATCGATTTAAAAACAACCATGACGCACCTTGAACCGATGTAGCCAGCCATTTCCTGGGCAGAAGTCGGGAAAATCCAACAGAAATGCGAAGTCTTTCACTTTGGCCAGCATCATAGGACCACTTATCGGAATGTTCCGAGCCCGCGCGTCGACGAACCATTTCAGAAGCGCTTCCTCCACGTCCGCGTAGGTGGCCCTCCGCAGGCGCTTTCTGTCCGTCGAGTTGGCATCGGCACTGTCCTTGTTCTTTAGAATCGTCGATATCGTTGACTTGGACACGCCGTGCTTCTTAACCAACTCGCAGTATTTAGCGCCTTGAGCTAGCTCGTTTAGAATGACTCGTTTGGTAGAAATGTCCAGCGCTTTTCGCTTTGTGCCATCTGTTTGCGCGGAAGGCTTCCCGTCCGCCATCTTGACACGCACACCAACAACGAGCAAGACACGCACGTGCGACACACAAGCAAGTACGCGTAGAATGGCTCTGAGCCACTCCACGCGCCCTGTCTGAGCTCGTTTCTACCCAGAAAAAGAAACTTCGGAATTCGAGCCGGCGTGGAGACAGGCGGAGGAGTTGGAGGAGTTGCGATAAAGGGGGAAGAGAGGAGAACGGCCTTGGGATAGAGTCACTGTACTCGGGAGAGTGGCCTACGCGTGCAGCGGTCAGAGAATCTCATTGGGGCGCCGGTTGTTCGTGGAAGGGTGAAAACGGCTGTCACACGGGACGGATCGTGAAAAGTCGAACTTGCGTGGCCCCACCGACTTCGGTAATTCGCACTTCGTTCCGCGTAAGCCATTTTTACCCTTCCGCACGCGTGCAGGGCATGCTGAATGGAGTGCAAAATGAGCGAGAACTCGGAACGAATCGCGAAATATCGAAGTCAGTGAGCACCCCGCACCCACTGGCAATGCGGGGTGCTCGGAGCAGCAGGGGGACAAAGGACGGAGGGGTGCATAACAAAAAACTGTCGGGGAGAACAATGAGAAGCCTGCGGAGGCAGGGTCAGCGTTTGGCTCGCCGATGGCTTATAGGTGGTCGAAAGGGGTGTGTCCGCAGTCGCCGGATCACGGACTCCGTTCGCTGTAACCGTTCGGCAGGGTTCAAAGGCGTTGTAAGTGTGATTTTGTGCCATTGAAATAATGTATATTTCCACGGTCACGCGGGTATCGTTCGTTTTAAGTGGGGCCGTTATATGTGGGCTCGACTGTACCAGAGAAAGTGCAGTTGTAAAAAAGGTTAACCAGCACAAAAGACGAAGACTGAAGAAAGCACGTAGGACCAATGCTGACAGGTTTATTGCACATGTTGAAGGGCAGAGAAGATCATTGTTTCCTACTGCTGATGTCAACTGTGCAACTTCTCGGGCAGTATGGGCACCATCCTGTTGAAAGTATGTTTGCGCTATTCGTTTTGCAATTTCTTGTGAAGATCTCGCATACTGCATGAATCTGTCGGGCGGATCCCGGGTTGCCTCAGGAGGGTGTCTTTCCCAGCACTTTGAACCAGGCAAATGCGTATCTCATGGCGTGCATTTTGTATGGCTTTTAGCAACTGTCTTGGGGTAGCCCCAGCCCTGGGGCCACCCCTCTGGATACGCCAGTGATGTGTGGGGAGTTAAAAGCACCATCACAGCATTTTAGTACTAAGAGTTTTCTGTGTCTGCTTTTGTTATCTTTATTAGGGTTTGAAAGAAAGCTTGTCTATGAATGCTTTTTGATTAGCTTGGGGCAGCTATTATTACTTGCTAGAGTTTCTGCTAAATTCTGATAAAATATACTCAATTCCTTCATTTTTTAAAGTAATTTTCGGAATTTTAGCAAACGATTACATTTCAGTACAGTTTATGATATAACAGTTTTTGATAAAGCAGCAGTAGTTTGCACACGTAACAGAAACGGAGGCACCCATGGCTGTACCAAAAACCTGTTTGTAGTAGTTACCGTTAAAAACGAAGTGTTACTGAGACAGAAGTGCAGAAGGTGTTGTTGTTGTTGACACGTCTTTATTCACATTTTATGCCCTTTGAGGGCTGCGGAGAATGTAGGGGGAGAGACGGGATTAAATAAAAGAGAAAAAAACGAAAACAAAAGGAAAAAAGGGGGCACAAAAGATGCAGTCCTATTGAGCGTCTCTCGAGTTAACGTTCTGGCTGTCACGCCCAAGACGGAGCCTGGTGCCAACGGCCGGAGCCTTGGGATCGTCCAGGTACTCGAGCAGCGACCGCCATAGCTCGTTGGCGGCGGCGCCGGTGATGCGCCCGGGTTGTGCCCAGGCCTGGAATGAAGTCGGGCGCCATTCCGGTGGGATTGCAGCAATGACCCGTTGCCTGGTTCCAGAATACAGCGGGCAGTCCCAGATAAGGTGCGCCAGGTCCGCTCGGGTGTTGCAGTGGCCGCAGATGCCAATATTCGGGGTGCCCAGGTCTCGATCTCTGCGAAAACGCTGCACGAGGAAGGGGGTAAGGAGAGTTCCCGTCTGTACCTGCCGCAACAGTACCTGTTGCCGGCGGGTATCAGCGCTTGAAGGAAGTGGAGGTATGTCCAATGGGTTAGATACATCGAGAAGATAGCTTCGCCAGTAGCACTTTGCTTGGGCTATTGCTTCCATGGGATCGTACCAATCGCTGTGTTGTTCAATTTCTTCTGGTGCGCTGCGCAATATGTGTTCGGGTGGTTTCGACTGCGCGGATAATAGCATTGCGCGTGCCAATCGATGTGCCCGTTCATTTCCTGGTATACCCGTGTGGCCCGGAATCCAATGCAAATGCAAATCAGCTCCTTGTTCCCGCAGACGACGCATGTAGAAACGCAGTTGTTGAACAACAGGAGTGGTAGTGCGAGTGTGCTTGCAAGCGCGAAATGCCTCTTGGGAGTCAGTAAATACACTGTAGTGAATTTTCTTGTCACGTGGTAAGGTCTGAATGGTGGAATCAGCATGTTTGGCAAAATCTAAAATAGCATATAGTTCCGCCGTAGATGTATGAACAACGTTAGGCGCTACATGCAGTTTGGTCCCCCTTTCGGTGGCCTCTAGGTTGGTCCATGCCGTAGCGAACATCGGTGGTTGTTCTTGTTGCCCGATGGATGCGTCTTTGTCAAGAACTTGTCTGAAGCATTCCACAGCGAAATGTATTGGTATGGATGTGAACATCAATTTCACGTGAAAGGAATCCACCCGGTCTTTGTCTTGCAAAGGAATTTTCTTCGAGCAGAGTCTAACAAAAGATGGGAAGTGTTTCCAAGGAATGGTCATAGCATTTGATGCAGGTAGTTTCAACTTTACAAGTGGAGACTGAAAAGTCAGCAATCGGACGTAGGGATGTGTTGGGTTTGTTTATGTTCGGTACACTGTATATTGCTGGTGCAGAGCCATTGTGTACAAGAGGTGAAAATGTTTCTTCTTATCTGGAGGGACAAACCTGAAACCATTAGTAAGCAGCTTTTCAAGCTTGGATTGTACCTTCTTGGTTGGGTCTCTGTTCAGCTTGACATACGTCATGTCTTGAAGCAGTGCTTACATTTTTTCCTTGTAGTCGCCCTTGTCCAATACCGCTGTTGTGTTGCCTTTATCAGTGGACAGGATAACAGTACTTTCATTCTATATCTGGTGCGTGCTACTTACCTATCAACAGCGACAAAGCAATAATGTACACATAAACAATGTTTATCGCAAACAGGGGTTGTTTTACTTCAGCCGAAACGCATACCTGCAGCCCAAATTCACAGCGTTGCGTTGTAAGCTTCCATTTGGCACACAGCGCGAGAAATATGCCTTGCAGGCAACGGCCGAAACATAACAAGCTTTGGGAGAGAGGCATGTGCACACAAGCAGAGTAGCCTAGCCAGCCAAATGCGAAAAATTCCTGGACAAACGTGCATTGATTAAAAGCTACTGGGTATCAAACATTTCAGCAGAACTCGATCCTCGAGTGACTGACACAAAATGTCACGTGCTGGGCCACACTGGTGGCTTCATGGAGCATTTGCTTGCCAAGGCTTACTGCATGACGTAATGCTCCCCCTAACCTCCTCCATGTTGCTTCATATGGAAGCGATCCATCCGTTAAGTGCCACTTACAGGTGCTGTGCTGTTTCTACTAGGCTGGTTTTGGCGGTGTTGATCACATGTGCTTACGGTGCCTCTTGTGACGCTGACAAGCGAATAACGGAGGCGTCAATGCGATGTCCACAGAAGTAGGCTAAACCGAGCACTCGGCTCTCCAGGATGCGGCAGCATCCCACCCCCTTACGCCAGCACACACTAGACACAGACAAAATCTGAGAATATATCTTTGTTGGAAGAAAACCACAACGAAGTTAATCAGCAGGAAAGGAATCAGAACTGTTGGTTTGTGCACAGTGTAAAGCGATATACATGCTCGGGACACTGATACAAGTACGCTCAACATGGACCACTTCACTGTGGTCTTTATATTTTGCGAATGAAGCAAATGGTGACGCACAATGTTGCGCTCGTGTGTTTTGCCTGGCACAAGGGGACCTCCAAAAAAGCACATCTTTGGAAATTGGAATCTCCATACCATTGCTTACTTTTTGAAAATTAGCTTTTCTTGAAAAAAACTTGCTGATTCACCCTTTTTTTTCTTTTGTATTTTCTGTAGAAAGTATATTTTGCAGAAATGTTGCCAATAGAACATGCTACATTTGGCGTTTATTTCAGAGTTTCTCTGTGAATCAGAGTACTCTACAGGGCGTGCAGCTGTGCATGGAGGTTACAGAACTTGTCTGATTTGAGCCATGTCGGGGATATTTTGGAGAATTATATTTTTATAACGAAGCAAACTGACATGTAATATCATGCCACTTTACCTCCAGATAAGGGAACATCCATTTTTCTTTTTGAAATTGAGCTCGTTGGAAGAAATGTCCTGTTTTAGTCATTTTCCCCTTCTATTTTTTTTTTTAGGAAGTCGACCTTTTGCAGAAATATTCATAAAATGATATTCTACATATGGTACTTATTTCAAGTTTTTCTTTGAACTACAGAACACGCTATGGAGCGTCAAAATTACGAAACTTTTCTCATTTGCGCAGTTCTTGAAATTTTTTTTCATAATTTGTTTTCCTGCGCTGCGTAAGAAACGCGTGGAAGTAATGTAGCCATGCGCACTAAAAGGACCAAAGCGTCGTCGATGCAACTTTATATAGTTTGCTGCCGTGAAAGCGAACGATTCCAAAAAGCATGGTCGCGACCGCGCCGCCACTTTATTAATTTACCGCGTTGGTCGGGCGGTGCTTTTCGGTAGGTAATAAAGCTTTCGGTTCAGGCAGATCAAATTGGCCTTCATGGCTTATTGAAAAACCAGACAACACAAATGTGTCATCGAGACATGCATGTTCAATCTATAGTTGGACCAAATTTTCATTGCCGAGCACGGCATGACGCTCTAGCCACAGCAGTGACGCCGCCGGTGACATGAAAAATGGTCAAGGTGGCATGACATCACTCCGATGTCTTGGTGCAGAGCACACTGGCCTGCTATCTCTAGGAGACGCTGGTTTAGTCCAGTGAACAAGACCCTTTTGAGCGTGGGCTCTTAGTTTCTAGTACCTGTGTCACACGGGCACATTGGAAGGCCTTCAAGTCGATGACCTTCGAAAAGCCCACAACTCTATCGACTCAAAATAGCCCCGCCACGGTGGTCCAGTGGTTTTGGCACTCGGCTGCAGATCCGAAGGTCGCGGGATCGAATCCCGGCCGCGGCGGCTGCATTTCGATGGAGGGGAAATGTTGAGGCCCGTGTGCTGTGCGATGTCAGTGCACGTTAAAGAACCCCAGGTGGTCCAAATTTCCGGAGATCTCCCCTACGGCGTCTCGCATAATCAGAACTGGTTTTGGGACGTTAAACCCCACAAATCAATCAATCGACTCAAAATACATTCTGGTGCTGCTACACGGCAGTTTTAAACGGCCGTTGAGTCGCCGAGTGATTTCGCAACAGCATGGCGGCAACCAAGGCACCCGCTTTAATTGTAATTCGCACTAGTTGCTTGCTATTCGCACCGATGGCAAGAAACAAACTTTCAATTGAGCTTTCTCTGAATCCCATGTACCAAAAGGGACAAAGTATGTGCGACGTTTTGCAGTCGTTACTGAGAGAACGTGCAGATTTTGACACTGCTAAACTTAAGCATAGTCCCGCAGAAGTCTCTATCGTGGGCAGTGAGCATAGAGTTTCTTACTTTAGTAAGAAACTCTGTGATCGTGAGCCTCAAAAGTAGTTCTATTCATAAGCACCAGATGGCGCAACACGCAGTGTTTCCCACCAGCTGCATGGCGTTTTTTATACCAGTGACGGCGTATTCGTTCTAGAACTAATGCAAAGTGAGAGCGTTGGACTCTCGGCACGTTTCCGATATTTTTTCACAGGTGTAGGATTCTACTTGTTGATACAATGACATAAATAGGGCCATGGCCTCAGAAACTAACGCGCGCGGGAGCTGCCGGTGCGCCAAGTCTCGGCGTTCGCGCCGCTTCAGTCGTTCAACGGCCTTTCAAGTCTCGTTCGAAGGAGTTGTAGGGTGCTCCGTTGGCTCGATAGAGTTTCGACTCGACGGCCATCGAAACCGCCCGTGTAGCAGCTCAAACTTGACCTTTGAGTCGATGGACCGAATTGGTTCGAAGGAACGGTCCATCGATCCAACGAAACGCCCGCGTGACACCAGTACTGGCGCCCGAGGTCCAGGACCAGATCCTGGATTGGGCCAAGAAGGTACCGGACATCGACCCCGGGTAGTCTTCCCTGCTGCCTCCGCCACTGTCCCATTTCCACCTGGTATAAATAAGTTTTTCTCCTCCTCCTTCAAATAGTTCGTTTTTGGAACTTTCCATATGTTATCAATATGAAGCGAGGGTGGCAGCTATAATGGACAAGTCATACATTTCATTCCTTCATTCATATATATATATATATATATATATATATATATATATATATATATATATATATATATATATATATATATATATAACGAAAGGAAAGGGGTCAAGGGGCTCGCTTTTATTTGTTAGAAACAAGTTAATGAAACAACAAACATTGAAGCCTAGGAAAGCATAGGGGAAGTTATTCCAATTCGAAATTATGATATTGTAATTTTGGGGTAAGTAGAAAGCAGTTAAAGTGGACGAAAAGACAAACCTGTGTTCGGTGGGAACCGAACCCACGACTTTCGGATATCGCGTCCGATGCTCTACCGCTGAGCTACGAAGGCGGTCGTTCCTCCGTCCACTGGGAGTGATGTTAGTTAATGCATGGTCTAGAAGCGTTTTTGTTCCATAAAGAGGACATCTTGTTGGTGATGTTATGAGTTGTTCGTAACCAAATCCATTAAAGCAATCAGTGTAGCTTACGCACAGCCTACTGTCGATGTCTAACAAAGTGATGTTAATATCACCCACTATTAGAACATGCTTATTTTCTGAAGCTAAAATGTTGAAAATGTGATCGAGATGAATCATAAATTCTGATGAGCATGACGATGGCGAGCGGCATATGCAGCCCAAAACAAATTTTTTTAATCAATGGATAAAAACGAATGATCTAGTTCTACCCATACCGACTCACACTGCGCAATAGGTATAGAAATGTCACGTCTTCTAGTGTAGGGGATATTATCGGAAATAAATATAGCTGATCCTCCATGGCAATCATTCGAGCGGTGACAGTATTCTGAATGATAAGATGGAAATCCGAACATGTCAGAGTCATCATGACAAAGCCAGGTTTCGGTGATGCATACGAAAGAAAGTGGAATTGAAAGAGAAGTATACCACTGCACGTGGGAATGTCCATGTCCACCGGGCTGTTCCCCTATCCCATCACCATCACATTCCTCCTGGGAAACTGCGCTGACCAGCTCAGCGACGCAGGAGCAGCGTCGGCTGATCTAGCGAGCACGTGGAGTGGCGCGAGCCAATGGGGCCCTGAACTAAGGGCTCCACCCTACGAGTAAGATCCCCCACTTCGTTTAAATAAATGTTTTCTCTCTCTCCACTTTATTGGGTATTGATGTATATGGAATCCTGGGAGTGTTAGGCAGCGCCACTCGTAGCCATGGCGGCGAGTGTAGCACACTCTTACTGCCAGGAGGCGTCACGTTGCACGTGATCTTATGTTGAGGCACGGCCGGTCTGGACGCGCGCGCGTCCAGACCGGCCGTGGTTGAGGTTTCATTAAACTGTTTCTAACAAATAAAGCGAGCCCTTGACCCCCCTTTCGTTATATATATATATATATATATATATATATATATATATATATATATATATATATACACACGAAATTAGGCGCTTGCAATAATGCAAAAACCCAGCGCGACAAGCGCCGCCGCCGGAGCTTTTCAACTTATTTCAGTGTAGTTTCAGGCGTAAAACGGGCTTGGAAGCGCAATGAACTGTACCATAGCCTTTTGCTGGTAGAAATGCGAAAACTGCACACATTTTTGTTCGTGCCTTTCGAGCACCTCATGCCTTATACCGCTGCCTTATGCCTTATACCTCATGCCTTATACCGCTGCGGAGCGTCTGCACAGCAGACGCTCCGCAGGTAACGAAGGTGTAAACGTGGCGCCATTTTGAAAAGGTCGCATTACGTCGATATCGTTTGGTTTTGTGATTGCATGGTGTTACAGTGGCGCCATTTTGAAAAGGTCGCATTACGTCGATATCGTTTGTTTCTGTGATTGCATGGTGTTACAGTGGCTAGAATACTGTAATGGTGTGATTGGCTGGCGGAGTGACACCGATACACGCGGTTCGTCGGCCCTTGTTGCCAAATGCTGTATTTTTTTTTTTTAGTTGTATCCTCCTGTAGAAAGAACCGCTGCTCGAAGTTGCTTATCTGTATTGGTGCGACGCTTCATTTTCTAGGGAAAGTAATTTTCAGAGCCTTTTTTTTTTTTAACCTTGCGGCAGGCAGGTGCGTAACCAGGATTTCATTCCGGTGAGATTACACACTCCAATGCATGACTTAATTTGTGAGTGCTTGTGTGCCAACGTACGTAATATACCGCGCACGTACACTGTATGCATACAATAATCTAAAGAAAAATTAGGGAGAGGGAGGTGCTTGAACCGTTGTTGCACACCTACTGCCACGTTATCAAGCCCATTCTTCCGCTCTGCTAACCTTGTTTTGGATTTCTTGGGGAGCGCAAGGCTTGCCATGCTGGCAACTATGGTTATGGTCGAAAGATCCGTTTTGGACGCTAGTTGCGTGGCGTCGCCAGTGCAGCCGTGAGCGCGCTTGATAATTAAAAAGAAATAATAAGAAGAATACAGGACCGGCCATCACGTACACGTGGTCAGCAAACACAATCTGGTGTGTACGTATCGTATCTCCTGCGCTTGCACGCTTATTTTGCCACTGTTTTCGTCGGCTCAACGTGAGCGTCGCTTCAATCTAAAGAGCGGTTGCGAACTGCAGTCGTCGAAACGGGAACAGCGAAGTGCCAGCCGGAGTGTGCAGTTTTTGTACGACTTTGTGAAAAGACTGAGAGCGCTGAACCGCGCTAAATAACTGTTGTGTCAGCGATCGCTGTTTTTCGCTGTATTGGCAAAAAAAAAAAAAAAAAAAAAACCGAATTCCGCTGATCGTGTTCGAACGACTGCAGACACTACAATGCAAAAACGTAAGCATTTTCTTGCAGGTCACTCGTGTAGTGTTGCTTGATGTACTGTGAATACAATTTAGAATGTTGTGTGCCCAACCCTACGTTACTTATTGCTCCAAGATTTTCCTACCATGTTTATTGCATTATGGCAATAAGGATAACGAACGTATCGAGACTTTGTCTAGTAGAAGAATGGAAGGACTTGCGTACTGTGGTCTTTTCTTCTGTAATTTTGATTGCTGCAAGCATGCAACTTGCTTGCATGCAGGCTGTCCACGAAAAAAAAAGAAAAAAAAAAGGATCCCCAACGAAACGAGCACCTGTTTTCAAGCTGCAGTGAGTTTGCTCAGCGGTGCATGTGAGCTCACAAAATGGGTCAATCGAATAGCTAATCAAACGGCCACACTCGGTACGACGCATAGTTTACGCGAACCTGGCTGATGAAACACGATTGGTACCATGTTGCGATTAATTTGAAATCGTCATAGCCAAAAGGAAAAGCCTTGTTGGTTATTTTGAGACAGTGATGAACAATCAACATTAAGAATGTGGATTCATATGGGGCCAAATTCTCTGTAGAACTAGCCATCATTAACATGAGGGTATTTGTATTAACATTCCGATTTACTGAAAGTTTGCTCAATGATGTGTGGGTCATCGGGAAATGTGCGCGCGAACGACCTATGTGTCAGCTGATACTTCTTCACGAGCCTTATCCCAGCCGGCGCTTGGCATTATGCCGTCTGACTTTAATTGTTCGCAAGAAGAAATTAAGTCGATGCTTATGATGCATGTATTATTCGTGAAGCACGTACGAAAAATAAAAGTTTGAGTTTGCAGACTCAGCTCAGGACTATAAGGCCCAGAGAAACAGAGCGAGCGCTGGCTTTTTCAGAGTGCAAGTAAACAATGCGGCGAAGCGACATTTAAAGACGGGGTGACGGGTTACTTAGACTCGATCCAGAAATTCAATTCGAAAAGCGGGGAGGGGGGGCGGGGGGGGGGGGGGAGGGTGGAATAAATTTCTGCTTGGTCTAGCGTGAATATGAAGGCATACAGCAAAGCATGCGATGCGCACTATACTAGATCATACGGGCGTATTGAATGGCGTGCTGCATACAGTACAATAACAGGTTGTATTATGTGCAGTTCAACTTTATTGTTGCAGCCTAATTCCATGCTGAAAGTTCATGCAATGAGTTAGCGAATGAAATCAGGGTAGAATGTACTTCGCTCTCTCCACTGGAACGAACCAGAGGTTTATCCACATGGGGAGAGGCTGTTGTGGGGGAGGGAGGTGCACAAATCCCTGGAACGAACTCGATCGAACTCGTGTGCCTGCAAGGCTGCTCTGGAACTAAGCAGATTTTTTTTTTTTTTCGCTCATATTGAACATCGCACATCCGTAGGATTGCCAAAAAACCACACCGGTGCGCACTGGCGTCCATGCTGCCGATTAGTGTGGTTTGTCGAGGGAGCGAGGTTCGTGGGTTTCAGCCCCCCCCCCCCCCCCCGCTCCCTCCCGCCTACTCTCTCGAAACAATGTTTCGGGAAATGGAAACAGGCTGCGGTGTGCTCCAAGAAAAGTGTTATTTTGATATTCCAATAAAAGTAAAAATGAATGTGAAAGTGATCGAATCGGGAGACAGAGGGAGAGAGGAGGAAATTCTGAAGAAAAGTCGGGAAATTAGGGTGAAGAGTGCATGATGACTGTCTCTCAGTGAGGACACCTCAACCGGTACACTCAGGGAACGGGGGGATTAAAAGGACGGGGAGAAGAAAGATGGGAGGCAGAGCGCAGAACTACACCAATCCCGGCCGCGGAAAAGGCAACGCAAACAGCCTGGCGAGCGGACTGCGGTAAAGTGTCCACTTCGGCTGCGGGAGGTCGTGAGTTCGATTCCCACCGCCGCCGGTCACCCACCGGCTAAATGGGCACTAGCGTTCCCCCGGCCTGGCACTTGACTCTCGTTTGATTGATTTGTTGATTGATTGATTTGTAGGGTTTAACGTCCCAAAACCAGTTCTGATTACGAGAGACGCCGTAGTGGAGGTCTCCGGAAATTTCGACCACCTGGGGTTCTTTAACGTGCACTGACATCGCACAGCACACGGGCCTCAACATTTCGCCTCCATCGAAATGCAGCCGCCGCGGCCGGGATTCGATCCCACGACCCTCGGATCAGCAGCCGAGTACCATAGCCACTAGACCACCGTGGCGGGGCTCGTTTGGGGTGAAAATGCTTGGGAAAGGAGCCTGCGCTCTGAAAGCCCGTCGAAAGACTCGTGAGCGCAGCGTTACGTTACAGTACGGGTTTAAAGCCGCCCGGTCAGTGAGCGCGAGGTTTGGTGAAACGGGATTGGGGTGTGGGAGGTTTTACCTTGCGGAATCGCTGATGTTTATTGCGGACGGAAGCAATACCTCGTGAGCTGCTGAAGTAAGAAAAAAAGAATGGTATAAGTGCAAATAAAAGCTGGAAAAATTATCGTTCTCGACTTATATATTTAATTAAAATTATTTAATTAAATCTAATTAACGCAGAAATTACTCGCGGCTGCTCCACTGTACTAGGAACAATATGCACCAGGCTTTCTTCGAGTAAAACGAGTTGGGTTTTTTTTTTTTTAAATCGTGCTGCGTGATAATTGGGACACCCTGTATATATGTATATTCAATGGAAAAGGAAAATAGCCGAAATTCTTTACTGCTGTACATGTAGGGAGAAATGAGACCGTGCCGGGCAGGCGAGCGTTTGTCACCACCCCATTTGCAATGGGATATGCCATTAAATATCATCACAATAATTGTCATGTCGGCGTAGCCCCTTCCCCACGTCCTACCTCTCCCCCATTACGCGCACACACAAAGCGTCATCGACGTCGCGCGACAGTCAATAAGGGTAAGTGCGACGTGCTGACCTAGAGACAACATGGACATGGGCAATACCAACATGGACTTCTCGGGTCACGTCTGCCAGTACAGAATCTACTTTTGTTTGTGGTTGTGTGAATAAATTAACGAAAGAATTCTGCTGACTACACTTGTACAACACGCAGGTTCGTGTTCATTGAGCAACAGCACATAGCAACGGCAACCCTTCTAACTTTGCGACTGGACAACGTTCTTTCTGTCCGCGGTGGACAGCGTGACATGAACAGTAACAGTGGACTTTCTGCAAAAATAGACAACCCTTGTCATGAATCACTGAGTGAAAGCCAACTGTGATACCGGTCCATATCTTGCTTGCAAAAATGTACAAGCACGTTGTGTGTACAAGCCCACTTGGAGTGATCACTGATCATCCATTTGCCCTTTTTTTTTATAGATTCGACACACTAAGAAACATTCCACCGAGGCTGTAGGAAATCACTTTTGATGCATGAACATGAACGAGACAGTGTGTGAGCGCGAAACTTCGCAACCCCCAACCTTTCTGGCAAAAATTTCCAGGACTCTTGTTTGGGCTAGTTGGTGACCATTTATAATGACTACAAGACGCGAAAAAATGTACACAGACGAAACACAAAAACAAGGACAAGCGCCTACTACCAACTGAATTTATTAGAGCATACAGATGGGGAATTTATAGGCAGCCATCTCCACGTGACACCAAAGCAAGGACGAATTAGTGCTTATGTGGCTGGAGCTGATACAAAACGACAGGAGAGCAACGGAGAGCAGAACATGCGTGCCCGAATAAACGAAACCGTTGCGTCGAACCGTTGCGTCCGTTGCGTCGAACGCGGGCCATCATGCACTTCTATGATTGTGAAAGCTCAGTCAGCGTTTTGGCTTGCCTTCGCCCTGTCGTTTTGTATCAGCTCCAGCCACATAAGCACTGCGCTGTATCATAGTATATTAACACTGCTTCTGAAATAATTCGTCTTTGCTTTGGTGTCACGTGGAGATGGCTGCCTATAAATTTCCCGTCTGTATGCTCTAATAAATTCAGTTGGTAGTAGGCGCTTGTCCTTGTCGTTTTTGTGTTTCGTCTGTGTACATTTTTCGCGTCTTGAAGTCATTATGAAAAATTTCCAGCAGATCGAGGATGCGAAATTTAGGTTGCCGAACGGGCGGGTGTGATCATCAGTGTCGAACTTCTTTGTGTGTGAATTTTGGCGAGAATGGTGCACAAGTTCGTCGCATGTTACAAAAAGGCTATGGAAATTTTAATGTACAGAAAGCTGACTGAGTTGGTAAGGATTCATAATGTACAGAACAGGCGTGCAAAACACGGACACAAGGGAAGAGGAGTGGACAACACGAACGCCGACTATCGGCTGAAGAGAACTGAGGCGAAAAAAAGAAAAGACACACAACGGAACGCGCGACGTAGCAGACAGCAATAAGAACAAGAGTCGTAAGTATTCTGTATATCCACTCCGTTTCGCACAGGCTTAAGAAAGTGGGAAGTAGATGTGGGGTTAACGTTGTTTTTACGGCTCCCAATAACTTAGATAGGATGTGCGCTGCCGTGCATAGGAAGAATGAGCTGTTGTGAGGAAGAAATCGTATTGACATTAGTCCGGTTAGGCACACTTCCAACAAAAATTTTACCTGTACGATGTCAGTGCACGTTAAAGATCCCCAGGTGGTTAAAATTTCCGACGTCCTCCGCTACGGCGCCTCGCAATTAATCATAGCTAGTTTTGGGACGTAAAACCCCAGAAATAAATCAAACAAGTCAAATGGCAATCAAACACCAATTTTACTGACTAGGTGTTGTTAATAAGGTTCCATTTAACTGTGGACGTTTCTACGTAGGGCAAACAGCGCGTTGTACCCCGCCACGGTGGTCTAGTGGCTATGGTACTCGGCTGCTGATCCGAAGGTCGCGGGATCGAATCCCGGCCGCGGCGGCTGCATTTCGAAGGAGGCGAAACGTTGAGGCCCGTGTGCTGTGCGATGTCAGTGCACGTTAAAGAACCCCAGGTGGTCGAAATTTCCGGAGATCTCCACTACGGCGTCTCTCATAATCAGAGCTGGTTTTGGGACGTTAAACCCCACAAAACAACAACAGCGCGTTGTATTAATCAGAAATTAATTGAACATAGAAGGTCATTACCCGGTGGAACGCCGTCTAACCTACAGTTGCACTGCCGGGACTGTAACTGCGCGCCCAAGTTAGACGAATACGCGAATCTGTATACAGGCGCATTTAATGGTCTAGGCCTGGCATATCAATAATAGTGGAAGCGCATTCGTGAGTCAGCCGTCGATTAGCTTAAACAGAGAAGAGATAGAATCTCTTAGCTGTTGTTTATCGCGTAGACCAGCACGTTGAACCGTTTCACAGGTGGCGCTACCGCCTAAGCATGCACAGATAAGTTGTGTGTCTTCTTTCTTTTTCGCCTCAGTGCTCTTCTCTGGTCGGCGTTCGTGTCGTCCACTCCTCTTCCCTTGTGTCCGTGTTTTGTGCGCCTGTTCTGTACATTATGAGTCGATGCAAAGGCTGCCCTAAAGCCATGTGGGTATCATGCGGAGCTTCGTAAAACTCACATCCGCAAAAAGAAAAGAAAAAAAATGCTTCTTTAACTAGTTTATTAGGACTGCGCGAATATTCGAGGACTTCGAATATGCGAACGCATGTCACAGCATTCGAATTCGCTATGACGAGAATTTAAAATTACCGGAATTTCGATTTATTCAAAACGAACGAATAGATGCATTTTCCCACATGTCACCACCTGAAAAAATACGCATTGCCGTGAAGCCACACCTCTCGGTGAAGCCGCACCTTTATCTGTATAGCCTGGTTAATTTTCTTTGAAAGTCTTAAAGTCGGTTATATGGACTTATGTTGGGCAAATATGGTTAATTTTTGGAACGTAGCATATTGTGTTGCTTATAACTTTCAATCTACTACGATATAGATCTATGTGTTTCGTATCAGCACCATTCGCTGTAACTTTGCTTCGAAGCAAAAAAAGAATAAAAGGAAAAAGATATTCGCGCGCACCTAGCTGCATTTTTGCTCTTCTGGACTTCATCTCTTTCAAGTGATAACAACGCGTATTTGTCCAGCACATTTGTCCCAGCACATTTTACTGCAGCTAGTGTGCGTCATAGGTTGTAGGTACGATGTTCCGTCACTGAGATCCTTCAGACCCATTTAATATGAAGTGATGGGCAGCAAACACGAAACACCGCGATTCAACTCCAGAAACGCCGAGCGCTAAGCGAAAGGGCTGCCGTGGCACTGGATATCGTAGCCATCTTTGACTATATGGACGGTGTTGCCTGCTGAGGCATCAGATTCTGGCAGCAAAACTTTTTGTGCATACTAGTTGGTTCGCATTGAGCTGGTTACGTGCTGCAGAAGTACAAGAGGAGGGAAGAAAAATGGGTAGACAACAGAGAGCGCGGTCATGTTCACATGCGGCTGCGCTCTGTCTGGTCCATCATCCTTCCCTTCTGTCGTGCTTGCGTAGCACATTACCGGATTATGGAGTTACCAAGCTATAATTTACAAGCCTCCATCCCCCACACCCTTTCCCTTTTTTTTTCTTTTTCCTTTTGTCACTGCAAAGAGTCGCTTCCACCTGTCCACGAGGGGTCACCGACATCCATGGCTGAACCACTGCCCTGAAGGACATAACTATGCTGACATACGCGTGCAGCTTTTCTTTTTTGAAGGGGGGCGGGGATCCATGAAGACCCCCGAATTAGGTCATATCAAAACGCAAGGATGGATTAATGGGCGTGTTGATATAGCACGTTCTGAAGCGTAAGGCGCGAAGGTGGTGATGGACAAAAAGGGAAGTACATACACATACAGCGCGTGACAGAGAGGTGATTCCAGCAATTGATTGGAAAAATTTCGAATGTCGCTACATGGATGCATCTGATAATCTACAAAATGATTTGAAAAAGAAAGAAAAGAGAAACGAAAGAGATACATGCAGTATTTCGAGAATTTTTGTACAGATCTCACATTGCCCGCGCGTCTCCTCATAAACGCTGAGTACAGGGAAAAGGAACCCGAGCCACCTTCGGATCAGCAGCCAAGTGTCATATTGCGTACGACGGCTACAAGTTTCGCTAATTTTGGCAAAAGCAGGATTCCTAGTGCTGGATAAATGCCTGATACTGTTGGCTATACGTTTTTATAACAACAACGTTGACCCCATTCCATCGTAGTTCAGTGACGGCGTCGTACACAAGGCAGAAACAGCGCGCACTTGACAAGGACAAATGAAGGTGGGACGAGCCACAGGCGCTGTGCCTCACCTTTCTTTGTCCTTGCCCAGTGCGCGCTATGTTTGCCTTATGAACCAACTAACTCGAGATGCGTTATTCACTAGTGTACATATTTTCAGGTTCATGTTCAACATCAAAAATTAAATATTTTTACTAAACTTTTGTAATGGGATTGTTGGCGCACGTGAGTGCTCGGCGTATAACTCGTATCTCACTTAATTCCTACAAGTCCGTCTAGTAAAGGGCTGGCTAATAGTGCATGCTATAGCTTATCTGTAGTTTTTTTAGGGACCTAATTTGCATTTACATACACAGAGACGCAACAAAAATTGTGGGACTCTTAACCTTCGCCTTAAAGAGTTGAGCGTGATGGCGATGCCTGGCCCTATTCTCATCGCGCTCTCTTCCGCTTGCCATGCTCTTCAGTCGCCTAGGCACGTAATTGTCAGCTTTGGTGTCTGCTTTCTGTGCCTCTGTCTTGCGTGGCCTCCCTCATCTCTTGCGCCATTTGACATAGATCAAAACTCGCCGATGAAGAAGGCACCATTGGAATTGAGACTTGAGCTAGTTTGTAATGGTGCATCTTGAGGTGCGTGCAGCGCTTCACGAAACACAGACAAAGAAGAAGACGCACAGGACAGGTGCGTCTTCTTTGTCCGTGTTTCGTGTAGCGCTGCATCCACCTCAAGACGAAGAAGGCAGGAGGGCATATACGGGGTGGCTTCTGTATACCAATAACGTGAGTGCCAACGTTACATGGTGCCATGAGCTATCATTCCGTCGCCACGGTGCTGTCGACGTTAGCTAGCCCACGATATTGATTTATTGATTTGAGTGGATAATTTGTGGAGGGCTCCGGAAATTTCGGCCACCTGGGTTCCTTTAACGTGCACTGACATCGCACAGAGTTAGCCTACGATAAGCACACACCCTCTTATCGTGGGCCATGATAAGTAGTTAGGCCACGATAAGGTAGCCCACGATAAGCGTACACTTCGCACAAAGGCAACACTTGGCGAAGTGCGTGAATGGGCGTAACACTTGGATGAATGGCAAACACTTCGTCATAGGCAATATTCTCGTTGACTGCTTCGCATGACACCGATCCCCACAATGCGTGAAATCTGCAGGATCTTATATATATATATATATATATATATATATATATATATATATATATATATATATATATATATATATATATATATATATATATATATATATATATATATTAACAGCGAAGCTATTCTCCAGTGAGGTAAAATGTCTGTCGTGACCTGAAAACTTGGCATATCAGGTACGCGCCAGAGGGGCACGGATACAAAGCCTCAGCGTCCTCAGTAAGGCAATTCTTCCCAACCTGTTAACATTTCGCGTAGAAAGATCGGAACGCTTTAGCTGCAGCATACTTACGATTCCTTCGAGTTCTTTATTGCCAACATTGCAAGAACGCCAGGTGTGTTCGAGCGGCAGTCGAAGCCAGGCCGTCTGCGTGGTAGGCAGGTGTTCTGCCAAAGAGCCACACCAGCAGCCAACGTGGCTTCGCAAAAAAAAAAAAAGAAAAAAAGAGAAGAGAGAGAGAGATAGAGAGAGAGAGATTTCTGGTGTTTTACGTCCCAAAACCAGCTCTGATTATCAGAGACGCCGTAGTGGAGGCCTCCAGAAATTTCGACTACCTGGGGTTCTTTAACGTGCACTGACATCGCACAGTACACGGCCGTCAACATTTCGCCTCCATCGAAATGCAGCCGCCGCGGCCGAGATTCGATCCCGCGAGCCTCGGATCAGCAGCCGAGTACCATAGCCACTAGACCACCGTGGAGGGGCAGAGAGAGGTAGAGAGAGAGAGAGAGAAATCTATACGTGGCGTATAGCAGGTAGGAGTTGGGAAAGAGAGGTGAGGCTGAGGAGGACAGAGAGTAAAGCATATGGTATAGTATAACAAGGGGGTGGGAAAGGAAGGTGAGGGTGAAGAGGAGTGGTGCGAGAGTGAGGAATAGGGAAATGAGGGCGGAGGGCAAAGCGTAGCATTTTCTTATTTATACATTCATATATACCGGTGGTAATAATAATAATAATAATAATAATAATAATAATAATAATAATAATAATAATAATAATAATAATCCCTTGAGCAAGTTGCCCACGATTTTCTTTAGAACGTTTCTCTTGGGTCTTGTAACACCTTGCAAAAAAGGAAAAAAAGAAATAGACATGAAGCATTTTAAACAAGATATATTTTTAAATATTAAAGCTCAGGCATGATATACAGGGCAGTGGCGTTACTCCGAAGCACTCATCCGATTGAAATGCTTGTTCACGAACACTTCAGTGGCGTCTCATTTATATTAATAGCGACTTAATTAGGCAATGCGTCGACAACTGTCCAGTGTGCATGTAACCTTATGGATTGTATCAGTGTCCACACAGTTGCGTTGAGAAAATGTCATCAAGTGCGCTAACAGAACGTTGGATTCCTGATTCGCTCGAGTGGATGGGGACTCCGAGTGCATGCACGTCACTATATACACAGCTCCTTGCATCGTGAAACCAAATTAATTGAACCTTGGTTTTGAAGAAACGACATAATCTCAAAGATGACGACGAAATAGGTGTCGAGCGCTCGTGCTTTGCCGTTGCAAAAGTAGATATTTTCGTGGAGGATGCACGTTACACAAGTATGCACAAAGGCATTGCTGACACGATATGCACGAGAGCTACTCAAAACACAATGGCAACATTGGCCAGTTGTGAAAATAAAAAGTGCGGAAGCGATATTCAGTGCACATGCATGTGTACTCGTCGATGGTGAAATTTAAGACGTTGAAGAACAACGAAGAGCCAACCTACTGAAACCGCACAGTCGCCAATACTTCCACGTAACTCCTTACAAGGCACGGCAACCACACGCAAACACAATCACAAACAGAAGTGCGATGCGTCCTGGAGATATTTTGTAAATCTTCACTGGTTAGGGGGAGCAACACAGAAAGGAAGGAAAGGCTGCTAATAAACGGTGTTGTACCTTCTATGCGTCAAGGCATCATTGTGTACTTGTGTAGTCAGCCATTGACGTCTGTACAGAATGACCTGACCTCCGCTCTCACTTCCCTGAGAGCTGACTCGCGTTTTTTCGGTCGTACTGCAGCAAGTTGAGATTTTCAGCTGCCACGGTGTAAGTCTGTAATACCTGCAAATCATTATTGTAGGAAACTGTTTCACCGGTTTCACTATATATAGCCGAGTGCATCCGTGGCAGCGCCGCTATGCCGCTTGCTCTTTCGGTGAGTGCTGAACAAAGACTAATCATTGGCATCATCTCTAGATCGATGCATTCGCATGCCATGTAAGAAAATTTCGCATGCCATGTAAGAAATTCGCATGCCATGTAAGAAAATTAGACATTTTTAGTTTATCGGGCTTAGCGTAATAGCGTAGTTATCGGAATAGCGGGATGGAAACGCGCATGCGCAGTACCGTAAACGGCCGATACCGTTTAGCGTGCCCACGGTATTTCGCAGATTTAACGTTACCGTGTTTGCGTGTTTATCGTAGTTTACGTAAAACATGGCGGCGGTTTCGGACGCCCGCTTCGAATTGAATTTGATGTTGCTGTGGCAGGACTCGCTCTGTTCGCAGCAAATGACTGTGTAAAATGGCTTGGCTTGCCTTCAGGTAGCTTCGACGATGCAGTGTTAGGGATAACTTAGCCGAATTTCCGAGATCGCTTCCCATTTCGAACGTTGCTAGGCTAGAGTGTACTCTAGTACACTCTAGCTAGGCCTAGCGAGAGGACATCTGTTTACATTTCTGCAGCATGTCATTTTGCTCCTGGCGCTTGGTTCACATATATTTATTTCTTTTTATTCTCGAAAAGTTATAATGCCGCTGCACGCGGGTGTGTAAGTGAACATTCTAAGTTTTATTTCTTTTCACTTTTTTTAAAGCATGTATCCTTCGCTAGATGGTGCCACAATCACAACTACCGGGTAGAGGAAAAAGAAATAAAGCTAGAGCTTGGTGGCCCGGCTACCGCCCCGTTATAAAGGGGACGCTCCTAATATCCATCCATCCATCCATCCGGGCCTTAAACGCTATTCCGCTAAACTAAAGCTCGTTTCTGCAAGGAATGTTTGCGGTACGGTAACGCTATTCCCTTAGCCCCGCTATCGCGGTAACGCGCTAAACTAAAAATGTCTAATACTGAAGTGGGTCTATATTGTTGTTACTGGCATTTATGGACAGCTCCTGTCTGGAGAAGGAATGCTTTGCAAAACTGTATTTTTTTACCTTTAAAAAAATGCTGGTCAGTTCAGTAGTTTTTAACGGCCAAGCTGTTTTTCAATGGTGCGTTTCGTAGCTCTAGCGACTAATTACTTTGAATCAATTGAGCATTTATCAGCAATGTCACTTACGTACGGAGGTCGTACACAATTAAACGTACCGGACTTTCTAAAAAACATGAGCTCAGTGCGAGCTCAGTCAGACTCGCCACTGGCAGGGGCACCGCGAGACTTTCTCATTCAGTAAAGGACAATGAATCAGCGGCAAAGTGTCACACAATTACGCGAACACTGTTTGCTTCATCAGCTGTATAAGTTTATGTAAACCTTTCGTTAAATTATCAGGAAAATTTACGAGCACGATGTTCGCCAAAAAGAGCGTGAATGTATATCAGTGAGAGTACAAGCCGCGCTATCACAATACTGGCGTTAATTATGGAAGAGGACGGCCAACAGAGGTGAGCCACGGTGCAACGCATTGTGTGAAGTGTCCCGCTTCAACGCGTCTCCGACACTGGAGAGTGAAGAGGCACGTTTGGAAGAAAACGTACCACCCACCTTTGGAACGTTTCGTGTATGTTCACGCGTGTGTTTATTGCATACAAAGTATAAGATTTCGGGGCGATTCCCCCATCCCCTCGACTTCGCCGTGGTGCGGGGTCATGGCGGGTTCGACACCGCTGTAGCGGCATGCATGCCTTGCGCGAACCAGATGCCGAAACCAGATCAATGGCGCTAATTGCTTTATTTTTCTTAAGGTAGTGTGGCGGTCCTAATTTATTCCGGAACTCCGTCGCGCAGCAGCTTTTCGAGGCAGCGCTGGAAGCGCCCGAGAGACATCGGAGAGAGGAATTAAGCTATTAGCACAAAAAGAAAAAAAAAAAAGAAAGTCGCGCCTTATACGTGGCCTATACGGCAGTACTTTTGTGATTATCACCAGTCTGGGGGCAAAGAAAGCTTCCCGTTAATCCTCTCACAGGCTTTTCTGCTGCCGGACCATATATACGCACGTGTGATTTTGTAGCCGCGCTGTCGTGCTGAGCAACAACTTTGTGTTTTGTACTTCACGCTTCGCTACCGTAACGCTACGCCATGTTCCCTTTGTCACATCGAACATATACCTATACTGTAGGCCACGAACGTAATTTTTATTGCAAAGCGGTAGGGCCTGAACGTTATACAGGATCCGCCTTGATACGATGCGCTTAGGCGGCTCATCTGCAGCTCCCTCCCATTCTGCGACGACAAGGATAGGAATACGATCCATCTCGTACCCCTGTATTATTTCCGCTACTCCGCACTGCAAGGCTGCGTTATATGCTCGCACTCTGCACGTCGACACGGTGCTATCGAGGTGAGTCGTGGCATGCTGTCCGCTTAATATGCGTAACACGTTCAGCGGCAAAACGGTGGAACATATGTGGCGCCTTTCGGTACTGAGGATGGAGGATTTCCGCGCACGTTTGCAGCCGCAGGATAGACGTGAAAGTGATAGACGACAAGTTCCAGTGGAAATCTGTACCGTGTGCAGTGAATGGGTGTGGCGACCAGATGCGTAGCCAGGATTTTATTTCAAATGGGAGGGGATGGGTCAAAGCCCTTTTAGGTATGTTCGGGCGTGTGTTTGCATGTGCATGTGCGCCTGTACATACATACAAACTGTAAATACTTTCTGGAAGTGGAGAATGTTCGAACCTCACCCCCCCCCCCCCTTTTTTTTTTAATTTCTCCGCTCCCCTCTTTCCCCACCGGCTACGCCAATAACGGTGACGGGACATACAGGCATTCCATGCTATGATATGATTGTGAGGTTATCTACAATATCCTCACGCATCACGTATACGCCCAAGTAGTGAAGGTCCGTCACGGGGCGTATTAACTTGACGTAATAGAGCAGCCAGCTTTTCTGCGCTCACGGCGCGCTTGGGGCGTTGAAATTCAATGATGAAAATCTCAATTTATGTACGAGCTTCTGGATTCCTATAGTATTGATGCATCATAAATTGTGACTCCCTGCAACGCTTCCATATAAACGTTTCCTCAGGTTGGCGGTTATAAATTCTGGCAGATTCCACGGTGGGAATCGATGTCGTGCCAACCAGCGAGGAACTGCTTATATCGTACTCTTTCGCTTTGAGCCTATAGCGTTACGAGTAGGGTCGACATGGTTTACCGGGCACGTCGACAGCACGGTGGTGCCTGATAAGGGCACCTCGGGGAAAGACTTAACGTAGCTGTCCGCCCTTTAGTGTACGTTTGTGTGTGTCTGTCTGCTTATCTGATGTCATCATCTAAATCGCCAGCTACAACAATGGCCTTTACTCTTATTTAGTCCACGCAAAGTGTGCTCTCATAAAATTTTCAATGTTTTCACGGAAGGGAAAAACCGCCTCTCTTCGGACTATATGGCACGGGAGTACAAAGGCTGACGTCACAACCTCGTCATTGCCGTTATTTTATTTTTTAAGTGGGGGTGGTGGAAGGAGGGGGGGGGAGGATATTAAGCACAGTCCAGATGGGGGTTATGGGCGGCGTCCAAAGTGCCTTCTGTGGTTATCGCGACTTCAATGACAAGCATGTAATAATAATAATAATAATAATAATAATAATAATAATAATAATAATAATAATAATAATAATAATAATAATAACTGATGGAGTCTTACGTGCCAAAACCGCAATATGATTATGAGACACGCCCCCCAGTGGAAGGCTCCTGAGTAACTCTCTGATCACCTGGGGTTTTTCAACGTGCACCTAACACACAGGTGTTCTTTGCATTTCGCCTCCATCGAAATGCGGCCGTTGTGAATGACAGGCATGTGAACTGATGCAACGACCTATCAGTCGTGTCTGTCATACATTCATACCCTGTCATACCAATTTGGTACTAGTTAACCTCCCTGCCTTTCTCTCTCTACTATTTCCGTGGTATGAGATAGATAGATAGATCGATAGATAGATAGATAGATAGATAGATAGATAGATAGATAGATAGATAGATATGGTCAAAGTATCTTTGGGTCACCAAGGATTGTATTGAACATAAAAATTAACACAATTTGTTAATTAATCTTTATTAACTAACATTCATATTATTAATTCGTTGGTTCGGTTTTCTATTTCTATTATAATTCGTGGGTTCGGTTCCCACCGAAGGCAAATTTGTCTTTTCGTCTACTTTAATTCCTTTCTACTTAATCCACAGTTACAATACTACAATTAACTTCCCATATATGCTTTCCAAGACTTCATTGTCTGTTGGCTCATTAAGTTGTTTCTAACAAACAAACGAGCCCTTGACCCCTTCCCTGTCGTCACTTTCTCCAGGAGTCAGAAAAAAAATTCACAGCATATTCACGGAGTGAATGATGATGAGTGGGCGAAGCTCGGGATGTTCATCGTAGATCGTGCCGAGTTCCAGATTAATTTAGTTAACGCGCACGCTACGAATCCTTATGGTTCAACTACGCACAAGTGAAATCTCCCACCGGCACTTCATTGCAAGTCAAGATCCAGTGCCTATATATATATATATATATATATATATATATATATATATATATATATATATATATATATATATATATATATATATATATATATGAGTGGCCGGTGAACGGTTCTCCAGCGCGAGCAGTCGGTATTTTTCAGTCAAGAAACTCGCTAGAAGACGTTGCCTGCGCCAACGTTGTCTCTCGCGGGTGAGGGCGCGTTCTCCTTCTTTGCGAGCTGGTAGAGCGTTCATCTAAGAAAGAGCGTTTCCATAGTCAACGCGCGCCTTTCGCTCTCTCTCTCACAAGACAGCAGATGGAAGAGTGAGAGAGCTCGCGCGCCGGGAGGCACGCGCCGAGGGCGAGCGCGAGCCTCCCGGCGTTGCATGGCGTTGCATGGTATTGTGAGTGGTGTAGGTTACACGATACGACGCGTGACAACCGACCTTAAGGAGCTTCGCCCCTAAAAAAGCGCCAGCAGCCACGCGGGCCTATTATCGCGTTTGCATTGTATCTTGCTCAGCCAAAACGGCATGTTGGCTGAATGAGATACGTGCAAGTGGTACGCACATTTATCACTGGAGCGTTCCTTTTGTGCTCGGACGAAGCTGGCTGTTTCCATTGTTCAGTCAGGCGAGGCTACGGTACTTGCAGCTGCGAATAGAAACGAAGCTTTCGTAAGTCTGTACTACATGTCAGCCGTTCGCTCACCGGATCACTAAATCTTCCTTTTTGTACACAAGTACCGGTATAATGCATGGGATATGCAGGAACATTTTTTTCTCCCTTTTGACCGTGCAGCTTCTTAATAAAAATGCTGTGGCATCTGTCGTCATCACCGACGAGCTACTTCGTGGCCGTGGTTTGCCGCTGCTGAAGTTAAACTGAAAAGATTCCCGACGCTCTTGATTTCAATATCGGCCTTGAAGATCGATGTTGAATGCCTATAATTACACGCGCTTTTCTTTTATTTGTAAACAATAATTAGGCAGTCATTTGTGACGTTCTACAGCTTTCTCATAGAATCAACTGCCCTGCAACTGATGCTTGGGCGAGTTGGTACGTTACATGAAGTGCAGCTAAAGTGCTCTCCTTTCCCCGGTGTTTCGTCTTTTTGCGCTGTCTCGTGTTCCAGTACTATATGCAGTGAAAACCGGCTGTTTCTGTGCGTCTCGTTCCTCGTGTTCCGTGATTTCGTTTCCTTTCCTTTTTTTTTTTTTTGCGCCATTTCACATTTCATAGAACTGCCTTTGAGATGATAATAAGCTCATTAACAAGCTTTCGTTAATTCGTCTTATAAATGGAATTTAATAATACCTCTGGGGTTTTACGTCCCGAAACCTGGATATGGTTATGAGACACACCGTAGTGGAAGGCTCCAGAAATTTTGACCGCCTGGGGTTCTTTAACGTGCACTGACATCGCACAGTACGCGGGCCCCTCAACATTTCGCCTCTATCTAAATGCAGCAGCCGCGGCCGCCCCGCCACGGTGGTCTAGTGGTCACTGGGCTGCTGATCTGAAGGTCTCGGGATCGAATCCCGGCCGCGGCGGCTGCATTTCGATGGAGGCGAAATGTTGAGACCCGTGTGCTGTGCGATGTCAGTGCACGTTAAAGAACCCCAGGTGGTCGAAATTTCCGGAGACCTCCACTACGGCGTCTCTCATAATCAGAGCTGGTTTTGGGACGTTAAAACCCACAAATCAATCAATCAAAGGACAGCAAGTGGTCGCTTCAGTCGTGGGACGCGCGAGATTTTATACGTCACACTGTCACCGGAAGTGACCGTCTCAGAATACGGTGGTCCAAAGGGCCGCGTTCCGCCCGCGTTGTACAGGAGTCGGCTGAGCCGGAGTGCGCCAATAGAAACGGTCGAAGGAAAAACATACGTGCATCGTACCGGCGCTGATGTATTTCTTTCGTCTTTTCTGCAAAGGCAACATGTTTTTTTTTCTTATTTTTTTTTTCTCATGCGGACAGCTTGGACCGGGTCGATCCTGGTGATAACGTCTCAGAGCCTCTATTTGCCTTTATAATCATGGAGCAAGAAAATATTTGGAATGTGCTCGTTAAGATAACTCCAGCCCTGATTAGCTTTGATAGCTATCGAACACATCGCAAGTTGTAAACTGCGCACGAACGCGCGCACGTTGTATACTTCAACGGCAAACTGAAATGCACAATCAAATTCAAATTTATTTCCAAAACAAACTTGGTGGATGACAGGGCTAAAAGCTGCGGCCTGAATCGGCCAGATTCGCTAGTTATCTCTCTGAATTATTCATTTTACTATATAAATAATGCAATTAACGAATTGTAGACGCTGCACCGGCTAGACGTACGTATCCGCTTGGAATGAAATCTGAGGGTAGCGCGCATTTCTGGATGCATGTTCAGTGGATCTCACCGACATGTGTACAGTTTTCTTCCTTTCTCCTCTTAAAGAATGCCGTTTTGTGCATTGAACCACACAGGTGCACGTCGTCGCACAATTTTGGGAACGGAAGTATGCAGCCCTATAAAAATACCTTGACGATGCGTACACCTTAAGGATTCGCCGGCTGTGAATTGCAGTGTACGTAATTGAAGTAAGTAATTAAAGTTGCTTAGCGAATTACATATTTGGATCTCTCGCACAAGTAATGCCCGCCACGTGGAGCAATCGGGCTCAACAACTATACAATAATGTTACTTGTCACACGTAATTTATCTGTCGCCTATGACACGTAAATGCGAAAACTTTATCGCTTGACCTCGGAGTGCGAATCCGGAAGCTTCGGTTGAACGCCGAAGGTCGTGAGTTCGAGTACCGTACATAAGTATATACCCATATGTACGATACATAATAGGATATATATATATATATCCTACTGTTCAATGCCCATTTCCCTACCCGAATATACTCATGTCCGAGAAATGCCGGTGTGCGCCATGCGCGATTTTATTATTGCCACTCGTGACATGGCAAGCATATAAATTTGATGTCATGACCTCTGTAGCATGTTAGTCGTACGTTCACACCTCCCCATGCCAGTTTTTGTGTGTGCCAAATGAACGAGATACGAGTTGGTGGCTGTGAATTTAGGGTTGCGCGAAAATCAAACTTTTCGGATACGAATATCCAGCTTCGAATATAGAATATAAAAACATAAATGCACCTTTGGTAATGATACTTTATTTCGCACATAATTATATCCGCCGCAGTCGTATATGGCACTAGGCTGAAATTATCAAATGAAACTTTGACCTTTATTACCTCTTCTATTAGTGAACCCGTGATGGTGAAATCGACAACAGAATTCTTAGAGAAAGTTGTCAGTATTAACTGATTTACTGTTTCACCTTGTGTCCCTTTAAAACCAAACAAGACACACACACACACACACACACACACACACACACACACACACACACACACACACACACACACACACACACACACACACACATATATATATATATATATATATATATATATATATATATATATATATATATATATTATGCAGGAATTACCCCGCATTGCCCTTGGGCGTTACAGCAGGGGGTGTTTACAACAGAGATACAAATAAGTCTTCATTTGCACAACATACTTGTTTTTCCGAAAGCTTGTTTCAGTCTGCTACGCACTTCGGAAAAAAAGAATTAGCGAACATGCACGTCCTGGGCCGATATTCTCGGATTTTGAGTTTGTGATCGTTACGTTTAGAAAGATAAAAAGGTGACTTTAAGTAAGTATCCTTGTTTATGCCTACCTTGTTGTTATATATTTGAAAAAAACAGTTTCAGCCTTAACTTCCGTCGGCGCGAAGACAACAACTCCCAATTCAATTCTTGTTTCATCATTGTGACACTGTCTGTTCTACGGTACCTGCCCAGGACGTACCTGGCCGCTCTGTTTTCAATACTTTCGATCTGAGAAGTGAGACTGGCTTTCGATGGATCCCATAGTGGGCAGGCATACTCTGATATCGGTCTTACACATGTAGTAAACGCATTTCATTTTAATTCAATCTCGCGACATCTTAGATTTCGTTGCACAAAGTTCAACGCCCGTCCAGCCTTACCAACTATCTCACTAATGTGCGCATTCCATGAACAATCAGCAGAAAACACAACGCCTAGGTACTTAGAAACATCAACTGTGGTAACCAACTCATTATCTATACAGTAGTTATTTATCAGTGGTTTTTGCTTTTTAGTGAAACACATATGGATGCACTTTTTAGCGTTTAAACACATCTTCCACTGTTTACACCAGTCATGTATTCTACTCAAGTCTCCCTGAAGTGCTGTCCCGTCCTGACCACGAGATATTTTTCTGTACACCACGCAATCATCTGCAAACAGTCGTAAGGTGGACGTAATACCCAAATTTATGTCGTTAATGTATATCAAAAATAATATAGGTCCCAATACAGAGCCCTGTGGGACTCCTGAGGTGACATTTACGTAACTCGATTTTTTTTCCATTAACAACAACACACTGGCTGCGCTCCGATAAGAAATTTTCAATCCATTTGACAACATCACTATGTATACCTATCTGCTGAAGTTTGTAAACGAGAAGTGAGTGGGTAACCCTGTCGAAAGCTTTTCGAAAATCTAAAAACAAACATTCTATCTGGCCCTCAGCATCAATTTCACACCCTAAATCGTGATAGAATTCTACAAGTTGTGTAGTGCAGGACAAGCCCTTACGAAAGCCATGCTGTTCTTTAATTAGGATATTGTTGTCTGTGAGGTGATTCATGATAGCTGAGTAAATTATGTGTTCCAATAATTTGCATATAATACATGTCAGGGAAACGGGCCGATAATTTTGCACATCTTTTCTCGAACCACCTTTATGAATTGGCACAACGTGCGCTTTCTTCCAGTCGTAAGGCAGTTCACTGGCGCAGAGCGACTGCGTAAAAATAACAAAAAGATAAAGGGAAACGGTCGCAGCGCAGCGCTTCAGCACGCGAGGTGAGATACCGTCAGGACCAACTGCCTTGGATTCGTCCAATTGCTCCAACAGCTTTTTGATACCGGGCACGCTGAGGTGCACCTGCGCCATAGGCGGCACATTGCTGGCTGGGGTCGCTAAACTGTCGGATTTCACTGGAAGAAATACTGAACGAAAGAACCCATTTAGATACGTTGCCTTAGCTTCGTCATCCGTGACGACTTGGTTATTGCAAACGATTTCTGGAATGCCCAGATCACTTGATCCGCACCCTTTTAAATACTTCCAAAAAAGCTTAGGATTGGTTTTCAACCTTGCATTTAGTCCTTTGAAGTAGTTTTCTTTTGCGATCGTACTACTGCGCTTATAATCAAGCGTTATTTGTGCCAACCTCTCATAAAGAGCCTTGCTCTTCGTTTTCTTATACTGCGCAAAGATCCGTTTCCTTTTTTGTATAATTCGTATGATGGATGATGTAACCCAAGGTTTCTTACGTTTTTTAAGTTTGGAAGAATGTACGTTTGGTATATATTCGTTTGCAAGCTCACCCAATTTCACTTTGAACGTATTCCACAGTTCATGAATGTTACATTCGTCCTCTAAGCATTCAAAATAGGCAGGTATTGAAACAGCTTTTGGTTTACACTTTCATAATCCCCTTTATCATAAAAAAAATATCTTTCTATTCTCGCAAGAAGTAAATCGTTGACTTTTGGTTTTGACTGCCGCAACAACAGCCGAATGGTCGCTAATTCCTGGCACGACTGTTGTAGAGTTTACTACATTAGGTGAGTTTGAAAACAACAAATCTAGGATATTACCTCCGCGTGTTGGTTCCCTTACATATTGTACTAGACCATATGTCTCTACAACCTTTTTCATTTCAGTGTTCGCAGCACAACGAGAAACAATGTCACAACAATCATCCTGCCAACACAAGTCCGGCAGATTGAAATCCCCACCGAACAATATCACTTCGCCAGACACCTCTGAGACAATCTCACGCAAGGCACAAATTGCGCTCGGATCAGAGTTCGGCGCACGGTAGACCGAGCCAACAACCAAACTAGAGTTGTTAGGCAACACGATTTTGCACCAGACTGTTTCGATAGCCTCGAGACAAATATCTAGAGCGCTGGACGGCAGTGTCAAATGAACAAGCAGAAAAACGCCCCCTCCGTGGCTCGGCCGATCTTTACGGTAAGCCGCGTAATCTTGTGGAAACACTTCGCTATCTCGAATAGTTGGATTTGAGCCAAGATTCCGTGCCCATTACGATATCTGCTTCCACTGATTCTATCAAGCCAGCAAGCTGGTCTACTTTATTTGTTACGCTTCTGCAATTAACTAATAAGAAAACAATATCTTTGTGTTCTTGAGCTTTACTTTTATTTATTGGTCATGGTTTCGAAAACGGGACAACCTCCTCTTTTTCTTTATCCCAGTGAAACGCTCTACCATTCACGACCAGCTTATCAAAACTCAGTTTAACTTTATTTTGTTTGTCGACCTTCTTAGCTTTAGCATATTGCTATAGTTTTTTTCTGATAGCGCGTTTCAGGTGAGTAATCTTGGTCGATACCGTACACGGTCCCTTTAAGTTTCCTGGTGTTCGACAGAATTATTTGTTTTTCCTTGAAAGATGAAAGACTTACAATGATTGGTCGTTTTGCTTTACCGTCATAACGTCCCGCTCGATATATATATATATATATATATATATATATATATATATATATATATATATATATATATATATATATATATATATATATATATATATATATATATATAACAGGAAGTGCATTAGCACACAACTGCCATGTGCGCTAACATACCGTTTTTGTATATCGCGGTGTCACAGGAACCCGTGTTTGCTTGCTACTTTGTCGCGTACTTAGCCGTGGGCACCACGGAGCAACAATGCTGCCGATAGTGCCTGCGTTCCTCGGCGTGCGCGAGTGCGATATCTCGCGGCGAGGCAATATATCGTCGCGGGGGGCGGAAAGCCGTCGCCGCAGCACGCGCCGCCCTTTGTTCTCCTCGTCTGTTTATCGCTGGCACGAGGACACGGGCTCATAAGTGAGCTCAGCGCGCACAGCAGCGCACACAAGCACCATCGCAGGCCACACATCGCGGTAAGTTATGTAGGCACGCATGTATGCGTATGCGCGCGTGCACACTTTGTCAGCGCCGCCGCGGTGATGCAACGGCCTCGTCACGCAGTCAGCGTTTGCACGTGCCGCGCTCTATACTCCTCCGTGTTACGAGCGCACGTGGATCAGTCGAAGGCTATACTGCAGAAGCGAGGGAAAATCCATTGTTATCCTGGTCGCAAGTGCGCTTATCGGCGTCGCCGTCATGCGCTGGAAACGCCCTTGCGTGCACGCGGACATTCTTGCGGGGACGTGCATTTATATATACGTATTTTCATGGCCCACAGGCGGTTATGTACGGAGGCACTCGAGTTTGTGGCAACCGCGTGCCGCGTGTCGTGCAGAGTTTCGGATGTCATTGCATGGCGTGACTCGCACAGACCACGCATCGCTCACGGTGCTTGTCTATTCTGCGGCGCTTCTCGATAGGATCAAAGCAAAATGAGCTTCATTCAGAGCAGTATGGTGTACCGCACAGGCCGATAGGCTGTGCTGCTTAGCTGATCAAATACAGAAAACATCTAACACTCCCAGGATTATATGTGTACATATGGGGGGACGACAGCCTTCGTATCTCAGCGGTAGAGCGTCGGACGCGTTATCCGAAGGTCTTGGGTTCGGTTCCCACCGAAGCCAGGTTCGTCTTTTCGTTCACTTTAATTCCTTTCTACTTACTCCACAATTACAATGCCACAATTAAGAACTTCAATAACTTCCCCTATGCTTTCCTAGGCTTCACTGTTTGTTGGTTCATTAAGTTGTTTCTAACAAATGAACGAGCCCTTGATCCCTGCCTTTCGTTATATGTATATAGTATTTTCCGTTTGAAGCTCGATGGGTCCGGTGCAATGTAGAGTTGAAAAGAGGGACACACGTTCGAAATTCTTGCTTTATTAACGTATCGGCCGGTGGGCCGGCCTTCGTCAGCCCACCGGCCGAAACGTTAATACAACCAGAATTTCGAACGTATGTCCCTCTTTTCAACCACACACACACACACACACACACACACACACACACACACACACACACACACACACACACACACATATATATATATATATATATATATATATATATATATATATATATATATATATATATATATATATATATATATAATATTGCATTGCCCCCGTGCACCTACAAAACTGTAAAGACGCCAAGTGCAGTGCGCGTTCGTTAGAAGTCTTATGGCAAGAGCGTATATAGCGTATATGACTATCGTCCATTGGACCGAGCACGTGGACACCCGCGACGCGAGTGTGCGCGTGCATTCGAAGTGATGGTTTTATTGGCACGTCGGCAGCGCGCCAGCGCAGCCTTGACGCTTGCGTATCTCGCCGTTGACCGCGAAGGGCGTTATATGCCGATGGCGCGAAATGCCGCCGATGAGGCCACATCCCAGAGCAGGGCGCCTGGAACGTACTACATACGTCTACAGCGTTGAATGGGCAGCATACGCGGTACCCGCTGCGACGCCGATGTTTCTTAATGTCTGAGTCCATCATCTATACGTTGCATGCAGAGTGTGTGTACGGAGGACGAATGCCTAAGCGAAGTCTCTGGACTGGACTTTTACTTAGGTAACGGAGAAGTGATATTAAACAGGATTGTCCAGTTAAATTGAGTAAGCTACACTCTTTAAAAAAAATAAAAATGGAGGTAGAAAAGTAGCGGGAGCGCTTCGTTTTGCCACCTTTGCTACATTTTTTGGCTGTTTACTACCTTGGAGGTATGCGAGAGGTCTTAAATGCTGACGCATACTCCTCTGCAGTGGCAGTAACTGTCACTACATGCATACGTAACAGGTTAGTAAAAGCTGCTACCTCCACTGGCAGTAGTATATTATGCTGTAATTGTGACAGGCGTACGCAGAACTTAGACGAAGTATAATTGATTTGATTATGTTGGAATAAGGGTCTCATGCAACGTCGTGGCATACGTATACGGGAACAGAAAAATAGAAGAATATGGATCCAAAACATTGATCAATTATCCAAATCCACATCTGCTCACCGGTACAACGTGAGCATCCTTAAGTGTGGCCATAAATAGCGTTAACGTTGCTGTTAGGGCATATGTCGCGTAGGAGCTTTGATCTCTCTGCGGTGGTGTGTGCTGTCGTTTCTGGTTCGTATGTACGTGTTTCTGTCACCTAAGCATTTGTGCGTGCAGCGTAGGGCTAATTACTTGAACTAATTAGTGATCGTTAATTGGTGTAGCACTATGTAATTAATCAGCACCAATCAATGTCACCGGACAATGTCGTACAGCTCATCTTTATTTGATCTTATTATTTTGCAATACAAATGACTTGATATGGCAACGTAAGCAGCAATTATAAACGGAATCACCATAAGTCCGATAAAATACTGCCATGATAGTAAATTTACTAATTTTGGTTACTACCCTTACCTGTAGCCTGTAGGCAGTAACTGGAGGTAGTAAATGACGTGGTAGTAACGTTACTACCTTGTCGTTTACTAGCTGCAGTTACTATACTTAGCTAGTGAATGTTGTGACAAGCATTTACTACCTCAAAGTAATATAGCACTACCTCTTTTTTTTTTCTTTAAGAGCGTAAGCCTTGCCATGGTAAAGGAAATATGCTTTGGGACGAGGTACGGTGCGATAGAAGTCACAGGGACACGCGACACGGCTTCCTGACGTAAATGGCAAGCATGTCTCAAGTTGTTTAGCATGTCTCAAGCTATCTAGTCAGGTTAGTTTTTCATTGTATACCCTTCCATGCCAATTTTGGCATCATACCAAGTGAAGGAGACGCTAGTTACGGTTACGGGAGTTTTGGATTTTTGGTACCGCGGACACGATGACGATCAAGGCTTTCGCATCAATTTAAGATCCAAGACTCAACATAGCACGTTTGTACTACAGCTGACAAGACGCGAAATTGATCGATAGTTTGCACAATGAGTGGAAGGCTCCGGAAATTTCGACCACCTGGGTTCCTATAATGTGCAACTGACATCGCACAGCACACGGGCTTCTAGCATTTCGCCCCCATCGAAATGCAGCCGGCGTGGCCGGGATTCGATCAATCACGCGTGTCAGGTGCGGTCTGGTCGGTTACAGTGAGGCGTGTCGCCGTTGAGAAACGTCGCACACCTGAAGCAAAACTTGTCGTCCGCGCGTGCTGCCTGTCGAAGCATGCACAATTGTGTAATGAGGAGAACCAGCCGCCCTGTATAGACAGAGCAAATCAACCCCATTCATGGGCGTCAAGGCTTCAATACCATAGGCTTGAAATGCTGCACACATCCATCAACATTTGTGCGCTCAACACTTTACCTCTGTGTAGTATACTGAATGAAAATATTTCCCCCTGTGCTTTCATCTAGGTCCCCCTCATTAATTTTGTCTTCCCGAAAGTGAAGCGTAGACGGGCGACTTGGCCGGGGAAATGTCAGTGAATCCAGTGTCCTTCAATGCTTGTGATGAAACTAAAGCAACAGCAGTCGAACTTGGCCGTTGTTGTACAAGCGCATGTATCCTGCGAAGAAAATGATGATAGAAGTAACAGCCCGCCGCGCTGGCTATGGCGCAGCGCTGCTGAACGCGCGCCGTAGCGTGCTAGATTCTGGCGGCCTCGTTTCCACGAGGGAGGGATGCAAAGCCGCCCGTGTTCCGTTGCTGTGAAGTCCGACAGTTCAATTTTAAATGTAAAGGAATGGAAAGTGCACGAACCACAAGGGTACAACGTGTCCACCACGTTCTGGGACATGGACGCCGCATTCTCCCGGTTTCGTCTTCCCCAGTCCCCACCATGTCCATCTCCGTTCCCCAATCCCAGGCGCTGGGCTGCGCTCCCAGCTATGGCTGCAGAAGTAGCGTCTTTTCGTCACCTTAAACCTCTTCCCTCTCACAAAAGGCGCCAGAACGAACGGACACACTGCAGCCGCGCGATAGGATGGGCACCGACCGTGCTTTCGACCGAGCTTTCAACCGACGATGCAATGAGGAAGAATGCCGGGGAAAAGCGCCGCAGTTACGGCCTGCACCGAGAAGCAGGATGTTTGTTCGCGCTCTGCGTGGCGCAGAGGCCGCGTTTAAGGGTGCGCTCCACGTGCAGGAAGTCAGCATGGGCCGATTTTGCGCCGTCATCCTTACGTTTAGAGCTGTAACCTCGCTCCGCATTCTGGTGCACGCGCGCACCGCCAAATGAGATGCGTTCATCGCCGCCGGACGTCGCATTCCTAGCAGGAGGTCGAGCTTGCACAGCGCACTTCGTGTCTGCGAATATTTTCCGCCGTCGGGAGGGGCAGCGCTCGTGTACAGTGGCAGGGTGATTGTATACAGAGCTCTATAGTTCCACGCAGGTGTGCAACAATTCACTCGACTGGCGTCAAACGCGAACAGAATTTATTTTTTTTTCTAGCACGATGGATTCCGGATGATCGAGCTTCGCTTCCATTGTGAAGTCACCAACGCACATCCGCACGCTTATGACGTCATCTAATTGCGAGTGGATTTAGCGCAGAGCATATGTACACCGGATAAACTCTAATAGTAATGTCGGCAGTGTTCCGACTGCGGAATTTGAACTTTGGGCCAATGATATCGAAGTTTGATGCTATAGCCACTACACCACAGGCTCGTGCCTTAGGCGGGGCAGGACACTTGAAAGAAGCCTCGCCACGGTGGTCTAGTGGTTACGGCACTCGGCTGCTGATCCGAAGGCCGCGGGATCGAATCCGCCGCGCATTTCGATGGAGGCGAAATGTTGAGACCTGTGTGCTGCGCGATGTCAGTGCACGTTAAAGAACCCCAGGTGGTCGATATTTCCGGAGCCCTCCACTACGGCGTCTCTCATAATCAGAGCTAGTTTTGGGACGTTAAACCCCACAAATCAATGACACCTGAAAGAATTCCCCGCGTGCAAGCAAGCGCGCTGAGATGCTTGCTGCGTTTCCACAACGCTGATGGGGTGTCATCGAGTCGCCGTTATGCTATTTACATTCACAGTGACAATGGACACTAGTCATCGTCTGCTGTGATTTTTTTTCCCCTTTCATGTACGTGTTGTTTGAGGGAAGTGCACCTCCCGGAAGAAAGGGCTGAGTGAAACACTACAGTGTCGTTAAAAATGCTAAGAACGTCAGAAGAATAACTGACACGCGGAAGTTCTATGCAGCTGCTTGCGTCGTCTCCATTGTGTCGCCTTGTGTCTCTCGTTTTGTCAAAACATGCATCCTAGTGTCCGTCAACTGGGCCTGCCAAGTTAGTTGTGGTTGGTTGGTTCAAACACACACTATGCCCTGACGTTGTAAGGTAATGAATGTACAGCGAATTGTGGAGCGTATTAGTTGTGGTGGTGAAAAAAAAAAATATACGTATAGCGCGAAAGAAGGGGAACATGTTTACAACGAAGCGTGCTTTAAAAAGCGACAGTGGCGTCCTAGTCCTACAGCATTGTGCTTGGGGCTTCACACTTGTGATTCGTGAGTGCTCTATGCAGACACTGCCAGCACTTTGTCCCCCGTGAGTGGACACAGTGCTGGCACTGAACAGAGAGCGGCCGGTTGCTGTAGACGGCATCAGTATTCACTAGCAAAAGCACCAAGTAATCGGCCTTCAGTGAGACATACAGCAATGCGCAGCTGCGCCCCTGGTATACCGCCCTCGCCTTTGTATACGCACGTACAGGCATACAAAGTTATGTTCGTCTATAGATCGCAATCTCCGTTCTGTGCACGCTTTCGTTAATTCTTTTTTTCATGGTCCGTTATTTTAGCCAGTGTTTATCTAGGCAGGGAATGTTATGTTGCATTCCTGTCGAGACACCACCGTAACAAAGGTCCAGCGAAGATCAGTGTTCTGGTAACTCTCGCTTCGTCCGCAATTGCATGTATTGTTGCTCACTTTTGTAATTTTGTTCATCATCTCACTCTAAGGGATCATGTCGCGCTTTTAAATGGCTGCAAGTCACGCAGCGTCCTGCCGGCTTTCGCTCTGTTCGTGTGCCCTTTTTGTGTCCTGCAGGAAAGCTCCTTTTTGGTGTACCACTGACGAGCGAGCCACGGCACAGTCGCACGCGGTGCCCTTATACCGCTTCGTGTTGTTGTCGATCGGCGCTGTCTCCCTCTACAAGGTCGCATTACTAATGTATATACATTTGCAATGACCGTACAATAGGTTTCCTTACAGGGAAACTGCACGGAAAGGCGCATTTTGCGCGCTATGTTGCTTACCAAAGAACTTTTGCGAACCTTCTGTGCAGTTTGTTCTTCAATTTAAAGCGATAGTACACCACGAGCGTATTTGTCTCTATGTAGTACACATGCCGGCTGCAGCGTCCCGGGCAGCACGGAATGTGCCTCGTGTGATTTTCCACCTATTGTTCTAAGATGGCGCGAGCACCATGGTTATCTTATCTTAAAAGCGCAGTGGGAGGTTGCAGTGCGCCAGCTTCCCGCACTCATATGAGCGTCACGCGATACTGACCGCGGAACACGCGCAGCCATTGTCCGGGCCTCGAATTATTTGCTGAAACAAGAAAAAAAAAAAAAAACAGTTGGCTAGCTACATGCCACATACAGGTGTCTTCATTTTAGCATAATTTTCAAAACTCACCTGCGACAGATATCTATAATTTCAATTCTTGAGATGGATAGTGCCAAGCGGTGGACAATATCCTTGCACGAGAGATCGAAATATACAATCGGCAAATTAATAAAAATGTCACTAATTACATTTATTATGACAGAGATTATCATTTACGAATTAGCCGGCAGTGGTGCACCGACAGGGGGGTTTGGGCGTTGTAATACCCCCCGTCCCCCTCGAGGCGGAGCCCCACCACCCACCCACCACCCGTAACATCCCCAATGTGATAATCACTGTGAGTCTAGTGTAACTTTCTAGGGCTCTGTTCACGTTGTCATTGCAATTAAAGAGACGGATTTCAAACGAATCGTTTGGCGAGGGTCACAGGAAGCATAATAAGGTGTTCTGCTCTGAGAACTTAGAACATACACGGTACAAAGTTTTATACTAACGGCATCGCACGACCGCGAACTGGCCGGCATATGTCAGCACCCTTTATCACACTACACGGGACGACCGACGAAATTGGCTAAAATAAGAGAGTGCCGAAGAACCTCGTTCACTTCTTTGCAGAACGGCTTCTTGGCCCTGTCGAGCCCTGTGAATAACTCTGGGTAAAATGCCGAAGAAATCATCACGATCATCACATATTATTATTATTATTATTATTATTATTATTATTATTATTATTATTATTATTATTATTATTATTATTATTATTATTATTTGTACTGGCTGTAAGAATCCTGCAGGCGGAGCAAGGACATTGCATATTCTAAAGAATGCCTGTCGCAACCCCCCCTTTCCCTATTTCTTGCCTTTCCTTAACCTACCTTTTCCAAATTTAAACCCCCTCCAGGGAGAATTTTTCGGTGTGCCACTTGTATAGCCGGTCACTTCGCGATGCGCATGCACTTTGAATGAATATTGATTTATTTATTTATGGAGTTTTACGTCCAGAAACTCCCAAAACCACGATCTGATTATGATAGACGCCGTAGTGGAGGGCTCCGGAAATTTCGACCACCTGCGTGGAGTTCTTTAACGTGCACTGACACGGAGCTCAACAATTCGCCTCCGTCGAAGTGCAGCCGTTGGGTGGACGAATATGCTGAATGACACAGTAATACCGAGCTATTCATTTCGAAAGTTCGTTATGAAGTGTAAAGACGTTCTAGCAGATCTTGTGCCTGAATGCGCATAATTGCATTTGTCACTAAAGTGACTGGAACAATAGTGCGTTTCTGCCACAAGTTTGATGGTGCCAATCACAATAATGCACCACCCTCTGATCTTACTACAAGTGGACATATCCTTGGAAGCTCACCGACTATAATTCATGAATTTAAATATGTGCCAGAGCAATTAATCAAAGAGTTAATTATTTAATTTCAGTTAATTCGTCAATTATGTGCGCGTGTTTTTCGTGCACGCAGTTTCCGCCGCTTCGACTAATTGAGAAGCACTGAAGCAACGATGTATGCCACAGGCTATACTTTTAAAAAATTTGTATTGTCTGTATATACGTGCCACACGTATTACTGTAGTTTTCCTGTCGCCTCGGCATGTAATGACAGTCCGATAAACCGTTGTCTTAAATAGGACGTCGGCGAGAGGTATTGTCAGCGGACAGCCGACTGTCATAGAATTTAGCGGGCTTTGGTTTGCAAACAACTGCATCAGAGGTTGCTGAACGCGTTCTAATTCTTCTGAAGCTGCACTTTCGTTCCCTGTAAAATAAACGATTACGAGCTATAATTTCTCTCTGCTGGCACGTTTATCTTAAGCAGCTGCTTAATGATAAAAAGAAGGAGCAATCAGAGTCATCGCAATTACGAAGCGCCGTTTTTGTTTGTTTGTTTTTTCTTAAGTTTCAGGGGCATAGGGCAGAAACTACGCTATGGTTATGAGGCACGTCGTAATGGAGAAAAAGTAAGGGGGTTGAGGGGGGCTTCTATATACAGAATACTTTTGACCTCTCGATTCTGTATGAAACTGCGCACTCACGGAATTTTGTGGTGTGTTTACAATCAAGACAATGCGAAGAAATATTTGATGGTGATCGTATAGTTAACGACCATGTGTGCTACATTAATCTGAGAGTAACACGACGGCCTGTCTGGTCTATATGCAGAAACGGCTCAAGGGGAAGTGTATATACTATATAGCACGGCAGTCCGTAAGTTTGCTGGTGTGTTTTACACGAAAGAAATGTTTGCCCGCTCTTTGTCCTTTATATCTATGCTCATTCTTTCTCTGGATGATGGCGCATGTCTTTTTGCTTGTTGGCGGCCGTGAAAACGTTAATACCCTATCTACTTCCTGCCTTCCTCAGCCAGTAAGACAAATGAAGAAAAACGCACATACCACGCACAAAGCATGGCCGTAACGTGGACTAAGAATGCCGTGGAAAAATTACTTCATTTTAACGAAATTTGTTGCTGTACGTGCTACAGTTTGTTCGTAATGGAAAAAACGCGAAGTGCTACTGAAATGGGGGACAGTCATAGCGCTTGTCATATGCCCTCTGTTTTTAACTGTCCCGTATTTCTCTTGCAATTTGCATTTTACAGCGGAGCTGTTAAAGCCTCGCCAGGTTGGTCATGTTGACGTCTGTAGCAGCGAGCGAAGCGGAGAGAGTGTGAAATGAGGGAGGGACGTAAATATGCATAAAGAGAGACAGACGGAGAGCGAGAGACATAAAAACCTCTCGGCGAGGCGGGATGCGAAGTTTGCGAACCCGGGTACCCACAGTAAGGGGAGCATCATCTACTAGGCTATACAGGCACGCTTGAAGAACATGAATTTATAGGAACCATACGATTACGCTGTACCGTCGATTGTAACACAACTTGCTATAGGCGAGAGAAAGAGAAAGTGAGAGAGAGAAAGAGATACAGAGGGAGAGAGAGCTTATATAATGTAAGAAAAGTTAGGCGTGGCCTTGCTAAAGAATCGCTTCCCCTTTGCTTAACTCTGTCATGCTTTGCTATAAAACCTCACTGCTCCGCTGGTCGTTAGTACTTGAGATAGCAGAGCCACGCCTAATTTTTTCATCTACCTGATTGTCCGATTCTTTACATTGATGTTCACTATGGTGTAGAATGTCTAATGTTTTAGCCAGGTTATCCGCCTCTGGTCACTTAATTGATTGCGTTATCTGACATAATAACGTAAAAAAAGATGGTTTGTAAAGCAAGAAGTTTTCATCTAACCAGGTATCTCCTGTGCTCTCATCTGACATTGTAAAAAGTGGGAAGAGGGCGATGGCGTATTTAAAGCGTATTTATATGTTAGCTTATTGATAATAACACACAGGATTGTCTATTTAACAATGTTCACTGAACAGTGGCATCGATGGTCATATCTTTCCCACGAGTGTGTAAACACGTCCAAGCAAACTAGCTCGTCAGTTTGCCGTTTCTACGGTCACATTTTCTAACGGTGCCGCAGCATATTAGTCACTGCGCTAGGCACTGAGATTAAACATTAATCGTAAGCTCCTTACGATTTCCGCGTTCTTCTAAAGTCAGCAGCGAGAAGATCGTATGAGCACGTGCTCTATGCTCCTACAGAGGCACCGGTGTTTGTCGTGCCTCAGTCATGTTTCGGTTGCGCATGAGACCGATCCTTACATCAGAAATGCACGCGTCTATTTGTGTTTGGCATTCATTCCGTTCGTTTAATCGTTTCGCACATACTTATTCGTCGGTGTCATCGTATTTTTCTTCCTCTCACCCTGACGAACCTGCAGCACGTGCCGCGATCGTTGGCACGTGCCTCGACGAGTGCCCGTTCAAAAGACACCGTATTGATTTTTAACGTATCCCGTGCATCAGTTCGCTTAGAGCCAGTCCTAACGTAACCGGCATTTGCCTGCGTCCCGTGAGTAGAGAAAGCCCCGTCCGACGTATTCACCGAGCAGTGAGTGCCCCCGTTGTGCGCCGCAGTCAATCTGGGCGCGCGTACGTCGACGAGCGGTGCACTGCTCGGACGGGGAGAGTGCAAGGGCGACTCGTTTGCGCAGGACACCGGATCTCCGCCGACCGTTGGACGTCATCGAGGAACCACGCTTGGCCGGTGAATACGCCGCATCCGGATTTGAGATCAGGTGCTACAGCGGCTTCCTGTCGTGAACCAGCCGCTAGTGCAAGCCATGGCCGACACCGCGCAGTACGTCGCTGCTCACTTGAGTACCGCTTTTCCTGTGTCTTTAAACCCCATGTTGTTCTGTGGTGTGTCATGAAGCGTACCTACTAGATGTTGCGTAGTGCACGGAACAATATCTCTGTTTTTCTTCCTGCGCGTACAGTGTACGCCGGGACTCGGTGATTAACAAGAAGCGCAGCGGGCGCATCGAGCAAGCACATGTATTCGACGATGTGCCTGCGCGCACCGATTTTTGATGCACTCGCATGCCGACACGCTTTTGCCGAGGTTTGCAGATCATGGTGCAACTTGCATGTCGCCCTGCTTACAATAACGATAAGCTCACTGCGTGGTAGATTGCGCAACGTTGACGGGACGTGAGGACGAAACACATCCTCGTCGTTTCGCACAACACGGGTGAACATGCTCGGATGGTCATTGTCTGGCTTCATCACGAATAAAATGAAGAAAAAAAAATTGCTCTCGCGACAACGTTACCGAACGCGACAAAGCGGAGAAACGTATGTCGCTGTCGTCGACGGTCGCGCAGTAGTGTGGGCTGATTACATTACTGAGGCGAACGGGTAGTGCTTGAACGCTTGGCCGTTGAGACTTGCCGAGTGAGCTGTTCCCCGTCGCCCGACGCAGCACGGGGGCCAGCAACCTCGCCAGAGAGTGTTGTTGACAACCGTGCTTTCCGGAATGCCGAGAGCGAAACCGGTTCGTTCGTCCGCAGCATCTCAAATATATATTTTTTATGCCTCGTATCGCGTCCTCCGAGCACCGGAGAGGGCAGCTGTCTGTCTCGCGGCGACGACGACCACCACCTGCGCCGCCGCATGAACACCGCGTCCTCTTTTGTCGCCGGAGCACGGCGGCTCGACGAGAGCTCCATTGGGCAGCCGTGGCCGGGAGGCTCTGCCCACGGCTCGACAGTAGCTACCTGCAAGGAATGGAGAAGAAAGAAAAAAAAAAGGGGGGGAGTTGAGAGTGCGAGACACACAGACGTATGAAGTTTCTTTGGTAAGAGAAAGGTTGTGGAAGACACGACAGAGGCCGTTCCTGGAGATAGGGCCTTTCCTATTGTGCTTCAGATGTCGCAGAAAAGGGGAACGTTTACCCCTCCTATACCTAGATCGTTATATGTTCTGCTTTCTTGACGATTATGCTCGGCTGTTGATTCGAAAAATGCGGCTTCAGTCCCGGCTGCGGCAGTGGAATTGCGATGGAGGCGAAGTGCTAGGGGCCCCTGTACCGTGCGATGTCAGTGGAAGATGAAGAACCCCAGCCGGAGCCGTCCACTGCGGCGTGCCTCATAAGCATATCGCAGTTTTGGCACTTGCTATGGACTTGTGTAGTCTCCGCATGTATGATCTCAAAATGCTAACGATTTTTCTTTTCTTGTGCTATTGTCTTATGAGTAGCAGTCAGCTGGAATACACACGGTAGAAAAAAGAGGAAAAGACATTGTGGGCGCAATTCCAACGTGCAACTTACGAGTGCGTTTGTGTCTCAAGAAAGATAGTAAGCGACAGTAACCAACAAATTAAATTAATTTCTGGTGGTTTCACTTGTGAAAACCACGATATGGTTGTGAGACACGCTGTAGTGACGTACTTCGAATTAACTTTCGCCTCCTGTTTTTTTTTTCTCGATTAACGTGCACCTAAATATTGTCGCGAAGACCGCGTCGCGTAGAACGTTTTCTTGTTCTTTTTTATTTTTCGACTGCTTTCTTAGAAGGGTGCTCGAGCAAACGAGCCGGCGCACCGCAGGGAGTCTTCTTGACGACGTGGCACAGAAAATGAAGACCATGTGTGCGCGTCGCGGCCAGTTTCTGGAATGTGTTGTTTCTATTAGTTTTGTAGCAAAGCCGGATGCAAGCGATCACGAGGGCTCGCGTTTAGCATCGTTAACTTCGGCCTGCCTGATTGGTCCGCGTTGCCGTGGATGTTGAGGGGTGCTATTTAAGCGGCGACACTGGCCTTTTTGGAGAGAGCGGACTCGGGGACCATGACGCTCGACACCACCGGGACCAGTCCGGCAGGCCGACAGGGTATGATACCATTTTCTATGTTGTATACTTGTGCCCTGTGTGTTTTCTAACTTCAAGTTGTCTTAGCTAAATAAACCGGAAGTACACAGATGCCCTTGCATCTCGCGCCCATGGAAACGCGGCTGCCCCGGTCTTCGAACCCGCATTCCCGACCCTCAAACTGTCGGCAAATGACACTGTCAGAACAGGTACAGTAATATGCAAGTATTTTATCGCAATCTTTACTCGTTGCGTATAGCCCCACACGTAAACGTACAACCGACAAAAGAAGAAGACGAAGAAAAAGAGATTGCACTAGGGGCGCAAGGCTAGGTCACAGTAAATTCCTTGAAAAATAATCCTGGGAGTGTTAGGCAGCGCCACTCGTAGCCATGGCGGCGAGTGTGGTACACTCTTATTTCCGGGAGGCGTCACGTAGAACGTGAACTTATGCCGAGATGGCTGCTGCCCAATAAGCCCTCCTATGCCACCTGAAGGCACCAAGTCTGCCGCAAAGAGGCCCAAGATATGAAATAACGAAAGGGAAGGGGTCAAGGACTCGTTTATTTGTTAGAAACAACTATGCGCATTCTCTCTGAACTCTTTGATCTCATTCTTTCCGTCCTCCTCAGCCTCACTTTCCTTTCCCGCCTCCTCGCTGTACCACGGTATACATGGATGTGAAGTCTAGAGCTGGACGGAATCCCTTCTGGTCGGGGAATAACATCAAAAAACACACGGCACCGACAAAAGTATGAGTATATTCGTAAAAGACGTTTCCGCTCCCGCACGGGAGCCTTGTTCACAATCAAACGTCTTTTACGAATATATTCGTACTCTGGTCGGTGCTGTGTTTTTTTTTTTTTCAAACATTGATATGCTTTGCTATTCCTATAGGGCTTTTCCCAGAAGCAGAGCCAGGCGCTCGTGGTTCTTTGGGAGAACACCTGCCTGCCACACAGACGGCCTGAGTTTGATTCCCGCTCGAACCCAGCCAGCGTTCTTGCGATGTTAGCATGAAGACATCGTAAAGTATATTTCAGCGAAAGCGTTCTGATCTGTTTGCGCGAAATGTTAACTAGGTGCGAAGAAGAACTTGTGTTAGTTTGGCCAGAGAGGACACTGTCTTTTTTGTGTACCCCTCTGGCACATACCCGATGCGCCGGGTTTTCTGCGGACGACAGACATTTTACCTCGAACTATAGAGCTGTTAAAAGAGGCATTCCGCTCTGTTAAAGTAGATGACTAGTGGAGCTGTAGTGGCGGAGTGCTTGGGAATTTCTGCACCTCACACGGCTCTGCACGACCTCAGGGTCGGCCGGCGGTTCTTGCTTATACGGACGAAACGCACACGCACACACGTGCGCGCGCGGACGTAGCCGTACTGTGGCCGTACTAATGCAGCTGGATTTATTTGCGTTTGTGCCGCTAAATGTATAGAAAAACACTGACGCACAACAGATACACATCACGAATTTGCACCTCTTGTCGCTCCACTACACAGTATATAAGCGATCGAACCGATACGACAGTTCTTTCTATAGTCAGAACCACTGACGCTGCATTGTTGCACGTGCTCCCCTCCTTCTCGATCTCGAAGGCTTCGATGATCTCCCGTTTTGATTATGATCTCTGGCGTTTCAAGTACGTCCCCAAACCATAATATAATTACGAGAGGCGCCGTAGAAGCTCCCGTTTTAACCTGTGGCCAGTTTTTCCTAAAACGATAACAATTGTTTCAGATGTGCTCGGCATGCACAGTCTCTGCTTTTCCTACTGCCTCCGTGTTTGCACGCCTCACCTCTTCGCATTAAGATCCTTTACCAACTAGCTGTCTTTTTATACACTTGCCGTATTATGTCTACGTTTCATCTTCATGACTGCCATTTTCCTGTGCGCCTTGCCTGTCTTCACTGCCTGATCAAATGGCATGGTTGTACTATAGGCAAAAGTAACATTTGTGTGCTTCACGGGTTTAGCAAGTAATTATAAGTTAGGCCAGCGAAGGCTGGAAGCGTACGGGGAAAATATGAGTTTATGTGCATTGCAAAGAAAGAATAGTATATTGGTTGTGAAGATAGCGCACTTGATCTTATTAATTTGGTCGGTTTACTTTGTATTTTCATTCATTTCATTGTTTTTTTTTTCTGGTTTTCTCACTGTGCTATCCATCACTGCCTTTCTCACGATTGCTTAAATTTCCATTTAGAACTTGAAAGCAAGATGGCCATATCCTCTGTGAAAGCACGTTGCTGTCGAAAGTAAATGTATTTAGAGATATGGAAGAATTGCCAGAGCCTGCTGTTCTGTTTTACTACCAAAAATATCTTCAAAATAGCGCATATTTATGGCAAATGCGATTAATACACGTAGATGTTTTTTGAAATGCACTTTCATTGGAAGGTCAGAAAGTTGAGCTAATTCCTAGGGATTCATCATCAAAGCGGGTTCGCCTTGCTTTCTTCTACGATGACAGACACATATATAACTTTTATTTCTTTCAGAGGTGCTACGTTATATGTTACTTAATTTAGCAGTCAGCAATCTTAAATTGTGTCAATTATTAAAGGTATGTTCGATGCCACGTTACGGTAGTCGAGTGGCTATGGCAGTCGGTTGCAGGTGAAGGCCGCGGGATCGAATCCCTCCGCGGCGGCTGCATTTCGATGGCGGCGAAATGTTGAGGCCGTGTATCGTGCGATGTCACTGCACGTTAAAGAATCCCAGGTGGTCGAAATTTTCGGAGCCCTCCACTACGGCGTCTCTCATAATCAGAGCTGGTTTTGGGACGTTAAACCCACAAATCAATCAAATGTTGAGGCATCTGTACTGTGCGATTTCAGTCTACGTTAAAGAACCCCAGGTGGTCGAAATTTGCGGAGCCCTACACTACGGCATATCTCGTGCACAATCGTATCGATCGTGGCTTTGGGACGTAAAACCTCAGTAATTACAAAGGTATGTTCGATAGGTTATTTAACAAAACTTACCGCGGCTTCTCAGTGGAACAGGGTTGGTATAATTTATTTTTTGATTGCCTACGTGTTTTGTATGTCGTGCTGCGTTTCGGCGGCAAATGAAATTGCACTAAATTAAGCGCGTTATTACGTCGTAAAGCGTTACACAGAGAGCACATACACCGACGAGACGCGTGATAAGTGTGATCGCTTGCTGTAAGTGTTATTGCCGCCCATGCACGATCCGAAAACTCAACTTGAGTTGGAAAGGAACACACAGTTGTTCCCGTGCTTTTTATGTGGGCAGTAGCGCACGTAATACCAAGTTGATATAATTTGTTGTAAATTTGTGCGTATCTATAGCACACATGGACCGTCTTTTAAATCTATTCTTCTAAAATTATACGAGCATATATATATATATATATATATATATATATATATATATATATATATATATATATATATATATATATGATGTTATGCTCCCTGAAGCGTGTATGCATGCTTGTAACAACGTCGCGCCGACGAATGAATTCGGAGACTGCTGTGCAGCGACAGCGCGAGTGAGTACTTGAGATTAGTGGAAGCGGGATCTCACTGCAAGGTGATAAGAACCGTGTGCATATTTTGTGTGACAGCGAGAGATAGCCCTGTGGTCTCGTCGCCGATCGCGCCGTGACGGCTGACTGTCATCCCGGCGATGTGTTTGTTATCTCACACGGGGTGTATCCGGGTGTGCGATATGTGTGCCGGCCGCAACCGCACGCGCTTTTGCGCGTGACAATGGCGCGACAGTCGCCTACAGATTTCGAGTGTGTATAATTGGCGTCTAAAGACGAAATTGCAATTTTCTTCCTTTCTTTCTTTCTTTCGTGTACAACACGGAAGCCTTCGACAAGCGTTATGGCGTGTCTTGTTTTATACGCATCGTACACTTTCGACTGAGCACATGAAGGTAACTGTAGAATGATTAGGCCTCGCCGTGGGCGTCGGCAGGATTTTGTCTTGAGGGGGGCAAACCCCTTGCAACGCCGCAAGGATAAAGGGGGAGGAGTTGTAGGGCTGGTGTGGCTCTGGGAGTGGATGCTGGTGGGGCGTGAGGGAGGTGGGTGCCTCCTTTGCGCACCCCTGCCGACGCCCATGGGCCCCGCTCGAATGAGAACCATGCGGAAAGAATTTAAGGTTACCAAACAAGGTGCGATACGTGGAAGCGCTTGTCACCAGGCGTCGCACATATATATCATGAGTGCGGCGCTTCTGGTAGAGCTGCGACGCCAGCCGATCACCTGGTTGAGACTGTAGCACCGCAGATGTGTGCGTTTTCTCCTCATTGTATGTTAGCGAACGATGCTCACTCTTCAGATATACAATGTACAACAAAGATTACTACCGGTGCCGAATTACCCTTGGCCATAACTATAACACGTGAAGTGCGCTGTACATTTGCTGCACAGACTGTGAAAGTTAAATGGCCGTTTGAGAAATGATCAGTAACTCGGAGCTTATTAAATACACTTATTCGCAGTTGACTGTCATGAGATATATTGTGTCAAGTGCTAGCTTTTTTTTTTTTTTTTCGTTCTCGTGTACATATGTGCAATGTTTCACTCAGGACCCCCATGAAGCACCATTTCCTCGTTCTTTCCTTGTTCACCCTTGCACGTCACACAGAAGGGGCAGCGCAACGCAGCAGGAATAAGCTGACGCTGCGAGTGTAAAGGTGCCTTCCATAACCAAGAATATGTTAATTACGGAAACGCGCTTCTATGGCGTATATTTGATATAAGCAAAGCGGTCGCGCTGATGAGGCGCCGGTCGTTCCTATGTATGCACCCAGTCGCCGTGCTTGCTCACGCAACTATATGGACGAAAGCGAAAAAGGAATAGATGATGGGGCGGGGGGTGCGGATCAGTTTCCGCCGCTTAACCCGTATGCCTAGTTCCACTTCCTTCACCTGCTTCCGCTGCTGCCGCGTGTCATGGGGCGACCGGGGCGTATACACTGTCACTTGACTGCAGTAACCGATCGTATGTACGTTTCGCAATGACTTCGGCCGCTCATTGCAGGCTCCTGTTTCCCGTCAGCGTGGAGAGCTTGGAAAGCGCCGAGTTCGACTGCGTGGTGATCGTTGGCACGGGCTTGGACGCTACGCACCTGCAGGGTGGCATTCTTGACAAGTACCGCGAGCCCCTCGTCGCTTACAAGCAGGCGAGTCGCTTGTATCTCGCTCTTTCGGGATGTGTACGCAGCTCTAAAGACGGGCGGGTGTTCTCAGATAAAGACAGACCTAGAGGTGTCCGTACTATTGTTATTTTTTTCTGTTGCCAGCGAAATTTTCGAATAAGGTGGGCGAATGTCTCCCCAGAAAGGAATCAACTTCAGGACGACACAGAAATGGAATAAAATGGTTAACGCGCATAGAAAGCTTTGTTCTCTATAGTACGCGATTTTAAACATTACGCCGCTTTCCGACCCAATAATAGCAAGTATGGAAAGCAGGCGCCTTCGAGACGGTCGTATACTTACGTCGTGTGGAAGAGTTTTTATTACCAATAAGAAGATTTAAGTGAAAATTAAAATCGTTCGGTACTGATTTTACGACCGCCCCAGCCAAATCGGCCATATCCAGCCGATTCGCCGCTGAAGTGGCGTTGTCGCATTCCCTCCCGCCTTCCCCCGTTTCTCCCGCTGTTCTATGCTCGCACATCGTACGTGAAGTCCCTGTATAACCACTTTGTATAGAGGGGCTTTAATCGTACGTGTTGCACATGCTCTTGCGTGCCTGCGACCTCAGCGTATCGAGACGGACACAGAATCCCTGTAAATTCAATTATAATTAATTGTGACACATAATGATATGAGAAACACAGTCCGAGTCACTCGTCCTTACTACATCAAAAACAGTGAGGTAACGAAAAAATATATTAATGCTTTCGATTCACAGGTATAAAAACGGGCTCAATTTTCTCATTTAGAATAATATAATGCAACATATTTTTGTATGTATACATTTACGAGGTATGGTTCCGTATTCTTGAAGTGTTTCATAAAAAACGGCGATGACAATTTTACAAGAAACCGAAAATTTTCACTTCGCTATTTCTGCAGTTTCAGCATCTTTGTGATTTTATAAGGATGTGAATAATAAGTTTAATCGGATAATTTTTGTTTTATCTTGGAGGGCACCTTTCGGAGACACGATATGAATGTTCTCGGCTTCGCTTCTTTAGCTGGACTGCCAAAAAGAGAGACTGGAAGTCAGGGTCAGCCAGAGGCAGTTGCTCAAAACTCAGTGTCAATTTTTCAAAAAAGCACTGTGGTTGACATAAATTTAACTTACAGTGGATATATAGTACTACTAGTGTCAAATAACCGAAAAAGATTTCGGCGGGTACAACATGTCAGGTTCAGAATTAAGGGCCTTCAAAGCTTGAACTTTTGTAATGTGCGCTTTTCCACCTGTAGTGTAATTTGAATCCCCCCCGCCCCCCTCTTTTTTTTTTTTTTTTTTCGAGAAATCCGTGCTCATTTTTGAAAAACGAAGGTTGACTCCTTTCTGAGGAGGCATATGCTCACCTTATATAAAAATTTCACTGAAAAAAAAACAAAAAAAATAGTCGGGACCCATCTTGGCCTGTCTTTCTCCGAAGAAACTGAACCGCGCGATGTCTCGAGCCAGCGACTATAACGTTGAACGGGCATGGAGGCACGGTCGTCTTGCTTGCTTGAATATGGTCCAAATAATGTATATATGTGCCCGAGACTGCGCTCTGCTCAATAAGATATCGTCATATCCTTTTCAGTGGTATAGACTCTCAATACTTCATTACGCTCATCTTGTGATACAGTGCAAACACGAGCGCTGACTATCAATACGCTTTTATTCAAGAAAAAGCGACATATATAGAATACAAAGAAAAGCACATGATACGTGATATACCAAAACTAAGACCGGAACATTCCACATTATGAAATGAGAAATTGCGCGTTCGTTGCACGATACCAATTTTCTCTTTCATAATCGTTACTCCACCTCGCGGTATTCCGCCGAACTGATTTGTCATTCCACATTATGGTTACGTGGCATCTAAAAACCTATCTCTCTAACAGGTCGGCTGACGGCCGGCTAATACACTTAATTATTCCGTTACCAATATGATGCGCTCCAGAAATTTTGCGTATCGCACGGTCTTGGGCTTCGCAAACGATGGGCGTATAGGAAAGAACGGGGTCGCATAATACAGTGCACTGCCAAGTGAGCACGCTTAACTTTATTTGACGTTGTTCTGTAATCCCATAGCCACGCGTTAGTACACTGGCTCGTTTGACCAAATAACGAGGCAACACAATCATAAGGTACCTGTGTATTCGTGCCGTACTGAAGGATGAACATGCATCGACTCGCCCAAATCGCTACGCTGTCATTCTGCTATCTCAGAGACGCAATCATCAACGAACGACCGCTGTTTTATGGTCGGATTTATGCACAGAGAGCTCTAAACTTCTGAGCGGAGTCGCAACATCCATGTAATAATTCAAAGCGCTGAGCGAGGGCTTGCAAACAGGGCTGAGCTAATTTTTTTCGACACAGAAGTGTCGAAAACAGGTGAGTGTAAGAGGATACGTACCGTAGAAAAAAAAAATAAGAAAAGATGGTGCGGGAGGACAGTACAACAGTTGCGCCGGCGTGTTTGTGTTCGCCCTCCTTATTGGGCCTGTTCATGTGGAGCCTAAAATTATTGAAGCTTACGACCGCTGTAAGTGATAGGTCCAAGAGTCTTCGCTCCATCGAAGACTCCCGCAGCGCACGCCCGAAACAATTGTTTTTGCTATCACCCGGTTCCTCGCTCCATTTCTTTTGACTGAGTGTTTTAATTAAGCGCGCGCTCGAATTTCGTTTCAGATACGGCGCAGCCGGCCGGTCGTTAATGCTGACTTCAGTGAAATCGTTTCCCGATGTTTGAACGTTTCCATGTATACCTTCCGTTCTGCCTGCATCCGCCCTTGCCGCATGGAACGAAGCAATTTGCGAAGCTTCGGGGAAAAAAAAAAAAAAAAAACAATGACAGTCTGTGCCTTAATTGCAAACTTTTGTGATCATTAGGAACGATTGGAAAAGCGCGGAATGTCCATTTGGTCGTCCGGAGCAATAATTCTCTGTCACATGTTAATCGACGTAGACCGATCGAGGCCGATAGAATGATTATAACTTATTATTTACGAAATGCTTATACTTTTCTCTCTCTTTATCGGCTAGGGCTGAGCTGTAAAAGACATCTGGTCATTAAAAACTCAGTGAGCAATCGAAATACTATTTTGAGAGATTGTGGAAAGTTCGGCCTTTTTTTCTCTCTCTCTCTCTTTTTCTCTGTGGTTGACGCGCTCATTTTACGGGCTTACGAAACTGTGTAGCGTGTCTGTTTCATTCTTTTGTTTTCGTAAGATCGTGTCTTGCGTGTGTTTTCGCCTTCAACTTGCAGGTGGACCAAAAAGCTGAAGAAGAGGTGTTCGTTCTGAATCTGCCGGAAAAGTTTACCATCAGACGCTTGGTAAGTTCACTTGTAGAAAATTCAGAGCGCACTTCACAATCGCCGTTTTCTCTTGCCTAGGTTTTCTCGCCTACCGGGCCCCTGAACCGAGACTTCGACGATGTGCGTTCCTTCGCTGACGCTGCCTGCAAAGGTGTCAAAAGGTCTGTGTACAAATTTTCGGCGCCTTTCATCTATCCCAGCTTAAGGGGAGAGAGGTTTTAGCAAGTGAACCGCCGTGACGGCAGCATCCCGCATTTCCGCTGACGGTCTCGCGCTGTCGCAGGGCCACGGCTGCGGGCAGCACTAAGCCACTAGTAGTTCTTCCAGCCAAGCCCGGCAACTTCACCAGCTATGACGTGGCCACGGTCCTCGGCACCCTGCACGGACTCTACGTGGTGAGAACATCGCCGCCAAAGTGGCAGCGCAGTTTTGCGGTCCATATTGATAGCGCCCTTCTAGTATTGGCCACCGTGCGTTTCCCTATAAACTGATTAGCGAACTTTCATCGTCTGTTCATTTATTTGTATTTTTTATTTTACAATGTACGTTTCACTTGCAGCCATTGGAGATCCGCGAGGACGTTCCGAGCCGAAAGCAGAAAGTTACTCGGCTAGGCTTCAACTTCCCAGTGACGGTGCCGAACCGCGACAAGGCCTTCGCGCTTGCTTTGGCTATCGAGCGAGCCAGGTAAACGCTGCTTGCTGAATAGGCCCATTGGTGATGGGAAAAAAAGAAAAGCTGCATCGTCGAGCCGCTGGACGCATTTGCATCAGCGCAGAAATATACGCGGATTAAAATGGATGCGATTCGGGCTTAATGGTCGAGACACATCGTGTGAGACAGCGCGGAAACGGCACGAGCAAAAATACGGCACCGGACTTGGGTGCCCGTTCTGTGCATGCCTTCGTTTTCTTGCCCCGTTTCTGCGCTGTTTCACCGTAACATATACGCAGTTGCTTGGTGTTGTGTAAGCGTTGTGATTTTAGCAGGCGCCGTTCTGCAGGATCGTATGCCGGGACATCGGCGGCAGCGACCCCGAGCGCATGGCTGCGCCCCGCGTGGCCGAGTACGTGCAGCAAGTGTTCAAGAATTCGCCGATCAACGTGGAAGTGATTGCTGACGATGGCCGCATCCTGAAAGAGTACCCGCTGCTTGCCGCTGTCAACAGGGCAGCACGAGGTATACACATGTATACTGCGCGCTGTGCTCTTTGAACTCGTTTTATGCATGCCGGTGGATGGTTTCGATCGAAACGATTTCCTGTAGCCACATCATCATCATCATCATCATCATCATTGATCGAAACGACGTGTGATCTGCAAAAGGACGCGGTGTTGGGCTGATCGCTTGATTTTAAAAAGCATGGGAACGTAAGCTAAAGAAAGAATTGTCATTGTCAATAATAAAATTTGTATTCGCTCCTTTCTCTATCGTTCTTGCATTCGTTGTGTTTTGATAGCTGCAAACCATATGGCAAACTGCATATTGGTGTTTAACCTGCTTATTTGCACAGTGCAACGAAATGTGAGTCAGAGCTCATGTGGTGCCTTCTCTCAAACGTCGTTTCTTGCGCCATTACACGACTGCAGTGATCAGCGCGTGGATGTGTGCCTTCACATATGTGTATAGCTTTCCTGTATTCCAATCGTTGTACTCGAGATCTTTGTTTAGTGCGTGTTTTCCCCAAAAATATACGCGCTATAGTACAAGTTCGTTCAACATGAGTCAATTTCAATGTTTATTTTTTTTTTTCAGGCGTTTCAAGGCATCAATGCAGGATGATACACCTCACTTACACTCCCGATGGACCGATCAACAAAACGCTGTTCCTCGTGGGAAAGGTGAGACTCGGTGGCCGCTATATAGTTTACTGCTTGACTGCGCAACTTCTGCAAGCGCAAAGTAAATACCGTGCCGGACTTCGGCTTTCAACACTTTCAATGCGTGCTATTCTGTAGAGGTGAAAAAAGATCGATGGCTCCAGCAACACCCTCTGTTCAACTATTTTTTTCATCTCGTCAAGCCTCTATCATCCATTAGCGTCAGTTCTCGTTTGTTCTTTAGAGTGTCACTTAAAACTTGCGCGATATTCGCAGATAGTTATTCTGTCACATAGTGCGTAAGCCTTGGTCTGGGTTGGTGTGTTTGATGTTGCAATAGCAAAGACATCGCTTCTGTATTTCATTTGCTTCTAATATAATATCGCATTACTTTTCAGCCCGATAATGCGACACACGCTCTCCCACATTTTTCTGTTCATGTCGGAGAACGCAGCGCCCCGTGTTTGCCTTCGCGCCCTCGCTATTTTTTTGTTGCGTAATCGAGAAAACCTTTGACTGCGAAACGAACCAAGGCCTCGTCATAAAATAGGTTAATTCCGAATTTTCATTGGCAGCATAGGTCATGAAGCAAGACCTTTCTTATATTGGCCACATCGCGTACAGTGTCATTAGTTATAAAGCTAGCCAAAGTGACGATATGGCAAAAGAAAACGAAGTTGCCCGCGAGCTAGGTGGTTGGATGTTCTCCTTAAGACCACAAGGTAATGTCTAGATGAGCATAAGGGACTTCTACCAAGTAGATGTCAATGGCGTCCGTACAATCGTGTAATAGTTGTCAGCTATACTCGGTGCGGCCTGAGAACAAGTAACGGTGAACTTACTGCAGTGTGCGGGCTTACCTTAGAGCTTACAAAGCGCACAATCAATATTGCCTGACGTATATTAACTATGTAATATCTCATCGTTATAGCTTCCTGCCCGTTCTCAACAGTTTGAACATGGGAGCTCTCCGCGGGATCTTTTGCGGTGGTGGACGCCGCAGCTGACCTCTAGTCTGTGTTGCTTCGCATGCAGGGCGTGACGTACGACACTGGTGGCGCCGACGTCAAAGCCGGTGGCCACATGGCCGGCATGCATCGCGACAAGTGCGGTGCCGCGGCCGTGGCTGGCTTCTTCAAGGTAAGCCTTCCAGGGGGGATCAGAGCCGAACCGGCGCTTGTGTATGCGACGTCGTTTCGGCAAACTGAAGAGTGAACGCGCAGATTGCGTACTGTGCAATTGCTAACGTCATCGTTAAAAGAAAAAAATGTTCGTAATAAATACTAGAAAACTAATCGCAGTAGCAAATCTTGGGTCTTACGTAGTAGATATATTCATCATTTTATTTACTTGCCTCCAAATGCCTCGTTCTTTCTGCCTCTTATTTAGAGTTGCCTTCGGCCGACTCCACGCCGTGCCTGCAATCGACCTAATCCCATTAACTCTTTTTCTAATCGTCTACCGCCCCCGACTTCATTTTCGTTACGTTGACGCTCGTTATGTTACCTAAAGGGGCAACATGGAATCACTTTCGTGAGGCTTGTTATATCTCGCCAACACCGTCGTGTTCCTGCCTTGTAACGTAGAGCCTGTCACTTTTGCTTTTGTTTCCATAGCTCATTGCGCAGTCAATACGGCTCTCAGATTTCTTCGTTACCGATTCTTAAGCCGCGCTGATTGTTATTCCTTAGATACATTGGTTACGTACATATATTCTCAGTGATTTCGGTAAACTCTTCACAGTCAGGGAGCGGCTTGTGTCCTTGTTTATTCAGCGGGTTTTTTTTTTTGTTGTTGTTATAATCCATATCCCCGTGCATGGCCACTTAATCTATATAACTAAACGTACCTCTTCACTGACTGATGAGTGACTCCCAGTTACGAACACTGTTTCCCTCTAATCTTTGGGACCGCTTTCTTTACCGAAGTAGCGTTCACTGAACAGATTATCCCCAAGCATATAAAGATCTGGTAACATGTTACGTTAAGCTCAGAACACGGTCCTTCGTTTGATATGACATGAACCAAAGTAATTGCGTTGTCTCTTGTCGCATACGGTATGTATATGAACACAGACATCTAACGCATCGCGCTTTTGTGCGCAACTATACGCCATCGTTACGCTATAGCTGTATAGGAGAAATGTTCTTGAATGAATGCGAATTTTCAGATAAAAAGAAAGAAAAAAAAATCAGCGACTGTGCATTCGGAAGGTGCAAGGAATTTTCCAATAATTGCACACCACCGGTCAAGCTTTCTTCCTTTAGATTATGTACAAATTCCGCTCTCTATAGTGGGAACGATAGTATACGTTCCATGGCATAACTTCGTGGCTATAAGGTGTCGCGCTGCTATGAAATCGAGGACGTTGGTTGGATTCACGGCCACTGGCAACAACATTTAGATAGGGCCAAAATGCAAGAACGTCCGTGTGCTTATATATAGACTTAGATGCAGGTTAAAGAACTAGGTGGTCAAAATTAATCCGATGTCCTTGACGGCGTGCCTCACGATCAGCAATTATTTTTCTGGCTTAGAGCTGTAACGTTTTGCTGCTGAACCCACGCGAGGTCGCGGGTTCGATTCATGACATGATGGGCACATTTTTACAAGAACAAAATGGCAGAAACGCTCGTGCGCATAAATTTAGGCTGACGTTTAGCTCCGGTCATTTAAAGTTAATCTGGATCCCCTCACTACGGTATGGCTTGTCGCCCTAGTATTGCTCTGTGACGTAAACAGCACAGATCAATCAGTTATATCGTCAATTGATCGATTGGTTATTTAGTTCGTCAATAAATACATAAATAAATTTGAAACTATATCCTCTGATGAGCCTTTGTGATCTCTACCGTTATTCTTAGATGATTAGGTCACCATGAAATAAACGCACGTTAATCATAAACGAAGCTCAGTGAGGACCGGTACGAATACATGGCACTTTCATGCAACTTTGCAACAAAGCGCAACTTAATCGGTAAATCAGTGTAGTTTCTAAATCGGTACGTCAGTAGTTTCTTACCCTGAATGTCTCATAGGTGCTGAGCGAGCTTCGTCCGAAGGGCGTGAAAGTGTATGGCGCTATGGCAATGGTCCGAAACAGCATCGGCTCAGGTAAGCCGGCGACGATGCCTATATTGCTCCATACATAAGTGTTCTTACCTACAAGAGCGCATGCCACGCGCGATAAATGTTAGGACTTTTTGCGCTGGTTCTTTCCTCTTCATTAAATCTAATGCTCTGCTAGATGTACAGACTATAGGCATTCCTTAATAGCAGTTACTACCGCCTCTCGTACACTGGGATACATCGTGGCATAAAAAAGGAAAGTTCACACATGACCGACGTGATATACTGTTTTTTTTTTTTTTTAACGCATAGACAGTCGAAGGAGGCTGTTTCAAGAATGAAGCTCACGAGGCGACGTATTCGTTGTTGTTTCGTGAAGTATTGGACGCCCTTGCGGCCGCATTTCGTGTGTGTGACAGGCAACTGCGACGCGATCATTCCTCCCTGCATGCTTAGCTGGCAATCGCTGCTCGCATATTCCTGTCGTTGCTCTACGATGAACCCGGGCCAAACTTTCTCGCTCATCTGCAGAGTGTTACGTGTCTGACGAGATCATCACGTCACGTGCCGGGGTGCGCATCAGGATTGGAAACACCGACGCCGAAGGACGTATGGCCATGGCAGACGCTCTTTGCCAGTACAAGGAAAAGGTAATATGCTCATCCGATGTCGGCACGTTTATTCTTTATCTTACCTATCTTTTGCTGCTCTAAAGAGACAGACCTGTTTTTTCTTCTTTCTTTTTTGTTGCAGGCACTGAATGAAGTGAATCCGCGTATATTCACCATCGCTACCCTGACGGGACACGCGTGCATTGCTGTTGGAGACGGCTATTCGGTAAGCCTCTCGCGCGGAGCTATCCGCCGTGGCAGCTGAGCGGCGAAGCCGTCGCGCGCTGCCAAGCGTCGAGGACACGGCCGGGTTCGATTCCTGCAGTCACGGCGGCAGTATTTTGACGGTGGGTAAATGCAAAAGGACCCCCGTACTTTTGCATTTGCCCACCGTGGACGTTTTAAATAATCTCGGGAAGTCAAAGTTAACTCGCGGTGCCTGTCTATTCGGCGTGCCTTATAATCGTATTATTTTGGCACACAAAACTACTTCAGTTTCTTATGTTTATTTTAACCTGGCGGTGGCTGTTCCAGATCATCATGGACAACGGCCCAGCCCGTTCGAACGCCGTGAGCACCACGGTGCAGGCTGCTGGTGACGAGATCGGAGACATGTTCGAGGTGTCCACCATTCGCCGCGAGGTTAGTCCTTTTAGAAGTTTTTTTGAGCCGCTTGTGGGTGCGTAATGTTGACGAAAATGCCTTGGTTTTTAGTATAACTCATGATACAACGTAGTGTGCTTCTCATCAATACCGTTGAATGAAGCAAGATAATAAAGGGGCAGACCTAGTTCAACCTTCGTGCAAGGTCTTGCCGTTCGTTCGTGGGTAACGTACTAACGTCATTGCTCCTGCACAGGACTACAGCTTCGTGCGTGGCCCGTCCGAGTACGAGGACCTGGTTCAGTGTAACAACGAGCCGTCGTCGCGTACTCCGCGTGGTCATCAAATGCCGGCCGCTTTCCTCATCAAGGCATCGGGTCTGGACAAGGTTTGTTTCCCTTCCGCACCTCTCTTGCCAGAACTGCATAGACTAGTCTAGGTTGTATTTCGTAAAACCACCATTCTGAAGTGTACATTAACGACACTGAATGATTTTCCCCAACTTTGTTATTATACTCTTCTACAGTGATTGACTACATGACTCTTTCTGTATATCGTTTGTGTATACAGTCTTGTTGAAAGTGCCACTTCGCCATTGGGGCCGTGCGATCTCCGTGTCCCTGCGATGGGGCAGCTCGTGCCACGTTATAACAGGAAGCTGGGATGGTTGATTTGAAATTTAAGCAATAAGAGAGCAAACACACGAAGCATAGAGGACGGGCTCTGTCGCCCGACCTATATGCTTCGTGCGTTGTTTGCCTTTATGAGTAACTGTTTTTTTTTTTTTTGACGCTACTAGAATGTCAACTCAGGACACTTGTTTGTAGAACTCGTTCAAGCAATTTGCCTCGTTACTTCCTCTCGCACGTGCGCAGTGTCGTGGTGGCGAAAGCTGTCTTTCAATCTTGCGCACTTTCGACGGATATCGCAATGTATACGCCGGCAGCCCGCCATTGATTTAGGTCGCGTGATTTCTCAACGCTTCAGCTATAAGAAAGGGCCGTGACGCTGTTTCTTTGATGCACACACTGATGTTGTGCCCATAAACGGGAATATGCGCTCTTTCGCAGCACGGCCTGGATTCCGAGCGGCCGCTCTGCTACTCGCACATCGACATCGCTGCCAGCTCTGGACCGTTCCCAGGCGTGCCGACGGGTGCCCCCATTGCAGCTCTCACTCAGGCTTTTCTTCTGGACTGAATCTGCGCCACCTCATGGGAAACCATGGAGACTGATTGCGCATGCAGGCCAGAGTATAGCGTACGCATGCAGGCCGGAGCGCGAAAAATGAGATTGTGGGCGTTTTATTATGCTCTCGAGGACCACTGATTTTCTTACGTAAAAGTTTTACAATCGTGTCAGGTATACCGTCAAATAAATTTACTCCGCGCCATTTTATCGGCTGAATCTGTTTTTACTAAATGTTTTGCAATCATGCAGATATACCTTCAAATGAATTTACTCCAGGCCATCTTATCGGTTGAAGCTGTTTTACTCGTTGTTTCTGCCTGTACTAATAAAATAAAACAAATATTGCAACAGCGCTTTGCGCGAAACGAGTTGCACGAACTTATTTGCTGATGTGGAAGCGTCTTCAAAAGCAACGAGTGAATGTTGTTGTGAACGGTATACGCCATCTTTTTTCTTCCGCTCTTCCGCCCACCTTTGGGCTCACGAATTCTGGTCGTACAATAAGGCATTTCTCACTATATATGTAAGTCGCTTGATGCTGATGAAAAAAAGTGCGAAACTAAAAGGATGCAAAGCTAACCACAAAACACCTGGGCGAAATTCAGTGCGATGTGATGACGCGGCTAACGGCGTTCTATTATTGGTCACCTCGCTCATATATCTTTTTGTTATCAGTGCTTAGTTAATCACGGGAAATTAATTGTATAAACAAATAACTACTTGAGTGATAACAACAATATTATCATCACATTCTGCGCTGCATACGAAAGCATCACGCTAAAACATTTTTGGCTCGCTACATCATTCCTAATTATGTTTTCCTCCGCTTCGAACTTGTGAGGCAAGAAGCTCTGCAATAGCGAGGAAGCTGGCACTTTTTCACTTGTGTGCTCAACTCTTCCCTATACGTGAGGCACGCGAAGGACAGCCGTACTTCCCGGGCACACACCGAGGGAAGCGACGCATTGCGGCTAAAGTCCGCGCTCAGCATTGTCCAAATTAAGGGAATACGGGACCATAATCTCAAAATTTCTGTTGTCTTCTGGCCACCAGCGCTCACGCTGTTTTCTTCGTAGCAATCCAGTAGCAAAAAAAAAAAAAAGTGACGAAAAGAGATCTAACGACGACTTCAGTGCACCTACGTGTGCAGTAAGGACTCAGTCTCGCGTAAACATTATTATGCAAGACCTTCTTGAAAGCGTTTATACACGTCTAAACGACGCCGAGCTCATAGTCAAAGTGACCAGATAAGTGCATCGAACTCTGTCTGGAAGAGAGTCCGGTTGTACAAACTCGACGACTCATTGGACAGAATGTACTGCGACTCAAAAATGACTTGGAACAAACCTGTGAAATGAAGTAGAACAAACCTGTGAAGATGTCGAACAGGCAGCAGCGTATTACGAAAGTATTAACCCCCTTTTTTTTTGTTTGTTCTGTTTTACTCCACGAGATACTTCACGAGATAAAAAATACACGTAGGAAAGTCAGTGTAAAACATAAAAGAAGGAGGGGGATGGAGCAGTACCTTGGGGAACGAGTGACGACTAACAGCTATAGATGGTGCCGTAAGGGCACTTCCTGCTTGCCGCGGTGCGGCAATACTGCGGCCAAGTGGTTATAGCACATGCATTTTGAAATTTGTTGAACATATATACAGCCAGAGAAATAAGCTTCACCGAGGATAATGATGTTCAGGGAGAAATTTTCGCCTATGTACAGAACCTGCGCTCGCATGCGTTCGGCGCAGACGTGTCGCGTCGCAGTTACATAGGAACCACGCTCGAACGGACGCAAACACAACTGGTCCGTGTACATTGGTTCAGAAGTGATGAGCAACGCAAGCTCGACCTACCTACGCGTGACGGCGTCTGGACGAGTGTAAACAGACGTGCACAGTGCGCCCTGAGGGCCCGCTGCTGTCTGCACATCAGTTAACGTACGACTCGCTGCCCTCGGAAGCGCTGAGCAGAACCGAGAGTTGTGCTCTCGTAAACACGGAGGCTACGGGCTACCGCCTTGGCCTCGTTTGTCGAAGGCGGCAAAGGTGCAGCTGAATGGCGCCGCGCTGCAGGTCGCACACGAGAGAACAACCCGGAAGCGCCAGAGGCTCTTCGAATCTGCGCGCGTGCCCGTCAGCACGAACAAAGAAGCAGCGCTAAGGCACCAACATACATCCTCGTGTTGAGGAGTCGCCGTACGTTGACCGCGGTCTGTCCTTCGATAGATGATTGATTGATTTCTGTGGTTTTACGTCCCAAAACCAGCTATGATTATCAGAGACGCCCTAGTGCAGGGCTCCGGAAATTTCGGCCACCTGGGGTTCTTTAACGTGCACTGACATCGCACAGTACACGGACTCAACATTTCGCCTCCATCGAAATGCAGCCGCCGCGGCCGGGATTCGATCCCGCGACTCGGATCAGCAGCCGAGTACCACTGCCACTCGACCACCGTGGCGGGGCATTCGATAGGTGATAGATGTATACATATACGGAAGTTTGTGATACGTGTGTGTATTCGTCGTCGTCGGAGACGAGCTCTACGTTGAGACAAAAATACTTTGCCTCTGCCGAAGCTGATATTCAACAGAAGCTCGTTATATTTTTTTTTCATCAAATCGGGGGCAGTCGTTGATTGAAAAAGCTGTAAGGCATCACAATTTATGACAGGCCCATTTCTTTTGTAAATCCAAAAGATCGCAGCCCACGTGAGATATTTATTGATTATCGAATAGCAAGGCCCTGATCCAGGCGATATAGGAACCAAGCGCACCGGGAGCGCGGAATGGGCGACCGCGCCGCTTACGATAATGAGTTTCACCTTTTTACGGACAACGTGTGTACTTCCTGTCACGCCTTTCTGCGGAATCGACCTTTCTACATACTGAGTCCTTAGATATTCTGCATACCAGTCCTGTGTCACAGCTTCAGCAGACTTTCTAACGCCTGATCGCGCAGGCATTCTGGGCCCGTATTCACAAAAACAACTTACGACAATTAAGTTACTAAGAGAAAATTTCAGCTAATGCCGATGCTGGACATATTACAGAAGCCGAATGACCAATGGCAAAAGGCACTTCCGAAAGCGAAGTTTTGTGAATTCGGTCCCTGTTCTCTGAGAGGTCGCCTCCTATGGACATGAGATTTTGTACGGTCTGGGTCAGAAATTATGCATGGTGCCAATAGTTAGCAAGTGCTATTTTCGAAACAACACGCAGTTAAGTTAGCTTCCTGGTACCTATCATGAAAACATTTTTGTTAATTCCCGCTTAATGACGATTTTAAAGAAACAGGTCGCGTCTGCTTAAGCTGGTAAGTCATTATTGCAGTAACAGTACAGCTGCTCACTTCAGGCCCATGCATCGTGGCTTGTATACCAAGAGTGCTGCTATCTGTTGTGTGTCGTTCGTGTGTGGTGTATTGGATGTCTTTCGAAGTTCTGCCTTAGCCTTTTATCGAGTGTTCGTAAGTCGTGTTCTCTATCCCTCAACTGTCCGTGAACAGATGGCTGAAAACGGTGGAGAGCAGAGAATATCGCTGGAGACAACGTTTCCACAAGTGGCCTTGTCATCGTCAGTACCGTAATGGTCCTGACGAAGACAAGTCTACTTGTCGAAACGTTGGCTCCAGCGACATTCCCTGTTCACTGTCGTTTTTAGCCATCTGTCCATCGATTCAAGCCTGCACCTTCCCCTGAGCTTCTCTTCTAGTCTGGATTTCAACTTCCCGTGGTTATTTACAGAAGTGACAGTGGCGTTCCGTTCGCAAATCCGGCACTGTCATCGGCAAAAATTTTGCATCCTGCGTCTACACAGGCTGGGCGGACTTTCAGGCAGAAAGAGTGTACCAACTGGCTATACTGAGAGGCGATAAAGACCGGCAGAAAGTCAGTCACGTGTTCTTCGCGTATTCTGCGTTCTGGGTGACTCGCGGTCAGTAAGATTTCTGCGGCGAGACTCCAGATTTTTTTTGTATGGGTGCTCTGTTATGTCAGATGAAAACGTCTCGTGACGAAGATGTGAGAAAAATGTGAGGAAAGAAATTTGGTGAGGGAACTGCTGCGACGCATCGTCGTAACGTAAACATGGTCAGGGAAAATGGCAAGTCATCTGACGTACACAAGTGGATCGCTTATTATTTGCATTTGTTGTGTGGTGTTCACGTGTGGACAGGCGCCAAAACTCAGTCGACCGTCGAGCTGTCTGCAAGAAAAAGCGCCGCAGTGGCCGCCCCTGAGGTTTACGCTGTAGGCAGTGAAGGAAAAATGTAGAAATGGCGGTTTTTCTAGCGCACAGCGTGAAAGAATAGATAAGTATCAAACATCACACTCAAAGAATAAGCGATTATCTTGTTTTAGTGAGATGACTTCTTGATTTCGTTGTCAAGATACGGCGGCGGCGCGCCTTCATTCAAATTGCGTGACTCACCGTCAAAAGGTTAAGTAGCGATTATGAAAAGGAAAGCTTGGCATCCACCCGTTCGTAGCACAAAGCTACGAAAAAGTACATGAGAATTCCTCCTCCTTGCAGAGAGAGAGAGAGAGAAATGAAGAGGAAAGGCAGGGAGGTTGACCATGCATGCGCGTGATCGGTTGGCTACCCTATACATCTGGGGAGGGGATTAGGGGAAAGATAGCTGAGGTAGAGGAAATAAGAGCAGGAAAAAAAAAAAAACAAGAGCGCAGTTCTCGAGCAGACATGCACAAAGCGCTAACGCGCTAGCGTACACTCCCGCTTACGTTCCCTAGACCCAAAATTGCGACTTCGATTGCCACGAGGACTCCTCCGTCGCGAAGAAACATTATACTGTGCTGCATGTGGCTGAGGTGGCACATACGAATGCCTACTCGTTCCTCATAGGAATGGCGGACTGTCCGACATGTAGTTTTTGCAGCATCGAAGAGACAATCGCCCACGTGCTTTCCACTGCGCACACCACGCAACTCAACGGAGTGAGTTAGAAGCTAAGCTTCGGCGCCTTGATGGATGACTACTCTCTCTCGGTCCTGGACCTTGGTCCTCGCCCTACGCGCTCCTGCATGCTCAATGCTGTAAAGGCACTACTGTGCTTCCACAAGTCGACGGAACTTCACGAGAGCTTGTGAACAGTTCCACCCTGCAGAATTCTGCAGAACTGATTTGCCATATTCACGTCCATGTACTTCGAGTTATCGATCAATTCGCCATCGCAATGCCAACTGCTAGCCTCCTGGTTAGCTCAAGTGGTAGAGCGAGCGCCCCGGACAGGCGATGGTACCGGGTTTGATCCCCAAACCAAGACGAATTTTTCGTCAACTACGAGGCCTTCCTTTCTGAAAATCCGTATGGGTATCGTTAGCTTTGTGCTAAAAAGGGGTGGATGCCAAGTTGTATTTTGCACTATCGTCGTTTCCAAAGACAAGCCACCTCCTTCTCGGCGGCGGGGAGCACGGTTACGCACTTGAGAGCTGCGTATGCAGTTGCCTAGCTGCACGACAGTCAGCAAAGCGTGGAGCCGCCGTCCGTCTTATGTGGAGTTCGATGGCCGTGGCACTACAGCAATATTATTCAAGGCTTCGAGTTCGGATGCTACGCGACCTTTCTGTGCGTCTGCCTCGTTTGCACGCTTGAAGTTTGGCATTCAGATTAAACTTTGTTCGTTATTTTCTTTCCTTTCTTGGTCAATTTTTTTATGCCACAAGGAAAGCGGACACGATATACTTTAGCCAAAAGCAACGAGGAAAGTAATGAGTAATATTTTCTTGGCATTGCTCACTTGAAGTAATTCATTACGGTACTAAACTACCAGCTCACAAAAGTAATTAATTATATTACTCACTACGGCAAAAAGTGATTTCGTTACTGTCAAGTCTGGTTTCGAGTCATGAGCGAGCGTGCGTAGACGGGCCATGTAGGCCTCACTGATCATGACATGTGACTTTCGTTATTTATCCAATGCGAAGCGTTCAATTCTGCCATGGCAAGTTTGTCGAGAAGCAAAGCCGCAAGAGAAGAAAAGTAGGCGGGCTCGTCACGTCAACATGGTCATGCTTCCGCTCCTGCAACACTTCAGATAGCACAGGACAGGATAGCGATAGGATAGCGTCCGGTATCGCAGCGGTGGTGAAGTGGTTAGAACATTCGCCTAAAATGCGGGAGGTAGTGGGTTCTATTGCCAGGGGAACAGGGCATTCACCGGCTTTTCTAATGGGAAAAAGAGCTACCGCAGCATGGCGCATGGTGGTGTGGGCACTCCCATCTCGAAAAGGTAGCCTTAGAAAAGGTGGCCCTAGAAAGGGTAGCCATAGCGAAAGGGTAGTTTCTCCCAGACCGCTAATTCTTGTTTGCTGTGCAAGCGACACAGCCGTAGACACCATTAAATTCCTCTTTGAACGTACGTGTCGGCACCCGATGGTGACAGCGGTAAACACAACGCAACAGCAGGTGTGGTGGTGGTTATACAGCAAGCGCAAAAGTGGTTTTTGAAACAACGATATGCATCGGTAAGTTCTGAAGCAGTATGCTCGGTAAAAAAAAAAAAAAAAGTGGCCGGCTCAGCCACGTGTATTTGAAATAGCACTTGTGAAGTACGCTGGCTGCCACCTCATATGAACGCAGGAGGAAACAAAATAACTAGACTACCACAGATCTAAACCGGTACCAAGACTGGTGAAATTTCGGTGTTTCCGACGATACACAAAGATACTTTTGCATTTATTTAACTCAAAACGAACGACTGGCGCTTCACTGAGAATGTTTTCGCGATCGAAAAATGAGCCAATGCCGAGTCAACCACTCATGACGTAGTCGGTTCACTCTAATGCGTAGTTCGTCGAGAGGAGGCGATTTGCAACTGTATTTGAGGAGAAATTGCAAATCCGTGGTTTGCGCAGTGCAACGCCATTTGGCTCACGTGTTCATAGGAGCCTTGACTACTAATCGACAGCGTTTTATGGATACGTTCAAAACATGTTGCATGGGCCCTCCTTTAACACCAGTGCTATTGCCCTGACCGGCAAGGGGGAGAGTGTTGGTTCACGGAGTGATGCTCGCCTCCTGGAGGCTTTACGTCAGAACACTGGAACGTATTTCAAATTGCCTAATAAGGAACCAATTTGGAAAAATTCTTTTGCTAGAAGGCTTGCCTGACGGCGCCTCGCAACCTCCACTGATTAACAGAAACTTGCAATGGAGCCATGTGAAGGGCCCTGTAAATGAATCCTTGGCGGTCAAATTTAATTCGGTGTATCCAACTACGGCATGTCTAATAATGAGACCGTGGTTTGGGAATGTAAAAAAAAAAAATCCTCGCATGTATCACTTAACAAATAGCCATACGATTCTCAAAATGAGCTCGCGCCTGCTGTATGCAAGCGTCCTTGGACAGGCAGCACACGGCAAACGCCAATGCAGGACTGCAAGACCCCACCTGGAGATGCACCAATTCATTGCGCGAGTACACGCGTTCTCATGTGGCGAAGATAGTCACTGGAGCTGCTTTCAGCACCGCCGCGGTGGTCTAGTGGCTATGGTACTCAGCTGCTGATCCGAGGGTCGCGGGATCGAATCCCGGCCGCGGCGGCTGCATTTCGGTGGAGGCGAAATGTTGAGGCCCGTGTGCTGTGCGATGTCAGCGCACGTTGAAGAACCCCAGGTGGTCAAAATTTTCGGAGCCCTGTACTACGGCGTCTCTCATAATCAGAGCTGGTTTTGGGACGTTAAACCCCACACAACAACAACAATTGCCTCCGTAATATTTTCTGAAACTTGCCATAATTAGTCTCTGGCTGTCTCGGAAGACAATGTGAATCATTATTTATCGATAAATAATTGCGTAGGCTCTAGCAGAAGCCTTCAAAATCTCTGACGTGAAGTTGTGTTGATGCCGGAAAGCCTGCACTTTCTTGTTCGTTTTCTCACTCAGTACCAAGCGTCCTCTCGAGGCAAGAGTGGTGCCTTAGCCATTTTGAAAGGGTAGTTTAATAATACGAACACAACTGCTTTTCTCATTAGTGTCGCCTTAACATGCGGTGCAAAACAAAGACCATCTTCGCAAAATACGTTGTCACGCGCGTGCAGCGGCAAACCATTGTTCGCCATGTGCATCCAACGCTTACGTGTTTTCGACGGCTCACAAAACCGTCGAGCTTCAGCTTTCGGAACGCTAATGACCGCACAGCAAACACTGGCCAGAAATAAGTATCACCTCGCTTCCTTCCTTTAGTTATTAATTGAAGTTTCGATAAACGAGCAAACGGACGGCATTGGCGCAATCGGCCGACTGCAGTTCGCTTTCGCGCATGCTCAAGCGAAATACGCCCTCTATAGTATAGCTTAATCTGTAAACATTCCATTTTTTTATTGACATTCTCTGTTTACTACAGGCACGAACGATGCGGGAAACACATATCGTGAAATCACTGCGCAAACCGTCTCTGCAGCATGCTAAGCCGGTAAAACACGCCTCTATAATCAATCACTTTCGCCCAAAGCAACGTTATCTGTACAAAGAAAAAAAAACATATCAGCTATAGCAGTATTATGCGCTTTTTTTGTTCGTTTTCTTATTACCCGTAAATGCTACACAGTAAGACCATCTTTGGCCGACGGGCAGCTAAACGGGCAGCTTGCATTAGCAGCACAGCGGTGCGATGATGAACGTCTTCGAGTCTTCGACATATTGCTGCTATCGGAAAACGGAAGTGGGTGTGATGAGAGTACTGCCTGTTTCGGAGACTGAACGGCCTTGCGTGCTGCGGCGACAGAAATATCGCATTGGGTACGGATATGAGCTCTGAAAGCATATCGTGTTGTTATGTGGGGTTTAACGTCCCAAAACCAGCTCTGATTATGAGAGACGCCGTAGTGGAGGGCTCCGGAAATTTTGACCACCTGGGGTTCTTCAACGTGCGCTGACATCGCACAGCACACGGGCCTCAACATTTCGCCTCCATCGAAATGCAGCCGCCGCAGCCGGGATTCGATCCCGCGACCCTCGGATCAGCAGCCGAGTACCATAGCCACCAGACCACCGTGGCGGGGCTACGGAGGCAATGTGGCCATAATACGGATAAACACTTTGAAATCCGTGACGCCACGACGACATTCATGTGCACAGATTTCGGCGTGAAACAACAACAACAACAACAACAACAACAACAACAACAACAACAACAACAACAACAACAACAACAACAACAACAACAAGCAGTGAAGCTTCCACTAGTGGCTCAAGGCCAGCGAAGCAGCGAAGTTGATGGACACTTGGCTGGTCCTGGTTTGTCTCCGGCACACACGCATGCAAGACCGTGAGTTTAATGCACGTGTACGGTTTTGGTATCCACCATAGTCTAGCGCCCTTTAAACGAACATGAACTGAAACGGAATTCGGCCACCGCGGCAAGGCTTTATGAAGAAGGCGACATTGCAGGGCAGAAAAAAGCCGCACTAAATGTTTCATTACCCAAAATTGGGTAAAGAAGCTACGATATTTTCGATGATTACTTGTGTAGCAGAAATGGAGACAATACTCCCAATGTCGTTCTTTACAACGCAACTCTCCAAATTCCTAAAATGTACGCGCTGCCTTAGATGCTAAATATCAAATTTTACGCTTCTATTCGGCGTATACTGGAAGCAAGAACGCTAGAATCAAGAGCCGGGAGGCCAGCGCCGCATTCTTTGGGACATAATTTATATTATTCAGTTGAATAAAAGCTACACACAAGTTTAATGCCGTCGGCGCTTGTGTGCTGGCCAGGATAGCGTGAAAGGGGCTGAAAGCGGAGTGGCGGCTGCTGCAGCGTCAGGCCGGGCCTATACGAGATGCGAGAGCGTTCTGTTCCTGGCTCGTGTCCACCAGCCACGCGGTATGAGCTCCGCAAGAGGCGCGGCGCGCTTAGAGCGGTTTTCTTTCACTGCTATCGCTCACTCAGTGGCCTGACTCGAACACGTATATGTTACTCAACGCATGAAATATCGAGCTGAGGAGCGAGAACAGCGGTTTGCTTGGCTCATTTTTCTTTCAGGTATATATACCGGAACGACCGTTGTGCGAACGCGCACTATAGCGCGTCCGTCGAGCAGCTGTGTGCAAGCTGTTACAATACGTTGATGTGGAGCGGGCATTAATCATCGGGCTGAAAAACTATGCCGCTTTGTAGGGTGCCTTCAAACTGTTGACAAACGAGGTTTAGCTAGAACGATATGGAGTCATGCTGCCCCGAGTAAAATGCGTGCGTACGAATTCACGGAGCAAGTAAGACACATATCCTACGATGATAGTGGTCAGTATTGTTACGTATAGTAGTGATCCGTATAGACGAACCTTTTCGAGAAAAGACTTATTTCTGTGTCGCGATGCAAGGTGGCGTAAGGCAGGAAGGTGCCAGCCTTGTAAGCAGTCAGGGTCGGCTCACGAAGCTACATGGGAACTTGACTTGCTGATGTGATCAACAGCGCGTGGCGCCGTCGCACAAGTTGCAATAATTCTGGCAACGAATACATCGATTTCAGACTACCGCTGCTGATGCCGCAGGCTCACTGACGCTTTCACACTCATGTTCGGACTAGAAGAGGCCTAAATATATGGGCACACGAGCAGCAACAAAATTGTCATTAAACGTATCAACCAGCGCAACTCCTATAAATAGCATGTACTGCCTCATATTCATAAGCTCAGTGGCCCTTGGCTTTTTCTTTCACCGGAGTTATGTACATTTCTTGCAATTTAAAATGTTCCGGAAACTCTCTGATATCGAGATGACGCAAAAATAATTCTAAACACGCACATTTATGTTTGTTTGCCAAGCTCACTCGCCACCCACACTCATTCCTTATTAGGTACTACGTTCTAGAGAACCTCCAGTAGGATTAAACACGTATACAATGTTCTCATGCAAATTGTCGAGATCAGTCGGCATGTCATGCCGACTTCAAAATCAACTTCCGCGACTGCAATTTTTATTGCATTTTTATTTTTGTTTTGCACGCACTCATGTTATTTATTATTTAGTGGTTTCAGATACTTCTTTAGGGTTGATATTGACATGATTTTTGTGCCACTACAGTTTCTATTCCCCTTTAACATCCCCCCAGTGCCGGCTATATAGCAAACCGGACGCTTTCTGGTTAACCTCCCTGCTTTTCAGCTTTCTTCCTCCTCCCTGAGCAGCAAGATCCAAAGATTCACCTGCTCCGTGCTAAGAAAAAAAAAAAGCTTCATAACTAAGCCCCAAACAAAAGCTCCCACTGTTGCGAGATTCCTAGAGAGCTAAATTAGGTACCCGTATATTAAAGGAAACAATAATCTCTCCGGTTTTTAAGGTTTTTACGCACGAAAACCGTGATATTATTGTAGGGAACGCCGTAGTGATTCAGACAGACAGACAGACAGACAGACAGACAGACAGACAGACAGACAGACAGACAACCAGTAGCGCACCCAGGATCTCTGCCAGGGGGGGTTCAATTTTTCACGAAGGGCCGGGATTGCGGTTACACAGTTGCGTGTAAAAAAAAAAAAAGTAAATAAAATGCCAAATAATAGTAACATCAATAATGATGATTATTTTTATTAATTTTTCGGCGTTTTGCAGAGACATTAACTCCACATTCTTCTAGGACATAGGCGCAGTTACGGAGTGGGATGGGGGTTAGGTCGGCCTCAGGGGGGGGGGGGGTTACAACACCCGAACCCCCTCCCGTCGGTGCGCCGCTGCAGACAACGAACTTCTATTAAGGTCCTGGGGGACCAGGCTTAAGAGCCCCAGAGAGGACCCCTGGCTAGCTGTTCGCTAATCCCATGACGGAGCAGGGAGGCCACGGACCCTCTGGCTCTTATCACGGGCCCTCTGGACAGCCTTGAACTGGTCTTCTTGTTAGGAGCTCGTGATGGCCTTCTCCCAGTCCTCGCTGTTGTTGAAGTCCTGTAACACAGGGCACTGCCAGAGCATGTGGGCTGAAGTACAGAATTCCTTGCCGCAGTCCGGACAATGAGAATCTATCTCGGTGTGAAGTCTGCTCAGGAAGCCTCTCGATGGGTACGAACCCGTCTGAAGCATCCTGAACGTACGGGACTATCCTCTACACAATTTGGGATGTGGAAGTGGAAAACGTTGCCGTTTCCCTCTGTAGTGTGCCGCAATTTCATGGAATGTAAGGAGAGGGTCACTATGTCCAATAGTGTCCGAACCCGCGGAGGTCCCACTCCCACGGCGGCGCGCGAGTTCTCGCGCACGGCGGTTAGCAATCTCTTTGGGGGTTCAAAAGCGACCCGGCAGCACGTCGTCTCCCATGTGTGCTGGGAACCGATTCCGAATTAATTTTGACTACCTGAGGTTCCTCAACGTCCACCTAAATCAAAGTACACTGGTGTTTTTATTTTTTTCTTTTCGCCCTCGGGGAAAAGCGGCCGCCCTGACCGGGAGTCGAACCCACGTCCTCGCGCTTAGCAAGCCAAGCCGCTAACACGGCGATTAACATAGGTGAACATGTATGTTAGCATGTAACCACAGCTTTTCTCATCATTGTCTCGGTTGGCTCACCATTTGTAGTGCAAATGTTAAGAAATAGAGTAACAGGCGAGCTAAGCATCGCGTTATGTCACTGTGCGATATTGTCCTGATATTATCATCATTGCCAAAAATTGCAAAAAAAAAAATCTAAGCAGTTTCAAGCGTATTCCATGTCCCTTTAACACACGGTTTCTTAAAGTGAAAACAGATGTTCTTAATTTATGCTTAAATGTAAATGCGGTGTGTGGTGTTCTTTCGCAGCTGTGTAGAAGTGGAAGAAGGCCGCTAAATTGATGTGTTTATTGCCTGCTTCATCTGTATTAGCGTCGTTCTTTGTTGTTTGCAGGGGTTAGGCGGGGGGAGGGGGGGGGAGTATAGATGCAGTTTCCTGAATACAAAGAAGTTTATGCATTCCTTAGTACATCGGTTGCTATTATTAACCGTACATGCATACGTACTTGTCCCGTGTTCGTGTGATTGATAAACATGAATGATACAGAATTCTGGTAACTCACTAATACTAGCTGTTTCGCCCTGTGAAACAGTATCGGTCAGTGGCCCTGTCAGGAGTCCATGAATGTAGGCGATACGATGTATCGCCTCAAAATGCTAATAAAGTTCATACCTCAAAGAGTATACAGTAAACCCTCGTTAACTCGAACTCGCATTATCTCTAAATCTCGGTTAAGTCGAAACTTTTTTTCGCCGTGCATTAACCTCCCATAGGTGCTATGTATTTACCCCCTCTTATCTCGAAACTTTTTTCGGAGGGTACAGCGGTTACCTCGAAATCTTGACCGGGAGGGCAGAAGGAAGAGTCCACTCCCAACAGGAAATGAGGGCTCCGTGCGAACGCTTAGCTCTTATTATATGTGTCGAATGCGGTCATGATGGGCGAATTTGAAATTCCCGCGGACGCAGCCGTTCTCTATCCGCCTTGTCAAGCTACTGTGGGATCACGTGTGCGCACCTGCGTGCAACTTATGCGCGGTGGGGCGGCGTGTGCAGCGTGCGCCCGTCAGTACGCAACCTAGCCCTTGCATGTGTGAGCAGGTATTCTTTGTTTTCCCCGCGATCTGCGCGGGGAAAACAAAGGATACCATCTTTTACAGTGACCTGGGCAAACATTTTCGGCGTTTTGCTTTACTCGAAATACCGCTTATCTCGAAATTTTTCCCGGATTTGACGGCTTCGAGTTAACGAGGGATTGCTGTATTTCAATGCATGCTCAGCCTTTAAAGGATATGAGTCATCCGTGCGTATCTGTCCAGAAACTAAGGATTTACGCATTCGCGTTTTCTTTTTCTTTTTTCACGCAGTGCGTGCGGTGCCTGGTATAACGTCTTCACTGAATCACCTATTGGTTTGTGGCATTTCCCTGTTTATGAAGACACCGGCAACACAATAGTTGCCAATAATTCGATCAAAACTCTTGCACGGTGAAAATGAAAATTCTTTACTTTCTGTCGTGAATTCGCGACATAGGATGCTTTTTCGGGAAAGGCGAAATTGCCCTCGGGAACGAAGAGTCTCAAATGAGGGAAAGTTTATCGTAATGCGGAAGGGCGTGTTGCTGGGCAAGTTGGTGTTTGCTGAAGGACATTGTTGCAGCGCTAAATCACACACACACACACACACACACACACACACACACACACACACACACACACACACACACACACACACACACACACACACACACACACACACAACAGGACAGGACAGTACCTGTACTGACAACTTTATTCATAGTGCATGCCCTGCTTTATATGTGTTCTTTTAGTGTGCGTTTTTGATTGAGCTGAAAAAAAAATGTCTTTTTCTCATAATGACTCATTTGTGGGGTTTTACGTCCCAAAGTTTATCACAGCCTACATGGTGACGAGCATAAGGCCCGATTCGTAAGAAAAGGCAATTATAGCGACGTTAATAATGAGTAAATTTTCTATAGTCTATTCATTCGGTCTGACTGCTTAACAGAATTACCAGAATTCTGCCTGACACACTTCATACAGCGCCTGTCTTCAATTTCCCAGGCTTCGATCTCCAAACCAAGTCCTTTTAAACATGCCTTGCTGTGCTATATCAGTCGCTTCTTATTTCTGAGACACCAGTGAAAGAGAGCCGCTTCTCATCATAGTATCCTGCTTCAATCAAGCGATGGATCAAGTGAGAAAATGACGGCGTGTTTATATAGCGCTGCATGCCATTCATGGCCGGCATCATGTACCAGGCCCCATATCGAGCTTGCAAAATCGCAGCATGTGCATGCCCTTCCAATCCTCTCTGGTGTTGGTTTCTACGATGGCCACGTGGTTGGCATTAATGTAGGCTTTTCGAATCGACCGCAACAGCAACACTTTTCTGACCGGAAACGAGCTCAACGCACATTCTGCGTTACAACATGACGCATAAAGCCGTTTCAGCAATCTCTTTTGTACAGCAAGCTAAAAATTTTTGTCAAATTGGTACAACTCACTTCCTTTTGAGTTGACACATAGGACGTTGCCGCGAACGACAGAAAGCTCGATACTCAATCAGCACATGTACGGGTGTACGCGACACAGGGAACGTTGCACGGTTGTGCCGGGTGTGGGCAAAAACTGCTGGAGAATTAAACCTTTCTGCTGAACCAACGTCCCGTAAACTGACGCCGCCTGTAAATCGATCATCTGCACAGTGCTTACGGAACGAGGCGCGACATTGTAAAAATTATTTTTATACCAAGTAAAATGCGCAACTGCTCAGTACAGCCACGTCATGTAGCTACGAATGTGGCCTCTAAAGGGGATGTAGGCTTTGGTGCAAGTATATGGGCCAAGATTACGCCTATGAGAAATGAACTGAATACGGTAGAAACAAAAATAAGTGCAATACCTATAGCCCCTGACATGCACACGTTATTGAAAAAAAAAAATGTAACTGATTACAGTTAGTTTCTTCAGCCTATAAATAACCGATTACAATTGCAGCCTCAAAAAAAAAAAATGCAGTCGGGAAGTTGCTCCAGAGTAATCGATTCCTTCCCTAAGTTACTCTTGCTGCGCCTCTAATCGTAAAGCATGCTACGAAATGGTCTTTTTCTACGGGCGCCAAGTGGGAACGTGCGCCTATAGTATATACCGCATTTGTTCTCTAAGAACGGAGGCGAGAGCTCACCGGCGCCGTCTCGTCGTTTTGCTTGTGTTCTCATAGTATACTGCACATTTGATCCGCCTATATTTCGAAGTGGCTTGTCCTTGTGAAGCCATTGTTCTTCGGTGTAATATTAAACTGCTCGCTCGGGAACGGGGAGTCTGAACCACTCGGAAGTACCTCCGGCATACGTGAGACTCGGTGCTTACGTGGGTGGCGTTTGTGTATGATTTGATTGTCTATCGTTGAAGGTGACCGCTAGAATGCTGTGAACCATGATGACAAGTGCTTACGTGAGAGATGCTTTGTATATTATTGAATTGTCTGTCGGTGAAGGTGACTGCCAGCACAGTGTGAACCTCGACGGCAACCAGTTTCGCACGTGAATGGTGTTTTGTGTATGGTTTAATTGTTCGCCGGTGAAGGTGACCGCCAACAGAGTATGAGCCACTTATATGGCGACTAGAGAGTACGTGTAAGCTTCGAGCATGCATCGGGGTGACTGCAGATGAAGATGAGGAACCCGAGAATGTTATAAAACGGCCCTATGCTGCCCTTGAGCAGTCTGCTCCGGGGTCGAGACAAAACACCGAGCAGCTCCCGGGGTACAACGCAGCTAGTACCACTTTCAGACACCATGCCCCACCAGTCACCGGGGAAGCCCGCCGCCAACTGCGTCACGATGGCTTCAAAGGTCACCCACGAGCGTCGTCCTTGTGGAAGGACTGTCACTGCGCCCGGTCTCTGTATGTTACTTTGAATTTATAGTGGAATGCAGACTCCGTTCGTTGTGGTTTTGCTGCTGTGCCAGTTAGTTGGTCCTTTTAACAAGTCGATCATGTTGTGAAAAACTGTCTGAATTGCCTGCCATGCATGCCGCTTATTGCTTGTAACGTTCGTGAAGATTTGTTCCTGTTTTGTGTAACGTCAATCAATATAGCCTAAGATCATTATGTACCTTGCTTTTATATCTCATTAAATTGTTTTTGTATCCTCGCCTGGATAAGGCTCTTGTCTCGTTCATACTGTGGCCACTGGCGTAAGCCAGTCACCAGAGGCCCAACCCTCGTGCCACCGCTTGGGAGGAGCTAACGCTTCAACCCCTCGAGTAGTGAGGGTTACATTTCATGGAGCTTTTGATTGCGGTAGCGCATACGTATGCACAGCGTAACATATGTAACGAGGTCGCCGGTAAAACGGGAGGAAATAACCGGTACCTGCACGTACGTACCTCAAATTTTTGTCAGTAGTTATTTTAGTGGAGCACGCGATCGTGTGAAACTTCAAAGCGCAGCTACCGATTTTTCCGACTTCATTTTACCGGTGGCCTCGCTATTTATCCCGAGCTAGATTTTCAGTAAGTGTTCCGAATTTATGAATTTCATAACTGTTTGTTGTTTGGTACTCTACACATTGTTAACTGTCAAGAACAGGCAGTTTCCTTTCGAAGTTTGCATCGGTCATTTTCCCGCGTTTCCGTGTGAAGACTGTGACGTCCGCTGCAGTGCTGAAGACCCTCTCCACGGACACGCTATACAGGGAAGTGTTGTACCAGTACTGTACCGTACGAACACTTTGCACGCCAGTTCATGATTGCCCAGCACTTCGAATTGATGCATGCCTCCGAGTCAATTGAAATCTGTAATTGTGAAATCGATTACAGGAAAAAGGTAATTGAAGCTTTGTAAAATTACAGCAAAATGTAATCGATTACAAGTGATCCATTACTTGTAGTGCGTTACATACAAGTCCGCTCGGCCCTGAATTTTCGCGTTTCAATCCGCGAGTGTGATATCTGATGCATATATATACATTGATGGGTACAACAGGAAACCATCATACAGTGCGTAGATTCATTCGAAATTCAGCCACTCGTCTCACAACTTCGATATAATTTGGCACCCATTCACATTCTTGGCAATGCATAAGGTGAGATATATCGTCATCGTTCACCTTACGTTTACTTTTGTGACAATGCACGCGTCACGCACTCTTAGTTGCTCATGGCGACGTTCGCTTTTCTTCCGGCTTTTCCAAAAGGTAAGTGCAACTCATAAAACGACCTCTTCGGCCAACGCCAAGTGTGGTCTTCGTTGCTGTAACTTCGTTCTTTGAAACATCGCATGAAATAATATAAAGGGTGACCAGTTATCCGTGACATATGAGTAGCACAACCACGCAGGGGTCCATTCATGCTCCTCACAAGTAAGGAAAAAAAAAAAAAAAGATGCGCTAGCGCCATTAATTGGTTGCTTTTCTGTTTTGAAACGCTCCGTCGATTTGAGTGGACCCTCCTGAGAAACACTAAGTCCATTTATGCTAGTACCAGTGTTTTATGAAAAATCTAGTTTAGTAAAAGGTTGAATACTCAGAGAAGATCCAGGTCACGCTTCCATTCCCTTTTTTTGACATCGCTACAGAACTCCAGAGCCAGTATGCCAATCTGACGTACGGATAAACAAGCGCGCGCGCGCGCGCGCGCGCACGCACGCACGCACGCACGCACGCACACACACACACACACACACACACACACACACACACACACACACACACACACACACACCATGTCTACTCATATTAAATTCAAGGACATTTAGATGGGGGGAAAGCCAACTGCCCGCGGTCGGGTTACAAACGTCTTCGCATTGCACGTGTGCTTAATTCTTTTACCAATAAACAGATGTGCACGGCTCCCCTTTCTAGCCCAGTGGCCCGGCCCACTTAACAGGCTGGTCTCGATGAGCGCGGGTGATTTTCGTTCGGGCTCGGGCTGTGATACGTTGCGTAACACGCACCTTCATATGGGATGTGAGCGCGCTGCCTACCTGATAGTGACTAGTGAGGAGCATGCCCACCTGCAGTAGGTCGATCTGCGATTTTGTTTCTAGCCAGCTTAGCGTTCCTCTTAGTATCATGAGCAATTAAATCGCTCATTTTACAATCCGTAGTAGTGCTATGTCGAATCACTTGTCCCCATTTTCCCTGTACAATAAACATGATTGCATTACTAATTGTCGCTTCAATTTCTGTATCGAAATCGGGACAGTCCACGTTGCGTAGAGTCAGAAAACTGCCTGACACGAAAAAAAAAAAAGGAACAAAAAACTCTGAATCAGTATTTTTTGTAACTTGTTTGGTTCGGGTAGTAGCTGTACAAAATTTACGTTATGCGGTCCTGCGCAAACAGCCGGGGGCCAGAGGCTCTTTTGAGTCCTCGGATAACTACTGTCATTTGTAGTTCGCCGACTACGGGAGCTAAAGGCATGCTATGCTTAAAACACCCATAAAGAAAAGCAGCTCAAGGCGTAAGAAAGCAGAGGGAGATGCCGCAAGTTGACGCTATTTGCTTGCTGCTCGTTGCACATGCATGAATGCGGATCGATTTTGGTGTGTTACGCAAACGCTATTACAGCCGTGAGAAGAACCATCAACTGCGCGCCGGCTCAAGGCAGGTATTTCAGTAATCTGACTCTTCTACAAGTGGAGCAATAGCTTCGGGCTGTAGTCGACTCAGGCCACCACGTGGTACTCCTTTCTCTTTCTAGTCCCTATTTCCTTTCAGCGTGCGATGGAAAACCAAACGTTCGCCTGGTTATTTCCCTGCATTTCCCTTCCTTGCACTCTCGCTTCTAAGGGACTGCTCGTCGGAGTGTGCGCGCATCGCTTTCTGTAGCTTTCAACTATAGTCCAGGCAGGCGCAGCACAACCGCAGATCGCTATCGACACTATACAACGAAAACAAGCTGACTAGAGCACATGAAATACTTTATTCTCCAATGGCTTCTCCGCTGATAATCGAAGGCTTTCAAAAAGTTGTCTTGCGGTATGAAATTCCGGCGGAGTGGTCTGTCGTGACGTCCAAATATATAGATACGGGGTCCCTTTTCAACCAGCAAGTATGGAAGCAGATAACAACAACTTATTTTTCGTGGACTCCTGCTTCTTTTTTTTTTTTTCCCTCCCTTGTATATCACAAGCAGACAGCGCCTTTCCGCTAGGTTTACTAGCTACACAGTACACCACTGGCGTTACGCAACCACAAGAACCGCCTACAACACTTGGCTAAAAAAGAAGCGTTCACAACACCTTGCGCTCTTGAATATACATCAGCCTGCTCTAATTGTGTAACCTTCTACTCAGCACACAGCTATTACGCCCACAGTAAACGATATAAGTTACAGGTCAACGATCAACAAGCCACTCGATAAGACACTGGGCAAAATGGCAAAATGCTTTCCAAAGGCAAATTGTGTGTACACCAAGAGTGTGTAGGTACGTTTAGCTGCCATTGAGTGGCTGACAATATAACATCCACAATAAGGCATAGTGTGCAACACCGAACAGACGTGCAGTAATCGGCTGCGCCGGAGGCGTCAACGGACGAAGTTGTACGTACAGACGGCCGCAGAAGTTTTCGGACCACGGAAATCGCGAAGACTTCAAAACTTGTTCGAAACTTCGCTGTTCAGCTTATTAGGTTTGTGAGAGCAACACGCTCGTAGTACGAAACAGTATCGCCGCAGAATTCTTCTTCCAGATTTGGTGCTCCGAAATTTTTTGCGGCCAGGTGCACACATGAACATCTACACACACATTGCGACACGGAGAAAGACTCGCTATTCCTAATACGTGACCTGTACAAAAAGCAAAGGCCGTTTGGTCATACTGAAGTGCTGAACAAAATTAAGCGCATGCAGTGGCCGGTCTGCCTTGTCGGGGCGCTGAAGTTATTGCACAGCCGCACTGGAGAGGCGCGAAAGAACGCGCGTCTCCTCCAGTCCGGTTATTGTTTGGGTTCAGCATTTGTTTATTTGTCCGTGAATGCCGAGGGAAGTCAGCGGAATTCGTTACTCCTGCCAGCTCCGATGTGCATGCCGAGATTGCCTCTTTCTGCGCGAATGCATCGTCACCTGCAGGCATTCACCGAGAGTGGGCTAGTTTCTCGATTCGCATTAATGAGTGAAGGAAAAGTTCAAGAGTTCGGAAATGGCCACAAAAATGTATATGATGAAGAGCAGTGTGGTAGGCACGGTGTCCAGACCGATAAGTGGACCAATAACTGCGATGACTCACAATTAGTATTTTTACACATACACTTGCTTTTGTAAGACGCAATACCATTTTCTCGACTGTGACAGAAGGGATATGATATACTAAATTTGTGCAAGATGGGTAACGAAAATGTTTAGCGACGTACAAATATGAAAGAATCTCAAGCAGACTACCGCTTATGGACTGCATGCTATAGACAACACGAATATAACTTGTCTTGTCACGCTGTAAGAGGCCACCAGACGTAAATCTATACGCACTGATGCAGAGACTAAAAGAAACAGTCACTGCAGTGGTGCCATTCTTTGTCGAAACATACAAAAATTGCATGGCCGCGTCGTTGCCAACTATCTGTGCAGACGGAGTAAAGAAACAGGTTCCGTGTTGGAAAAGTGCTCAGAAGCTAACGCTGTTATGAAGACAAACGAAGAAGGCTTGTACGAAACTAAAACCGCTAGAAAAAAAAAAAATACTAACGGATATGTTTGCTACGACCAAGCGGCCCTTACTTTTTGGATACGCCTTGTATAATAAGCGTACAACACTAACACGCTGACTATAGCCTGGCATTCCAGCGTGCAGGATACAATCTTATGGTCCCAGCACTTCTTCGCTGCCATCAGCGAAATATCCGTGGGCTGTTGCGCCTGATCTGAAAGCTCCTAGGCACATCATCGCCTAGGAACTGTAGTACCGCGGCAATACGCAACATAATCTCGCGAGTGCTCTCCCTAACATATGTTGCCAGCTTTGCGGAGTACCACACGTATAGGAAACACTCGCGATGTTGCAGGGCGCAAAACATTCACCCTGCACACATAAGTAGACTAACGACCCTGATTAAGTAGCAGTGGTACGTCTCAGATGAAACACAACCACGGAGAGCAAAAGCTCAGGAAGCAGGAGTCACAGCTAACCGTCTTGCTTACGGTACCCACGTCCGACAGCGGCCTTGGTGTTCCCACCACACACGCATGTCACTGTACAACGATGTCCTCTGAAACTCGGGGCTATGCAACTTGGAACAAAGCGCACAAAAGTCAACGTCCCACGTCGCCAATTGGTGAGTCTCTTTCCAATTAAAATACGAGCTGTATGCGGTGTAGTTCCGTGACAGCACAATAAGGTGTTCGGCAAGCTGCTTGGGAGATTTGAAGGCGAGTGCATTGACGTAGGAGTGAGCCGGCCCGATTTGGCTATAATTGGCACCGCCAAAAACCACAGGTACCATGTCATATTTAAGTGCCGAAAAAAACTTTTCGGTGGCATAATCATTGCATATAGAGTTCTCAAAGGCTAGCATATAAAAGTACGTCCGTTCGAAATCGTTGTAGCAGGCACTTCCTCGGGCCTTCGGGCACACATGATCACCGCAGGAGCCGTACACGTCAACGTCGAGGTGCCTCTTCAGCTCTTGAACAAACTCTTCTCGCTTACTATCTGTATTGCAGTGACTGACCATCCAGACAGCTTGTTTTTGCTTGGACTTCCACAGCGACCTGTGGTCTTTCTTGTAAGCAGCGGTAGCATTGCGAGGCACGACCTTGCCGTAAGGCTCGTAGATGTCGGAGTCGTGCCTATACGACATGGTCCAGTTGAACATATTGTGCATGTAATTGAAGCCGGCGAAAACGGAGTACGGCGGCGGCTCCATGGACCAAAAGACCCACTTCTGCGACTCGGAACGCCTCGTAGGGAGGTCATTCATGTCCATGTCGCGCACATGGAAGACGATGGCGTCGCTAGACGCCAGCAGGCGCCGGTCGTTGGTGATGGAACACTTGACGGCACATTTGCGTGTGAAGTCTTCACCGACCTTTTGGTTGTTCAGCAAGCCGTACCAGGAACCGTAGAACGATGTCCACATCATGATCCTGGGTAAACGGCTCGTGCCATTGGCACCGCTCGACGAGTAGAAAGGGCTGTACGACCATTCATTCAGTCTGAAGGCGTCAAACACCCGCCACAGGGGTTGCCTGTTCTGTGCCACCATGAACAAGCAGAGGAAGAGGACCAAGGACACGATGATGAGGAAACCAGTCTTGGTGATGGCCGCCATTGCGATCAGCAGCCAAAGGCGCAGCACCCTGGCTCCTGCAAAAAACAAAATGACACAAATTAGACTTACTTTTCACCTGGCCACTCGGCTTTGTTGCTAATCTGATATGGCAACTGTTTTCTGAAATAAACTGGGGGCGTTTGTGTCCACGTAAGCGGTCCATTAGTCGCGATGTGCCCACACCGAGGGCACATCACAATCGAAGACTGTAGCTGACACAACCAAACCAGTGCGCATTTATAAACAAACTGATATCCACTTGATAACGGTTTAGGGGAGCTAATATATATGTGAAGGGGTCCGATTGAAATGACTGGAAAACAAACATTTACAATCTAATCACGGGATTATTCAATTCGTTATTAAACAGCCGCAAAGCGAACAGATGGTACATTTAAAAATGTACTGGTTTGGGCTAGTGAGTAACAGCTGACGGTAAAGTTATTTGCACGCTATTTGAAGAACAAGGACAAGAAATAGACACAAGCGCAAACTTTCAACTGGATGTATGATGTAGCATGAAATAAATCTTGATACATGCATGCGTAATCCCTTAAAAGCAAATTCACACATATACTCGTAGGTCACTATAAAAATCGAAGCCATCCATAAAGCGACGTGAAAGAAAAAATAGAACAGCAAACACACCGATGAGATGCACACCTATCCCATGTAGATTGTACAATGCAGCCTCATTAGGACGTCTTTTTGCAATAGTCCCAAGAAAAGCCACACTAATGCAGTTTTCCCCAGGCGATTGATCTCATACGACTTAGTGACCATCCGCGTCGTTTGATTATTGTGCCTGGCGGGCGTCTTGCTTTCACCTAACTTCAGCAGACACCCACGATTTTGTCAGCGCAAAAGGGCGTGCGTGGCCTTATACTGCTACGGTAGTATCCTGTTATACGCTAATTACTTCATATGATTAGCCAGGTAAAGGTGTAGCACTAATATATGTTCAGGTGACGATGTACATGTACGAACCATAAACAAGAACACATGCACGCACGTTCACAAAGAATACCAAGTTATCTACGTGGCATACACTCAAAAGCTTGAAGGCTATTTATGTATTTTGGGGGTTGCACACATTGTAATGGTGAGGAGCCACGAATTTAGATAGGTAACCATCGTTTTGGACCCAGATTCTCAAACCTTACTGCTCGCATGTGCATGTTCCACGACGTAGCAGAAGACTTAATTCAACATAATCAAGAAAATCATAGTGTAAGTTTTACAAGAATACTACCACGATTGCAGCATAATATGCTACAGCCAGTAGTTTTGTACTAGCCCGTCACGTGCGCAAGTAGTAACGTTTGCATACATTGAAATCCTGCGCAATAGAGAGTTTACTATCTCTCATATGTTCCTATACCAGTAAAACTTGGCGAAACGTAGTAGTAAACGCTGCAGTTACTACCTTTTCCGCAACAATGTTTTTATTAAAGATTGATGGATGTTAAAAAAAAAAGGTCCTGCAGATTTCACTCATTGTGAGAATCCGTGTCATGCGAAGCAGTCAGATAGACATTGCCTAACAAGAATTGTTTGACATTCAGCCATGTCTTACGCGTAGGATTGAGGTCTTTGTGCAAAGCGCATGAGTGGTTGGAAAAACTAGGAACGTCGACAGCACCGTGACGGCCGTATGGTAGCTCACTGTACGACGTAACGATGACACTTCACGTCGGTGCCCAGCACTGACCTTTGTTTTGTGGAAATAAATGCACGCTATACGGTGCGCTGATATGCGAATCATAAGCGTCGTTCGCTGAAGTATTTACTACTGAATCGAAAGCTGGGCGAAACCATGCCGAGTAATAGTAAGCGGCTATGATAGCTCTTCACACGCATTAGAAGAGCACTCCACGTTACGGATGCACCATCGTCACAATAGGTTTACTTACTATATATACCGTACGGGAGGAGTAGCCGTAGCCTACTGGTAACGTGCTTGCTTGGCACTTAGGGAGCCCGGGTTCGATGCTCCCCTCCCCTTCCCCTTGGTAGGTTGTGCGTGGGTCTGTGTGCTTATGTTCATATTTCAATAGCAAGCTACGATAAAGGGTGTGTATTTCGTATTTTCAATTGTATTCTAATGATATATTAGATGTATACTGTGGTTGGTCCTTGACTTACATAGGCTGTACAAAATTCAAACACCTGAGGCGCAAACCGCATACCACAGGCCGAGCACTACGGGTATGAGCCACACATGAATGCACTATCGTTAATCGTGATGTACATAACAATTTTAACATGTTAGTGGTGTGAAGATCAGTCACCCATGTTCGTCATGCATTTGTACCCTACCATGCGATTATTCGAGTATATCAGGCGGACGAGACGACCAGGTGAGCACCGAGACGTAGGCGGCTGTGTGGCTCATTAGACACAGAGACAGACAGACAGATAGTTCGCCAAGAAACGCTTCGCATTTAATATAGCATGAAGGAAGCGGGAGAACCCTCCTGATTTACGATAACACCAGAGACCGATAACACTAAGGGCAGTGCCTTGGTCACTGAGGTCGGAGCCGGTGACCCCAGGACAAGTTCAGAACAAAGAGCATAGCAGTGAATAAAATTACATAAACATTGCACTACTTCCTATACCACTAAAGTAAGTCGTTCCTTGCTTACGTCATAAAGCCATACTTGTTTCCGTCATGACTAATAGAGTTTCATGGCGCGAGGGCCACGTTTGGCCAAAGAGCGCCAGACATATGGTAAAAATGAGCTTGTGATATATGACGGATCTGTGCGTGCGTCGCTATATAGAGGCGTAAAATCTGGCACAATACGTAATATGGATGTACTAAAATTATGGCTATGGCATATGACATCAGCAATGTATGTTACAATACTTAGGGAGCTTTACATAAAGCTCAAAATTACAATAACAATAACCAGTCTTGCGCAACTCCTAGCGGGTAGCACGACTGCCTCACTCGAGCAATTGAAACCAAGACTCGAGGCATGTGCGGTATATCTTACAGCCACCTAAGCTACATTTGAGAGAAGAAAAAAAATGGGGGGGGGGGGGGGGGGGCGGAGGGGCGTGGATCACTTTTACGCATGACTTGAATATTTATGTCATTTAAAAACGCTAGAACGTATTTCCTGCAAGAATGCGGGTCTTTTCCTAGAAACATTGACGGACGAAGAGGAATACACCGTCGGTAAATAAGAGGAAAGTGTTCTTGCCTCTGGGGTACTATTGCGCAACATTCGAGTAAAACAGTAACGGGCAGTGAGCAGTTCGCCACACTTACGACAGAGAGGGGGATCATCACCAGTCAAGAGGTGAGAATTGTCTCAGAGGCATGACCTATTCTCAGTCTGCAGAAGGTCACCGCATTACGTCGTATTTTTGTTATTGCTGGCAAACTTGCTACACTCTTAGCACTGTAACCTTTATTTTATAGGTACACAAGAATGTGAAAATATGCTCCTTTACTAAAGGTTAAAGTGCTTTAACCTCTAGTAAAGACGCATATTTTCACTTCTGCATACCTACAAAATAAACTAATGGTTACCGTGCTAAAGATGTATGCTGGGCTTAATTACATGAAGCTTGTTGGACGTTCCCACATCCCACATTCTCTGCCAATGTTCCCTCAGTTTATTGCACAAAAATGGCTTTAAGTCTGTAGCAGAGATTGCTACAGAGGAGTTTTGTAGGGATCGATATGGCAATTTTATCCGCAGGCACATTTTCTTCAACGCCTCTGTGTTCTGGCACCCAACGTAATGTCGCGACTGGTTTTACACGTGTGTTGTACAGAGGGCACAGTATAGCTGATTCAGTACAGGATTCTGTGTTTACGAAAATGCATCATACACCTTATGACACTTGGAGAATATGTGAAGACATATCGCTTTATGTATGTTTGTTCTCTCGGTGTATTAGACAGCTGACAGTATCGAAAGTGTCTCTGCAGTAACTGTACTCGTTTCCGGGTGCAGGACTTTAGAACAAGTCACACGAGGTGCCGTTTACAGTAAGGTATAATAGGTGCTCGCGATTTCAACATGCACTGAAGAACTCGTTTCATATTATTCCTTAGGTGCAATCTTTCTCCGGCACCGCAGTATCACATTATGGTGGCAGTTGATAGTCCTTAACGTCTGCGAAGCAAGAAAATGACGAAGGTTAAACAAAACTTGCTGTACGTTAGCATCACAACATCATTTTGGGGCAAATCCGCAATGCCGAAAAACTTGACGTACAAGATACAACCTATCTTGCATTCTCGCTGTCAGCTATATAACCGTGCACTGTGGGTCATGCGACCGGAGTAAATGTTGATCGTGCTCACCTGCATGAGATGTTCGGGCGTTTATGTAGCGCAGCTTAGGTACCAGGAACAGCAGCGACGAACACGTGATAGCATTGGAATTAAGTTTGCCTCCAGAGTCCACGCACAACAGATCGCTCCCACCTTCCCCTCTACGATGGCACCACCAATGGAGACACGCACTCGCTCGCAAGTAACGCGAAAGCGCATTGAACAGCTCGTGTTGTGAACCGGATGGGACATTCGCAATGGGCAGCGTTCACAGCTCGCCCGAAGTTCTGTCGCGTTCTTGAGTGGCTGACCCGCCATCCTCCCAAGAACCGGTTGTATATATTGCTATTTATTTTTTCGGAAAACCATCAGCATTCCGCGCGCGTTCTACTCTCATGACACAAGGCAGCCTGTTAGTCAAGGCCGGGGACGTCTCCCTCGTGTACACCGCCACTGCCGTCGCTCAACTATGCTGGGCCCAAAGCGACGGGAGGCGATTCTGTGTGAAGGAGTGCAACCTCAGTGGCTGATGTGGAAGTAACCGAATTTTGTCGCAGAAAAATTTCAGCTGAAGCAGTTGAAGGGTCGCTTAAATTGCTAAACACAATAAACAATCAACTGCGGCGCTTACTCGCTAAACATAAAACGCCAATGATTCGACGAACCTTCGCAACACGTATTTTCCGCAGGGGCTTGGATGTTCTTCGGCTGCGCGCTTTTTGACATGGTCCTTTTACATGGGGGAAGAAAGTACATTTGTCCATTGCATACGCATGTGATGTTGGGCTGTTGGACTTCTTACATATGTAGGCGCATCACTGCACAGAAAAACAGAAGGCTGTTGCCACGGGTTTAAAGGATGTTGGGGGAGTGCTGGGCAGGGGTGTAGAGGTGGGGGGAGTATATTTCCCTGGTACTGGGGACGGCGACTGCCTCTTCCTTTGATCGATGATACAGATTATTTAATTAATTTTGACAAGTACTCGTTCAGAAGTATAAAAACACGCGCACAAAAATAAAAAAAAAGCGCTTTACATGTTTGCGAGGGGCTTTCCAGTGGAAACTACATCTTCTAGTGGTAGAGGACGAATCTTACCGGGTAGAGAATTCCGAAGCTTTATTGTTCTTGTTCATGAAAGCAAAAAAAAAAAAAAAAAAAACTGCATCTGAGTGTGTTGGTACGAGCAGAAAAATGGTGATATGTTCAAAACGCGGTAGCCATAGGGGTACAACTTCCATTAGTAAACGTTGGACAGTCACCATAAGGAAGGCCAGAAGTGGAGTTCCAAGTTGCATACGGAAGTTTGAAAGGGCAACTCCGACGGTTTTTTCATCGTGTTCTGATATCGATGTTTTCTAATGGCACTGATAGTCCCGTAGAAGCCAGGGTAGTTCAATTTGCTCAGAAACGCGCCAGTAATAGTAAATAACCGTCTGAAAAGCGTGTTCAAACCGAAACAGAAACGGGTAGACGCTTCGTGCAGCCCACTTATCCTGAAGATTCACTTTAGTCTCCGTTTGCATCTGTCTTTTTCATCAATGATCCTGTAGACAAAGAAAGCTTTGTTGACCATTAGCATCCGACCGAAACAATTATTCGGCAACTTCAAATTTCTCGATTCGAATTAAACACTAGTTGATTCGTACCTCGCAGTGCATCTTTTAAGAATTCGATGAGGTCATAATCCGCTTAACGTCCCCCACCCCCTTTTTTTTTCTGTTTTTGTAAACCAGTTCTACGCGCTTTATGAGTTATGAGGAGGGTGCTGATTCATAGCAATGTTTATCTAATTGCCCTCCGCGTGAAGCAAACACGCCGTTACTGTCAATTGACCGAGTGGCATGTTTTGATGTTTGGCAAAGAGCGCTGCATTTTCTTCCTTTTTACGATGATTCTTTTCTCACACTCTCTTCTCCCTTACGTGCAATTATATCCGTTGCGACTACAGTCGTGAGAACGTTCGAAATTCCGAACACGAATTGAACAGCGGCCGCAGATGATAAATATTGCGTTATCTCTCGAGCGGAATTTGGGCGTCGCATTGAACTGGGAGTCGCAGATAAACTGACCGCGATATTCGATGAGGTGGATACATTGGAAGGAGTTTGCAAAAGTGCTCCCCCGGTGTTCACGGCGGTGCGCCACGACATCTTGAGTCTAACAAAAACATTAAGCAGCAATGGAAAGGTTCTTGCAAATTTTATCTCGGTGCCGTTTTCTTAAATAATGAATGACGCTTCGCTGCACGGAAAAAACCCATTTAAGAACGATTTCCTTCATCTCCTATTCGTCGTATATACCTACTTGATCATAATATATTGTGGCACGCGAACTGAGGTGCCTCCTTGCCTCGTGCACGCCAGCTGACAACGATGCCGGCGCTCGACTCCTCTCCCGCTTCTCCGCAATAACGGCCCGTGCCAGCCGACGTCAAAATGTTTGCCTTCACGCAAGTTCCGGGCACTTCGCCGTCTGTGCTTTTCATTAATGCGGAGACATTCTTTGGTAGACCGAGCAAAGCGCGCGTGCGTGTGACAGTGCTAGAAGGGAACATGATGTCAATAGAGGACTCGCACAGCAGTTCAGTTGATTTACTTAGGAGAACATGTCGAACACCCAGGATTGCTGCGACGCAGAGTAAGAAACAAAGGACGACGCGGTTGCCGCAGCAAGTAAATATACCATGCAGAAAAAGAGTGGGCCACCTTTTATATGCACTTTTGCCGCAGCATGGTAACCGTACACCATGCAGTCGACGCGGAAAGAAAATAGGCCACTACAGTTGTGCAGGTGTGGTAGTTCCAAACGATGCTCGCAGTTCCCCAGTGAAAAGCTTTACCTTATTTATTTATTTATTTATTTATTTATTTATTTATTTATTTATTTATTTATTTATTTATTTATTTATTACTTTTTATGGCAATGTTATTATTGTCATTGCTACAACATAACATGGGCCTCTTAAGCTCACATTCTGTTACCGGGCGCGATGAATGATTCTGACCGAAATAAGAGAACAAATTAAATAAACGAATAAAGAGGTAGAATAACTATCTTAAAATAAATTAATAAAAGGAAGGGGTGAAAGTGACCACTGATTACGTCGAAGCAATTGCATGCAGGCACTTCTGTTAAAATACGACCCCAGGCCGATGATAGCGCCCGTTATTCTGCTGTGGCTGGCACTGATGATCAGTTAAATGAAGTGTTAGTACGTTTTGTGAATGGAGAAGAACATGTCAAGTATGTCACTGAACTTTAAGAAAGCAGTTTCAATGACCTTCAAACAAAAAGCGACAACTAAATTTCACATTTTGCACGCGTCGACACATGCAACTCCATTTTGCTTGCATGTGTCGATACGTTCAAATATCATGATGCCTCATTATGGAAAGAACAGGCGTGCAAAACACGGACACAAGAGAAGAGGAGTGGACAACACGAACGCCGACTATTAACTGGAGAACAGCGCTGAGGCGAAAAAGAAAGAAGACAAACAACTTATCTGCGCATGCTCAGGAATGGCAGCGCCACCCGTAAAACGGGTACACTTGCCGATCTACGCGAGAGACAACTGTTAAGGCAATCCATCTCTTCTCTGTTTAAGCTAATAGACGGCTGACTCACGCACGCGCTTCCGCTGTTATTGATATGCCAGGTCTCGGCCATCAAACGCGTTTCTTCATTCTTATGCCTGTACAGAATCTCGCGTTCGTATAATTTGGGCGTGCAGCTACAGTCCCGGCACTGCAACGATAGATAAGACGGCGTTCCACGGAATAACGACCTCCTACACGTATAGTGAACGTATAACCAACAAGACGTTGAGAAAGTTGGGTTAATCAACTGCCAAATTATGTTTATCAACGAGCTGTTCTTCTTACGATGTTTTCTTTTCTAAGTATATGTTTTTGTTGGGGCACGTTTTCTTTATGCTTCTTCTACACGATATTTGCAATTCATGTGCGTATTTACTCCTGCATTATCTTGCTACGCATGATCGCATTATATAAGAAAAATAAAGCATCTGCTAGCCAATATTTAATAATTGCTGAAGGTTTAACGTGCCAAAAGCACGATATGTGAGGCACGCCCCGTAGTGGACGACGAATCGGGGAAACTTTCGACCCCCCCCCCCGGGGGGGGGGTTATAACGTGCACTGACAATGCACAGCACACGGACCTTCGCGTGAACAGACAAGCACTGGCAGCCAATACTTGAGACTAAAATATGCGATAGAATTTTCATTAATGTCCTTGTTTTTTTTTTCAATTTCGAAGAACACTTCTGCGCGCTTATACATAAGCGAGCATTTTATGCCATTATTAATTTTATGCCCTATATATATATATATATATATATATATATATATATATATTAAATGGTCACACCGGAAGTCTCATGCTACCAAAATTCATTTTACAAGCTGTCACATGTCTATGCAGTGTCACGGCTCACACGCCTGCTGCGTATGTAGTATATGAGACTGAATTGAGGCAAACGTACATCCGATCTACAAATGTACTTGCTTCCGTGCGCGCAGACATTTTCCATCGCCACTGACGCGCTTGTAATCTGTCCCTTATTAACACAAACAATGCCGCCAGACATAGCCGCGTTACAGGCTTCTTCGCTTGGGGATCGCGTGACTCTGCATCCCGATCGCCGCAGTTAACGTTAGTGCACTAATGCCTCCTCTTCGCTTTCTATCACCATTCTCTAATGACGGCCGCTCAGAAACCTTTACTTACATAGTAACACATGTTTCGCGACAGTTCGATTCAAAATTTGGCCGCGTGAGTAGCACGTGACATTTCATAAGGGGACCCTGTATACCACGAAATCACATGTGACCCCCGGAAACTTGACTGCAAATTGAGAAGAGCATAACGGAAAACAAATGCCACGAGCATTAACTACAGCGTGGGCGCTCGCTGAAGCGAAAGAGGTGCTCGTGTTCAAAGGCTCAATTGATGCGGATGCCACTTCAAGCTGGTGGCGTTAATTACATATGCTTATCGTATATACATACAGCACAAATGACCAACCACTACAGCGTTTGCGATGGATCAGCCTCGTGTCCCCGCTATTGCAAATCACAACTGTCGATGCATCTGTTATCTTTCACTGGCCGCGATGGGAAACAGCGCTATCATCAAACACAGTACCAGAAAAGAGCGACAGAGAAGAAAACCAAAAACGAGTGTTAAAAGACATACCAACGGCGTTAAAAGGCACAGACGCGTACATATAGCTCTCCGCTTTCGTGATGGTGTGCACTGTTCAACCGGAAAACGTTTTCGTTCAGCTGAGCCAACCATTACACCCAAATGGGCGGCAAACAAACAACGCAGGTATAACTTCGGCGTGGTGACATGTGCATCCGCGTTCGCCAGGAGATCATGCGCATGTCATTAAAGATGCAGATGAGGAGGAAAGGCAGGGCGACCGACCGGATGAATCGCATGCGGCACTCGTGAAATCCTAATTTGCTCCTTCGGAGGGCCTTTCAATGGGACGTACATAACGCTGTAAACTTGCAATATCGCGTTACGAAAGCGGAAGAAACAGGCCAAGCGCGTTCTTAACGTGCATCCGTCCAATTTCCAGTGACTTTTCTAACACGCTGTTGCAGGTTTACTACAAATTAGGACAGCTGTTTATATACGTCGAAACACGTCCTAGTTCTCAAACAGCACCGCCAGATCATGGTTCATGTGACATTAAAGAAAGAAAAAAAAGAAGAAATGTAAGATAGCGCCGGAATAACACGAGTTCTGAGGGTCGAAACGCACTTGTCTTGAACTATATACCGACCATGCCACCGACGTTTTATAGCGACTCAAGTGGCACCATGCACGCTTGTTACAAGATCCGATAGCAAAAACGCATAACCGATTGCGTTTTCACAAGAGCACACATAGATAACTCAATGCAGACAAGAAAAATAACGAGCCGGAGAAGAAGGAAGGGACCATATCTTGTTTCCGTGAATACCCGTGAATGGTGGCCGTAAGCAGAGCGAGAAGCCGCTTATGCACGCTGCTCATACGGAGTGACTTCAACCGCGAGGTGCGCCGAGCCACGCACCGTTGGCGAAGGCGCAGTGGTGTCGAGTAAGGTTGAAGTTGAAGTTCAAGTTCAAGTTTATTTCACCACATTTTTACATTTTTTACATATATTTATAATGTTACATGCAATGAAAATACAATATGGTGCGGAATGTGGGAAAAAAGCTGCGATATAAACGCAGCTTGACTAGCCCCGCATCCCAGCAATACATGGCAGTAGAGGTGACAGCATTTGTGAAGTCATCGAAAACAAGTAAACAGAAACAGATATGTAGTTAAATTGGCACAATAAGAAATAACATTTGATACAAAAAGAAAATGCAGATAGGATTTCACTTCTAGAAGAAATACAAAAAGAAAGTACAAAGAAGTGAATACGAAAATTTCTTTTGTTGCATCGTGTTAGTAAAAAAGACTGAACATATCTTGTCGCCTAGGTGCCTAGGTGAGCGCGCTCTCCTCTCAAGCACCTTGTAGTATTAAGGAGGTCCTTGGCTGGCTGCACGCTTCCTGCACCGGGATCCACGCGCCAAGGGTGTTCGTCTTTTGGCTTTCGAATAGGTCGTTCAGATAAGACAGAAGCAGACAAACGTTCCGACAGGAGGGCGAACTTGACGCAACGTTCAGAGGCAGTATATGCGACGTTTGATATGGCCTCAGATATGTCAAGAGGGCCGAGTTCTCTTGTCATAACGTTGACCGCAGTAGCGTTTCTCTGTTCGACTTCTTCCCGCTTCAAAGTTCTATATTTCCCTGACACTGTCTTGTTTGGACTTCAGACATTATTGGCGCGCTTGCGATAGGAGTGCTGTAAAAAAAAAAAAAAAAAAAAAGGCTAGTATTCCAGTTCCAATGTCACGCCGAATTTGGTAAGCGCAACGTTACAGATAGTACACTTCTGAATGCGAGGCACAACAGAGGTGCCCAGCGCTGATCTTCAAACAGGTTTATTTTACAGGATATATATACCTATCACAGAGACATGCTCGCGTATAGATAATGATTGCGGTAGTTTCTAGAAATATCGACACCTTTTCGCGGCAGAAGTCTACACAAGCAAAATTTCTCGCATTTGGCCTAGGCACACGATCGGCTAAGCACTTCTCTCATGAGAACCGTACATTTCAATGTCCCGCATTTTGCCGCGACTGTGGTTGTTGTTGTTGTTATGTGGGGTTTAACGTCCCAAAACCAGCTCTGATTATGAGAGACGCCGTAGTGGAGGGCTCCGGAAATTTCGACCACCTGGGGTTTTTAACGTGCACTGACAACGCACAGCACACGGGCCTCAACATTTCGCCTCCATCGGAATGCAGCCGCCGCAGCCGGGATTCGATCCCGCGACCCTCGGATCAGCAGCCGAGTACCGTAGCCACTAGACCACCGTGGCGGGGCGACGACTGTGGTTGCAAACGCCGCCGTTGATAAATGTCAGATCATTCTGCTATACCGAAATACTAAAACGATTCTTTCGTTTTTCTACTGCGGCGGTCTCGCTGACCAGTTATAAATGATCTAACATGTATCGAAGGCGGCATTTGCAGCCACAGTCGCGGCAAAATATACCAAGGCGGCTTTGAAATGTACGGTTCGCATGACAAAATATGCTAAGTCGGTCATTTGTGCATCGGCAAATCTGGCCAGTATAAATATTGCATGACAGCTATCTCACACAGCGTCAAACGCTGTCTGTACTCCGTTTCGCATTCAGCACTTAAGAGGATGTATAGAAAATTTGTGTGCACGATGCTGGACTACACTGTAGGTTAAAAAAGATCACTTGTTATTTATTTTGGGTTTTATGGCGCAAAAGCAGCAATGGCTATGATGCGCCAGACACAAGGTGATAAATTCATGCGTAAGCAATAGGTTGATCCATGACAGAGGCGTGGTGCAAACGGCTAGAGCGCCAAAAAGCCTATAGTCTGAAATTTGCATGGGTATTTGTATTAAAATTATGACGGCGGCATGAAGTGTGAGCAATGAATAGTGCGCTAGGTCCACTATATTTCTGTATTGACTGTAACTGAAGGCTTAGCATCTATTTAAAAAACAAGTTTCTTGGATATAACTGACCACACTGGCCAGGGGTACCAGTGGATCATCTCCTAATATGAGTCTGGGGTGTAGAGGTGTATGTGATTTATATAGCTCGTAAAAGAATTTTCGCCACTGTGTTTCCATATGGGGACATGTAGTTAGGATATGGATTACTGTTTGCAGTTCTTAGCACTTATCACATATCGGCTGTTCATCTTTTGCGAGTAGGTAGTTGTGAGTGATGTGCGTGTGTCCTATTCATAACCTCGTTAATATTACTTCTACATTCACGAAGACGTCACGCCTCCTCGAATCTTCAAGGACCTCGCCCTCAGTCGCTCCCAAGAAATATTTATAAGCAAAGTACTAGCAAACACAGCAACTACCCCTGACATCATCCATAAATGGCAGACTGTCGCAGACAAGAAGAGAGGCATCGACACATCTGCGCGTCTCGTATGCACCTTTTGCCACTGTTTCTGCACAGCAAACATCGACCACCTCGTTCTCCCCTGCCCTGCTTTTCGCCCTCATCGAAAAAATAGCGATATATTCTTACACACAGATCTGAATGCTTTACAAAAGGATATACTTGAACACCCTGATCGTCTCGTTACACTAGCCCACTTTGGAGTTTCTAGCGGCCTGGCGCGCATGATTTAATGTTTGCCTCCCCCCTCCCCACTACCCTCTCTCCCCACCAGTGACCTTCGGTCCTCCTTTCCTTAATAAATGAATTTCATCATCATTACTTCTACAGAGCGTTTCGGGTGATAGGATGTATTCCATTCACCGAGTATTGGTTTAACAAGGTTAAGTTTGTTATTTACTTTCTTATCCCATTCAGACTGCCAATTACGGATTATTGTTTCTCGGCAGGCTCGAAGCCCATCACTGACAGGAATCCTTGTTTTCGACACAGCTTTGTATTTCGCCGCCGCCGCACACTCATCCGCCATTTCATTTCCTGGAATCCCTACGTGGCTAGGGACCCAGCAGAAACGAATAGTGTGGTCCTGGCTAACGTCTAATACAGTCCTTAATATGTCGCCTACAAGAGGTGTGCGGTCACATTTTAAGTTCAGGGCTTTTAGCGCACTTAGTGCATCTGTAAAAATAACTGCCTTCTTATGCTTTCCATTTACAACTTCTTGTACTGCCATCCACAAAGCATAACACTCTGCTGTGAACACTGAGACGAAACTTGGTAGTCTAACCGTTCTTTCCCAGTCACCTGATACGACGCTGCTTGGTACGTAGTCGTGTGCCTTAGAACCATCAGTATAAAACTCGGTGTAACTGTTATACTCCGCTTGTATTGCACGGAATTCCTGTATAATATGCTCCTGTGGCATATCACGTTTCTTTAGGCTTGTTAAGGAAAAATCAAGAAATTTTGCAAAGTCGTTCCACGGGGCCAAAATAGGAGGTATGTTAACAACATGACGTACCTCCTGTGGGATATCATAGTCGTGATACTTCATACCGAAGTGAAACCGGTCTGATAACATGCGGCCTGTTCATGCAGTGAATTCGCTTGTTGCAGGATGTGACTATGTTATAGCAGATGTGTCCTGGTGATGCCTGAACCTTGAGCACGTAGGCTAGCATGAGTTGTGTTCTTCTATGTTCAAGTCACGGTTCATCGCTGTCTACATATAAACTAGGAACAGGTGATGTTCTGTACGCTCCAGTTGCCAGGCGCTGACCTTGATTATGAGCTGGATGGAACCGCTTGAGGTAAGACTGTCTAGCTGACCCGTATAATATGCATCCGTAATCTATTTTGCTACACACCAAGGACCGGTATATGCGTAGAAGACATTTCCGATCGGAACCCCAGTGCTTGCCTGACAGGACCTTGAGAACGTTTAGTGCCCTGGTCGCTTTGATTTTAAGAGCGTCTATGTGGGCGAGAAAATTGAGCTTCGAGTCAAAAACCACCCCTAGAAATTTATGCTCCTTCTTAACCGGCAGAACTGCATCGTGCAATTTTAGGACAGGGCTTGGATGCAAGCCTCTTTTTTGTGAAAAGACCATCGCCACAGTTTTTTCAGGGGAAAACCGAAAACCGTTATCTGCTGCCCATTGCGTCAATTTATTTATAGCGACTTGAACTTGGCGTTCGCATGTAGCCATGCTGGATGCTCGGAATGCAATCTGCAGGTCATCGACATATAATGAGTGCATAAGAGAGCCTGGTATTATTCTATTCAAGGAATTCATTTTTACCACGAAGAGTGTTGTGCTTAGAATGCATCCCTGTGGTACTCCATTCTCCTGAACAAATATGCGTGATAGTGTTGAGCCCAGGCGGACTTGAAAGGTTCGATTTGAAAGAAAGTTGGATATGCACTTCAGTATTCGGCCTCGAATTCCTAGATCTGCTAAATCACGCAAGATCACTTGTGTACGCTGGAGTGTGCACACAGTGTGTACGCATTTCAATAATGTTATTTGAGATTTCATAAAAGTACGGACGTCTGCGCCTGTTCTCTCCCACTTTTGCGCTACTGTCCTGTAGCATTGTACTATACCATCCATCCCAAATGAAAACTGCAAAGGGCTGCTTGTTTCTGTCCGTCGAAAGTGAACCAATTCATAAGGTTTTTGGCTACGCAAGGATGCTGCAGACTGTGAGCGCCATGTAGCCCACAAAGAAGCGCCCTGAAAAAGTGTTTCCCTGAGTGAAACTACATATTTCCGGGAAACTTCCGCTCGCCGAAGGACAGAAAATACAAGGAATCGTATCTCATATACAGGTTCAATACTCTCCAGACTACAAGCATAAACCTTTCAAAGGGAGCCCTTGAGTCCATTAGATACGGTTGGCGGTTAACAAAGACGACAAAAGGTTAAGGTATGCACTAGCTAACAATGTTTCTTCCAGAAAGTCTACTTTCAGGTGCGGACCCCCATCCAGTTCTACAAGAACAACGGCGTTAAACATCATGGAAAAAACAGCGCGAACACAAGGACGATGAAAAAGGGCACACACACCACACCACGGAGCGCTGACTATCAACTGATTTTATTTCGGCGAACACGTACATATATACATATGTATGAGCCTCGTCACAAGTGTTATACACTGATAACCACACAGGAAGATGAAAAGGTCATTTCGTGATAAAAACAACACATGAAGGAATAAGCAAATGTCATCACCGCACATGCTGCATGTACATTATAAAAAAACGGTCACCTAAGGCTTGTTAGCAGAAAGATATGAAAAGAAAAGCTCTCGTTGCTCACTCCTGAAGACCCTTTTAGGATTAAACGGTCAGAAGACGTCGCTCAGTTTTTACAGCTGTGCCGACCACACAAATTCTCAGCCTTTTCAATTGACATTAAGGATTTGTACTATTCTATCCCGCATGATGAATTGTTAGCCTGTGTAGAAGAATGCATAGATCATCTCGGCAGTGTCGCCTTTCAAAATTCTACGGGGATTGGCGTGGCAGGCTTCCTGGAACTTTTGTCGTTTTATTTGAACTCCTTATATTCTTCATGGGAAGGCCACACTTACTTGCAAAAGAGAGGAATTAGTATTGGTTCTTGTATTGCACCTGTGCTTAGTGAAATTTACCTCTCCAATATTGACCGCCAAGTCTCCTCATGTGTTGCAAATTCGTGTGTAACAAAGGTGTTTAGGTTTGTCGATGATTTCCTTGTGTGCTTAGAATGTGCTCCTCCGGCCTCTCTAGATAGCTCTGCCTCCGGTGTGCTTGATAAATTTAGATCATGTGCAAAATCCCTTGAATTAACTTGCGAATTCCCAACTAACAACTCCATTAGATTTCTGGATCTACGTATCAAATGGTGCTCCGAGTACGTCTGTTGGTGTTTCGAACCGCGCAGTAGGAAACCTATCTTGTCTTTCAACAGCGCCCATTCGAAGCTAATTAAAAGAGGAATCGCTAAGCTTTGCTTGTCCAATGCCCTTAAGAAGTCCTGCGTTCATTGCAAAGGTGACAGTTTTCGTGCGCAGGTTACTAGACTGATAGGGGCAGGTTATCCTCCTCACGTGCTGGCGTCTGTCGCACAAAAGATGATAAAGGAAATAAGCCTGTCTACACTCTAAGCCGCAAAGGACGAAAACCGGAGTAACCGCTGCAGTTAGTCCTCGCGACCAGCGGTTAGTCTGGGGAGAGAGTAACCGAAAACGATGCGTGCCGTGCGCAAATCTCATGGTCGAAATGTTTCGTCCTTATTTTCAAAGGGACTAACTGAAGGATAAACGGTGGCATTTCGTCTCTCTACGCGTCGCTGTTAGTCCCTCTGGCATATGCTTCGGCATATGCAATTGTTTTTTCATCCACCGCCGGTGGCTAAGTGGTCGTGGCCTGCTGCAGCGAAGCACGAGGTCGTGGTTGCGATTGTCTGTCGAAACCGCTACATTCCATGTGGTGGTGGAGTTGCGGGGGCAGAGAGAGAACAACTTTAATAAAATAAAGGAACCCCAGTACTGCCCCACGGAAATCGAACGTTTGTGCATTGTGTCCTCGAGCACATCAAGGGGGCCCTGGTGGTTAGAATTAATACGGAGACCTCCGCTACATTCAGAGGAACTGGACACTGCGAATTCGACACAGGACAATAGACAAAAAAAAAAAAACGCACACTGAAGCAAACAGTCGAACGGTCGAATCCGTGCTATCCAATATTTAGTACTATGAACCAATTAGCGTCGAGCTATGAATTTCGTTGATATATGCTGCATCGTATATTGGTCGAGAGAGGAGGTGAATTTGTGCAACTAAGATAAAAACACAGATAAAGCCTGTCACGCTTATCAACTACTGAGGGCACGTAAAAGTTTCATGTACCAGTCAAGGGAAGCTGGTAGAGGTAGAAACAACTTTATTTTGGAGGGAGCAGGGGCAATTTGCAAAAAGCACAAACAAGAACGCGTCCGTAGGAGAGCGCTCACCCCTCCGGCTGAGGGGCGCAGACGGCGAGCCCATTTGTGTACCGAAACTTGCATCAAGTTAGTCACGGTAGGCAGCCGCGGTGCGTGCCTGCACGTGCAGCGCTGTAAAAGATGGTGCTTGTGTTTACTCTGTGTATTTCCGCGACCAAAAAGTAGTCCGTTGCTTGCGGGAGCGAAAAACAATAAATGCCTCGGTCGCAGCCTCACGTCATAATATAGTTCTGATCAGCTTAATAAAACACGCTCGTAATTGCAGGGGAAACAATCGAAACGCGCGAGTCTGTGTTTTGTGTAGCTCGTTTGTGTGTCGGAGCGATACACCTCTCCTTTTCTTTACGGACTACTTGCGTAGCCTTCCCGGCGTTGCAGTCAGTGGTGGCGACAGGACACTGTCAACATGCGGCAGAATTTTTGAGAAGTGTGCGCGCGCGGTCGTGGTGTGAATAGGGTGGCCGAAGGGTGATGTTACTAAGATGGTGTTTTCTGCAAGCACACGGACACGCCGAACGAGCCCAACAGTGTTTTCAGAAGAGATCAGCGTAGCGAGGAATCGACAGCCCGTTGATTTTGCTATGGATTATTGGCTCGCACGCCACGGATAAGACCACGTGTTAGCAAGTACTCTTACGGCTCCTCGGACTTCCTATCTCTTCTAATCGCGCGTTAAGTATTGCTCATTCTCCTTGTATGTTTCGTTAATAGGGTTTTCTTGCGTGGTTTTCTTTTTCTTTAACCCTCTGGCCCTTTCGATTTTCTTACCAAAGAGGCACACGTGGGAGACGTTTATTCTTTTCGTTGGAATCTTACCTTGATCTTAGCGGTGTGTGTGTAGATCGTGCAGATGTAAAACATGCAGGACGTTGTATCGCTCGTAGTCTTTTCTTTTCCTCCCATTGCATGCTTTCTCATGCTCCTAGTCTGCAGTGTTGTGCGTACCTATTGAGGTCATGTGCTTGTTATGCTCGTAGTCTGTGTGTGCCTACTGCAGACGCAAGTTTATGAATATGAATCCGCAGCAGATACACGCAGGCTACTTTTTTTTACAATAGACCTTTTTCAAGCACCGCAGCGCCACCCGCGGGCGCGCAAGTGCTTCTGGGAAATGTGTGTACATCCAGCCACCCAGCAGAGCGAAGCCCAGCCTTTCCAAGCGCGTCTTTCGCTCCGAGTAAGTGAGTGACATGGGAGCGAGCCTGAACGCACTTTTTGCGTGTTTTCTTTTGTAAGCTGCACGGGACAATGAAAAAGGAGGGGGGCAAGGGGGTCATTCGCGGGGGTCGGACTGGTCGTACGGGGTGTGCGCTGGCATGTCTCGTCAACGTAGTTTCCCGGTGTCTCGGGCAGTGCACGTGCGTTTGCGAGTGACCATGTGCTTTATCTCCACTCCGCGTGTGCGGAGAACACCGAGCGGTGTCTCGGCAGTGTACGTGCGTTCGCGAGTGACCATGTGCTTTATCTCCACTCCGCGTGTGCGGAGAACACCGAGATGTGGACGCTGTATTCCTGTGTAGGTGTTTGTGTCGGCATTCCAGTGTGGTCCTACGCAGGCAACTGCAAAATAGCGATGTGTTTGCGACGACGAAGTAGACCAATGGGCAGTGTGTGCTAAACGAACGAAGTGTGCGCAGTGCGTGAACGAAGTCTGTTGCGGATATCTCTTTCTAGGTACTGTAATTCATTGTTTTCTAATTAAACAGGTATGGTTTTCCATTTACCGCGTGGGTTTTTCCGGCTCATTTTGGTACCCCTTCATGCTTGGTGCGTGTACTTTTCTTCTGTCCCGCTGGGCTCTGTTCCCGCTACTCGTTACTGTCGCTTGGTTCCCTTTTCAATAAAACTTCACTTTAGCAAAACCACATTTTGTTGACAGTGGTCCTTGATGTATGCTAGCTCCGCCGACGTGCCATGTCCAGCTGTGTCGGCGCACATACGATCGCGTACACTTTCCTTCGATGCTCGGTAATCTTAACTGCTGCACGAAGAAGAGAAGATTTGCGAGCGCCTAGATGTTCACACGGACTGCTGTGTGTGTGAACATGTGTGTGATCTCGTCTTTCTGAAATGCCACTTTGTAGTTGTCATCGTTTGGAAGCACATGGCAAATTAGGCCATCATCAGTAAAGCAACTCAAGTGTTCATTTGTGATTGTATTACAAAAGACATTTGAATTATAAAACATGACAATACAATAACAAACGTGTTGCCCACACCTTGCTGCAGAAGTAAGGCGGCAGACCATTTGTGCTTATTTAATAAATTATGTTCAAACCCTTCCTTTTTTGTTGTCATTTTCACCAATTGCTGCATGCAGCCAGAGGCCTAGGCCGATGGAGACGAAAAGCCATGTGATATTAAAGGATGAATTATTTCCCTCAGTGGAGGAACAATTCATCCCTGAAAACCAGGTTTTTCCAGTTTAAACTGTTCGACCAACAGGATGAACAGTTGCTCTGTGGGAAAGGGGCATGTGTAATGAGGAAGTTTTAGTCCTGTGGGATGAACATTTAGTCTGGTCAGAGCATTTGTGAAGAGGAACAGTTAGTCCTATGGGATGAACTCAGTCTGGGGGGAGCATCTGCTTGGATTAACATTTTGTCCTTTGAGGGAGCAAGTTTGAGGAGTAACCGTTAGTCTCCTGAGGAGTAACTGCTAAGGGATGAACAATTCGTCCCTTCGCAGTTAGTCCCCGAGGGACGAATCGTTGGTCCTTTAGGGAGTAATGGTTGTGGCAATGCATTTACCCCCCAAAAGGACGAACCACAGACCCCTTTTCGTCCTTTGCGGCTTAGAGTGTAGGTCTGATGATCGTGTGTGTGCTGGAAAAGCCAAACAAGAGAAACCTCATAGGTGCACTGTTATTCCCTACATTCATAAGCTATCTCACAACTTGAAGCGAATCGGCCAGCGAGTTAATGTTAGAGTCGCCTTGAGCGCGCCTAATAAGCTCTCAACCTTGTGCAATCGCGTCAACAAACCCCCCAAACCAGTCTCCTCCTGTGGCAAGAAGCATACCCCGCCATTTCTCCCTTGCATTGAGCGTGTGGTGTACCGTATACCCTTGTCTTGTGGCAAGTTTTACGTAGGACAAACGGGCAGATGCCTGAATGACAGGCTTCGTGAACATAAAAATAACGTCACCAGCAATGTTATAGGCCACCTAGGCGATCATTGTAAGCGTTGTGGTTGTAACCCCCTATATAAAAAATGTGAAATTTTAGCAAAAAGCCCCTCTCAGTTGACGCGGGAAATTATAGAAGCGCATAGGATCGCCTTGCTGGAGGATAACTGTGTCAGCACCCCATCTGTCGCTCTCTTAGACAAAGAAATTTCATATCTTTCTGCTAACAAGCCTTAGGTGACCGTTTTTTTATAATGTACATGCAGCATGTGCGGTGATGACATTTGCTTATTCCTTCATGTGTTGTTTTTATCACGAAATGACCTTTTCATCTTCCTGTGTGGTTATCAGTGTATAACACTTGTGACGAGGCTCATACATATGTATATATGTACGTGTTCGCCGAAATAAAATCAGTTGATAGTCAGCGCTCCGTGGTGTGGTGTGTGTGCCCTTTTTCATCGTCCTTGTGTTCGCGCTGTTTTTTCCATGATGCTTGACCAACTAGCCTGCAAATCCATCCTATTAGGCGTTAAACAGTGTAGTTATATTTTTATAGCAACAAGCTTTCGGTGAAATGCACTGCAGGTGGTGCGGGGTGGAGAGCATGCCATAGGAGCAACTCCTGTTCCCCCGAGCGTGTGTTCCTTTTTTCATACTACTTTCTCGGGCTACGCACACAACTTAATTCCAAGATTTGTACAACCAGCGGATTCTTTGGAAGCTTTCGCTCTTGCCATTTATATTAGTCACGCTAACACATGTCACTCAACTTCCTCTGAACCCCCCCCCCCTTTTTTATTTCTTTTTTTTTTTGTTTGTTTTGTCATTGTTCGCACCTGCTGCTCTTCTCTCTTTCTGGTGATAGGGGAGAGTGTGCAATAGTGTACATAAACGAACGCTGGAGAAGGCAGTCGCCGCCCTGACGAAGACAAGTCCACTTGTCGAAACGTTGGCTCCTGCGACATTCCTTGTTCTAAATCGTATTTTGCGATCTGTTCATCGATTCAAGCATCCATCTTCCCCTGAGCTTCTAGTTTAGACCACATCGCTAAAGCCATATCACGCGCGAGCGAGCGAAGTTTTGTTACTGCATCCGTTCTTGATAGCGGGATGGCTTGCTGCACTCCAATTTCATGAGCATGTTTCGCAGCATTATCCACGTGCTCGTTGCTGATTATTCCAGAGTGGCCCGATAGCCACTGAAACATGATACCACGGCCTTTGTCGGTGAATTGATATATCTGTCGTGTTTTAAGTACTAATTGGTCTTGCGGCCGCCGATGTAAAGCCGATAAAAGGCACTGAAGGGCTGACTTGGAATCTGTGAAGATGGCCCATTTCTGTGGTGGTTCTCCATCTATCATGCAAAGTGCGGTGCGTAGTGCCTCAAGCTCCACGGCAATCGATGTTGTGCCATGAGACGAACAGTACATCTACAACAGGTATAGGGTTACGTAGAGAGGTAAGGAGAAACAGCACTTCGCTGCCGTTGACCAGCAGTTAAATTCAACTCAACTGCATAACTGCATGCTTGGAAAAAGTCAATACCTTTTTCATATACCACGGTGAATTTTAATTTATTGCAAACCTGAGTTTGTGACCGCGCGATAAAGTGCATATAGCGATGAGTTCAGGCTTCGGATATCACAATGCAGCTCGTTCGAATCCGCATGCTCATGTAGGTGGCATGAACAAAAACAAACAAAAATAGTGCCCATGTTGTCGTGCACATTAAAAGAACAACGTGTGGTCAAAAGTGACCTGCTCGAGATCTCTGTAAGCTTCAAGGCCTCTTCCACAGCATATATATATATATATATATATATATATATATATATATATATATATAGTTCGCGCCCCGTTCTACCAAACTCGACGGACGCCAAGAAGCGCGACAAGCAACTGTAAGAATTGACGACAGGAGCAGGATGTATGAGAAATAATTTCGTACTATAAAGAGTGCGTTAGAACGGAAGCACCTCGGCGGTCTCTATTTTGGCTTCTTCCTGCAGATAAGCAGCGCAGCGCTTCGTTAGTAGCTATTTTTACTTAAGAGCCTCGGAAATCCGCAGCAATTTACTCCGTGACCAATTTCGCTAGGAGCACGGTTACGCTTAATTGTGCGCAAAAATGAAAACATACAGTGCCTAGATCGAGCAACGATCACAAGACCCTATAGAGTTTCCCAGGAAAACGGGCGTAAAAATTCGACTACAGGGCAGAGGTTTGTTACATACACAGACATGTGAAACCTGTTATTGAACGCGAAATGTCGCTGGCGCCAATGTTTTGACGAACGGACTTGTCTTCGTCAGGGCAGGAAGTGACGCCGTGCACGCACGCACACGCACACCATAACCACCATATTCCCCTGACTTTCTGCCTTGCTTGTGCATCACACGGAAATCGAATTTCGACAATCCCTATAAAAACAACATTGGCTCAGAGTTGCTCGAACTGAAATATATATCCGAAATACAAATTAAATAAGCGAAAATCTTACTTCTCGTCGCTACCTTGCCTGCTGGCCAAGGGCGCACGTGCGAAATGCTAGAAATGAGATGACGAAATGTGACGGCGCCAGTGAGTGCAACTCGCATGCCGGCAGTGAAGGTAACATGGACAGTTGCGGTTTTTTTTTTTCGCAAGACGGCGGAGACGCTATACGGACCGCTTCCTTCCGTTTCTGAAGAAACGCATGAGATTTCTTAATTGTAAGATTGAGTCGAAATTTCGTGCGATCATTTCAACGCTATTCGTTACTGCTTCAAAGATATATCTCGCATGTTTGACAATTCGTAAATAGTATTCGTATTTTTATCAAACATGCGAAGTATCTTTGCAGCTGTAACGAATAACGTTAAAATGATCGCACGAAATTCCGAGTCAATATTATTGGTAACCTCATGCGTTGCTTCAGAAACGAAGGAAGCGGTCCGTTGCGTTTCCCCCGTTTTCCGAAGCGCAAACGTCAATGTTACAGTAACACTCTTGTTTGGGCTAGTTGGTACATTCTTGACAGAAACTCGGTAAAAGAAACCTTCGATTATGTATCGTTCCTGGTGGTGCGTGTGCAAATGGTGTGCATTCATACACAGACCCGCTTCGGCATTCCGAAATATATATTTGGAAGTTTGCGCCTGCATGTCCCGTGTTCCTTCTTTTCTTCGTGTTTTTTTTTTTTTTGCGCTACCGAGTTTGTGTCAATGTTACCGTTACCGTCGGCATGCGCGTTGCACTCATTAACGGCGTTACATTTCATCACCGAATTTCTAGCATTGCGGACATGCGCCCTTTGTCAACGGGCAAAGTAGAGGCGCTCCTTCTTTGTACTTTATGATAATGCTGCAGCAAAGATGTAAAAGTGCTCGACAGCACCGACCAAAGGTAAGCTCGCGCTGTCACATAATTAAATTTTGTCCTAATCCCCTCCGCCGTCCGGTGCACGCCCATGAACACCGCTACCCTCTGAACTTCAATTCGCGCAGCAACATTAAAAGCACGTGGAAAGCGTTCGCACGCAAAGCCATAAATAGAACTTGTCTCGATGCCCCATATAGCATTGCGAGAGAGCTGCTACGGCCATGTTTTACCAGCGTTTAAACGGTCGACTGCTTGTAGAGATAGGAATAACAGAACCTTCGAATACGAATCGGATATACGGACACTTCGAATGATTCGATTCGAGAAATTAAACGCTTTATTTCTAGAGGTTGCAGTACAATTAGATAGGCGAGTTAGCTCTTTAAGCTTATACCCGGCCGTCACTAAGCTCATACACCTTGTCCACGAGCTGCTCGATGTGGCCATTGTGAAGTGACCCGACTACAAGCAAACATTTATATTCTGGCGATCACTCTACGATTACCGCTTGCAAGGGATGAGATTGATCTTGAGCGCTAAAAGGCACATATTTTCATTCAGCCAACAAGCGAGTTACGGGGACCGTCTTTTTGATCTCCATTCAGATTTGCCCTTTTAATCCGTGCGAGTTTGCGTCGCTATCATCCAAGTGGATAAAATACATTGCGTCGCTTTTAACAACGACGCGAACAGTCACTTTGGATCAGCTACAATTGCCCCTTCACTCAGTGCAAGCTTATACGGAGGCTTCTCACTCGTGATTAGAAACGAAGTGCACACTTGCGAAAACCGCACGTTTATTATTGTTCAACGTTTCGGCCGTGGCACGGCCTTGATTCTGACGAAGGCCGTGCCACGGCAGAAACGTTGAACAATAATAAACGTGCGATTTTTCGCAAGTGTGCAATTCGCTTCTAATCTACTTTTGAACCGGACCCACAGAACTTCTCCCCCGATATATATATATATATATATATATATATATATATATATATATATATATATATTCTGGACGTCTTCCTAGACACGGCTGAGCAATGGAAGCGGACGAACAAACGAAAGAACGATGTATTTATTGCCAACTTCGGGGTCGGGATCCGGCCTTCGTCAGGGCGTACATACATATGAGTGCGATGAGCGCTTCATAAATAAGAACATGGTATAGGGGGCCACCCGAATGTGCAAATTCGCTGCTAATAGATATACACATACGCAACATTGTGCAAGGTTATAGTATATATCCACGGCAAGCAGCAATACATATTGGAAGAAAAACAGAAAGTAGAAAAAAGTTCTTCCTCGCTATCGGGATAAATATATGTTCAGAAAGTCACAGTGACAACGTAGGATTTATCCTCACGTTTGGGCTGGAGACCAGCCTTTTTCAATAAATCCTAAATAATATGTTTGTCACTGTAATATATATATATATATATATATATATATATAATCCACTGCGCTAGAACGGCGACGCGAGATCCTCTCTAGACGTTTCCAACAAAATATCTACTATATGGCTCGAGAATTTACTTTTCGGATTGCATCAGCGGAAGGCAATCGTGACTTGTGTGACCGCGTCACGAGCACGCTAAGAAAGTGTCCATTACACGTCTGATGTATATCAGAACGGGTGTTAGCGCTGCCAGAAGCCTTGCGGGGAGGCTTTTTAGGGCGTATTAAGACGGCGCTTCGTCGATGCCGTGCAGAAATGTGCAACCCCCTACAGCATCCATGCACTATACAGGGCCAGATATTCTACGGATTCGTCCTGGCAATCGTGACACATGCGCTACTTGGGATTCCGGCAAGTGCATGCCCGAAGTGTGCGCATCGCTGACCAAACGTGTTTCGCGTGGTCCGCAGCGCAGTCGGCCGCCAGCGACGATGCAGCATGGGCCAAACGAAGTGCTAGAGAACAGCAGCAGCTATGCGATAAACACTGATAACCAAATACTACTGGTCCTCAGCCTCCTGCATGCTTTGAAGTATCTCACTGCGCACAGCGACGCGAAGTCATACATACTTGTTTGAAGAACTTTTGCTATAGAAGGTTGCTCGTTTTCGGGTTTCATATTTTTTCTTTTTGGGGAAGGTGGGGGGTAAGAACAGGGTGCCATTTTCGAGGTGGTAATTAGAGAAAAATCGGGCTGTTTGTGGAACATCCCAACATGCTGATTTTTGGGGGGATAAATTTATAACTTCAAATACACAAATGAATGCCGTGAAGCGTCCACCGTGCCGCGTGCAGGTTGTGGAATGAACTATACGTCACTGGTGTTCACTTAAGCGAACAGAATTTAACACCGTTGTCCTGAGGAGAAAGCACAGCAAGCTCCGTGCAGCGTAATAAGATAGGCTGGTATGTGGTTTTGGAATTGGGAGAGAAATGGGTTTACCCGATTCTTCTGAAAAATGTTTGGGGTGCATGAACCGGGTAAGATCGGGTTCTACGCGAAAACGAACAACCCTAAGTATACTTTGCACGGATAGTGGGCTGCGTTCATGGCATTTAAAGGTGACCGACTACATGTTGCGCTTGTTTGTTGCTGTTGTCTCGTATGCTTATGCGACACTGGTTTCTTTGCGAAAGATGAAATAGCCATAGGAAGGAAGTCTGCTACTTCAACTCTCTTGAAATTTACCCAAGCAATTAAATACTTCGGCTTAAACCTGAACTTCATGTCGGCAGTTCTGGGTCCAACCGAATGATGCCTACGACGCATGACAGCAGCGCACTACCGCAACAACACAAGCACGCTGACCTCACCTGCAGTTTTAGATGTGCGAGTACACACCCCAGAACAGCGGCAACAGCTGGCGACAACCTCCACACGCAGGGGTCCACATTAACAAGCTGCGTTTGGCGAGACACCCCCGTTGGGATGTTGGACGCCACTGATAGCAGTTCAGGCCGAAACGCTTTATAAAACGGTTTGCCCTGAACAGCAGCCCGCGTGAGCAATTAAAGCTTCTATCAAGCGCGTTAAACGCTCGACTACGTCAGGCGACAGCAGGAATGAAAGACAGCTCTTGTTGCGTAGTTAAGAGGCCACGATTGCGACGCTGTTGTTGTTATGTGGGGTTTAACGTCCCAAAACCAGCTCTGATTATGAGAGACGCCGTAGTGGAGGGCTCCGGAAATTTCGACCACCTGGGGTTCTTTAACGTGCACTGACATCGCGCAGCACACGGGCCTCAACATTTCGCCTCCATCGAAATGCAGCCGCCGCGGCCGGGATTCGATCCCGCGACCCTCGGATCAGCAGCCGAGTACCATAGCCACTAGACCACCGTGGCGGGGCGATTGCGACGCTCACGCTTCGGCTATTTGTCTTGAGCTCACAGTACTCGTACACAGCACCGAAGACATGCACACTTTGTGACATAATACATGTTCGATTACACACGCCCGTACCCCGCACCTTCGTCTGCCGCCACCGAGATACTTTGCGGACTGATAAGATCAGATTCGCTCACGATGCTAGTCGCGCTGGGCGCGCAACCTTGCCGGAATCGTTCAATGTATCACACGCGGCTGCACAGTGCGATCAGAAGAGTGCACAAGCGCCGCGGACAAGCGCTCCCAAAAATGCATGCGCGTTCCGGGTCGTTTGACACGGGTGCGCGTACGTAGTCTGGCAGTCCGTTAACCTGGCCGAAAAATGTGGCACTCACCCGTCAGCCCGCAGAGGAAGCCAGCGGCCCGCCGCGTTCATCAAACGCCTGCACGGGCCGCTCGGAGCGTCCAGCGAGTCGCTGTGTCGGCACACTTCTCGCGGCGTAGCAAGTGCAAAGTAGACAGTCATAACCTTCACCGCGAGTGCTAGCTCGAAATCAGAGGACAGGCCACAGCCTCTTGAATCAGCTCTCAACAGCACCTCGCCGCCACACAGCCGCTGCCGAACTGTCCCGAAAAAACTTTGCACCCTAGCGAGGGCCATGGGACCCTTTCGTGAACAAGCCCTCCTCCTCTTTCACAACAACGCTCTCTACTTCACGTGACGCTAATGCCCCTCTGCTTCCTAAAAGTACCGCCATCTGCTTTCCCCTCCGCCACCTCCTCTCTTGCTCGTCTCTTTTCTTTTCCCCCTCGCGACAGCGGCGCCCCCTCGAACGCGCCACGAGCTTTCGGTTACCTTTCGAGCCGGCTGCGCGCCGCCGCTGCCGCAACAGCCTCTCTTGTCCAGCCGTGGCCGTGTGCCGTACCTCGCACACGGCTTTATGTAATGATTCACTCTTATGCGCTGATTTTCTCAGCAGGAGTGGGTGTGCTCACCATCCGATTCCCTTAATGAAATATCGCGGCAGAAAAGCTGCTACAAGCCACGCGCAATTTGTAGCGAACTGCACGTCGTTTACGCTTCCTTTAGGAGCGTAGTGTTGCCTTGTGTATCAGGTGCGGATATCCATAAGTAGGTTTACTTGGAAAAGGTTGAAATGAAATTCTGTAAACACGGCATGCTATTTACTGCATCAGCAAGAAATATTTAAATCGCAACTGTGGTGTCAAACCACGCCGTTTCAGAAGGAAATAGTTCCCGTGCGTATAAACCATCTCGATCATCTATAACTGCAGCAACGCCAACGATGCCGATGGAGGTGCTCGCTTAAAAAAACTTCATGACTTTCACAAGTTGCTTCTCCTCTGCCGGCCCAATGACTTGTGCAAGCCGTTCTGGGATGTTTGGTCCGTGCGGCGCAGTTTGCACCCGTCGTCATGAGGTTTTGCGTGCCTTCATGGGTGTCGCTGATGTAGGTGATCAATGTCGTTCTCACACACAGAAGCTATTTCTAATTGCTGGACGGCCAAGCTGGTGCGTTGTGAATGTAGAAGTCGACGAACGCAGACGCGTCACTACTACTGCCGAAATTACCGCTCGCTGTTGGAGAGGGTGTCGCCCAGTACAAGCGATGTATTCTCTGCACACACTCCACAGCGTGACCTCGATGCAATGAAAAATTCCGGCACTTCGTCATATGTATTGCCATACAGCCTTTTTTTTTTCTTTGTTTCTTTTTCTGCAAGTTCCAGCCGTTCATTCCAAAACAAGCTCACGCGGCGTGCAGGCTGTTGAAGAAACGGGCTGCGCTTGCGAACAGCCACGATAATCTTTAAATTCGAAATGTTAACCCCTTTTGAGGGAAATGTTCTGACATTAAAAACAGGTATGCAGGAAACGGCTAAATGCATACTTCTATTTCAGGACAGCGCATAATAAAGCCCACATCCAGAATTGTATAACAGTCTTTGTTCGTTCTATGCATGGTTATTAGACCATCTGTTTTCACCCAATAGTATCAAGCAAAAAAGAGTTAACTACTCAGATAAAACCGAAAACATCCACTCACTCTTTCTATAGAAGTTTAGCGTTTCAAACGCGACACTTCTATAGAATGAGTAGGCGGGTGTTCTCGGTTTTGTATGAGTAGTTTTACCTATTCTTTTGCTTCCTACCACCAATTCTATGGAAGTGTCGCGTTTCAAACGCTTGTCTTCAGTGGCTGCAGCTTCACTAAATATCCCGCTCAACGAGCATATCTTCCTGAAACATGTTTTTATTTCCATACTTATATGCGATAGATTTGCAAAAGTACAAAACAACTGATATAAGACATCTACAGATATTTTACGCCAAAAATGAAACATATTGTGGGCAGGGCAATATCATATTCTTAAAAATTACCCCGAAAAACGAACGACAAAGAAAAAGACAGACCGAGAAATCAAAGGTGGTAAACATTAATTTGTTAATATAAAATACCCTCGGGGTACCAACCACAATCTTCATTTTCTTTTCCGCGCGGAATGACAAAAAACTTTTTCCCTTGGGTGTCACGGTTGTGGCAGCCAAAGCAACCCGGCATCGCGACAAAACGAGCCAGACGCACGCGCGCACTTTGCACGTCGTGCACTTTGCGTCCGGCGAACACACAGCTTAGCAAAACGTTTTCTTGTGATAGTTGGTTCGTGACTTCTTGAAGGGAAAAATGTAGCGCAAAGGAACACACGGACAGACAAACAACACAGGACTGGCCCTAACTTCCAACTGTGTTAATTGAAAAAAAACGTACGTACATATATACATATCACAAGAGCGGTAAGGGCATGGCACTCGCGATAATCAGAAAACTAAGCGGGAAATCATATCCAGATACGTTGTGGCAGGAAATCGCATCTGGAAACATTGCTTAAACATGAATGCTCCGTGACTTTTAGGCAGTTTTACGCGTGTCCAGCAGAATGCAAATGTGACGCTGCTGGAGGAAGAAAAAAGGACCAAAGGAAGCAACAAAATTACTTGCAGATTGTTTTGTAAGATTGGTTCATATATGGCGACAACAACCGGTTCCGTATGACACAGAGGCTAGAAAACAATCCGTCAAACATCAAAGCGGTGCGTCATTAAGATCACAGGCGAAGAATTCCGAGCATAATCAATAAGAAAAAGAAAAAAAAAGGAACAAAAAACAATAAACGCAAAAACACACACAGAAAAACATTTTTTTAAAAATTCCCAACCGGAAGCACGTGTGCTCCTAAAACAAGAGATGTAATTAGAAAACGACAAGAATACTTAGAGGTCCAGTGGGGTGCGTCACATAAACAAGAAAGAACCAGCAAGGAATAACGGCAACAGGACTTTAATTAAAGGGTAACTCCGGCGATTTTTCAGTGTCCACTGATCTAAATGAAATTTTTCATATATATTCTCCTCGATACTATAATAATATGTGCCAAGCCAGGCGGTTGTAAGTCATTTAGTTTTCCTGTAAATGAATTTTAAATTTTTTTAGCGGATTCCCACACGGGTCACCTTGTGTTTTCGCCGTCATCACCTTCAACGCTGCCCACCCGAGCCAGCGGGCCGACAAAAGCAAAACGGTGATACTTTAGCGTTGGAATCGACGCTGTCAAGTTCAAAAAAGCCTGCATAACTCAATATATCGTCGGACGATCTCGCCACTGGCATTTTTCTCGCCCCACGTTTCTAATGGCGGGGAGGTTTTGACGTCATCGCATAAGCTGCACGAAGCATGTACCCGTTTCTGTTTCGGTTGGAACACGACTTTAAGTTGGTTATTTAAAATTATTGGTGCGTTTCTGAGCAAAGTGAACCACCCTGGCCCTTCCAGGGCTATCAGTACCACTGGAAAACATTGATATCCAAACATGGTGAAAAAACCGCCGGAGTTGCCCTTTAAACGTACAAGGGGGCGTTAATAAAACAGGAAACGTAACAGCAAGACCAGCTGGATAGCGTGAAAATTTAAACCTGCCCTTCCAAGAAGCTCACTTCACTATTCAAGAATGTTATTGAAGGCGTGCTAATGCAATTGTCACCGGCCTTTAAAATATAGTAGGCTTCAACTATCTCCCTTTCCGTCCTATCTAGTGCCCATTTGTTATGAAACTTGTGCGCGCAAACTCAGGTGTGCACCCGCATCTTCTGCAATGCTCGGCCAGGTGCCCTCCCGAGTTTACAGGGCAACGACCCGCTTGCCCTGTAAACTTTATCGCAGCTGAGGGGGATCTTTTATACGACTTTAGTTTCACAATCGGTGAAAGTAGTGTCACGTTTCTTGTCACATTTCTTGCTCTTTCTTTTTGACGTCATGGAGCATATCTTTGAGAGTTTGCATGGAGCCGTGAACACGACACTGACATTGTACTTTGAGGGTACGTTTTTCAAGTTGTGCGAGATACGGTGTGCGTACGGTATAACTACCGTGGGTTGCCTCTCATGCTCATTGGAGTCCTTGTTTCCAGGACCTTTAAGCTTCTTTTGAAGGGACTCGCACACACATGAGACCAATAAAGTAGGGAACTTTGAAGCGTTAAGGCGGTCAGTTTGCCGTTGAAATCTGGCTAGCATTTTATGTTTGCAGGATTTTTCAAGTGACGCTTTCAGGCAAGTCATGGCGATATCTCTCTTAAACAGTTTCTAGTGGGCGCTGTCATAGGGCAACAAACATTTCTTTGTTCTGGGATTGTACATCCAGCAAATGTGCTTGCTCGTGAAGAACAGTTATAAATCAAGCAACTGAATGCTGTTGTCATCTTCCATTTCCCTAGTGAACCGAAGCCCTTCACCTTCGGTACGTTTCCGGAGGTACAGGGGCTTTACGTGACGCATGTCAACAGCGGTACCGTGGGGAAAGAACGCGCCACCGGGCCGTACAAGTTGCTCTGCAACGTGGGCATGCTACGATAGATGGCGTACTGTGAAATCATGGGATAAAACGGGCGAAGACAGCGGCCCGGGCCAATAGAGAACCGGACTAGGGATCGCTATCGGCGATGTTCTGATTTAATGTTTCAATAAATGTTTTATTGGTCTCTTCTATCTCTGCCAACACCACCTAGAACACTTGCGCGGTGATAGCGTCGAGTACCAACAGCGTATATGAAATGGCAATATACTCCATAAGAACTCCCTCCCGTGTCAGAGATTAGTGTTTGGCCGATAAGAATCTTAGAGATGTTCAACGTTTAGAGTTCGGTAAATACAGCTGCATGCAGCTGAAACGCAGTGCTACCAGGCGTGCAAACTCCGACCACGCGCAGGCAGTCCAATTCTAAGAAAATGTCAAACGAGTAAGGTTTTACAACGCTGCATGCCCGTGGCTCAGTTCATGTCTTCGCGTAAACCGAACACCTGAACAAGTGTCATGTATGATCGACTTGATTAGCGGGCGAGCGAGTAAGAACAAATTACAATAACTGAAGGACAAATGCAGCAGTTCGTGTCAGAAAGTTCATAAAAGCAAACGAGTTTTATAGGTTCATTAACTTTTCGTCACCACATTAATTGCGTCAGAACATACTGTTATTAATCAGTGGCGCCGTGACGCTTTGCCGATTAATGAATTCCGTGCAAAATTCCTCGACTGCGTGAAACGGGTCAACCGCTGTCATACAGTCTAAAGACAATTTCACGGTAGTTGCAGGTACTAAGTCCAGGTGGCGGTACCTTACCGGCCCATTTGGAGTAGCCGCCAGAACACACAGCCACGCGTGCGCTACCTGAATCATCCTGAGCTGCACAGTGGCAACCGAACATAAAGGGAGCGAAGGCCCGCAGCCATTCACTTTCTACCAGCATGCCCAGGTCGCACGGACAAACACATCAATGAACTGCGCAAACCTCACACGCCCCCACCGCTGCGCCAAGTGAGATGAAAATAACTTGTTTTAAAATATCGTAGCGGAGATTAGAAACAGTTTGTTTCGGAGAGACGGACGGCGCCGGAATAAAAGCTTCGCGAGGTTAATCCGTCTCGTTGGCTTTCTATTTTAAGCCTGACATTTAAATTTACAACGGTACTCTCCTCCGCAGTCTCGTGCAGATACCTGGGCGCGCGACTCGGGCCGGCGAGCGACGAGCGAGTTTGCTAGCAGACGACACGGTCAGTTGTCCGCGCCCTAGCCAGTGTTGCCGTTGGGGTTCCTCCCAACAGGCTCCGCCGCTACGCTACTAAATTTGCGCGTAGTATGCGCGTACATCTGTAAGAATGGCGAACGTGGCTGTCGCGACAAAACGAGCAACGATCGAATGTCTCTGTGTCAGTATCTAGGAGTAACAAAATGAAGCCATGCTGCCCAGAGACTTACATTTCAAGGCAGGCTGTTCGCAGGGCAGTCCCAAGAGCAGCAGCACTCATATGTCGCTGCCGTGGACGCGCATCTCCGCAAATTTTCATAGGGCGTGTGCCGGTTGTGGGGACGGGTCGTGGGCCGATTCTGCGGGCTTTTTTACTCGTGGTGCGGCATGTCGCACGGTCGGTTCGATGCGATACGGACGCGCTGAGTCGTGCGCACGCGGCTCTGTTCCGGAGCGGGTAAGCAAACAAACCCTGGGGGCACTCCCGAGGACGCGGTGGGCCGCTCGCGCTCCCTTGCTTCGTGATCAACATAGTCACGTGGTGGGCCCGCCGCGGTGGCCGCCCTAAAAACGAGTGGTCCCTCCTCTATCGACGGGAGAGGAACTCGCGGACGCCCCCTGTGTGCCCGCTCCAAAACGCGCTATTATACTATTCGTTTGCGCCAAGAAGGCCGGAAGATACCAGGGAACCTGCGTGATCGCTGCCTCCGCCGGAAGTGCCTCTTCGAAAAAAAAAAAATATTTCCTGTTGCACTCCGTTTCAATGTGATGGGCACCGAGCTCCGGAAATTAAAGTCGCCCGACAGCGCATCTACGGGGAGGAAATGTTAGAGGAAATCTGTGGGTTTTAAGAAACCCTGTGACTAAGTGTGAAAGAGCGATATATATATATATATATATATATATATATATATATATATATATATATATATATATATATATATATATATATATATATATATATATCGAAACAAATCACGCCACTACAGAATGTGAACGTAATAAATTTACAACGTTTCATCAGTAATAAAGACAGAACAGATTGATGGTTGTTTAGTTGTTAAACTGGCGAGGGGGGGAGGGGGGCACGAAATTACGTTCGTCCACCCTAACGAATCATGTTTGTGTGCGTAAGGTCACTGTCTTTTAAAGAAAGTTATGGTGGGTTGTGACGTGCCAGACGAAAGCGCAAAAAAAAAAGAAAGAAGAAACAAAAGGGAATTAAGCAAAATGGGCGACGCGACAGAAGGGCAGTGATCACATGTTTGAAAAAAAAAAGACAAAGAGTAGCAATGATGCGGCAGTGGTCGGATTAATTATGGCAACGTGAGTCACATTAGCGCACGCCTAAATCTATTCTCAAGGATGTTTTTGCCCCCATCGAAATGCAGCCCCGCCTCCGTGGCCGGGAATCGAAGCCGCACTGTCGAGCATGTCAGTGCAACGCCTTAGGCGCTAAACTGTTTACCTTTTTTTTTTCTTCTTTATTGCTAAGCTATTTACCTCGGCAGGTTGTCTATAGCCGTCAAACAGCTTTGCCTCACTACTGGATAAGAAAGGCTTGCCATTTTGATATGTGATAGTCAAGAAGAAGTCGCCGAAATTGTGTGCGTCGCGGTGCTAGTCTACGTATGTCTCATTTGCCTCAATAGTGGCATTGCCCGGAGTACCCTGAAAGCAGGCTTGGTGGCCAGCCAAAGATTTAATTCGTTTCTTTCAGCAGAGAAGATGTTCTTGAGCGATCCCGCGGCGTTGTCGAGCTTCTTGGTGCAATGCGAGAGCCAAAAATAAGCTCGTAAACTGCGATTTGTCCCTAAAGATCGGCCCAAAAATCTATGAAGATTGAATCTCTATAGTGAAACTCTGGAAGGAATTTTCCACGAAAACACACTATGGAACAACTAGGCTAAGCTTGTATACATACTGAGCTTTCTCGTGCCGTACGTGTCGTATCGCGCTTACGTTTTCTCTTGCCACAAATAATAAAACTCCTACTATATAATTCTCTCTTTTTATCTTCATTAAGTTATTGCTATTTGGTATGGGGCACCATAACGGAAAAGAATTTATAGGCCGTATATATAGACTACAGAAGAAAGTTGTGCGCATAATTACAGGTATTCCACGAGACACACACTCCAAACCCATTTCAGAGGCCCCTGATTTACAACCAATGCCTGACATTTACAATTCGACTCCACTGAAGCGATGTCACACTTCCGAAAAAAGAAAATAGAAAAATGAATATTTTCTTCCAGATTTAAAGCGTTTAACACCCTACACTTGGCACTATAGCACACGTGCCACTGATGGAAAATCCTTCCCACACGTACTAACAATGATCGCCAAGTTATGAGCTATTTACATGCCACAAACATCTAACAGTTTCTTGCAAGAAACCATTTCGTTCCTTTCTATAAACATTTTTCTGTGTGTGTTTTAGAATGCAATGGATATGATTCTCAAAGAGATGCTTGTTATTGTTTAAGAACTGATGATTTCATGCTGATGTTGCTGTGTGTTAAATGAGGTGAAAGCCTTCGTCAACCCGTAATGGCTTTTTGCTTTCACCTTACACCATCACTGTTTTGACTGCTGTGATATCTGTGATATCTCCTTTGATGTACAGCCCCGCCGCGGTGGTCTAGCGGCTATGGCGCTCGGCTGCTGAGCCGAAGGTGGAAGGATCGAATCCCGGCCGTGGCGGGTGCATTTCGATGGAGGCGAAATTTTGAGGCCGTGTGCTGTGCGATGTCAGTGCGTATTAAAGAACCCCAGGTGGTCGAAATTTCCGGAGCCTTCCACTGTACACGGCGCGTCTCTCATAATCATATAGTGGTTTTGGGACGTCAAACCCCAGAAGTCAACCAATATCTCCTGCAAGAGGTTACTGACGATTCCCATCAGTATTTGCAAAGAAATTTTGTATGTATAGGCCCCTGCTGAATAAGCGCTCCTTGTATACCTAATATGTGTGCGCTCAATTAGTTCCGCCTTGAGGCGTTCTTATTCAATGAAAGTCTACGTTTTAGCGAAGCATACGCCTGCAAAACGGCGATTATAGCAATTTAAAAGCTTCGTGCTCTCGATTTCATTATAGCTATTCGAAACTTCGTGTCCTCGATTGCATGATCGACCCTCGGTCGGGCCGGGCCCGAGTATCGCAATGAATCACTGCCGGGTCCGTGAAACACAACCCGTGTAGTTCTGCATGTAGTGTGTGTGTGTGTGTGTGTGTGGTTGGGGGGGGGGGGGGGTTATCAAGTGGCTTCCCGTACAAAGCGTTCGCGGATGACGCAATTCACTCCGCAAGTTACCGCAGTCGCACTTGCCTTCCATGCCGTGTAGAGCGGTGCGTTGGTGACGCACTGATCGACGGTCTCAGAGGGGTTCTTGCTCATGCCGACTGAAGCATGCAGACCCGTAACCATGGCCTTTACTTGAACGAAGTGCGAGTCAAAATTTGCCTTGACAGGGCGAAAAAATCTTAAATATTTGTCTCGCGTAGTAACAACTTAATGAGCAAACAGACAATGAAGCCTAGGAAAGCATAGGGGAAGTTACTTGTCGTATTGTAATTGTGGACAAAGTAGAAAGGAATTAAAGTGGACGAAAAGACAAACCTGCCTTCGGTGGGAACCGAACCCACGACCTTCGGATGTCGCGTCCGATGCTCTACCAACTGAGCTACGAAGGCGGTCGTCGCCCCGCCCACTTCATTGTGTATTTATGTACGTATTGTCACGGTGCAAGAATACTAAAGACGACGACGATCTCGAGAGGAACAAAGGTTGCGTAGCAGTGGGGCGCAGGCTGACGGTCCGCCATTGGGGCTGCACCGGCTAATCTCCCTGTTCTAAAATATATATATATACTACTATCAGAAGCGTATCCCTGTGCCCGTTTCATTTTGGTGGAGGTGCGGGGTACTTGTACACCACTGTGTAGGTGTAGTCTTGAAGACGTAGGGCCCAGCGCCCTAGACGGCCTGTGGGATCTTTGAGTGTCGAGAGCCAACAAAGGGCGTGATGGTCCGTCGTAACAGTGAAGGGGCGGCCGTATAAGTATGGGCGGAATTTCCCCACCGCCCATACAAGTGCGAGGCATTCGCGCTCCGTGATTGAGTAATTGCGTTCAGCGTCGGAAAGCAAGCGACTGGCGTACGCAATAACTCTGTCGTGCCCCCGTTGACTCTGGGCTAAAACAGCGCCAATTCCATAGCCGCTAGCATCTGTACGGACTTCTGTCGGGGCAGATGGGTCAAAGTGAGCAATAATCGGCGGTGTGGTGAGCAGTGTGATAGTATTATCCTGCAAGCATCGGACGTGACATCCGAAGGTCGTGGGTTCGGTTCCCACCGAAGGCAGGTTTGTCTTTTCGTCCACTTCAATTCCTTTCTACTTTCTCCACAATTACAATACCACAAGTAACTTCCCCTATGCTTTCCTAGGCTTCATTGTCTGTTTGCTCATTAAGTTGTTTCTAACAAATAAAGAACCAGCCCTTGACCCCTTCCCTTTCGTTGTCTCGCGTAGTGACACACCACGGGGAACACAGTTAGCACATGCATATCTTGACCTTGTTGGACGTGTCCTAATGAGTAGCGGTAGTAGTCGAACTCGGACCTTTGTCTTAGCAGAACCTTTGATGCACAGCCCCGCCGCTGTGGTCTCGCGGCTAAGGCACTCAGCTGCTGAGCCGAAGGTACGGACCTTTGAGGACGACAAGACCTGACGGCAGAAGTAGCCTGCTCCTGACGCAATGTCGTAGGCTCGAGGACAGCGGAAATAAGTGACAACCCACACGGAAGCGCCTATTTTGCGGGCACGAGTACGCGCTAACCTTCGGAGTGTAATCCGACGCGCGTCCAGACGCCCCCCGTCGTCTGTACATTATGTGACGCGTGCGTGTGATACCCGAAGCACCATGTCGCAGCACTTATGGGAACAAGCCCACGCGTAGCTGTATACTATATATAGTCTGATAGCTTGTCGGATCCTTGATGAGACACAGACACAAGTGCCGTCGCGGTCCGTCCATCATTTGACAGCTTTAGATGTGATAGCATGGCAGAGAGCATTCAGCATATGCTGCGGCTTATCGCGCTTGAGCTGAAATTCAGTGGCCCGCGAGTAACAAATGTCAGCGTAGACAGGCAACTAGACAGAGTGGAGCTGGAGCGTGGGTCTGCTCTGCGAGCTCGTGGTTTACCACATGCACATTTGCGGTTCCGCTATAGCAGTGTGAACGCGGAGCTGAAAAAACCAGGTCCGTTCACACTGCTGTGTACTATAGAGTTCACCGTGTACTAGAGTTATCTTGCTATACGCTACAAACGAGAGCCCGATTAGTATCGCAACCTGGCCAACCAAACGCATACTCTCGCACCCGGTCGACTATAACCATCTTATCTTGGGCTGCCAATGTCTGCAGCCGTGGCGAGCGTTAGCTTTGGGAGCACAAATTGCAGAATGTACCCGTTCACACTACTTCAATGTACGAGAAGTCACCTGAGCGACAATTGTGCCATGTTTCGATGGTTTCGACAATTGTGCCAGTTTACTGTCTGTGACGAGCCCTGCTGGACTGTGTTGCAGGTGTGTTGACGTGATGGAAAGCAGCTAGAAAAGATGTAGAAGACACGGGAGAAAGCACAAGGCGCAACATCGTCAACTGAATTTTTATTGGACGCACAGGTATAGGTATACGCGCACCGTGGCGTCTTGAGACGGAAGTAAGCAGAGTTTGAAACGTGCCTTGTCGATGCAGTGTGTGTTGCGCTTTGGTAGGCACTCATCACTAACAGGAAAAAAAAAAATAATAATCACAATCTCCGCTCAAGTGGCGCTCCACTTGCATATATCTCTTGCTTTTTTTTTAAAGGTAAATGTGCAGCTGCATATCTGCCACGGAATAGCACAAAGATGAAAATACACGGGGGCACCTGAACGCGACTTCATCACCACTACGATGAATAACTTTAAAGCAAAGATAGTGGCAGGCACGGCTCTTCAAAACTCTTTCGTATCTTGAGGAGAAGCCGCTCGCAGAAGCATGCTTATGTCTGCACGGCTCTGGCAGTTTGCTCCTCAATTTTGTTGAATTACTTTTCCCTCGTGTGCTTGCAACGATTTTAATCGCCAGAGAAAGACGCCGTCATGGAGTATAGATATAGCTGCAGTAAACAAGATGAACTATACAAGTGGATGGCACATGCGTCATTTAGATGAATTACCGAATGTACATTAAAATCAACGTAATCAACATGCACATGCATGTACGCAGGGAAGTTGAAATAACGGGAACAATAAATGCGTTAATAACGACAGTGTCGCTGGATCTTCAAGATTTTTAGCGCATTAAAGTGTATTTCTGCAAGGTTTTTATTGCCCATGGGCCCAGAAGATGAGTGGCTTTATTCGGCGTCTTGGCGAGTCACGATGTGGGCGATCTCGAAGGAGGTGGTTTAATGTCTTCGCCTAGAAACGACACTATGTTAGTACAGTGCAAAGCTCGGAGCAGAACAGCGACTGGGAGCTGTGAAAAACATCGAGCTCTAAAAAGTAAGCATTGTAAAGACGTTGTATCCTGTCAACGGTCAAATGTTCACAGAGGCAGGCAGTTACATGGAAAGGTCTATTCTCTCTGGTCAGCTTACGTGGAATTCGGAAATTTAGACAGTTGAGCAGTACAGGGCAGGATATGATACCATGCACAAGCTTGAAAAGAAATAACAGATCAGCGCGTTTTCTCCGGCAGTGTAGTGATGGCAGTGACAGTGATCCAACAGTGCCAATGCAAAAATCAGGGCCATTTCTAGCGAACCTATGGTTATAAATGTTCAGGAACTTTTTCTGGACTCGCTCAATGGCGTTGCTGCTGGAATTAGAAATGCCATTCCAGATCGCAGATGCATACTCAAGTTGAGGAAGACATATCGCGGTGTACAATTTGCGGAAGGACATAGGAGAACGGAATTCTCTAGACATTCTGCAAACACATCCTAGGGTGCGAAGACCCCGCAAAGCAACACGCTTAGCGTGAGCAGAAAAGTGCAAGGTGCTATCAAAAAGAACACCTAGATCATTGATTTCAGAAACCTTAGACAACGAAACAGAATTGACAGAATATAAAAATGGCACACTAGATGTTTTTCTAGTGAAACTCATTACCTTGGTTTTTGAAATATTTAGGGAGAGGTTATTGCTCCTGCACCATTCAGAAAAAGAACACAAATCGGATTGCAGCGAGCGACAATCGACGACTGAATGAATTTCCTTAAATATCTTTATGTCATCGGCATACAAAAGGAAAGAAGAATTCCGAATGACCGAAGAAACATCATTAACATAAATTAAAAACAGGAGTGGACCCAATACCGACCCTTGAGGAACTCCACTAGTAGCTTTGTAGAAAGAAGACGTTTGGTCATTTACGGCAACATAACATGATCTATCAAGAAGATAGCTATGCAGGAGATTCACAATTGAATAATCAACATCGTAGTGCGCAAGTTTATCTACAAGCAATGTATGGCTGACAACGTCAAAAGCTTTGCTAAGGTCACAGTAAATAGCGTCAACCTGTCCTCTCTGCGATATAGGCGTGGACACTTGCATCATGAAACTGGCAAGATTAGTGACAGTTGAGCGGCCAGCGAGAAACCCATGCTGATTCGAAATCAATGACTTTTTTACATCAAAAGACAATATTTTGTGGAGAGCAAGCTCAAAGATTTTTGATGCGGCACAAAGAAGGGAAATAGGGCGGTAGTTCGAGACGTCACTTTTACAGCCAGACTTAAATACTGGGAAAACACCAGCAGTTTTGCACTTCCTAGGAAAAGTTGGAGCATGCAGACACTTATTAAATATCGTAGTCAATACTGGTACAAGTATACTGCCATAGGCTTTTAGCATAGCAGAGGGGATGCCATCTGGGCCAGTTGAAAAGGATGGTTTCAAGCGCTTAAAGCATTCTGAAACGGAATCTTCATCTAGCGACGCAGCATCAGCTGTGCCAGCTGCTCTGACCTGTCGACCGTTACTAGCTACACAGGCTGGGGACTTATAAACAGATGAGAAATGCGTGGCAAAATGGTCAGCGACGGCTTGAACTTCTATTCCATTTGAGTCCAGTATCCTGAAGGACTCGCCACTTTTGCTCGACCGTTTCCGTACATACTTCCAAAACTCAGCCGGCCTGTCAGACGCGCTTTTTTCTAAAAATGAAATATATAGACTGTGATCCCGTTTGTATAGGCGTTTACAAAGAGTACGAAAACGACAGAATTCTTCCTTCAGATGAGTTGATTGAGAACATTTATACTTCCTGTGTGCGCGATCTTTATGTTTTAGTGCACTTATAAGTTCTGATGAGAACCAAGAGGGATATTTACAACGATTAGGTGTATACTGGGGAATGAACTTGCGCATGCTGGTTAAGATGAGCTCCGTAAACTGATCGACTTGATCATCAACATTGGGTTTTTCAGTTACCAGTGACCAATCTGTGGTGGACAAGTCATGGTACAAGCCAACGTAGTCACCTCGCTTGAAGGCAAATCTGGGCGTATTGTCGATTTTTTCAGGAAAGCTTCGTTTTTCTGGTGACATACAGAGTGTTAGTTTGAGTGGTGGGTGAAATTTGTCAGGACGAACAAGAGAGATGTGAGAGAGTGATACCTCGATAGGTTGATTATTAGAAATACACAGATCTAAGACGTTACCACAGGAATTGGCGATACTATTGTGCTGCTGTAGGGAATTAAAAGCGAGAAAATCTAACAATACGCTGCACTTGTTCTCTAAGAAATGATAATAATGAGAAAAATTAAGTGTGGTCCAGTCAATTCCAGGTGTGTTGAAATCGCCAAGTACAAGAATTCTGTGCTTATTATGTGAAATTACGACATTTTCAATAGAAGAGATGATCTGATTAAAAGCGATTGGTGAAACGCTAGGTGGTACATAGAAACAACCAATCAACAATTTTTCACAGCGCTCAAGACTAATTTCGACCCAAATCGATTCAGAAGTTGTTTCTATGTCATTACGTCTAACAGATCTTAGAGAACTGTCTATAGCCATCAATACACCACCACCTTTTTGTTTAGTTGCACAGAAGTCCCGATCACTGCGGAAGGTGGTGTAGTTCCACGGAAGATAGTCACATGAAGGTATTTCACTGCACAGCCACGTTTTAGAAATCACAATAAGGTCAAAAGAAGACGAAACAACAACAACAACAACAACAACAACAACAACAACAACAACAACAACAACAACATAATAATAATAATAATAATAATAATAATAATAATAATAATAATAATAATAATAATAATAATAATCAAGTATACAAGTGAGATATAGGTGACACTTGGCATTTACAAGCTTTTGCTAGCATGATGCATGATTGAACGCGCACCTTTGGCGTCACAAAGCGAATCACTGCGAAGCACACACCCTCGAGCACAAACAATTGCAGCATGCTTAAATGTTAAATTCTCACAAATCTTTATAGCGCGAACTGTAATAACATGCGGCACTAGCTCAGCGGTGCACTATTTCACACGTTGCACCACAAATTATACGGGGATATTAAGGCTCGCGTTTCGCACAATTGCCCCACGTGTTTCCATCCGTACGCATAGAACTCAAGTGTAGCCATTGTGGACTTGCATGGCGTTTCTTTAGTGAGTCGAGAAAGTGAAAATCTCCGGCTAGAAGAATCAAGCGTTCCACCGTCCAAAATGACTGATCGTTCCCTAAGTTACGCTATTGTCCTGCGCCGAACCTACTGACGTGGCATAGCACGAATCTGTCACTTCGCGCCGCTTATAATAGATCACGTGACAGCGCTGTCCGAAGAGGCGGCTCTCTTTGATGTCGCCGTGTTAGCTAGGAAGATAGACAAGCGGAACACTGCGTTGGTTGAACGATGAGCGCGCAGAGAAATGCAGAGCGGCTGCCATCGCAAACTCAACAGCAGGGCCTGTGAATGGTAACAAGGAGTATTAAGCGTGAAGAGAGCGCAGAATATTTACTGGATATCAGCGATGGAAAAAATAATGAAAAATCCGGCTCTGTAACTACCGAAGAAGTAAAGAAGAAATGAGCAGGGAAACATTACATAATAAGCCAAAGGAAGCGGTTTGTATGCTTGAAGAGATATCTAGTTATAAGGCAAGGTCCAATAAATATGGCTGTACTAGCTGTAGGACAGCCGTATTTGAAACCACACTGCGAATTCCCTGTACTTGCTGTAGGATAGGAAGTGCAGGGAACTTGCAGTTTGTTTTCGAATACGACTGGTAACCATTTGCTCTTCTTTCAGAATATGACGTCACAAAAATCATGGACTCCGTCGCTTCAAGTCCAGCTAGCATTGGCGATTTAATGAACGCGGAAGCATCGGTAGGAATAGTTTATTTGTTCACTTTGAGTTCAAGAAATAAAGAAAATGTACGTATCTTTCTATCAGAACAACAAAAGAAGTTAAGCGACATAGTCGCTGCTACCTGTGACGTAATTTGTTAAATGGAGAGCGCGCGATTTCCAGCTACAACATTTGAAAGCAAACTGCGAATTCCCTGGTGAACGTTTGGCACTTGTGTTCACAGAAGCCTCCACGACTGATTTATCGCCGTTTTCAGACAATGTTCGAAAGATGTTGCAGGGCCCCTTTAAGGACAGCAAGGCAAAAGGTAAACAAATCCGAGACAGAGATCAATAAAGGACGATATACGAGCACTGGTGGCAGAAGAGTAGGTAGAAATGGTAAAAATAAAATAGCGCGAAAACCATTTACTCTACCGTAAGGCGCAGAAACTTAGGCAAGGAATTTGTAAGCATTTCTCTGTCTTCCAAATCTCTAATGTGAAGAAATAGGGTACCTCTGTCTCCACACGAGAAAAACCGAGGTCTGCGCGACGGCACTGGAAATCGAAGTCAGTACTTCCAGCGATGGAGGCGCACACCTGTTGGCCACACTTGTGGTTAGCGGAGTTCAAAAGAAATGAGTGAGTTCAAAGAGAGAGACAGAGATTGAAAAATAAGATGAAATGAAAACATAAAAAAGAACCTGCTGAGGCTTCTTCCCCCCTATTTTTCTTGGTCGATTCATCAACGAAAAGAACGACTTGGGCGATAAATGGGCAACAATATTTAATTTCAAATAAACAGATTTTTTTTTCGCGTATTTACTGCCTAAGGTTTCGGCACGCCGAAACGGAGTCCAAGAAGTGAACTGCAGCTGCTGTTGCTCCCAGCACCTGAAAAATAAACATTGAGGCACGATCAGGAAAGTCGACGGCCGCACGTGAGAAGGTAACTCCGAGCACAGCTTGTATATATATATATATATATATATATATATATATATATATATATATATATATATATATATATATATATATATATATATATATATATATATATAGATGGGTGGCCGGTGAACGGTTCTCCAGCGTGAGCAGTCGGTATTTTTCGATCAAGAAACTCGCTAGAACACGCTGCCTGCGTCTTGTCTCTCGCGGGTGAGGGCGCGTTCTCCTTCTTTGCAAGCTGGTAGCGCGTTCATCGAAGAAAGAGCGTTTCCATAATAAACGCGCGCCTTTCGATCTCTCTGTCTCTCTCTCTCTCGCAAGACAGCAGATCGAAGACTGAGAGAGCTCGCGCGCCGGGAGGCCCGCGCCGAGGGCGCGCCTCCCACACGCGCCCTCCTAGTAGCGCGTTCCCACACGCGCCCTCCTCGTAGCGCGTTCCTAGTAGGTAACGCGCTACAATGGACGGACAGACCCAAACCTTAAGGAGCTTCACCCCTAAAAAATAGAAAATTGGAGGGGCAGTTACGGAACATCATTATCATGCGCTGACTTACAACTTGATCAGCTGTAAGCCAGCACAATGTCTTGTCTATTCTTTTTGTGTGTGCGTTGATTGATTGACTGATTTGTGGGGTTTAACGTCCCAAAACCAGCTCTGATTATCAGAGACGCCGTAGTGGAGGTCTCTGGAAATTTCGACCACCTGGGGTTCTTTAACGTGCACTGACATCGGTTTTTTGTGTGTTCGTGTTTACATGTGCTGGTGAACTTATTTAATCTATATATGGGGTCTTGCGAGCCAGAACCATATGACATGATTATGAGAGACGCCGTAGTGGAGGGCTCCGGAAATTTAGACCACCTGGGGATCTTTAACGTGCATTGAAGTAACACACTACACGGGCCTCAACATTTCGTCTCCACCGGAATGGAGCCGCCGAGGCCGGGATTTGGTCCCTCGAGGTTCGGATCAGCAGTCGAGTGCCATAGCCACTAGACCACTGTGGCGGGGTGCTGGAAAACTGCATATAACATGGAATACTTACTGGCCCGCCGGCAAACATAACTGAAGTCTATCACATCTAATATATTAATATTAGTGGACCACTAGGTGTTTTAGACAAGCGATCTTGCAAAGCCGTACAACGCAAAGAGCTGACACGTGTAGGCCGCGTGTTGACCGGTTGCGCGTGAAGGGCACTTCGACATGATATACTTTCAGAAAACAAGCCGCAGCGAGTTTACCGTTACGAGCAGCCCGATAAGCCTTAGAGGAACCACTCGTCCTGATTTCCCTCGCGTACATTTATTTTCGTTCCACGAGGCTAATGAATGCAAGAGGCCACCACACTTATACTCGTTTCCCCGACAGGATGGGAGCCGAAATAGTGGGTATTACAAATACATCCTATGCTTCTTCATTGGTTCTATTGAGCACCTCCCTAAAGCGGCGTGAATGCGCATTCTGGGGCATGCGGAACAAAGAACGTGGTGGCCTCAACAAGAGCGAACTGCGAGGTTCTTTCGTGCCCCGCCATGGTGGTCTAGTGGTTATGGCACTCGGCTGCAGATCCGAAGGTCGTGGGATCGAATTCCGGCCGCGGCGGCTGAATTTCGATGGAGGCGAAATGTTGAGGCCCGTGTGCTGTGCGATGTCGGTGCACGTAAAAGAACCCCAGGTGGTCGAAATTTCCGGAGACCTCCACTACGGCGTCTCTCATAATCAGAGCTGGTTTTGGGATGTTAAACCCCACAAATCAATCGAGGTTCTTTCGTGATCGGTCATGGCATACGAGCTCTGGCGGCTTTCGCGGGATGAAGCGGCACGCCCGATATCGCATATCCGTGGTCCAGGTACGACAAGCGCAAAGGCGAGCAGCGTCCACCTACCCCAGCCGCCATCATGGCGGGGTAGGCCTGGAAGAAGGGGATCAGCAAGTACATCGGCCACAGGAAGAAGTATGTCTGCACCAGAAGGAACGCCGACGATCCGCCCAATAGTAGAAACGAGAGGCCGTTCTGTATCGTCTCCTGAAAAAAGTATCAATGTGCTGGTCATAGGTGCACGTTTTGGGACGACGCCTTCTCGTCATAGCTTAGCATCACAGCGCTCTGTCGAAACACCAAAGGACCGAGACAGTTGCAACATTAACATATAGTTCTGCCCCTCGTTAATGCTCATGCACAGCTCAAACGAGGCGTCAGTTGGGGGCAGAAAAAGAAAGAAGAAGATCCGTACAGTCCAATGATATGCGTGGATCATGTAAAGCTATTACGTCGCAATACTCGAAGCGATAACAAAGGAGTGCACTCTAGCCTGGCACATGCGCACAACGTATCCATTCGGTAGTACGGGTAGTACGACATCATACATGCGGAGGACGAACGGTTTCACGATATAGCTTGTGACGGGCTGTCTGTTCAGACGATATTACAAGAGCGTCCAGACCGAAAAAGAAGTGCAGAACAAACGTATATATGGAAATAGGGAATAATGGCGAAGTTTAAATATATTAACGTGCCAACGCTACACATACTCCACGATTACCACAAACTGCTGTTATAGAGGACATTTCTTTGACCACCAAAAGGTCCATTGCAAGTTACCTGCACACTTATGGCGGTAGTTCAACTCAGTTCGTTTAAGAATGATGCTGAAGAACATTAGAAACGAAACAGGTAGACCTGTGTGTCCCGCCTATTACATACCAGTGCCAAATTACATTCAAGATAAAGAAAAAAAAACGAAAAAAGCCTTGTTCTAGCCTTAAAGGGCCTTTCACCAGGTCTGGCGATTTTGAGCTGAAAGCGCAGTGCGCACATCATGGCTCGCTCACGATCATGGCTGCCAAGAACTGCACTGCGGAAGGTGCTCGAATTTCAAATTGAACAATGTTCTCCCTTTCTTCGCAAGCACCGAGTTCGAAGATGCACATGATGATGTCAAGCACCACACGGACCGCGACACGTGCCGAGCGCGCGCGGTGACCTGCCCAAGCCAATCAGGAGGCGGCGGAGACGACCAGCTATGGTGGCATAGACCCTCTAGCCACCATAGACCAGCTGCGAGCACAACAGCGCGCACTTTACTCCGCAGCATCGGAAAGTGGCCAGGGTGTCATTACTGGCAGAGACCCTCGGCTCCTAAAATCCTGGTTTCGCGCCGCTTAATTCAGATATCTTTACCTCTGCTCATAATGGACCAATTTGAAAAATCCCTGCGGTAGAAAACATAGAACGCACTTAAGAATCTCCAGTGTTTAACCGCAATTTGCCATGTGGCCTGATGAGGGGTCCCTTAAGTACGTGGTTTATGTTTCGTGTGGCAGCTCTTTACTTTCGCGCAGGAGACTCCTCGAAATTTGCACTCTCGTTTTTGCATAATGAAGAGAAAAACAACAAGAAATTATTGGTTGTCGGACGGAACTAACGATGAAGCACCATACCTGCTTAGGTGTAACTGGCTAGCAGTTATGTGTCTACACTCGAGAAGTGAACACATTAAGAACATTTCTAAAGCATGATGTAGTAGAATAATCTTTAATACACTACAGTCGACAGCAACGTGCAGTGGTGGAGGTCGGCACAGCGTCGTGTCTACCTCATCTCCACGCACCGGCCTACTCGTCCAACCCCGATGTCCCCAATAACGACGATATAACCCCCACTATTGTCATACGAAATTGTGTGCTTACTTCACAATCACCGAAAATGTATCTTCCTAGGATTACCGTGAATACACATTAACAAAGTTGCAAAATGTTTACTGTATACGAAGGCAAAAAGCGCGCTCACGAAGTGCCTTCCCGCTACGACATCTATATGAGTACTTAAAAAAGAAAGACAATCTGCAAGACTCATTCGTGATTCTTACTGCCAGAGGACACGAACATAATTTCCTTCACGAAGAAAAAGAAAAGCCGAGAGACACAGAAACAGCAATAAATGATAAAGGACTGTTATTTATCAATTTATGATAATAAAGTTTGATTAATAATATATTCAATACTAATTAAAGTTTCCCAATTAACTCCATATGCGCACACAAGACAACCCCAAAAATGCTGCTGAATACATAATTATCTCCAGCATATATACATTTACCTGAACAACCTGTCACGAAAACCGTAAATTGTAGAATTTAAAACACTTGAACACTGTATAAATACATTTCGGAACCCGCTGCAACTACTACATTTACTGAATGATTTATATAATTAAGTATTTTTTCCTTATTATTCCATCACTTTATTCCTATAATTGTAAAATAAAAATAACCTACATAAAGGCGTTTCCGATATAATGAGCAGTACGAAGGAAGAGAACGGTCGACTTTTAAAAAGGATGCCCAATTAATAATCAAATCAAGCTAATTTTTCTTGTCACGAGCAGTCTGCAGAAAAAAAAAATACAGGCGCCAATTCACGCTAAGACGGTGGTTGGCTAGCGAAGCTGTGGTATCACCTGAACTGACAGACCAATGCGACGTGGCCTCGAACAAACTGAGCAGTGCGCATGAAACGCATGAAATTATCCACATCGAGGCCACTGAATGCACTCACTATACCAAGGCTTTATTTTTGATACCTGCCTTGCGATAGCACGCCTGTAGCCTGTCTTGCTAGGCGCATTAAACTTGGACGGGTCGCCGTTCTAGAAGATGCGTATCGCGCCACCGCCATTGCGCAGTCGGCAGTCTTGCGCCGCGGTGGGCCTCGATGTTACTGAAAGTCCGACGTGACACCAGGCGTTGCATCCTGAACAGCATGAGCGCGACATGCAGACTGCCCCGCTCGTACATGCACTCTGCCTTTTCGGCAGTTTTAAGCTGCAGGTGGGTAAGTGGCCGCGCAGCGGGGGGAACGCTATGTCACCGGGCTCATTGCCATGGAGAGGGCGCCGCGTGTGCGCTTGTGAGTGTTCATAACACAAACGCATCAGATAGCTCATAAGTCTAAAAATGTAGCGGTCGACAGTCCAGAGAGCCGGCATGAACATGAATGGTTCTGCAAGTCATGTTAACGAATAGTAACGCCGCTGCACGAGTCCAATAACGTCACGACGACGCCACCGCCTAGCACTATGTTATGAAGTCATAATTGAAGTCTTCTCCACGTGAAAACAGTCTTACGTGTCTTTGCCGACATTTTAACCTCGTTTCTTTCAGTATCTTGACTGATACCCCTGTCACACGGGCACCCGCGAACTTCGTTAAACTCCGTGTACGTAAAACTCTGTTAGGAAGTTCGACGGAGACGGAGTTGTGGAAGTGTCACACGGCAATGACAAGGTTGTAACAGTTGCCGCGAGGGGCTCAGTCGGCGCTGTTTGATTTTCGCAGAAATATCCTAATTTCATCTCTAGGTGCTCTTTTTGTGAATGTTCGTTGCGCGGTTTTTTACAAAAAGACATTATTAAGTAGGTCTGAAGCGAAAACAGCATTAAAAGTTCTTTCAAATGAAAAAGCATTCGCTAGATGTAGCGATGCTGACAGCCACGCTGGCCACCTTGTGCCTAACGCTGTGCACGCTGCATTTGTTTACAAGATGTGCCGTGCTCGACGACTGGTAGTTTTCTAGCCCGTATACGAAAGTTTTCGTGTTTCATTGCCTTGTGAGGGCACATTTTGTTCTCTGTATACTGTGCTGTGTCTTCAGCCATGAGTGACGAAGTGGAAGACGTGAAGAAGTGATGTGATATTGAGAGAGAGAGAGAGAGAGCTCTTTATTGAAATGCAGAGAATTTAGCCGGCGTTGAAATATCGCTGACATGCTACTCTGCGTGGGGAGGGAGTTTGGGGAGAGAAAGACTAGAAAGAAGTACAAGATAGAGTGAAAAAGAAAAGAGAAAGAAAAATTGGGCTTTGTGTCTTTGACTGTGATGCCTAATTGCGTCCAAAGATATTCAACGTTTGCACCAACCCGCAGTGATGTGATAGGATGTGTTGCATGATGAGTGAGTGATGGTGACGACGGAGATTAAAGTCTATCGAGTTGACCTATACTATTTAATGGCGTCGATTGGCTCCATAGATATTGAGATTGAGGCCGCTAGAGCCAATGTGCGCGCTATCAGGCAGCCGTCGGAGCAGGTGAAGACGACGCAGCGTTGTCACTCATTTTCTTTTCACGGGCAAACGCAAACACTGCGACAACGAGCGCACGCACGGACGAAATATATTTAAATGGCGGCGCGCGGGGCACGCTGAAAGACGAGGGCATTGGTGCGGAGAGTAGCTGCACTCTGGCGGGCGTATATATATTTGAAGAAACGCATGTTATGAATGGGTCCTGCAACAAAAGAACGTTTAATATTGCCAAAATGTATTATTGTTTTGACCACGGCAATTTAGTGCTCGAAGTTTTTTTCTGACCTACAGACTACTGGCGACGAGAGTACTTCGTTCCGCTGCTAACGGAGAACGCCGTTTGCGAAACGCTCCGTTTATCTTCGTTGGCGTAAGGGAGGCCGTGTGACACGGTCCGCATCTCCGTCGACATAACGATGAGGGAGTTAAACGAAGTTCGCGGGTGCCCGTGTGACAGGGGTATGAGTTTCGCTCTCCCGGTCAACGCAGACGAAAACTTCCTTAGATGCTAGTCAAAGACTGTTTCTCTGTAAGAACGGCTGGCATAAACGCGTCAGGTCTGCCATTATCGGTAATATGAGTTTTTCGTGTCGAAACTCGGTTTGTGTCAGTCTCCAAACATACGCCACGCCTCTCTCCGGCGACAAGCATCAGCGGGGCTCACGTGAGGGAGAGGCAGGTAGTGTGTGTGGGAAATGCTTTTCATACCAGCACAGTGCCTCTGGCTATGAGGAATGTGTTCCTGGAGACAAGGTATGCCAGCAGGAAAGTGGCCGAGCCCATGAGCGAGCAGGTGACAGCGGTGAGGTAGAACGGGTAGGCAGGCCCTAGGAGAAGCCACACAGGTGTCCCATACCACAGGATCAGGCACAGCGAGATGCTTGACAGTGCCTGCAACACAGCACAAACCCAGGAGATTAAAATGACCAATGGCATAGCTGAGTCGTTTCGGTTGATCGAAAAAACAAAAGATTAAAAAAAAGCACGGTAGCTACATTACCGCGCCGCTATCGGCAGTCAATTATTCCTTACTTGTCCCCCCTCCCCATTTTTTTTTGTTCGCAAGCGCGTGCAAGGTAAAGCAGAAATCCCTCGTTAGAAGTGTGCAGGAGGATGGGCGCACGGGAAAAAGTGTGTGCAGCTTGCACTTGCGGTGCAAGGCTGTCACAGCGGAGCTGGTGGCCTTCCCCCTCCCCTTGTCCCCGTCTTCACTTGCGCTTCCCACCTTCCTGCTATACCGTGCTACACATGGGTAAGCTACGCTTTACCCTCTCCTCTCCTCATTCCCCTCTTCCTTACTGTCACACCACTCCTCTTCTCCACTACCTCCCTTTCCCACCCCCTTCTTATACTATACTGCGGTGCTGGTGGCCCTACCCTTCTCCTTTCCCTCGTGCTCACCCTCACTTCCCTTCCCACCCTCCTTGCTATACCACACTATACATAGGTAGGCCTACGGTTTACCCTCTCCCCTCTTCCTCACCAATGTTCACATCCCTCCTCCCAACCCTCAATTTCCTTTCCTGACATGGTTTGTTGTTGTTGTTGTTGTTTTGTGGGGTTTAACGTCCCAAAACCACCTCTGATTATGCGAGACGCCGTAGTGGAGGGCTCCAGAAATTTCGACCACCTGGGGTTCTTTAACGTGCACTGACATCGCACAGCACACGGGCCTCAACATTTCGCCTCCATCGGAATGCAGCCGCCGCAGCCGGGATTCGATCCCGCGACCCTCGGATCAGCAGCCGAGTACCATAGCCACTAGACCACCGTGGCGGGGCCTTTATCTAGGCAGAACTTGGCTGTAATGAGGTTGAAGTTGGCTTTATCTAGGCAGAACTTGGCTGTAAGGCTTAGCTTGGCTTCTTCCTCGGGAGTGCCATTTAGCTTCGGGCGAACCATGGCTTTGTATGTTTAGGCGCGGGCTGCACAGTAGCTTTTAGAACCGCAAAGCTGTAGCTTGCACTAGTGGCGCAGGGCTATCGAAGCTGATGCTATGTCTCATACTCATATTCATGCGGCAGCCGAAGCTACCTACTTCGCCAACACACACACACACACACGCGCGCGCGCGCGCGCGCGCGTGTGTGTGTTACTGCACGCCAAACGTCCCGGACATTGCGCTGTACCCTTCCCGATTCTGTTCTGAAGAAATTCCGGACAATCACTTTAGTGTGCTATTTGCTCTCGTGAAGAATGCTACGCTTTACCCTCTCCTCTCCTCATTTCCCTCTTCCTCACTCTCACACCACTCCTCTTCACCGAGAATTTTTTTTGCTGCCTTTTACAGTGATTTGAATGTCGCTGTCGTAGGAGAAACATAGGTTACAAAGAAAATAGTCTAATAAGTACAATCCTGCATAGAACGCCTTGAATATCGCGTATTTTCTAGAAAAGGAGCAGCGCTCTTATTTTCTTGGATTGGCGCCGCCGCTACTTTGCCTAACGATGTGCTTTGCGCCGAAGTAAAACAGCAATTCTGTGCCACTATTTCTGACTTTTTATAAGTTCTACAATGTCAACAGGCACAATATAATTATGCCTCATGGCTGCATACTTGTCATTAAGCCTGTAAGCAAACCACTGTAGTCGACAACTAAGCAGTTTTGGAGTAGAAGGGTTGCAAACATAGCAAAATGTGCAATATTCCCGTGTTCAGGCGACTTTACATAGGTGAGGCGTTCCAGGTAAAAATACACGCTTGTGCTCAATCGGAAGAGTGCACAAAGGAGATATACTTGTGAAAGTTTGGTCGGAGTGTCTTTTGTTTTAACCGGGAAAAAGAAATTATGTTGAGCATTACCCGCGACCCAGGGCGCTAGCCGTAAGTCCGTCAACGCGCAGCAACATATCACAGGCTCAAAGGAAATACGCGGTGGCCACGCGTGTGGCAAGATCTAATGCTGCTTTGTATTTTCACGTTTGGACACACATTCTTGGACTCACTGCAACGCGACCGACGACGTGTCTGAGGAAACGAGAGCTGGCTCGTATATAGAAGAGACGTTGGGGAGATAGTTAATTTTTATGGCAATCAGCTTAAATGTGCCTCGCACGATTCGTGCATAAGAGTAGAATGATGCTTCTGGTTCATACGCTTTGCTCTTCGGTAGAAGTGAACTTTGCTCCGGCCACCACACCGCCAAGCAAGCAAGCAAGCAAGCAAGCAAGCAAGCAAGCAAGCAAGCAAGCAAGCAGCACCCGCGGGTCGTCCTTCGGCCGCCTTCCTTGGTCGCACGTAATAGCAGAATTGCGAACGTTGAGTATACCGCTGGCGGGTCATACTTTACGCGGAGAGCCTATACAGCGAAAAATGAAAGCGATAAATATATAAAAAGATGATGCAGGCTTAAGATTGGATGGCGAGAGAGGGAACGCGGGGTTTACTATTTGACTGTGTGCCTTTAAATAACGTTCGAGCTTCAAACGGAGACATGAACATGAAACTGTCGCTTCTCCGAAAGCAGCCGACATGATAGAAGGAAGTTTCATCATGCAAGATGCTCTTCAAACCTATCGCTGAGTTAATACACAAGAAGCATTACATCATTTCGTCGCATACGATTTCGGCAAAGAAACCGGCTCCCTTCGCGCAAAATCACTTGTGATTTCGGACTGTATCGATCACACTATAGCTGCTGTGGCTACATTTCAAGATGGAGTCCTCAAAGTCCAAACAAGTATATTTCCCGATCCGAAAAAAAAAGAAAACAAAGAAAAACCACTTTTTTGACGGAGCCCATTAGAAAAACAAGAAAAAAATCTGTAAACTTGTGCAACCATGAAAAAGACTAGCTGCAGGGTGGAACTTTTCAGCGACCTCTCGTGGTAAGAGCGCTTGCGATGGAGCTGGCAGCAACGTTAAGCAGCTAGCAGCCAGGGCAAGTCTTCAGATACTCTACAAGTGACATATCCTTACACCCCATGATCTGCGTGGTCAGACAAAAATATACAGGGCGTATCTGCACTTTTGGTGCCAGAGAAAAGGGCTGAAGAAAAGAAAGCTCAACTCTCAGCAAGGTTCGGGTCAACAATCTCGTTGAAAAGCACGCGCGCCTTTCACGATTTGCCATTATCGCTTACCGCTGTTCATGACGGTCTCGCCTCCTACTGATAAACGTAGGTACTTCAAACGGCCAAGATTATGCCTCGGCAGCAGTAGGAAGAATTGCAACCTTCGGAAAGATCGAAACAAGGGCCCACAACTTAAGTTCTTTAGCGCCTGTCGTACGTGCAAACGTGCAAACGTAGTAACGTAACACTCTGCTACCACCACTAACTGGAAGAATATGGAACACTTACGAAACCTCCTGCCAGCAAGTTTTCAGCACCGTGGAAACACAAAGCAGCATGACATCTTACCACACGCGCAAAAGGACAGAAAGTTGAGCGAGTTGGTAAGGGTCGATTGATTGATTGATCTGTGGGGTTTAACGTCCCAAAGCCAGCTCTGATTATGAGAGACGTCGTAGTGGAGGGCTCCGGAAATTTCGACCACCTGGGGTTCTTTAACGTGCACTGACATCGCACAGCACACGGGCCTCAACATTTCGCCTCCATCGAAATGCAGCCGCCGCGGCCGGGATTCGATCCCGCGACCTTCGGATCTGTAGCCGAGTGCCATAGCCACTAGACCACCGTGACGGGGCGTTGGTAAGGGTCCATAGTCAAAACAAGAGGAGTGCAAGACACGGATACAAGGGGAAGAAGTGAACAATACGACCGCCAAATATCAACTGAAGCAGAGCACAGAGGCGGAAAAGAAAGACACACAACTTATCTGCGCATGATCAGGAACGGTAGCGCCACCTGTCAAACGGTTACACGTGCCGGTCTACGCGACAGATAACTGCTAAGGGATTCTATCTCTTCTCTGTTTAAGCTAATCGACGGCTGACTCACGCACGCACTTCCACTAATACTGATATGCCAGGCCTCGACCATTAAACGCGTCTATTCATTCTTATGTCTGTACAGGATCTCGCTTTCGTCTAACACGGGCGTGCAGTTACAGACCTGGAAGTGCAAAGATAGATTAGACGGCGTTCCACCTGATAGCGACCTTCTATGTTCAATTAATCTTTGGTTAATACAACGCGCAGTTCGCTCTACATAAAAACGTCCGCAGCTAAATGGAATCTTATAAGCCACACGCTTGCGACAGTCGGTAAAATTATTTCTTTGGCTGTGTGCTGTACCTGACAGATATCTGTCCGCTTCTTTCCTTCCATCAGCTCATTTCTTCTATGCATGGCAGCACAAACCCTACCTAACTTATTGGGAGCCGTAAACACAACATTAACCCCATATCTACTTCCCACTTTCTTAAGCCTGTGCGAAACTGCGTCGATATACGGAATACTCACGACTCTTTTCTTGTTACCGAAGGTCGCGGGATCGAATCCCGGCTGCGGCGGCTGCATTTCGATGGAGGCGAAATGTTGAGGCCCGTGTGCTGTGCGATGTCAGTGCACGTTAAAGAACCCCAGGTGGTCGAAATTTCCGGAGACCTCCACTACGGCGTCTCTCATAATCAGAACTGGTTTTGGGACGTTAAACCCCATAAATCAATCAATCAATCTTTTCTTGTTAATGTTACTCACTGCTACAGCAATCGTTCCGGTCGAAATCGACTTCTTCAGACGCTCAGCTGTTGTGGCTATGGCTAGTCCAGGGTAACCTGTTTCTAAAAGGCGCTCGACCTCCGAATTGAAGCTAATGGTCAAACGGTGCACGCACGACTTCGATAGGGCTGACTTTAAACAAGACAAGGCTATTCAGATTTTTAGCCCTGCCATGGTGGTCTAGTGGTTATGGCACTCGGCTGCAGATCCGAAGGTCGCGGGATCGAATTCCGGCAGCGGCGGCTGCAAGTTCGATGGAGGCGAAATGCTGAGGCCCATGCGCTGTGCGATGTCAGTGCACGTTAAAGAACCCCAGGTGGTCGAAATTTCCGGAGACCTCCACTACGGCGTCTCTCATAGTCAGAGCTGGTTTTGGGACGTTAAACCCCACAAATCAATCAATTATTCCGTTTTTTACTAATTTCGAATGCTTGGAGTGAAAGTTTAACAACGGCTTAGATGCTCTAGGGGAAAACTGCCAACACACGTGATTCTGCTCAAATGACAAGGAGATATCTAGAAACTGTATTAAGTTCTTCTCAGGCAGTTCTTTCGTAAACCTTACACCATCTCAATTAAGTTTAAAGTGATCGCTTACATAGGTGACGACGGATTCAGTCATCGTTACTACAAAAATCAAGTAATCGTCAGCATACCGAAATACCCTGATGATGTGATCACCTGCCTCTTCTAAGCCGCTGTCAAGGAGGAGGAGGAGGAGGAAGGGGAAAACAGAAAGGCAGGGAGGTTAACCAGAAGGGCGTCCGGTTGGCTACCCTACACTGGGGGAGTGGGAAGGGGGAATAGAAAGATGGGAGAGAGAGAAGGAAGGGGAAGAATGAAAAAGACGTTGTCGGACAAGTCCAACTGTCAAAGGCGTTCACGCAAACCAGTCGTCTTGAGAAAGCGTAAAAGTGCTTTTAGTGCCTTGTGGGCCGACGAGCGATGAGGGCGGTGTTCGAGTAGCATCTGTAAGGATAGTGGCCGATCGTCAAGGTGGTGTAGCGTCTCAGCAAGGATTTTCCTTTCCTCGACGAATCGCGGACAGTGGCACAGCAGATGGTCCAGGGTTTCGTCGGTGTCGCACATCTCGCAGGTTGCACTGTCGATCGCTCCAATTAATGCGGAGTATGCCTTTGTGAAGGCAACTCCCAGCCAAAGTCGACAAAGAAGCGATGCCTCATGTCGAGGAAGTCCTGATGGAGGGCGGAGATGCAGGGTAGGGTTTAGCTGGTACAGTCGCGTTCGTCTGATGTTTGGTGTGTTCCACTCAACCAGTGAGAGACGGCGTGCCAGGTGTCGAAGCTGCATTGCAGCATCTGTCCTTGAGAGTGAAATTGAAACAATGTTCGCCTCTTGATGTGAAGTGCGAGCTGCGCCATCTGCGGACTCGTTGCCGCTGATTCCGCAGTGGCTGGGCACCCACTGAAAGTCAATCTCGTGGCCATTTTCCCGGAGGTGGTGGTGAAGCACGATTACATCGTACGTCAGCTGCTCGTGGCATCCGCGCCTAAGAGCTGACCGTGTGCACTGCAACGCCGCCTTCGAGTCCGAAAACACAGCCCATTTCCTCGGCCTCTCAGTACGGATGAATTCTAGCGCACCACGTAGAGCCGTGAGTTCTGCCGCCGTGGACGTCGTGACATGAGACGTCTTTAGTCGAATCTTTATCCCCTGCGTTGGTACGATCACCGCTCCGCCAGAACTGGACGACGTAGTCGATCCATCGGTGTATACGTGTACGTGGTTACCGTACCGTTCGTACAACAGGTGTAAGCTGAGTTGCTTTAGCGCAGATACTGGTAGATCTGTCTTCTTCTGCATCCCAGGAATTGTGAGGTGTACTTGTGGGAGACTCAAACACCACGGAGGGAGCACTCGCTTAGCCGCAGGCGTGTACCCTGGAGTAAACGCCGCACTGTGTGCATTGACATTAGCGCTGAATGAAGTGCGGGGCCTTGCAGCAACGAGGCTCGCCAGATGGTGTGAGGGAGTCCTAGCCACATGCCTGAGGTGAAGTCGCATGGTCTCAACGGCGATGTGCGTCGTGATAGAGTAATCCTGCGCTATGGCAATGGTTTCAGCCGTTGACGCGCTGCGTGGTAAGCCAAGGCATATCTTAAGAGCTTGTGCTTGAATGCTCTGTATCGTGCGCAGGTTAGTCTTGCAGGTGTTGGCGATAGCAGGTAGGCTGTACCGCAGGAATCCGACGAACAGCACTCTGTACAGCTGTAGCATAGCGTGTATGGACAGGCCCCAGTTTTTCCCTGCGAGGAATCTGAATAAGTGGCAGATAGCAGTCAGCCGTTTCTTCAACTTGCTCAACTAAGGATCACTTAGAATAGGGGCGACCTTTGAACCTATACAAATCCCCGATTTCTGCACAAACACGCCTTCTCTATATCCAACCAACGTTGACGTTAATACACGGAAAGAATTTCTAGAAATGCACCTGTGGAAACTCCGCATCTATCTATAAAACCAGACTCTTGCCCTTGTTCTTCAATACTTTCTTTCAGGATATTTAACAAACCCTCATGCGGCAACGAGTAATACAGATCTTCTACATCCATGCTAAACGCTGTGCAGTCGCCAGGATCTTCCTCTGTTAACAACTGAGCTAGAGCCTGAGAATTACGTACGCGGAAGGGGTCAGAAAAACTTAGAGATGTTAAGCCCTTCAGCATGTAGCTAGCTACACAAACTTGACAAGTCCCTGACTCTGAAACAATCGAGCGAAACGGAATTTCTGGCTTATGGGATTTCGCCGAGAAAAATAATTCTAAAGTGAGCGATTTTGCCTCTTTGACGCTCGAAGCTACCCTATCAAGATTATGTTTCAACAGGAGACAGACATCCTCGTTGTTTTATTACAGAAGGTTTCAATTTAACAGATAAGAGATAGAATGCCTTAGCAGTTATCTGTCGCGTAGACCGGCACGCGTAACCGTTTGACAGGTGGCGCTACCGTTCCTGAACATGCGCAGATAAGCTGTGTGTCTTCTTTCTTTTTCGCCTCAGGTGCTTTGCTTCAGTTGATAGTTGGCGTTCGTGTTGCTCACTTCTTCCCCTGGTGTCCGTGTCTTGCACGCCCCTTCTTCTGACTATGGGCCACACGCGCGGCCGCCGCGTGTTTCCATTGAATCAGTGGTGTGTTGCGCCGCAGTGAAGCGGACTTAGGGTTGGCGCCCGGGGACGCGTGAAACGCTCAATGTAATTTTTTTTTTCTTCGCTTAAAACAAAAAATATTCCGACCAAACTTTCAAAACTATATTTACTTTGTATATACTTTCCAATAAGAACAAGCGCGCATTTTTACTTAGAACGCCTCACCAATTTAAAGGCGCGTGAACGTGGGGAATACTGCACATTTTCCTATGTTTGTACCCCTTCAAGTTCGAAACTACTTGGTTACCGACTTCAATAGTTTTCTGACAGCCTTAACAACAAGTATCCAGCCAAGAGAGATAATTACATTTTGTGTGTAGACTTTGTAGAATTTATGAAAAATTTGCGAAAATGGCACATAATTGTCGTATGGATTCGCTTCAGAGCACATTGTGCGACAACGTAGCCGACGCCAATGTAGAAAAAAAATTAGACAGCGCTATTCCTCTCCTAGCAAATAAGTGATATTCAAGGCGTCCTGTACAGTAATGCATTTGTTAGAGTACATTTTTGCAACCTGTTTCTCCCACTACGGCAAGCTATTTTTGATCAGAAAAATACTTCACGAGAGCAAATGGTGCATTAAAGTGATTGTCCGCAATCTTTTAGAAATATATATATATATATATATATATATATATATATATATATATATATATATATATATATATATATATATATATATATATATATATATATATATATACTTAAAGAATATCAGGCATTAAGCATAAATCGCGCGGAAAGGAATGACGTTCCGGCCGCGATACCGGCCTTCGTCGAAGTGATGCACATATGCAACGGTAACCTAATATAAAACGACCCATGACGTACCATATCACTGTTACTGGCTTACAAGCGAATGTTAACAAAGACGTGGGGAAGCACTACGCGCGATAGGTCAATAAAACTGGACTAAGTGTGTGCGCATTTACGCAACAAAAAAAGGAGTAAAGAAAATAAGAAGCCTCAATACACACGTGCCATGGGCATGCACAAACATCAATAACACGTCATAGGTTCAACTGTGAGCCGATTATTGATAAACGTAAACGCGTGCCAACATCTTCTCATGAACCAACGACAAAAATGAAATAGGAAACTGATCTGCTTGCATGCATAGCAGTAATAATAGCGGGGAAAGTCAAGAGCACTTAGGAAACTAAATGGATAGAAAGGAAAGTTTACCAGCACTTTCGTTCACACCTCAAGTAACGGTTTTAAATTTGTCGGTTAAATACGATTCTCGAAGCTCTCTTTCATGGTGCTAATGAAAACCAGATTGAACCAGATTGAATGCGCACGTGTTTTGATAGCGGAAGATTACGAATAGTGGCTGCATGACACTTGTGCTCGTTAAATTCGTATCTGAAGGACGTTTCGGTTTGTCCAATGTACTGTAGTTTGCATACGGAACATTCGAGCAAATAGATGCAGTTGTGAGTGTCATACGTGAAATTATACCTTTAGGTTTATAGAAGAAATCGGAAGAAGTGCTTTTGACAATTTGTGACGTCGTCATATGCACAAAAACCTTGCATCGCGGTTGCTTGCAAGGTCGAAAACGCACATTAACGGGAACAGTCGTCTTAGACGAGGTTGGGATGCCATACAGATTACGAGACCGTCGGAAGACTACCCGAGGTGGCTCTAGAAAAACTGGAAAAAGATGAGCACTCTGCGCTAGTATGAAGAAATGTTTTTCTAATAATTGTAGAAACGTTTTGCACCGATGCTGAGTGTGTTAGGACCAAATTACCTTGTGCCTGAACAGATGGTTGATTCTTAGCGCGGTACAAATCCTTGCGATTCAACGCATCGGCTCTTTTAACGGTATCCTCGAAATTGCGGTGTGGGTATTTCTGACGGATTAAAGCTTCGCGAAGTTGGTCGCAGTTTTCGTGGAAGTCTGACTGTTCCGAGGAAATTCTCTTAAAACGGAGCGCCTGACTATACGGTATAATGTTTTACATGCGAACTTTTAAAGTGAGGATAACGGTGCCTGTAAGTGTCTAATATTTCATTTGAGGAAAGGAAAGCCAAGGCGAGCCCCGCCACGGTGGTCTAGTGGCTATGGCACTCGGCTGCTGATCTGAGGGTCGCGGGATCGAATCTTGGCCGCGGCGGCTGCATTTCGATGGAGGCGAAATGTTGAGGCCCGTGTACTGTGCGATGTCAGTGCACGTTAAAGAACCCCAGGTGGTCAAAATTTCCGGAGCCCACCACTACGGCGTCGGTATGTTGAGTAGAGATACCTATTGGATAAAGCGAATGCGTTCAAGGTTAGTGAACGTTGTAGTACCCCAAACTAACTGACGATAACTTAAATGTGAGTTGAAAATTAGTTGTAATCTTGGTTTGTTTCGGAAGGATATAAGACAACTGTTCCCGTTAATGTGCGTTTTCGACCTTGCAAGCAACCGCGATGCAAGGTTTTTGTGCATATGACGACGTCACAAATTGCCAAAAGCACTGCTTCCGATTTCTTCTATAAACCTAAAGGTATAATTTCACGTATGACACTCACAACTGCATCTATTTGCTCGAATGTTCCGTATGCAAACTACAGTACATTGGACAAACCGAAACGTCCTTCAGATACGAATTTAACGAGCACAAGTGTCATGCAGCCACTATTCGTAATCTTCCGCTATCAAAACACGTGCGCATTCAATCTGGTTCAATCTGGTTTTCATTAGCACCATGAAAGAGAGCTTCGAGAATCGTATTTAACCGACACATTTAAAACCGTTACTTGTGGTGTGAACGAAAGTGCTGGTAAACTTTCCTTTCTATCCATTTAGTTTCCTAAGTGCTCTTGACTTTCCCCGCTATTATTACTGCTATGCATGCAAGCAGATCAGTTTCCTATTTCATTTTTGTCGTTGGTTCATGAGAAGATGTTGGCACGCGTTTACGTTTATCAATAATCGGCTCACAGTTGAACCTATGACGTGTTATTGATGTTTGTGCATGCCCATGGCACGTGTGTATTGAGGCTTCTTATTTTCTTTACTCCTTTTTTTGTTGCGTAAATGCGCACACACTTAGTCCAGTTTTATTGACCTATCGCGCGTAGTGCTTCCCCACGTCTTTGTTAACATTCGCTTGTAAGCCAGTAACAGTGATATGGTACGTCATGGGTCGTTTTATATTAGGTTACCGTTGCATATGTGCATCACTTCGACGAAGGCCGGTTTCGCGGCCGGAACGTCAGTCCTGTCCGTGCGATTTATGCTTAATGCCTGATATTCTTTAAGTATATATATATATATATATATATATATATATATATATATATATATATATAGACACACACGCAGCCTATTATGGAAGGCGACATTTGTGCTTAACTCGGACAGAAGGAGATTTCCCGTGACAGCTCTTAGCAGCAGAATTAATTCATATCCGCCAATGTATTTTCTCGTCATTGAGGTTAAGTCGCGTCAGCCAATGAAACGTTTCGCAACTGCCAGGAGAAGCGAACAGATAATGACGCCACGTTAATTAATCCACAATAATTTATGACAGAATAACTACATTTCATTTAAGAACTACATATAACGTTCACTATGCTTCCATTGGCTTCTTGAGGTTGAGCCTGACAAAACGGGCCCCTCGTTCGATTTCATCTTGCGTTCACTTTCGACCTGCACCAACGACTTCTCTTACACTTTCCATCTGACAAGGAAACGAAAAGCGCGGGCAACTAGCCTGATCTTCAACGGGATGTCAAATGCCACCACGGAAGAAGGGAGAACAAATTCTTCCACGCATGCCGAATATGCGACTTAACTTTGAGCATTCGCGTTCCTAGCTGACACGCTAGTTTTGGGGTTTCTAGCTGTTGCGCCAGTGTGATTAAAAAAATAATGAAGTACTTTTGGTCCACTTCAGAAGCTACATGATTACTGCCTCGCCACTAGCTATACTTGATCATTAAACAAAAATAAACGAATCTTATCTAATTACTGCATTTATTATATAAAAAAGACATAATCAGAACTGGTTTTGGGACGTTAAACCCCACAAATCATCATCATCATCATCTGTAACGAAATTGGCTAAAAAAGATTAACTGGCATACAGGTTGACCAAAACATGTTTAGAAAGCGAAAAAATACGAACATGAAACACAACTCTTATTTACAGTATAAGCCCAGGTACGTCGCCAGTCGGTGCCAGAAACTGCGTCCTCAAGCCGGATTCGTATTTTTTTAACCGGAAAGCTGTTTAAGCCAACCGTAATCTGTGCGTCCGTGTCATGAAAAGCCAGCCGCGCCGTAGCTATGGCAACCAGCAATGCCACTGATGTTGCAATACACGACATTGCCGCGCCTCGCAACCGTGAAGTCATGAAGAAGAAAAAGATGACGTTGATTATTATTATTATTATTATTATTATTATTATTATTATTATTATTATTATTCGATCCCGCGACCTTCGGATCTGCAGCCGAGTGCCATAACCACTAGACCACCGTGGCCGGCCGCAGCGGCTGCATTTCGATGGAGGCGAAATGTTGAGGCCCGTGTGCTGTGCGATGTCAGTGCACGTTAAAGAACCCCAGGTGGTCGAAATTTCCGGAGCCCTCCACTACGGCGTCTCTCATAATAAGAGCTGGTTTTGGGACGTTAAACTCCACAAATCAATTATTATTAGGAAGACCGGGACCAGCCAAGTGCCTATCTGCTTCGCTAGCCTTGCGCCACAAGGGCAAGCTGTGCTAAATTATTTTATTCGTTTTCCTAGTTCTATTTTGTGTATACTTATTCTAATTCACGTACATGTCTAATTTAAGCCAGTGTAGACGGCGTTCTTAGAAGAACGGCGGACGCATGACTGAGCCGGTAACATCGTTATAGGCCGGTATATTTACATGGCAACTTTGTTGATGAAAGCTGTTGAAGATATCTTTGCTATGCATAAACGCCTCAGCTTTTGGGCAACATCTGGGGCTGAACTCCTCATATATCCCAGCACACACGACATGTTAAATAATTCGAAAAGATTCTTGTCCGCCGAAATGAAGGCAATGGCAGTAACAAGTCGACAGGACACACCCAACGGTGTTTTGTTAGCCACAGCCTTCCGCAAATTGGTAAATTCTTCTGTTAGCGTAGATTACACAGCTAGTGTGCAATGATCACCTAAATTAGCAGTTGCTCGCGTAATTGCTTAAACAAGCATCGTGTACCTTTCTTTCCATTAAGGCTTGTGCATGAGTTTGCCACTTCGCTTCTGAGGTTAAAAGAAACGCCGCTAACAGCACCGCCGACATTTCACCTGTCGGACGACATAAAATGTGCTATAGTCCATCAATAATATACCCTCACTGACCAGCGGCAAACCCGTGCACGTGTGGCGCAAACAGCCCAGGTGCATGGGGTCGCTCGCGACACAGACATTGCGCGGACACTTCCGTGGGCGAATCTTACCGTTTCGAGGATCTTGTACACGCCTGTCCTCGTGTTGAAAACCGCCAAGTTCAGGCACCCGCAAAACAGCTCGCCACCATCACTGGCGCCAATGGCCGTCGGTGTGCGATAGCTCCTGGTGGTCGTTGTCCTCGTTACCACGGGCCGGCCTTTGTCCATGTCTTCTCCCGTATCGGTGATAATTTAGCGCAAAATACCGCCGTCCTCAAATCGTCCCGCTCGCCAAAACACGGCGCAGAGCAAGCTTGCCAACCGGTAGCCTCGAGGTTTTAGAGTCGCCCGCAGCGGGCGCGAACCACGTGAACGACCTAAGGAGCCTCATGAGAGCGGCGCCCGAGCGCGGACACCGCGGCGGGTGCGTTGCTCCGGGGAAGCCCCGAGTGGCGCGTCTCGGCGACAGAAAGAGCTATGCGGCGTCACAGTCAGAGCCGGAAGCGCCGACGAAGGGTACGCCAGCCACGGGCCGGGTCCTTTTAGCCAAGTTTAGAAATGGGCTCTTCGCAGAAGGCTCTCAAAATAAGCATCCACAAGGAGCCATCCAGAAGCTCCCGGAAGTCGGGTCGCGAGGGCGTGCACCTCCCTCTCCTTTTCTTGCAACCTGGGAACCCGAGTGTTTGTGCTCTGCGTTCCGTCACTTACCCATCATCGAAAGAATGGGGGAGGTAAGCAGCTGCGGAGTAACGTGATCAACAGCTCGTTCTAGCGCGGTAGGCGGGCGATAGACGACACGGGGAAAGGCCAATTGAAATTTATTTATTTATTTATTTATTTATTTATTTATCACTGTTATTTTGAACCATCAATCGATGTACTGAACAGACTTGTACATAACGCGTTACAAGTAATGGATCACTAGTAATCGATTATATTTTGGTGTAATTTTACAACGCTTCAATTTCTTCCTCTAATGAGTAACGATCCTAGTAATTCAATTAGTTTCTTCCTGTAATCGATCTCACAATTAAAGATTACACGTGACTCGGAGGCACGCATCAGTTCAAAGCGATGAGCAATCACGAAATGGCGCGCAAGGTGTTCGTGCTGTATACAACACCGCACTTCCCTCAAGTGCATCCGCGGAGAGAGTCTTCAGTCTTCAGCGTTGCAGCGGACGTCTTCACACGGAAACGCGGGACAATGACCGATGCAAACTTCGAAAGAAACTGCATGCTGTTGACAGTTAACAATGTGTAGAGAACAACATAGAAGTATAAATATGGAACGCTTATTTAAAATACAGCGCGGCATAATAGCGAAGCCGCCGTTAAAATCGGTACCTGGACTTATACATACCTGACATCTTTAGGTCAAATTTCAAGCTGCGCTTTGAAATTTCACACGGTAGCCTGCACAGGTACACCATTTTGATCGGCGTTTCGTTTTTCTTGCAATCATGCCATTACTTCCCGACCAGACGAGATTTCGTCCAATTCTCGATTTGACACCACCAAAAGAACTTGTAAGCTACCCTAATGGTGTCTGTTAGTGGCATTCGCACCTCGGTGGTGTACATTTGGTCTCTTTACGTACACTATAGCAACATATCCAATGTTAGTATGGGCATCACGTGATTTCAACTTTCATTAATTATCCCGATTGTTAACTGCCTCTTGAGTATGAAAGACACACACACAGATATATATATATATATATATATATATATATATATATATATATATATATATATATATATATATATATCAGTCATGGTGGTGAACCGGCCGAAGGCGTGAAGACAGAGATGAGTAGTAGACCCTCGGAATTGGCAACAAAAATGGGGAAAGCGTTTATTCAAAGTTTCAGCCGGAGACAGGCCTTCATCAGGATTCGAATACTGATGAAGGCCGGTCTCCGGCTGAAACGTTGAACAAACGCTTTCCCCATTTTAGTTGCCAATTCCGAGGGTCTACTACTCATATATATATATACCCAGTAAATGTGTCTGCGGATCCAGACGAATATGAGCAGTGAAGGAACGGACGAACGTGCAAGAACTTTTTACTTTCAACGTTTCGGCCGGTGGTCCGGCCTTCATCAGGAAATCGTGATGAAGGCCTGATGAAGCCCACTTCCTGATGAAGGCCGGACCACCGGCCGAAACGCTGAAAGTAAAAAGTTCTTGCACGTTCGTCCGTTCCTACACTGCTTATATATATATATATATATATATATATATATATATATATATATATATATATATATATATATATATATATATATATCCATGAGACTGAACTGGAACCATTTATTCTTGGCAAACTTATTCCTCAGATTTAGCAGTTGCTGAAGACCGACGTTCGTGGCAAGCCCAAAGTACTGCGCACTAAACAAGTGTGTCAATCGGTGCTATGCCACTAACAACCTTTGGCGAAATACTTGATGTACATATACCGTGCCGGTGCGATTTTTCACACTCAATTTACTGGTGGCCTCGCTATCTGCAACGCGTTACGTGTATGTGTGCTACCGCAATAACAAAAGTTGTACACATAACGCAGGGAAGTAACCGATTAATGCTGAGTAATTTTTCGATTACATTTACTGAGGCTGTAATAGTAATCGTTTACTTTTTTTTTCTTCAGTAACGTGCATAAGTTTTGTGCTGTGTCACACCGCGTGGACGCGCACCACGTTTCAGATTTCATAATCATGGTGAAGCATGCGGACACAGTTAACTCGAGAAATTATCGAGGCGCACACAGAAAAGTTAGGCGATCTGTGCATCAGAGCAGCCTCGACTACGCTATCAAATCAAGATGATTGCTGCCTCGACGGGTTTTAAGGCAACGGTGGCCACAAGGTGATGGTACCAGACGATGTGATCCATGTAAGATCAAGTAACGAAAGAAGAATTGGTCAAGGGCTCGTTTATTTGTTAGATTGGATGTGATTTCTGGATTTGCACACCCCAAAACCACGATATGATTATGAGAGCTGCCGTGTGAAGGGCCCCGGAAATTTCAACCACCTGAGGTTATTTAACGTGCACTGACATCGCACAGTACACGGGCCTCAACATTTCGCCTCCATCGAAATGCAGCCGCCGAGGCCGAGATTCGATCCTGTGACGTTCGGATCAGCAGCCGATCGAGTGCCATAGCCACATGCCACCGTGGCGCGGCACTACTCGGGCTGGGTGCCGAGAATAAGCATATATTTGTTTCCGAATAGCGAAACAGCGTTCTCGTGCAGAGATGCGAACAAGCGTGAGCTGGCAGTACACATCATCATCGTCATCATCATCACCAGCCTATCTCGTGTCCACTGTAGGACGAAGGCCTCTCCCAATGCTCTCCATCCTTGCCTGTCCTGCGCGAGCTGATTCCATTCGATGCCTGCAAATTTCTTAATTTCTTCACCTCACATTACTCTCTGTCGTCCACAGCTACGCTTGCCCTCTCTTGGTATCCATTGCGTCGTTTTAACTGTCCATCTGTGATCTAGCCTTCTCCTCACGTGGCCTGTCAATGTACATTTTTTCTTCGATTATTATATCGGCTACGCCCGTCTGTTCCCTGACCCACTCGGCTGTCTTCCTATCTAATAATATCAACGCCTATCACTTTTCGTTCCATCGCCCGTTGCGCGGTTCTTAACTTCCTCTCGAGCTTCTTCGTAATTCTCCAAGTTTCTGCCCCGTACGTTAGTACTGGCAAGATGCAGTAGTTATATAGTTTCCGCTTCAGTGATAGTGGCAGATTTCCGTTCATGAATTGGGAATGTCTCCCGTACGCGCGGCAACCATGTTTATTCTACGGTGGATTTCTTTTATATGGGCGGGTTGTCGTGTCAGTAGCTGTACTAGATATAGGTATTCTCGTATACGACTTCTAATGTCTGGTTTTCAGTCGTGAAGACGTCTTTTTCGCCGTTCCACTTAGCAATATCTTTGTTTTCTTCACGTTCATATTTAATCCTACCTTAGCGCTTTCCCTACCTTAGGTCTTCCATCATCTTCTGCAGTTCATCGCCATCATTGCTAAAGAGTACTATGTCGTCGGCAAAGCGTAAGTTACTCAAATACTCGACGTTAATCCTTCACAGAATTAGGGATAGAAGCTCGGGCGTGTTGGTATCCCATTTTTTTTTTTTTTTCGTTACAGCGCAGAATCATACAAGGGACAGGACATGTCCCCGTGTCAGTCACGTTTTGTCCCCTGTATGCTTCTGCGCTGTAACAAGAAAAATGGTACACACAGTACGGCGACAAGCACACCACTATCACATTTACATAACCACGTTTGATATGATACAGTCACTTTTGGAAAACTGAGGCTTTCATTTTTACTGAGCAGTTAGATTTTCAAAAATCACCAATTAAAATAACGGCTCATCGAGCTGCACCATCATGTGCGAATAATGGCGCAGACAGTATACATCCTGGGCACGTCAATGAAACAGCGCTTATGCTGTCGGGTTGCTTCGTGTGAACCCCTTGCACGCGCTCGCGCTGCGAGGAGACCGCCACATGTTGTGAAACAAGTGCGAGAAAAATAGAGCGCTCTTTAGCCTGCAGTAACGCGTCAAGCGCGGTCAGTTATACTTAATTACTAACACCTCGTGGGACAAGCCGCTAGGGGGCCGTGAAGTGCGGACGTGTCTCACATGGGCTCCCGCTTTTTGTGCGTCTCATACCGGAACAAGGCCAGTGACGAAACCAAGTTTTGCCCCGGTGCAACCGGCAAGACAAGAGGAATCGACCACCGCTAGGCTCTTTCAAGTGAGTGGTCCCTTTCTCACGATATTAGACGTTATTTCCGACGAACGATTGCACCACGCTACGCCTAACGCCAAGCCAGCTCCATCGGCAGAAACGCCGCGCAGCACGTGCGCACAGGCGCGCCTGTCCCCACAGCGTTCACGCTCGCCGTGGCGAAGAGCTCTTAGGATGAGCCAAGAAGCAGGCGCAGCAAGCGGAACGCTCTCAAGCCAAGGAGAAGAACAAGCGAATAAAATGCAAACCGACTCACCTGAAAAAAAAAAAAAAAAGAAAAAGAAAAAAGCGACGCTGAGAAGACCTGGACAGCGGCAGAACATTGAAAACATGCTGACAGCGGCAGAACGATTGAAAACGAAAGTGCATGGATCACGAGGAACAAGAAGGGCAAGAAAGACGCTGCCAATGTAAAGGCACCGGTGAACAACGCATCCAATGCGAAGGCGTCCACGCCATCGCTGTCGCAGCAACGCCGATGGCCTAAGGTGCCTCCCCTGCCACTTGACGACTTTAAGATCGTCTACCGCCCGCAAGCAGGTCTCGAACTTGCCAAATGGAACACCATCGCAGTCATGCACGCCATTGGCAGAGCGAGTGGGCTACCGCAACAGCATTTCAACGATAAGGTACGCGTGCAAGTGCATAGAATAGAAAACCTAATCATCGCGAGCACCGCCGACAAGGAAGACGCAAAGAAGCTGGTCAGCATCAACAAAATACAGCTTGGAGGAACTTTCTACAATGTAAACGGCAACATACGAACTCCGGACGACGTCTCCAGAGGCACCATAAATGGCCTCATACCCGGAACGAGCACCGCAGAACTCATGGCAGGAATTCGTGCACCGGCAAGGTACACCGTTCTTCACGCCCGAATGCTAGGTCATTCAACCGCGGCAGTCGTATTCTTTGAAGGGCCGCACGTTCCATACTACATCGTCTTCCAGTGCGTATAGACTTCCGCTGCAAGCCATATCGCGAGTCGGTGCAGTACTGCCGAACCTGTGGCAACACAGGTCACCGCCAAGATATCTGCCCAAGGCCAATTCCCCATTTCTGCTATAAATGCGGCAAAGCGGGGCAAACCCAAGACCACGAATGCAAACCCACCTGCAGGATCTGTGGAGAAAGGCATGAAACTGCTGGTAAAAAGTGCAAGAAGCGACTGAAGCCAAGCCCACCGCCTTACCATACCAGGCAACTCTACCAATAGCAGCATGAACGGCTCCTCAAGGCGCAGCAGGTCGAAGTCAGTAGTGCGACCTACCTCCCGCTCTCGCACACGTTCCCGTTCGGTCAAACGCGCGAGCTACGCTACTGTGACAACCGGATCGAGTGGAAACAGCAGCTCAGCCTCCTCGTCGGTAGAAGCTCGATACTTCTTTCTGGTGATGAAACTCCCGCCGAAGTTTCATATAGGGACAAAAACGGCCGCCAGAGGCGCCACCGTGAGCAGAAGGGCGGGAAAGGTGAACATGTCGGCGATAGAGATAGGTAAAAGGCGCTTAGAGTATTGGTGGCGCAAAGGTATGGAGCAAACAGAAGCGCAAGGTAGTTCTGGTAAGATTGTTACATCACAGCGGAACGATAATGGATAAAATAGGTAGGCGAGGAGAAAAATTAGTTGTGAAAATATGCGTGATTCGGGAAAAGAAATGTTTGTAGAGGAAAAAAAAATAAAGCTAGAGCTTGGTGGCCCGGCTATACCGCCCCGTTATAAAGGGGACGCTCCTAATATCCATCCATCCATCGATCGGTTTAATTGAAGTAGATTTAAAAGGCATGAGGACAACTTAAAGAGGGGAAAAAAAAAAGAAAAGTTTTTAAATTTTTTTGAGCCTTGTGGCGCACATGTCACCGCCCCGTTACAAAGGGGACGCTCGTAGCATCCATCCATCCATCGGCATCGGTCAGCCGCGCTTGGAAGGGCAGTTGCGCGTTCGCGTGAGTGTTTGGCATGAAAAACATTTTGCCAGACTTTTGCACTTCACTGTGTCGACTATCTGGTTATTGCAGTGGTTATTACACTCGGCGAAATAATACTGAATGGGTGTTCTTTAGTGGGTCAAATAATTGATTGCTACCAATGGTTTGACGGAGGTGGTCCGTCAAGCGACGCAGCTTCGTCTGCGTTCGTGCCTATACCAGCTTTTCCTAATACTTTTGCGGTTGCTTTTCGGGCTTGAAGGACACAATTAACATAGCTTGTGCTAGAAATTACGGTGCACTCGACCGTGCACTAGCCGCCCGCAGCATTCATCTCCTGCGGTTATGGTTTACTCTGGGGCATCACGATGCTGCCAATGCGAATTTCGCACGTTGATTGAACAAGAAAGCCTGTATATGAGGCTATCCTGGCATTACAGCTGTGACCTGCTGTTCCTCGTACTTGGACTGGTATAGCGCATTATGGAATAAGAGAAACGGTCAAACAGACCGAAAGAAAAGGACAGAGCGCTACCGCGCGATATGCGCGGTGTCCATTTGAAGAGTTTTGGTTTTCCGCAACCAAATCTCATAACACTAACGAGTTAGAACCCGCATTACGTTTTTTTTTTGTTTATTATTTCATTCCCTTATGCCGTCGCAGTAACTATCACCTGAAAGCATCGTCCGAGTCCTTCTACAACAATACCAGCGCAAATTGAAATAAACTCGGAGCTCGTGTATCACTACATTATTCAAGCCACACTGTTCCTTGCACGTGTCTCCATTTTCGCTATACACTTCCTTTTTAAATCCAACTACAGCTTTCTATGTGTGAATTTTTTCTGCCTTTCAGATCGTCAATAATTGCTAATTATGATGCAAGTGGTAGTGGAGTGCTCCTAAAATTTTGGTACATTAATGTGTACTATAATGCGTAGTACATGCCTAAATAATCAGCATATTCGTGTCAATGAAAAATGGGACCGCCGCATCCGCAGTCGAAGCAGCATATTTTAGGTCAGCAGCCAAGTGTCTCACAGATAGCGAATTCGCGTAGACGTTTACGTAACAGTGCACAATATTCCGAATTGTGCTAGCTATGCAATGTCTTGTAAGCTGGTGTGAGCGGAATTAATAGTGCCGTATCCAATTTGAGGCGGCAATTACTTGCAATTATCGATACAAATGGCCATGAGCACTAGCATATGTTGCAAAAAAACTGCGTTTTTTTTAGACTGACAGGTGCAGTGGAAGAAAGACACACACAAAAAAAATTTAGAATCACATTTTATTTCACTGCTTTCCTCTACTTGTCACCGGACAGGATGGAAGAGTGGCAACACGAAGTAGAATGTTCCATTCGCGTTTTTAAAAAGTACGAACAGCACTTAATAAACAAGTGCACAATTTCAGCCGTAGTGCTGACAAAATGCGTTACGCAGCTGACACTGGCGGAGGAAGTGAGGTCGTCCATCATAATGTTTTCTACAATGTCCGTACAGTCATCATGCTTTTTCCGCGGTGCACTGTTCTATGTGTTCTTCAACAATTTGCAGAAGGCAAATAAGTTGGTCAAAGTGGCACCTCCAAATTGTGCCGTCACTCTTTGCAGCTCCGATGCCAAACAAACGGCTACCTCTGTTGGCATACTGCGTCAGCACAGCCACTGCGACTCGCAGTTTTTACTGCATCTGTAGATAGTGACAAAGGGAAAATTTTATACTGGTAGTGGTGCCACATTTTGCCTGCGCATTGAGCAAGCAGCGGCATGTGCGAGACTTACCGTGAATTTCTTCTTTGGCTGCACTGTCGACGCCCGCAGCTGCGAATGTCGTAATTTCAGTTGCCGTGCGTTCTGAAGAATTTTCTCACGGCCTTTTTGCATGTGAGCGCCGTGTTTGGGCACGTGAACGCTTCTTTGGTTTCGTTAAGTAGGAAGGCAAATCTTCGAAAATTCTTGGTACGGCGTCTTCCACCAGTTTGCGGCGATCGCGAGGCACTGACACAACGCTTCCATTCACTCTGCGCATGTCCGCACGAATGATTAGGCGCAGAAATGTTTTTCACACACGTACGCGAACGTACCCGGAGTCGAACAAAAATCCGACCGTCTCTTGTCGGGGGATCGCTCGCTATTCTAGCCACTGTACTCGCGTTATTCTGCGTCGGCTCGTAAACAGAACAAGCACACTTCTTCGTCGATGCCATTGTATCCCGACCGACAGCCTGGAACGCAGCAAGTGTTAGGAATCGCTGTCAACACGTGGAGAAATACGTCGAGGTGACAGCGACGTCAGCAACAACAAAAAAGCAACGTCAGCAAACACCACCACGCCGGGCCGCGTATTTCCTTAACATATCCGGAGCAATGCACAGACGCCGCTATTGGCCGCACGCGAGGCCACGTCAGCCCGCCTACGCATTTCCGGTAAATGTTTGTTTACAGTCGCACATGCCGGCAGCCGGCAGAGAGAGTAGCCTGCACGGGAAGGCTGCCGGCATTTTTATCGCTGCCGGCGCATTTCCTGCTATCTATAGCTATTTTAAGCGTGTCCGTGGTTCGCCCGTGTCACTGGAGGGCCCGTTGACATACGTCGCCGCTTCGCGGTGCGCCTTCGGCGGCGCTCTCACTATTTTGCTCGTGTCACTACTGCCAGAGCAAGGCGCGTCAGCGACGGGCGCTGGCGCGCCCGCCGCTGAGACCCAACGCGATAGCGTTTTTAAAAGAACATTACGACGACGCGGCTCCTTCGGAGTAGTTGTGTTAGTAATAATAGTTCCCCCCGAGCGCCGAGCCTCGTAGCCCCTTGATAATCTCTACTTCACCCCGAAAGGAGAAAAAACCAAAAAAAAAAAAACACACACACACACACACACACACACATGCGCATCCGACGTCTTTCGTTCTTTTCCCTCCTTCCCACGGCTCTCAGCGCCCAAAAAAAGGATGAAAGAGCAGCCACCTAGCACTCACACAGCAAGCGTCAAACTAGAGTCTCTTGCGGACCGCGTTCACCCTTAACTACTGGCGCAGGTTTGAAAACCCACCAGCCGCTGCCGAAAGGAAAACAATCCAAGAATCGAAGGCGACGCACCCCCCCCCCCAACCCCCCCACCCCGCGTTCCTACAGAACGACGACGACCGTCGTCGGAGGCGGGCACTGCGCGACTGCTGTAAGCAAACTTACCGGAAATGCGTAGCGGGCGGCTCTCACGACGTGGGGCTCGCGTGCGGCCAATGGCGGCGCAGAACGCGTCCTGTGCATTGCTCCGGATATGTAGTGAAATTACGCCGCCGGCGGGGGGGGGGGGGGCTACACTGCGCTAATGGCGATTACCCTTCCGACAGCCCCCGCCGGCCTCCTCGTCACCCTCCTTGCTACGCCAGCGCCGCGCGCGGCGGTTGCGGGCGGTATATGAAGCTCTCCCATTGAGTGACACGGGAGTTTCATGACCAGAAAAAGTATTGGGGGACTCTGGTAGAAGCTACAGCCATTCAAGCCCTCGAAAACAGACTGCAAAACCAGCAAAATCTCATAGAAAAGTTACTTCAGAATCAGCAGCGCCAACAGGAGCTCACTAATGCCCTGCTACGAAAATACACGGAACAGCAAGAACTCACCGACAAAGTCAACCAAAAATGTCGGAAGCTCAGATGCAAGATGCATGACATTTCAAGAAGCTTTTACGCAGAGCATTCAAGCCACACTGGAAAAGATCGTTCATTCAGCAGTAGAAAAAACGGCCACCACCTTTGAACACAAGATCGCCACACTAAACGCCAAAATTGACGGGATTGCGGCGCAACTTAATAATTTTATTGTGCACGTCAAGAACACATACATCACCAAGACACACTTCGAAAGCTTCACCAATCCGCTCCACGTTACTCGAAAAAATGCGAGGGCTAACAGCCACAATGCCTCTCGCTCCGTCTCACCCACTAGCGCTCGACGACCTGAAATTGAATTGGCGCATGATGGTAGCCCCTGACCAAAAGCAGAACCAGCCTTCAACTTTACGCATATGGCAATGGAACTGTCGCTCATACCGTCGTCGACACTACAACTTACAAGAATTCGTAAAGCGCCTCATCAACCGGACATCATTGCACTACAGGAAACTTACATGCATAACGTTCGACTGCAGGGATACACCACTCACGCACAAACCCAAAGAACTGCCACATTGGTCAAGAAATCCCTGGCGGCCCAAAAACATGAATTCGAGGACATCCAGACAGAACACACCTTAGTCGAGGTACTGCCGGAACGAAAGACGCAAAAAAGTTTATTCGTTGTGAACGTCAGCCCACCTCGAAACCAGCTGCCGGATTTCGATCACCTTGTACACGACATCAAAAAGCTCACGAATGGACATCAAGTCGTACTAGTGGGAGACTTCAACGCCTCGCACACGGCATGGGGATATCAGCATACCACGAGGAAGGGTGCCAGGGTGCACGACGCCGCCCAGCACCACGGACTAACTCTCTGCAATGACCTTCCACAAAACACAAGAATCGGGAACAGTGTCTCTCGGGACACAAATCCTGACCTCACCTTCACGACGGGCGTCACATGGGCAGAGTGGAGTGTTCTACCGGACACCCTCGGTAGCGATCACCATATTCTTCAAATAGATGTTGCCCACATTCGCAGAAAGACAAAGAAGGGAATGGCGCGTCTAACGGAATGGAAATCGTTTAGGGAAGATCTCGACGTCGACACCACCATAACTGATATCGACGAGTGGCTCAGGAATATACTGGACACAGCAGAACGCCACACCAAGAACATTAACCTCGATGCCGATACGCCTGCAGTTGACGGGCATCTCCTCCACCTCTGGGAGGCCAGAAGAGGCCTGCTCAAAAGGTGGAAGCGGCAGAAGCTCAACAAAAAAATCCACGCATATCCACGGAGTGAATGATGATGAGTGGGCGAAGCTCCGGAGGTTCATCGGTAAAAACCGTGAATCTTCTGTGAATCTTGCCCAGTACACGGCCTCTGGATAAAAACGCACCTCGTGCGTTGCTAATCGAGCGGCCGTGCCCAGTACCACGGCCGCTGGATGAAAGCGCACAGGTGCGGCCTGCTGCGTGGAGCCGCCGCGCATTGTCCAGGGAGGGAGAGCGGCGTTGACAGTTTCGGCCGCAACTTTCGCCGAGGGCGCTAGTAGTAGGTGATACTCCGAAGTCCGCGCGCTGTGGCGAGCGCGCCTTTTTTGCGTTGCGCGGAGTGCTAGTAGTTCCGAATTCCGTGTGTTCTTCCTCCTGACAACACAAACATAGCCTGAAAAGGTTGTTAGGGCAGCAGTACGCCTAAGAACTGCTGCGTTCCACTGTGCACGTCGAACGCGAAGAAAAATCCCGGCTTGGGATACCATGAATTTCCCTCCAATGCTGAACGCTGATAAGCCTGGCTCACCAACATCGCCAGGCAAGGATATGGAGGAAAAGGGTGCCCAGCGACCGTTCTTCTCTTTGCTCGCTGCACTTCACTGAAAATGATTACAAGACCACTCCAAGGACAAGGAAGCGTCCTCGACGGGAAGTAGATGACGCTTCTTTAGCTTCAGCGAACAACAACGCACCAAGTGGCTCATGAGAGTCTGCATGAAGATCTCGAGCCTGGCATCAGAGATTAAGAACAGGTCGCTGCACTAGGCAAATATTCCGAGGCAACGTCGAATTGTGGGTTGCCTGCTACGAGTATGCGCCACGGATAGATGAAATGTCTCAAACAGACCTTGATGTTAAGCGGGTAATAGAGGATTCGAAGAGAGCAAATAACCGCCTACAGAAGAAAATATCTCGTCTCAAGCAATCATTACAGACATTGCAAAGCAAGTATGATACAGCGCGTGAACGGCTGCCACCTTTCGAAAGCAGCAAAGAAATATCGTCTTTTTTTCTTTAATTTGCTGAAATCAGCCGACACAGGCAATAAAACCGGCCAGTTTGTCAAGAACCAAGTGTCAAATTTTTGTTTCAGAGAAGCCAGAGTACAGTGAATCAATTCTGAGGGAGTACGTGCTTTGGAAAGCTTGCTCCAACAAAGGTTACGAGCACGTGAGGACGAGAGGCCTGCTTAAGTTGCCTTGTCGTGCCACAATTCAGAAGTATGTCGGGCACACAACAGGTGAAATAGGCGTCTCATCACTAATAACAGGTAGTCGGGAGGTACTACAGACCAATTACGTCTCTTCAAGTATTGCATGGTGTTGCAGTAATTGTGTTACACGAAGTTGAGTTGATAAAGTGCAGGTCGCTGTGTTGACTGAAGGCGATACGCCTAATATAAATTTTTCAGTACACACGCTAAGGAGGTATGCGCCTCCCTGCTTTCCATGAGCCGCTTCTTAGTTGATAAACATTTCTTTGCTGGGACTCGAATTGAATTTTTTTACTAGAGCCAGAAGATATACGCTGCTCGTAATTATCGAATGGGTAATCACTGCGTGTAGCAGCCTAGATCATTACAATAGAACACATTATATGTAGCCGGCATGCTCTTCAGTACAATACAATAATAATTACGAAGCTCTTCCCTGCATAAGAACTGCAATTTTTCACAATATTTGTCATAAGATTCGGAGTCAAACACGCTACTTGTTCTAAACAACGACATCGGCGAAGACAAAATAATTTATCATAATTACCGCTTTAGCTCTTTTAGGGAATTTAGATGTTGAATTTGTTTGTCTGAGCGATGTAAGCCATTGAAATACCCTGCACAATCCTGTTACATAGCGCTTTTGATTCATATTTTGCTTTGGCTTGATTTTATTATTTGTAGTTGACCTGCCATGCTTGCAAGGTTCTCCCGCAAGACCCAAATCCTTGCGGTGGCATTTACGAGTTCATCAGCAAAAAATTTATAAAGGAAGAATTCTATATGGACGAGATCGTACAAATTTGCAAGCTGACACGAAATTTTCTCAGTGAGCTGCTGAAGCACGCAGAAGTTCGCGAAGAAGTGGAAACCTCTGCAAACTTCCTCATTCAGCCCTCCTCTCACATTCCGTAACCTGTCCAGCATTACGGTGCGGTTCAACACCCTTGAGCACACGGGCCACCTCTGCAATGTCTTTTTTTTTTTTGAAGAAGCTGTTGCGACCGTTGCTGGCTAACTGGACGGGAAATGCAATTGTGTAACGCCTGGTGAGTTTGTCACACAAGCTCCTCTCCCGAAAAGTTCTTCGCCTTCGAGGGCGATGAGCGCAAACACCTCTGATATTTGTTTACTGCACCAGTAAACACGTACTGGTAAAGAGCTTCGCTCAAGAAGCGTACTATTGATTTTTGAGGTCCACCTAGTATTTTCATTTCTGTATGCGCAGACAAGGCCACAAATTTTTTTTCTCATCACCTTTCGAACAGAATTCACGCAAGACATTTTTTATGTAACAATAACTGCAAAATAAACTAGAATCAACTAAAACACCAAGTATTCACTGCCCTTCTAGTAGAGAAACGCAAAATCAAGTCACGATACCCATTCAAGCACGTTTTTAACGAGAAGCGAAAAAAAAAAGAATTCCCCGAAAGCATGTGCCAGTACATTTGTGAAAGAACATAACAAAGGTGTAATAATAAAACTGGTCCTACAAAAGGGAAAACCTTGTCGAAAACGCTTTAAGTACAAGTGCAGAATTGTCTGTCAGAGACGGGCATGCTTAGTCAAAGCCACTTCGACTCCTGCAGGAAAGGAAAACCATTTGCCATTATGAGAAAAATGTACTGCCGTAGCGTAGAACGATGCGCTGAGGGGGTATCGAATTCGGCATGTGCGTATGCAGTACCGCGAGCGCCGCTGAAACATCATACGATTTCGCGCATACACCGCTGTGCAGGCGCTCTCACTATCCTTGACTGGTGGCGCGACGGCGGCCGCCGAACGAACTAGTCCTCTCCCGCCGTCTCCGGCGCACGCAGCTGGCCGTACCTGTGCGCTTTCATCCAGCGGCCGTGCCAGTACATCATCAAAGACGTGGATGGATGGATGGATGGATGGATGCTATGAGCGTTCCCTTTGTAACGGGGCGGTGACATGTGCGCCACCAGGCTCGTAAGAAGATTTAAGAACTTTTCTTTTTTTTTCTCTCTCTCTCTTTAAATTTTCCTCATGCCTTTTAAATCTACTTCAATCAGATCGATCATACTATAGCAAAAACGGAAATTCATAGCCCAGTTCCCTGCCCCTTATGGCAGAAAGTCCATATTTTTCCCTATAATTATTTTTCTGCCGTTTTCTGCCGCCAGAATTCTAACCGTCTCTTACTTATTTCAATCGCGGCTATGTTCAGCTTCCCGTTGTTCGCCCTAAAACCCAAGGCTTCATGTAGGGTGGTGCCCAAACGTACACCTGGATGGATATTTCCGCATTCAATCAGAACATGCTCCGTCGTTTCCCTATCTTCCTCACAGCATGTGCATTTTTCTTCTTCTTTACTGAATTTCGCTTTATAAATACGCGTTCTAAGGCAGCCCGATCTCGCTTCAAACAATAAAGCGCTTCCTCTTGAATTATCATAAAATTCCTCCCTCTTTATTTCGTTTTTGCCCTCTCGGTATAGTTATTCAGAGTCGGTTTTTTTTTTTTTTTCCATCGCTGCCCTCCAGTAAATCTTCTCCGCCTCTCTGAGTTTTCCCTTTACGCTCTTTGTTGTCAGTTCTCTTAGAGCCGTATATTTACTGGTGAGCCTCCTAGTTCTCTTTCTCCACTGCGTGTCAACGCTCTTTCTATATAAATAGCGGAACACCTTCACTGCCCACCTACTCTTTCATATTCCGTGACAAATAGGGTTCCTCGATGCGCGCTCTCCCCTCCGCCGCCTTGGAGGGTGGAGTCATTCTGTGAGGGGGTGAATGTCGCCTTCCGATCGGCGGCCGCCATTGGGCTCCCCCCCGCCTCGTTAGTGTGTGCTAGCCCCGTCGCGTCTGGTTTGAGTGAGACAGGTGCGCGGCGTTTTATAGCGTTTTCTCGAGCATAATGCCCGGGTGTTGCGTGCCACAGTGCACAAACCACTCGCGAAATGGCTATAGGATGTTCAGATTTCCGAAAGATCCGAAAAGGCGACTCCTGTGGAAACCCGTTCCTAACGCGTACGACATGAAATGCGCTTTAAAGCTTGTGTGCGTCAGCCAGTTTTTGCACACGCCAGCGAACTCTAGTTATGAGAATGACGACTCTGAGTACCTGGTTGACATGATTTCCCAACGGAAAAGAGAGTGTCGAGGAGATGCTGAAGAGGAAATTGATGATGGGGAAATTCTTTTCATTGAAGCGTTGACTTCAATAGAGTGCAGCATTTTACATCATATAGGTGGATTCCTTGTGAAAAGAATATTGAAGAAAACGGACTGCGAGCAGTGCAGGGCTGCAATGCAAGGCTCGGCGAGCCATGAACACCCATATTTAACTGCACTAAAGGAGTATGTTCAGGATGGTGAGAACTTGTGTTATCCGAGCGGTGAGGTTATGAGCTCGCTCATATCTTGTGAAGAACACTTTAAAGAGGTCTATTCGATTCAGCCAAGGTTCTCTGCACCTTCTGCACCTTTTCGCGGTGCGCTGCACCACCGTCCTCGATTCCTCGCGGTACAGCGGCGCCCGCTGCACCTCCGTCCTCGATTGTGGCGGGGTGCAGCTAAGGTGCCGCCGCGGTGCCGTGCACCTTTGAACCTCCCAGCTTGTGGGTGCAGCGTTTGGTGCAGCCTCGCTAGCCCGTCAGGCGACGCGTGCAGACGACGGCTTCGGCTAGTCTAATGGAGATGGTTAGGATGTACGCCGCGACGAAATCACAGCAAGTAATTCTGTGAAAGTGGTAAATGTTTGACATTTTTCTCTGAACACGTGCACGATGACAGCTTGTTTTCCCGTTCACTTTTTCTTTTTACAAATGGTAGGATGCACTGATCGCGTCGTTCGTGTCGGCAAATGCGTGGATGCGCATAATATAAATATCACGTCTTGTTTCGCACGTCCGCGCGCAGGTTTTGTTGTAGCATATAACCATGCACAGTTGTAGCGAGCACAGTCAGGCTACTAGAAACAAAAACTCATCGAGCTGGCCGTGCAGCAGACGACAGGCCTGCACCTCAACCTTCGATTCACGCATTTGGGCGGCGGCGGACGGAGCTCCATCTGCACCGCGAAAACGGGTGCCGGGAACTGCTGCACCGGGTGTCGACACCACCTGCACCTTTTTGTGCGTGGTTCCGTGCACCTTTTCTGAATCGAACAGACCTAAGGAATCACATCCTGGACAGACAACCTGTTCACCCTGAAGTCCCCTCTCAAAGCTGTAACTGAATATTTAATCAAGAGGACCAAGTGCAGTGTGCAGGCATACCAGCAACACAAGGGTTCTCTGGAAAAAATCTTGATATCAAGTTATGCACGAGTAAGGCTTCGCATTCACCTGCGCCAGCTCGAAACAGCGAGAACCAGTGGGAGTGGAAGCAAGACATGCGCTGCGGTTAACTTGCAGTGAGTTGTAGCACTTGTTTTTGAAATTAAGTTATCGATGAAATAAACAAGCTATGGCATCAGAAATTGCCGTATATTGAATGCAATTTGCTTTCTTATTGTTGAGAAGCTGTGTGGTCGCTTCATTTTAACGATATCGACGAACGCTTTATAACAGTTACTAATTTATAATATATTCCAGCGGAAAACACGCTAAACCTGGTTTGATAGTCAGTGTCTGCGTGCGAGTCATGATTTAATGCCATAAAAGCCGTATGTAGAGCCCCAAATAGTATGATATGTATTCAACAATTTTTTGCCCATCTGCTATTTACAGTAAGGTAGAAAAGATGAAAACAAAATTCAGAATACTGTGCGTTGCAGGGTGCGGTCCGTAAATGGAGTAGCTGATGAATAATTCGAAAACTAGATCTGAAAATATGGTGTGCAATCACAGTTTTTCTCTTTTCTCGTGACAGCACGTTTTTTTTTTATTCTTTTTTCGACCGGCAGGCAAACTGTTTTTACACTTTTGTGGAAGGCACAAAACACACAGACACAATGAAAGGTTATGGGACTTGCGTGCGTGTGTTTCGCATCTTTAACCAGTATAAATAGTTACCGACTAGCCCAAGAAGATGCTAACTGAAGGTGTTAACGTGGCTGGCGTGGACGGTAGTATTCTGCTGCGAGCAACTCCAGCTGCTAATGTCGCTTTAAAAATAAAGATTAGAGAATAGAAATCTGAGACCTTCACACACCCGATGCGAAAACTTTGTATTTTTGTCATGTTGTTTGAGTACCACTTGTTTTGACACAACGAACTCTGCATGCAGCCGCGCGACGCCCGTTGGCTGCCTATCGTGGCCTGCGCAGAGGGCACCCTAATGGCGGACGCCGTAGCAGACGACGCTGTTGTCTCCACCCTGCAAGGGGGCGCGCGCATCGAGGAACCCTAGTGACAAACACTGTGTGTCGCCATCTAGCGCTCTCCTATCACACTAGAGCACGCAGCGAGCGCCTCCGCGCCATCTATTGATCCATTCACGTACTAGCTTAGCAGCACCGCAGCGCTCGGACGGACGGACAGACAGACAGACAGGCAGACGGACACACAGACAGACAGACAGACTGGCATACTACGCGTTCCCATACATCTGAATGAAGCGAGCACCACGGCGCCATCACGCCATCTAGTGAGCACTTCATAAAACTAGAGCTGGCTACATACATACTACTACTACAGAGGAGGGAACGACCCACACCCTAAGGCGCTTCGCCCCTAAAAGCTACAACGACGCATTGCTCTCCTCACCGAGCGAGCTCAAGATTATGCGGACCAACTTTCAAGGCAAAATTGGCATGAATTATGTCACAGTCTGCAGGGGACATTGAGCACCAAGAAGACCTGGCACCTCCTAAGCGGTCTCCTGGCCACGGAACCTACCAAAGCGGTACAGAAGCAACATCTCCACAGACTCATTCACAATCATTCCGGATCGGAGGAGCACCTTTTACAGGAGCTACAAAAAATATTTGTGGAAGTGTAGCCTGCACCATATCAAAACATACTGAGAAATATGCTGGAATGCCGAACCCAGAGCTCGACCGGCCCTTCACGCAGGCCGAACTCTGCGCAGCCCTGTCCAAGCTTACTAGAAATACCAACCCCGGCAAAGACCGGGTTATTAACAAGCACCTCCGCAACCTACCACAGAAGGCCGCCACCATGCTTCTTAAGTATTTCAATGACTGTTGGGAGAAAGGAGAACTGCCAGCGCTATGGAAACACTCGGAGATCACGATGATACCAAAACCTAACAAAGCTCTTGGTGTCGAAAATCTACGTTCGATCTCGCTCACTTCGTGCGTGGGAAAGCTGTTCGAACACACGGTGCACGATCGCTTAAGCCCGTACCTCGAAGATAACGGACACCTGCCAGACACAATGTTTGGCTTCAGGCAGCATCTTTCCACGCAGGACGTCCTCTACTATTCAAAAGAAGATCTTGATCGCCAGTCTAACCGAAACAAATACTCCATACTGGCGGTCGACGTCAAGGGGACCTTTGACAACGTCAGCCACAACGCTATCCTTAAAAACCTCGAAGCCACCGGATGCGGCACTACTACGCGTACGTCTGAAACTTTCTGACGGATCGTAGAGCAACCGTGGGGATTTGCGATATCCGCAGCGAAAGCTTCAAACTTCCCAACAGAGGCACACCGCAAGGGTCAGTAATCTCACCGCTCCTTTTCAACGTGGCTATGCTCAATCTACCAAAACTTCTGGATAGTATACCAGATCTGCGGCACGCTATCTACGCTGACGATATTATGCTCTGGACCACTGCTTCTAACACTGGAAAGCAAGAAAGCTGCCTCAGGATGCTGTTGACACATAGAACGGTATCTACAAAACGCCGGCCTCCGCTGTGCTCCCGAGAAGTGCGAGCACCTCGTTTTGAAAGCAAGAACGAGAGGCAGACCCCCTAGCTACGAAGGGCCCTACCCCAATGTCAATATCAACGGGACGCTCATTCCAAAAGTCGACAAGTCTGCGAATACTCGGACTTCACATTCACAAGGATGGATTGGGAGCAGCCGCCCTACCGAGACTCCAACGGACGCTTTCACAACTCACGCACCTTGTCAAGCGGATAGCAAACCAAAGGCATGGACTCAAGGAGGAAGACACGCTAAGAATAATGCAAGCGCTGCTTACCAGCCGCATAACGTACGGTACGCCTTACCTGGCTTTAAAAACCACCGAAACAGAAAAACTTAATGTCATGATAAGGAAGGCAACCAAAGTCGCCATGGGACTTCCCTACATGTCTTCTACAACGCGTCTCCTTAAGATGGGCGTCCACAACACGTGGCAAGAGCTTGCAGAAGCGCACAAAAACAGCCAACTTGAACGACTCAAGCTCACGCCAGCAGAACCATCGGTGCTCCGGTACCTTAATTATGGCGCAACGTACACCGCTGACAAGGACCGTAAAGAGCGCCTCCCGCCGGATGTAAGGGATTCCGTCTGCATCGCACGAATTCCACGTCACATGCATCCCATATGCCACAAGAGTAGAAGACACGCTAGAGCTGACGCCTGTTACACAGACGCGGCGAAGTATCCGCATCGAAACGCGTACACTCTCAGCGTCGTCGACTGCCGAGGCAGGGAGTTAGCGTCGGCCACCACAAAGGCACGCAACTCAGAAACTGCGGAAGAAGCGGCGATCGCACTCGCCACCACCACAAGTACGGACGCAGCGGTCATTTTCACCGACTCTCAGGCTGCCTGCAGAAACTTCTCAAGAGGCCGCATCTCAGCCCATGCACTCAACATCCTAAAGCGAAGAAGCACTCCGCTTCCATGCACCTGCATAACGTGGGTACCAGGACACGAGGGACTAGAGGGCAACGAAGCGGCTCATGCTGCTGCCCGCGAGCACGTCAGCCGGGCTGCTCTTGTTCCACGTGATGCCGAACCTGCGGAAGTAGAAACGGAGGCGATACCCATAATATATTCGGCCATCTTACAGCACTACCGACTTGAGCGCCGTGTGTATGCCCCGCCTCAACCAAAACTGTCAAGTGAAGAAAACACTTTATTCAGGCGCCTGCAAACGAACGCTTTCACTTATGGCACGCTAATGCACCGCTTATATCCGACGCTTTACAGCTACCTCTGTCCACTCTGCAGTGTACCCGACTCCCTGGCGCATCTCCTTTTGGAGTGCCGTTGCCATGTTGACTGCGAAATGCAACCGGATACACGCGCGGACCAAGCACCACAAACACGAGAAGACCACCTATTCGAAACGTGGGAGGCCAAGCTCGCGCTCGTGGACCTGGAAGACCAGCGACAACTCGTCGCCAGGGCCAAGGGGGCAGTTGAAGCCAGAGGGTTCCTGGACTAAGGAGTCCTCCCACCTTCGGGTGGCACCGGGCATCGCTCGGAGCGCCGTTTCGAAAATAAACGTTTATTCCACGTCGTGTTCCTCTTTTCTATTCTCATCCTTTGGCTCTAGCTTGACGAACTATGATAAAGGGTGACATCCACAACTAATTTGGTCAGCAATAATTAATGAAACAACGCCATGTGCCTCAGCCACAGCACGAAAGTATATCTTAAACAGCAATTCACTGCGAAGCTTTAGATAAAGGAAACGCTACCCGAGACTCGCACAGTTGAAATTTCCATGCATTACATTCACATTCGAGAACCCGAAAGTACAGGTGTCAGTAACCCAGGGTGTACACTGAGCAGGGGACTTTGCAAGAGCACTTTCACTTTCGCTGCAGTTTTCTAAGCCACAAGAGTTAGCTAATTGGCATGTTTCACCATCTTGGGCGATTCTCACTCCTCAATGAATAAATAACCAGGTATACAGAGCGTCGGCACCATGCCACCCCAGATAGCCTCGCGCATACGTTCAAGCTACTAGCAACGATTGAAAACTGGCTTGACTTGGCCGCTTAGAACAACGCAGTTTCGGTTTCGCCCCGCCACGGTGGTCTAGTGGCTATGGTACCTGGCTGCTGATCCGAGGGTCGCGGGATCGAATCCCGGCCGCGGCGGCTGCATTTCGATGGAGGCGAAATGTTGAGACCCGTGTGCTGTGCAATGTCAGTGCATGTTAAAGAACCCCAGGTGGTAGAAATTTCCGGAGACCTCCACTACGGCGTCTCTCATATTCAGAGCTGGTTTTGGGACGTTAAACCCCACAAATCAATCAATCAGTTCCGGCTTCGGAACAGATTACAATTCCGCCTGGAGAGAACCTGCGCAGGTTCCACCTGTGAAGGCAACCCCAGTCAGCTTCGACGCAACCATGGTGCAATATGCCCGAAAAAAAAAAAAAAAAAAAAAAAACCAGCTGTTTGGCACAGAATATGTATCAGCACTTCTCTCTTGGCATAGCTTGGCGTAACTGGCGCAGCACTTACTGGGCTCCTTGCGTGATTTGAAAACTGATAAAGCTAGGATCATCTCGGGAGTGCCTATAAATTATCAGTAGAGCCAATTAATGTAGTAAATTATGGCGTTTTACGTGCAAAAACCACAATATGATTGAGGCACGCCCCATAATGTAGGGCTCTGGAGTACGTTTTTTTTTTTTTTTCACCTGGGGATCTTTAAAGTGCCCCTAAATCTGAGTACAAAGCTGTTTTTTGCATTTCACACCCATCGAAGTGCGGCCGCCAGGTCCGAGACTCGATTCCGCGACATCGACCTTCGCAAGCCACCACCCTAGCCGCTAAATCAAGAAGGTTAATTAGCATTAGCACGCGTCACCAGCATTAGCCAATGACAGGGATACTGTATGGCACCAGGTAATCACTAACTAGCAAAAGTGTGTGTACATTCGGTAGGCTCATCGTAATCGATAAACTTAAGCATATGTTCTGTAGATGCCACATTGGCTTCTTGATCTTGAAGAAAACGTGAACCCATGAAACGTGACAGCGCGCGAGACTAGAAAGGGAGGATGAAGTGCATGTGTAGCAGGGCCCCTCAAAGGCAACGTTAGTCAGGCTTTCCTTCGCAGTTAGGTTAGACTCCCCTGTTAAAAACTGCACTTCCTGCTTCACACACACACACACACACACACACACACACACACACACACACACACACATGCACACACACATACACACACACCACATTATAAGCAATGTGCCAGGATTTGACAATAGGAATGACACATCCATAGAATCATGTTTGTAAGCTGAGCTCATATGACGAGTAAATGGGTTACCTGAATTTGTAGCAAACCAAAGGAAGCCTTGTCAACAGAAAAGTACGGAGGATTTTTTTTTTTTTTCAAGGGAGGTGACCATATGGAAACGCAGGTTGGTTTTTAAGGGCGAGGGGGGTTTGACAAATTTTTCAATGTGAGACTTACATGAGGACATCACTTGCGCCGTGAAGGTTGGGGAAGAAAATCGGGAGAGCATTTACCCGCCTACAATTACAAGATGAATTAAAACTCAATTGCTCTGAGCAGTTGAACAACAGTAGTTCACACTATTCGCATAAGTATAGAAAATAGGAATGCTGATGGTACAGAGTGCTGAAAGTGGCAATCAGGGAAGGCACGCTGCAGGCGATTGATTGATTTCTGGGGTTTCACATCCCAAAAGCATGATATGATTATGAGCGACAACGTAGAGGAGGGCTCCAGAAATTTCGACCACCTAGGGTTCTTTAATGTGCAGTGACATCACACACTACAGAGGCCTCAACATTTTGCCTCTATCGAAATGCAGCAGCCCCGGCCAGGATTCGATCCCGTGATCTTCAGATCAGCAGCCGTGTGCAACAACCACTAGACCACCGCAGTGAGGCATGCTACAAGACAAGCAAGGCTTCCATAATAGGTGAAGAGAACAGCAATTTTTTGTACTTTTACCTCCATCAACACCTCGTTGAGAGAGATTCGTGGCGTAGCATGCAAGAGTGCTTGTCACAAATAGTGAGCACTAGCAGACAGTTTCCCTTTTTTTTTTTTTTTTTGCACTAGAGACTCATCTGCCCTTCATTTGTGAATGTCGACAACATCGATGAGCAAACATAACACAAATAATGATGGAGTCCAGAACTGTCAATTAAATACAAAGGCATTCTCTTTATTAGAACACTAAAAAGAGCAAGAGAAGCCAAAGTGCATTAGAGCTGTGCTCCCAAACTAAGGCGATTTTTCTGTTGTTTCGAGCTATCACACTAAAGACGTTATAAATTAAGTCACACAACATGCTAAGTGATAATGTAGGCTCACACATTCACAAAATAGGCATACTGAATTTTTGCTAGTTATCTTTAAAGACAATAAATGAATCCTTTTATTGCATACTCTAAGGTCGTACTTTCATAAAATTTCTGATGTTAGAAGCAACATTACTGCATGAGCATTAAAGGGGCCTTGCAAAAGTTTTTGCACATAGCACGAAAAGGCTGCCGATCAGTCATGGAGGCTCCTGTGAACATGTAAGCCAAATATGATTGCACTGCACGCAACAGGGAATCCGCAATTTGCTTTCAATATACACCTTGAAAGTGCCCGCTCTTCTTTTCAACAAATCACATCAATAGGTGGACATGGTCTACGTAAAAGGAGGGAGAACTACCATCGGGTGATTCGTGAACGCAGTTTTCACGGACAGCGTGGGGTGGCGCCACACCCTCCCCCTTCCCCAAATGTTTCTCGCGGCACCAGCGTCGTCATTGCAGAAGCACAGGTATGTTTCAAAAAGAAATTTTTCAAGGTCAGGACTCGCGCTGCTGTAACTCCACTAATACCTATCAGACTTGAAAAACTGTTGCGGCAAGTGATTCATGAGGTAATAATTTTCTTAAGATATGTTTCTCGGGAATTAGTTAGAAAAGTGTTCAGGACCCCTTTAATGCTCTAGCTAACATTGATGATAACATTCACCTACTGCCATCTGGTCAATGGATCAGCTACATTATTCAGGTAAGAGGAGAATGGAATGAATACGACTTCATATTTAGCAAAGTCGTTCCCCAAATTTCTGAAGATATATAATATATATATATATATGATATGGATAAATCTTACTCCTGTTTTGGAGATAAAAAATGGAAGCAGGTACAGCACCAAGGTAAGATTGCTTTGAAAGCAAACTTGATGAATATGTGCCATGGCACATACACATGCACTACACACGCAAAAGAAAAAGAGCAAGATGCAAACAGCAGATGAATATTTTCACAGATCACAGGGAAACTTACTCAAAAGTCAGTTTAAAAAATAGCAGTGTAAAAATATAAAACAAAAGCAACATGCAAGAAACACATCATGATTTCAAGCAAATATTTGAATATGCATAAATTGGACACGGGGCTCACATGAGAAAGACACTGTAAATCTGCCTCAGCAGTGTAAATCAACTTGGACCAGCCTACCATGATTTAAAGTCAGTACCACTTATATAATTCTATGCACAAAATTCCTAATACGCCGACAAAGCTTGGTGAATACCACAACACCACAATGTGCACATGTTATGGCACTGCCCTTTCCACAGCCATAAACATACTAGCAGTTTGAAGTTTCTAACCCTGCAGTACACTCCCTATGCAATCTATTTTATGCACCAATGCTTCCTGTAGTTTGTTCACGTGCCTTTTACTTTACTATGTAGAACATAAGGGTAGCCTTCTTGTAGCATGTTCACAGAGTTGACAAATCCTTTTAAATCACGAAGTGGCAGCCTTTGATATGGTTAGATTTCATACCGTATTTACTCGCATAATGATCGCACTCGCGTAATGATCGCACCCTTAAATTTAGTCGTCAAGATTAGATTTTTTTTTTACCCCACGTAATGATCGCACCCCGAACTTGCCGCAGCGATATGTCGTGTACCAAGTCTAGTTGACGATCATCATGTTTACCATCTGTCGAACGTTACGTAAATAACTCTTCAAGGCTCACCAAGTGAACTGCACGTACCGAGCAGATGTCAAGTTTTTGCCCACCCTTGGCGGAAACGTGCCGTATTAGGATAGCAGTAAAGACAAACGCCGTAGTTTTCACCACGCCAACAGTTTCAAGAAGACAGGCATATCTAACGCGCTCGACGGAACGGAAGATAACCTCCTGTGGGACTGCTATGACACTGCCGGTTCCGACAGGGAATCGAGCGGCGACGGCACTGACGTCAGTGACGCTTCAGACTCTAAATGAAAGTTGGGGGGTCAGTTAATTAAAAATATGAAGGCCAATATGAATGCATGTAGTTCCTGCATAATGTGTGCGTTTATTACAAAGGCAAGCCTTACTCTACTTTTGCTTTTGGTTTTGTTCATGGTAGCTATCGTAAGAATTCTGATACGCGACTTGTTTTCGTTCTCGGTGCTCAAAATATTATTTCGCGGAAAATTTACCCCGCATAATGATCGCACCCTGAAATTTGTGTCAATTTTCTTGAAAAAAAAAATGTGATCATTATGCGAGTAAATACGGTATTTACTGACCATTATAAAACTACCATACTCTTGAATGTATTTAAATGCTAGAATACCTCAACATACTTAATGGACCAACTAGAATTAATGGGTCTAATGAGACAATGTATACAAAAATGCACTTTCTTATTATTATTAGTACAAATGATAAAAGATAACTGACTGAGAAACAGGGATGCTATTCTGAAGGAGCTCACAGAAAAACTGTCCATTTCAGGGCACGCTGGCTGGTAACCAATGGTGAGGAATGGTGCTTCTGCACCACTCCTCAAGCTCTACTAAAAGAGGCATCCTGAAATGCACATTACACTCAGTGTACTTATACAATACGACCCCAGGTTGGCAACCGTACCAGGATGCAGCACGATATCCGCCTGCCTGCACTGAAGGGGAAAGCACCAGAATCTAGATCCCCGAAGCAAATGGTCAGCAGCACAGTTGTGTTTGTTGCAGATGGAACACTTGTCAATCCCAAACATAAAAACTATGATTCCTGGGTCCTCATTTGGAAACACTAAAGTGTGATGCTGGTTTGTACTTCTAAAAAGCACTTTTGCTTAATTTTCTGCTGAATTTTAAAATGTACACTTACTTCTTATCTTCTCCTACATCAAATAATTCTCTTGTGAGGTTCAGGCTCTTTATAAGTGGGCTTGAATGTCTAATGTTAAGCAGCAAGAACAAAAGCTAATAAAAAAGGGGCAGGAAAAGTGCCAGCTTACAAACTCAATTTGCTGCAGAAAGTGCTATTGCACATGGTAGCAACTTTGACTGTAGACCATTTATGAATGATGTGCCTGCACATTTGTACTACCGCAACCAGTACAATCGTGAGATAACAAAATCACTTCACATGAGGACAGGTACGAACATATCCATTAGATAATTCTCAGTTTTAAATGGTGTTTCCTGAAACTGATGAAGAAGTGCCAGAATAAAAGGAACAATAATGGCAAAAATTAAGTAAAGTAAAATTGATAGATTATTGTTCTAAGGTATCCATTCAGCCTCCTACTCCAGGACCTCCTCCTGTGTAGCGATTTGTAATAAGCTGATTTACAGCAATGAAATTTGATTGTGATGTCAATGTAACAGACAACAGAGCTCCATGGATGAGGTAACATGGAAAGAAATGAAAGGAATGGTATCACCTCTTCAGTAATGCAGAGCTAGCTGCTATAGGTGTATATCATCCTGATAACAATTAGTCAAGAAGCTAAGAATTGACAATAAAAAATCAAAATGCACTTTGAAAATTCATGACAATTTGGTATATTTGAACAGATACTTTAACAAAACACGCCAGCGTAACTTTTTGACACAGGTCACATTAGAACTAGTATTTGAAGAAGTGTGGGGCATCCCCTCTGTACTACATGTCAATAAGCACCTTGGCGCTACAAGTTTGCAATTAACTGCACAGGTCTAAATTTCATTAAAACTCTAATAAGACTTGACAGCCCCTACATTCCCATTCAACTAAATGTGCTTTCAGGAGACTTTACCACAACCTTCAGGGACTGACCCTCATTACTGAGACAGCGGTTGGGGTGTTCAAGCTCATCTTTATTTGAGAGTTCAAGGAAGGCTACTCAATGTCAACTGTAGCTAGCTCTTTATGTTTCTTGTAGAATTATGGGGGTTTTACATGTCAAAACCCATGTTCTGATTATGAGGCACACCACAGTGGTAGGCGGTACTAATACTGACCACCTGGGGTTTTTTTAAAATGAGCCCATAAGCCTAACTACAAGGCTATTTTTCAATTCACACCCATGGAACAAGACTTCCACAGCTACGAACCACTATCGCAGGATCATCAATGCAACGGCAGAGAGCTTGGGATATTGTGGCAGCATGCATTTCCTAAGCGTGAATATAAATGAGTGTACTCTAATGATTTAGACGAGGAGCCTGTCATCACAGAGTCCATAATACAATCTTTCACATAAAATGTTTGCGCGGTAGGTGTTCTTGGCTGCAAAGCATACAAGAGAACTTTTTGGCCTATACACCTAACCTACGTACTACCCATCTTTCCCATGGTAGCTGAACAACCGTGGTGCCAAAGTTCCCTCTAGTATATTTGTAGGAAACTCTATTATGCCAGCAACGTGTGTAGGGTGATATCCCTAATGCAGCGGAATGCCAGCATCTGGCCCAAGCATCATCACAGACACGTCACTTGTTCACGATACGCTCACTATGTGTGGTGCTCTGCAAAAAATATCATCATTTTCCTGTAGTTTCTGCCGGAAAACAAGGTCCTGTCAACATGTTCCAGCAACCAATCTTTCATTTGGGAAATGAATCAGCAGAAGCTTTGCTCAGTAACCCTTTAAACTCTGGCTTGTGTATTCAGCATATAGAAATTACTGGACCATTTACAGCTGACACTGCCAGCGCGTCCGTACATCCAATAAGTGTTAAACATTTGTGCCCTTGCACCCATATAAAACGAATGAGGCGTATGCAGAAGAGAATACAATGCTTCTAATGCAACTGACAAAGTAGGAGTGCTTTAGATGAACACACAGACAAACATGTCAGGTAGAATGGCAACTGGTGACGAGGACTGCAGTAATTTTCGTACAGCTAAGACGATTGCGAGTAGTTCCGCTTGAAAAATGGGCGTGAAGTCCGGTAACTGAATGAGAAGGGCCAGTTCAGAGATGACAATACAATACCAACACCTGCCTTCTCTTCCCAAACAGATGCATCAGTCTTTATCACGATTTTTGTGTCTACATGAGCCAGGTGAACTTCTAAAAGACCATTTGTGTGAGACAGGTGTTTAGTGTTATTCAGGAATATATTGTAAAATTCAACTGTTATTTCTTGCACAGAGTCGTTTAGCATGACTACTTCACGGAGGCGCAAAAACGACTTGGGGGCAACGTAATCTAGACCGATGATGGGTAAAAAATGCAGCCGATTGACTAATAAAAACACACCGAGACCTTCTCTGGGGAGATGCATAAATTTTTTTAAATGTTCGCACAGCTAGGGATGTGAAACCTTTTAAGAAGAGAAGGAAGGCATGATTCCTGATATAATACACTGATTGTGACAAATTTCAGGAGCCCAAGGCACAAATGTAATGCCTCACATTCCAGAACCAATGGCCTAATTTTGTAAGTGGGCGCCCCAGAAAACGACACAGCCAAACTCGACTATCGGTCGAATATACATGCAGTACACCTTCTTCTTCTTCTCCTTTCCAAAATGGCGCATACCCGCGTCTTTACTCCTCCAGGGCCAGATGTCATCACTTCTTCCTCCTCTTACAGACTTCCCCCAAGCTCGTGCCCCACATCCTTACTTTCAACAGTGAGCACGCAAAATGTGCACTGTGCTCGCCAGCTAAAACTGGCAAGATCTGGCGGGGAGTCTTTTAAGAACTCTTCACTGTCAGGAGCAGGATTACCAACTTCTTAACAATGGAAGTCGGGAAAGGACAGGACGGGACGGGACAAGGGGAGGGCGGGTATTCTTGCAGCTTAGAACATGGTCTTGCTTAAGAAGTATATTCATAAATGTCTTTCATGTAAAAGTTCAACTTCACCTGAAGTTGGCCTGCGCAACCTCAATGCACATCCCGTTCCCCTCATCCCTCAACAAACTCCTCATAATGGAGAATATACCCTGTCCATTTGCTGACGGGGAATGGAGAAAGAAATTCAACTAGTCTCAAGAGGACTGGGCAGCACGAGGAATATTTGAGGAATATTTGAAGAATGTTTTGCTAGATGAAGTCGAGGTTCGCCTACACCAGTGGCCTTGATGACAGAGATGAGTACGTTGAAGTAGGATTCTCGCTTTAGCCTCAGAACCAAAAGGACCATCAGTGGGGACCAATCAAGTTGGTGGAATGTAGGACCCACTTCTATCGCATCACTTAAGCTGTGGAACTATATTTAGACTCGTATATATAGCTGTCCAGACATGGGCACATTGGGATGTGGGACTCCACATGATAACGAGGGTCAGTCCCGCAAAACCTGAAATGGCTGGTAACCTTAACTGGGAGGAAGAAAATGTATTGATCTCTATGGACATTTGTCAGGGCTGCCAGATTTCTCCATTGCTGTGAAAATTTCACTGTTGAGGACTTTCTTTATTGAAGGGTTCAACTGTATATGCCAACATTGGAAGGAAACTCTAGTGTGGCCTAGATGTTAAAAAGTAATGTTCTGTTCATGAAAACATTGTTCCTGTGGTTCATGCTTGAGAAGTGTGAAAACACTGGGACGAAGCAGAGAAACACACAAGACAAGCGCTTGTCCTGTGTGTTTCTTTGCTTTGCCCCAGTGTTTTTCATGCTTCCCAACCATGGATCATTTCCAACTAGGCCAGCTAGCTGTGTTGCCTGTGGTTCATGTTTCCTAAAGCGTTCAATTTTATGTAGTACTGCAAACGTAGGGAAGATTGCATGCATAAAAAGCACCCATGTTCTGTGATGAAGACGCCACAGCTTTCTGCACAAGCCTGATGTTCCACTGACTGCTGGGATGCAATACCACTAGTCATAAGCATGTAATGAACTGTGACTGCCTATACAATCTAAAGGCTGCAATTTTAAAGAGGCCCTTTACAACTTTTTTTTAACACATTCAGAAAAGATTGTCCAAATGTTGACAAGGCTCCCTTTACATACTAGCCAAATGCTATAGCACTGCATTCAGTACGGAATTTACAATATTGTGTCAAAAAAACAGGGTACTACCATGCCTTCTCCATAATACAGAGGAACATAACATTTCTTCAGACTTTCTGCACCAATCTAAAATTATGATCCATACTTAAACTGTGAAGAGCATGCCTGATTTTATCACTATAATTAATTATTTTTATATTTCCACCTACACATAACAGGCTCTAAGCAGTTGTTGGTCACTTTAAGATTTGCAGCTATGAAGTCTATCACTATATGTAACCATCATATTTTCTGTCACAGCAAATTCCAATCGTGAATCCAGAGAATATTTACGGCAACATTCCCTATATATTTGGGGCAGGACTGTTCCAGTGGAAGAGTGAGAGCAAATGGCAGACACAGAACACTGTGAAAAGCTAAAGTCATTCTCAGCCATAATAGAGGGAGTACACTAGGGCTAGATCTCATACTGACATAATAGAACTGCCAAACTCTCTAACGTGTCTGTGTCCTTTCTGTCCCTGTTTTATATGGTTTTAATTACAAACTCACATTAAAGCCCCTCAACTTCATCCATTATTCTACACTTAAAAGAGGAATTAACATAGAGATCTGGCTACTGGATTTTAGCTGTCTGCTGAAGCACACAATTACCTCTTTAAACTGCCTTCTTACTATAATTATGCTTCTGCAGTAGTGGTGCTGCCCCACCCCCCCTCTTTTTTCTTTTTTTCTGCTGTCAGTCTCTCATTTATTTGATAGTGGACTTGGTATTATCAAGCTGAATTGGAGTTTTTAGTTTCTTCCATGAAATAAATTTACAAGTTTGCCAGCATATGTCCTGCCCATTTCTTCTCTGAAGTATTGTAGAAGTAACTTACTGTCATAAGGTAACGCACCCCTTATTTTCAGATTGCACTGAAATGGCCAACATGAGTCTGGCTACATTGCACTGATAAGAGCAGAAATGTAAATAATCCCTGAAATTCAGAAGCAAAACAGCAAATAAAATAATGACAAAAATTAAGACTAGTTGCTTGTGCTTTTAGTAGTGTGCCTTCCATATGCCAAAGATAAGTAGTCATCTGAGAGCACACTTCACTTTCCTACACACTACCAAAATCATTTGTGTGTGAAATGAGGCACTAAAAATGTGCCAAGCATGCTTAACATCATAAAAATTGATGCAGAGCATTATGCTCCAGGTTCACTTGCTTGCTGGTGACCAGGAGTCAGCATATTTGAAAACCAGGAGTCCATTCTGTACAACTTCTTTCTGGCTTGGGCACAGTGGCAAGTTGGAATCACACTCGGTTCTCTCACATGTTGTCATGAAAAGGCATGCCAACTCGAGACGTACATTACTGCTGCAGGATTCAGTAGTTAGTATCTGCTGGCCTTGCAAGTCCAGTAGGCAGCTAACACACTGCACAGGTACAGCAGAGAGTTCACTATGCCCAGAACCTGGAAGAGAGTACCATTACACATTACAGGGTTTGTACAGGCTTCAGAAAGAAAAATTCAAGGGTATTTAAGAACCTTCAAGACCTTGTCAATTCTTTTTCAAGGAAGCTGAGCAGCACGTAATATAGCACTATGTAGTAGCATATCTGAAACATTACTGGCAGCCTGTCTACACCAAAGAAACAAAAATATGTTCGAAATAAGCAGCCCTAGGGAGGTTTTCATGTATTTTTCTAGCTATTCGTTAGGCCCTCCAGATTACTTTTTGACGTCTTCACAAATATTGGCCGGAGTTAATGAAGTTCATTTTTAAACGGACACTAAAGTGAAAAACAATTTTCCTCATATAAGTAAGGTAGTTTCACATGATACCAAAACCACCAATCTTGTAAGGAGAAGGCCCTCGGTAAGCTAGAAAACGTGAAAAAAATTAAAAATGTACAGGCGGCGACGCCACTCTGAAAATCCAGCTGCAATACGCACAGCATCATCGATCAGTGATGGCATCTGCTAAGGCCTACATGACTATTTAACAGTTCGCAAGATGTACACTGTGTCCTAAGCAAGCCAGAGACTTAACACCGGGTGTATGAGAACATTCTATGCAGCGAATTTGGTGAGAATACAAAGAAAGAACTTGGCCTTCTGACGTCAGTGAAGCCCAAGTTCCAGCACAAATTTTAAAACTAAAACTTTGACATTCCTTTTCTATTTTAACATTGAAAATAAGGTTGCAATATTAATAACAATAGAGTTCTCAAAATATAAGTTTACCATTCTAAACCACTTCACCTTTTCCCTTTAGTGTACCTTTAAGCACTGCTTCCTCAAAAAAAGGAGAGAGGGAACAAAAAAATGGCATGAAGTTTCAGCTGATTTGATGACTGATTAATTTCTGGGGTATTACATCCCAAAGCCACGATGTGATTACGAGAGGCACCGTAGTGGAGGGCTCCGGAAATTTCGACCATCTGGGGTTCTTTAAAGGGCTCCTAAACCACCCCTGACATTTTAATACAAGCATCAAATTGAGAATGCCGTCACGATGAACAATGCCAAATGCGGCAGTGCCATGTGCCACAGCCGCGCCACACACTCGAAAAACAATCCCGTGCGCCTCTCCAGGCATTTCCGGCATACCAAGGTTAGCCGCGATGACAAGGGACAGCAATACGGTTTTTAGAGACGTCAAAAAAGGCAGAGCTCTGCTGATGGGTCAAAGGAGAGCTTCAACTTCCGGTTAGACTGCTAGAAATGGACCTGTCCCTGTTTGTCAACAATGTGACGTCACGCAGAGCATCACCATCGACATTGCGGCGGACCAGTTTCGCAGTGGTTGGCAAAAAGCTCTGGTGGCTCCAGCAGTTTGCTCTGGCTTGCTTTGCACGCGTTGGTGCTGTCACTTCCCGAGATTAAGTGCCAGTAGTTTGTCGAAAGTTCATGGAATGCAGTATCCATACCCCTACATCATTTCGGAATGGAAGAATGACCCTAAACCTTGGCCAAACGTTCGGTTCTGTGTGTACCTTGCGAGCATGCCTGGTCCGTACAATGCAGAGGCCACGAAGCGTTACTGATCGCTCAAAGCGTACGGCTTAGTGAAAGGCCACGTGCATCTAGTGCTTGTCTCAAACTGGGGCACCAACACTTTTCGCCGACTGCTGTCATTTGGAAATCGAAGAGGGGGGAAAAAAAACGATGCCGCTGTCTTAATTTTGTCCCGCGTTTGGCACATCCTACAGCACAAAAGCTAACCACCATGTCAAAGCGGACAGGTAATGCGCACAAAAACCAGTACACAGTCGGCCCATCCGTACGGCAGCGTGGAACCACGCCGAACACTGCAAACTTTTGCCAACCAGGCATCGCATGCATGTTTTTCAAAGAAAACGCGATAACGTCATGGAGAACCACTGCCATGCTCTACAAGCTGCAGGCAGCATCCACACTGCACACTGTACCTGCATGGCCGGTTGAGTAGTAGCCCTCATTTGCATTTCCTTCTGTTCTTTCTGCTCAGGAACTAAACTTTCATACGGTCGAAAACAGGCGAGACTGGTACTGTCTACCACATCCAAAAACACAAACAAAATTTTCGTTTGGAGTACTAGCCCGACTCAAGTTGCAGCAACGATTGCGAAATGCGAAAATCTGCACAGCGTTCAGAACCACCGCTTACTGGAGGAGTTTTTCCGTTTCCAAGTGCGTTCAAAACGTTCGCACTTTCTTTGTGTTTCCGGGCTAGTCCTCTTGAAAGCAAACACGTTAGCTACGCACTCCGGGAGCTCAGAAAATCGAGACGAGTTGATAAAATATACATGCTCACAAAAAACAAAACGCCTAAAAGCACTAGGTGATGCGCTAGCCTCTTTACTTTCCAGCGCTGAAATGTAATCCACAAGTCCTGCTGCTGTCTGACAGCGCACAGCTCACACTTTCCATCGAGTGTTGTCGTTTGGAAATCAAAAAGGGGGAAAGAAAACGATGCCGCTGCCTTTTCTCGCGCGTTTGGCACATCCTCCAGTGCAAAAGCTAACCACCATGTCAAAGCGGCCAGGTGCACATGCACAAAACAAACGAGTACAAATTTGATCCACCCGTACGGCAGCATGGAACCACGACGAATACTGCAATGTTTTGCCAACCAGTCCGTTCGCACGTGCACACTAGGGTAACGTGGCTGATGTCACTGCCCTTTCGTGACATACTCCAGGACAGGTCTATTGCACGCGCTCCCTGCCTGTCTGTTCTTCTTCGTAGTGTGTTGTTTATGAGGTGAAACAACTTAATGAGCAAACAGTTGGTTGTTTAAGTTGTTTCTAACATTGTTTCTAACAGATTAAGTTGTTTCTAACAAATAAAGAACGAGCCCTTGACCCCTTCCCTTTCGTTTATGAGGTGTGTCACTTGTGTGGACTAGAAACTGTAACAACTGTACCAGTGAGCAGAACACAACGAGGAGCGCTAGCACAGAGCATTGGCACAGAACCAACTAAAGCCCCTGAATACAACTAAATAGAAGGGCTTTAGGACCAACAAAACACTTGTACGAGCACGGAGGCCGGCGGAGGTGCATCAACTGGAAGTGGACAGTTTGAACTGCATATCATCGACGATGTATGTCACATGACATGCAGAGGAGCACTCGGCGAGGAGGCGGCACCGGCAACTGCAAGCAGCCGGTGCGTGGTACAGGAGATAGCAAAACAAGCAAGCGCAACATTTTAATAATCAAACATGTGTAACTCCACAATTTCGGCACTGTTTTGAAAAATTCTTATGGCTACGTGTTTGTTGCGGACACTGGCACAAAAGCAACACTACAACTAAATTTCTACCTCTGGGTGGTTTAGAGGCCTTTAACGTGCGCTGACAATGCACAGTAGTACATGGGCCTCAACAGTTCGCCGCTATCGAAATGCAGCTGCCGTAGCTGGGATTCGATCCCACGACCGTTGGATCTATGAATAGTGATAGTGATAGTGATGCTGTGGCTACAGGCGGTGTTAGCCTGGCAGACCTGGCCGGCAATTGTTCCGCCCGAGCGTCTCTGTCCACGTCGCATTAGTCACCACGTGTCACTCAATCCTGTCTCTTGGAGAAATGTTACAAGCAGGGCTGACACCTTCTTGCGAGCCGTCCGTGTACCTTCCGGATATATAATTTGTTCAGTGCTCCCATGTGAAAACCCTCTTTTTTGCATGTTGTCCATGAATGATTTTCTCTCAGTGCAAAAGCACTTGCAGGACCAGATGTAGTGGTCAATGTCTCCCAGTTCATTGCACTCCGTGCACAATGGCGAAGCAGCACCCCTGACTTTAAAAGACCATGCGGGAGTGCATGCTCACCCCGTTCTGACTTGGCACAGGAGAGTTGATTCACTGCGGCTAAGTCCTTTTGTCACACAAGGCTGGTGTGGTGGCTTCCACAAGGAATGGAAATGATCACAAATTGATTGTTTTGCTAATACCTGATTAACAGGAGCTCTTATCATCGGTTGTCTTGAAAGCGCTGCGTTGGCCAGGGAATCTGCTCTTTTGTTGCCGTTTATACCATGCGAAGGTATCCACTGGAAAGTTATCTTAATTCCTTTTTGGGCTGCTTTTTTCAGTGATACCAATGATAGTCGGCAGAACTTGTTTCAAGAAGTTCCACGGGAGAGTTGTTGAATTGCTGACTTGGAGTCTGAGAGAATGACGGCTTGTTTTGTGGTCCATTCTTCAGTTTGCGCAGTGCAGCAGCAATAGCAGCACTCTCTGCAACCGTTGAAGCGACAACGTTGTCCAAACGTCCAGACAATGCATAACAAACAGATGGAATCCAGTATGCCGTAGAGGAGCTGTTTGTGTCCATACTAACAGATCCATCCATGTATACATGTAGATAGCCGTTGTATCTATCATACAAATACTCAAGCACCCGGTAGCATGCTTCAAAAGGAGGGGTTGATCACTTGGATTTCAGCCCAGGAATGCATAGTTCGTTTGAACATCCAAGGAGGGTCACTTCATTGCCTTTGTTTGGGACTCTTGGCACCAAGCATCTCTAGAGTACTGAGAGCGGCATAGAAGTGAGACCTGTGCCTATTTCTGAGTCTTCTGATTAGGGTTTTCCCAGGTGAGGACTCACTCAGTCTTAGGAGTTGTGTCAAAAGGGCTTGAGAGGCCAAAAGGCATAATAGTAGAGATTGACTCTCGAATAACACTTTCTTGTTTGAGGCCGCTTGTGGAACTCCTAAGGCCAAGCGAATACCTTTCCGATTTAGAACCTCTAGACGTTCATATTGGGTCTCTGATCGACGTATCAATGGCAGCTGGTAAAGTATCCAGCTGGTCACAAGGGCGGAGTGTAGAGCGAGCATAGACCTTGGGTGACTACCCCGGTGCATGCCAGCGACTCGCTTGAGGGCATGAAGTCGCTCCATTGATGTGTCGAAGACATTGTCTGCAGCCTACCGCCATGACAGCTTGCTGTCCAATATCACACCCAGGAAACGAACACTTGTAGCCTGTCGTATTGGCTGGCTTCCCAAGTTCAGATGCAACCGCGTGGCTTTTCGCTGTCATCCCGGAAAAAGAATAAAGCATGACTTCTCCGTTGAAATTGACAGGTGGGTCTGTACGGAAGAAATCAGTCCTTGTGCTATACGTGCCAGTGGTTTGTGGCTGTATCCATGAAGTTTCGGTTTAAGTCTCCACAAGGTAAGTCAAGACATGGAAAGTAGGAGAAGGTGGCAGACTGGAGAATGGGAGTATGAAAGGGCAAGAAGGTGAGGCCCAAACAGTACTGTCAACAAAGAAAATAAACCACCACCAAGTAATAATGGTGTCACTTTCTCTCAGCAGGCTTTCCAGTTCTATAAAGAGACTTTTAAGTGCCCGTATAGTAAAAAATGTATAATCTAACACAGGTATACGGAGTTATCTATATCATTGATTATGGTTATGAGTCATTGATTACGAGGTGAAAAGTATGCCACAGAGGATAAATGAGCAAAGTGTATGTATTAAAGTAAGGGCCATATGAGCACTTCATGATGAAAGTGTTTAACATGCTTCACTGAAATACAGATGTGGAGTGCAATGAAGGAAACAAACAGTGGTAACAGCGGTCTACAGTGAAGCATACAACCCTCTGCATTAAATTTTCAATATATTGCATTACTAATAAATCAAAGTGTTTCGTGATGGTTTGTACATGCAACATCTAAATTTCACTGAATAATTGTTTCAGAAAGTGGGACTTTGCCGGGTTCACAGTGATTCACGGCAGCAAGTTTGTAAGACAATCTTGAAGCATCTCTCATAACGCAATGCTCAAGAAATTCCAGGGTTCTTAAAGAGACCCTGCAACACATTTTAAACACAGCCAGGAAACAATGCCATGCCAATCAGTTGTTGAGGCTCCTGTGAACATGTGAGTCAAATGTTATTGCACTGTGTGCATGAGGGAATTAGCAATTTGGTTTCAAGTACAGCGGGAAATCTCCTGCTCTTCGTCAATAAATGAGCTCAACAGTGGCAGCACCAACTATGCCACTTGACTTTTCTTGTTCTTCTTAAATATGTCTAATCTTTATTTATTGAATACAAAACAAACATATAAGCAATACACTTTCACAATCACGAGATGCTACTTCTGCCTCAAGCAGTATAGTCGATAATTCCACTGATGTCATTTGTTGAAGGAAGAGGAAGAGCTTGCCAGCTGTATTTGAAACCAAACTGTGAATTCCACAGTGTGTGTAGAGCAATATTTGGCTCACATGTTCACAGGAGCCTCCACAACTTATCAGCATCATTTTCTGAATTAGGTCCAGAAACATGTTACAGAGCCCCTGCACCACTATAGTTACGTCCCATTAAAGGGACCCTGAAATGGTTTTGGTGATTTTGTAGAAATGCGTTGCACCGATAGCCCGAGTCCTTCCGATCATTAGAGTAACAATATCAGCACTCTGCATTAAAAGTGTAACTTACTACAAAGCTTTAAATACGCACATCGTGAGATATCGACGCGACTCGACTCGAAGCGTTTTCAACCACCCCTTCCCACGGGACATGCGATGCGTGCTACGAAGCGGAATCCACGTGACGTCACGAGCACTGAAGGGCAGTGAACAGTATCGTCGCGGCATCTGGCGGCGCACACATGAGTCGCCGGCGCACTATTACAGAGGCTAGCACTGCCGAGGCCGGCAACCTCAGTAAAGACATCACGGCGCTATGTCGCTACGGAGGGCTCTTCACAACGGCTGACGTGGGAGGCGCAGTCGTCGCTAGCGCGCACTCCGCAGCTGTTCGAGTTATTTATTTATTTATTTATTTAGAAATACTGCAGGCCAATACTTTGGCCCAAGCAGGAGGGGCATTACAACAAAAGAGAAAACAAAATACACAAGAGAAAAAGAAAATACAAACATACGAAAAACAATGCATATGAAATGAACATAATGCTTAAAAAAAAAGCGACAATCACATCTCGATATCACCAAAATTCAGAAGAAACAATGGTTTGTCAAAGCAGCCATGAAATCATTCGACTCAAATATATCAATAGGAAGGGAATTCCACTCGCTCACTGTTCGAGGAAAAAAACCGTACTTGTGAGCGTTTGTTCGAGCGAAAATCGGCGCAAGCAAGTGTTCGTGACTGTGTCTTGTTCTTCTCGTAGTAGGCCTACATACCGAAGAGGGCAATACCATATTATTTTTCCCAGTAAGTGTATTGTGTAGTAGCACCAGACGATTGATTTTTCTGCGCGCTTGTAGTGTCTGTATGTTGTTTTGGGACATTAGTAAGGACGGGGAATCTTTCCTGGCACATTTTCCGTATATAAACCTCACAGCTTTTCTCTGGACTCGCTCAAGTTTCATAATGTCATTTTTAGTATACGGGTCCCAGACTTCAGCAGCATATTCTAATTTAGATCTTACGATTGCATTGTAAGCTAACATTTTAGTTCTTACAGGCGCGTGTTTAAGCTTCCTCTTTACGAACCACAGTTTCTTTATGGCGGTTGAGCAGATATCTGAGATATGCGTTGTCCATGTTAGTTTATTGGTAAGTGTAACGCCAAGATACTTATATTTTCGACTTCGGTTACAGTTCTGTTTTCAAGCTGATAATAAAATTCGCTGGGAGACTTTTTTCTCGTTACACGCAAAAGTACGGTTTTCTCCGCATTCAGCTGCATTCCCCATTTCGAGCACCAGTCAGAAATTGCTACAAGACATCTCTGCAGCACTTCATGATCATCATGTGACACAATTTCCTTAAATATAACGCTATCATCCGCGTATAACCTAATAGACACATTTGTAGGAATAACATCTATTATATCATTAACATAAATTAAAAACAATAATGGCCCTAACACACTGCCCTGAGGAACTCCTGAGGTGACCGGGCGGGCACCACAACTGCAATTTCGGACATCAACAAACTGCTCTCTGTCTGTTAGGTAAGCATAAATCCACTGTATAATACCACTGGGCAATCCAATTTTTTCTAGTTTATGTAATAACTTTCCATGTGGTACCCGATCGAATGCTTTGCTGAAATCCAGAAATAGCACATATAGTTGCCCGGATAAATCAAGTACTTGGGAAAATTCATGCACGGTCGTTACTAGTTGAGTCACCGTAGAGAGTCCTTTTCTAAATCCGGAACAGCAGTGGTAAGGAGGAAGGTGACGGAAATAAGCCCGTAGCTACCTTAGCGGAGGGTGCTTCGCTTTATTTATGGTGTGAATGATTTCACAATTGTGTTGTCTAATCAATGACACAATGTCAAAAAAACGTTTCAGGGACCCTTTAATAGTACAAAGATGTCTGTGTGGCACAACATATAAATACTTTCACCTACCGAGACAGTCACTTTTCCCTGAAATATGTACTCCTTGTATCTCGAGCTAGGTTGGTGGTTTACTCCCGATGACAGCAAAACCAAGCTGCTCCCAATGCAGATAAGGAAGTGTGCCAGGTTTCCCATCACATCCTAGAAGATGTTATCAATAAGCATATCAGTGGTAAGCTTTCTGAAAACAGCATGGCTAGCTAGTTGTAGGAATGTTGCTAGTTCAAACCAATATGTGAGCATACATGCTATTGTGTACAGATTTACTACATTGGAGAGAGCCCTAAATAGCTAGAAGAGAATTATCATAACCAGCACAAAGCCCTCACAAAGGAAGGCTGCAGTGTTTTAATTGGGTCTGTCAAGCATAACAAACCACAGAGGGTGACTGTCTGTGAAGTATACTAAATGTTTTCAAGGTAAAAAATTCTATAAGGGCAATCTGTCCTTTATGAAGCTTCTTCAACATTGTTGATGCCATGCAACATGCCACTACAATGTGAAAGAGTTCTTCATATTAAAGTTATTTCAACCTGCATTTAAAAGCACGAAAATTACTCTCTTCTTTTACTCTACGCAATAACTGTTGAACAAAAATGTAGCTCTTCTTCATATTTATAAGGCAAACACAGACAAGGCTAAATATAAGAGCATCACACTGAGACACAAAATTATTAAAGAAGAACCATACATGAAAAATATAAAAGTGGGTGTTGAAGAATACAATGTAAACATTAAAGGAACACTTACTAAAAGTGATTTTGACAGAGCCAGTGCTGTGGCACCTGAGAGAACACAGCTGAGAAACAAGAGACCATTCATCATGAGGGCACTGAAATTTCCCAGTATGAACAATGTCTCATCGGTTGTGCCCAAGAAGCCCCAGGAAACACCTCTGTAAGATGGGTTGCAGTACTCCAGCATCATCTGGATGCACAAGACGTTCAGAGCCTGCAAGTGAAAGAGGACCGAGGGCATCAATTATATTTTAAATTAGTACCATCACCAGGGTGTGAACATGGGCTCCCTGTTTTATTTTTTTTTATGCAGGCCGAGTGACCTTCGAAAGACACACACTTCTGATATTTTTCACATTAGCATGTTTTGACCACAGAAAAACCTAAACCTTTTTTGTCATAATTTTGTTTTACTATAGACAAATGACAGTGTACAAAGGATGATTGTCAATTGCCAGTGGCTGTCTCCTGTGGCCCTTTGCGAAAATGTATATTATGTGCCCAGTTTACCAGCACAATTTTCTTCATCAGCAGACTTCTTTAAAAATAAATATAGAATGCAGAGAGCAGTGGAAGGGTGAGCATCCACACAGACACATTCAATATCTTGCATGTTAACACACACAGAATAGAAAAGTGTGCATTATCTCTAAGTTAATTGCAAAACACACATGCATTTGGAGACCTCTCTCACCCCCATGTATGTGGAGAAGGTAAGCTGAACACGGGAAGAGAGTAACAAGAGAATATGTATATCCATCGTCAAGTCAAGTGTAACTGCTCGGGAATCAAGGCAGAGTTTTACTAGTTATGGTTTCAGAAGTAAAACTAAATGTGCGCAAGATGCTGTCTTCTGCAGGTTCACATTCCAATGTGAACAAGTGATCTACACGGATTCAGAAACATCATTCTATTTTGTTTTGATATTAGTGAGTGAACTGCTTTTTTAACAATGCACATAAGTATTAATGCAAACTACTGGTGAAAAGCGCTGTTTACATGGTTCCACGGTGAAACAATAAAAGCAATGCATTAAAGGCACCCTTTTGCACCTCACACAAGCGCAGTAGCTTTTCAACAAGCTAACCATTCTAATGGACAAGTTCTTCACAGAAAATGAACACTAGCTGAACTCAGTGACACAGCTCCAGTGAGTACCACTTTTGTGGCATCATAAAAGCTTCAATCAAAATAGACGATCCACTATGTCTTTTTGTATCAGCAATAAAACTTATAAAAAATTCTCTATAGCATCACAGTTAACAGTTATGGCTTCTGTAATCTATCATGTCTGCCTGCACAATGGATATATGTGTTATGCCTGCAAAGAGCAGTTGCAGGTCAGCTTACCACAGTTTATGGTTTTGTGCTTTGTAAATCGCATTCTGCATAAGGAGTCACTAAAGCACCTTCATCCTTTAACAGCAGACCTGTTTAGGGGCTTGCCGTGTCCATCCCCCCATGTCCGGTGTTATGCAAGAGGGAAAAGCCAATCCACTCTTGTCCTTAACCCCCTACCCACACTTTTGGCCTCAGCCCACAACACATAGTGATCATGCAAAGGGCAATAAAGAAGGAGAGTGTTGTCACCCATCCTTTCACTTGGGTCACAGAAAAGGGAAAAGTGGACCTGCTCTTGCCCTCGACCCACTACCCACACACTCTACCTCAATTTGATTGGTTTCTGGTGTTTTATGTACCAAAACCACCGTTGCCCTGTAGCCCACTGCTACATGTTAGTGATAGTGATACATGACAGTGAAACCTTGCCAGTTAGGTCAATAGTGACAAGAAAAGCACAGCTTCACTGTTACCATGGTTTTCCCAGCATGGAACTGCCTTGGATATTTTTCTCCATCAAGCCAGAAGAGTGTAAGAGCAAACTTATTTTTCTAATGTAAAATGTTGCGCCAATTACATTATATTTGCACTAGTAATATAAGCAAGCACCTCAAAAAAACAGTGGTGAAAATTCCCACTAGAAGACTGAACGGTAACTGCCCGCTTATTATGAGTGAAATTCCATTCAAGTGCTGCAATAGTTAGAAAGCTTTTAATAATAAGAAATAATGAGAAAAACTATCATTTTACTATTATTTGGAAATGGGAATCCTGTTATGGTAACCTGTCTATTTAGTATGAGATATAAAACCCCAAGAAAAAGATTAGAGATCCATGTAGTTACTCGCATAGAGATGAGCAAGAGATGAGCAAGAGATGAGCAAGAGACATACAATGCAAGCAATTACGAGCCAAAGAGAAGGGGAAATGGTAAGTTGAAAACTGTACCGCACCATACTTTGTATCATTAACACTGCAATAGCACTTGAGCGATACCAATATTGGAAAAAGTATACTCGGCTGTAATGTCATGGCAAATAGTACATTGACAGTCTCATCTATACAAGCTGCTTTTGATTGCATAACAGCACATAAGTCACACAATCCTCAGGTTGTCAATGACTATAGTTACATAGCGCAAGGATCACGATAATGCCAGTGTCCAAGCAAGGGATTTGTTAACTGTCCAGGATCCATATGTTAACAGTAATGCTCAGCCCCTGCTTTACTACTACTTTTTATAAGCTATAGAACACATTCTATTCCTTTTATGGCAGCTTTTTACATTATACAACATATATTTCATGCAAAACCAGCTGTGTTTCCAAGACAAACTTGGTTGAATAATGTTACAAACCTTAGAAGTGGACAAGGAATTCAGTCAAGGAGCAAAACTGTCAGTGATTACAGCCAGTTATACAAACCATAATGGCATGTCCAAAATCGAGTGGAAAGCGATCATATACGAACACACTAAGTAAGTACCGTGCACGGAATTAAAAACTTAAACACACTGACAAATGATCTTAAAACACTAGCAGACACTTCATGCTTTAAAGAAAGAGAGACTTCGAAAAAGTGTTCAGTGCTGGGATTTCAAGTATACTTTTACACAATGTGCATCAAGACAGTACTACACTAACATCACATGCACACTGTCATAAGTGTCCCGTGTGACCAGGGGATAAATTTTATTGAGGGTGTTTGTCATTTCAGTTTACAAATGCGTACTGTCATTTTGGACCTTAAGGTGCCTTACTTAAGGTGCCTTACTGAGAGGCCAATTATTCTCACCAAATTGCAATGATTTCAAGAATTGCAATGAGTTCAGTCGAGGGGTAAAGCCGAGGCAGAACATATCACTGCAAAGCTGTGTATGATGTGTATCTAGGGACGACTTTGTCTATGCTAACGGAAAATTTCCACTGAAACCCCCACTGAAATTACGCATGCAAAATTAAATAATTTTGCTGAATTCTTTTAAATGCTTAGATAATGACTAAATAAAAGCTGGATATTTATGATGAAAGTGTGAAGTTTGGTGCAGTGTTGCTGCGTTATCTCTAAAAGATGAATGTACACCAGTATCTCTCTACTCAGGGCACCTCATTGGTGGCACCATTGGAACTAAGTATGCAAGGCACACCTTAGTATTTTCTGGGACGAAAAGCACAAAACAAGTGTGAAAACCACATGATAGCTGTATATGACAGGCACTTTCAAACGATGTAAAGCACGCAACATCTGCCACACGATTTTCCCTGCAAGCATTATGGTTGCATAAGCTACAGACTACAGGAGAGACTCGGCGTGTGGACTTCGCGCGTCGTGTCTACCTTGTTGCTAGGTTATGATGCAGGAGCGACGTCACCGACTTTTATGTACGTAAAACAACACACCTAACAAGTGATATCATTTGTGTTGCAATAGCGCTATGGGAAAGCCAAGCATAGTTTTCACTCCCAGTGAACAACGTGAATACGACGGTACAGTGCATTTAACTGTCTTGCTGTAAATCATTTCACATAGTGCGCTGTTCAATCATCGAAGGATACGTCGCTGTGGCAGATCAGGTGATACGAAAGCTTCGTTAGCTAACCATTTTCAGAGAGTGGATCAAGCTATCCCCCCTCCCTTTTTTTATTTTTCAAGACACAAATATCTCACCCGTTAAGAAAATTGCTGAACGGCAAAATTATGAAATAAACCGTTACGCGGTAACATGTTGAAAGCGGCAAATAGTTTCTTGACATAATTTAAGTAGCAAATACATTCCTTAAGTTCATAAATTAGCATTGACTACACATACTTGAAAATCAGCTGAGTTATAAGAGTAGAAATTACCATTTCTATAAGTTTAAGCACTCCAATCAGGCTGAAGCAGTAGCGGTAGTTCAGTCCCAACATTGACTGCAATGTTGCGTTCCCGCTCGAAGTAACGGGAAGTAGTGGCTTGTTGCTGCTCTCCATAGCGGTCACCAACTTCTACACTTTCCAACTTCTGAATGTAAACATTATTCATGCCTGCTGCACACGACAGTACACGCCTAAAGAACAGAGCAAAGCATCGTCTCTCCGGGAACACATTTTCTATGTAGAAGTGGAAGACACAAAACACAGCCGCAGTTTTATCTGAAAGGGCATCAGATTTCTATTCATACCGATCACGTGGCTACACATTATCGAATGATTACGTTTTGCAATCAGCAAGTGACAGCTGCGTTTGCGGGAAAAACGGCGCTCATCCGCGAAACAAGGTAGAGGACGTTCAAATAAACAGAGCCTATGAAGCAATTATTTTGAGGGGCCTACGTGCCAATAACCAGAGCGTTTAAGGCGACGTACTCCCCAAACAACAATTTTGTAAAATTTCTAAAATGTCTGCATAAGAAGTCCTTAATAAAAATTTAAAAAACACACACACACATTCTGTACTAAAAAACACCATAATTTTATATTTGTCACTGCGCACAAGCTCATCATGCGTAACCAAAGGCCGCGCGGCCATGCTTTTGCGGACAGCAGCCGCCAAAACCAGCAGCAACAGTCGTTACTGTAAGAAATGATGTCTCCTTCTCAGCGCTGCAAATATATCTGAAATATTTGCTACGTCACTCTAACCCGCTCTAACCTCACTACAACTCCAGATGCTTGAGGAAATTAAATCAGAAGCGAGCAAGAAATCGCCTGTGGTGTCGCCTGCCTAAGCAGCGGTTTATCGATGGGTTTATCCCATAGATGAGTGTTTTGGGAATAAGAGAAATGGGGAGGGGGGGGGGGGGGTCGATGCGAGCGAAGCCGAGCGAGCGCGGCAAGGCGCCCAACTACACTTTCACATTGATCACTTCTTCCGAAAGACCAGCAGAAGAAGCACTGGACATACTTTTCCCTCGAGGTAGATCTTACTTTCATGCTTGCATTCTTTAATTCTTACCAAGTCGTACGCCATTTTAAACAATAAATTCATGTTCTGTCTGTATGCGCATATTCTACTCGAGTCGATATGAACAATTGCCATCTCGAATTCGTACGCTTCCGCGACCCAAGTTGGTATCAAATAAATTTGATGAACAGCGGTGGATTCAATTACATTTAATAAAAAAAAAACAGCGGTGGATAGGACGTGTAAAGGTCGTCGTAAAAGGACGGAAAGTACGGTAGTCCGATATGGTGGGGTCTGCGCCGGCACAGGCGCGCAGCCACGTGGCGGACATGCCGTGAAGATGGCAACCATTGTTATATCTCGTGGTACTGTATTGGTATGTGCGCGGGTTGACAATGAGGATCCGGCTTGACAGCTGTTTGACAGTCACTGGGAAATGCGTAGTTCGGGTAACCTGTCGAGGAATGTCTGCAGTCACCAGCTGGTTGAGAGGGAGGTTTGGCACCATCTGACACCATCCTGGCTGGGGTTTGGCACCTTCAGGAGGGGTTTGGCACCATCAGATGGGGTTTGGCACTGACCTCTCTCTCTTCCGCCAAGTGTGCAGTAAAAGGAGAGGGGAATGTAGGAGGAGTGCCCAGTGTGAAAACTTGTGGTTTGCTGTGAGGGATTCAGGGGCAGAGCAACCAGTGTTTATAAGGTGGCCCTTCGTCCCCGACAGGGAGGTTGGAGGAGAGGCTGGAAATAAGGCTGAGGGTTGGTGAGGACGGAGCGGATAGTACTAGAGAGGACATCTAGTACGAGTCGGGGTGGTGATTTTAGTCTCAGGAGCGGTTCTATGCACTGGTCGGCTCTGCCGAATTGAAGCGACGGTCTCACGTAAGTCCTACCAACCGAGGCTACGGTCTGTAAATGTGTGTATGCTGTCTGGTATATAAAGTCAAGTTGTGTTTGTGTGAGAAAAAGGCTGGTCTGCATCCTTCAAGTAGAGACAACGCAACCAACGACGGACAGGCAGTAGGGGAGACTTCCACCCATACTTCTTCACAGCGGCAACGTCAGCTGGTGGAGCTCGGCTCCACGAGGAAGTGAAGAAGTAGGAAAAAGGAGAAGGTGTGAATTGAGTACAAGTTCACCACACCCAAATCACCCTTACCTTCTCCTTCCCAAAATTTACTGGCGCAATCGACAGGATCGCAACGACGGCAGCGAGTGCTCTGCATTTGAAAAACGTCGTGCTGCGGGTGACGGTCTCCTCCGGGTAGGATCAATACAACGAGCTCCAGCCGGAGTGACGACCACGCCATCGGCCCAAGAGAGGCGACGAGGCAGTTCGTCATCTCATGTCAAGTCCGGCGACGAGGTTGACCCGGCATCGCACAAGGCGTCGAGGAAGTGAGCGGCATCATCTCAAGAAGTGGCGAGTCCTCTTGTGTTCTTACACCTCAGGGGTACCACGACCTTGTAGTACTGCAATGTGTGTGTGTAACGATACAAGGTTTGCTCACCTGAACCCTGATAGGCAAGTACCAGGCATGAGTCGCAACTCGGGAGACGAGAGTGGCGCGACAAACCCGGAAAGGGCTAGTGCGCAGGATGGCCAGAGCGATGGGCACTTGAGAGACCTCACGCCAGAGCGCAGACTGCAGGAGTTGCGGGTTGAGGTGGAGACTGTCGCAAATGATGAGCGAGCTCACAAAGGAGCATGCCAGAGTTCGGCAGGCGGGATCCATGTAGCGAGCTGAGGCGCTACACAAAAGTCCTTAGTGGAGTGCTTCCGAAATTTCCGACAGAGGCTGAAGCACCATGTGGTTCGACGTACTTGGACTGGTATAGCGCATTATGGAAAACGGGAAACGGTCAAACAGACCGAAACAAAAGGACAGAGCGCTCTGTCCTTTTGTTTCGGTCTGTTTACCGTTTCCCGTTTTCCATAATGCGCTATACCAGTCCAAGTACGTCGATCCAACTCGCCCAATCTTCAACATATGTGGTTCGAGTCCGTGGAGAGTGCCCTAGAAGCGTGCGAGGTACCGAGGGAGTTTTGGGGACTGCCAGTTTTCCCGCTGGTTGCGGAAAGGGTCCCTTACTTATCCACGCGGCTTAGCCCGACACAGCATAGGGATTACTCGGTAATCAAGGAAACGGTGCTGGATGAACTCAAGCTGTCGGCGGGTGAATACCTCGAAAGGTTCTTGGGTCAGAAAAGCGCGCAAACGAAGGCTGGAGGCCCTTTGCAACACGTCTGCAGAGTTATCTGCATTTTTATCTGGGAGCGAGGGAAGTGTATACGTTTGAGGTGCTGGTTGAGCTATTGATTGCTGACCAATTAAAAAGAAATTTGTCGGAGGAGGCGTGGCGGTATGTAACTCTCCAAGAAGGGAGAAAATGGATGAACGCCCCAAAGATATAGCTACATTTCTGCGAACGTTTGAGGAAGCACAGGGTGCTAACAGCGCGGCAAAGCAAGTCAGGCAGAAAGCGGCCGAGTCGCCGGTCTCGAGCGGGTTTAAACAGGGCCCACAGCCAGGTAGTCGTGGCGACGCAAGAGGTCTAGGCCCAGAGGTAAAGTCAAGGCCTAGGGGCTGTTACTCGTGCGGCGCTACAGGACACCAGAAGTTGAACTGTCCGACGCGAGAAAGATCGAAAGCATCTAAGGATCCGGGAGTTAGCAGCAGCAGTTTAACTGCACTTGTCTCTGTGGAAAGGCCAGTGGCGGCACGTAGAGAACTAATCCCTGTGTCGCTCGACTGCAAAGATAAGAATATCAGGGCAGCGTTGGACAAGGGCGCGGAGATTACGGTGTTGCGTGAGAGCGCGATTCCACAGGAGACGGTGCAGCCACGTGGCACAGCTAACCTAACTTCAGCGTTCGGAGAACGGGTGGAATCGAGGCTCGCGATAGTTCCGCTGGCGGTGTCTCGTTAAGGCGGTTTTTCGGCAGTCAAAGATGCGGTTCCAGTTTTATGTGCTATAACTGACCGGCTGACGGAACGAACCGATTGCCTGCTTTCCGAAGGCGCGTGGAAGTTGCTTAATGAGGAGCGCGCCTTTGATGTGGTATTCAAAGACGCGCCAAGTGTGGGAAAGCCACAGAAGGCGAGCGCCGAAACAGTACAGCAGAGTGACAACATGAGCACGCGTGCGTATTCCTTAGAGAACCATGTGACAAAAGAAGCGTTTGTCAGTAAGGCAGCTGTAGCAAGCCTGAGTGAGCTTCACCAGCAGGATAGCTGTACTTCGCCTGACGAGTCCCTAATGGTCAATGCGGAAGAAAAGCCCACACCGGAAGAGTTCTGCGCAAAACAGCAGGGGGACCAAGCATTGCAGGAAATGTTGGGAAAGGTAGTGACAAGAAAGTGGGGCGGATTGGTAGCTGAAGGATCCCTTTATCAAAAGGATAAGGCGCTTGGACAGACTGCTACACAGCAGTTATGGCAGGAATGCTGCGGCGCGGAAGTAAGCCCGATTATCAGGTGCAGTGAGAGCGCGCATAAAAAACCTCAAGTTGAGGGAGCGAGGCACGTTGGACGTGATTCGCGAGCAAGGGCAGGTGCACTCAAAGCCGCCAAAGGCCGAGCAGGTACCGGGCGGCATTGTCAGGACACAAAGCGAGGGTGCATGCCTTGCAGAAATGCCAGCGGGGGACCGAAAGTGAGCGGATAATCGGCGCACGTGGGGCCCAGCGTTTGAAGTTTCCGGGATGTACGGGGAGCTGTTAGGCAGCACACTAGAGGTAACACTAGAGTAACACTAGGCAGCGTGAAAACGGCCCACAAGAGAGATTTTTCCCAGGTAGTGCACAAGAGAATGCACAGGTGTTAGTTCAGAGAGAGGAGACTTCTGAACTGGAAAAGTTTCAGGTGGCGGGTCCGGTAGTATGCTATTCCGGACAAGGTGTAAGTTCTGTAGGTGGCGCAAATGACCCCGGGAAACTTGCTGACAGCGGTGAGCAAGAAACACCGACGGCGGAAGCGCAGCGCCGTGGCATGTCGGGGTGTGGCTACGAGCAAGGCGTTGTTCTGAGATACGCGGCCGTGGGGGGACACCTGTCCGAGCTTGCGGGAGTACGAATTCCAAACGAAATTCCTGGATCCGCGGTAGCTGATAGGGTATCTCCACGGCTTAGGGCAGCACAGGGTGAGGCAGCGGTATCTATTACACCAGCTCTCGAGAGGCCATGTTGGCCCTACACGGTAGCGTCTGCAGTCTCTGCCTGCCGGAAAGGAAGTAAAATGGCGCCGACGTCTCAGTCGTGTTTTCCAGACAGGGTTTCTCTCCAACTCAGGTCAGCTCTCCTGCTGTGGGCGCAGGCATTTCAGAGATATGAGGCACAGAGAGTTCTTGCTCTGACCCCTTTGGCGTACTGGTTTGCGTGGTGTCATACCACGAGCCGCTCTCGTTTTCTACCCAAAGCAACCGGTTTTCTAGCATAAAACTGGCAGTGGTGCTTCGGGGGTAGTCAAGGCACGAGAGGACTAGGCGTGCGGTGGACACTCGTAGCGTGCGGACATTGAGTCTGTTGGACACATTCATGTACCGTCGAGTGTGCGCATGATAGGAAGTGCGGAGTGTTGTGTAGGTGTCAGTGACCTCAGGAACTCGTTGTAATAGTTATTTGTTTTTTTGTGTCATTGCCGAGTGATGCAGTGTAGCAGCGCGGCGGACCGTTTGGAAATGGCTATGCCATTGATGTGTTTTGAAAGTACTGTACCTGTGCCGCGAGGTTCTTTCTTTTGATTGTTTGATTTTTTTTAGTTTTGTGAACACCGGTCACAGCGGTTGAGGTCTGTTCCGACGAACCTTTGTTGTTTGTAATTCGCGTAGCTGCATCAGAGCGCTACGCGAATCTTAGGAAGGGCGTGTAAAGGACGTCGTAAAAGGACGGAAAGTACGGTAGTCCGATATGGTGGGGTCTGCGCCGGCACAGGCGCGCAGCCACGTGGCGGACATGCCGTGAAGATGGCAACCATTGTTATATCTCGTGGTACTGTATTGGTATGTGCGCGGGTTGACAATGAGGATCCGGCTTGACAGCTGTTTGACAGTCCCTGGGAAATGTGTAGTTCGGGTAACCTGTCGAGGAATGTCTGCAGTCACCAGCTGGTTGAGAGGGAGGTTTGGCACCATCTGACACCATCCTGGCTGGGGTTTGGCACCTTCAGGAGGGGTTTGGCACTGACCTCTCTCTCCTCCGTCACTGGCACTGACCTCTCTCTCTCTCCTGACCTCTCTCTCCTCCGACGGACTAAATCCGTCTTTTCCGCGGCGGACGGCGCATCACGTGACCCCGCGTCACGGTTTTGTGCCGTCAGTGCCGCGTCCGCGGACCTCGCGGACGGAATATGCCAAGCTCTTTTTCGCATTGGGATTCGCGCGGACTAACACAGCAGATTTAGCCGAGAGTTCCATTGTAGGTCTGGCAACAAGAGCTGCTTTTTTTCAACTTAAAACAAACTTAAATCTTCCACTTAAAACAAACTCTGCGACAAAGAAGGAAACACAAAAAAGCCCATACTTTTGCTAGCGATGAATATGTTTTCGACTCTCATACTGCTCGCGCCATCTAGAGAGAAAAGAAACAAGCAAACATTCGTATATTATTATGGCCTCTGAGATTTGGTAGCACTCGGGTTACCATAGATCACCGAGCTCATGTTCTGCAAATAGAGGCACTCGCTAAGCCTACAGCTTTGACAAAACTAGTACGGTTCTCTGAAACGGTGCCAAATCGTCATGAATACGTTGCCGGCGAAGCTTTCGGACACAAACCTAAAGCAAATACAGGCAACAGTTCGGGACTAACACCCCGCGCAATGCACGACAAAGAGCTTAAAGATTCGAAGCGGGCAGCTCTCGCTTCAGACAGTGCCGCCATGTTTATTTTTGCCCGGCGCGTCCGTCTACTCGCTTCGTCCGCCGTGTGGTTGCGCTTCGCAGCCGGACGGGCGGCGGAACGATCGCCCGCGGAAGAAATATCCGCGGAGCCGTCCGTCGTGTGGATACACGCTAATAGGCTACGCGGTTTCTCCCACGCGGTAAATATATAGTAAACAAACCTAATGCGCTAATAGTTGTGCTTCTGCAATGTCACTTGCGCTTCTTAGCAATGTAATAAGCGATACATGTGTTCTACTAGCACTCGGCGTGCTTTTGTTAAACTTTGCTCGATCCCTTAGGACTAATTCAACGAACGACGCTCATAATACGCACATCACCGCGCCGTGGCATGCACTTCTATTCGCGAAATCAGGCGTTCGTGCTTTGCACTAACGTCAGTGCCAACGTTACGTCGTACCATGAACGCTATTCAGTTGCCACGGTGCTGTCGAGTTTCTTGGTTAGCCTATGGGTGTTAACTATACACCTATTCATTCTCTTTACACAAAGACATTCATCCTATTTGTAAAACTTCGCTGAATGCCACACGATCTCCCATAGGCGATTTCCTCGCTGACTGCTTCGCATGACATCGATTCCTACAGTGCGTGGGATCTGCGCGATTTTTCACATATGTGTGACAAAGGACAAGATCAGAAGTATTTCCAGCATTTCTGGCATACCTTCTATTTGATGCCATCTAGTAAAGGCGAAGCACCAAGCTGGTAATCCTGTCAAGCATGTCTTCCACAGTAACTCAATTCGACCGCTCCCACAAAAGCGCTGAATTGATGATGGTGACGATGGTGCATCGGAAACGATGGTACATACCCACGCAGACGGAGTGTGCTCGTTTGTCAACAATGTGACGTCACGCAGAGCATCGCCATCGGCATCGCGGCGGACCAGTTTCGCAGTGGTTGGCAAAAAGCTCCCGCGGTTCCAGCAGTTCGCTCGGGTGTGGTCCCTAGAATAGCTCGGGCTTTGCGCGAGATGTGCTGTCGCTTCTCGAGATTGCGCGCTAGTGGTTTGTCGAAAGCTGCAACTTCGTGGAACGCAGTATACCGACCCTACAACATTTCGGAATGGAATAACGACCCTAAATGTTGGCTAAACGTTCGGTTTGAAGATGTCTGTGTGTACGTCGCGAGTATATTCTAGTACACTATAGTCGCGCGCACGCCTGGCCCGTACAAGGCAGAGGCCATGAAGCTGTACTGATCGCTCAAAGCGTACGGCTTTACAATGAAAGGCTACGTGCAGCTTGTCTCGAACTGGGGCACCCACGCTTTCCGTCTATTGTTGTCGTACTGCACCAGAGTAAAAGCTAACCACCATGTCAGGGCGGCCAGGTGCACGCGCACAAAACTAGTACAACCTCGATCCATCCGCACGACAGCATGGAACCACACTGAACACGGCAATATTTTGCCAACCAGGCATGGAATGCATGTTTTTCAAAGCAAAGGTGACACCGTCACGGAGAACCATGCGCTACGAGCTGTGTTCACACTGCGCAGTGTACCTGCATGGCCGGTTGAGTTGTGGCATTCATTTGCATTTATTTCTGCTCTTTTCGCTCAGGAACTAAACTTTTATCCGGTCGAAAACAGGAGAGACTGGTACTGTCTATCGTGTCCGAAAACACGAACAAAATTTTCCTTTGGAGTGCTAGCCCGACTCAAGTTGCAGCAACGATTGCGAAATGCGAAAATCTGCACAGCGTTCAGAACCACCGCTTACTGGAGGAGTTCTTCCGTTTCCAAGTGCGTTCAAAGCGTTCGCACTTTCTTTGTGTTTCCGGGCTATAGTCCTCTTGAAAGCAAACACGTTAGCTATACGCACTCCGGGAGCTCAGAAAATCGAGACGAGTTGATAAAATATACATGCTCACAAAAAACAAAACGCCTAAAAGCACTAGGTGATGCGCTAGCCTCTTTACTTTCCAGCGCTGAAATGAAATCCACAAGTCCTGCTGCTGCTGTCTGACAGCGCACAGCTCACACTTTCCGTCGAGTGTTGTCGTTCGGAAATCGAAGAGGGGGAAAGAAAACGATGCCGCTGCCTTTTCTCGCGCGCTTGGCACATCCTTCAGCGCAAAAGCTAACCACCATGTCGAAGCGGCCAGGTGCACGCGCACAAAACAAACCAATGCAAACTCGACCCATCCGTACGGCAGCATGGAACCACGCCGTACACTGCAATGTTTTGCCAACCAGCCCGTTTGCACGTGCGCGAGAGGGTCACGTGACTGACGTCACTGCCCTTTCGTGACGTACCGCAGGACAGGTCCATTGTGTCATTTGCACTGCTTCTTTGTCTTCATATCGGCTGAAGAAGAAACTTTCCAATAGATATTCTATACTGACATCTATAGACTATACGTGTTGTCTTTAGTAAATCAATTTATCTGATGGCTTCGTGCAACAAAGATTTCAGTGTATTAGAAAAAAGTGTTGACCGCTCACTGATACAACGTCGCCTCGCCGACGGATGATGTGAGGGCATGACGAACTACTGACCACAGTTGATTTCCTTTTTCCATACTGCAGAGCACGACCAGGCGTACACGGTGGTTTAGAAAATTTTGTATTGGTCTCGCACCAGTTGCAGTAATGTCCTTGCAACTTATACTATGAAATAAATTTGACCCCAGGTCTCTATACGCATCTCTGTAGAATTCCTGTAACCTACTAATCTAATCGATGTTGAAGGCGGAGAGACTAGCATTTCCGACCCTAGACTTGCGCTGCGTCTTCCTTTCCATCGACAGTCGGATAACTCTGGTGCAGCCATTCGTTCAAGTACCAGAGCCTCCCAAGAAAATTCCTGTGCTGGCACACTCCTTTACTGTTACCGAACGGATTAACGATGACAGTACCGTCAAGGTGGGCCTGATCGCTGACAACCTTCTCGTACCAGCCGTAGTGCTCCAACAGCGCCTTCAACATCCTGCGCCTCAGGGAAGGAGGGCGTGTGTGATGAGTGGAGTGCGCGTATTTAAAAGTGCGCGCTTTAAAAATGAATGGACCAAGACGACGTTGGCACGAGCGCTAGAAAAAAAAAATAATGAAGAAACGCAGCACCAATCGGAGAATACCACAAATAGAGCTCGGAGCAATCGGAAGGTGACACGAAGGCACAAGAACACCAATAGTGAAGGCCCACGTTGTAGATGGGCGATAACAAGAGCCAAACGAACTGGCGAGGAGAGAGAGACCAGGCAGAGAGCAGGGAGAGACCAGAGAGAGACCAGTGGAGAAGACCGGCCACACTACTGGGCTGTCGGGTTACGGACCCGAGCCACGGTGCCCGCCTGAGGCCTGCGAGACCTGGGGGCAGCCATCTGATCAAGGCCGAGTCTCCGCAACCTGCTGCCATTGCAAGACGTTCCCGTGCCCGTGGACTGGCTTGAGCTGTCGAGCTTCGGGCACGATCGAGCTCAAGCGTGGATGTCCGGCCGGGACGCACCTTCAACGCCGGCGAACCGTCTTCTTCCCTGCAGCCTGGAGAGGCTGCCCGAGCCACCATCGGCCCTCGTGCTCGTGGACGCCGAATGTTGCGGCGTTCCTCAGCAGCTGCCACGATTCATGCCAAGGCCGGCCTATACGAACGCTGACCTTGGTGAGACGAGCGCTCGTGCCATCTCTTCGCTCCGCGATCAGATATAATTAGGAACTGGCTATATAATTAGGACTTAATTTAAATTAAGCCGTTGGGTGCAATCTTGTTGAGCCTTTAAGTTTAGAATCTCTATAGGATGTCTTGTTCGGTGTGTGCTTGTGTTGTGTGTTTTTAGTGTGTATGTAAAACATTGTGTGCAAACGACCTCGTCCTTCTTTGAGTGTCTTGAGGCGACGCCTTGGACACCTCAAAGGTAAAAAGAACCTGCACGTTTGGGGGAGAAACTCGACGTACCCCGTCACAGCGTGTCGAATTGAGGCACTCTTCGACTGTGTCGCAGACGGCCACTCTGATCGTTTCGTGTTGGATAGCAGTGTCACAGCCACTGGAGCCGACGGGCCTCTCGTAATCCGATTCGTTGGTGCGCGTCTCCTTCACGTTCAGCAGAGATTTGATCGACTCGACAACGGTTTTGAAGCTGTTCTGTTTCGGTTCCACGGAGGCCCTTCGGGATTCGTACGCAGAATGCCGACGTGTACATCGACGCAAGCGTCGAGGTGCTGATCGAAGCGCACCCTGCCGGCGTCGGTGGTCATATTGCCAACGCGAAGTGGGCTCACCGCGTAGTTTGGAGGAAACTTGATGAGGAATTAAGTTGAAAAAGCTATTTTCGTATTGATTGTCCCTGGGTGCCACGAGGAGCGCGTGGAGCTTGGTGACATCGTTCTCCTCAGGTTCGACGAAGACGCCGAACGGTCGTCGGTCGTGGTGGGAGACCTCACGCTGTCGGCGCGGGCCAAGGACGTCCGAGACGGCTCCTCGTTCTGCGCCGAGATGGGATCTTAGGGGTCTAGGATCAGGGACGACAGCTTCGAAGGCATGGCTGGTGCTGGACAGCTCATCTTTACGGAGGCTTCCCTGCGGTGGCGTCGCTGCCTGGATACCGCTGGATGAGATGTTGGTTCGGTTTGCCGGAAAGGGGATATAAATTTGGAAAGCAAACTGCGCGAGGTTGTGATGATAATGATGGAGATTTCTCCATGCGAATGGCAAGAACCCGCTATGGAGGATAGGTTATGAATTATATGGGTGGTGTAAGCGCTGGTCGTCCGCTACGGTGGTGTAGTGGTTATGGTCTTGACATGCGAATTCGAAAGCAGCGAGTTCGATCCCACCGCGGCGGTCGCTTTTTAAATGCGAGTGAGTGTGCATGAACTTTATTGGGGTCCTGAGAAGAAAGAAAGCGGTGCCGGAGGCCCCGCCAATCAATCCGGTGGTTGTATTACCATTTGACTGCAATTAATGCTTTTATTTAGCTATACAACTGCCTCGAACCGCTCACAGCAGAGCGCCGCTGCGTATATTTCAATGCGTGCCTGCGAACGCCTATCCACATTCACGTGGTGACAGTGCTGCCATGTATACATGTCGATCTCGAGGCCAATAGAGCAGACAAACCACATCATGTGGGGGTGCCCTATGCACCCCCTTCCAGCTTTCCTTAAAAAACTGATTTCTTGTGAGGAGCAGTGGGAGGCTGCCTCGCGCAACTCGAGGCCCCACAGGAGGCAATCCTGGAGTGGGCTGAGAGGGTGCACGAGGAGGCTTACTTCAAGTAGTTCCTCCCCCCGCCCTCTAACCCATTGCCCATTCCCTTTAAAAGGGACAAGTAAAGGTAAAGCTTTCATTCATTCATTCATTCTATGCAAAGAAGCGCACGTGCGAACGCCGCACATTGGGCTTCTATGCAATGTCCAATGTGCGGCGTTCGCACACGCGCTTTCTTCTCTTGCGCACGTGACCTCAGTCCACTACTACACTGACAAACTACGGCTGGCGGGCGCAAGTGCTGTGCACGCAAGCAGAAGAAAAAGAACACGAAGAGAGCGAGCGTCGATTTGTCCGGCAGCCGGCGCATTCCAACGTCTCTAGCGCGAAAATGGCTCTGTGGCATATGCGCGCGCGTTGCGTTCCCCCACTTTACGTTGGCGAAGACACGATGTCTACGATACGACGCACCGCTCGTCCGGCGCGCACAGTGCAGGCGGGCGCGTTACGTCCTCGGTGGGCGAATGGATTTACACTCATTTTTCGCCGGCCGCGCCGGGACACCACATGGGGAGACGCCGGAGAAGCGTTCCCGGTATTCCTCGGCACATGGATGAAAAGCGGGTGCCGGGTGTTCTGTAAAAATGATCAGAGGAAAAAAAAAAGGAAGGGGAGGGGGGGGGGGGGGGGTAGGGAGCACGCGCGTCCGCGGCGTAGGCCTTCTGCGCATGTGTCGAGATGGTTTCCCCGGCAACGCACGTTGCGTGTGCATTTGGAACCGTTTCGTGTGAAGTTTTGGCTGAGAGTAGACGCGACGTAACAACAGAACTTATACCAACTCAAGTAGCTAACCTTGGCCGGCGTGTCGCGGTGCGCTGAGAACTATATGTGGCCTTTAATTAAACGTGACGAACCTGACGCCCCTGGCGTCTCCAACCTTCACCGCAGCTGGATTTAGTGCACCCCACGCCGTACCATAAGGTGGCCTTAACGATGTAAGAGGCTGCCGAGTTACCCGATTGTTCGAGCCCCTAAGCCGGATTATTGAACGTTCGTACGTATTGCTCACTTAGGGCAGCAAGAGAACGCTGCACGATGCTGTCGTTTCTCACGACAGCCATTCAGACACATGGCGGTAGAGGAAGACAGTGAAGCCGCCACACTTTCACCAGGGCTCTCCAGCCGGCGGTTGCCTTGCTGTAACGTTACTCCACGAAAGAGAGCCCTTTTCACCAGCTAAGCCTACGTTAACGCGTGTTACCGCATCTCTCCCTCACCGAAGTGCGGCCGCCGTGGCCGGGAATCGAACCGGCGTCCACGAGCTTAGCCGCACAGCACCTTGGCAGCTAGCTCAGCTACCACGGCGTGCACTGTCAAAAATTGCAACACATACACAGAGCGAAAATGACGACGTGTTGAAATGCGAAAGAAACAGAAAGAACCCATAGAAAGCAAAGGCATAGAAAGAAAGAAAAAAAAAGCATTGCAGCATGTTGCTTGTCACTTCTTGCGACGGGGCAGAAAGCCACTGAAGGGCACACCATGACGCCTCATTTCTCGAAGCTCCCTCAGATGTTGGAGTTCATAGGAGGCCGTGGAATCGCCTGCGGAACCGACGACGATGCTCGATCTTCTTGCGCACCGTCGTGTGAAAGTACCTGTGAGGTGGCGGACGTGCTTGGTGAACGATGCATCACCTCTGTGCGCACCCCACCGTCGACGACTGCCGTGGAGAGCAACGGCTCGTACCCCGACGAGCCCGACGAGCCGTAGCGCGGGCGCCGAACGGGCTGCGATGAATCCTGGGATGAATCCACCGGCTCGAGACCGGAGCTGTCCTTGTTGGACGATGAGTGGCTCGAAGCCTCCGCGTCTCCTTCATCTGACGAGGACCAGAAGCCCGAAGGGTAGGTACGCGCTCTGTATCGTGGTGATTCATCTTCGAAGTCGCTTCGCCTCGCTACGCAAATCAGGGTAAAACCTTCCGCGTCTACTGTCCCCGGAACGGGCCCATCTCCGAGGTCCAGATCTGCATTAAAGCTCGCAAAGATCCAGGGACCATTCCGCGCCATCGCTCACAAGGTATAGACGTGGATCCTGCGCAGTTAAGCCAGGCCAGCCAGGCTGTGGTCGCTGTTCGTCTTCTTTTTCTCCGTATTCTGAAATGCAAATGGCGGATTCGCCAATAAATGGCTGGATTACTCCGGTCTGCTCTCTATAGTGTCAGAAATCTTGAACTACTATTGTCAAACAATACCTAATTTCAAGTTGCAAATTATTACTGAAACATATAACCACAAATTTAAAGGGAGTATTCTCTTTAGTGCAATGAAAACGTTGTCTAATCACGGTATAGCAACACAGGAACCACTGCGAAACATTATCAGAGTTGACTACGTAGCCATACACGCCATAGGATTTCTTACCTAGACGGAAAACTTGCGCTCCGAAGCTGTTGTATGCACCGGAAAAGAATACGTGGGATTCGTATTGGAATCGTCTACGAAGAACTGACGCCTCGACGACGCGTCTGGCTTGTACGCCTTCTGTTAGTCACAATAATTTATTTTGCGCTGAAAGAGCCCGTAATGAACTATTTATTTATTGCCGTTAACCAAAATGAAGTTTTATTTATCTTTGAGAACTTCTGCTTGCAGTATATACTACTTTATAAAATCTAAAGAGCAGCGACTGGCGGCTAAATTTGGATGACAGACGACAACGTCAACGCTCACTCCGCGTCTGTCTGTCGTCTGTTTTCTCGCCGTTTGATTACGCTCTGAAGGTGAGTAGCCTATGATTGTGGCATGTAGTAGGGCTGAATGACGTCCGTTAACGAAGGTAGACGACAAGGAGGTTATATAATACTTCTGTTGCGGAAGCGGCCCGCCGAAAGTCAAGCCTGTCGCCGCCACCTTGCTCAAGGAAACAACAGCAGACGACCACGCGGATGGCGGAGTGCGCAGACAGCGCGGCGCTGTTTCGTGGTGTTTAAAGGGCCTATGACACCAAAATTTCAAACCCGATATGTTTGTGTTGTTTGGTTGTCGAACATCTGAAGGCACTTGTGGCCAAGTATTAACGGCGAACGTTGTCGTTAAGATATTTTAATATGTATTTAAAGTGACCAGAAATGCTCATCTGGGTTTGCGGCACCTCGCGACATCGTCACTAGTAGGACGTAGTTTGTGGGCCATCTGTGACGTTTCACTTTTGTAAGCTGATATCGTGACGTCACAGAGAGACACGGACGCGCCGCGCTATGGCCTCCGAGCGCGGCCTCCAAGATCGGCTCTCGCAGCCGATCGCGGAGGCCACGCCAAAAGCCGTATTTTTCTGCTTCCTCTCCGTGTTGGTCCCTCAAGCGTACATTGTATACACGCTATGATGCAAAGCGAGTGTGGCGAGCTAGTCTGGCGCTCGCGCTCTCCGCAACGTCACCGAATCTTGAGCTCAAGTGATCAGTGCATGCGCTCACTTCCGACAGCCGCCGCGCTAGCCTCGCGGCGCTAGTTTCTTGCAGTTTTTGGCGCGCGTTTCGAAGCTTCATTAAAACTGAACAAAATTAACGATGCTGTGACTAATTAGACTTCACGCTGGAGAATTTGCCACTCCATGCCGTGATTACAAGACACTGTTCTACTCACTAGAACATAAAAGTATCCAACAAAAAAATAGCTGTCATGGGCCCTTTAAACTATCCATATTTAAACATTGTGTTCTCGAAGCATTCAAATGTCCGAGAAGGCCACCGTGACTTTGTGCGTCGCTTTTGGCTGTACAAATCGGTAAGAGGACGCCTGGAAAAACATTTCCGCGTACGGCCGTCCGTTTTAAATGCATTTTGCTAAATAAAACACCATTCGAAACGTTCACATCCATATTTTACATCCGTAAACCTGTGCAAAGTTAACTGTAAGCTTCAAATACTCCTTAGGGCTTCGCTTTTTAGGTGTGTACGTGCGTGAGTTGCTAGGGCTCTGTCTACTGACCTGAGGGAGCTACGTAGCTCTCGTCGGACGGCTCAGTGTCTCTGACATTGGCCGCTTGGGGTGCACTTATGAGACGCGCGTGTTCGCCCATAGCGCGCATGGTGGAAGCCTAGGCGACAGCTACGCGCGCGTTTCTTCGCTGCTTTTCGTACGTGCTACGAAGGAAACCACACGCACGCTCGCGTCGCCCTCTGGAACAATTTGCTGCAGGTTTGGAGCGCGCGTCTCAAAGGAAACAAAACAAAAGAAAGTGGGACGCGCGGACGCGCGATGCAGACCTGCTGCTATAGAGTCGCGTTTGAGTATTGTCCGGCCACAGTCTGCCCGATTTTGCTTCTTCTGTCCGCCAAACTGTGCATTCTGGCGCTGATGTCGCACATGGAAAACTCGACTGCACGGAGACTATGGGCTCGAGTTCTGCTAAAATGCACGCAAGGTCTGGTCACGCATTGGAGCGTCTCAGTTTGTACCCGAACATTAGGGGGCGGACACTTCGACACCCAGCATTTGCACTTGTAAGCAGGCGTTGATGCGCTCTAAAGTCCGAGTTGGCTGACGTGCGAGGTATCTTTGCGGTGTACAGGCACAAAATTTGTTATGTGCACGTGTTCACGAGGACGCAAATCAAGGGTACATGTACGGCGTGTTTCTGCGTGCTTCTGGTTTCAAAAAGAAAAAAAAAAAAGAACAGCGTGCAGGCTTCTGATTGAGAACATATGATGTTCGGAGGGATAGGTGGAAAGCTCGATCAGGGAAGGCCACACACCTCGGCTCTATTGACCTCGAACAACAGACCTCTTTCTTCCCTGTTTGACGATATTCTGACCAGGATGCTAAGCACACGCTTTTCGGAGCATTTCCCGAGTAAGAAATTTCCTATGCGCTTTTGCAGTCAAAACTTACAATTTCGTGAGTTTTCCGAACGCGCCCAACGGATCTCGATAGCCCCGGAACTGCATTGACAGCAACAAACGGTAAGGGGAATGAACCAATTTGAAAGAACGTACGTGGAATACGAAAAAAAAAAAAAGGAGCATGCAGGTAATTACAACAAACGTACGCGCTGTATTCAAATATATACTCATGCGATGGGTTTGGTGTATGTTTAAATAAGGGGCACAAATGGCATTTTGCGTCAGCTGGTAGTCGCATATTAGACCTATATAGCATCACAAAAAGCTAGTTTCTAGTAAAAGACGAAGTACGCCATCAAGTACGATTTGCTCATGCAGAACCTCGATCTCAGTCAGCTGTGTTCTTTTTTTTTTTTCCTCGACACCTGCAGCTGAATACGGACGCGGGAAATTTTTCATTTTGTCAACTCGAAAGCACCGTTGGTAATTGGCATAAGCCTAAAGCTGGTTGATGTCACAAGATTTCATCGTGAAATTTCAGAACAAGTCGAGCGCCGCGCCTAATACGTTGCAGCCTATGACGGCCTCGCTGTGTCCTCTGGTAATGTGGCCGACGGTGGCTTCACTTGCCGCAGTAGGCGGCTGCAAGAAATTCCACTCCGGAAGTTTAATGGTACCTCGTTGGTTTGCGCATGCAACAGTTTTCTTGACGAAAAGCGTAAACTTTTATAGAGGAACTTTAGCATCAACATGGGAGGTGCGATTGAAGAGCGACTAGGCGAGGGGGACACGACCACTATTAACAAAAAATAACTTTTGTGATAAAGAACATTACTAGACTTGTTTTACTGAATCAGCATATTCTTTCTAAATTGTTCTTAATAGATATAATGTGTGAAATGAAAGCATGGGCCTTTTCGTATTATTTAAATATGCCTGTTTCCTTGAAAGATATAAGGGTGCGCTCACTACTCTGCACAAGTAAAACACCTTGATCTTGGTAAAGTACCGCTACACTTTGTACTCGCCGCAGCGTGCGCGACCTCCTCTCTCACTCCTCGCCCCTTTCGCGCCCTCCCAATATCCGCCGCCTTTTCTGCACGACGATTGGTCTCCTTTGCAGTTGCCCTTAGAAACGCGCGGATCTTGCTTCTTGTTGGGATTTTTCTTTTGCGTTGGCGCCATTTTTCGCCGAGGCTGCGCGTACCTATCTTCTATGTCACTGTACCGGTCCACAGCGTCTCGCAAAGCTACGCGTTCGTGCATAGCTTCGCACCACCAGAGCATGCGTCCTCTCATGGCGCAAAGCTACGCACAAACGCATAGCGTAGTAAATCAGAGGTATATCAGAGGCCGCGTGTGCCACCGTCTGCGGTTGAGTGAGTGAGTGAGTGAGTGAGTGAGTGAGTGAGTGAGTGAGTGAGTGAGTGAGTGAGTGAGTGAGTGAGTGAAAGAACATTTATTGAGGTCCGCAAACTCGTCGCGCACCCGGCTAGTCCCACGTTGGCACCGGCAGGTCTAGCCCACCGGCCCGGTCGGAGCCGTACAGCCGGCATTTGCTTGTCCAGAGCGGGGCTTTGGGTATATCGACCCGCACTCCCAAAGCATGTGCCAGAGTAGAGGTCTGCCCGCAGTACGGGCATGTGTCGTCGTGATATATGTAGGGATGAAGATCGCGTAGAAAAGCCAGATGCGGATATGTGCCGGTCTGCAGTAGCTGAAGGGAAACGACTCGCGCCCTAATCAACTTGGGGTGACGGGGTGGAAGCACCCTTCTAGATATGTGGAAGAATTTGGTTACCTCGTTGTGAGTAGTGGGAGAGAGATTCTTTATTGTTGTAGAAAGGTGGAAAGGGGGAGGGGAGTGCACGATAACTGTCTCTCCGGAGAGGACACCTAGCTCAACCGGTACACTCAAGGGGAAGGGGTATGAAAGAATAGGAAGGAAGGAGTTCGAAGCACACGCACGCACACACACACACACACATACACAAGTCCCACCGAGACAAAGTCAGTAGGGGGCGAGCTGTCGAGCGGAGTTAAAACCGCCCGGTCAGCCCGGAGTCCTCGATGAAGGTGAGGACTGCGGCGAGAGCGGATCGTCGACGTTCAGAGGATCCGGAAGGGAACAGCACATCTTGCTCCGTGACACAGGGCAGCCCGAGTTGGCGGTAGCGAGCGCGCAGCTGAGCTCGTTCGCTGCTGAAGGCCACGCACTCACACAAGAGGTGTGAAAGGGTTTCGTCCTCTCCGCAGTCGCGGCACGCGGGAGAGGAGAAACCGCGGAGCCGATGGCGGCGCTCCGCTGGCCAAGCACCTCCGGTGCGCATGGCGAGGAGGAGAGTGCGATCTCTCCGGGAGAAACCAGTTGCCGGGAGTGGGCGTGGCAGCCTACCGTCAACAACACGGGCGTCGGGGTGAGCGCGCGCGAGCTCTCTGCGAAAGTTTATCCTCGCGGAGTCGTACGAGCTCGCGCAATCACTCACCGGGGCGTCCGGGCTGTGGGCGCGCTTCGCGAGGTCATCCGCTGCCTCGTTGCCCGCGATGCCTACGTGTGCAGGGAGCCACTGGAGGACTACGTCGAGTCCGCTCTCCTGCAGGGATAGTAGGCTGCGGGCAACACGTTGGGCGAGAGGCGGGCCGCGTTCCTCCTTCGCGATCAGACGCAGGGCCGGCTTCGAGTCACAGAAAATGGCTGCAGATGTGACGGCCGGCGTTTCCCGAAGAAGGTCCGCGGCCAGTTGGAGCCCGACGAGTTCGGATGTCGTGGATGACGCACAGTAAGCGAGTCTGCACTGTTTGGACACACCGAGTCCGGGCGCGGTGCAGGCAGCAGCAGCCGATCGGTCCGCCAGCACCGAGCCGTCCGTGAACAGGTGTGTCCGACCGGCAAGGTCGTCGTGCATTCTGGATGCCGCCTCCTGCGCGACCGCACCGCGAGGCGCCATGGTGACCGTAGGGGAGAGGGGAGTCGGCGCCACTTACAGAAGAAGCGCGGTCGGTGAGCTCGCGCGCAGCCTCGTGAGCAGACTCATCGAGGTTCGGAGGAGCGCTCTGCGAACCTCAGGAGCACTCCCGTGATCAGGTAACCAGTGAATCGAATGATGCGTGAGAGCATCCGCACTCGGTAATCTAAGAAGACGAGCAGCTTGCTTGGCAATGCGAACCTTCTGAAAAGCCCTGCCGTTTTGGAATTGATCTCGCACCCACGACCGTTTAGCAGGGCGAGGGCGATGGCGGCTTGCTCGGACTTCGGGATCTGAAGTGCGAATCGAAGCGCTATTGGAAGTATTGCCACTAGAGCCGACCACTACGACGGCAAAGGTCTTTCCATCGCTGTACTCCGCGGCGTCGACGAAGCTTGCTTTGATTTCATGTTTCTTGATCCGCTTGAGGATCACCACTGCACTGGCCTTGCGTGTGCCTTCGCTGTGGACAGGGTGGACGTTTCGGGGCACAGAGACGACTTCGAATTTGTCTCGAACGCACCTAGGTATCGGGGTACTGACCCTCGAAGATGCCGCAGTATAGGGTAACCCAGCTCTTCGAGGATGCGTCTGCCTGCCGCTCTGGTGGCCAGGCGAGGGAGTTGCGCGCTTTCTTGGGCTTTGGCAATCTCCATATGAAAAAAAAAAATGCACTAAGTCCCTGGAGCATGCGCCGATCACGGATTGTGTGTCAGGAACATGTACCAAGTGTTGCCTGGGGTGTCAGCAGATACTTCCACATAGGCGGAAGTGCACACTCACAGACAGGCGTTTCACGCACACTCAACACACACGCTCATGTGTGTGTGTGTGTGTGTGTGTGTGTGTGTGCGCGCGCTCGTCCGTATCCCTCCTTGCACCCATGCGCGTGGTTCTACAAATGGGGTTCTGCACAAGTCACAGGTTCCAAAAATCAAAGGACAGGCTCTACAAATCAGGGCCCGTATTCACAAAAGCAACTTACGACAAAAATGTTCGTAAGAGAAAATTTCAGCCAATCCTGATGCTGGACATATCATTACAGAAGCCGACTGACCAATGGCAAGACGCACTTACGAAAGAGAAGTTTTGTGAATTCGGCCCCAGTTGCCTACAACACAATCCGCTTTGAAACAATCTTCACGATCTCCTCCACTGCGTTTACCTCAGGTGTCTTTGCATATCAAATGTAACAGGTTGTTTTTTAGGGGCAAAGCAGCTTAGGGTCGGAGCCTTGTCCGCCGTCCCTCGTCGTCGCCGTGCTCTGGTTTGCATGGAGTCTGCTAGGGGCGCTGCGGTGCACACGCTGTGCACCGCAGCACCGCAGCGGAAACTCAGCGGTGTGCATGAGATCAGAGGTACAATCAAGGCTGGACGTGAATCAGAGGACGGTCGAACGTCAAGCATTGGGCGGCCATGGGAAGATCACAAATGAGGCTGTTAAAGGGGATATGGATGGTCTGACTTTGAGTAAGGGAAGCTCAGGGCAAAATTAAGACTAAAATTAGGTACGAACAGAGATCAAGGAATATGAAAGAACGTAGATGGGCAGCGAAAGTATTCATATATTTGTATAGGAAGAGCGTTGACTCACAATGGAGGAAGAGAACTAGGAGGCTTACCAGTACAGCCAGTAATGAAACGGAGGGGACAAAAAAGAGCGTTAAGAGCATGGTCAGAGCGGTGGAGAAGTCGGATTGGATAGCAGCAATGGAGAAGAAACCACATTGAGCAACTACAAAAAAGGGGAAGACAAAATCAAGAGAAAAAAATTTTACGATAATTCCAAGGGAAGCGCTACTATTTGAAGCAATTTCAGGCTGCCTGAGAACCTGAAGTTACAGAGCGAAATTCAATAAAGAAGGGGATACATGTACGTGCTGTGGAAAAGCTAGGAAAACGACATATAATATTTTGATTGAATGTACGGATGTCCACCCAGGTGTACCTCTAAACACTACCCTGCAGGAGGTCATGGGTTTCAGGGATAGCGCGGAAAAGCTGAACATGTCGGCGATACAGATAAGTAAAAGGCGCTTAGAGTATTGGTGGCACAAAGGTATGGAACAAACAGAAACGCAAGGTAGTTCGGGTAAGATTGTTACTTCACAGCGGAACGATAATAGATAAAATAGGTAGGCGAGGAGAAAAATTAGTTGTGAAAATATGTGTGATTCGGGAAAACGAACGTTTGTAGAGGAAGAAATAAAGCTGCAGCTTGGTGGCCCGCGGGCTACCGCCCGTTAGTTATCAAAGGGGACGCTCCTAACATCCATCCATCTATCCATGTGGGTGTGGGCCGATCCCGAGGCAGTGAAACCAGACAGTGTCGTCTGCTGTCGTGAGAGAGAGCGAACGGGGCGCGTTGACTATGGAAACGCTCTTTTTCTTCGATGAACTCTTTACCAGCTCGCAAGGAAAGAGAACGAGCCCTCGCCCACGAGGGACAACGCCGACGCAGGCAGCATCTGCTAGCGAGTTTCTTGATTGAAAAAACTGACTGCTCGCGCTGCACAACCGTTCACCGGCTACCCCGTATATATATAGGCACTGGATCTTGACCTGCAATGTAGTGCCAGTGGGAGATTTCTGTTGTGAGTAGTTGAACCATGAGGATTCGCGGCGTGAGCGTTAACTAAAAGTAATCCGGAACTCGGCACGATCTACGACGTGGGAGCGCAGGAACCTCATAATCAGACCAGGAGCATAAATGACAACGCGTGTGTAACACACGCACTGTCACTCATTCAGCGGGCAATGCCCCGGTCAATCACTCAGCGGGCAATGCCACGGGTGATTTACGGCAACACCGAACGATCCACAGTGCTTCGCCCACTCGTCATGGTTCACTTCGCGGAGATACGTCGATATTTTTGACCGTTTCCAATATCGCTGAAAAAAAATCGGGATGTAACTTTCTTTCCAATCACCTGCAGTTCACAATTGTTAACAATCTTTCATCTCCCGTGTGCTATGTTACGTCCGGCGTCCCACAGGGTAGCGTCCTTGGGCCGCTACTGTTTTTAATATACATCAACGATCTTCCTAAAAACCTGGCTTCCCGTGTGCGATTGTTCGCAGACGACTGCATTGTATACCGTCCTATATCCGGCCCCGATGACCATCAAATACTACAGAACGATATTCAGTTTATTTTCGATTGGTGTAAGACTCGGTTAATGTCCCTAAATTCATCTAAATGCAAAGTAGTCTCCTTTACACGTGAACACTCAGTCTCCAATTTTTGTTATCACATAGATAACAACCCCATTTTACCAGCCAATTCGTACAAGTACTTGGGAATTAATCTCACGTCAAAACCTTTCCTGGAACCTTCATGTTACTACCATTTGTGCCAAAGCCTCTAAGTCATTATGTTACTTACGTCGAACCCTGCGAAGCTCTCTCCCCAGCATCCGCAAGCTAGCTTTTCAGACATTTGTTCGCCCTCAGCTCGAGTATGCCTCCCCGATATGGTCGCCTCATCATAATAACCTCATTAGTTTATTAGAATCAGTGCAAAATAGGGCTGCTAGGTTCATCTCTCATACTTTCAAATCAAGCATCACGCGAATAAAACTTGATCTTTCACTTCCATCCCTTAGTACTCGTCGTGACATCGCACTCTTGTCGCTGCTTCACAAATACATTCTTGCCGATAGAAAATCTTCCTTGCGTCTTGAAGTTTCACCTTGCACGTCACGCAGATTACATAATCACCTCAGTTTCACGCGCGTATATGGAAGCACTCACGCTTTTAATTCTTCGGCGCTACCTCGTGCCATTTGCATGTGGAACGCCCTTCCCGATTTTATAGTAACTGAAAGAAATCCTGATAAATTTCATCAACTCATCATTTCACATTTCACTGAGTAACCTCGGCAGATGCATATCGCGTTTTTTTTTTCTCGTCGATATGTGTGTTTTGTTAGCTACCATGTTTTCGTTATTTCATTTTACTCATGCTCGTATACTTGTACATTTTAATTGCAACTGCCTAAACATGTTCAAAATGTGTTTCTTGATGTTTTTTTCTGCCTGTATTTTTGCTTATTGCATTGAATTCTTCTTTTGTTTGCTGCGCATATACAATTATTGATGATTTATACTCAAATATGTTCTTTAAGTCATGTATATGCTCTTAGCCACTTCACCCTGTATAATATTGTATAACATTTATGTGTGACCTTTTCTTTTGTTATGCCCCTCTTACCCAATGCCTCTGACGAGGCCTGTAAGGACTTTTAAATAAATAAATAAATAAATAAATAAATAAATAAATAAATAAATATGTGGAAAGTAATTGTTCAAGCATCATTTCTCCTTAAAAAGGTTTTCTAGCGCCGTGAGGGAGCTTCGAACTTAGCGCACAGAAGTGAAAATGTGTCGTGCAAATACATTTATAGAAGTTATATTGCTTTGAACCATTACTACCACACAATTTATTTCTTATTCTGAAAGCACCGGTCTTTAATGACTATGTGATAGCTCGTTCATGGATTTTTTTTTCGATGTGCGTGTTATTTATCCAGGACAGGATATCGAAATATGCAGCCTGTTTAGCATGTTCAAGGAGGAAAACACCGACTCTTCTATGATAAAGATATTCTCAATATTGACTTTGCCTATTAATTCCTATAATAAGCGATAGAAATAGTGCGGGAGCTTATATAAAGCAGAATCTAATGACTAAAGTGCGACAAAGTTTGATAAAATAGCATTTTATAGCAGTGAATATTGCTCCAAGTAAGAAATATGACCTATATATCATTATATATGTAGTAGGGTTTGTTGTTAATTCATACAAAAAGTTTTATGCGCGTAATTTATGTTTTACGCGAGAAGAGAGATTTGAACTTATGAGTTCAAATTTGTAAGTTTATGTTATACGTTCAAAACCACACTGCTGGTTTCTCTCTGTTTCGCCTTCACAGCACAACACGCCGGCGCCGGATTGGAGCGCACGCCTTGTGGACCGCACGCAGCCAGCGCAGCCGGATTGTAGCGCTCGCGAAATGACGCACGGATGTTCCGTCACTTCAAAGCATTCTCGCCCACTTCTGTGCACTCTAGCATTGCAGCATATTCAGCGACACAGGTGGTTCAAGTATCAAAGTAAGTTTTCAATTTTGCCAGGATAAGTGAACGACACATATAGGATTGAAACAACCCCTGATTTCTTAGACGCATTGTGTACGCAGTGCTCCTTTTAGAAAGCACAAAGGGAGGTTAACACGCCGCTTATGCAATACTGGTTTGACGGCTAGAAAATTTCCATGGCACTGCATCTTAATATGTGTTAAATGCACCAACTTGTGGCTTGAGCTTCTTTGGCCAAGTGCCGACTGAGGCGAGCCGGTTACTTTTTCTGTTCGCTTTGCTGAGCGACAATGAGTTTTCGCGCTCACTTAGATACTTCTAATATCAGTCGTGGACTGAAGGGTGGAGAGGGCTGGAGGAGTCCGGAGGAATCCCCCACGAGGCCTACCTACCCTCCCCCCCCCGCCCCCTTTGCCCCTTGCTTTGTCGTCGCATTCCCACTGTGATATTCAGAGAGAATTTGTACTTTCAAAGGTTCTTTTGATGCTGTTCTCGCAGTTTAGAAGCTGGGTTTCAGATGTATCGTTTGGCGAGACTCACAGGGAACAAGATATTCTGCTCTGATAATTCAGAACATTCCTCAGCTGGAGAGTTTTACCACCCTGGTTTTACTAACGACTTTGCGCGACCGCAAACCGGCCGGCATACCAGCACCCTCATCACTGCACGGGGCGAAAACATTGGCTAAAATAATAAGAGAGTGCCGAAGAACTTCGCTGAGGGCTGTGTTGATTTTCTACGTGTCTTGCCTTGCAGAACGGTTCTTGGTCCTGTCAAGCCCTTTCAAGAACTTTGGGTAAAACATTGAAGAACATCATCAGGCTATAGCTGTAATTACTACGTGTTTTTCTTTTTTATTTGCGGTTAGATTGCTCCAGCTGAAGCAAGGAAATTGCATATTGTGTAAAGTACCTGCTCCTCCCCCTGCTCCCCGAGAGGAATCCTGGGTGCGTTATTGCCTCATATTATGTAGTATTGCACCATCCCGAGGTCTTAGATTATGAATTCGCTTTTCATTACTGATGGGGCCTAACATAACAGTTATGTCATATCTGTTTGCATTAGGCGTCCGGCACGACGTCACTAACACAGAATGTCTAGGGGCGGAAGTACAAAGCGTTTTAACGAAAAGATGTTTTTAGAATATGGCTGTAGCTGGCAGATTTAACTGCCAGGGAAGAACTGGTTGATAGCTGTTTCACGTGGAAAAGCTCAAGTGATCGATTGCTTGATTAGGAAGAATAAAATAGTCCTCGTTAAGGATGTGAGAAAAAAAAATGCTTTTCTTAAAGTAGAGAACATAAACCCGTGAGCTTAGAGAAGACCCGGTAAGGAAGCCCACTTTTTATGAAGGCTTATGCTTGCGCACGTACTACAATGCGGGATACCTATTTCAATTTCAATCTTCAATTTCATTTTTATTCCATTTTTATTGAAACACACAAAAAATAATAAAGGAGGCCCGAACAAAAAGTGAAACTCCGTTCACTTAACGGGGATTCGGGCCTCCCTTGCGAGAGCAAGACCATACATTACATAAACAAGAAAGAAACTTAATATGAACAGTCACGAGCAAAAAGTTTGGATACCATGGCACCAGTAAAAACTTCAAACTCCGAGTAGCACAGCTCTGCAACGCGGAATTTCACCAGTGCATTACATTGGCAGAACAGACGCACTTAGGCTGAACCACTTGATGTAAACCAACATACTTGGACTGCAAAGAAAAACTGCTATTCGTGGCATCCATTCGTCTCCAAACTTTTGCTCGCGACTGTGCATTTGTGTTGGTAATACTGCAAGATATCACAAGTCATTTTATGTCTTTTATATACAATCAGATAAACGTGATACACATATAACACATCACAAAAACACGTCATTTTTTGTGAGATAAAAGCACACCGAATATACTACTTACAACTTACCGACAATAACGCCACGAAAGAAAACATAAAACTGCAAAGAAGAAAAATACAATTGTTCTCAAATGTATACTACTGAAAAGTGACAAATAAGTTTGTCAATGTTTTCTTGCTCACACGTTCAATATCTATGTCATGTTGCTACGAAGTAGTTTAAAAGTCTTGGGAGTGTTACGTGAGCATGGGCTTGCCCGATTCTCCCCACAAGTGGCGGAACACCAGGCGCCTTGCCGGCGCATCGTTGTCCCGCGTTCCTGCCTACGGAGATGGCCGTCTCAAGTGACACTGCGTGGCAGCAATGCGCACCGCTCCCCTCCCGCCAATATTTACGAGCCGCGGGAGGTGCTTCCCTGTCAACAGAGACCGCGGGTTTCGGACCAGGCCGTCGAGTTTGGGCCACACGCGCTCGCTTCTTGGAAGACGCCGGCCTGGTCACGTGACCACCTACGGAGAGGCCGCCTTCGAGGCGTCGAGAGAGGAGTCAACCCCGGGCAGCGGACGAGATAAGCTGCGCCGGAGCCGCCTGCATCTTCAGAGGGGCCTGGGGACCCCATTCTTGATTCTGTTAAATAAACTAAGTCGTAACCGTTCAACAAGTCCGCAGTCTGATCATAAACTCCCCAACAGGAGCCTGTAAGTGAGCAACAGCTCACTCATAATTAACTGCGTGTACGGAATGATCCAGTTTTCAGTATGTAGAAAGAGGTATGGGTGTGTTTTTTTGCATACCTGAGCTAATTGACGCAGTGTTTCACCAGAAATCGCAAGGCATTGTTTATACCTGAGGGTTAATAATATTTGTAGTAGCTGCGAACAGGAATTATACAAAAACGTGTCTGTGCTTGTGGTCTCCGACAGCTACATGACGGGTAGCTTTCCCTTGCAGTATACGTTTAGCTTATTTGTGTTTGTTGTTATCGTAATGCCCCAGACGAGAAAAGAGTAGTTCACTTGAGAGGAAAATAATGCGTTATGCAATTGTAGCTTGACACTAATAAATGTCGATCAGGACACCGAAATTCCATACATCACTGCATACGAGGTTAGAAAAGCAATTCAGGGCATGTCCCGCGGAAAAGCGGCTGGGGAACCCGGCATAACCGCCGACTTGATCAAAGACGGAGGAGACATCCTAACTAGAAAGCTCGCGACACGATACACACAATGCCTCAAAACTGTACCAGTCAGCTGGAAAAACGCAAATATTCTACTATTGCATAAGAAGGGAGATGTTAAAGAGTTGAGGAACTACAGGCCGATCAGTCTACTCTCAGCCCTTTACAAAATTTTCACAAAGGTTATCTCCAACAGAATAAGGGCCCCACTTGAATTCAATCAACCAAGAGAACAAGCAGGGTTCAGGAAAGGATACTCCAGCATGAACCACCTTCATGTGATCAATCAAGTAACCGAGAAGTCCGCGGAATACAACAAGCCCCTCTATATGGCTTTCATAGACTACGAAAAGGCTTTCGACTCGGTAGAGATACCAGCAGTGCATTACGCCGACAGGGAATATGCGATAGCTACGTAAACATAATAGCCAACATCTATAAAGATTCTACAGCCACCCTGCTCCTCCTTAAGAAAAGCAGAAAAATCCCAATACAGAAAGGTGTCAGACAAGGAGATACAATTTCTCCAATGCTGTTTACTGCATGTTTGGAAGAAATCTTCAAAAGATTAGACTGGGGCGAAACAGGGCTAAGGATTAACGGCGAATATCTAAGTAACTTACGATTTGCAGACGACATAGCACTCTTTAGCAATGATGGTGACGAATTACAAAAGATGATTGAAGACTTAAGCCGAGAAAGCTCTAAAGTAGGATTAAGGATGAACATGCAGAAAACAAAAATAATGCTAAGTGGCACGGCGAAATAACGTGACTTCACGATGGGAAACCAGACATTAGGAGTCGTGCAAGAATACACATATCTTAGACAGCTCCTGACAGGAAAACCTACTCATGTAAAAGAAATACAAAATAAGCATGGGATGCACGCATACGAGAGGCATTCCCAACTCATGAACAGAAACTAATTATTATCATTCAAGTGGAAATTATATAACTGCTGTATTTTGCCAGTAGTGACATACGGGGCAGAAACTTGGAGAATCACAAAGAAGCTAGAAAGGAAGTTAAGAAGCACACAGAGGGCGATGGAACGAAAAATGATAGGCATTACATTAAGAGATAGAAAGAGAGCCGAGTGGGTCAGAGAACAGACGGGAGTCGCCGACATAATAACCGACGTTAAGAAGAAAAAATGGACAGGGGCAGGCCACGTGATGAGAAGGATAGATAAGCGATGGACAGTTAGAACGACTGAATGGATACCAAAAGAGGGCAAGCGTAGCCGCGGACGACGGAGAGTAAGGTGGGGGGACGAAATCAAGAAATTCGCAGGCGTCAAATGGAATCAGCTCGCGCAGGACAGGCAAGAATGGAGAGGATTGGGAGAGGCCTTCGTCCTGAAGTGGACATAATATGGGCTGATGATGACTACTAGGAAGTAGGAACTTTTATTTGACTAGCACGCCTAGGTTTTAGAAATGCGGGCAGCGAGATGGTCGACATGCGTATCCCACGGCAAATTTGTAACATTCTCTATGGCGGAATTTCTCAGAACTAGGGGATTCATTAGTGATGGCTTTATTTTGGGGGTGGGGGTGAAAATATTACAGCTTTTGTTTTGTTGACATTTGTTTCTAACGAATTCAAACTACACCACGTGCTGTTTGAGAGTCCAACCTGGGGGCCTTTTGTAATAAGACGTCTGAAAGTCAGGATACCTTACAAAACGCTGCTTTTGACGACGGAATGTTTGGGCCTTGGTCGGGCCTTATATGTGATCGGACTGGGCTGGGCTAAGGTCTCGCTTTGAGCCCCTGACCTAGAACCCCGGCCCATGTTGTGCTCTATAATTATTTGCAGTAGCGTCCTGCGACAGCTTCATCTCGGTTCAAGGGACTTTCTACCGTCCTTCATCGATGCTCTGTTTTTTTATCGCAATAGACAGCGTACCGCTCGAAGCGTGCAAGCTTGCGGTGACTTCGCTGGCAAGTCAGCAGAAATTATCAAAAAGCAGAATTTATCGATCTTCGGGGCCACTCCGTCGGCTTCTGTAAGGACTCCGGCAAGCACTAGTTACTTGGGTTTTGCAAGGTTAATTTAATTATGAACGTTACTCTCCGTCCCGAAGGAATGCTGCCAGATGGTGTGTAAAATAAGCACCACCTGCTGGGATTCGAACCTGTACTGGGAAGCGACCCCTTCCAAGGTTAAATCAAAAACAAGATATCGAACCTTCCGTCCTGATCTTTATCAGCAGTGGTGACGTAGATAGTACCTTGCCAATATTGTTACGTTGATCTAACATACATGATTCCCAACCACCGGTATGGTTCTAAGCTATTTGCATTGGTTTTCTAGTAGGGCAAGGAAGCAGCACTCCCGCGTAATCGGAATCCACTTTCAACACATACGACGTAAGGAGCAACACCGATCAAAGGTCATCAAATTATAGTATCACCGCGCCTATGCGAATGAAAGCTAGGTTGCTATCATCCTTCAAAACGTTCTAACTTCTAGCTTCTAACTAAACAAGAGATACAAACTAAAACTTATACAATGTTATGCCCCAACGACCAGCCACAATGACGAGAATGTAGAACAGTTTTACGAGAATGTGGAAACAGCAATGAACAAAGTACGCACCCAATATACTCTAGTTATGGGTGACTTTAACGTGAAAATAGGAGACAAACTAAAAGGAGAACAGGCAGTCGGGAACTACGGTGTAGGCGATAGGAATAGCAGAGGGAGAAGCTAGTGGAATTCGCAGAGAGAAATCAACTCCGTGTAATGAACACTTTCTTTAAGAAACGTAAGAACAGGAAGTGGACAGGGAAAAGCCCTAACGGGGAAAAAAAAAACAATGTAGACTTCATACTAAGTAGTGATTCAGGTATAGTACAGGACATGGAAGTGGTTAATAAGGTCAAAATTAGTGATCACAGACTAGTAAGGGCAAAGATAACTCTCAATCTAAAGCGGACGAGGACAAAGTTAGTCACGCGGAAGCTGGCCAACCTCGATGTCGTCAGGGCGTAAACTGAAGAATTTAGAATTGCACTTAAGAACAAGTATGAGGCTCTAGGACAGGAAGAAAATGGGGATATAGAGAAAATGAACGAAAACATTACTAAGCTGATCACCGAAGCAGCAATCTAAGTAGGGAGCAAAGAACTGAGACAAGATGTGAATAAGCTCTCGTAAACTACTAAAAATTTAATTAAACAACGCGAACAAATGATAATAATAACTCAAGGGATAAGATAGAATTAGCCGAGCTGTATAAGCTCATCAATAAAAGTAGAGTCACTGACATACGCAACCATAACGGGAAATAAGTAGAAGCAGCTGTAAGAAAAGGAGCCAGCATCAAAACAACTAAAAGGAAGCTTAGTGCGGGAAAGAACGTAATGCATGCAGTGAAAGATAGGCAGGGCAACATCGTTACTAACTTCAATGATGTAGCCAAGGTGGCCGACGACTTCTATTCGGAATTCTACAGCTAAAACACGAGACAACCCACCGGGAGTGTAATAAGCGCCTATCAGGACAGAGAAGTTCCGTGCGTCATTGCAGACGAGGTTAGAAAAGCAATTCAAGGCATGTCCCGCGGGAAAGTAGCTGGAGAAGACGGCATAACCGCCGACTTGATCAAAGATGTAGGATACTTCCTAACTAGAAAGCTCGCGACACTGTACACAGAATGCCTCAAAGCTTCAAATGTACCAGTAAGTTGGAAAAATGCAAACATTCTGTTATTACACAAGAAGGGAGATGTAAAAGATCTGAAGAACTAGAGGCCGATCAGTCTACTCTCAGCACCATACAAAACATTCACAAAGGTTATCTCAAATAGAATAAGAGCGACACTTGAATTTAATCAACTAAGAGAGCAAGCAGGGTTAGGACAGGGATACTCCACAATAGACCATCTTCATGTTATCAATCAAGTAATCGAGAAATCCGCTGAATACAACAGATCCCTCCATATGGCTTTCATAGACTACGAAAATGCCTTTGACTCGGTAGAGATAACAGGAGTTCTGGAGGCATTGCGTCGTCAAGGGATATGTGATAGCTACGTAAATATAATAGCTAGCATATATAAAGACTCTACAGCCACCCTACTCCTGCGTAAGAAAATCAAGAAAATCCCGATTCAGAAAGGTGTCAGACAAGGACATACAATCTCTCCAATGATTTACTGCATGCTTGGAAGAAATGTTCAAAAGACTAGACTGGGACGAAACAGGACTCAGGATTAACGGCGAATATTTGAGCAACTTACGCTTCGCCGACGACATAGTACTCTTCAGCAATGATGGCGACGAACTACAGAAGATGATTGTAGACTTAAGCCGGGAAAGCGCTAAGGTAGGATTAAGGATGAACATGCAGAAAACAAAAATAATGATATGTGGCACGGCGAAAAAACGTGCCTTCCCAATTGAAGACCGGACATTAGAAGTCGTACAAGAATACACTTAGGACGGCTATTGACAGGAGAACCTACTCATGTAAAAGAAATACACCGAAGAATAAGCATGGAATGGCGTGCGTACGGGAGACGCTCCCAACTCATGAACGAAAAGTTGCCATTATCACTCAAGAGGAAATTATTTAATTACTCTATTTTGCCAGTACTGACATATGGGGCAAGAACTTGGAGAATTACAACGAAGCTATAAAGGAAGTTAAGAAACACGCAGCGGGCGATGGAACGAAAAATGATAGGCGTTACTCTAAGAGATAGGAAGAGAGCCGAGTGGCTTAGGGAACAGACAGGGGTAGCTGACATAATAGTCAACGTAAAGAAGAAAAAAATGGACATGGGCACTTCACGTGATGAGAAGGCTAGGGGACCAATGGACAGTTAGAACGACGGAATGGATAGCAAGAGAGGGTAAGCGTAGCCGAGGGCGACAGAGGGTAAGATGGGGGACGAAATCTAGAAATTCGAAGGTATCAAATGTAATCAGCTCGCGCATGACAGGCAAGGATGGAGAGGATTTGGAGAGACCTTCGTCCTGCAGTGGACATAATATGGGCTGATGATGATGATGATGATGATGATGATGATGATGATGATGATGTGTAAAATGCAATTGTAAGTAATCAAATTTTGCTTTTAAGCAAGGTAAGTGTAGCTGCGTGGGCGTTTCTTGGGTTTTCGTTACACTTGAACTTTTACGCACATCACCGAGGATGGCGGCACCAGTCATACTTTTATGAATTTCAGGGCCAAATTAAAAATATTAGGCCTCCCCCCCCTCCCCCTTTTTTTTTTATGGGGACAAGTATGCTCGTTTCCGTCAGTGTAAGACACGATGCAGTGGTTCTGTTGGTGTGCACATTGTATGGGCTTAACTCTTCCCAACCAGTTAGCCAGCTCTTAAGATAATGCATTATCGCGTTCGTTATATGAAGAGAGGCGCAAAGCTAAACGTCAGGCACCCTGTGCAACGCTGTGCTACGGATTGTATTGATGACAGGGTACGGAGTTTACTTTTTGTCTATGGCAGGGGTTTATCCAGAAATTCGATTTTAAGAAGGTGTCACGAGCGCGTAGGGGAGCGGGGCGTGTGTATAAATCCCTGGTCCGGAGGCGTTCGCGAAGTAGGGACCATTGTGATGGACATCGTCCGTTGCCGGTTGAATTCATTCACTCCAGAACGTTTGAAGGAGTAACTTGACAGCTCCCCCACAATAAGGCGCTTACGTCCCACAAGGGACGGACCGCAGAAGTTTATGTGCATGGGGGAATTTTTCAGGGTAACTGTTTGTTCCAACGTTGTGAAGAGAGGAACGGGGATCCGGATGAACGGCGGCAATTGCTCCCCTTGCACCTTGAAAGCGCAATGGGCGTTCCTTGAAAGCGATTGAATAGTTTGGCAGGTGCATGCTATTGGCGAGCATAGTGTCACGCCGCTATACATAGAACTCTGTGTAGCGGCTGTTATAGTGTAGTACTGGAATGAACCTTGCGGAAATAAGCTTCAGATTTTTATCACAGCGATGATTTATTTAGTGTTCCTTCTTCAATTCACAGCTACTTCGCCTTAGCTTTATCCCGCACGAGAATGAAAATAGACGATTAAAGCTAAAATTGTATTCGTCTATTATCAGCCACTCCATTTCCTATAAGCTGCCAAAGGTGGACAAATTGATCCATTGTTGTTGTTTAGCTAAATGTACCATATTTATTGAGTCTGAGAGCAACGAAATAATTCTGCATAATATGTGTGCTGATATATGTTCGAGATTTCATTGTAATTTGTTCATCCTGTTGCGAAGTGGCGTTATTGCAGACCGTCGGATGCGATGACTGCAGAGAGCTGGGCCCAGTCAGGCATTTCACCTCGTCCTAAGGTGTATCTGCTTTCTTAATTCTAATAAACTGCACTTCATATTTGGTAATTTCTTTCCAAAAATTTATTTCCACATCGTGCGTTGCAGAGCATTGCGTGATAGATGACGATACGAATGAGCTTCGCTGTTTCTAGATTCCAACAGTGTGCGCTGACTCTGCGGCAGCTTTTCGATTTTTCTTTTAAGCTTCGCGTTGTTGTTACGTTGTTACACGGACCACGGAATATTGTCGCCTTTTGCTCACGTATACGATGTTGTCTGCGTCTTACTTTAACTCTCCATGTTCCGGATGTTTAGTTTGTATATCTTGTGCGTTTGTGAATTGTATCTGCGCGTATCATTTCATTTATTTTCTTCTTCACGAAAGAGAGAGAGAGAGCTCTTTATAGAAAGGCAGAGAATTTAGCCGGCGTTGAAATATCGCTGACATGCTACTCTGCGTAGGGAGGGAGTTTGGGGAGAGCGGTTTGCGGTTTTCAAGGGTGGCAATGACCAAGAAATTGCAAATTACCGACCCATATCGGTACTACCGATTCTGTCAAAAATTTTTGAGAGTGCTATTAATATTAGATTACATAAATTTTTTGCGAAGTACAATGTCATAAGTGACGCCCAATTTGGCTTTCAAAAATGCAAATCTACCGAGCTTGCATTACTTAATATAAAAAATGAGATACTAAGCAATTTTGAGAAAAATACGCTCGGACTTTTTGTTGATTTTCGCAAAGCATTCGACACCGTGCACCATAGTGTTCTTCTAGAAAAACTTAATAACTACGGTGTGCGTGGTGTTGCTAATAAATTACTACGGAATTACTTAACAGAGCGCTATCAGTACGTTGCTATCAATCAAGAGATATCTCCGCGTGCCAATGTTAACAAAGGTGTGCCACAAGGATCGATACTTGGCCCTCTCTTGTTTATAGTTTATGTTAACGACTTATGTGATATTCCGGGTTCTCCTAAATTAATCATGTATGCTGACGACACCAATATTTTTTTTTGCTGGTAACTCAATCGCTGAACTTCAAAGTACTGTGAACACATATTTAAATAAGTTGTCTTGCTGGCTTAAACTAAACAAGTTGCGGCTAAATGCGAGAAAAACTAAATTTGTGTTGTTTGCGCCTATCAACAAGCCACGAAACATAAATCTAAATGTCTCCTTTGAGGGTGAGCCTTTAGAACAAGTAAGGACACAAAAATTCTTGGGCGTGTGGTTCCAGGAAGACCTTTCTTGGAATGAACACATAAATAAACTAGTAGCAGACCTAAGTAGAAGCGTTGGATGTATGTACAGACTATTTCCTTTATTACCCCTTTGGCTAAAGAAAGCGTTATATTATACACTGTTCTACTCCAGGCTAAGTTATTGTGTCTTGTGTTGGGGAACAACGACAGCACAGAACTATAAGACGTTACTCACGTTACAGAAAAAAGTACTACGACTAATCGAAGGATACTACGGTCACCCACAACATTTTAGCACACGTCCGTTATTTTCCAAATATTTCTTATTACAAGCAAACCAAATATATTACTACAAGTTACTTTTGTACATAAAAAATAACAAACTATACCCCATGTATGATTCTTCTCGGTGTGTTGAGTACTGCCTGCGTACACCTGGCATAAGAATACCGAGAACTAGGACCACTTATGGTCAGCAACATACTGACTATCAAATACCCAGTCTCCTCAATAAACTTGAAAATAAACTTGAAAATGTAGTTGACCTAAACAAAAAAAATTCCAAAAATGCATTCAAGGAAATTCTCCTTCATAATTGCATTGAATATGTTTAATACAATATTTCGATTAGTTATAACTTTGTGTACTAATTGTTAACTGTATAGTTTCAATGCTGTTGCTTGCTTTAGAAATGTATATGTCTGCAAATGTGTTTTTGATCTCACCTATTCTACATATTGCGATAATGATTTTTTTAATGGTATTTTGTCTTTTATTATGCATATGGTTCTGTTCGTTTTTCACATTTGTAGCGTTTATTTGTCTGATTATAATTTGCTGATTGTTAGTCTTTGTGTAAAAAGTTGTTTTATCTGCGTCTAAGTTGTGTACCAGACTGTATTTCGGAGCAAAAGCCTCCGTCAGGCTTTACAGCCTTTTGCTTTTGCTTCGTTTTTTCCTATGTACAGGAAAATAAAATAAACCTCAAACCTCAAACCTCAAAGACGAGTAGAAAGAAGTACAAGATACAGTGAAAAAGAAAAGAAAGAAAAATTGGGCTCTGTGTTTCTGACTATGATGCCTAATTGCGTCCAATGATATTTCACGTTTGCACCAACCCGCAGTGATGTTAGGATGTGTTGCATGATGGGTGAGTGATGGTGACGACGGAGATAAAATTAAAGTCTATCGAGTTGACCTATACTATTTAAATATGTAAACAAAAAGTCCATCGCACGTCTCTGTTGTGTGGGGCAAGCTAGAGGGCCTAAAACACACTGAGGTGATAAAGGGAGCTGTGTAAGTGACTGCACGCAATGTTCATAAAGCGCACGCTCATCATTGTACGCTCGGCACTCAAACAAAATATGCTCTACGGTTTCAGCAGAGCCACAGTTGCTGCAGTGTGGGCTTGTCTCCTGATGGAAGCGGTACCTTAAGTCGTTTGAATATGCAATGTTCAGCCGTAGTCGATGATACAAAGTTTCCAGATGTCGAGGAATGTTGGATTGTAGTTTTGATTTGAGATCTGGGTCATCTGAGTATAAGAAAGGGTAATGATGTGTCGGTAAGTTCCATAGCCGGTTCCTTTCTTCGTAAGCGAATCGTTTAGCCATTTGGGAAGCATCAGATTTAGTGAAATAGATTCTCTTATAGTTTTGATATCGAAGACCCTTTCGTGCTGCTTCGTCGGCTTTTTCGTTGGGCAGAATGCCGCAGTGAGCTGGTATTTATTGAAATGTAATGCAGTGTCCTGCGGCAAAAGCCAGGTGATGTAAATAGGCAATGTCGGCAGAAACGGGTTGATGATTAGTTTTCTTCAGGTGGTTGTACAATGTTTGCAGCGCTCCTTTGGAATCGGTAAAAATTGCCCATCGGCCGGGCTTTTGGCGCACGATATACAGGATAGCTTCCTTAATGCCGTGAAGTTCCGCTGTCATGGAAGATGTTTTCCGCTGCAGCCGATAGGAACGCATTTCTCCTGTTGAAGGCGCATAAAGGCCACAGGAAGAAGCCTCTCGAGTCGTTGAAGCATCAGTGTAAATATGCGTGTGATGAGGATATTTCTTGGCAAAGTAGAGGAGAGTAGCTTGCAACAGCGCGACCTGTGGCAGGCGCCTCTTTGCTTCGTTTATGCCAGGTACAAACTGGATAATATTTAGTGGCGAAAGTGTCCGGGGAGGAAAGGTGGCAGGCAGTAGGCGCTGTGGCTGGTTAATAGAAGGGAGTTTCAGCATTTGCACAGCTTAACCAAAGCCAGACTTACTGTAGGTTATGTGGGCGCGATACAAAAGGTGTTTCTTCCCTTGCAGGGAATGTCGAAGATGTGTCCGCATGGTTTCTTGCGTGGCAAGGACCTCCAACGAGAGACAGCCCGCTTCCGCTACTGTTCCAGAGGCTGATGACCCTTGCGAGAGGCCCAAACAGATTCTCAGGCAGTTGTTTCGCGCAGCTTCCAGAGACTTCTTATTCGCTGGTGATAATTTGTGGAGTAGCGGTAGGCAATAGCGCAATGTGCCTTCAACGTAGGCTTTTTCAAGCAGAACCATTGAGCGGCAGTTGCAGCCCCATCTTGTTCCCGCCATGAACTTGAATACTTGAGATGCTGCAGCTATTCTTGCTCTTAGTTTCTTCACCTGAGGTTACCAAGAGAGATTTCGGTCTACCACAACTCCAAGGAATTGTTGAGAGCGCACATATGCCAATGGCCGTCCGCCGAGAAGGAGCGGATATTTGGTCATTTTCTTTCTCGCAAAAGCTATGGCAGAACTCTTTTCTGGCGAAAGATGAAGACCCCGGAGAGCCAAATATTTCGACAGCTGTAGTAATGCCTTTTGAAGCCGTTGTTGGGTTATATAGCGCGAACTTGACGCACTTCAGATGCATATGTCATCGGTGTAAATGGTGATGTGTACTCCTCGCGGCAGGTTCCTTCTGATATGTATCAAGGTAAGGTTGAATAAGAGCGGGCTAAGTACAGCACCTTGGGGTACGCCCTTCTCCACAGTATAAGATAGCGTAGGGCCATGCGGAGTAGCCATAAATATTTTCCGCTCTTTTAAATAGTTGTCAATCCACTTGTATAGCCTACCTCCAAAGCCAAGACTGGCCATGGCTGTGAGAATGGCATGGTGAAAAACAGAATCAAAAGCTGCCTTGATGCCAAGGAAGACAGCTGTTGGGATGTGCCCAGCACGAAGGTGCTCTTCTTTTTCGCGTGGAATAACATGCGCGCTAGGAGGGAAACCTTTTTAGCTCTTTATTAGTTTCTCTCTCTACCTCTCCCTCGTAGAAAAAGAAATCTTCAAGAAACGTTTTCCTTGCACTTTAACAGAAGCAGATAGCCTCGTGCACAGCCTCTTAACAGGGGAATGCACCGGTTTGGGCATGGGCTATTGACGGTCCACCGTAAGCTGTTATCTACGGCTGGAGTATCATCACTCGAGGAGGCCAGTGCCACATAGAACCTTGTGTGCCGATATCTTTCTACTCGAGTATTTATTTCGTTCGCGATGTAGTCAAAGATACGGTATCGCTCAACGCGGCATCGATGTAAGATGTAAATTTAGGCTTCTCGGGGGGGGGGGGGATAAATCATAACTGGGGGCCGAATTCACAAAACTTCTCTTTCGTAAGTGCTTTTTGCCATTGGCCAGCGGGACTTCTCTAATGATGTGTCCGACACCAGGATTGGCTGAAATTTTCTCTTACAAACATTTTTGTCGTAAGTTGCTTTTGTGAATACGGTCCTGGATTATTTAAAAGATCGCAGTGACTATAGAATGCTCGCCAAAGCAGCGAGTAACCAGAAGCGAGAGAAGTGCACTATGAAGGAAAATACTCGGGACTAATGCGGCTGCTGTGGGCCTTGACCATACGACGCGGCTGGCGCAGTACTTCCGTGCTCGCGGGGAGCGTGGCCTTAAAAACAAATCTTTTTCTTCGACTTTATTAATTACACACCGTGCTTCATTCGTTTACTCGCACAACTCTTTTATTATTATTATTATTATTATTATTATTATTATTATTATTATTATTATTATTATTACACGGCTTCGCGAATTGTTTATGCAAACGCCTCGCAACAGTGCACAGAGGCCTCTGAGCATTTCCGTCACGTTTCCGAGCCACCCAAGCCTCTTTGCGCTGCGCTAAGTCGACCGCCTGGAACCTCTGCGATAACGATGGCGCACGCATTGCGACGGAAGGGCACGGACGCCAGCTCGCGATGCGCATTTCCTGCTGGCACGCACAGGTGCCTCGCATCGCCGCGCGACTTCCAATGCAGCTAGCGCTGTTGACGTCGCACCATCCTCCGTTGTCGCAGCGGACTGCGCCGACTGCTTGCGTCGTGAGTCACACGGAGACGAAACCCGACGAAACAGCACGAGCAAGGAAGGACAAAGTGGGGCCATCTAGCAATCGCGGCAAGAGTCTGCGGCCTAGGCTTGCCGACGCGGTTTCGCGCGTGCGTGGGCGGTATTTCGCTCTGCCCAGAGAGGGCGCACAGGCGTGAGGAAAAGCACCGCTCGCTGCGTTGAGAAACCACGCCGGAGGCAGAGATAATAATATAAAAAAAAAAGAAAGAAAGAAATGAGGAGTGTCCCACAGCGCTCGGAAACGCGCGCGCGCGCTCTGAAAAAACAAAACGCGGGGAGTTTCTCCGGAGAGCACGCAAGGGAACCAGTCGCCGGCCGGCGCGCAGCTTTCTGGGAGCGAGCGAGCAACCGTCTCGAGTCTAAAATCGCGCTTGGTAGAATTTGGGACCGACACCTAATTTGAGAAAGCAGCAACAAGCTAATTCGCCCGACATCCCCGCAACGCTGCTAGTCTAACAGTTTCTCATTTTATAGCGAGGTCGGCCTCTTTTTTTTTTAACGTTTTTCAGTCAAGATGTCGCACACGGTCACGGTGACTAGAATGACGACCACGAGCAGCTCGCCGATGGTGATCAACACGGGATACGCCTGCAATATCCACGGGGCCCTCAAGGTCCTCGAAACGGTGAGTGCTGGCCGCCGTTCAAGCATCTGACCACCCACATCTCGATTTGGAGGATCATTCTAATGTCTACGTGAGCGCCGAACTCAAGCTGATACATATTCACTCTGAAAGTTGCTACCAATTGCTCATATACAAATTAAATATATTTCGCTTCGTTCGTGGCACCACGTATGTAGTTATCGGAATACAAACGGCGAAAATTAAGAGCGATGCCGGCGGGTAAACTTAAAGCGATATGACATCCGAAACCAATCGCGTGGGGAGAGCAGTGGTCACGTGTCTGGGGCGTGGCTGTGGGAGATCTGCTGCTTGTCAAAACAAGACTGCACGTTCACGCTTATCTGATATGGGTCGTGCTTTAGGCCAGAGACTCTGGGCATCCGCGACGCAGCGTGGCGAATTCGATCTCGGAGAGCTGCACTGGGCGCGGCATGGTGGAATAAGAAAGGTCAAGAGAAGCGTCAGACGAAACGGAGGAGCGGCCGCTCGTCTGCTTCCATTTTTAGCAGACGAAAAGTGGAGCGCGCCACGGGCGCGCGCGAACGCTTTCGGACAGATGCAATTGATTCGCGATGCTCCCGGGTCCCAGACTGGCATCGCACCCATATACTTGCCCGAGAGCAGTGGCTGACTGAATGGTGGCATTTAAGCGCACTTTCGGCGTCACGCGAGGAGCTTCGTTGTTTGGCTTGGATTAAGTGCTACGCTTGCAGTGTTATTGTGCTTCGTGCTTGTTTGCCACAAACGCGCAGTCGCAATAACACTGTCGCGTGACTTCAATTTTGCTGTTACAGGTACAAAAAGGCTGGGCGAGAACCACAGTCAGATATATGTGTATGTCGTTTTAACCGTGACTCATTTTCTTTGTTTTGCTTTGAGTGTAAATCGTCTCGGTAGAAAGGCTGACTAGCAGCCAACATGGTACAGGTAGAATAGGATGCCTAATTTCAGTTATTTTTTTTTTCTTCCTTTTTCAGTCGCGCGGTTTCCTCGCTGTCCCTTGCGGTAACTCGTTTTGTAATGTGCTCGCCGGCGTGTGATTTATGACATTTCTATGCCGTAGGCACGTCGCGTCGGCGTTTTGGAGAGCATAACGACGCAAAAAAAAAAAAAAGAAAAAGAAAGGAAAACGCGTTTATTTTTACATTACTGAAAGGCTTGCACAAGGAAGCAGTTGTCCGCTTGTTCATACAACTGCTTCCCTTGTGTTTGCTTTCGTGACTTTCATGTATGAGAATTTGTACCGCAACTCGGGCTTTTTTTATTCGAGCGGCATAGATAGAATTTGCGTTTACAAGCGAGCTGCACTGATCTAAGGGCAACTGACGCAAACGCAAGCTCGGAAACATGTATAGTGTCATTGTACCATTTCAACTAACATCTTTTGCTTTCTCACCTACTAAAAATGCCTGATTGGCCATATCAACCAAATTATTGCACGTGTTCCTTGGAGTGAGGTATGTAGCTACAGCCGCATTCCCGTGTCACTGGTGGTGGGCGCGGCACGTTTTGCAATAGTTTCGCCGGCGTTGGCTTGTTTCCGTGGCGGTTTTCCGCCTCGGAATTACGTCACTTCCTTTTTTGAGCGAAGGCGGATACCCTTGATGGGTGTCGAGCTCAGATACGGAGGAGATAAGAGAGCAGCGTCATTTAATCGCTGACTCTTCCCATGGATAACTATGTTTTTTTTTTACTTGTCCGTCTGCCTCTTTTTTCAGAAAAAAAAAAAGAAATAAAGGGGAAGCGGGCAATACAGGTTGTAAATCGTTTGGTGAACACTGTATGCACAACAAACTTAAGGCAAAGTACGTACAGGTGTCTTTGGATATCTTGAAAAAGTTAGTTAACCATTTGGAGTAATGGTCTTTGATGATGTGAGCGAGCACACCAAAGCAGGAGGGGGGGCTTTAAGAAATAAAGAAGCCGTGTTAGATGCATTAATTATCGGTACTATACACTTTATTAGTCCTTATCGTGGTTTGCTAGGGCATTGAAGTTGGGCATATTACCACTACTGGTACACGGCTATATTTGTGACTGTTTGTGACTGAAGTAATAGCTGTTCACGTGTGCTTATAAGCCTATACCATAAGGTAATACATATAACGTCTTTTCCGTAGGAATTGTATTTCATTAACAAAAGGTGTAAGAATGGAACCTTTGATCTCGAATAAGGCGGGTCGCTAGCGACAGGTGATAGGAGACCGATAACAAAGATGACAGGAAGGTAGGAATGCATGACACGTGCATGTGTCATGCCTTCTGTATTGCTTGCCGTGCCAGGAATGACGATGTCAGACGATTATTTTATCGGCTTGTCGCCATTTCAGGAGATACATGTCATCGCCAATTCATTAAAAGAACAGTGAAGAAGAAATCACGGGCTCTTCCCCTTTCGAGAAAATGGAGGGCAAGCGAAGCTTGTCGCGAGTACACCAAAAGATGTTGCAAAATCCACCTTGGAGTACACCCGTCCGACTGTAGTTGTCCTTCTGCTTCTGCAGTTCCTTGAGTTTTCGTCGACTGGGTAGACATAAGGTGAATACAACCACATGTGGCTCATACCAGCATGCATAACCACAGCGAGTATGAGCCATACGTGATTCTTTCTTTCTTTCTTTCTTTCTTCTTTCTTTCTTTCTTTCTTTCTTTCTTTCTTTCTTTCTTCTTTCTACGTGTGGCACATGATGCTGGTATATCAATTGCGGGTATGAGCTACACCTAGGCAATACAAGCTTCGCTTGAAATTTCTTTCCTTTTTTTCTTTCCTTGTTTTCTTTCCTGGTGCTGTTTCCGTGGAAAGTCCGAAGCACGGTGGTAGAAAATACAAAGCATTCATGTGGTTGAGGTATCTGCAGTTCAATCAAGAGCGGCTGTGGTTAACATGCTTGCCTTCGGAAGGCGGGATATCGAGTGGAAATCTCCGCTGAGGTAGCATTTTTTTTTTCAAAGACGCCAGAAGTATAATTTTTCAGGCAATTTTGGCGTGACGACCCCAACGCCGACTACACCAAAACAAGCTAGACTATTTACAAGCTTCACTTGAAAAGACAGAGCTCTCTACATATACATAAACTGAGCTGAGCGAATACTTCAAGTAACCATAATACAGCTCATTATAGCGACGCATGTAATTTTCCTTCCGCTGGTAAGTTATTCGTGACTGTACATGGATGTGAATATTTTTTCAGGAATCCCTGACCAAATTTCCAGAATCACCTGCTGATTAATACTCTCGGGTGTGTTTCTTACTGTTTTTCTTGGTATTATACTTATACCTAAAAGCTTCCCGCACAGGTTAAACGATATTAAAGGTTAAATTATGGGGTCTTATAAGTACCATAGCGAGATGGGATCATGCGAGCCGCCGTTGTATATGATTAGTGTTTAATTCTGACCACACCAAGGGTTCTTTAACGTGTACTTATAAGTATACGCGAGCGTTTTTCCCTTTCGATCCCATATCGAAATGTCACCGCTGCCTTCGGTATTGAACATGCTGTTTCGAGCTGAGCAGCACAACGCGATAGCCACTGCTGCTTTGGGTAATAACAGGAACACTGGCAGCTATAGTTGGAACACTATCACGAGAAGTTTCATTTGCACTAAGCTTAACAACTTGAGCTTAGCTGTCTGGCAGCAGTCGGGTATTGAGTATAACTTGTCCTTTTGATATCAAGGCTGGTCCAGCCGATCGCGACACAAAGGCTCGAGATGAAGGGGCTCCGGTCCAGAAGTTTGTATCATCACCGGGTCTCTTGGGTTGACACACATTAGACTTTCCGGTTTTAGCCGTAATAGAGTAATGGTATAGAGCTGGAATAGGTTCTTGATGTGCGGCGCCTGAAAATGGGGACGACCATGAGCGCTTACCTTCAACAGGATCTTCTCTCTCTCTCTCTCTCTCTCTCTTTTGCTGCATCGGTCAAAAATGCTTGCGACTTACTGAGGCTTACGGGTTCTCGTCTTAACTGCACTCTAATGCATGACCACAATAGTCAATGTATTAAAGCGATGCGCATTCCAATAACATTCATAAATTGTGAGGGACGTGGAGTAAAGCCATTTGAGAACATCAAGGACATAGGCATGTTTTATTTTCCTTTTCGGTTTGCTAGTATCCAATATTGAAAGTGGCTTTTAAAAGAATTGAGCTTTCGTCCCTCTTTTATTTTATTTTTTTTTTTCCTGTTTCGTTGGAAAATAAGGCGGTTTCAGTAAGCAAGCTACTATGCATAAACGCATTACGACGTCCCATTCTGAGAGGCTGGAATTGCAGTGCCACGAGAGCAGATGCGACAACTGTCGAACTGCGGGGTCAAGCTCCTTGTTCTGCGCTGCAAGTGCGGCTGTTCGCTGCAAGCAGGAGACGAGCCGTCGCCAGGGGAGCAGGGCCGGACCGCTTCGCTCGCTCTTTTCGCGCTACACGATCGATAGACAGCGCAGGGGAAGCGCGTTTCATGTTCCGTTGTGAAAAGCGATCGACGGCGGCGTCTCGGAGAAAGATTTCCTGTGCGGGACCCGCGTTGTCTGCTCGCTTGCGCTCTCCCCGCATATTGTAAATGCGCTATGCATACGTAATTTTACGGGGAGGCTACAAGCGTTGATTGCGCAGCCGCTGGGGTAGAGCGATTACTGTGCTCCGCTGCTCAACTAAAAGAGGCGTGTTCGATCCCAGTAGCGGCGGTCGCATTTCGTTGGGGGCGAAATGTTGAAACACGTGTACTGTGCTATGTCAGTGCACGTTAAAGAACCCCTGGTAGTCCAAATTTCCGGAGCCCTGCACTAAGGCGTCTCTCATAATCAGATCGTGGTTTTGGCGCGTAAAACCCGGAAATCAATCTCTTGCTTGCTTCCTTCGTGCACTTAAAGCGGAGCAGTATAGACTGACTGGTTAGTCAACTGATTCGGCTGCGTGTGTTTCAGCTGGCGGTTTTGTTTGTGTATCGCAGCCACTCGCTAATCTGGGGCACTGTGCGTAGGCAACCGGCGCCGAGAATAATACGGGCGACAGAGGAGGCGTTTTCTCGTGAACCGGCGAGAGAAAGTTGCTCGGGGAAAAGAAAGACAGCGCCTTGGCTGCAGACGCCGTAACTGCCTCGTGCCGAGTCATTTCGCGAAGCGGTGTGATTGGTAGTGGCCGAGCGAGATAATATGGGTGACAGGGTCGGGTGACCGTTACGTTGCATAGAGCACAGCTGAAAACTGTGAAGAAAGCCCAGCCCTCTACGGATAGAACTCGTTCGAGGCTAGAAAGCGTGTGGGATCGGAAATCGCGGGCTGGTGCGGATGCACGCGCCAGAGAGCAGCCGCCCGCGCATCCCACGCACGGCCTGTGCCGACGCCAACCGTGTGCGCTTGGCGGCAGTTGCGTGGGCGCAGCCAAAAGTCCTGCGCGCGTCTTGGGCGCGGTTCCAGAGAAAGTCGGTCTTGGGGTGACCAACACAAACTGGAGGTTCACTGTCGCAAACGTAACCCGTACTGTTATTATTCAAGGATCTCCATTTTTGTTAGTCCGTGCTCGTTGCTCTCGGAAACATTTGTGCGTGACTGCCGTACGGGGCGAATAAGATTATTTTTCTTTTTTTTTAAGAGCGAAACGGTAGGGGGTAGCTGCACACTGCATCCACTGTGTCGTAATTCACGATAGAAAGCAGGCAAATAAATTAGCATACATAAAGCAAAGAAATAAGAAACGGAGCGAGCGTATTTAAAAGTGAATCATGATGTTTCGCAAGACTTTCATGCTTCAAGCCGGATGTTTCTTTTTTATTTTATTTACCTAGTCTGAGCGACGAGACGCAGGATATGAGTCAGTGAGTATCGTCAAACGAACTGACTTCCGCTTGGCTCAATATGAATAAAATGAATCTAAGGAAAATTTTTTGATCACCTGAGATTTATAAAAGAATATTCAATATTTAAGAATTAAAGATTAAGCCACCGTAAGGCACACTTTGCAATAAAAAAAATGGCCGAGATGTTGGGTTTGAAGATTTAATTGAGTGAATATGTGCATATTTGAAAAAGAAAATGAGCTTCTTTATGTACAAAAATAAATAAATGCAGGGGTAATACGCGCTGAGAGATCACTGCTAACTCAATGCAGTCGTCCATACGCATTCGTTCATTATTGAAGGAAACGCAGGTGTTTTATTTGACTTTCCACGAAGTTAGAAACAATTTCAGTGACTCGAAATTCTCACGGCACGCATGGGTGGAGCCCCTGCTCCAGAGCCCCACTGCCTTTAGCGGCTCTCGGGGCTTGGTCGGGGGTCGCCAGCTGGCTTCCCAAGCACACTGCTGAGACACACCTCGCACGAATTTCTACTGCTGAAGCACACCTCGCACGAAGCACTGCTGAAGCACAGTGCGAAGAAGCACAGTGCACAGTGCGAAGCACTGCTGAAGCACTGCTGAAGCACACCTCGCACGAATTTCTACAGCCCTCAGTTCCCAGTACCTGTCCACATCGCTACATTAAGCCTTTCGTACTTCATCAACCTAACGTAGAAACAAACAATAGGGACATTTAGCGTGTCCGGTAAACCGGTATACGCAAAGGTGTAGCGGATACCGGATAGCGTGTAGCGTTGTTTTTCGCAGTGAAGTGGCGCCAGCTATGGGGGATAAACAGAACAAGCAAACCCGCGTTATATGTCCTCCGAGATTCTGGAAGCCACTCGCTAAGCCTACAGCTTCGATAATTTCAGTCTGGCTCTCAGAAACGGCGTTGAATCATCACGGATACTTTACTGTCGAAGCTGCATGATACAAAGCTAAGGCAAGTACAACCATCAGTTAGTTACTTAAGGGCTACAGAGCGCGCGACGACCACTTGAAAGACTCGAAGCGGAGGGCGGTCAGTCGGCCATGTTTGCCAATGCGCTGTTTACGCCCGGTATTCCGCTCTACGCAAAGCGCTTGCGTATAGCGGTTTACCGGACACGCTAAATGTCCCTAATGCTAACATTATTTCAACGAAAGGTGTACACCTAACGCAAAGGGCAACTGCGAAGTATAGGCGCAAACACTGCACGTACAAAAGGCAGTTGTTTTTTTTCCCCCTTCGAAACTTGCCCTAGGACATAGATGTCTCATTGAAACTGAAGGCCTGGATGCCCTCATCGTGTAGTAATTTGGTGGTGGCTCGGTGAAGTTGCCCATGACGACGTCGCCAGGACGCTGGCTCACCTAACTTCAGCTAACGCCTGTAACTTTCAGCATGACCCGTTTGTAGCTTTTGGCTGAGCAGCAAAGTCTACGAAAGGATCATGCTGACAGTTAGGAGCGTTAAGATCACTCTCAACATTCCTCTGCAACGCCACAACAAACAGAAGGTTGATTGATTTGTGGGGTTTAACGTCCCAAAACCAGCTCTGATTATGAGAGGCGCCGTAGTGGAGGTCTCCGGAAATTTCGACCACCTGGGGTTATTTAACGTGCACTAACATCGCGCAGCACACGGGCCTCAACATTTTGCCTCCATCGAAATGCAGCCGCCGGGATTCGATCCCGCGACCTTCGGATCAGCAGCCGAGTACCATAGCCACTAGACCACCGTGGCGGGGCGAAAAGAAAATAACAATGACCAGTGAGCAATTAATCCGAGCACCAGACCTCAAGTGTGAGATCAGGGCAGGTCCACAGAAAAGCCACATATATGTGCTGTAAACTACTATGCACTGTAAACAAAGTGTATATGAGTTGGTTAATGAATAAACTTTTGTTAAAGTATGCTCAAAGTAATTTCATTACTTTCTAAAAGGAATAGTAATGCATTGTCATTACGTTCGGTCAGCTGTAATTTGTAGTGCCGTTTAATTACATTTAGGAAAATTCTCGATAGGTACTTAGCAATGTAATTCATTTACTTCGTAAAGGCAATTTTGCCATCTCTGCTACGCAAGTACAGAGCCCTGTACGTGCCTTCTGATCGGGCCTTACTTTTTGTACTGATTTTTTCTCGTCTTGGTGTGACCGTTGCGAACTGCTATGAAGCCTGATTTGCCCCTGCGCGCTACCACGGGGAGCACCGACGTTAAACCTCGTTAACTACACTGTATTGCTTATGTTAAGTCGTACTGTAAATAACCATCCTGTGAGAAAGCAGGCGAGTTTGAGTTGAAGCGTATGACTGTGATCGATAGTTTTAGATGTTTCGTGCAACTGAACTGAGTTCAGCATTCCGCATGTCAATTCTGCCTTAATTTTATCTTTTCACCTCTCGCAGGACACTGAATAAGCCAGATGTCGCGATGCCAGAGTTGGAGGGAAAAAAATCAATGTTAACGCTCTCACCAAGATTTAGTCAAAGGGGAAAAGAGCGCTCTTATCTTTGCAGACAAGACGAAACTAAACAAAGAGGGACAGAGACTATGGACATGGAACCTTCAAATTATTGTATACGACTAGAACTGGGCGCTACTACTTGCTTCACCAGGGAGCGTCCCTTTAAGATATTAAGTGCACGCTTTCAAGACAGCCACAAACGAGACATTTTGGCACGCTTTTTAGATTTGAGTGCTTATAATGGGGATGCATCCCTGCGATACTCTTATGTAGCGGTAACTTGCTGTGTCCTGCATTTTCGCATCTTCAGTGTTCGTACAGCTGAGTGACTACAGTCTACATGCAACGGTTACGTGTGTTGACGCCGAACATTAGTGCAAATGAATGTAACCAAAAAAAAAAGAAAAAAAAAACGGGAGCCTCTTCTGCCTTCCAAGTGCTAGTGTGCGGGAACGTGTAGAATCTGTCGATCACATTCAAGAGGTAACCATGTACAACCTTGTGTGGGGAACACAAATGCCATATGTGAACATGGCGTCTAGAAGTATAGAAACAACCTTATTTAGGGGAAGAGGGTCTCGGAGCGACTCCCTCGGCCCAAGCGACAATGTCGAGCTGTTTTTGTAGCTCTAACAGCTCGATCGGATAGCTCCGAGTGACAAGGGTCCGCGGTCACACCCGTGGAAGCTACTTTCAGCATGCGACCGCACGTCCGCATCCTATCGGCCGTCCCTTCCCCGCGATGACGCTCCGTTCGTCGTCATCACTTCGTTCCGCGATGGAAGCGTTGTGGACGTGCCTGCCACTGTCCTTGAGAGCAGAGCGAAAGGTCAAGGGAGGCAGAAGCGCCGCGCAACGCGGAACGGCCACCTTCGCGAACCGAAGCGCGAGCGAACAACGCATACGCAACACAACGTGCACATCGTCCCGGAACGGGCTGACAGCAGGTGTGGTCGCGTGCGCGAGATCGCGATGGCCGCGCCCTTCTTTGCCGAACCACGACGGCTGCTGGCTTCACCACGAAGCGAGCACGGACAGCCGCTCTGTTGCTCGCTGGGACGGGCCGACGCCCTGGAATAGCGCTTCCCTTTAGGGAAAAAGGGCATCGCGGTCGATAAGGTCGCTGTTGCGATTGTTGCCACGGGTTCTGGGCGAATCCAGCCGCGAGTTGTTGGGCGACATGGCGTCGTGATGCTTTTGCTCATTTTTAACTCCTTTTAATGTGGCATTTGAAATTTTTCAGGCTGAAAGGCCAAAGGTCGCAGCCAAGGATGCAGGGTTAGGAAGAAGAATTCGGATAGAGGGCCATGCCTGTTGCCTTTTAGCACAAGCGGATGGGGATTTCACGCGTCCATTTTTCAAAAAGAGGAATCATTTCTTTGCCAATTTCAGCAACGTTGACCATATCTATCTATCTATCTATCTATCTATCTATCTATCTATCTATCTATCTATCTATCTATCTATCTATCTATATCTATCTATCTATCTATCTATCTATCTGGCCGCCTGTCTCGGTGTTCTGGTCGCATCGTTCGCTTGGTATCCGCCAAGAGTGGCGTGGTGGTGCCTGAATGTAGACGAACATGAATGATTCATCTTGGCATCACGTATGATATGCCCCTCCACGGTGGTCTAGTGGCTGTGGCACTCGGCTGCTGATCCGGAGGTCGCGGGATCGAATCCCGGTCGCGGCGGCTGTATTTCGATGGAAGCAAAGTGCTAGAGGCCCGTGTACTGTGCGGTGTCAGTGCTCGTTGAAGAACCTGAGGTAGTCGAAAATTTCCGAAGCCCTCCCCTACGGTGTCCCTCATAATCAAGTCGTGGTTTTGTCGCGTAAAACCCCGGAAATCACTCTGGTGCTTGTTTCCTTCGTGCAGTTATTCCGGAGCAGTATAGACTGAATGGTGAATTAACTGATTGCGTCTCTCATAATAATATCGTGGTTTTGGGACGTAAAACCCCATCATTCAATCAATCAATCCTATTCGATAAACACACGTCACTATAACTACGCCATGATCGCTTGTGGCTCATACCCGTCCGGGGAATGCGAGAATGCGCCGCATATGATTACATGTTAGCATTACAGCCTATGTCAATCAAGAACAGCCAAAATAGACACTGAACATACTTTCATGGATTAAACAAGAGAAAACAATGCCTTTTATATCTACCATGAAATTTAAGACAGAACAACCAGGCAGGCAGACACAAAAATGCTGCAATCACCGAAAGCAATTAACCTACTACGCGATATGAGTAGGAATGGAGCCCGAGTCCCCGCTGTGACAAGCAAGCACTCTACCACTCGTCTAGGGTGGGCTGCTCGTAAGCGGTTGTGCTGTGTGTTAACCGCCCTTATAGCACAGATGCCGCACTGCACCACTGTGCACCGCAGTGCTGCCGACGAGCCTGGTTATCCCCAGGTTACGTACGGAACTGCCAAATTCGTGCAAAGTATTTGATGCTACTTGTAACATTTGGCTGAATTGCAAACAATTCGGCACAGACAACTATCTCGCTGACTGCTTCGTATGACATTGATTCCCACAATGAGTGGGATCTATTGGATTTCTTTAGGAGGAGGAGGAGGAGGAGGAGGAAGGAAGGAAGGAAGGAAGGAAGGAAGGAAGGAAGGAAGGAAGGAAGGAAGGTCAACCAGAAGCGCGTCTACCCTACTCTGGGGAACAGGAATTAAGGAATTGAAAGAAAGAGAATGAAGAAGAGAAAGAAAGGGTGTTGCGAGTATCAGAGGGTAGGTCGCATGCGTCTGTCCATCGTGGACATACAAGTGGTCATTCAGCCCGGTCGAGTGTAAAAACTGAAGCAATGCCCGCGTCGATTTTCTAGCCTGCGATGTGTAGGGCCATGTTATACGAGAATTTCTTCCTCTGAGAAAGGTCTGTGGTCAAGTCTACCTAAAGCATCGCGAAGAATTTCACTTTCGTTGGTAAAGCGAGCACAATCACACAATATGTGCTGTTTATAAAAAGAGGGTATGGCGTCATGGCCTTGCGAGTAAAGGCGACTAGTGCGCATTTCTCGGTGGAGACACACAAGCCTTACTTGCGCAGATATGAACAAGTTAGTGTGGCTGCCTGATCCTTGCGTGTACTTGAAGATGGGTCACTGCCGAAGACCAAAAACAGATATCGTCAGCGTATAGTGAAAGGTTCACTGTGTTTGACAAGTGCTCGCCAAGGCCAATCATAGAATGGTTCGAGAAAATGGGGCTCAATACCCTGCCATGTGGGACACCCCTTTAAGTATGGTAATTAACGGTGGGGTCATCTTCTGTCTGTACAAATAAGGATCGTCTCGTCAAGTAGTCGCGAATCCACTGGAACATGCGACCGCCAATTCCAACAGCCTCCAACGACTCAAGAATCGCGCCGTGAGCGACATTGTCGTACGCCCCGTTTATATCGCGAAGTAAGCCACTGATATACGCTTGAAACATTTTCGTTGTTGGACAAACATTGTGAGACCACTAACGTTGTCTACTGATGACTTCTTCGTCGGAAGCCCGTCATATATAGTCTGGATACACTGTGTAGCGTTCTAGGTGCCATTCCAGGCGTGTTAATATTTATTTAATTAGTATCATCAGTTTCATTGTTTTCCCTACACAACTTGCCAGAAGAATAGGGCGAAATGATGTCAAGTCCAATGACGATTTTCCCGCTTTCAGCAGCGGTACAAGCCGCGGTAAAAGCCGGCTTATCTTCCACTGCTCTGGAGTAATGCCCATATGCCATGAGCAGTCGTAGTAGTTCAACAGCTCTTTCATAGCCTCTTTCCCAAGGTTGGCTAAAGCGGCGTAGGTGATGCCGTCAGGACCTGGTGAAGATGACCGTCTAGAAGCCGCCAAAGAAGCGTAGAATTCTTCCATAGCGAAATTGGTATCAATTTCTGGGAGTCGGGGCTCGGGAATGGCAGTCAGACCTTTTTCGTTGGCTGTACCATATGCACCGGCAATACGCGCACAAAAATCATTTGCCACCTCAAGTTGCGTACAGCAGTGGGGTAGGGCTAAGGACAGAACGGATGTCGCTGTTAAGGAGTCGAGCGCAGATCACGTATACTGTGCTCCAGACACGGGACAGCCCCTTTCGAGGGTCCAGAGACTCACAGAATCATTTCCAGCGCAGCTTGCTCACTTTGTCCAAACGTCGTTGTACTTATCCCATTTCGTAACCTGTATGAAAGCGTGATTTCATGCTTCTCGCTATACACCCAAATTCGCAGCAGCATTGTGAGGATGAAGACCGCACAAAACGGCAATTCTATGTTTGCGAGGAAATCAATGATCCGTTGGCACTCGGAATAAAATTTGACTATTATTTTCGTCGTTTACTCGCATATATATATACGTACTCTTTTATCCCGGCTTCTGATTTCTTGTTCTTCAGCCGGAACGTATATATTTATATTGGGAGAGTTGCAACAATGTGTGTATTGAAAAAATGAAGAATAAAAGAAATAAGATATGTGATGCCTCCTAGAGAACATTTTTATGGAAGTAGACTTTGAAAGTATGCATTTGAAGATATGTCCGAGCACGCTTATTAATGCGCTCACCGCATTAGCTGGCAAGTCGTGAACTGTCTCTGAAGAGATACGAGCTTCCCGACGTGGTAGCTGGGCAGTCACGCTGTTGCGCAGCTGAAAAGTCGGGTTTGAGTCCGGGCCATGGTGGCCGTATTGTGACGTAATTGAAGTGCGAGAAAGTTCTTAGATTTAGGGCATTAAAAAAATTCAGGTGGGCGAAGTTAAATCGGAGTCCCCAATGTACGGCGTGCCTCGTCCTTATATCGTGGTTTCAGTACGTAAAACCACATCAATCAATTGATACACAAGGTGTCGTTGTTTTTCGAATCCCTTCCGATTTAAGTGATCACCCGAAAATGACGGACGTAAACCGTTTGATATACGGTCATGGCCGCTGTGCCATGTTAAGTGACTTTGCAGGAAAGGAAACGTCCGGTAACGATGAATGCGTCATAATGGAAATGGTTTCGAAGGTGGCTTTTTATCAATTTATTTATTTATTTCTTACGCCGTGTTCATTTTTGAACAGCAGTGTTCATTTTTGTGCGCTTTGGCGGGCCCGGGTCACGACCCGTGCAGTGCTCCAATGTCCACACCTACCTAAGTCTTCTTCTGGTACTGTCCGCCATGGTAGTACAGGTACAGTGGTTATGATGCTCGACTGCTCATTCGAAGGACGCGGGTTCGATCGCGGTCACGGCGGTCTTCTTTTCAATGGAGGCGACAATGCCGGAGATCGGTGTACTTTTCCGGAGCCCTCCACCTCGGCGTGCCTCATAACGATGTCGTGGTTTTGGCACGCTAAACCGCAGCAATTATTGAGGTTATTCTAGTTCCACCGAACAGATAAGCTGATGCCAACACGATATGATATTGACGGGCATCGTGTAGAACAAAGATCGGCGATTTTGTGTACGAAACGCAATAGGTTTACTTTGATTATTCTATTTGCAATTATTCTTACAAACTTTGTGTGCCGTGTTTGTAAGCTGTTTCAAGTGCATAAGTACGGATTAGCATGGCCTTTGTTCCGTCCCACTTTTCAGTTTCGTGGCGTTCTATTAAAAGCACGCCATCGACTAGTGATGTATGCGGGGCATGCAGCTACGAGTAGGTCTCTTCGGCGTACATAACGGGCCAGTCGTATCCAGATAAAAGAAACATGGGTAGCCTAGCTGCGCCAGCGCGGTCATCCAAATATACGTGCACACACAGAAAGTAGACGTAAAATAAGATCTATGCCTCTTGAAAGCGTAAGCCAGTAGCTTACAAGCTCCGACGATCTGCGAGATTGACCCCGGGACTTTCAGTGGTCCGAGGTGCCTCGCCCAGTTGCAGCTCTTAAGACGACGGCTCTCTGCAAGAACCATTTTGGTGGCGTGTGCAGAAGCCATCGGAGTCCGCTGGTTCAATAATTCCTGGTTCGCTTCACGGCGTGGTCGTTGGAGGCCTCTGGGACACGACGCGGGCCCGAGTCGAGGCTGGTCGGCGCGTCTTCGTTGACGGCGCCAGGTGCGCCGCAGATGTCCATGCGTTGTCAGGCCGGTGGCGGTCCCATGCAAACAACGAAAGCGAAAGCTGCCGAGGCGCGCTCTTTCTCTGTGAAGCAGAAACAATAAGCGTAGCTCATTCCGCCCTCGCTGTTGGCGGGGCGAGGAGGCGACATAGCGTCGAGTTTCGCAAGCTGTACACACGCATGAAGTGGCGGAGCGCCGCTCCGACGTTTGACCTTCTTGCACCGTATACGGCGGGATGGGGGCCCATGCCGGGGGTGGAAAGCAAAAAGCGCATACTCATCCCTTGAATGGTTGCCCTGTTGCGAAATGCCCAGAGAGGGGAAGTGATGGCGGGAGGGGGGGCAAGTATGCGCCACACCGGGCGAGGCGTTGCCGCTTCGCCTCCTCGCGGGCTCCATACCGGACCTGCTTGCGGAAGTGGGCGCAGTGTGTTTTGTTCGTCGTTCGTTTCGAACGCTCGCGTATCGGTGATCCCACGTACTCCGGAACGATCCCGCTGTTCGGTTCGCAGAGCACCACGAGAAAATAATTGTCTCCACTCGTCTGACGAAGGCCAGCCGTAGACCGTCGACATGTCGCACACACGCACCGTGACCAGGATCAGCGTCAAGAATGAAGACTGCTGCAGCATCCCCGGGCTGCTGCGCGTCTCCGAGACCGTGAGCAGCCTCCCCTCTCTTTTTCTGTTCCTTTCTCAGCGGCGGACGGCCTCCCAGCCGTGGGGCCCTCACGCGCGCGCGTTGGGTCCACTGGACGCGGCGGCGGTGACCGCGAGTCGCGCGAGGGATTTCTGGCCGCAAGAAAGAAATCGCTCGCCGGCTCGTGTTCTTCGCCGTGCCATTGCTTCTGCTCATGCATTTTCTACTCGGTCCTATTCCTTTGTTCGTCTAACAAGATAGGCAGGGTACGTCTGACTAGCATGCAGTTTATGATGTATGTCCACGTTTTCTACAAAAAGTGGCGCGCTTTCATCGCTAGTAACGTGACATCGCAGTATACTCCGTTGGGTGATAGTCTTCGATCTAACATCCTTTGTTCTGTCGCGAGCTCTCACTTTTGCCCGCCTCGTCCACTGCTGCGAAAGAAGGGTCAAGGGGGAGCCACTGTTTGCTATATATAGTTTCGATTTCTGTGTTTACTACTCGCATCTACGGGATTGTTTATCTTTCTTTTTTTTTTGCAATATTTAATACATGTACCAAACACATTTTTCTGTCTCTTTATATCGGAGCACTGATCCAGTAAATTCGATAGGTTTTTTTTTTCTCATTACATACAAGGTTAAATTTTTGACGGTGCAAATGCGTGAGGCAAATGGGTAGCACGAACCAAGCAGATTCATTCCGTACGTGGAAAATGCAACCTTATATAAAGTCTTCTTCAACAACATAAGAAATCGCTCCTCATGTTATGCACGGTACGTCATCGGGCCTTGTCGCCTCTCGCGCTCCTGCCGCTCATAAGTGAATTGGAGTTGACGGTTACCGTCACTGTCAGTGCCTGGACGAGTGTTCTCGGTAGAGATCGTTTGTTTATTTTGTAAAGGTTCGGTTGGGTACGGTCCCACCACTCAGCCCGATGAAAGATCCGGTCGCGTGCTCAGCATTTTCCAGATGTTTGCAGGTTTGGCAACTAAAGACCGAAAGTTTCCGAGCCGTGCTGTAGACAGAGAAAGGAAAGAAAGAAGGAAGGAAAAAAGGCAAGCGTGGAGGGAAGCTGCCGAGGGCGTAGCCAGGATTCTTGAGTTTTTTTCGAGAGAAGGGGGTTGCAACTGGTCCTTGTGTGTGGTGTGTGTATATATATATATATATATATATATATATATATATATATATATATATATATATATATATATATATATATATATATATATATATATATATATATATATATAAAGAAGTTCTTCGTGGCTATCGGGATAAATATACTATCAGAAAGACACAGTGACAAACATAGGATTATTCTGACGTTTCGGCTGGAGGCCAGCCTTTTTCAAAGATATATATATATATATATATATATATATATATATATATATATATATATATCTGTGTGTGTGTGTGTGTGTGTGTGTGTGTGAAAAATGAAATATTTTCGGGGTGGCTTGGGCCCCCTTCCCATCACCCCCTCCAACTTGGCTATGGCAATGGAGGCTACTGTACACTACGAGTTGGTGAAAGGGAAAAATCAAATACACGCAGAAGCCAGAACATAATCGAGAAGGCGACATACATATTATGAATGCATATGCCGGTCGATGTAATCAACAGCAAGCAGCAGAACAAGACTGGACGTACGCATTGTGCACGCGGCCGAAGTGACGGGCCCGGTGAGAACGAAACCACCGTTCGGAAGGTCAGACCAAAGTGTCATTTCAGTAGGGAGAGTGAATGGATCTGTATAAGCAACATTAATAGATGTAGGTACTCGGTGCATCTATGCAGCTATTGTACGCACAGCTACTATGCGCCTACACTTTTGAGTCACAGATAGAACATATGGTGAAGTAGCCCATTATGGTGCTTTCGTATCTAAGAGTGAACAGCAAAACAAAAATACCGCGTGCACATGGAAGGAGGTGAAAATTGCAACAACCCTCTAAGGACGGAACGCAACGACGCAGACAAGGCCACTAAGCACCAAATGTTGCGTCCCTGTCGCCATTGCGGGGGGACATACTCGTAACCGTGAAGGGTAAACAACGAGGCACTCTCAGCGATTTTCGAGGCTTTCGGCCGTCGCTAGTTCTCGCTAGTTGCTTCTGACCTGCAAAGCGAACGTTAGGGTAGCAAACGTGGTGTAAGTGCCTGAAAATGACTTGGACTGGTGTTGCAAAAATAGCTACAGCTCACTGCTGACCACTTTCTCCGTCGAGGTCACAGCAAACAGGCAGGTAACTAGGTCGTTTCGCCACTGCAAAAATAATTCTCTTCGAACGACGTTTCGTTTCCAGAACTGCAGACCACGAACAGTATACGATTTACAGCCCGTTCAAACGCTCTCGACGAAAACAAATTCTGGCTGCGTCTGCATGAGCGCGGGTGCCTGCGACCTAGGTCAGTAGCCGCACGTGTTCATTGCTCAGCCGGTGCGTTCTTGGTTCGCGCAATGTCCGGCACGGAGTCGCGCTGCTAAGCTCGGCTGTGGAGGCGGCGCCCGGGGCCCGCCACCAAAAAGGAGCTGCGCTGCACATCCGGCCGTGTCTCGCTCCGCTTCCAGAATAAACAGGTCTTGGTGTCCTTTTGCGCTGGCGTTGTACTTCTTGACTGAAAAAAAAAAAAAAAGTCAGTATCGGCGCTGCCATATCCATCGAGGAAGGTTGCGTTATGGTCTCGGAAAAGAAACACTGTTATTTGTTTCTTTAAGTAATTTAAAAAAAAGAACAAATTGCATTTTTTTCGGCATGCCAACGCTGTTTGTAACGCGTCTTTTTCCCCATGTCTGTATTTTTTTTTCATATATGCTTGACATGTGCCAAAATAGACGATATATATGCATCCAAACTGAGGGTATATGCAGCCCTGCAGTCCAGAAACTAATAAAATTATGATAACGTGGTCTTTTCGTCGTGTAGATTCTGAAGGCATGGGGACACTGTAAGGCATCTGTCAGAATTTATTTACCATGGTAGTATATTAAACATAATACTTTGGCCTTCAATATATTTGCCGTTGCTTCGCTGGCACGAATGCGATTATACACACACACACACATTTGTAGTTTTACGAGATCCTTAACTTGGCTTCGTCACGCACGAACTTGAGAAAATATTCCCTTTGCTGCCGAAGTTGGCTATATTCATTCATAATCTAAAGCTGTCAAAAGAAAAAAAGAAAAAAAAATACGTGGTAGAGGGAAGAAAAGTGAAACCTGTTCAGCACAATATGAATTTATAGCAAATGCTTGCGTACACAAAACTTATCATTTACATCAGCTGTTCTAGATTACGGACTCTTTGTCTCTCTGTTCCTCGCTTATGCTGATGTTTCGGGCATTGTTACACTTGACAAGAGTCCGTTTAGTTCCAATACTATGACCATAACGGACTCTTTTTCAGAAGGACTGCCGAATCTTCTATAAATTGACCGATTATGCCGGGCTTTTCTTTGTCTGCTTATGTTATGACTTCTGGGTTTCATAAAGCAGGTTATCATGGAAGCATTCGCAGATGCTGCGTTGACAAACTATTTTATACCCCGAGGCGAAAATAATCTTGCCAAACACGCGGACTAGAAGACTAGAAGTATACGTTGCGAGGTCATGTGCGGAAGCTCAATTTCGATCCACACAGGTATGGTCAGGTTGCTTCACGACTGTGCGTATGCAGTGGTGAGCCAGAAACGGCAGGTCATTTCTTTTTGACATGCATATGATTTTTAGAAAAACTCATGGAATAGATTTATCCGCTCCTCTGATTTTGTCTATTGGAGTCTTCGTTCTTGGATTCGGCAATGTTTGCTTGGCTGAAGAAATTAATATTAGTGAAACCAACTGGTTACCCGGCTAAGCAGACTAGTCTATTATTTTTGTATATACACCTGTGTAGTTAAAACACTGCATGTTTAAAATTAAAGTTGTTGGTTCACCCATCCCTTGGGATCCATTCCGTTGTTCTATAACCGACCGCCGGTTATCTGTCCTACGCATTACGCGGTCATGTCTGAACCTGTATAAATAAATAAATAAATTAATAAATAAATAAATAAATAAATAAACGTGCCCAGCCACTCGTGCTCATTTAGCGTTTATGCGCGCTCTATAGGCGCTGGGTGTTTCTCTTTCCCTCACTGAGCACCGATTTCGGTCAGGCCAGCGCACGCCCACGAGGCACGGATGTGTGCGTGCTCGAGCCCTCGGGGTACGTTCAGCCGCAGTGGCGTTCCCTCGTATGCCCCGTCGCTTCTTTGTCACCCGGAAACAACCCAGAGGCTTCCGCGGAATGACTTGTCAACGGTAATCATTTACGAGTGAACCGCAAAGCGGTTGCATTTAGCGCATGTATATTGGCGACTGGCGCCACGCCGTCGTAAACGTGGAATGTTGTAATTGACCTCGTTGCCCGCTTCCTCTATGCCGGTGCGGGCCATCTCGGTTGGGCCCCGAGGCGTGTAGAACACGGTCACATCGTCAAGCTGCGCCTACTTTGTCGCGTTCTAGAGCACTTCCTCGCGGGCACGGCAATATTGTAGAACGCTTCTACGTATACCTAGCAGCGGAGTGCTCTAAATGTACGGTGATACCCTCTCGCATGTGCACTTTCCATGTCGTGCTGTTGTCTCGTGCGACCTGACCAGTTGCATAAAAGACAACGGCAAGTCATTACACGCGTGAATATGCCTTACACACCAGGGCCTCCACGTTAAAGGTTTGTTTGACCACTGCGCGTGACCAGAGCCCGTGGCTCTGCGACTCGCAATGGAACTCCTACTGAATCTCATGTTGTGGCGGCCTAGGAGCAGGCGGGGATACCGCGGAGACGATTTAGGGCGTAGAGCTGGGCCTTTAGCACGTTCTCTAACATGCTGGTGGGAAAGTCGCAAGCCTGTATACCCTCTCCCTTCCCTAATCTGCGCAATAGTTGCAATGCGAGCTTATTTGGTTTGAGATCGTAAGGTATACTGTGATAGTCAAAGTTGTTACTGTGACAGAGTCTCTGTCATGTTCGTTGTCCTGCGCCCGCTATCTGATCCCTCATCTGATTATAAAATACCCAGTGCCGCGCTTACTCGCATAATTTGCGCCCTCGCGTAATTTGCGCACCCCTGATTCTTAGCAACATTTTCGAGCAAAATTTTGTACCACACACCGCGCTACAATCCGAGTCGGAATATTTTCGACATCAGAGGTTTGCGAGGACGCAGAAGCCTTAGTTCCGTTGACTCCGTCGCGTTATGCTCGCCTCCCCATCTATTCGTCCGCGCTGCGACGGAACACTTGCTTGGGTGATTTCGGCAGTCTAGGCACCGCCATAAGCCGGCTGCGTTTTGGTTACTCAGCGGCTGTGAGCTACAATGCCTATACGGCAAAATTCAACCTCGTTTGCGGAAGAGAATGAGAACGGAACGTGCCGCCGCCAAGCACCATCACATGAATGAGAATCACTCTTGATATCGGCATTATATGTCGGTGGCCGCTGACAGCGCCAGCGACGACGATTCTGAGTCGTAATTCCCGGCTATTTATGTCTGGTATAGAATACGGCCGTATTTGGCTCTACACGGCCTGTTAAGTAAGCTAGTACTTTCATTTTTACTCTTTCTTTCTGTATATGTGGCCTGCGTCACGACTATTCACATGTTATTTCGAATACATGTTCGCGAAATATCCGTGTAATTTGTGCATCCTTTCTTTTAATATCTAGGTTCGCGAAAAAAAAATTAATAAAAGCACGCGAATTACGCATGTAGATACGGTATGCTCTCCTTTCACAGCGTTTCTAGATGGGGAAGTGGGCATAATTTTCGCCTGTTCAGCCGCATATATATGCGGCCAACTTGGCTGATGATGTCATGATGCGAGCGTGGTTAGTTTTACATCTTGCGTCGTTGCACACTGCGTGCGCTTACTCATAATTGTGTCGCAGTCTTTCCCGTATGTGCTATATCTGGTATTCACTATAGTTTCGGTATGGCTTGTCGTGAATTTAACTCTGTTTATCTTACGTGTTTCAACAAAGGGTAGCCTACCTAGAATCTCTCCCCGTTAAGGTCGCACAGCTCTTCGGCAAACGGAAGAAAAAAAGAAGAAGTTATGAAGAGCCACTCCTACACGCGGTTACTTGTTCTTATTCGCTACGTTTAGCGATTTCTCAGACTACATGAAAACGATATAAAGGGAAAACTGTGTATTCATCCGTATCCCGCTGTCAGCATTCGCACTTTATGCTTATGTCTTCAAACACACACCTATAAGCTTTCCCGGCAGCACCTCCATCGTGACACCTCCAAACAAAGGCCGGCTAGTTGTCTGGCCACTTGTTTTCAGCCAGATCTGTCTTGAAATTCGTGGTGTCACGGTAAATGTAAGGAACGTCACTGTCCACCAATACGATAAATTGGGTGGTCTGCTCCTTTGTGTACTCTTTGAGGACGGAGTCAGTCACGCATGCCGGCAGACGATCTATCTATCTATCTATCTATCTATCTATCTATCTATCTATCTATCTATCTATCTATCTATCTATCTATCTATCTATCTATCTATCTATCTATCTATCTATCTATCTATCTATCTATCCCTTGTGGCGGAGGAGAGCCATATGAGTTATTCAACTTGCAGAACAATGTATAGTGCTTCATCAACCATAGAAAGCATTTTTCGAAGTATCTTCGGCCTTACGATCCTATTTGTGTGTGCTTTTTTATGCAAGGACGATGTAAATAGCTTGCGCCGACTGGAAGGGCCTACCAGACCGCGCGGATCTTCGCATTGTCCGTATGGCCATGTTTGCGCCGGCGAGTATAGTTATCCAATGAACAGCAGCACGCTCCATTCATGGTCATGCCGGCGGCCAGTTCCGCGTTTCTGTGCGAAAGAGCGTGAGCCGGTCATCGTAGCGTTTCTTTTCTGGCTGTCGTCCGTTCTCCCCTTTTGGAAATGTGCGTTGGTGTGCACCTTCCAGTGACCGGGTCAAGGATCACCACCGTGCGGTGTTCTCGTGTGAGTGCGCGCATTAGGCAGGACGTGCTCCGCAGGAAACTGGACCCACTGAAAGGGGCTCCGGAAAATGAGCAACCGTCGCCCACCGGGGAATACGGAAAATACGCGCTTTTGGAACGCCAGGTCCGCATCCGCTTCTTTGGCTTCCTCCGGTTGGCTTGACCATGCAGATCCGTCGAACAGTGTAGGCTTCTATGGAGCTCCATTTCTTGGATCGAGGGGAGATTGCAGCCCATTTTATGGACACGTGCAAACAAACACTAAAATTAAAGAAAGTAATAGATATTAAAGTACTTAATTAACTGAAGTCGCATCTCCAGTCATGTCTGCAAACATAGTGTTCCGTAGTATAGATAAAAGATTATTTGCAGAAAGGTCCCTTACATTGACCAGGACTCTAGAACTTGAAATTTCGCATCGCCTTACAGAAACATGTACGTGGTAAACGACTCTCGAGTTCCACTTAAAAGGTGAGAGAAAAAATTGCTTTTCTCGTAGTATTAAATTACCCTTTTACATTACCAAACCACCACCCTTGTCGCGAGAAAACGCTCAAAAAGAAACTTCAGGTTGTGATGTTATATTTGAAGTTCCCGCAACAACTCACCGAAATGTCATTGATTTTGACGGTGTACACTAGGACCTATGTAGCATTTAATACGTAAAAATGAACTTAATTGTCGTTTAAGGGAGCTACAGTATTAATGTACCAAGTTTCAGGAAGGAAGGAAATAGCAGAGAGGGAAAGGCAACGAGGTTAACCAGTGCAAGGCAACTTTTATGCTATAACCTGCTTAAGGGGATGGAGAGATTGAAAAGTTGTAAAGAGAGGGAAAATGGAAGCAAAATAGCCCAATGTCGAAGTCGGTCACTCCTGTATGATATTCTCCATTATTGTTACAGTCGCCTGTGTAGGTCTGTTGTTTCCAGGCCCCGCCACGGTGGTCTAGTGGCTACGGTACTCGGCTGCTGATCCGAGGGTCGCGGGATCGAATCCCGGCTGCGGCGGCTGCATTTCGATGGAGGCGAAATGTTGAGGCCCGTGTGCTGTGCGATTTCAGTGCACGTTAAAGAACCCCGGTGGTCCAAATTTCCGGAGCCCTCCACTACGGCGTCTCTCATAATCAGAGCTGGTTTTGGGACGTTAAACCCCGCATAACAACAACGTTGTTTCCAGGAGCTCCAGCTTTGAAATTCGTGGTCTCACGCCGACATTCATGTGTAAAGATTTGGCGCGAAATTCAAAAATGTAACTTCGACATGTTTTCTTTCTGTGGTAAGTAAGGGAAGTTAACGATCCCAGAGAGACGTCTTTAATGGTGATGCCGGATATGTTAGCCTGGTTTAACACCCGTCTTGCTACACTACAGTTTCAAATAAAAAATAATTGATTAGCTTAAACTGATTGTTTCACTTTAGTGTCACTTTCAAGCTGCTGAGGTTGTTATCGTCTCCTATCGTCTGGACAGTTTGTAGCGGTGAGAGAGAGAGAGGGGAACATATATGACGGAGACCAGTTGCGGAGCTGCATGCCCCTCATGCGACTAAGAGCGCTTGGACTCTTGCTGTGTTCTGTGCTCGTTGGCCGGCCCAGAGTAGTGTCTCGGGCTCTTAGCTACGTAGCAGAGAACTCTTTATGTGCTTCTGTTCCGCGTAAAGCCAGTATCATTGAAACGAATGTGGAATTATCGATAATATGCAGCCGCCCGGCCTCGGCGGCTGCATTTCGATGGAGGCGAAATGTTGAGGCCCGTGTACTGTGCGATGTCAGTGCACGTTAAAAATCCCCTGGTAGTCTAAATTTCCGGAGCACTCCACTTCGGCGTCTGTCACAATCATGGCCGTTTTTGGGACGTAAATCCCCAGGAATCAGTCAAATCGACCGCTTTAAGGCAACCACGTCAGCTGCAACACGAAGACCAGCATCTGCCATTGCCGTAAGCTTTGGTCGACAACCACGAAGGCGGGTTTCCACATGGATGTTGGGCCATGTGGAAATATGTTCATGTATTATGACGCTTCGCTTTCACTCATGGATGCAGGTACGCCTACGAATACACGTACCAACGCCGGAGCGCGTGGCGCTCACTTCCTGCTATCTCGAACGCCCATTTAGCCTGCCCCTATTTTTTGCACTTACGTAATGTCGCGCCTCTACCTGTCCCGCGCTGTCACAGCCGCCAAGGTTCGCAATAGCGGGCCTATACGTAATCGCGGCGCTCGCCTGTTACGCCATGCATGGGTGCCCGGGCCGCTGGTTCCGTTGCTGTGAGCGCGTGCATAGAGAGAGCGCGCTGTTGGGCGCAACTCCTGTTGCTACGGCAACTTGTAATCGAAAGCGTGGTGGCAACGCGATTAGTCACGTCTATTGTTAGCGCTCCGTTGTCGTGGGTGGGGTGGGCGACGGCGTGCAGCGAACAACCTTGAAAGCCAAGTCCCCGGGTGCATCGCTTTAAGTGCGCTGCGGGCTCCGCTTGAACTGCGCAATGCGCCGCTCTGCGCGCACGATTGGCTGGACCCGCTGTCGGCTCGCAACAATGGAGCCATGCACTGTGGCGCCAAAAACAGCCATCGAGCTAACGCGCCTCACGCAAACATTGCGCGCGCATTGGCTTACAAAATATGAACCCTACGCAAGCAGAAACATGACAGGGTAGGCTGTCATGGTGTAAAAGCTAGTGACGTGGCTTCGACGTCTGAGATTAGTGACCACAGCTCGCTCAGAAGGTAGTTCAACGAACATTAAATGGGTTAGGCTGATAAATTATATCTCTGGAAATCTATGGTCGTCAGTGCTCTGGCCATTAGATCAATCGTATTTTCTGAAACACGCTGTATTAAGTCTCTGGCCTCCTCAGAACAGCATGCATATCTTTTTTACCGATAAATAATTATACGTATGCCTTAGCAGACGCCGTCAAAGGTCCATGACGTCATGTGTAGTAGGGCTGGGACCTCTGTATGACGTCACCACTTGTAATTTCCTATGGGACGTTCTATTATTATTATTATTATTATTATTATTATTATTATTATTATTATTATTATTATTATTATTATGCCAAGGGTTTTCTCCCCGCGAAAGTTGGTAGCCCTGGTATTGTGAAAAGGTACAAAAGAGTGGACTGTCTCTTCTTCCTCTGTGTTGTGTGGTAGCGCTTTCACGATGTATTCCATGTGAAAGGGTAGGCGAGAGAAAATCGTTCGTTATTTTAGTGCCCTTTTAGGGTGAAATGTCAACGAACAAATCATGCGTAAAGAAAGGAAGGAGGAGAATACTGAAGAAAAAGCAGGGAGGTTAACCTGGACTAATCCCGCGTGGCACTGGGAAAAGGGAGGAAAAGAGACAGAGAGAAGGTCATGATTATCCAGTTTTCCCGCTTTCAGTTTGTCTGTGCTATAATGACACCGACTGTGACACCTCGCGCACAGCTTTACGTCGAAACGCCTAGCGACAGGCAGTGTCGGCGACAGTTTTGGGACTTCGCTACTCCGTGTCACACGTTCAAAATTCTTGTTTTATTAAGGTTTCGGCCGGTGGGCCGGCCTTCGTCAGAATGAAAACAATACAAAGATGCACACACTATTTAAAGGTGCATGATATCACGTTGTAAAGCAGATGTACTGCGCCTGGCAAACACAGATTGACACAGATTGCCACGTTGTCTAACAGATTGCCACCTTGTCATGCACTACAGTATACATTCTGAAGCACAGCACATGGTCATCATAACTCTTTTGAAAGAAGGTGCGACATCTTTCAACAACAAGATGCGACATAACTACAGATAGAGAATATAAAGATACAGATACAAACATATATGAGAATATGCATAGAATATCGCGTTTGACAATAGAGCGCGTCACTGGCCAGTGATGTACTGAAAAAAACATGAATGCGGAGATTGTATCAGATTCAGTGACACTGCGCAAAGTGCACTACGCACGAAATGTAGTCTCAAACAGGAGTGAGTGGCGAGGATGAAATAAATTAAGCGTATGCCTAAACCAACCAGACGTTATTATTGTCGTCGCCCATGAACGCATACAACTACGTAGGCACGCTGGTCAGTTTTCCCGCGCTTTCATTTAGGCCACGTGAAACCGCACAGAATTTGTGGATCAAGTATGACTCCCGTATTTCGGGGTCATGATGTGATGCGAATCCGGATTCTCAAACTGTGGCACTAAATGATTCAAACTTTCAACCCTACATTGGACCGGACCCACAGAACTTCAAACTGATATATATATATATATATATATATATATATATATATATATATATATATATATATATTGGACCGGACCCACAGAACTTCAAACTGATATATATATATATATATATATATATATATATATATATATATATATATATATATATATATATATATATATTTAATTCTCCCGGTACAGTGGCAAAGAACATCATTTCATTCTCTCTTTGTTGGTCGCTTCGGGTTTCAAAGAGCGCCGAATCTTTTTGATAAGAACCTTGCACTATCAGCATCGTGACCCGCTTGTAACACGTGTGTCTGAAGAGTTGTATGAAGTTCCTTTATCGTGCGGTGTCGGATATTTTGGTCAGGCTGGTGGGTGTGAGGGGCTTCTATAGGACACAGGAAAGAAGGTATACGGAACTATCGAGATGTCAGGGAGGTAACTGTAGCAAATTTGATTAGAAATGTTGATTGATTTGATTCCATTTGTGGGGTTTAACGTCCCAAAACCAGCACTGATTATGAGAGACGCCGTGGAAGTTTCCTGGAAATTTCGACCACCTGGTGTTCTTTAACGTGCACTGACATCGCACAGCACACGGGCCTCAACATTTCGCCTCCATCGAAACACAGCCGCCGCGGCCGGAATTCGATCCCGCGACCTTCGGATCAGCAGTCGAGTGCCATAACCACTAGCCCACCGTGGCGGGGCTGATCAGAAGTGTGGGAGCGTCGTGTGTCAGCGCCGCCCATTTTTCTGTTGTCTAAAGACAACGTCGGCATTTTGGCCTTTTGACGCCTTAAAGGAAAGCGTTCATATTATGAATTTTTATGTATAAGCGATCAATTGGACGTAAGCGATTGTCTTGTAAACACCTCCTACTGCTTTCTTTTGTGAACGCTTGAGTGCGTTGTGTAAGGTTTCATCCGCTAATCTATTAGTGCATTTATGCGCGCTGGTACGTTTACGCTCTGCAAAAAAATTAGTCTTCATCGTAAGCCACAACGTAAGCCACTTAGCCATGGCCTTCAGAAATGGCGCGGAGGTAACGTGCGACAATATATAATAAAAATAAAGAGGGGGGGGGGGATAAGGGGGATGAAGAATGGAAAAATTTCAGTGTAATTTTTGAACAAAGCCGCTTTAAATCTTTCTAAAATCCACATATACTTATTTCTCTCGTGATGGTTGAGAGACTGCAAGTCCGAATTTCTTTTTTTTTTTTCTGTATATTTGTGCTGTAACCACGGGACATCTACAATAAACAAACTTTTGTAACACGACGGAGGCACTAAAGAGGGACAGAAAGAGAGAATTCGCTCTGCGCACGCGCATCATATGCAGGTGTGCTACAAACTTAATATGCGCAGTTGCGTGTGTTTACGAATGCTCATGCAGAATAGTTTAAGGGATACATCACACGGCTTAATAACGAGGTCAAAATGCTTGACTAAGAAAGCATCTCGATTATTTTCGAAGTCTAAATATGCGCCGCGTTACTACAAACAAGGTTTCGAACTGTTGGGGGCCGCAGCACATGGCTCGCTGATACGCGTCGGTCATGCTGTAGAGTCCAGCTGTGATAAATACATCGAGGAACAGAGACTTTCACTTCATGCGCGAAGTAAGCAGAGATCCGCTCTTTGTATCTGATTCGCCACCCATAAACAAGGCTACATTTGCGGTCAGTGCTCAGAAGAAAAAAAGAGAAGTGCACGCGTGCAATGAACACCGCAGTTTTCTGGCTTCCGTCCAACGTGCAGTATACGAGGCAGCGTTTATTCCAATAGCAACTGAGTGCACGGCTTTTCAATGTTTGCCTGCATTGTTTATTGATAAGCATGCAGGGTTAGGCACTTTCATAGCTGAAACAGATGCACAGGTTTATTTTATCGTCCACGTGATAATCGGGTCGTTCTGGGGTGATGTTTTGTTAATAAGCTCTGCTTAATATATAGAGCACTTCTTACGACAGATGAAGTGCGAAATCTCTAAAAAGAAAAAAATAATAATAGGCAAGTGAACTGAAGGCGACAAAAAGAAGGCGAAGAAAAATGTTGTTCGAAAGAGAGAGAGAGAGAGAGAGAGAGAGAGAGAGAGAGAGAGAGAGAGAGAGAGAGAGAGAGAGAGAGAGAGAAATAATTTGATGGAAATTCACGACTGTAGTTTAAAAATGTTCTGTAGGTAGAGCATGGTTCTGTAAACAAAGAATGAGTGATTATGCGTCATGCATGGGGAAAAAGCCCTCGCTTAAGCAAGAAGTGATCACACCGCTTCAATAAGTACTGGCTCACACACAGCGATATACTGAGTGCAACAATAAAAGCGCTATACCGGGACTACAGTATATATACAGGGTGTCCCAGTTAACTCGGACCAAGATTTAAAAAATAACCAGCAGGTCTACTAAATTAGTACCAATTGCATATTAGTGGTGGTTGTGTGTACATACAAACAGTACTTTTTCATCAGTAATCAATAATTACTTATTTGGTTTAATTGGGAAGCTCTTTAATTACTGCTCATATCGCTAAAATGTCAATCACGAAGTTGTACAGCGTCTCAGACGACCTCGGAATCAAGCATTTGTTTGATTCTGAAGTGTGCCTGGGTCCTTTTTTTTTTTCGAGAAAAAACAAAAAAGCCAGCGAAACACGCCAATTAAGTACTAAATAGACGCGCGCACGCGCGCCGCACCTCGAGTGCTTCCAAGCGAGCTTTGATGTTCGCACGGCTGAGCTCGTTGATCGCCATGTAGAATTACGCGCTAGGATTTGCGACCGTCGACTTCTGCTGATGCAGCAGTGCCGTCTCACGCCCCCACCACTCCTCCTACTCTACCGTTTCAGACCGTTTCAGCGCTGCGCTTATCAGTGCGTCAGCGGCGAGTTTTCGTGCTGCTACCTTCAGAAAGCCTGAAACCTTATACGATTGTAGAGATCAACGAACGCAGCCGTGGGCCCTTGAAAGCTCGCTTGGAAGCGCTCGAGACGGTCGCGTTGGCGCGTGTCTATTTCATATTTCGCGTGCTTCGCGGGCTTTTGTTTTTTCTCGGAAGAGAAACCAGGCACACCTCAACATCACACAAATGCTTGATTGCGAGGTTATTTTAGGAGTTCTACAACTTTGTGATTGACATGTTAGCGATACGAGCAGTAATTAAAGAGTTCACCAACTAAATACCGATGCTTAGTGATGAAAAATATATATACTGTTTGTTAGCACACGCAACTTTTACTAATATGCAGTTGGTACGATTTTACTAGAGCTCTTGGTTAATTTTTAAATCTTGGGCCGATTTAACTGGGACGCCTTGTATAGAGAAACTGTGTTGGGAAGCTGTAAAGAACGTTTCCTCGCGGAAATACTTCGTAGCTTGAAAGCTCAAAGAACGCTATCGTCGATGACGCTTCGGCAAGCTGAACCATGCGTCATCAGCGGCTGCACACAACTTGAGGTATGCGTGTCAGAAGCTCCGTTATATATATATATATATATATATATATATATATATATATATATATATATATATATATATATATATATATATACATGATCAAGACAGTGAAGCTAGTCTAGCGGTAATTTAAACATTACAAAATTTCCGTTTTTTTTTTTTCACGTAATACGCGGTGGCACCGGCACTGTAGGTGACTGTGCGTATTCATTTCTTTTTAATCACATAAAATGGTATCGTGCAGGCGACAGGACAACTACTAGTTATCACGTATATCATCCGTGAGAAATTTATGTTATTGAACGTATTAAACGTATTTTAGTCACTTCCTATAGTGGCACCTATAGGTAAACGCAACATGGATAGCCTTTATGTAGTGTTTCATTCATGAGTTGGGAATGTCTTCCATATGCGCGCCATCCCATGTTTATTCTACGGTGGATTTCTTTTATATGGGTGGGTTATCCAGTAAGTAGCTGTCCTAGGTACAGATATTCTTCTACGACTTCTAATGTATGGGCTTCGATCTTGAATAGACGTTTTTTCGCCGTGCCACTTAGCATTATCTTTGTTTTCTGCATGTTCATCCTTAATCCTACCTTAGCGCTTTCTCGGCTTAAGTCATCAATCATCTTTTGCAGTTCGTCGCCATCATTGCTAAAGAGTACTATGTCGTCTGCAAATCGCAGGTTACTCAGATATTCGCCGTTAATCCTGAGCCCTGTCTCTTCCCAGTCTAACCTTTTGAAGATTTCTTCCAAACATGCAGTAAATAGCATGGGAGAAATTGTATCTCCCTGTCTGACACCTTTCTGTATTGGGATTTTTCTGCTTTTCTTATGGAGGAGCAGGGTGGCTGTAGAATATTTATAGATGTTGGCTATTGTGTTTATGTAGCTATCACATATTCCTTGACGACGTAGTGCCTCCAGAACTGCTGGTATCTCTACCGAGTCGAAAGCCTTTTCGTAATCTATGAAAGCCATATAGAGGGGTTTGTTGTATTCAGCGGGTTTCTTGATTACTTGATTGATCGCATGCAGATGGTCCATGGTAGAGTATCCTTTTCTGAACCCTGCTTGCTCTCTTGGTTAATTAAATTCAAGAGTGGCCCTAATTCTGTTTGCGATAACCTTTGTGAACATTTTGTAAAGTGCTGAGAGTAGACTGATCAGCCTGTAGTTCCTCAAGTCTTTAACATCTCCCTTCTGATGTAATAATATAATATTTGCGTTTTTCCAGCTGACTGGTACATTTGAAGTTTTGAGGCATTGAGTGTATAGTGTCGCGAGCTTTCCAGTTAGGAAGTCTCCGCCATCTTTGATCAAGTCGGCGGTTATGCCATCTTCTCTAGCCGCTTTTCCGCGGGACATGCCCTCTATTGCTTTCCTAACTTCGTCCGCAGTGACGCATGGGATTTCGTAGTCCTGCTCGACATTTAATACACTCATGGTGGGGAGACTCGTATTTGAGCTGTGTAGTTCGGAATAGAAATCCTCGGCCACTTTGGTTATGCCACTGAAGTTAGTAACGATGTTGCCCTGCTTATCCTTCACTGCATGCATTATGTTCTTTCCCGCACAAAGCTTCCTTTTAGTTGTTTTGATGCTGACTCCTTTTCTGACGGCTGCTTCTATTTCTTTCACGTTATGGTTACGTACGTCCCTGACTATACTTTTACTGATGAGCTTAGACAGCTCGGCGAATTCTATCTTGTCTCTTGAGTTAGTTCTTCTCATCTGTTGGCGTTGTTTGATTAGATTTTTAGTAGATTGCGAGAGTTTACTCACAACATGTCTTGGTGCTTTGCCCCCTACTTCGATTGCTGCTTCGGTGATCAGCTTAGTAATGTCTTCGTTCATCTTCTCTATATCCTCATTATCTTCCTGTCCTAGAGCCTCGTACTTGTTCTTAAGCGCCATTCTAAATTCTTCTCTTTTCGCCATGACGCCATCGGGGTTGGCCTGTTTCCGTGTGATTAACTTTGTCCTTGTTCGCTTTAGACTGAGGGATATCTTCACCTTTATTAGTCTGTGGTCACTAATTCTAACCTTATTCACGACTTCTGTGTCTTGTACTATACCTAGATCAGTGCACATTATGCAATCTATTTCGTCCTTCGTTTCTCCGTTGGGGCTTTTCCACGTCCATTTTCCACGTCCATGGGAGACATTCCCAACTCATGAACGGAAACCTACCACTATCACTCAAGCGGAAGCTATATAACTACTGCATCCTGCCAGTACTGACTTACGGATCAGAAACCTGGAGAATTACAAAGAAGCTAGAGAGGAAGTTAAGAACTGCGCAGCGGGCGATGGAGCGGAAAATGATAGGCGTTACACTAAGGGATAGGAAGACAGCCGAGTGGGTCAGAGAACAAACGGGGGTCGCCGACATAATGAACGATATTAAGAAGAAAAAATGGACATGGGCAGGCCATGTGATGAGAAGGCTAGATAACCGATGGACAGTTAGAACGACGGAATGGATAGCAAGAGAGGGTAAGCGCAGCCGTGGGCGGCAGAGGGTAAGATGGGGGGACGAATCAAGAAATTCGCAGGCATCAAATGGAATCAGCTCGCGCAGGACAGGCAAGGAATGGCGAGGATTGGGAGAGGCCTTCGTCCTGCAGTGGACATAAGATGGGATGATGATGATGATGATGATGATGATGATGTAGTGTTTCAAGTTCCGCTTTTCTTCTTTGGAGTTTCCTCCTCTAAGCCGACCAGAGGGAGCTACAACCGTTTCCGCCAATAGGAACAGGCAACGGGTCAAACTGCCCGGAAGGGAGCCCTGGGAACGCATTGCAGTGGAGCTGTGTGTATAGCTACAGGTTCTGGCGGACTGCGTCCGCGGACAGAACCACGCGTAGAACTGGATTTTTACAGCGGATGGCCGATCCCGGGGGCAGTGCAGGGCGTCGAGCGGTGACTCGTACGCAAAAATAAAGTGTGCATAAAGTGAACCAAGCGAGAATTTAAACGAATCAAAGGCGCGCTCAGTGCGCCTTTGATTTCTTGATGTTAATAAAATGCGAATGAAGCGAATGAAATGTTAATCAAAGTGGTTCAAAAGTTCCCTAAGTGAGCCGAAGGTACGATACATTCAAGTAAGTTGTACATTACTAGGTTCTGACCAAAAGTGCGTCCGTCTATTTAGCCGCATCGCCAACAGAATTTCGCAGCGAAGCTGGATGTCGCGGGGTCGAATCCGGACCACGGCGGCCGCATTTCCGTAGGGGACAAAGTGCAGAAAACACACGTGTACTTAGATTTAGCAGCACGTTAGAGATCCCCAGGTGGTCAAATTTACTCCAGAGCACTCTCCGCTACGGGGCATACCTCATAATCATAAACTGATTTTGGCACGTTAAGCCCGATAATTATTATAATTTTTAGATAATTTTGCAGCGGTCGGGCGATCCTACCACCACAGGTAGCTGATCATTCTTCTTCACAGGTTGGGAAGGCACTGGTTTTTTTTTTTCTTTAGTTTCATTTTTAATGTTCTTCATTTCGGATGCCGTAGTTTCATTTCTCATCGACTGGGGGATACCTGGAATGGTGTCATTATTACGATGATTGGCAACCTGCGAGACGCAAGCAAAGGAGTATGGAAAATCAAGTAATAAGCATTTCTAGATATACTGACATGGCTCGTAAATCCTTCTTGTAGCCAAAACTGCAGCCATTGTCGCGATAACGCTTCGTGCAAGTGGGCGCTTTCGTCCATTTTTGTGTTACCAAGCCTTGTCCAGGGCTCCGGCGTTCTGTGAAGGGTCACGATAGTCTTTCTTGGGATACTTCAACGCAGAAATTTTGGTGTGTGTGTGTGTGTGTGTGTCCTGCTGCGAAAGGTGAACCCCTTCCTCAACGACCACCCAGCTTGAACTGGTGGCTACCTTCATACTTCTGAACACAGTCGGCCAAAAAGCAAATATTACGCATATCGGAGGCGCAACATCAGTACTTATGTATTGGACGGTGTGTTCCTTTAGTAGAAAATAGATAGATGCGCAATTCTAAAGACCCTAGTGCTTGTTAGGATGCGCAAAAGCGGACGTTTCCTGTACTAGGCAAGCTTCTTGCGTTTCCCGTAACCATGGCCAGATGGCACCCTTATCTCTCGCTCGTGCCGAACGGAAGGCAGGGAACGGCCGCCCGCCACTCCGGCCGGTCCCTTTCTCTCCTCGCGTCTCTTCGTTTTCCCTCTCGCTTGCGCAACTCCTCGGTGGGAATAGAAACACGCGAAACGGGACTCATGTAGTACGGCCGGTAGAAGGCTATCGTCTTTCGACGGCATTTGCAGCGAAGCACGGAGATACGCGGCCAATTTTTTTTTCATTTTCTTTTCACGTGAGGTAAATAGCGCAAGAGCTGCAGACGATAACGCCATCGTTTTATTTTTTTTCCTAGGGCGTCAACTGATTGTGCACAGCTAAGCGGTGTACAATACCTTTTAGGCGAGATCATCTGGAAATAACACGCGTATTGCATGCATGCAGGATAAAGGTCCCTGCTGCCTTCCAGTGCAGCACATTCTTGTGGTTTCCTAAATTTAGTTTCAGACAACTCCACACCCTTCGCTGCCAGGTCATATCTTCCAGCGCAATAGTGTTTGAGCCCTACCAACAATGGAGACGCTCACTAAAGCACGTACTAAAACTTTAGGAAAATATTAGTTGTGCATATTCTTGTTGTTCGAGAGCAGAATTCTCCCTCTTGGAATGATTTCAGATCTCATTGTTTGTGTTAAACACAAATGGGCTAAAAGAAGGAAGCATATTGTTATAAATAAATAAATAAATAAATAAATAAATAAATAAATAAATAAATAAATAAATAAATAAATAAAAGCTATGTTCTCGGTTCCAAAGTTTTCACAGTCTTACAGATTTTAAGGCAATCTCTAACGGATGAAAATTGCACTGCGCGAAAAATATGTCGTCTCGATGATGCATGCGAATGTACATGCTTGAAAACATGCAGGGAAAAAAAAAGGAAAAAAAGAAGGAAATGCAAGGATAACACTAACTTACGAGACGGTTGAAGTGCGTCGACTCGTTGCAGTGGAGAGAGAGAGAGAGAGAGAGAGAGAGAGAGAGAGAGAGAGAGAGAGAGAGAGAGAGAGAAAACTTTATTCAACAAATAGGTCCGGCTATTTGGTCGGGGTAGGGCCACAAGCACCCCAGCCTAGGTGACGGCCTCGAGCCCTTGGACACGGGTGGTTTCCGCGTTGCAGTGGATTCTAAAAAGAAAAAAGGGGAGGGGGGGGGGCGTTCTTGGTTGTTACGGAAGGATCATCAAGTATCGTATGTCGCTGCAGGTGTTCGGGACCATATGCCTGGGCCTGATGCTGCACTACACCAAGCACAGCAATGCGGACGTGTTCGGCATGCCAGGCCACGAGCTCTACTTCCTCCTGACGGCGTTCGGCTGCCTGCTCTGTACTTTCCTGCTGCTGGTCTCCTCCTGCTGGTCCTTCACTTCGTCATCACTCCTGTCGCGCACCTCGTTTGTGAGTGTCGACGGGCTGTTGCACGATCGACCGCGATCCGTGCGGTTTTGCTACCGCCCATGAAACGAGATATGTTCCGCTGAGTGACTGAATACATACCGTACTGAAGGAAAGAAGGTTATCTCACACGAAATGTAGGGAAGACGAGTCACGCATAAAATTTTGCCTATAATGTAATTTTTTTAGTAAAAGGAACACGACTAATTGACTGGCTGATCACTGATTGACCGACTGATCGATTGATCTTGTGTGCTTTCGCAGGAGATCCTGTTCCACATGGTGGCATGCGCCTTGTACCTGGCGGCAGGCATCACGCTGTTGACCAAAACACTCGACTACCATCGCAGATTCCGTGGCGAGCAGTACGACGCCCGCATAGCGGCAGCCGTAAGTTTACCGTCACGCTGTCGATCACAGTGCGCTCATGGCGATGACTTGAAATAAACGTGCGAAAATCGTTGCAAAGCACTTAACTGCCTGGGCACGCAGAGCACTAAATAACGACGATTCACCCATGCACATTTTTGCTCCCAGCCATAGTACTGAGAACAAGAACATGTTCTACTTTTCTTTTTAATTTGTTTGACGAATACGTCCAATAAGAGTGAGGTAGAGGAGGCGCTGGTGAAGAAAAGGGTGCAGGGAGGCATCATGGCCTGTGCCTCTCTATGCCCATGCACCTATGAAAATAGCAGCAATTAGCGCATGTACTAAAGCAGTGCTAACACCCATGCACATGTTTGCTCCCTGCCATAGTATTTAGAACAAAAACGTGGGCTACGTTTTTTTTTTCTTTTGTAATTTCGGCCACCCGGGGTTCTTCTGACATCGCACATGCAGTAAATACATGGGCTTCAACATTGCCCCCCCCCCCCCCCCCCCCCTATCGAAATACAGCCGCCACGGCCAGGATTCTATCTCGCACATGTATCAAAGCAAAACACAAAGAGGTGACTGATAATGTTTATGAATTATCACTCATGTTAGGCGTGTTTTGTGTTCACGTGAGCGAAAGGACTGGGGTCTTTATCGGTAATATGTTTCGTGGCACCTACTAGCCAACCTCGTAATCGGTAAGTAACAAGCTAAGGAGTGTGAGAGAAAGAGAGAAACTGCATAAACGGATTGCATTATGTGCATCGTTCACTAAAGTTCCCTCTTGGGATCGTATTACATTGCAGTCTTCCCCTTATAGAGCTGCTACATGTAGTCGTCACGTTTATTATGTCCATGCTCTTTACCGCTCTTTTGGCATCTCTTCCTCGCAGGTTTTCGGCATCATGAACGGGGCCCTGTACCTGATCGGCGCCATCCTGTCGTTCCGGATCTTCCGACAGGGCTGACCATGCTCGGCGGGTCTGGGCGTGGCCCGACTGCCACGAGCTTCTCCTGGCTTTGACGTTAAACGCACTAGCCGCTCTTTGTTCACTCATACTCATCTTGGCATCATTGTTGCTCTGTGTACCCGAGCATGGCGGAGTCATTCTCCTCTCCGCGTATGTGTCATGTATCGTTTGTGCTTAGAGGCCAGTTTGTGTGCACGTCTCTGTGCTACACTTCGTATAAGAGCGCGTATAGCGTCCGCGCGGCATTCGGTGTCTTCTTCTTCTTTGTTCGTGTTCGATGATAAAACAAGGAGGCTTCCTTGGCTTGCATCGACTCACTGTGTCGCTCGCACACGCACACACACACACAGACAAGGCTGTGTTTCACTGTTCACTGCCAGCTTTTAAGTCACTAATTTTGGTGCAACGGAAAATCGGGAAGCCATTACGAATGAATTTTTTCTTAAAGGTCTGTAACCCGCCGATGTCCGATTTGTGCCACAAACAAAGACGGCAGAGCGTCCTTCGCCCCCCCCCCCCCCCCTTGGTGCTTATATGTGCCAAAGCTGCACGCTCTGTGTACCAAATGCCTAATCAGGTAGAGCTCCATGCACGATTGTAGATGGCGTCCTCAGAAGCATTTCTGTAAAGGCACGAAAGGGTGGAACAGCTGGTGTATTCCATCACAAGGAAATCCAGATATCATAATGTCTACAACAGGGCAACGCGCTATAATAGAATAGATTCAGCCGAACGCAAAATATGTTTAAAGTTTACTTGTCATTGCAGAGGTTGTCGGTATGATCCCTGTCGTTTGAGCCTCCTCTCTTTTTTGCAGCAGCATTTCTGTTTGCCTTTAGTGTTGGTGGTGATTTCACGCGATATTAAAGAAAGAGAAAGAAGGTTCTTTAGTGCGCTTACGATCTTATTGTTTCCCTGTGGCCATTCACTTTTGGTGCAAGCAAGTTGCACGTTACCGGGACGCCAAAAGAAAAAAAAAAGAAGAAGAAAAGGGCGAAAAACAAAAACCATGTTCATTTAGAATGTGCCTATAGAAAAAAAAAAGAAAACAAATATGTCCAGAAAGAATGCGTCAGTGTTTTCGTCCTTTTTATGCTTCAGGCTCTAATGGCAATTGCTTTGCTTATTAAAGTTTAGCTCGGGGCATGTAGCGCGTGAGTGACGCACGCAGAGCTCATTTCTGGCCTGTCGCATTTTGAAGTTGCACGCATCGGAGACAATGGCAATTATGCGCTAGGAGATAGCGAGAGGAATTCCGGACTTGCTAATATCACCGGTATGCAGTGACGACGACTCATGTGAGACACCACGGTCGTGAACTCTGATCCCGTCGCCAGAAAAAAAATGGGAGCGATATTATACATTTGTTAATTGTTGTTATTGTTATTGTTTTTGTCAAAGTTATCTTGTTTTGAAAGCCGGCTTGGCATGTGCCTAAACATGTGGTCTCTTGAGTTGTTCGCGGAAGCAAGATGTGCCGCATTTCGTGCCTTCGATATGACAAGTGAGACTATCGAAAAAAAAAAAAAAAGGCTTCGCGGAGCACTTGTTTGACAGTTAAACTGCCTTACAAATGTATTCTACAATGAGCACTTAAGACATTTCGCGCTTGTTGTTTGCTACTGTCTGCCGACAAATGACGACGCGCCAGTGCTTGCCGTTGGCCAAAATCCGTCCACACGTGGAACACTGCCTGATTCGAGGGGACATACACCGCTCCGGTTGTCACTTCTGTGGGACGTGTTTCTACTGCTTGTGTTTTGTGTGCTGGGTATGTTATTGGTTGTAATATGTGCTCATTACGATGAAGGCGGCACAGATTTGAAAGACTTGGACAGAATGGGATTCACGGCATTCACGATAGCCACTTTTGTGCTGTTCGGAGTCGAGTATAAATTCCACGAGCAATATTCTGTGTTTATAATGCATCCGCCTTTTCATTGCCAGGTGTGCCGTGAAAATTTCCAGTTGATGCTTTGCTGAAACTGTTCAATTTTGGCTCGTTAAAGAAAAAGTTACATGTCACGGTACGAGGCGTGCACCGTTGAATTTATCATGAGAAATGCGAACGGCGAGAACACTGCTGTTATAGGCTAAATCTCAGAGCGCAGTCCTCTGGCAGCCATAAAAGCGTTACGGGTCTCTCTCTATAAAGTATATAAGAGTTAATGAAATTATGAGGGAAATATGAAACGGCATACGAGAAAACATTTCGAGCAGTTAAAAAGTTCTTTTTTTTTTATGCCGCGGGCAATATATGAATGGAGGAAGCGAGAGAAATTTTTACGTAAAATAATAGGAAAGCAACTCGAATTAATGCGGATATTTATGAAAAAAAAAAAAAGAGCCGTCATCCGCGACCAGACGTCTGTTTTGGTCACGTATGACAATTGCCAAAGATCATTTGACGTCCTCCACGCTCTAGCCTTCAAGAGACAGTGCTAAGCGTATAGCGCACGGCGACCGCTATACTCTGCGTTGAAACCAAGCACAACGGTGCTGTGCTCTCGAAGCGAACTTGGACAATCTGGGTGCGACTGTCGATTAAAGCAATCTCGGAAACAGGTTCAATACTTCGGCGGACGTTTTTTTTTCTTTCTTTTTTTTTTGATAGCTGTGGTTACTACTGACGAACCCATTTCCGAATGTTTCGCGCAATAAGCCCTTTAGTGCTATCTATAGTTTTAACACTCGGTAGGTTTCCGTGCCATCCCTCGTTTACATCTCTCTTTTCCATCGCCACCCCCGTTGCGACAGAAGGAAAAAAAAATCGTATTGGTCCTTATATGTATATTTGTGTTGTGTTTCTATGTAGCTAACAGTAACCGACGCATGCGCTATAATTGCACGCGCACAATATACGGTGCAACCGCCTGTACAAGCTTTCGTCGACTATTCCCATGTATCGCCGATGTGCCTAATAAACTTTGACGTGTTATCTGGCTACCGACTTCTTCCCTTATCGCGCTTTTGTTTCCCAAGGAAGGCGGCACTGCTTTGTTATTCCTTCCTGCTGCCGCAAATAGGTCGCGTAGCCCCATAGACGACTAGCGGTCAACGGGGAGAGCGTCGCACAGCTGGCTGTCAGCGTCGCCAGGAGTCGACCGTCACGCACCGCCCTTGACTGGCTGACAGTTACTCGGCGTGCTATACCGGTGTCCCATGTCAATCTTTCGCCCAGCGCAGCCCCACTCCCCCTGAAGCCGCAGTGTCCGCTTTGTTCTTTTTTTTTTTTTCCCCTTTATGAACTCGAGAGATGTCGGTCACCGCGGTGTGGGGCTCACTGTTGTACGGCGCGCAAATGCGCCTCGTATACAAGCCGCTGGCTTTGATTTTTGGGCACCTGGAAGACAGAGCTGACAGCGTCCTTTGGGCTTTTTATACAATTTTCGCGTAAGCGCCCCAATTCAGCGCGTAGGGAGGACCCGCCTGCGTGCAGTCCCAGTCCTTATATATTCACCACGCGATCTTAACGCTGCGGCGGTGGCTAACGCGAAATCAGAAACGTACACGAGACTTTATAAAAGCTTTGATGTAGCGCAAAAACGACACACGGACACGAGAAGGCACATATGGACACCACACAGCGCTACTAGCAACAACATGTTTATTTTCAAAATCAGACCGCTTATAAACCGTAATCGCCAAGCAGATAGTTCAGCACTTGGGATCACTCAGATATATGCACGACAGTGCCACTCTACCAGGAACGAAATCATAAGATATAACACCGTGTATCACCGCTTACGCAGGAAACCCAGCTCCTTAGGTGACAATGCTATTGATGGCTTACTAATGCACAAATCACCAATTGTATCGATAAGTTCCGCTTCCACGATTAGACGCGTGGTCTCATCCTTATGTCGACCAACAATGACAGTGTTATGGAACAGAGGGCGGCAACCACATGCATGAACGTGAAGAGCGAGAAACCCTTCAGGTGGCAGTTTATTCGACTTGTATTTATGCTCTTTCAATCGCTCATTCACGCACCTGCCAGTTTGGCCAGTTTGGTACACGAGACATTTCCCGCCAAGTTCGCTTCGTCATCGGAGTAGGCGGAAACAAGTGGTGAAGCCAGCATAATGGCGCTTCTTTGTTAAGCGCTCGCGAGAACTCGTTTCCGTTCCTTGAAATAGCCCGTTGTGGGCGTCGGTGCTAAAACGCTTTCGGGCCCTTAGCAGCTATGGAGCTTGTCCGCGACAGGGAAGGGGTTGTACGATTTAATGTGCACACATCGCTATACAGACCTTTTTACAGAGACGTTTTGGTTGCGCCATTCCAAGATGTGTGATAAGTCCAGGATGTGATAAGCGTTTGTGACAGCTAAGCTAACATACTATACAGTAGACTGATGCGCTTGACCGTGGACCGTACGGAAACATTTGCAATTGACGGCGTCAGGGCATTAAAAATTTAGAAATCACTTGTGCAAAAGCCCAAAATGGGTGACGTCCATGAATAAAAAATAAGATCGTCTAGTTATAGCTTGGCGAAACCATATATTGAGGGATGTGTCCGCTAGGTTTCATGTTTGCTCTTCAGGGAAGCGTAATCGCCTCGAAACAAGCCGGAAATTTGAGAGACTCTAATATTCACGTACGATGACTCTTACACGGACAAATGACACAAAATTATGGCGCCATAGGGAGCTCTATTGCGACGTCACTATCCGTTACGGGCCATCTCGCACATTGTTGATGGCACGCAGGGAGCCGACGACTGGCAAGACTTGCCCGTGTGGGAGCTGCGTGACATCTCTTCTTCATTGCGGCGTCCAAATCCGCTACCCTGTATTCTGTACGTATTATGTGCATTCATTTGGCCTATATCTTATTTCCGTCACACTTTTGGATTTCTGCTAGAGTTGAGACAACCGATACCAAAACGCGTGCTTTTTAAACGTGCCTTCTCTTCCAATAGCTGTTACTATCTATATTTCTTTGGAAAACAAGTATTACAGTTATACGCGAACCGCAAATCTCGATTACTGTAGAAATCCAGTAACATGATCGATGCATTTTTTTTTCTGCAAGCCTATTCCTATCTTTTTTGGAGGGAAATGGAGGGAGGGGGGAGGGAGAGGTCCAGTGAGCAAATAGATGCGTTACACTTGTTTCTTGTTTGTGTATGTTAGTTTGAATTGTGAAAATTTGGCAAAGATGTTTAGTTTAAGAAACGCTAAAGTGAAAAAGTATTTTTTTTTTGTATTAGTAAATCACCTTTTCACACTAGCAAGGGCACTACTCGCGCGGAGAAGAAGCCTGGTAAACTAGACAATGCAAGTGGCGATGCCTGCTCAGAGCTCACCGCACTAATATGCACGACGTCATTATCTTTGACGGCGTCTACAGAAGCCTACATAATTATTTATGGGTAAGAGGTATATACATTACATTCTAGGAAACCCCAGAGACTTAACACGGCGTGTTTCAAACAATTTCACTGAGGCAATCTGGCGAGAATATGGAAAGCAGGAAAGGGCTTCGCGACGTCATCTCTTCAATGCTTCGGCGCGGAATTCAAAGAACTTGACTTTCTCGCCGAACATTTAACATGAAATGACGAAATCAGCAGAGATATTCTAGTTAAAGAAGTGAAGAAAATAGGGTGAAGAGGGACGAGATCAGCAGAGAGATTCTAGTTAAAGAAGTCAATAAAATAGGGTGAAGAGTGCACGGTAACACTCTCTCAGTGAGGACACGAAATCAGCGACAATGAAATTCCCAAACGAATGTTTTAGTCTACACCACTTTGATGTTTTACTTTAGTGTCGCTTTAAGTGCCTTGAATGGCCTCAGCTCCTATTTGGTGCGCTTTTGGTTGACTCAAGTGGACTTTTTGTTGACATGCAGGGTACACTTTAGATGAATTTGACTGCCTCGTATACCGACATATCCACAGCGGGCATGAGCCACACGTGCTTTCATTCATTCATTCATTCATTCATTCATTCATTCATTCATTCATTCATTCATTCATTCATTCATTCGTTCATTCATTCATTCATTCATTCATTCATTCATTCATTCATTCATTCATCTTGTGGCTCGTACCCACATGTCCCATTCGGGTATGAGCTGCACGTGATTTTATTTCGTTATTAGGGACGTAACTGACAAATATGGCATGTCACGACCTATATTCATACATTTGTACATTGTTGTCCTTCAATGCAAATGTTAGTATAACGAAGTGGTCGAGACGCGAGTTTTTGATTGTTATCAGAATTTGTGGTATTTTATGGACAACATCAATTTCCTATTTGATATAGGCGAACGAAAGGTGCCCCGCAAGAAACATAATGTCGCTACAGCGCCATAAAAGTGATGGCTTCCCCGCATTATCCTGTTGTGCCCATGGAGAGTCAGCGGAGGGGATGCACTTAGATAGGTAGAAATGACTTATACTGCGTGTTAGCGGGACGGGCAGAAGATCCCGCTTAGGTTGCGGTCAGAAGATTTTGCCAGCTGGCGGCTTCCTCGGCCCGCTGGATTACCCAGAGATGGTCTTCCGGGGCAGAGCTGAGCAACGCGGCCCCTCAACGCGAGCGGAAGCTATCGATGGTGATTGTAAAGTACTCACGTCAAATCGGACAATAATCGGAAAGTGCTGGCTTCGGATACAAAATTAATTATCGGATATTTTTTCTGTGTGAGTACACGACGAACGATGTCAAAATGAAGAAAGTAAGCGCAAGTAACCCATTTTGTTCTGTTAATAGGCGCAGTGTCTTTCGAGAGCCCGTATTGGACAGCTGCGAAATACCGCTCGTGACAGTTTCAATTTGCCGGCTGATGTTTCCTCTGCACTAACTGGGGAGTGGCTGCGAACGCAGCTTTTGTCACGAATATTCAGGACAAACCTCCACGGTAAACGTCGCTCGGCAGCGTTCAAGTGCTGTTCTTGACACTCCAGATCTCTGGAAGACAAGTACGAGTGTTACTATCTATATTTCTTTGGAAAACAAGTATTACACTTATACGCGAACAGTAAATCTCGATTCCTGTAAAAATCATTTTCATTGAGCGTGGGTCAAGTACTCATTACAAACACCAGGTCCTTCTCTGAACCGCTTGTATAAGTCAATTTTATGGTCACATGCACCGTCTGTCCCGAGTGCTTTCGACAAAAAACATTTATCCGAAGAAAAACGCAAGTGCGAGACGTAACGTAGTGTCATTCGTCTCCCCTTTCTCGCTTCTCGCCTCGTTCGCCGGTGCGTGTGCACTTGTAGTGTATTGCTTGTCATGTCACTCTGCGCTCAAGCGCAGCCTGTAACTTGCCGCCTTAAAAGGATTGAAAGATGCAGCGACGTGCGCGGACCTGCAAACGCGTTGGGACTCTTAATTTTCGTATACATAATGGTACTAAATAAGGGCACGAAGGCACACGTCGTGCGTAAGGGGAGGAAGGGCAGTGTGCCCTCCCCCCCCCCCCCCCCCCCACCTTTCTCGTGGGTGAAGAGAGGAGAGCGAAAATGTGGTCTTTTTTTCGTAAGCAGCACAATGAAGCTCACGTATCTCAGTTGAAATGACACCATGGGTATTGTAAATGTTCTAAAGAAAATGTGCAAATGGGACCGCAAGACCTGTACGTACATGGTTGCACTGAGTATGCCTGTTTTTACACGACGTCTCACAGGGTTACACGCCAGCTGAGCTAATACAGATAAGAACGACCAGGTGGCCCTGGTCGCCATTCTCTTTAAGGTGCAGGCTTTGGTCACAGAACACTTATTCTAACATTAGTTCTGTGAAAGAAAAAGTTGCTTGCTTAAAAAAAAAGAAGACTGCTTTTGCCCTCGAAAATTTCGTCCGGTCAGTATTGCGATTTCTGAAGTTCGAGTGCTCTTAGCGACAAAATGGTACACTTCTTAACCACGGCATTTTTTTTTTCAACGAAGCACAAATGGAAGACTGCTTCGTGCAAATTTTATTTCACTTGGCTACGGGGTGAATTTTGAGACGACCACAAGCATGGTAGGCGTGGAACGTAATACAACGAGTAAATTACACTGAAGATAATGAATCTCGGAGTATATGAACCCTTGAATATGCACTTTCTGTCGAGAGAATTGTCGTTGCTTTCTGAAGCACCGTTACATTGTAAAACAGCACTAAAATATAAGCGGTTAGCCAAAAACGTCGAAATTTTAAAATATTTATAAAGCCACCTTTAGTTTTTTGGTAACTCACTGCGCTAAAGTCAACAACATTGTATACCCCTCTGCTTAAAAAGCGTTGCATTATTTTAGTTTCTAATATGTTACGATGAGTCAAATGGGGCCAATTCTGCCTAGCGCCCACGATACTGTTATTGCGCCGAAAATCAGTCGCAGGTTGTCAAAAAAATTCCTGTAGACGACATAGTCACGAACAAGCCCTCAAAAAAGAAAAATGCTACACTAGGTTGCATAGTGCGGCAAACTGTCTTGCGATCCGGCGTTTAGCGAAAATGAGCAGACGCATCGCGTTTCATATCACTGCCAGTTCGATAGGGGGGGGGGGGGGGGCACACTGCTTGCGCATGCCAAATATTTCGTGTGGTCGTGACGATGAAGGACACCGAACACAAACGGTTAAAGGTCCAAGTCTTTATTGGGCGAACCTGTGCCCAGCAAAGAAGGTAAACCTCACTGCACAACGAAAGTGGCGAGCACAATCGTCTGTCGTCGAACAAAATTGATCATTGGTGAAATGCGTTGGATTTTGTACATGCGTCATAGTCGATTCTAGTGTTATCACTGATGTTTGTGCACCACCTGTGAGATGCTCTAACGTACGCGTCGGGCGTACAAAGTTTGTAGAACAGTTTGGCATAATTCGGAAGCAGCATGCAAGTTCAAGCGCGGCCTGCGCAGACCGATAACTCACGTAACACGACGAAAAGAAAGGCGGTCGTTGTGAAAGAACAGAAAACAAGGGCGCGTGTCAATGTGTTTTGGCTGATTTGTCACAAATCAATTAAAACCAATTGTGTTTTACGTCCCATAACTAGCTATGATTACGAGAGACTCCGTAGTGGAGCCGGGCTCCGGAAATTTCGACCACCTGGGGTTCTTTAACGTGCACTGACATCGCACAGTATACGGGCTTCAACATTTCGCCTCCATCGAAATGCAGCCACCGTGCCCGGAATTCGATCCCGCGACCGTCGGAGCGTGTCAGTGTGTTCAAAGGGGGGACTGAGACTACGAACAGGGCACTGTGAGAGCTCAAGCTGTGAAAAGCTCACCATGGTCAATCCGACACACGACGTTGCTGGCGATGCTGGTGCCGCACGAAACATGTTTGCCAGTATCGAATGGCTAATGAGGACAAAATTCCCAGAATCGCAAATAAAAAGATCTGTTGTGTTATCTTCAATCTAACTGTGCGTCAGCAATTTGCACATGTCATTTTGAGGTGGAGCGTTTTCCCGGTTTCCGTTACATTACGTGACAGGCAAGCGCTGTGTGCATAGCCTGATAGAGTTCAGCCAACCGCAGTGGTCAAGAGGCTGTCGCCACCATCCTGCCCCCTTTCTTTAATGTTACCTTATCACAGAAACCATAATGAAGTTTATTTTGCCACTGTCGAAACTGGAAATAATGCCATATTTTCTAAAATGAACAACTCCTTTGTAAAGTTCGGCCATTGCGTATATTAAACGTTTCGAATATTCGAGCGCTCAAACTTCTAGCGAAACTATACTATAGATGTTTAGGGTCAGCATCGGTGTTCATTGCAAGAAGCGTTAGTCTCTCATGCGTCATTTTCAGTCTTTTAATGCATGCTGCTATTTATACAGCTTGCGCAACAAACTGAGCTCCAGACGTTGAGGTTCGCATTCGCGGTGCCCAGATGACCTCATGGGCGACGCGTTATGAATGGTCCGGTTTTACGTGCCAAAACTACGATATGAGTATGAGGAACACGGCTGTGGAGGGCTCTGGAAATTTTGACCGCCTCAGGTCCTCTAAAGTTGCACTGATAAGGCACCATACGCTGGCCTCTGACATTTGGGCCTACGGGCTACGCGTTGCAACATTTGTCTTAAGACTGCATCAGTAATGCTACTGTCAGAGGTTCGATTCCCGTGTGCAGTATTTTTATCTCTTGTTTGCTTTTTATTTCTTTCCTCAACCGCATTTTACTACTGTTACTACTTCGTCAAGCGGCTACTGAAATAAACAGGTGATGGAAGGGTGGCGGTGTCTCTATTGACGGGCGCCTCTCTCCGTGTGCATCACATAAGTGGCAATACTCCGTTTCATACACCAGGGGAAACACTGTGAAGACAACGCAAGCAGTCCGTAAAGAAAAGTAAAGCGAAAATGCATCGCCAAGACAAACAACGGCAAACGTAAAATAGAAACTCGCATATTTCGATTGTTTCCCCAGACATACGAGCTTTCTTTGTCAAGTTGACGAGAAACGTAATGTGCTTTAAGCCTGCCGGCAAAGTGTTTATTGTTTCTCGCTCACTGGAAGCAACACGCTACCTTTGGTCGCGGAAGTACACAGCGCGAAGAAGAGCACTAGCTTTCAACAGCTTTGCACAATGATGTTGTTGTTGTTTTGTGGGGTTTAACGTCCCAAAACCAGTTCTGATTATGAGAGACGCCGTAGTGGAGGGCTCCGGAAATTTCGACCACCTGGGGTTCTTTAACGTGCACTGACATCGCACAGCACACGGGCCTCAACATTTCGCCTCCATCGAAATGCAGCCGCCGCGGCCGGGATTCGATCCCGCGACCCTCGGATCAGCAGCCGAGTACCTTAGCCACTAGACCACTGTGGCGGGGTTTGCACAATGATGTAAGGAACGATGTATCGTAAGAGGGCGCGATTTCTAAGCCTCAGGTTATGCTTGGATTTGTTACACGCGCAAATAAATGCTTCCAGTAGACTGAATACTACCTCAGAAATAGAGAGCCGCAGAAGTTGGCTTGTCCTTACAAGGTCTCGTACTGTGGAGAAGACGCATCTTACGAACCCTGTGGGGGCTTATAGCACATGACACGGCAACTTCGAGGACATCTATGAATGATCGATTCTCTTTTTCCTCTAAACGCGGATGTCGGCATATGCTTCTTGTGTCTTGACGGTATAAAGAAAACAGTAGAAAGGGTAGTCGTTTTTATGGCGCTAGCCTTAAATGCATCGTGCAAAGGATGGCCTGTCCGAACCGTGACACGAATATCACAAAAGTCCAGAATTAAATACAACCTATATAAGAGGTGTAGTTTAGTTCTAGTTGATAGTTGCATGGTATCAAGTGGTCGGGTGGAGCTTAAAGGGCAACACCAGTGGTTTTTTCACCGTGTTATGATATCAATGTTTTCCAGTGGTACTGATAGTCCTGTAACCATCAGGGTGGTTCAGTTTGCTCAGAAATGCATCAATACTTTTAAATAAGCGACTGAAAGTCGTTTTCATACCGAAACTGAAACCGGTAGATGCTTCGTGGGGCGTGTGCGGTGACGTCACTACCTTCCCGTCACCGGAAATATGGAACTGGCGCCAAAGAAATACCAGTGGCGATGTCATCCGACAATATATTGAGTTATGCCAGCTCTTATGATCTTGACAGCGACGATTTGAGTGCTAAATTATCGCCATTTCGCTTTTTTTATTTTATTTGAAGATCCGCTGGCTCGGGTAGGCAGCGCGGAGGTGATGACGTCAAAAACACTGGGCGGCCCGCGTGAGAATCCGCTAAAAATTTTAAGAAATTATTTACAGGAAAACTAAATGACCTACACACGCCTGATTTTGCATATATTATTACAGTATCGAGGACAATATATATTGAAAATTTTATTGAGATAAGTGGACACTGAAAAATCGCCGGAGTGGCCCTTTGAAGCTTTGAGACGTTTATTTACCGATGGTTATAAGTCATTCAAGTTTATTAAATGACCACTTGTATAGAGCACTACAAAAGTGGCCACAGAAGTCACCGTAGATCCACTGGAAATAGAGGTAGAAAGATACATTTTGGCCTTGAAGTAGATCGTATGTTTTAAGCGTCCGATTTTATAACCGTTTGGACTCGAAATCATGATCTTCTAAAATATATGTAGAGATTGTCTACTTCGAGTGGCCTTATCTCCGCTGTAAATAGAGATAGAACGGTGCAGGTTGGGATTCAAACAGATCATACATTTGGACATATAATTTAATAACCGGTTGAACTCGAATTTGCGACCTCCCTTAATACAAGGGGGTTTGCCTTGAGTCTGTGAAAAGCTCGTAGAGCTCCGCTTTGAGGGGCACCAAAGTGAAAAACCATTTTCCTGGTAATAGTAAATCGCCTTTTCACGTTACCAAAAGCACTACTCTCGCGCGTAGAAGCCACCTTGATAAGGTACAAAATGCGCAAGAAGAAAATGAAAGTGTCGACGCCTGTTCGGAGGTTCCCCTTGTAATACCCATTACGTCATAATCTTTGACGGTGTCTACGAAGGCCTACATAATTATTTACGGGTAAGAGAGAGAGAGAGAGATACATAGCGTTCAAAGGAACCCTGAGACTTAACGTGGCATGTTTCAAACAATTCGACTGAGACAATCTGGTGATAATACGAACAAAAAGAATAGGGTTCGGGACGTCAACTCAATGTTTGGCGCGGAATTCAAAGAGGAAACGTTGACCTTGATAATCTATTCTAATATAGAACACGAGGTGACGAAATTTGCGGCAGTAGAGTTTCCGAACAATAATTTGTCAGTCTAAACCACTTTGGTGTTTAACTATTAGTGTCCTTTTAAAACGATCTAGAAGAGCGCCGTATAGAACGCAGGATATTGATGTTGATCGAAATCGGAGCCGCAACCACGCGGCGGCCGCAACCTAACGAAAGCCGAACCCGTCACCTTCGGTTGATTTACAAAGCAGTTTCCGGAAGTCGACTTAGCCGGAGGCCTAAAGCCTCACATGTCTAATAAAGGCTGCTTTGACGTACCTCCAATAAAAGTTGCTTTGACATAAAAACCCTCTACATGTGATAAAATTGATTTCTAGAGTTTTACGTTTCAAAACACACAGTAACTAACAGCAAGACGGAAAGTCGAAGAATTCAGGATAGCGCTGCAAAACAGGGGCCGAATTCACAAAACTTCTCTTTCGTAAGTGCTTTTTGCCATTAGTCAGCGGGCTTCTGTAATGATATGTCCAGCATCAGGATTTGCTGAAATTTTCTCTTACCAGCATTTTTGTCGTAAGTTGTTTTTGTGAATACGGGCCCAGATATTCAGCTCTAACAGAGCAAGCAGACATTTGCGTTCAGGAAGTCAGCGATAATCCCACACGTATTGTCACGGAGTGTGCAATAGAAGTAGGAGGTGAGATCGGTATACAGATTACTAGTAAACTTTCCCAAGAAACGAAAGACTTAGATAGACAGATAGATAGATGCGGTCAAAGTTGCTCAAGCTTGCCAAGGGAAGGGGTCAAGGGCTCGTTCTTTATTTGTTAGAAACAACTTAATGACCACACGGACAATGAAGCCTAGGAAAGCATAGGGGAAGTTACTTGTGGTATTATAATTGTGGAGAAAGTTGAAATGAATTAAAGTGGACGAAAAGACAAACCTGCCTTCGGTGGGAACCGAACCCACGACCTTCGGATGACGCGCCTGATGCTCTACCACTGAGCTACGAAGGCGGTCGTCCCTCCGTCCACTTTATTGGGTACTTATGTACGCATTATCCTGGGAGTGTTAGGCAGCGCCACCCGTAGCCATGGCGGCGTGTGTGGAACACACTTTCTTGGCAGGAGGCGTCACGTAGAAAGTGAACTTAGATGAGATGGATGCTGCCCAATAAGCCCTCGCATGCTACCTAAGGCACCAAGTCTGCCGCAACGAGGCCCAAGCTATGAAATAACGAAAGGGAAGGGGTCAAGGGCTCGTTCTTTATTTGTTAGAAACAACTTAATGAGCCCCGCCACGGTGGTCTAGTGGCTATGGTACTCGGCTGCTGATCCGAGGGTCGCGGGATCGAATCCCGGCCGCGGCGGCTGCATTTCGATGGAGGCGAAATGTTGAGGCCCGTGTGCTGTGCGATGTCAGTGCACGTTATAAAGAACCCCAGGTGGTCGAAATTTCCGGAGCCCTCCACTACGGCGTCTCTCATAATCAGAACTGGTTTTGGGGCGTTAAACCCCACAAAACAACAAACAAACAACTTAATGAGCAGACAGACAGTGAAGCCTAGGAAAGCATAGGAGAAGTTACTCAAGTTTTTTTTAACAACAACAACTACAACAAAATTGCGGCTCATAGCGCATATGATATCTTTTCTTGTGCTCTGGAAGTTACGACCATTGAGTGTCTGTATGACCGAAATTTAAGCATTGTTTGGAACATTACTTTGCAGAAGTATAATGGAATACTGAATAGCATATACAGTAGAACTAGAATCGACAATGACGCATATTTGGAAACAGAACACGTATACATTTACCGAGAGAGGCACAAGAAAGAAGTCTGCTAATACGCCGACAGCCCCGGCGCATTAGCAGAAACTCGTTAGAATCGCTTCTGCTGACACGACAACCCTACACATATGCACTGTCTGGGTGCACTGCCTCCAGGATTGGCCCACCGTGACGACAGCAGCAGGACAAGCCGACAAGCCCAGCACCTAAGGTGCTCCGCACCTAAAAAAACTAAATTCTGTTGTGTTACTTGCAGAAATCCTCCCATGACTGCGAAGCTTAACTTGCACCACATTGCTTTTTAAAGTCCATCTAAGTACTGAGTGTTTTTGCATTTTGGCTCTGGAGAAATCCGGGTGCGACGACCGGTATTCGAACCCGCGCCCGCGTACTTAGCAGTGGAGCACCTTTAGCCGCGAGTCCACCAAGGCGGTTTGGAAGAAACTCGATGGATCGCAAAACAAGTGACGAAATGAAAAATGACATGAGAGGGAAAAAAAGTACTAACGTGGCATGTTTATACTGCGCAGTTAATTCGTGTAATGCGTAGAACAAAAAACCAGTGCGTTTACAGGCACGCCCCCGTTTGCGTAAGTAAACGTCGAAGAGGAAAGGCGGAGCAGGTGCTGATAGATGTTACGAGGGGACGCCGAAAAATTAGTACAGCCGACAACATGCAATGTGTTCCTCAATGAACAGTTCTCGTATGACCGCGCTATAGGGAATACACTTGCTCGCGAACTCGCATTCTGAATTAGCAGTCAGGCGCAAGCACCGGTATATGCATTCGTTGGCGATGCTCGGCTCTGTGAAATAACGGCATTTACGAGAGGTCAGCGAACTTTCCCCGGAAGCGAGGAGAGTCAATCATGCGCCACTAAACGGTCTTCGGTAAGGTTTCTATGCCCTTCGCATCTCCATCGGTTCTTCCGAAGTCCACTCTCATGTATACAAAGAGCCGCGTGCCACTATCGGCGACAGCTTTCATGCCTTTTCTTTTCTTCTTCTTTTAATCACGATTGCATCTATCCCCAACCCAGCAGTCTGAGATCGCGCGCGGTTCGGAAGCGCGGCCGGGCCCACGTGTGGCCTGGTTGTCGGAATACGCGTGCATGCTCGTTACACGGTCAGCTGGCATCGGCCCGCGCACCGGTAGCGTACGATTTCCTGGCCGCGCGGTCCACCACCACCAGGAAACGGCCAATCACGCCAGCCGCACTCTATAGACTAGATGAGCGTCTCCGAGTCGCGACCTTTACGCGCCATCGGTGGTCTTTATTTATCGCCGCCGGCGACCTGGCGAGGTCTGCGTCCCACATAAAACCCGCTCTCCGGCGCGCACTATGACGGTAAATACAGGAACCTTTCGCAATGTTGTTTTTATGCGCTGTTCGGGCCGAGTCCCGGCGCTCAAAGTGCGTGCCGCCGGCCTCAGCACCGATGCGTGAGTGCTGCGTGCGCGGTGTTAAGGAAAGGGCCATCACGGTATAGCTACCGATGCATTCTCTGACACATGTTTAGCGCTAAATGCCAAACAAAAAAGCAAATAAACCTGGGTCAGGACTGTGTAAATGTGTCTCTAACGTACTGCCCTGTCCCTATGTTCTTTTTTTTTTTAACGTTTCACACTGTTTAGCGCGCTAGTGAATATGTCCCAGCACATGCTTCAGCACCAACTAGCCCAACTCTCTTCAGTGAAAGCTGCATACTACGCTCGACGTCCCGCTGGCGCTGAACACTAAGCGGCCGGTTGCTCTGTTGTTTTTACGAAATATAGATTTGTAAGTCGAGTCGAAGTGGCAGGCACACGGCAGTGGTATCGTGCGAGCTTTCCCGGTTGGGTTACGGTGTAATTAAGTTTGGTTTGCTTGCGGTGACGTTGCTGCATCAAACAAATTTTCAGCTATCATCGCCGTGTAAGTAGAGGTGTAATTATCCATAACTGAGCATCCTTCTATTATCGTTTCGCTGTGAAAATTAGGAGGCAGAAAATCGAGTACTGGTTGGTAGGGTCGGCGTTATGTTCACTCGTATTGGTTGAGGCATTACCAAACGAGAAATAATGACAAAACAAAATAATTTTAAAAGTATGCGTGGCTTAAGACAACACGAGAAGTTGAATATGGTGTTGGGTAGTGGAACGTTTATGCTTTCGAGACCAAGCCAGCAGCTGCTGCTGAAGCCCCAGGCTCTAATCCTAGCCGCATTCTGATGGAGTCGGAATGCAATTCCTGTGTACCGTGCACTTCGAGTTCACGTTAAGCACTCCCAGCTGGCCTAAACTGATCCGGAGGCCACGCCTATAGAAGCTTGTAAGCGTCGTTGGGTCGATAAAACCCGGCTTAATCTAATAAGTTGAAAAAATTCGCTAGCTGTCTATCATTTTTTTTTTCGCTGTCTTATTTGATTCGATGGATGCTATTGACTTTCCTCCTTGACGTTTCGCTTATAATAAACTTCTCCGCATAGAGAGCGCACTTCTGGGCCTCCCAGATTCCTATAAGCGGGCTTTCGTTGTAGCCTATCGCGAGGGGTCAGGTGGAATGCCTCACACATTGAGTCGCATGACCAGTCGTTGGTCGCGTGCCGTGTACCATTAGTGTGGGAATTGTTGTGTGGGCTGCTTTCCCCCCTCAACTGTACGCGATGCGTTCCGTTTAAGGGTATCCAAACAAAAGGCCCATTTAGTGCGCTCGTGTCGGCGATGCGGTGGGACGCGTGATAGGAGGCGGCGCCCTCGATTGAACGAGCCTGGTGTATACGACATACGCACTGACTGCGCTTGCATGGCTGATGATGCCCAGGCGCGGAAACCATTTCGCCGAAAAGGCAACCTCCTCTCCGAAGCGTGAATCTGGGGGTCGTACAAATGGGATGTGAACGCCGGAGATAGAAAACGCGTCTTTAAGAGATTAAGCCAAAGAGAAAAAGAAAGACAAAGAGAGTGTCGTGAAAACCTATAAATTGACCAAGTAGAGAAACCCAGAACAGTGTTGTAGCCTGACGCTCCGGAGTTTTTAGCTATCTACACATAAAGAATTAATCGGGTTCGGCCAGTTCTACGGATGCCAGTGCTTATTTTGATACCGTAATGATCAGAACGCTCAAGATTTCTTTTTTTTCCCCCCTTTGGTTCCAGTCAGATGTTTGGGTGTAAAGTTACTTTGTTACCGTATGGGGAAATTAGCCACTCCGTGCAACGCGGGGTTTTGTAAGGCAGTGGTACTGCAAAGCAATTTCGTCATACCTTTATTTATCTACAAATGAGTTTTCTGTGTCTTTTTTTTTTAACACGAAAGTGTTTTATGCCGGGGTCCACCACGACCCCATACGTCACTACCATAACGGATATGTCGCACTGAAGTAAACATGTGAGAACAAGAAAGAAATCTCCCACAAGAACTTCTGCTGATGCGCTGGGAATCGAACTCACAGCCCCCCGCGCCACGACGAAAAGTGCCCGTTGCGCTACCACTGCGTTAACGCCGCACGCACTCGACGCTGTGCGAACGCGCCTTATATTCCTTCTTGTCTCGTCCGCCTCGGCACGCGCGCATCCAGGTGCACTTTTTTGCCTGGAATGGTGCCGCCATCCGGGAGAGGCTAAGCGAATTACTGCAGCTTTACTTCGACTCTCTGGATGGCGGCACCATTCCAGGCGCGTTCCAAAGTCCGCCTCAATGAACGCGTGCAGAGCAGCGCGCATAGCCGCGTTCGTACAGCGATAGCGCAGTGGTAGGGCACCGGTCACCTTTCTTCGTGGGTGGCGTTTCCCTGCCGACCGCTCTTCGAGAGTGATGGGAACAAGAAAACTGCTGCGTTAGGCGCCCAAACACGGCAACGACGTTGACGGGTCAATGTGGCGCAAGTAAATATGGTTGATATCTTAGTCGCGCGGTATTTACTATAGACTGTGCCCAGTTATTAGGTTAACTACTTCATTTACTACAAAGGGTTGACCCTTGATGCTATGCAGGCGATGTGTGAACGTGGGTTCATCCACGTTAAACGGTGACATACCAGCAAAACACCGATAGCAATGGGCATGTTCACAATAAACATTCAACTGCTTCTGTGAAGAGACATTTTACTTTCGTATTATACCGATTCCTTTGACAGAGAGATCAGCCACTTTTTTTTTTTTTTTTGACAGCAGCTGTAAATGGCTAGGATCCAGGAGATTACGTGACTGTGTCGACAAAAAATGTGGGCAGGTCCTGGAGGCAGTGCAGTCAGGCGCTGTGTATAATACCTATCGTTTTCCTGTGGCGTTAGCCACGTGTGTTTCCCGGTAAATATTATACGGTCTCAATGGTAGCGTCTCCCACTATTACGGCCGTGGTAGATATATATAGTTACGAATGCGTCATGTATATAGCCATGTATATGACTTACGTGTACGTGGTCCGATCCCAGGCGCTGTGCAGCCCGTGGAATAGTGGCTCATACCCGAAATAAGATGTCAATATAGTAACCCATTTGTAAGAATTAAGGTGAATCAAAAGTGCGTCAAATGAACTAAAGGCAGGTTGATTTTGGTCAAATGTGAACTGAGCGAATCAAATGTTAATTAAAATGACTGACACGTGACCCAAGTGAACGAAAGTCGTAATGCACTTAGTTGTGTTGCTGTCAATTATTTAATGCCTCCACTGTAATGCCCCTTAAAATCTGCAGCCCATTCTGTGTGAGCGAAGGCACTACGCTTCTGAGACGCAATCTCTGAAGGCAGCATTGCACGTTCCACGGGACTCCAGCCTAGAACTGCGGCATATTCTTGGCCCGTGGCAAAACGCCATCTGATGACATTCTTGCGGGCAACGAGCCTCAACGAAACGTTGTAACTAGTGGATGTGTTTGTGTGGTTGCATGTAATGTTCTATGTTATGTGTTTATCAGTGTACATATCATAGTCATCACCCAGAACCTGGAGTAGCATGTCTGACCCATAGCCAGGCAAACACCTCCAGACCTTCATTAAAGGTTTCTTTTTTTCTCTCTCTCTGATTTAATGCAGTGCATTGCTCATTCGTTCAAGGCTACGTCACATTGGCCAATCGTGTCAGGTAATAGCGCAGATTCACAGGTCATCCACCTTCACAAAGTGGAATGGCTCTGGATTTTGTTGTATTTCGCCAGCAAACAAAACGTTTGCAGGCATTCCGCGGTCTCCTCCACAAGGTGCCGTCACCTCGTTCCATAAATTTCATGAGAATGTTATCTGATAGGAAACCCCCCAAGGCCCGAAGTGTGGGGAGTGCGCTATAGTACTTTTTTTTTTCATCACATTCTTTCTCAGACCCTATCCTCTCTACTTGCTCTTTGTACCCAGTGTACCCAGCGCGGTAGCTTAGCGGCTGAGGTGTACTGCTAAGCTCAAGGGCACAGGCTCGATCCCCAGCCAATGAGAGAGAGAGAGAGAGAGAGAGAGATAAAGAGATTTCTTTATTGGGAGACAGATTTTTACTGGAAGGGATATGACCACTGGAACAGCATACTCTGAGTGGGAAAAGGAGGGGGTGGATGCGAATTGATGCGTTTCGATATTTTTGCGCTCTTATTTCCCTATGTCCCACAGACACTCAACAGTAAAACAGTAATAACTCCTTACTACATTCAAGTAGAATGCGGGAAACTAGTTAGCGAGGCCGATGGAGGTGAGTTCCCGTAATGGCGTGCGGTTGGTGGTGGACGGCGCCGCAGGTGACATGGGTTGCCGAAGGTCCAGGCTGAGCAGGGTTGGCGTCAGCTATGATGACGCGGGGGATAGCAACAGGTCGAAGCGTCCGGGAGAGAAGTTCCAGGTTGGTACTGGGAACCCACGCACCTCCACCAAATGCGACGTTGTTTATTCACGGTCTAGTCGTCGAGGAACGTGAAAGGCGAGCTCCTACAAACGGCGAGCGTCAAGCAGCCAAGATCCGGGCAAGCGTTCGCTCGAGGACCATCGCCAGTGCTACGGCTTGCTTGCTCGCCTTCCTCGTCTTTTTCATTATAGCGTTTACATTCTACGAGTACTAACCCAGACCCAGCGCACTCATCCGTAGAGTATACTACGATACTACGCGGTGATTTCCGTTTGCGACATCTGCCGTTGGTCGCTGCGTCTAGACGATTTCCTGAGCAGCAGGCCACCGTTGTCCCAAAAAGGGCACTGCCGCGAGTGGTTGGCAACGCAACGCTACAGGAAATGCCTTAGCTTGGAAGCTAATAGCGGCTATACAGAGGCCAACTCGTGAGTCCTTGATGTAATAATAATAATAATAATAATAATAATAATAATAATAATAATAATAATAATAATAATAATAATAATAATAATAATAATAATAATAATAAACTTTTTCTTATAATTTAAACACGGAAGTTTGAAAACCAAAGGTGGCGTGAGATGAACAAATAGCGTTAACCATCCCACTTGGTGACGTGTCAGCATTTCCGGAGCTATACAGCGTACCTCATAATCATATCGTGCTTCTGGAACAAAAAAAAGCAACAATATTAGAGTCAAAGTAAGTTATTAAGTTATCACGAAAGAATGTGCGAAGACGCGATTGCGCATACTGAAGACCAGTGTGAGCTGTACTACATGTCAAGGTTGCATTACGAAAGCGACGGCGGGATAAAATGGGAGCCTTAATGATGACGGTGCAGCATTACTGCTCCTCACCGCTATAATAACTTAATATGTATTTTGTTGACCGTGTTAATTGGAACATGGTCAAGACACATGGAAAAATATTTGTTCCCTGGCTGCCATCCGCTTGCGTTGAAACTTCAAGCTGGACAGGAAAGATTGCCTTTGTTCTTGCGTCGAAGAATAGCATAAGGTATTATTTATTTATTTATTTATTTATTTATTTATTTATTTATTTATAGCAATCTCGGACGCGACGGTTATGGCATAAAGCGAACGCGCTACTTTTGCACATAAGCGGAAACACCCGTATGGCATGCGCTAATTTACTCTTCAATTAGTTATCAAACTCGACCGCTCGTTGAAAGTCCCGCGTAGAGGATAAATCGCTAGTCAGAACAATTCTGACGTCAGATGTGTATGTTTGGTGCACTCGTGCCCAGTTTCTCTGCGACAATTTCCTCATGAGGCACTGACTGATGCATTTTTTTTTTACTTTTGAATTTCGCCCATCAAGCGTATTTATTCAGCAATGTCGCAACACAGCTTTATCTAGTTTATTTCGGTGGAGACGGTTCCTATATAAACTGTGCGAGTGATGTTCAAAAGAAAACTGTCAGGTGCGGTGCATATACGAAATGTTCGGTACGCAAATAAATTTGTAAATAATTCTTACGCACTAATTAATTTCAAATGAATTATTATGGCACATATTTCAGTTGACTAATTGTGGCCGGTATTCGCACAAGGTATATCCATTGCAGCACTCGAGTAACTGGGACAACAATGCATTCAAAGACGAAAATTTCGTTTCTGACGGATAATAACGTCACCGTCTTGGCTCAGCCACCTTCGCTCCACCACAAGCACAACCTCAGTAGCAAACGAATAGATTGAGACGCCTCATGCCTAAAAGTCCTCACGACTTTATTCGAAACAGAAGACGCAATAAGCTATCTCTTTAGTTTTAAAGTTGTAGAGGCATTGACCTCGTTTGTTTTTGTTCATACAGCCCTAAATTAATATCGGTCTCTATTTTAGCGCAACGTAATGCTTTCTCTCTCTTTCTTGAGAAGGCAGAGTTTAAAAAAAAAACCTATGCCCTAACCCTACACAGTGGAAGCAAGCTGAAAAATGTCGTGGTATACCAAAGCCGGACAAAAGGTTTGAGGTAGAGAACGTAAGGGCCATCTCGCTCACCTGCTGCCTGTTAAATCTCGTGGAACACATCATCCTTACTCTCCTAAACAAACAGGCTGAAGCAGACGACCTGTACACTCACACAATGGTTGAAATTAAGACCCAAGTTTTCCACGCAGAACATTGTGATTCAAATTAAGCACCAGGTAATAGACGGTGACCACATCTCAGAATTTCATATTCGCACCCATCTCGTCCTTCACCTAACCAGAGCCTACTATAACGTCCACCACGAAGTCGCCTTAACCAGGCTAAACAAACTAGGGGTTGGTTCCAGAGCGTACAGTTACATTAAATACTTTCTTGCAGACCGAACCGCCACAATCACTGTTATGGATAACCTCGGTGAGCATTTTTCTTGCCAATAGGGGCTCGGTCCTGTCCCCTACCACATCAGTATGACCATGCTAGGATTGCCAAGCAAGCCAAAATCCCTAAACTGCAGCATAGCTTATGTGGGAACGATGCAACACTCTGCGTCATTGAAGTGAGTGACGCAAAATCCAAGAAGCTTTGCAAAGCGTGGCCGGAGTAGTCACGAAATACGTAGAACAGTCAGGCAGGGGAAGGAAGGCTGTCACCTCTCTCAACCCCTCATATCAGGCTCAGAACCAATGGACATGGACATCCCAATATACCGACGGTCAGGCTCCTTGGTATCAGAATGCATGTAAATGGACGCAACAACAAAGTGATAAATGCACTAGACCCACGCGTGCGTTAAACAAGACTCCTACTGCTCTTCGCCAAAAGACACTGCAGCATAAAAGGAAACTATTCAGGGTGGCATACGCTCTTGTCATGAGCGGAATAATACCCTACCCCCTTTCTGCAACAAAACTGAAGTTAACACACCAAAATTAGCCTCATGATCACGAGGGGGACACCTCAACCGTCGTGTGCGGGGAATGGGGAAGGAGGATTAAAGTAGAGGAGGAAAGAAAATTTTTGAATAACAGTGAGAGAGAGGAGACATGAGCCAAAGGACCGTAGGCCGATTGTCCAGTCGGCGAGCTCATGGAAACCCATAAAAGTGTCCAACTGGAGAGGCTTTTGCAGTGTCCTGTTGGACAACACATTCCCCAATCTCTCGGGATTATACGTGCGAAACCCGGCCCAATACTGGACATACCCACGAAGTTCATAAAACGCATAAACCTCTCCCCATTACCTAAGAACACGTTCCCTCTTCGGAACCAAGAGTGTAGCGGCAGAAAAGAGCCAAATCTTTACATAAACGCCTTCCTTTGCAAACTATAAAAAGGTGGCCTAAGTATATTGAGACGCCGAGTATCGCTATCGGGACAGCATGACAGTGGCTGTACTATATCAACAAAACCAAACCATCCCTGCAAGCTGTAATCACAGCGTCACCGGAGGTCTTGAAGGAACTCGCAATCGCCTGGACCAGAGTCCTTCACATTGAGTCTGTGCACTGGCGTGCATCTCTTTCACAACCAAATTCGCAGCCCGCTGCGCTGATGAACGCAACTCGTATGAGCACCAGCGCACTCTGGTCCTCAGACAAACGAAGCTGCTCACAGTTCGTCCAGAGGACTGGCCATCAGTGGCCGCACGACAACCTCTTGCAATAAGCAGGTCCAATCCCTCCGCCGTTCAGGCAGGGACCGAATGTATCATGCAACAAAATCCTGCAATCGTGAATGTCGTCAGAGCAGGGGCATTACCTCGCCACTCAGGAACACTCATGTAACAAGCAATCAGTAACCTAGCATCTTTTACAGGTCCATACATTGCCAAATACAGGCACGCACAGTCACCTATATCCGGGGTTATACACATCATGTTATACATTATGCGCAGGTAGAGCCAATCTTCGCCATCAAATCATAGTGTTGTGCCGCCTGTTAAGTACCGATAAACGAGCGACCTCATCATTTCCCTTCCCATGGCCACTCTATACTAGTGGAAGACTGCACTTATCAGCTCAGACAAGGGTCTTCAACTGTCCAGATGGTCGAAGACGCCACCAAAGCGCGAAAGCCTGAACGCCGCCTGAGGTAGAAGAGCACGGGTCCTCTCCCACCACTCCCATCCTCCCTAATCCCAATATCGGACAAAATAAAATTTACCAGTACTACATTAATAGGAGCAATGGTGAAGGCATTAGGTACTAAAGTGCGCTGCAGCCTCACCATCATCAAAAATGATAAGCTTTGTTTCTTGTACAGCGTGGCACTTCCTTGTCGGTCGAATGCGCTGCGTTAATACAGACACCACAACTTCCGCCTTGCGCATACTTCCAAATGTCTTTCTCAGATAGTCGTGTGCCAAGTATGACGGTATGACTAGGTTCTATTCGGCTGGGTTCCTGCAGCCGGAGGCTTGCAATCGTTGGTATAGGCGTAATGTCAAGGGTATGTTGTCAGCCACGACGAATTTGCTCTACGCTATCCGTACATCTCTGGCGTATGCGGGCACATGCATCAGCATTCTGCACGGGAGCAGTACCGTAAAGAACGAGACAGCGACAAGCGAGGTCACGGAGGGGCAAAGTTGAAGTTTAGAATTCGTGACGGGAGCCACGGCTGTCTTTTGCCGAACCGGTTATCTGGCAACCCAGGCAGCAGTGGGCTCGCCCATCTCTCCTGTCAGAAAGCAATAATGACCGGGGCACTTTTTGGAACGTAGTTGCGTTTCTCGATCCTCGTTGGCTATTTCTAGAGTCTGGAAGCAGCCACAAAGAGCGAGTTCAGGCAGCGCCGATAAATGCGTGCAAGCCCGTCTCCAGCACGCACGCACTGGGGGCGGGCGAGAGCGCAGCCGAGAATACGACGACGACGACGACGGAGAAAAGGGGCGTGAGGGCCGAGCCGCGCGCGTCAGAGCTGTCTCCTTTGGACGAGTCGAGAACGTGCGATTCGCAAGAAAAACAAACCGACCAGCAGGAAAAAGGACCAAAATCTGGCGAGGAAACGAGCCAGGCAGCTGTCGAAGCTCTCTGCGGCTGCCACGAGCTCGCGCTCGCAGGCGTTGCGCGCGTTGACCAGCGGAACCGCGAAAACGACCAGAGCACATAGACCGACCGAGGGGCACCGAGCGGTCATCGAGGCAAGGGTTGCTGCGAGACGCGCGAGCACCTCCTCGCCGCCGTGATGTTTTCCTCGCTGCAGAGCCGCCACTGACGGAAGGACGTCAGGAAAAGATACGGGAGAGGTCAGGGAAGTCGCGTCCCAACCAGCGAACATTGCGATACCTGCTGGCCGACCCGGTCGCCGAGGAGGAGCCCCGCAAATAGGCTCCGGCTGGCCGGCCCGTGACCCCTCGCACTGCTCGGCGTCTTGAATGGACGCCACTTTTCCTTTCGTTCGTATGGAGAGCATTTTGACGAATTGTTCTCGACGCAGTTCACCAATGAGCATCTCCGGTGGAAAGGAGATGCAACTACCCGTGCCAGGCGTCCTGCAAGGAAAATAAGAATAAAGCATGGGCACGGCGGATGCTTATAAGAGACAGTTCGCCCCCTGGACATCGTGATTTTTGCGCGAGCGTTCGCCTTACTCGATTCGTGAAGCAGCGCCAAAAGTTTACTGGCACGCGTGTTGGAGCTGAAGTGTATATACCGTTTCCGACGTCGATTTGGATTGATCTCTCACTTCTCCGCAGTGACAAAGTGTGAAGGTAAGCAGTGGTCTCCTGTGCCAGCGCTGTCGGGTCGACGTTTTCCTGACACACATTTTTTTTTTTTTTTTTTAGGGAGAGTGACAGATTGCTGCATATATGCCATAATTACACCGTTTTTGTTTTCAAAGGTTTTGTAGCAAATGTGTGTTTTAGGAGTGAGCTGTCGCGGGGCTTTCACATTCAAAGCACCTTTGCTTGCTCTAAGTCCAGGAAGACTGCGAATAACGATTTATTTATTTTTTTCGCTTTCTCGAGCGTTGGAGCGCCGATGTATAGAAACCCTTCAACAGGGCCTCGTAACCGATCGTCTAACTCCGTCAATGGCTTCAATGGTTTCAATTAAGACTGTACTTAAGCGACATTGTTTTGTCGCTGGATTGTTAAGCCTCCCTTCATTTTTGAAAACTGTCACTGTAAGGAGTGTCACTTTCTTGCTTCCATTTATTATTGAATTTCATTCCATTTATTATTCCATTTATTATTCCATTTATTATTACTTTTGGAATCCTGCACCATGCAAGCGTTGTTGTATGCGTCTTCTGTGACAGAAACGATAAGAAACAACGAGAAACAAGGCATTTCTCGCACGTTTCTTACCTCACCCTTCAGCGCTCTGGAGGGCTGCATTGTCAGCAGTATAGGATATCTTATACTACACATTAGTTACAAGAATTGATGTTATTCTAAACGTGGTTTCGTGCGATAGATATATGCATGGAGTGAGGATTTCTACCTTGCATTTCATGTTGACGTTTGCCTTAACAGAAAATAATATTTTATGTGGCAGCAGCGGTAACTAAGAATCCTTGATTATTGCTGAAGGGGCAGCTAATGCGTTCGCACTGGCTGCCTCTAGCAAATTTGTGTTCTTTTTTCTAGTTCATGCTCTTTCTTTTCCTATATCTTTGTCATCTATGGTGTGCGCTTGCATGACTCTTATCCTCCCGCTTTTTTCTTTCTTTTTTAACTGGCATATACTCTGAATCTTTATTAAGACTCTTCTACAAGCGAGGCTTTAATATACGACATTCAAGTGCGCAATCAAGCTCAAAGAACGATATGACTGCGAAAGGTGCTGTTGGAATGCGTGGATGACCATCGCCTGAATTACGAAACTAGGGGTGAATCCACAAAGATTCTTTGTTCCTAAGAGCATGCAGCTTGCCACTTTTTTGTCTTGTTTAATGGTTTACGCTTACCGTGAGCAGTAGTTACCATATATTCCTACGAAAAACTAGTGCGCTACGAACTGCTATGTAAGTACGTGCTCCGATTGCCGCCTTCCGTTTCTCACTGCCAAGCGCAAGCCCCCACGAAGAGCTGACTCTTATTCTAACGTGCGTTCGTCTGTGTACCTCCGCTGCACCCAGAATTGCTTTGTTGACTCGTCTCACCATTTACATAACAAACGACATGATTGCTCTGTCGCTGCTTCATGAATGCTCGCTTGTCCGCGGCCTTGCTGTGATTTTTCCTGTGCCTTCGCTTCGCCGGGCGAATCAACGTCGGTTTCGTATATATGCGCGTTCGCTCTTCTATATGCAGCCTTGCATTCGCTATTGCAGTATCTCGCTTTAAATATATCTAAATACATCAGCGCTTACGCGTTTTCTTCTAACAAACCAAAGAGAGGAGCACTGCGAGTGGCTGCCATAATTATGTGTGAAAATTCTTCAAAATAGAAATTGCAGCGTGCGAACCTCGTGCAGTTTGTAGTGGCACTACAAACATTTCGTTGCGAGGTCATAAAAAGAAAATACAACACTGAACAGCGCACGGGTCTCGAATAACAGGGAGCCGTTGGTCCCCCGCTTGTTCGAGCTCCCGAGCTTCGGTTCCATCGGTCATTCGGGGCGGCGCGACTTACGCCTTGACCACCGCCTTTCGGTGTTGATGGTCCCGATGGCCCAGTAATGAATTGAAATGAATGTTGCTGAATGATTATGACGCCACTGAGTAATGTGCACACTTTTTTTTTCAAAGTTCTACTAAATTAAGTATTTTTGCTATTAACAATGCGCTGGCACTGTTGTCACGAGAACTATAGTCTACCAGGCAATCGGTGAGTCGGACGGTAAGATGAATGGATGACACGAATAAGATCACTTGCGCATGAAACGATTTGTGAATCCGGCCCCAGTAGTGGCCACTGTGGGGCCGGACACACAAAGCGTTTCGTGCTCAAGTGATCTTCCACCGGCCTTCACTATAATGTTGTGTCCTAACTGAGTGACGACTGGCTAGCATCTGTTTTTAGATTCAGTTATAGCCCAATAATATGCTGTGATTACGGAGCAAGCCCTGTTGTGAGCTCTTGACTTCTGTCACAGTGCAGATTGTGTCACATATTATCTCATTCTACGCAAATCAAATGATTCATAGATCATGGTACGGCGACGTGCACCGCGGAGTAACGAAGCGAAAGAAGTAAATTGCGGATAGACGGACAGAGAAAGTCCAATTTCGTGATCTTAGCTGTTGTCTCAGTAACGCTTATTCACCGAACATATGACCTTATTCCAACTCAGGAAATACCATAGCGTCCACTGACGCACTATATCGGGGCATGCCATGGCAAAGCGCCCTCAAAGAAAGGAACAAATTTAAGCACCATATTTCAAGTTCCCTTTATATATTCAGATAATTGTGCAAAGTGGCATGCAACGCAGTGTCGTTTTTCGTACGGGCTTGTTCGGCGCGGAGGGGAATACGTAATCGATATTGAAGCGATGATCACTTCAGAAACATGATCCAAACTTCACCCGAAGACGCACGTTATTCAGCCCCAGCCTTGAATGAATTAATCCGTTATACTTGCTTGACTTCGGAACTGACGGCGATAGGCCCTCTTGGACGTAAGTTAACTGCTACGAATTTAGCGGCTACGAATTTCCTACCTTTCATATTAGCATCGGCCTCAATTCGCAAAATGGCTAAGCCACATACGAAGACGGCCGGTGTAGGTTCGCCGAAGTTCGATGGAATTCATATTTAGAGCATAATGTAAGTGTTCCCTTCGTTCGACTCATTTCCTTTTTATGATTGTGTCGGATTCCCTGGCACAAAAGCGTCTGAGGCCATTTTGTGTTATACGTCTTCCTTATCACCTTCCATTCACGACCGGACGTTCCCTGTGATAACGAATGTGGAAACAGGTCGGACTACTGACAAATTGCGAAAACATACGTGTTGTTTAGTGGCGCAAGCGCAGCAGGAGCAGGAACAGAAAAACATTGTATTAAAGCCGTTGCATATCGAGGTTTCATTATGCAGCTCTTACGCCTCTTACGCAGCTCCTGACGCATGCAGCTCTTACGCCCGATACTAAAACCACCATATAGGGCTTGGCGGCCGTTTCGTTAAGCGCCGAAATGAGCCGCAGTGTTCACTACAACAGGCGTTTTACATTCTTTTCTCTGAGTGGTTGACACAACCCCAGTTAGCTGCAATACAACATATAGATGCGGGATTATAAGTATTGGGTATATATTAAGTGCACTGCCATTGATCTTCCACACTGACGTGTTCCTCTCGGCCTGTATTCTCAAGAGTGTACGCTAAAGGTTGAAAGCGATGGCCAACTGCGACAACGAGCATGTAACTTTGCGGAAGCAACGGCAGACATGCTCATCCCCTCCATTAGAGGCCGGAGCAGCTCGCACATTTTCTGACTTTTCTACGTTAGAAGGGAAGGAATACTAAGAAACAGTCTGGAATAACTTCACGCTCTCGTTTCAATGTGTGTTTTATTTGACGAGATTGGTGGATTACCTGTGTTATACTGTATGCAAGTTTTCATTTTTTGTTTCAGCTGCCTCGAGTATTCTGCCCCGGAAAGCTCACGCGACTTCGTTACAATGAAGGCCTGCATAATCCTCGGTTAGTGCTCATTTTATCTCTGTTTACAGGCGCGCATAACCAGAGCAGGAACAATAAGCGCAACGAGAGAGCGCAACTGCACAGTCAACACTGAATGCTTATATTCGCTTCTACATCGCTCCTACTTATGTTAATGCAAGCTTATGCTAGCTTTTGGCTGAGCAAAACAGCGCGAAAAGACGAAACAAGACAGACAGACACGGCAGTCTGTCTCTCGCCTCGTGTTTTCACGCTGTTTTCCGCAATGATACTTTAACACGCTCAAATCCAGGTCATAAATATCACGCACTGTCTGTGGAAAACGTCACCGCAAGCAAGGGAAAAAGAACAAAAATTAAGCGAAACAAATGTGATTGTCACTGAAAAGCCATAGGTGCCACAGATAAAAACCTAAACGTCATTAAAGAAGCTTCTTGTGTGCAGTAAAACCACAAAAATATTGAGATGATTTAGAAATATGTAAATATTACTAAATATGATTATTGTACCTTTCGTCTACTTAAACATTGTATTCTATCCTTGTACAGGGGATATCAGTTCATTTCCTTTTTGCTTGCAGTATCACAGATATTTCATGCTACTGTATGTTAGATAGCCGTCGCCACCTGCAGCTGCCAACGCCCTAAATTCAGACAATAACGAGCACGAAAAGTTGTCACTGCCACTGCGTATCTTTTGCCCTTGAATTCCATACCAAACTGTTAAAGAAATGCACAGAATAATGATGTCATTGGTTTTAAACAAGGTGACACGCTGTTGCTTATTAATAAATTCTATACAAAGCGTATCTCGATAGATAAGCCTATACGCTTTATATGTCCACTTGCCGTTACTTTCTGTAGAAAGAATCAAAGTTCTATAGAGTGTTGACGAGGGAGAATTCCCCGCTGCCGCTTATAGTGTAATTAGGCTATTGTCCTGCTATATATAAGGTTTTATTGGATTTGCTAGAACTTCAGTGATATATCGTGGATGATATTTCGTTGTTGTAGTGTCACGTAGAGAGGCAATACAGGGGAACAAAATTAAGGCAATCTGCTTTAATGGCGGAAAAACAAGAGCCGTGTGCAGCTAAGCACTTCGTCGTCTCCTGCGCGGCTGACAGAAAAGACTGTACAGTTAATAAACCTCACTGCGCGTTTTCCTGCGGTGTGCAATCCTACATATAGCGTCACTCTCTCCTCTGGATGAAAATTCATGTAGATCGTGTAGAAAAAATTGAATACAGCTGATGGCCAGGCACCAGGCATGGAGCTCCTGTTGACACATTCTGGCACGTATATGCGCAATATGTGCAAGTACGGTCGGCAAGCGCGCTCTGCTAGACGACACTGAAGCATGTGTATGAACGAAACTGAACTAACTTCATATGTTTTTTTTTTTCTTTCTACACAAAAGCTTTCATGGCTATAGCACAAGCTGCAAAAGTCCAGACGAGGGTAAGTCCGCTATATATAAACGCCCCTGTATTTCTTGAGCATTCGCGATACTAGAAGACATGCACTTGAACGCGCATGGAAATTTGGGATGCGACGTAACAGTGACATTCTGATCTGCTGTAAACTGTAGTGTACGTTAGTGAGCTTACGTTTTTCCATGCAAGCTGAGTGTCTTTGTCTACCGCGCAAATCCTTGTAGAATTTAACGTGTGCTCGCTCTTCTTTCCATCCTTATTTCCCCTTTCTCTTCCCCCTTGTATTAGGGGAGCAAATCGAAAGTTTCAGTTTCGGTTTACCTCTCTGTCTTTCCCTCATTTTTATCTCTCTCTAACGTGCGCAATCATATTTAGAAAAAGAAAAAAAAAGAGAAAAGTGCATTTGAACTTTGTCGAGCGTATTATCGGAGCTCGTTTACTTACATATGGCCTCGTTGAAACACCGAGCGTTGTTCGTGAACAACAAGTAAACATACACACGAAACAATGTCTGCGAGTTGCCCTTCTTTTTTATATTCATGCACACATTTGTTAAATTAGAGTCGTTGGGTGAGGCTATGACGTGTTGCAATATGTCGCGATTCTTCATCAAGCGCAGTTAATTCTGTATGATGCATTGACTAAACATGTCATATTATAAATCTCGTATTCTAAATGCGAAGTGAGACGGTGTCGCATGCAGCGTGAACTTACTTTCTCGCTCCCATCAAATGCCTTTGCGAGCAGACCCGGCGTGCGGCGTACGAGCTCCCCGACGGCGTCGAGTTCGTGGTCGGCGGCGTGCAGACGACCTTCCAGTGCGAGAGGAGCGGCTACTTCGCCGATGTCAGCAACAACTGCCAGTTGTTCCACATATGCAACGAGATCTACAAGGAGGACGGCTCGGTCGAACTGCAACAGTACAGCTTCTTCTGCGGCAATCAGACGGTGTTCAATCAGCTGAGCCTGACGTGCGCTCATCCCGAGGAGTCAGTGCCGTGCCAGAACGCCCCCGACTTCTTCTACATAAACGACAACATCGGCCGTATCGACTCGCCGGCGCACACCGAGGACGACCTGCAGCGCGCTGCGCCGCTTGTGCCCGGCTTTCAGCAGCAGCAGCAGTCCTTCGCGGCCGCCTCCAACAGGCTCGAAACCAAAGTGACGCCCGAAAAGTGAACTCACTTCCGTAGCTCGTGTAGCCTCGTTGTCCGTACGCTATCACTGTTTCACCTGTGTCTTTGATGCTCTTGTAACGCTGCTACATGTTCACGGCCACTTTCCATCGCACATTGAAACCGACGCTGCTCGATTCAGTGATTTCGCGAATAGTGAATGGGATCCTGTGGAAGGAATCTGTGGCGATTATGATGACGTAGCGCTCAGTATTTTCAATGCTGACATTTTGCGCCAAAAATAATTTCAAGTGTATTTTTTAACATTTTTAAGGCACATTTGACTGCAACTCAAGATTTTGGCAAGAGAAGAACAAGGGGCCGAAGTCCAAAAGTTAGTTTTCCTTTTGTACTTTCTACTAATGCCCGATCGCCTCTACTAATACGTCCAACATTAATTTAGTCTATCCTGCAGGATAAGCTAAATTTTTTTACAAACATTTCTAACGTTGAACTTTTTGAGCGTACAGGCCCAGTAGAACTGAGTGCTCGTCGGGTTCGCATGATCCAGCCCCGCCGATCACTCACCGATTGCTCTCTAAGGTCGAGTAAAATTCGGCTCAGTGAGCACAGGAAGCGTGGAAGTGGCCGTGGCACGCGAATAAGCATTCTGTAGCATCGCTGTTTACGGTAACCACCCGCTGACAACTGTAGCACCGTGTCGCTCTTGTGTGCCATGCATATAATACCACCCACATGCTCGTTCTTTAGCACAGTGACAATGCTGCTTGTTTGTTTTTTGTGACAGCATGAGTACCGCTCATTGTTGCAATCTATCAGAACGCGTATTTCCAAATATTATCTCCGCATGTGCTACCTGGTAGTGGCCGGTCGCCTTCGCTAATAACGTGCCCAGTGCCCTTGCGATTTGGAATGTTTTCATGTGAACATTTCCATCGTAAGAGCTTTCAGTGAATTCGGGCCCCGTCCACTAACGGAGCCGCACTTAAAGGGACAATAAAGTGAAACGTTATGGGGCAAGAACAGAGCGGAGTGGGTCAAAGAACACGTGTTAGGATGTCTTAGCGCAAATCAAGGAGAAATGGGCATGGGCAGGGCAACTAACAAGAGGTCAAGATAACAGTGCTCATTAAGGGCAAACGAGTGGATCTCAAGAGAAAGCAAGCAATTCAGGGGGTGGCTGAAAGTGAGGCGGACAGATGAGATCAAGAAGTTTGCGGGATGTACGTGACCGCTGTTAGCACAGGACCAGGCCAATTGCAGAAATACGGGAGAGGCATTTGCCTTAATTGAAGTGGCGAAATACCTGATAATTGATGACAGTGGTGATGGAGGTGACAATGACGATGGCGATGACGACGACAACGACGACGAAAGAGAAACGCCCTTATACATAACGCAGTTCATTTCTAACAATTAATAATTATGTGCGCCCTAGAAGGCGCCCTCAAGATATATGACGTCATGGAGAATTGGTGCGGGAACGTCAAGCCAGCGTCGCCATCCGTATTTTCTTCTTGTGCCTTCTCTAGCGTCTTCTGGCGGCAAGTAATACTAATACGAGAAAAATCGTTTTCCTCTTTAGTGTCCCTTTAGGTGCTGCACCAAGGGCTAGAGCACTGTGTGTCGTACTGGGTAACCAGCGCTGCATTTCTCCTTGTATATGTAAGAACAGTGCCTGGGAACAGCGTCTACAATGTTCATTTTCAACGTGCCTTGACATTTGGGCAGCTACAGAAAGGTGGCCTACGAGCCGTACCCTATGTAAAGGGAGCTAGATTTTGTTACGTAAGCTTATAACTGTACACTACACGACTCGTCTGTGTTATTCTGTATTCTGTTGCGTTACAAGCTGCGTTTTTGTTTTCAGCATGCGAATCGGCAGCTAGTTACTGGGTATGGTAGGCATTCTGGCTTGACTAAAGATGCAGCGCTGCAGACTTGGCTAGGGCCACATGTAGACTTTGCCTAATCAGTGCTGCAACTGCGTGCCTTATGTGGCTAACCATAATACGATAAAAAGACAATTGGTTACTGCATGAACCATTCCACATCCGTTATCTAACCCTGTCTGGTGATGGGCTATTCGAATGCTTCCTTTAATAATTCCAAAGCTTGGACGAGGATTTCCCACCAAAAAAAAAAAAAAAATTGTCTGTCGTGTTGACTGTGAAATGGGTTTTAAATTATGGCTATTGAACATCCTGTGCGGCTTGAGGACCTTTATAAGCTGCAATCACCAGCTTGTGGACTGTCTTCACTCGCTGGTAGTATTTCAAAATCAGTCATTAGCTATGCGGCTCCAGAGACATGTAAGGCGCCAGAAGTACTTAAAGACGTGAGCGATGTTTCAGGAGACCGTAATATGTCTATGATGGCTGATCTGTTCACAAACTTAAAACATACGTGAACTGAGCACGACTCAATTTTAGGGCATGTTTCATGTTGCCTGCTTTGCGCATGGTAATTCTCGCTGTTAACATTCCTTTTTTTTTTTTTGCCACATCCCATTTCTTTCATTGAGTATCATTTAACCTCATCACTGAACAGTGCATAACGAGGAACTCACACCAAAGACGCGACTGCATTAACAATGTCGAGAGAGCAACCTCAAGCTTTGAAACTCAAGTTCTTTTTTTTTTTCATGTGCCCATGTAACTATTGCCTAGGATGTCTATTTACTGCCCTACTAACAGATCCCAGGGACATAGGTATAACCGAGATAACTAGAGTAAACGGTAACTTTCACGATGGTGGCGAGAAACTTATTAACCCTGCACGCTTTGTGACCCCTTGGCGACTTTTCTACGAGGCGCAGCAGCAAAATTAGCTGAACTTCGCCAAACCAGAGCTGAATGAGAGCTCGACTGCCGTAGCAGCTTTCACGATGACCCAGTGGCTACTCTGCTCCGCTCCTTAGCACAAGCAAGTTCGATTGCTTGCCGCAGCAACGATATTTACGAAATTTGAGAACTCCGTAACGCGTAGAATTCTTGGCGCACGTCGATGGCTGGAAGGTGGTGTAAATTAATTCGGAGGTCTTCACTATGGCTCATTTCCTTGACGTGAAGCCTCTTTGGGACGCTATTGAATTAACGTCTAAAGTTTACACGTGCATTAGTGTAATTGAAAGAAATAGTTAAGATAGTCGTAAACAGAACTGCTCGTATATAGCCTTATCTTTGCCTCTTTCCGAGTATTAACAGACCTTTACTATGGCTCATCCGCCGCTCTCATAGCAACGATCCTCACGTATGCGCTCTGACGAACGGGTTCGTTCGCCAGAGCGAATACGTCATGATCTTTGAAACGACTGAAACAGCGCGCTGTAATGCTCATTCGAAGCATTACCTAATATAGCTAGTCTCTCAATTCTGACCGAGAGCCAGAAAAGTGGCAGCACTCACAAGCGTTGACCAATAACTGGCAGTTTAAAAAAAATGCATTCGCTATAACGTGACTCTGGCGCCTTCACTCAATGAACAACCACTCAACCAAATTGTAGCTGCACCTAAAGATAGAGTGAGGGGGAGCAAGAATGTACAGAAAGGCAGCATGTTTAATTAGAGAAAGAGATGCAATAAACGTAAGTAACGTGAAAAGCACGTGCATCTATGGGCGTATAGCACGCAGCTTTCACGAAGCCTGCACGCAGGGATATGCATAGAAGCACGGGATATATATTGTCTTCTGCAAGGAGTTCTTTTGGAAGCAGTTTAATCTTAGTGGACAATTATCTGCAAATCTGTTAAGCACATTGCCTATCTCCTTCTTCGCGTTGGTCATCAATGGCGATGGGAAAAAAAAAAAAAACTTCAGGGAACCCGTGGGAAGATCTCGAAACAGCTTTGCACGCATTAAGTGGGTCTCAACTGTCACAGTGCAAAAGGCAGCCGATAAACGCAATACCGAGGCACGGATGGAAGAAAATGGTCTGCCCCGTCATGACCACCAAAGTAGTAGTATAGACGCGGTTATAGGCCAGACTACAATCGACATAGACGAGACATCGCAGTGACGTTGAGCTCCCCTGGGGGTATTATACAGGTCATGAAACAAAATCCAACTGCTGCTTCTGTTCGCAAATGCGGAATGAAAACTCACCATTAGGTGTCATTTCCAGATTGGGTGGCTTCATCGGTGCGTTCACTCACAATAATAGTAATGTTCCAAAAGCCTTTCGAAACACTGCAGCATCCATATAGGAATCACTAGTTGGTTGTATCGCAGTGCGTTTCACCTCGCCTACATTAGAGAGCTGACTTAATGTGGCAGAAAATGGCCCAGTGTGGAGGCGGCTTGTAACGAATGAAACGAATTCAAGTGCAGTGAGTAGTGTAGTGAACTGTGCACACGTGTGGAGGTGTGAGTCAAGAGGTATCAACTCGATCTCTGCCGGCGTCATCGCAGTGACGACTGCAGTTGTAGAACTGTTGTGTTGTTCCGAACCATCTAAGTTAACACGTTGCTGAGATTTCACATAATCACAAATGGTTTTCAGGCTTCATAATCACAAATGGTTTTAGTGAACGTCCTTTATGGCATCACTTGTGGCAGATATTTTGCGTGAAGAGAGTCCCTTGTGCGCATTATGTAATTAAGTTCTGGGGTTTTACATGTCAGAACCACCGTACGATTATGAGGCGCGCAATAGTAGGGGGACTTTGGATTAATTTTGACACTTGGACTTCTTTAACGTGCACCTCAATTTAAGCACACGGGTGTTCTTGACTTTAGCCGCGATCGAAATGCAGCCGCCGGAGCCCTGAATCAAACCAGTAATCTCAAACTCAGCAGCGCACCGTCTTAGTTCGTTGAGCTCATTCGCGATGAGATGGTGAGTGTTATCGTACTTTTCGAATGTTACCCAGCTCATACCTTTTAAAACTGTCAAGACGAAGACGATCATTCGCTCTTCTGCAGGATGTTGTGCAACATATCTGGTCATTTTTCTTCGCTGATGTCAGCGTGGTTACTCTATAAAACGGGCACGATAAGATATTGCACGTGGAGGACACAATGTAAGGAAGAATTTGGGGGCATTTATGAGCCATCATTAAATACGTATGTCGTCTTTGAGCTATTCGGACAAACGTGGCGGCGAGTGCTGGAACTGCGAGTGTCAATAGCGACGGTACAGTGCACATAAGCACAGCCTAGCGAGCTAAAAAGCATCAGCTTTTAGTATATTGAGTACATGCCGCCTTTTAAGAAGACCTCGTTGTTGTTCAGCGCTTGCATTGAGCTACGGTTGTCCAGCAATATCCGTATGACAGCTGCGCGTCGAGGCGACTTTATTTCCCGCATTGCGTAACAGCTTCAAGGAGTTCGGAATGGATGAGCAAGCTGCATTGTCCTATACCCTCTTGACATCAAAATAAGGTCGCAGTGATCATTACGTGGACGTTGGCAGGGGCGTGCAAACAGTGCCCTTGACCCCCTCAAGCCTCACCAGCGTCACGGGTCAGATTCACGGGTCAGTTTCGCGGGTCAGGTTCGTTAGATCCTAATGAATCTGACGCGCGAAACAGAACGAGGGACAGATATAACGGACATTTGCCAGAACAGAGAAGTGGGTGCAGCAGTACTGAACCTTAAGTAGAGACCAGGTCTGTCACCATGTCATGTTTCATTGTATAGAGCAATACACGTGGTCGTATAGCTGTCTGAAACCGTCAGCGCAAGTTTTCAACCACACCTTGGATAGAACATCGCATGCGCCAATTCGAAGTGACATCATATGTGTCTTCGTCGCTTCTAACACACAACGCGAGGGCGTAAAACTTATGAGAAATCGTACTGGTTAGAGTGATAGGCGGAGAGCCACAGTAATGGCGCGCCTTCAGGAAGAGATGGCTTTTTCCTGTGTGCTATGCATGGTGCTGCTCAGGCATTAAAAACCTGCAGTAAACAGACTGAACACGGTATATGCGTTAGTGCGCTTGGTCCAGAAATGGTAATTCCTGTGGTTTTACGTGCCAGAACCAGGATTTGATTACGAGGCACGTTGTAGTGGAGGGCTCCGGAAATTTTGACCTCCTGGGATTCCTTAACGTGCACTGAAAACGCACAGCACGTAGGACTCTAGCGTTTTTGTGCCAGTCGAAAGTGCGACCGCTGCGGCCGGGATCGAACCCGCGTCCTTAGAGTCGGTAGCCGAGCACCATAACCACTACACCATCGCGGCGGACTGGTGGGCTTCAGTCTCGAAAGTATACAGTACAGTACAATAATTCGCCGCCCTCAGCGGCCGCTTTTGAAGCCCTTTAGACGACGCTGTTTGGCCAATTTCTGTCGTATATAATACGACAGAGACAGATGTAAATCAACTGGTCACGTGTTGGCGCTTCATCACAGCGAAATATAATGCATATTCTTCAAAGTGAAAGCTCCCGTGAGTATTTTTCATTGAGTGAACGTGACTAATGTGCTAGAAGAATGGCACAACATTCCTCTTATTCGACAGGAGTGTGTACGAGAAAGAACATTCACCCGCGTGACTTGCGCACATGCACATCTTTCTATTTGTACCTGTATAGCTAAGGGTGGCGTCAAGTTTGAGTGTTGTCTGCATGAAGACTCATGTTTCTTTTCCCTGCGCCCTTTTATGTGATTGCCAGAAAAAAAATAGTGTAAAGCTAATAAACTCGATGTTATTACTCATGTGAATGTAGTCATGCTTGTTTAGTGCGCACTCTTTCACCTACACTGGTCTTGCTTTGAAATTGCCGTCTGACATACAAAGCAATATAAAAGAATTTAGCTTTGACTACTACCTAGTGCCAGCTCGTCTCCCATACGTCAGCTTTAAAATGAGGAGCGAGAAGCGTTCAGACAACGAACTAATATTGAGAACATGCTGAAAGAATGCGAAGCTGAAGGAAGTCAACACACTGATACCCTTTGAAGTTGTTCGTTCGTTTGCTTCCTTTTTGTTTGTTTGTGGCACACGCACAGACACCAACTTCAAAGCATCTTGCGAGTCAACTGGGTAGACAGCGACGTAGCTCCTCCATTTTTCCGGTGGACGCGACCCTGACGGCAACGCCGGAGTGGCATTCGAAGTAGTTGTGTATTGAGGGGGCAAACGAAATAAGTCATTGCTGCAGTCAAGTGTTGAAGCTTCTTAACACAATCAAATTTCATTTGTGTACGGACTTGTCTAGAAGTTGTTCCTCCGGCCTGGGAAGGGCGAGGCGTGGGTTCGTTCCTTGTCTGCATCCCGTAACTTACTCTGAGGGAAGAGCTTCCAGCGAGTTACACACAGAGACAAGAGAAGACACAAGCCTGCAGAGAAGGCTTGTATGCTTTAGATATAGGCCACAGTGTATTTATTAGGTCACTCAGCTCTATTTCATCTTGGTTTCGTGGGCAGCGGAGCTCACGTGAACCACAGTCCCGGAACGATAGGGTTGGTAAAGTCAGAATTGACAAGGAAACCTGAGGTGCGTGCAGCCTACAGTGAAATTTGCTGACATTGGCGCGCAGCCAAGCACTTTTTCAACTGTGCTTTGATTTTTTCTGCGCTCTTCATTTCAATCGCGCCCGCAAAATTCTTTCTTCTGCCGTGCCCACCGCTTTAGTGTTGTTGAGCATACCTCCTCGGCGGTTGACAGAGGCTCAAGTTAGCACAATATAAATGGGGTATATTGCACGCTGAAGAAATTACGAGAAGCAACAAAATGCTTGAAGGTTAAATAGACGCGCATCCGGATTGCTACGCTGCGCTGGAAAAAAGAAATAAAGGTGTAAAAAAGAAAGAAGACACGAGAAGGAAGAGAGGAGCTGTCACTCGCACACTTACTTGTGCACGTCAGGTACACAAGCGGTTGTACAGACCTGAGCATTCTGCCGGCTCCATGACTGCTACCGGTTGGTAAATTCAAAAGTCGACGTAATTCTTCAGGGAAAGTGAACCGCGTCGGCCTGACAGCGTCAATTTTCTCCATTGCTCAGATGAGTATACATATCGTCCTCATCTACTATGCACTTACCGTTACTCAAACGGAAAATAAAATTATTATTCTTCGCGCCAGCTGAGATGAGCGTATTTATTTATTCGCTTCTCTCTTGTGAGGATTCGTCGTTCCTGTCAGGCGAGTCCGGCACTTCGTCGTAGCTCTTGCTGTCTGCGCTCGTCGACTGCAGGGAACTAGACAGGTTATTGGCCATCTGCGTCACCTGAAAGTGTCGCGGCGACAGAACAGTCAGGTTTCCCGAGTCTTTACTATGGAGTGAAACGTTATTTGCAACAGCTTTTATACAGGTCGCGAATTTATTGAACGATAAATACGGAGAATCCAAGGCAGGAACATTTCGATGCTGTTCTTGTGCGCTGTCAGAACACTGCGTGCACTTGCCGAAGCTTTTGCCTTTTCGAGGCTCGCCCTTTTGTCCTTATACCTCAACAAATTTATGTTCCATCTTTTACCTTTGGACACTTTATGTGTCACGAATCATGCAACAAGTGTACTTTTCATTATGCTATGCTTAGCATTGTGAAAGTTTTTTGCAGCATATATACTAGGCTGGAAAAAAGGACGTAGGCAGAGGCAAATGGCGCTGACTTCCAACTGAAGTTCTATTGGTGGCTCATTGTCTGTTATTCTTGTGCTAAGTAATGTGTCTAGATGCCCTTTCCTTCAAGTATATATTCACCTACATCAACTATAAAATTTCGGTTGGAAGTCAGTGCCATTTGCCGTGGCCTGTCCTTTTTTCTTCTCAGTATATGCGCTGCAAAAGAAACTTCACAATGTATTTCTACCAACTCGCCCAAGCTTCAACGTTAACAAGCTATGTTTAGCATATTACAAGACAGCCAATCTCATCTTTCTCGTTGTTGCTTTCTTCCAGCCAATTAAAGAATATATCCTGCAAAATCGAGCCAAGCTGCACTAAAATTTAATTTCACACAGAAAGAACTCCAACAAGAAAAAACCCCTACAAAAATGGCTATTGGTTTACTGTTGAGGAACCATTATAGAGTGATTTAATCAATGAATTTTCAAAGATATTTCAAAGTTTGTTGATTTCCCGCTACAAATATTCAACAGAAGTGCCGTTAATTTTACGTATTGAATATAGTATTGATTATTTGTTGATTTATTGATATGCAGTGGTTGAGTTTAACATATTTAATCGAGCGGACAGGTGAAGGTGAGTAGCAAACTCTTCACAGCGCAGATTTAGCGGGCATTTCTACCAACTTCGGCACACAGACGCGCCCACAAATATTGTAGCTTTATTAGGCATTTGAGCGGCCGGCATACATGACACTTTCCAGCAACCAACAAATACTCCTGTGCTGCAATCAAGACGATGCAGAACTACATGCATCACACATGCTGCGCATGTGGTGCATATGCTATAGAGCCGCAATGGCTCGGATGACGGCTCGGTGAGTCCGGCCTGAAATCCTTTCGCGGACGACGTGGCTTCTTTGGACTCTTGTCCCTTGTGAAACTGGGTGTTACATTTCCATTGCGAAGCTGTTAGCTAAATGATTCAACTCGTGTGCATTGTATTTTCAACGTTCATTGAACTTGCACAACTAAACATCAAACAAGTCTCCCTTGTCCAGAATATCATAACACTTCCTTGATTTTTCACTGTACTTTTGTGGCCGTGTGTACAAATCCGGCGAAGTCAGTTTTAAGGGTGGCCCACTCCCACATATGTGTGCAGTTGTACCCGAAAAATTTTGTGCGAACTCCCCTGGCGTCACTTAACTGTACGAACTAATGTTACACACCTTAACTCGGCCCGTTACCGTACTCTCGTAGAATAATGCAGTCCATGGCTGTTCCACAAGCACTAATGATAGAGTTTTCTCTGTTTTTTCAATGAATGTATCATTTTGCTTCAGTGTAATTATTAAAAGCACAGTCTTGAAGAAACACGAAACCTTCACTGAAACTTGAAGGGTCGTAATTCAGTGCCTACGTAAGGGCGCTTCGTGCAAAAACGGTCTGTATATGCAGTGCGCATGCGCGGCTGCGTTCGTATTTGTTATAATATTTTTGGCTGTACTCTTGTTGTTATGTGGGGCTTAACGTCCCAAAACCAGCTCTGATTATGAGAGACGCCGTAGTGGAGGTCTCCGGAAATTTCGACAACCTGGGGTTCTTTAACGTGCACTGACATCGCACAGCACACGGGCCTCGACATTTCGCCTCCATCGAAATGCAGCCGCCGCAGCCGGGATTCGATCCCGCGACCCTCGGGTCAACAGCCGAGTACCATAGCCACTAGACCACCGTGGCGGGGCTATTGGCTTATTCTTATGGATCAATGTGCGTAACATGTGAACTGTGTATTTCTAATACGTGTATTCTTGCAAATAATAGCCTTCGTTCGCCACTTGACGATGTAGGGGTGATTTCTCGAAAAAGAATATGGGTGATCAGACATGACGGGGGCACAAAACAACTGTGAGAGGTCATCGCCACTTTTTGTCCAACGCAAGAAAATTGTATATGTGAATTCCAATACTGTTTCAATTTTAGCTCACTAAACATTCAGACAGCGCATCAGAATGAATTTTAATGCACAAAGTACTTTCAATAATGGCTTAACAGAATGACGTCATGAAAGTGCATACCAGGAAGTACCTGTACATAAATGATGTATCACGAACACAGTGGGCTGCACTTACCGCTGCGTCAATTTCTATACCCGAGCTCTGCTGCTGCTTGAGGCACCGCTCTTCGAACTGTCCTAGCAGCCTGGTCGCAGCCTTGTGATCTCCTAAGTCGTGCATCAAGACAGCGTAATTCAGGCACACCAGAGGCTCCCTGCGCGCCAAGGAACGGATGAGGCTCGGCGTCAAACCATGACAGCGACATCGAAACACGATGTGCAGGCGGAAAGAGGAAACTTGGTGAGCTTCGCGCCTCAGCGGTGGCGTAAACCCTATTTCGGGTTCTGCTTGTTGCGCCACAAGCAATCAACAAAAGTAGCTGCAAATTAAAGAATGAGCAGAAAATGATGGCTCCTTGAGAATTTATGATCGGCGTGGCGCATAGACATTGCAATTCATTTTTCAGACATTGCGATTCACGTTATATCACTAAAAAATATGTTGAAAATCTCAAAGCTCCACATCTCAGCTTTGACGTTTCACGGACGCTTTTCGAAGTCCTGGCAGATAAAAGTCGCTGAGTGTGAATTTTCATGCGTAAGTACATTTCGACTTCAACCTTTTCAACCCCTTGTATACAAATGCAGAGGAGTATAGCGGCATTCTGACGGCTATCCTTTTGGTTATCCATTAAGATTTTTGGCATATCGTTTAGCACAATGAACGCAGCTATCATTCGCGACAGTTTGCTGTCAATAATTGGCACCAAACTGTCACAAAATAAAGCTGTAGCGAAGTTAGCGCTGCTGTGCATAACAACGTGACGTTCATGCTTGCGCAAACAGCCCCGGTACAAGTAGCATGCGACATACTCATCCAAGGCCATGGCTCTCTCGTACGCCCGCTTCGCGTTGTCCGGGTCCTGGAGGTTCCTCAAGGCAACTGCAGGCGCAAAAAGAACGAGGGTTGAGAACTGGTGCACCCTAAAAAAAAAAAAAAAGCTATCGACAACTTCACCGACACTTGCAAAAGAGGAGCTGAAAATGTCAATAGAACGAGATTCATCTCTCTGGTGAAACCATTTTGACTTGCCTGTAGCGCAAGAAATAATTTCTCGAGACAGCACGTACAGCCGTGAGCAAAATGAAAGAGAAAACCAAGTTTGTGTTCAAGGAGTTAACGATTACTCGCGATGCGCGGGTACGGATTTGACGTAAAAATTTTCAAAATACGCCTTTCTCCTTGAGCATTTATGGTATATGCACTATTGGACACTTTCGCGCTTTGCAACTGCATATATCCCCTATAAGTAAATTGCGTGTTCCATTTCACGTTACTCACGACCATACGCGTGACCGGTAGTAATCGTCCTGTGTAATGAGAGAAAAGGAATTGGACTGTTGTGCATGAAAGCATAAAGCTAAGTATTGTGCATTATTGCTAGCTAACATTATTGCACAACCAGCAGAGGAGCTTCAAAAATTTTCAGCATGAAATTATTAACTCCACCTCTGTCCTTTCGGGCGGTTACCATATTGCCCAACGTATTTACTGACGAATGTTGTACTCTTTAAACATGACATCTTTTGTGCTCGCACTAAGACATTGAAATGCAGCTCCTTTCCACGCACATAGAGCTGTGAAACCACCCACGCCTTAACATTTCTGCCTTTCGACTAAAAGAGTTCACAGTTGCCGTTGGCGGGCACCTTGCAGACATGTAAATTATTTTTATCATTCTTTCTTGAGTGGAGGTGTTTTTCCCTTACACGGTTATTTGTCTCATTATTTGCTTCCATTTTGTTGTTTGTTGACTTGCTAGGGTATGACCTTTGAACTCCTGTTATATCCGCAAATTAGGGCTCAGTATAAATAAATAAGCCCGCCACGGTGGTCTAGTGGTTATGGCACTCGGCTGCTGATCCGAAGGTCGAAGAATCGAATCCCTGCTACCGCGGTTGCATTTCGATGCGGGCAAAATGTTGAGGCCCGTGTACCGTGCGATGTCGGTGCACGTTAAAAGGACCCAGGTGGTCGAAATTTCCAGAGCCCTCCACTACGGCGTCTCTCATAGTCATTTCGTGGTTTTGGGACTTCAAACCCCGGAAATAACATTAGTATAAATAAATAAATAAATAAATAAATAAATAAATAAATAAATAAATGTTACTTAGAGGTGGATCAAGTGACAATCTCACCTTCTAAAAAGGCTATTGGAAATTCAATCCCACGGATTGCCACGAAGAAGTACCGGATTGAATTCTTTATTATTATTAACGAATGTGGACGTTCGCAGCACAGAACACTAGACACTTTCAATTTTTGAATATCAACTTACGTGTCGGCCAGAGTAGCTCATAATTTTATGGCTTGAATAGCACTGGCAACCGTGTAACAGTCACGGATATTCATAAGCTCCTGAGAAAAGCCGAAAAAGTGAGCAAGCGGGGGATCTAGAGCAGCAAGCTTTGGCGACCATGAAAACATCTAGAAAGCGAGCCAAGTCTCGAGCCAGTCAACACCCACTGTTTATGCGGTCTCGCTCAAAGTGTTTTGCAATCCGTCGCCGGCGCAGGAACGACGTGCGTGGTGAGTCACTGAAGACACACGCGGTCGCGTGACGTGTTTTTGCTTGAACGGATGACTGGAGCCCGTTCACAGGCTCTTTAAAGGAAACGAAACTAATAAAGAAAACAAAACAACCAGGATGTGCAATACTTCCTGAGTGCCGCAGCCACGGCGTGTGCGCTGCATGTAGTGGCTTTTAAAAAAATTTACTTGCAACGCTCGTTTAAGCGAAATACCAGCGAGATTTGCACTAATTAGTCACTGCAGATGCATTATCTCTCCAGGCAAACGTAATCTGCAACAAGAGCTTCCAGCAGTAAATTCACGTATTAGGCCACCTAATTGCAATAACTCCCATCTGGATATTGCAAAATTTGCGGCACATGTTAATTACATCAAAGCTTTTAAGAGAATCGTCATAAAGGTGTAGTTCCGCTGTCTAGATATTAAAATAGCCACGCCGACCGAAATAAATGGTGCCACAATTTTTCGTTTACTTTGCCTGCATGATTGCGCATGGCAGCATAGCGAAGCGCGGCTCGTCGTCCGGCGCCTCAGTGATATAAGAAGGCTGACTCAAAATGGAACAACCGTCCTAGCTTGTGCCGACTGGCGTTCTGCCCAACCCCCGCTATACCCATCTCGCGATACAGCGAAGAGTAAATTTAACCCTTCCTCCCCCCCCCCGGCTAACTCACCTTGAACGTTAGGTATATACTGCGTAATGCACTACCAGGCAAACACTCTGGCATGCTCGCTAAACGATCGTAGAACTGAATACCTTTGACGTACTTCCCCATCCATACGGCCAATTTAAATCAGAAAGGATCCCAACAATGCGGCGTATTTCGTTAATAATTTCGCAGAATTGAGAAAACAATCAGCAACTATTTGACAGCAAATGTGCATAGCCGTATTGAAATAAAAAACAAACAAACAAGGAACTATACGCCTTTATGATAATGACCTTCAACTTTCGGAATTAAATATGCACCGCGTAAGGTATGCAACTAAGTTCCTGACAAGCCGCGATGGCTCAGCACATGTCAATTTTGTGCCACGTTAGGATAAAGGAATTGCAGGGTGCTTGCGTACTGGCGAGTAGCATGAACAGTTGTCCGTTGCGTGGGTTGAAATGGACAGCGGCGTTGAAGAAGTGGTAGGCGGAGGCGTACTGCTCCATGGTCAGGTGAACAAGACCGAGATTGTGCAGGATCTGCCAATCCATGGGGTTCAGGTAGTTGGCCCTCTTCAGGCAGCTGATGGCCTGCGCCGCACGTTCGTTATCATTACAGTGGTATAGCGACCCTTCGGCTAGTTACGTGGCTTATTTCAATTATCATAAAACAGACAGTGATAACAAATAGTAATGCTCAACGGCACCGCACAACTTCATAGCACTGAAACAGTACCTACGAAATCATGCCAATTCTAACACCCCCAGCTTTCCTTGCTGACTATGTAGACGTAAAATGTCAGGTCTGTAATGTTCTCCTATATTATTTCGGCTAGATATAACCAAATCCTTCTCTAAATGCAGCATATCTATGCCTGGCCTCGGAGGGCCGTTTTATTTCCAACTGTGGTGCGTCATTTGAACTATATAGAGTGGAGGTAAAGGTGCCAATTTCTGTGTTCAGCTCTTATTTGTTTCTAGAATTAACTTGTGCATTTTGTCATTTGGGCTCATGGCCAGTTTATAGTTTATTCATCAGTGGATTCTGAAGCTTGGGACTGACTTCGCAGATGAAGCACGGAAAGCAATAAAAGAAAAAAAATCCCTAAATGACGGCACACTTGCCAGGATCCTATTGTAAATTATGGGTGCAGCTCCTTCTTCTTCAAGGCTATGGCTTACAACGCGACATCAATGGATTTGGCGCAGTTGTGAAGCTACTGCAACCGTTTTCACAGCTTCATATATATATATATATATATATATATATATATATATATATATATATATATATATATATATAAATAAATTTTCGAAAGTTCATGGTATCCAGTACGGCCATGCGCCGATACGCAACGGCACCGCGTTGAAAGCGCGGACTCCTCACGCCGTGATTTGAGCGAACTATCTGACACAGTTGAGAACATGTGCATATTCCTTTGCTTTGTGAAAAATATGCTATATTTTTACCGGCAAGTGCATGCCGTTTTCATAAATCGCATTTCTGTTGAGAAGAAATTAATATGGTAGAACAGAACGGCGTGTTTCACAGATATTTACGTGAGAGAATAAGAGGTAAGACACGTCCCAACATCATATACATTCAATGTATACCTTCTTTTTGCTATCCGCTGAGTCACACTGCTGAGCAGAGTGACAGGGAAGATAATGTTTACGGGTGGTCTCGCCGGATTCTTGTTTGAATAGCCTCTCTCGCTCTCTCTCTCCCTCCCCCCTCTCTCTCTCTCTCTCTCTCTCTCTCTCTCTCTCTCTCTCTCTGTGTCGCGTAAAAGCCGGTCATACCACGAAATTTCACATATTGCCTGTCAGCGGTTGAGAACTTGTGCTATTTATGATAATTCGGTTCATTAACCTTCCATTTGTCCCCGTTTCGTTTCAGTAGGTCTTATGTATATACACAGGCCATGCTCGCAGACACATCTTCAGTCATTCATTCGTTCTCTCGAAAGCGGAGTGTAATCAGGTTAAGGTGATTTCGGATGGGATCTTGAAAGCAGCAATATTTCTGAAGCGCTGGATTGAGGAAGGAGGTTTCCTCTCAACCATAGCATTTTGAGGACGAAAGAACATAAACACGTAGTGTGACTGTACGGCACGCCTACTTAATGCCGGTGTTATCGCGTGAGGAAATGTGTGATGGCTGGAGTGAAAGAGAAAGAGCGAGAGAAGTGAGGATATGAGAGGCAAAGAGGACAACCAGACGGCATCTGATTTTCTGCCATACACTGGGGCTATCGAAAAGGGAATTTCAAGAGGAAGACAGCAGAAACTGCCTGCACACTGCAGGTTTCAAGCATGAAAAACAGAGTTGCGACAAAACGTTAATTGCGATAAAACAAGGTATACCACAACCTTGAAGTTAATCGTAAAAATAGTAGGAACAGAGCTGAAGATACACGATACAACTAAACAATGTATATTATAGATTGGACGGCCAGTATTACAAATACGCTCATCGTATAGAATTTTCAGAAAACATTTCACGACCCCTTTAAACCTGAGTCAGTAAAGTTAGAACTGCCTCGCGCAATTCGCATGAATAGCATTGCTTTCGAGATACTGGCATTGTCGCTAAGTTCCTCAATGGCTTGCCCCAATTAGTTAGGGACTATCTTTACTAGTATAACGCTAATGCACTTTTATTATATTTTGGGGGACATACATCTTGAAAATGGCATTGAACTTATGGTTTCTCCTAGTGAAAGGTCACTTCGCTATTTCTCGGCTCTTTTTTTTTTAATTAAATGTATGAACAGGAGAGGTTGGTATCACGTGTGATTCCTTACATTTCTCTCTTTGGCAGACAATCAACAACAACTATAGTCCGGCTCAAAAGAGACAGCGAGTAAAAAAGACAACGTAGGTTAACATGCTAACGCATAGTTCATATAAAGTTCAAACCAAGTTATTGTACGCGACAACGCACAAAATTTTCCACATCGAAGACGCCACTCGCAGTTAGCTTCTGCTCTAATGAAGTACGTTCTACAACACAATATCTCACTTCCACTTGATACATATGCGTGCCCTAATGTGATAAATGAACGGTTATTTAATATGTCGGATTGGCTGTCTGAATAACGTGATTTAAATAATTGAGCAATCTCCGTATAACTTCACATGACCTAAATAAATCGGTCCAATAGTATAGTGTTTTCTCCGCATGATTGTTTATTCTTTCAAGTTAAAAAAAAAGAAAAGAAAACGCTACACACACGGTAAACTATAGTTGTAGAGCCAAAGCAACAACAAGCATGTTATTTTTTAAAGAAATGTCAGATGACACGAATAAAACATATTCGAGTAAAATAAGGTAACGTCAGTGCAAACATATATTTTACCATTCTAAACCCAAAATAAGGGACAATCATCTAAGATTTCTTTTAAAAAAGGAACATACACCGGAAAATATCTTATTCATATCATTCAGGAATTGTTATTAGAAGGTAGAAACAAGTCACTCCATCACAACAATTTTAATAAAGTATGCTATCAGAAGCATTAATACACATTGCTTGCCCATAGCAACTCTTTGTATGGTCTTGCGTCACCACACACAAGATGTGTGTGTTTTAGGAGAGGGGGGCGGGGTGAGGGTCACCAGAAAGAGCGAAAAGAAAAAGAATGTGCTTGAAATGGTTAAAAACACATTGTTTTCTAAAGCTTTTAAATTGAGTGTTACCTTATCATTAATTCTGCTAGAAATTTTAGTCCATTAAAGTGTTAGTTCACATGTTCACATGAGCAGTGTTTACAACACATTTTGTGTGTGTGTGTGTGTGTGTGTGTGTGTGTGTGTGTGTGTGTGTGTGTGTGTGTGTGTGTGTGTGTGTGTGTGTGTGTGTGTGTGTGTGTGTGTGTGTGTGTGTGTGTGTGTGTGTGTGTGTGTGTGTGTGTCACCTTAGCGCGCTTAGCGTGCGAGTAGTGCATTGCACGCTGCACGTGCGAGCGGTGGCGAAGCCTCTTTCGCAGCAGCTCCCACCGTATATCAATCGCTTATACGAGCATACAATGAAGCTTCAGGGAGTACACGCATACTGTCCACGAGCCGACTCACATCGCCAAACGGAAAATGTCAAGCTTAGTTTGTTCTACCATAGATCGCTTGCGCCTTTGTAAACAAAACATGAAGGTAGGGACTTCCTGCAATGACTCACCCCCGTGTTCCCAGACATTCACTCGACAAAGTTAAGCACGGCGCTGCAGCTGTACGGAAAATGGCGTTGCGCTTCTCATATATGCTGTGAACACTTCTGGGAGACGACGTCCCATCAACTTTCTCGAGTAGAGATACACTTTAGAGTGGGGAGAAGTTGAACAAGGCCGGGGCAAGAATGCCACAGGACAAAAGTAGTCAGAATATCTGACATCTTTAAAACTACTCATTTATAGTCAATATGAACTTATAGTCAATATTAAAGCGCAAGCAAGCATAACTGAACGCCGTAAACTTGCAAGTAGCTGCGGATCTGAGACCGCGCAAGAGCGCCCGTAAAGAATCGCCACTCGGGCTCTTACCGCGACGTACTTCTTCTTGCCAAAGAAGCACATTCCGACGTTATTCCATAGCGCAGGGCTTTCATCTGGCGCGGAAGCGATGGCGCGGTACTTGGTCAGCGCCACGTCGTAGTCTCCGTACGTCTGCATGATGCTGCCGGCCGCCAGCACGGCAGGTCCGTAGCTCGGGTTGCTGGCTAGCGCAGCGCCCAGACGCTCGAATGCCTTCGGGTACATGTTGCACTGCGCAAACCATCAACACATCTCTGATGGTCGATCAGCTACACTGGAGGCATGCTATATTGGTTCTTCGTACTGGCGCAGACGAATTGAAAGTTAGATGCAAAGGAGAAAGCTGGTCGGGCAACTTTATACACAGCCGCAAAAGCGATGCGTCAACTTCGGCAATTCACGATGAGATTGTCTCGTGATAAAAAGGAGTTTTAAAATAGGGTGTGTAGCGTTAGCGTTCTTTGGGTTCGTTCGGTTATCGTAATGGCGCAAAAAAGAGTTTTAAAATAGGATTTTCAATCCGCAAACGCTGAACCAAAGGAAGCTTTCTCGCGCCGTGCGGGATCTCAACGACATCATCAACGCAAAGCGGCTTCGGGGGCCTTGGGTACGACAGGCTATTTCCGAAAAATAGGGCCTAGAACGGTAACCCAACTCCGCTTTGGGTACGACGCATGCGCAGTGGCAGCGAACTCAAACGATATACGCAAAGCGTTGGGTACCCTATGCTAAAGCTCCCTAATAGCTTAAATAACGCTAGAGCAGCTTTGTGGCTCGGCTGTTGCACTGCTGAGCTCGAAGGCCCGGCTACGACCCCCAGCCAAAGCGGCCACATTTCTATGGTCACGAAATGGAAATTCAACCGTGCACTTAGATTTAGGTGCACGTTAAATGACCCGAGGTGGTTGAAATTAACACAGTGCACCCAACCATGACAAGACTCGTGATTGTATGGTGGTTTTAGCACTTAGGTTTGCCAGGTATTTTTAAAAGCAGCATCGCGGGGACGTCAGTTGCGCTTGCCGAAGCGCCTGTTCCTTTTTTTCTTTTCTTTTCCTTTTTTTTTTGCTTGGTATTGAATTTGTGTTTACAGTGAAGCAAATGAAATTGTTTAGTGTCCTTTTTACCGCTTGAAATGGTATTTATATTGGCTTGTTTTGCAATAGCGCTCACTAAAACAGCTCAAAAAGGCACGAAGCGCACATATTTACGTCTTATCGCTTTGTACTTCCTCTGTCTCATCGTGCTCTACATTTCAGCTGGATCTCTTATGTAATTCATTAGTATTTCTCCTGCAGGCATGTGACTAAATACAGTGAGAAAATTCGCTTCGACCTGCCGCAGTATAGTAGCTAGGGGTTGGCCTGCGAGGCTCGAGGTCATCGTATCGAATCCCGGCCACGGCGGCTGCACTTCGAGGTGGGCGAAACGCAAAAAAAACAACACCCGTGTCACGTAGATTTTGGTGCACGTAGAAGAACCCCAGAGGGTCAAGATTATCCCCTCCACCACGGGGCGTGCCTCATAATCATAGATGATTTTGGCATGTAAAGCTTTATCAGTTATTAAAATTCTCCTCGACCAAGAACGCATGATTTGGGATCATATTCTGTTCCTTCAGCTGGTGATTATATGTTCACACCAGCAATATATTTTTTTTCTTTTTACTCTCTTGTTTTTTGTACACTTGATCAACGCCAATGATATCAGATGACTCTGTGCGCCTTTCAGACTCACAAACACGAACACCAGTCACACGCATGCAGCTGCGCACTCTACAGATTACAAGTGGAGCGTTCGCACGGAAGACATCTGGAGTGAATTAGTGGCACGAAGCATATTCCCCGTGCAGGTACATTTCACGTCGATATTTACCTGTTATAGGAACGTTCAGGAAAGGACAAAACTATAAGGCGCAAGACACATGCAGATACCGTCCTTTGTCCTTAATTGGAATTCGATTTCTTCGATTCCACATTATCCCTAATGTGGAATCGAATACCTTAAACTTCCATTCTGGCATTCGTCCGACGGTATAAATACTCCACTGCATACAAAATGCTCAAGTTAGGAACGACTTGTCCCCCCATAGCTTTTACAGAAAGACTCCTGTAAACCGAGTCTTCTGTAGCTAGCCTGTTCCCTTCGTTATCTCTACAGTCATGGTGGTCAGCACACTCGCGTGGCTCATGACGATTGTGCTTCCCTTGCCTCTGTGCTTACCGTCACCTCCTTTTTTGATCAATGTCGCATGTCAGTCACCACGTTATTAAGCATCAAATGCTAGCGATGTTGAAGTCCTTTAGGCAAAAGCAAGAGCCGATATCCACGCACTCAAACGAGAACATCTGGGCACTGTTGCGAGAACAAAATGAAATCATCCGGGCGACCTGCCAAAAGTTGAGAAAGAGGCTGTCTTTGATTGTCCTCCAACCCTTTGTACAGGAACACATTACATAAGCCAGTTACTGCCTAACCCAAACGATATATATATATATATATATATATATAATATATATATATATATATATATATATATATAGTTCGGAAAGAAGATTTCCCTGAGCCCGAATAAATATTTTCAAAAGAAGAAATTCATACGAATAACAAAAACAATATAACATTACTGATGTTGCGGCCGGCGGACTGGCCTTCATCAGAGTGACTCTGATGGAGGCCGGTCCACCGGCCGCAACGTCAGTAAAGTTGTATTGTTTTTGTTAATCGTGTGAATCTCTTCTTTCGAATATATATATATATAATCTAGTAAATGTATCTGCGGATCCAGGCGAATATGAGCAGTGAAGGAACAGACGAACGTGCAAGAACTTTTTACTTTCAACCTTGAAAGTAAAAGGTTGAAGTTGAAAGTAAAAAGTTCTTGCACGTTCGTCCGTTTCTTCACTGCTTATATATATATATATATATATATATATATATATATATATATATATATATATATATTCCAAATTTTGAATGTTTTTTCACATCATCGCTGACGTGCGATGTCGTTTTACTTGTCATTTCTGACAGCAGCAAGGAAACCGAGTCTCATACACTGTCATCCTTTGGCACAGGAACAAGGCTGCCTCTGTTCTTTTCAACGCCAGTGGTCCGTGAGTTTTGCGGCGCGAGTTTTGCACCGGCGCGGATAGTGTACGCCCGAGATGAGACTAGCAACGATGTTCAGTTCAAAACAGCTTCATTCCGGCTCAGTAAGCTTTCAGGCCTGCGCCGCATCGTGGAGGCATACGCATCTTCATTACAATGCAGCAGCTACTATCAACTCGACAATATGCTTTGGCGGTAGATATTCATGCTTACATCTATACTCTCGATTACAATAGCGCCAGCATTTAGTTCTTCGTCAAAGCATCTTGAGGCGTCCCCACCGTTTTCTTTTGCGAGGACAATGCAGGGAAACGAATAGTTTTGACTCCCTTCCGCACCTCCATGTAGGAATGTAAGCTTTTGCCCTTCCGCCAGTCTCATCATACCGAATGAAACTCAAACGTCTGGTAACGCAGTCTGCTCCTTTCTGTCATTTCAATAAAGAATGTACGAGGAATTTAGAAGTCGCTCACTGCGGAAGACACTCGAAGGAATCTGCACGCAGGATGAAATTTGGTTCATGACGCAGGGTGGATCCCTCGCATATTTAGCATGCGCCAGACACTCGCTGTAGCGTATTAAACGTTAGACATTCATGTTGTTCGCTATGACCTTGCACATCACGTTGATACTATACTCCCGCTTGTAAGGTGGCACCAGAATCACGAGGACTATAGCAGCGTAAACTATAGCGTATCGCTATCACGATGAATGCCTGGAATTTAACTAATCGTGGATCTGACGCAGTGTACTGTCGGCAGAGAGCTGATAGTCGTTTTGGGCGCAAAGCTAAAGTTATGGTGTAGAGAGGACGGACGAAAGATGATGAAAACAATAAAGTAAAATAAAAATCAACCTGGAAATATTAAAAAAAGGAAAATAGCCTTTTGACATTGTCATTGTGCAGGAAGCCAAGAGGGCACTATGTATACGAGTAAAACATGCCGCGTTGGCATAACTGCAGCTCTCAATACAGAGGTCAAAGTACCCGAGGCTCACCCTGTAATATTTCTTCTGTTTTTTTTTTTCGAACAAAAGTGCTGCAGTGTGCTGCTTTACGAACGTGAGGGCGCATTTCCTTTTTATCCTCCTGATCGATACGTCGCACTCTCGCCCAGTGTAGCCAAATCGGGAAAGATGCACAGTACGGGATAAAAATTAACTTCAAAGAAAGAAAGAAAGAAAGAAGAAGAAAGAAAGAAGAAAGAAGAAAGAAAAGAAAGAAAGAAAGAAAGAAAGAAAGAAAGAAAGAAAGAAAGAAAGAAAGAAAGAAAGAAAGAAGTCGATCAGTGTTCCGCTGACGGTGTTACTTTTGTGACATATAGGCTACTCAATTGCTTTACGTTCCTCTATTACTCTCTAGAGAACGCACTTTACGTGCCTTTGTTTCGTTCTCTCCCCAGATTTCTAACACCAAACGCAGTTACACCGCGAGCCGCAGGAGAAAAGAACAAAATATCAGCGAACATGTGCACTGACATCGCACAGGCCTCAACATTTCGCCCTCAAGTAAATGCAGCCGCTGAGGCCGGGATTTGATTCCACGACCTCTGGATCAGCCGCAGAGTGCCATAGCCACTAGACCACGATGGCGAAGGGCCTACTCTCTATATTTCAATACTGATGTCGTTAGAAAGAGACACCAGGCACATTATACCACGCATGCGCGTGTTGAAACAGCAGGGCGTTGTGATCTTTTTTTTTTTTTTTTGTCATTTATATTAAATATCTCACAGCAGGAAACTTTATTCTAGAGGTGTGCAAATAATGGAAAGTTCCGAAGATCGAATGGAATATATTATTCGGCCTTCCAATCAAATAGCTGTTATTCATAAATTCCAATATTTGAATAGTTTACGAATATTTCGGAATGTCAACTGCACCGAAATAAACGCAACAGTTGTGGAAGGTTATGACAAATTTCCTACCCGCGGTCATGGTACCTGAATGGTATCACACAAAAGCTTATGTACAGCGCCGCAGGCTATATCACTTTAGCGATATCACTTTAGCCAGACTTTAGCGTCTAGACAACGGTAGTTCGTATTTTCCGAAGAGACAGTGCATGCAAAGATTCTGCTTATCGGTTTGTAGCTTTAATGCATTCTCAATATTACCACGTCAACACTGTTTCACGTTGATTGTAAAAACAGTTATTCAATATTATAACCATTCAAAAGCTGTTCAGAAAGTACTCTGCTTCGATTCGGTTCGCTTCCGAAGCTCTTCGAATCGTATTTCAGTCGGTCTCAAAAATCACTAATCGCACACCTCTACTTAATTGTTGCATTCGCAAGCATGCGCAATCGCGTGTATATCTCACCTGCATATACAGCAGTCCGAGTTTCGTGTTCAGCTCAGCACTCTCGGGATTGTTCCTAGGGACAAGACACAAAGAAACGTGCACATCAGGCGCAGCTCATAACAGACAAAAACTTCCAGAATTATCGTTAAAGTATTCAACTCGCGTGGGCAAGCGCGGTGTTCCCTCAGATTTGTTTTTGTTGACGCTAACGAAACGTGCCCATTATTGAAGTTCGACTACGCGTTTTATTGAATAAAAAAAGAAAATCAGTCATGCCTAGAAGAGCAATGTGGCAAAATAGCGGGCACGGGCTGCATTTTTCGGCCCGTGAAACGCTATATACTTAACACATCCAGCAGCGACATAACTCTCTACACACTAGAACGTACATTATACCAGCGAATAAAAGTTCACAGCAAACAAAACCGGTTGGCGACATGAAAACATCCTAGCAGCATGCCACACATATGCTAATCGCATTTACAGCTAACCACGAATAAAAACGAACGCGCCCATATTGAGCCACCAATGACGTTAACATACTTATTACATTCAAGGCACCAATAAAAATGAACGTGTGTACTACCACAGCACCGAGCAATCTCATGCTGTTTCACTTGCTGGTGCGAGTCTGTGAGCTTACTCGACAGCCTTTCGGAAGACGTTGATTGCGGACTTCATGTCGTCGTTAGCCATGTGCAGTTCTCCCAGGGCAACGAATGTCTCGTCACGAGGGCTCTGCTGTATGGCTTCTGCAAAGCGCTGTCTCGCCTAGGTGTTTTGGAAGGACGAAGCGAAACAAGGGGAAGCAGTTTAAGTTCTGCGAGTCCTCGGAGTGAACGTTTCTCCGCGATAATTGCCGCCCGCACTGGCCGTGAGCAGTAAATCGTAGTCACCTGTTCGTAGTCCTTGAGCTTTGCGTAGCAGAGCCCCAGGTAATGCAGTATGTCCTGGGTCCATTGTAAAAAACAGTGAATATTTAACATCGTCGCCACCCATAGGCAATGATATTATTTTTGCTGTTCTTTCAATGTTTCGATGGGACGTTTTCACAACGTAACGGCACTGTTAATTCAGTTCGTGCAAAAAATCCCACACAGTAGCGACAAATCCTGTCCCCCCCCCCCCCCCTTCCTTCTTTTTTTTTCCTCAGGGAAATAAAAAGGAAAAAGAAAGGAGAAAAGTGGCAATAATACTCACCCAACATTTTCCTTTCAGCTTGATGCATTCTTCGTAGATGTCGGCTGCTGCCTTGTGTCTTCCCAGCAGAAACCTGCAGCACAAGCTCGACCGGTGCTAAGACCCTGTTCGCTCAGATTGATACTAGAGTAATTCAATGCGAAATACGATGCAAAATGCACGGCATATTATTTGTTGCAGTCTGATCATATGCTGCGAAAATTTAGCTCGTCAGGACTTAACGTTCACTTATCGGTATCTTAGACGCTATTTTATACCTACAGGCTGCACAACTTATAAACTGGCAGTGACGTACGTTCCTTTAGAAGTCGCTATATTACGCTTACATGCGCCGATTACAATGACCACGAAGACTAACGCACAGCACAGTTGATTCTGCATGCACAATTGAACAGGTTGAGCTCATCGGAACCGTCACTTAAAAGGGGAGAGGTTGCAGTAGAAGGGGAGCTTCCTCCTCGGGCCACATACATTAGTGGCCTTAATTAGAGGCTGCATTTTTTTTCTAGACATGTAGATATTGCCGACATGAATCCAAAGAAAAAGCCCCGCCACGGTGGTCTAGTGGCTAAGGTACTCGGCTGCTGATCCGAGGGTCGCGGGATCGAATCCCGGCCGCGGCGGCTGCATTTCGATGGAGGCGAAATGTTGAGGCCCGTGTGCTGTGCGATGTCAGTGCACGTTAAAGAACCCCAGGTGGTCGAAATTTCCGGAGCCCTCCACTACGGCGTCTCTCATAATCAGAACTGGTTTTGGGACGTAAAACCCCACAAAACAAAACAACAACAATCCAAAGAAACGCTCAGCTTTTAACTTTTGCTCACGACAATGTCAGACGGATTTGTCGCCACCCCTCACTCCCCTCGCCCTCTTCTGATTAAAGGGGAAACCTCGCAAAAGGCAAGTGTCGAACCAAGCAGCGGCGGGCGCGGATCTCAAATGCACCAGGAGTGTAGAAAAAATGCGGGATAACAGTAAAGGGGGGGGGGGGGGGGAGTAAGTAGTAGTGCCTTGTTTGAAATTTAAGATGGCAGCAGTAGCAGCCAGCAATAACATACAGAAACATAGGGAATGAAGCAACATATTACATTCGAGGGTGAACAACGAAAAGGGACTGGTGAACTGCTTTCGCCGGCATAACCTGTCTTAAAGGGCCCATGACAGCTATTTTTTTGTTGGATACTTTTATGTTCTAATGAGTAGAACAATGTCTTGTAATCACGGCATGGAGTGGCAAATTCTCCAGCTAGAAGTCTAATTAGTCACAGCATCGTTAATTTTGTTCAGTTTTAATGAAGCTTCGAAACGCGCGCCAAAAACTGCAAGAAACTAGCGCCACGGGGCAAGCGTGGCGGCTGTCGGAAGTGAGCGCATGCACTGATCACTTGAGCTCAAGATTCGGTGACGTTGCGGAGAGCGAGAGCGCCAGACCAGCTCGCCACACTCGCTTTGCATCATAGCGTGTGTACAATGTACGCTTGAGGGACCAACACGGAGAGGAAGCAGAAAAATACGGCTTTTGGCGTGGCCTCCGCGATCGGCTGCGAGAGCCGATCTTGGAGGCCACGCTCGGAGGCCATAGCGCGGCCCGCCCGTGTCTCTCTGTGACGTCACGATATCAACTTACGAAAGTGAAACGTCACAGATGGCCCACAATCTACGTCATACTAGTGACGATGTCGCGAGGTGCCGAAAACCCAGATGAGCATTTATGGTCACTTTAAATACATATTAAAATATCTTAACGACAACGTTCGCCGTTAATACTTGGCCACAAGTGCCTTCAGATGTTCGACAACCAAACAACACAAACATATCGGGTTTGAAATTTTGGTGTCATGGGCCCTTTAAGCGGTGTAAATGGAGAGAAAATGGAGACATATTCTTACAGTGATCTGGCTACTTGTTTCAGAATCGAAGCGTCCCCGTTGAGAAGGGCACAGGACTGGAATACCTCCAACGATTCGCTGATGTTCCCTTCGTGGCGCAGTATCAGGGCTGCAAGTGAAACAGCGCAGCGTCGCTCTTTTTTTCATCGCGACACTGACCATCTGAGAGAGCAGAACACAGGTAACTAAGCGAACCGTAGGACGATTGTATGGTATGTTTAGTGGCGCGAGGACAAGTTTGGCCAAAAAATCGCCAGGAAAAAAAAATGTAAGAATAGGCGCAGTTCAATACACATGCAATTCGGCTTTTTTGTTGATTTGTCAATTAGCAGTCAAATATTTTATTGTATAATTACACCATGAGTGAGATGAACGCGCAGCCATCATACTTTAGCGATCTTCCTATCGCATTTACAGTAAGGGTAGCTGCAAGCTCTCACACGATATATTTCCATCTTGCTGAATAATTGTTCATCAAACAATGCAGATAAATTGTTTTTTGAAATACTTCTTTGTGATGTGCATTTCGTCTTTTGTCCGCTATGCTTGCTGTGCTGTCCGAAATACATGCACGTATGCCACCACTCGGCCACAAAGGCCTGCATGACGCACAAAGCCTCAAAATATTCCCACGTACATGCACGTACGCGAAAGCTCAGTCGCTAGCATTTCCATTTCCCCTAAAGTTACTGTATATTGGAAGCCAAAATCTAGTGCGCAGCTGCACTCTACCCCAGTGGCAATATAGGAGGCAATATTTGTCCTTCATTCATCAAATGGAGAGACAGTAAGGCTCAAGGCCGTAATGAGAAGGCAGCCTGACTACGACGCTGTAACGAATCCATGAAGACGTGAATGAATCCATGAACGAATCCATGAACGGAAATGAGGCACACGGTAAGCACACGCACTTCGACACGTTTATCTGCTTTGCAGTGAAATAACATGGTAGCATCTCTTTTAGGGGCGAAGCTCCTTATGCCGTGGGTCTGTCCATCCTCCGTTCGTTTGTTTGTAGTAGCCACCTCTAGCTCGTGAAGTGCTCACTAGATGGCGTGATGGCGCTGCGGTGCTTAAAGCCCCTGAAAAAAACTAAAGTAGCGCCAAGTGCGCCCCTTCGCCTCTGCCTCCTCTCCTAGCCTCAGCAGCAGCGCCTCTAGAGTGTCCAACTAAAAGGCCTTGCGCAAACACGCGGCCGCACCGCTGCACGGCGCACACTGACACCACTGCGTAAGCTGCGCGTTTGGCGGCTAGTAGGGCCGTAGGGAGGGCTATGAGGGCCAGCTTCGCCCGCAGAGCACGCGCTCGATGCCGCGGGAACGGTCTTCGGCGACCATCGTCCCCGCATATGGTCTCCGGATTCTCCGCTGTTGCCTCGGCGTGTGTGCGAATAGCCGTCCAATACGCTGGGGCGACACATCTAGACGTTTGGCATTTAGATGTACCCGCGGATGCGAAAACTCCTTGTTTCCGTTGTTGTACGTGCTTTTACAGCATCCCAAAACATGCAGAGCTGTCGCGCAGATTCAAGCGTGATCGCGCAAGGTCGAGCAGACGCCGCACGTGGACAACCAAGATGGCGTTCGTCCGACCTTCAAAAACCTAGTGGTGCGTCGTGCTTTGCGATGTCTTAGCACGGCCGAAGCCGAATTTGCATGGCGCGTGGCGGCGCTGCCATCGACAGCGTCAACCCCAAGCACATCGGCAAGTGAACGCTGGGCTCTCGCGTCGTGGGCTACCCGCTTGCGGGGATGGGTTTTGCCGCTACAAGCGCCTGGCTTACTTCATTCTTCTACAGACCACTTTTATGACGCAGTATATTTAACATATTGCACAAAAACTCATAACTGTGCCGTAACCGTGAGACCTGTCCCATGCCATTTTGCCGAAACCACGCACATAAACACACGTCGAGCACATGAACGTACTCACTGATAATGTACTGCATATTTCAACAATAAAAAAAACACGCCACTTGCTCCTAATTACATTCTATTATCGTATTTACCGCACTTTCCTAATTATTTCTCTCAAACTTCCCCCAGGATGGATGGATGGATGGATGGATGCTATGAGCGTCCCCTTTGTAACGGGGCGGTGACATGTGCGCCACCAGGCTCGTAGAACTTTTTTTCTCTCTCTCTTTAAATTTTCCTCATGCCTTTTAAATTTACTTCAGTCAAATCGATCATACTATAGCAAAAACGGAAAAAGGGTCGCTTACAACCGCAGCGCCCTCTTACGTATAGCTGAAAGTACGACGGCGGCCAAGTGCCTTCTCAACTAGCTTCATCTACACATCTACGAAGCAAAGGAAAAGGGCGAGGCGGTAAATGCAGGAGAACGATCCTCAGGTCACGTGGGCGTAAAGTCACGTGATCACACCGATCGCTCATCTAGGTACTTCTTCGCCTAGGTACAGGGAGTGTGTCTAGGCACTGCCTAGGCCGTCTAGGTACAACAGCCTCGCTAGCGTGGCGCATGAAGGGCTAGACACATGCTCCGATTATCCATGCGATCCGACGTCGCACGGTCCGGCGTCCGGCATACGACGCTTCAAGACACACAGGGCGACGAGCGATCAGCGTGGAGGCCCCGGCCACATTCGGCGGAATAAACGCTCGTAAAACATTGCATCCCTTTCGCTAAGTACAAAATAAACAGTTTTTTACAGCCCTACTTGGTTACATAACAGCACAAAAAACACTGCTGATAAAACTATGCCTTCGCGAGCGGCAAATACATCACGACAGCCCACAGTCAGTGACGACCCCGAGGGTAGGCCTACCTGCCGACGACGTAGCCGCCGTCGTTCGCAATCAACCGTCAGCTCGCCACGAAGCGCTCATTTTTGCCAACACAATTAACATTTGTACTCATACGTCGTATGTCAACGCATACGATTAGTTTTCTCGAAATAGATGCGAAGCGCAATGGTAAAAACGAAGCGAGCCGCTTCGGTGAAACAGCCCCTGCCGATGTTTGTTTACGTTCGCGCCGCGGCCGCTTCCGATCTCTCGAGTGCTTAGGAAATGGGCGCTGGTTTGCAGACTAGCCCACTTCACTCGTAACATTACTCACTGAGAATTAATTTCGTGTCACAAACAAATCGTAAGCAATATTTTCGACGCGATTCCATCGACACCGGCAAATACCTCGGCGGGTCAAGACTATAGTGATCAGCGCGTAAGCTCCGCCCTCACGAAGTGCGTCTGCACACACGCTCGTAAGACATCGTATCCTCGTCAGTAAGAACAAAATAAACATTTTTGTACAGCCTTGCTTAGTCATACAACACAGAAAAACACTGCCGATGCCTTCGCGAGCGACTAGCGCATCACAACACCCCACCGTCAGTGACGACTACGAGGGTAGGCCTAGCTGCCGACCCTCGGAGTAGTAAGGGGCGCCCACTACCGGCAAAGCAGCTTGCCGTTCGCCGTTTGCCGTTCTGAACTCGCCGGGCGACGGCGATAGTCTTCAAAAACGGTCAGTATTCCTCGCCGGAGAGCTTGCCGGAGAATTTGGTGCCGAGACCCAAATTGTCCGGCAGCCGGCGGCCGGTGCCGGCCGCCGGCGGCGATGTGACCAATCGGCGAGCGAGGATTGGTTGCTATGACCATACTCGCGAGCCGCCGAGACGGCGTCGTCAGCCTGGCAGCGGTTCGCATTTTTTCTTTTCTTCGTACCCGATCCTCGACTTCGCAAAAGAAAATTCCACACGACGAGTGTTTCAGAGACGTTTGTACCCGTTTTATTAGGATAAAATAAACCCAGATTACAAATACATAGACACATAAATAATGTTGATCAAGAATTTATTTACACGAAAAGTACATGCACATTGTAACATTGGAATTGCCCGTGCCGCGATATTGTGCTCGGGGTGCTGGAAACAGTATTTGCTGTGCGTCACCATGCTATTACGAAATTCAGAAGAGCAAGTGATCGGCGGCGTAAAATTAGATTTGAAGACGATCGGACCACAAGAGGCGGCTACCGGTGTGGCGCCGGCAAAAAAGCAAACTGGTCGCTCTAGCCCGCAGGAGACAGCATGATAGGAGACAGCGCACTAGCCCGTGTGGCACTTACCTTTCAGTGCGCAATCGTGGCTCACACAGACCTACAATACGACACGAACACACAGATGCACGTGGTTTTGTTTTTGCGATCAGCACTTTCCTGCATGTATAGAACACGCCGCTTGACAACACCACTTACTGCACGCACAGCGCTGTTTTTCAATCAAGTCGAGCAGCAGAGCTAAACTTGAACGGTCGTCGATGTTTCGATATATCCAGCTTGGTTCCATTTCAAACATTCGGTGTCGTGCCTAAAGAGATACGCCGATGTCGTAGTAGGAGGCAGCACACCAGGTGATTACATCCACCGTCGTTACGATATATCCGTGTTCGTGCCGTCATCAGGCGTCACAGCTTCACAATTTGTCACACAAAAAAGCAGCCCCGACTAAGTTCGCGGCGTCGACGCGTAGACAACGCAAAGCGAGTGAAACGTCGCCTCCACACGATCATGCAGCGACTGTGCGAGACTCGAAGCGCGCACAACGTCGCCGGCTGTTCGTGTCACGTGACTGCCGCGCCGGTGAAACGCGCCGGTGTGCAGTGTGGACAGCGCTCGCTCGGCTGCCGTCTCCAACCTCCGGAGGCCGGCGTGCCGTTACGGCGAGCTTGCCGGTAGTGTGGGCGCCCCTGTAGTCGTTCGCTGTCAACTGCGAGCTCGTCACAACGTGCTCATTTTTACCAACACGATTAACCTTTGCACTCATATGTCGTGCGTTAACACGTGCGATTAGTTTCGGACGGTTGGACAGTCGTCCATCGCGACTGTCCAACCGTCCGACAAGACATTCGAGCTCAGCGCCTGCAGGAGGACGGGAACACTCGTCTGCAGGCGTTGGGCAGGGCAGGCCAGAGAACACCGGCAGGCACTATGGGAAAACCTCAGTTTCATAGGGAATAGATTCAGCTCTGGATTTCCCTCTTAGATGACGCTGCATCGTCTCTAGAATTCCCCACAAAGCGATGCTGTGAGGACCGCTGACGTCTACATCGAACTAGCCAATGAGAGAGAGGATCACCCTCCTGGATTTACCGCTTCGCAGGAAAAGGAGGTGTCCACACTGACACGAATGGCGCTACTTTAGTTATTTTTCAGGGACTTTAGCGGTGCTCGCTTCATTCAGATGTATGGGAACGCGTAGTATGGGATTCTGTCTGTCTGTCTGTCTGTCCGAGCGCTGCGGTGCTGCTTAGCTAGTACGTGAATTGATCAATAGATGGCGCGGAGGCGCTCGCTGCGTGCTCTAGTGTGATAGGAGAGCGCTAGATGGCGACACACAGTGTTTGTCACGTCTTTGATGATGTACTGGGCAAGATTCACAGAAATTCACGGTTTTTACCGATGAACTCCGGAGCTTCGCCCACTCATCACCATTCACTCCGTGGATATGCGTGGATTTTTTTTTTGTTTCTTACTAAATGTTAACTGCACTGAACAACACAGACTAAATAAGACTAACGAATACAGCGGGCAGTTGAGTGAAGGTGGTTCTAATGAACAGAGAGGTGACCGGGTGTACAGTGTGTTTTTCAGGGTCTTTAGCGGTGCTCGCTTCATTCAGATGTATGGGAACGCGTAGTATGGGAGTCTGTCTGTCTGTACGTCCGTCTGTCTGTCCGAGCGCTGCGGTGCTGCTTAGCTAGTACGTGAATTGATCAATAGATGGCGCGGAGGCGCTCGCTGCGTGCTCTAGTGTGATAGGAGAGCGCTATACATATCCAATATACATGTCCAATATGTTAGGCAGGTCCATGTGTAATGTGCGAATGTCATGACCTGCACGGTCACGCTCATAATGAACGCCATGATCAGCGCGAAAATGAGAGGGAAAAAGCGACGCACCTTGAACGTGGGTAATTAAATTATGGTGTTTTAGGCGCCGTAAGAGATACGTCTATGTACACGAGCACTTCTGCGTGTATCTTCCTTTGAAATTCGACTGCTGCGGTCGGACCTATACCTTGTATGACCTACCTTGTATGTATAGGGCGTATTCGCAGTAACCCTTTGTCTCCGCAAGCATCTCTTTGATTAAGGCTTTGCAGATGTCGAACTCACGTCGAACGAAGTGCATGTGGATGAGCCAGTTCTTGCGGTCAATGGACGGGTGTTCCGGAGCTGCGAGCGACAAGTATACAACGCTGAAAGTAGTCTATCTACAATGGGAAGCGATGTTTTATTGCGACCCATTATTTAAATACAAGGACGCAGTTTTATTATCCTGTTCATGCTTCCTGGAAGACTGTCCAATATGTTAGGCGGGTCCTCTCTCAAGCACAAAGTCTAAAAAGCAAGTTTATTTATTAGCCTGAAATGTGCATTCGCGCTCGAGTCGTTTACTGCTATATATAGCAGTAAACTAGCAAGTTCTAGCAAGTTCTAGCAAGTACTAGTACTTGTGTCACCTATAGGTGACACAAGTACTAGTATCGATGAACAAATCGCAAGGTACGATTTAAAACAGGGAATGTCGCGGGAGCCAACGTTTCGACAAGCGGACTTGTCTTCGTCAGGGCGGCAACTGCCTTCTCCAGCGTTCGTTTATGTACGCCTTTGTACACCCTCCCCCGTCCTCAGAAAGAGAGGAGGAGAAGAGCAGCACGTGCGAACATACACACACAAAAGAAAAAAGAAAAAAAAAAGGGGGGGGTGGGGTGGGGGTTGGGTGCAAGGGTATTTGGGTGACAGGTGTTAGCGTGACTACTATAAATGGCAAGAGCGAAAGTTTCTAGAGAATCCGCTCTTTGTACATATCTTGCACATGCATTGTGTGCACAGGGCTAGAAAGCAGGGTGGAAAAAAGGAAACACACGCTCGGAACAGAAGTTACTCCTATGTCATGTGTCCCCCTCCTCCACCCCGTACCACCTGCCCCGCACCAACAATGCATTTCATGGAAAGCATGGGGCTAAAAATAGGTAACTACACTGTTTAACGTCATTGTTCTCCTGGAACTGGATGGGGGCTCAGCACCTGAAAGTAGACTTTCTGGGAGAAACATTGTTAGCTTGTGCATACCTCAACCTTTTGTCGTCTTTGTTAACACTCTACCGTATCTAATGGACTCAAGAGTTCCCTTTGAAAGGTTTATGCCTGTAGGTTGGAGAGTATTGAACCTGTATATGAGATACGATTCCCTGTATTTTCTGTCCCTCGGCGAGCGGAAGTTTCCTTGGAGTATGTAGAGTTTCAGTTCATCGAAATTATGACCTGTCATATTAAAATGCTGCGCCACTGCCTTCGGCAGGTTATTCGCGGTGTCCGCGCGGTGCCCGTTTAGTCTAACATTAATTGGTTGACCAGTTTCGCCGACGTACTGCTTGTGACAGAGTGAACATTCCAACATGTAAATAACGTTCGAACTAGTGCAAGTGAAACTTGATTTTACATGATGGACATAGTCACTTCCCGTGCTTTTAACTTTAAGATCATTTTGAATATGCTTGCAAGTCTTACATCTGGGACGGGAGCAAGTTATTACGCAGGCGGTGCGCTGAGGGTTTACTTTGGCATGTGCTAGCAGGACTTTAAAGTTTCTATTACGGCGGTAGGTGACTCTTGGTATTTCCGGAAACGCTTTTCTAAGGCGATCGTTGCTTGTTAGTATTGGATAGTATTTCCGAAGAATATTATTTATGTTTGGAAGCGAGTTGGAGTATTTCGTTATGAATGCTAGCGGCTGGTTGGCCTGCGCTTTAGGGGCTCTTTTTTTTATAGCGCTTAAACTAGATAGGACACCAGCGCTAGAAAAAAGAGCCCCTAAAGCGCAGGCCAACCAGCCGCTAGCATTCATAACGAAATACTCCAACTCGCTTCCAAACATAAATAATATTTTTCGGAAATACTACCCAATACTAACAAGCAACGATCGCCTTAGAAAAGCGTTTCCGGAAATACCAAGAGTCACCTACCGCCGTAATAGAAACTTTAAAGTCCTGCTAGTACATGCCAAAGTAAACCCTCAGCGCACCGCCTGCGTAATAACTTGCTCCCGTCCCAGATGTAAGACTTGCAAGCATATTCAAAATGATCTTAAAGTTAAAAGCACGGGAAGTGACTATGTCCATCATGTAAAATCAAGTTTCACTTGCACTAGTTCGAACGTTATTTACATGTTGGAATGTTCACTCTGTCACAAGCAGTACGTCGGCGAAACTGGTCAACCAATTAATGTTAGACTAAACGGGCACCGCGCGGACACCGCGAATAACCTGCCGAAGGCAGTGGCGCAGCATTTTAATATGACAGGTCATAATTTCGATGAACTGAAACTCTACATACTCCAAGGAAACTTCCGCTCGCCGAGGGACAGAAAATACAGGGAATCGTATCTCATATACAGGTTCAATACTCTCCAACCTACAGGCATAAACCTTTCAAAGGGAACTCTTGAGTCCATTAGATACGGTAGAGTGTTAACAAAGACGACAAAAGGTTGAGGTATGCACAAGCTAACAATGTTTCTCCCAGAAAGTCTACTTTCAGGTGCTGAGCCCCCATCCAGTTCCAGGAGAACAATGACGTTAAACAGTGTAGTTACCTATTTTTAGCCCCATGCTTTCCATGAAATGCATTGTTGGTGCGGGGCAGGTGGTACGGGGTGGAGGAGGGGGACACATGACATAGGAGTAACTTCTGTTCCGAGCGTGTGTTTCCTTTTTTCCACCCTGCTTTCTAGCCCTGTGCACACAATGCATGTGCAAGATATGTACAAAGAGCGGATTCTCTAGAAACTTTCGCTCTTGCCATTTATAGTAGTCACGCTAACACCTGTCACCCAAATACCCTTGCACCCAACCCCCACCCCAACCCCCCTTTTTTTTTCTTTTTTCTTTTGTGTGTGTATGTTCGCACGTGCTGCTCTTCTCCTCCTCTCTTTCTGAGGACGGGGGAGGGTGTACAAAGGCGTACATAAACGAACGCTGGAGAAGGCAGTTGCCGCCCTGACGAAGACAAGTCCGCTTGTCGAAACGTTGGCTCCCGCGACATTCCCTGTTTTAAATCGTACCTTGCGATTTGTTCATCGATTCAAGCATCCATCTTCCCCTGAGCTTCTCTTCTAGTTTGGACAAGTACTAGTATGTATTTTCGACTTCGTCCAAGTTGGCATCAGCAGTGTAATTTCTTCTAAAACAACAAGCTCAGAAAACGCTGTTCATGCTGGCGGTGTCTCTGACGAAAGGGGTCAGCATACTTTAGTAGGACACTGAATATGTTTTGCTGTTGTTTACGGAAATATGTTCATAATGAATGCACCCTATTTTTACCCCACCCATATGCAATGCCTCCACAGGCACTTAGAGTAAATAAAATTAGCCGAGAAAGCAAGTAGTTCACCGTAGCAGGGCAGAGAATAAACGCTGAGAAATGATCGTCGGCAACAAACCACACAGCGTAGCATGTGTCATCGCCTTTGAACCTTCGTATCGCTTTTACTATGTCCTTTCTTTCTTTCAATGCCGCAAGGCTTGAGCGCTCACCTTTCTTGACCCGAGGGCGAACTGAGTTGGCCTCCTGCTCACTGTCTCTTCCTGCCTTTGACCTGGCACCATCATTTTTTGAGCTGGCAGTGCCACTGGCCCCTGCAAGGGGCTGCCTTTCCGAGCTCGCCATCGTGCCCGACGCTGCCACAGTTGACGAAAAGGTTTCGACTTCAGTCGCCTAGCAACGAGCCAACCGCGCACTGATTCAGCCAGAGCCTTTACGTCTAGTATCGCCGGGTCTCGCAAATAAATCAATGACCGGACTTTTGTTGATTTGTTTTGTTTGCAAGGAAATATGTTACCCCAGGACCTCTTTTTAGAGTGCTGAAAAGCTCGGCTATACACTGAACTGCCCCGCATGGAAAACAAAGGTCGGTTTGGAATCGTATTTGAGCCTCGTGACAGCTTCATCGCTTTCACCCTGTTCGATGCATCATGTATCGTTGTTCTAAGCTGGAAGCCTAACTTAATACGACAAACTATAACAATATGTATTCTGCAAATTACAGGGTTTTCAACGGGCCCGAGTCCCTGAATCAAATTTTGGGTTTAGAAAACACACGCTCAGGTGAGGCGCGTGTCTTTTGCGAGAGAGAGAGAGAGAGAGAGATTCTAAAGTTGAACAAAAGCGAAAAGCACAGGATAGTAACTGTCTCTCGTCGAGGAGGACACCTCAACCGTCCTGTGCGGGGGATGGGGGAGGGCGACTAAAGCAGATAAAGAAAGACAAAGTAGAACTGAGATGAGGCGCGCGCCGGATGCGCCGGGGGGCGAGAAGTGTGGGATACCACGTTTAATGTCGATCTCCCAATACACGAGTGTTCTCTCTCTCTCAAAGTTTATTCCTTCCATTGGAATGCGGCCGTCGTGGCTGTAAATCGAGCCTGCGACCTCGTGCTCGTCGGCAGAGCATCCATGGAGAATACATACAGTAATGGTGGCTGGTGGTATCGCAAAGGGTTGCGAAGCAGGGGTGGAAAAAAGTTGCGCACCTCATGCAGTGCTTTTGTTTAGCACCACAATGGTTACAACATTATTCTCATGCAATTTCTATATGCTTATATGTTTCACAGTATACTCGCGACATTGGCGTAGCCGAAAGAAAAAAATAAGAAGGGAAGGGGGGAGGCTTAACACCCCCACCCCTCGTTCCAAATAAAATCCTGCCCCCCCCCCTCCCCCCCACGCCTTTGGCAAGTAGGTCAGGTGGACAAACAATGTAAAACGTCCATTCGAAGAGGTGTCACTAGGAAGGCGATGCTGAGAAAAAATTGGCGGTGACAGGTGCGTATAGGGAAGTACTCGGCGCATATCTAGCTTTTTCAGTGAAGCCGAGGGACCATTACCCCTCCTAAAGGGTCGGAGAGGGGCGCGGTTTCACTCTCGTAACTTTATATCTTGCAAGTAGCACACTGAAGCTCATATTTTGTTGAAATGACGACAGTTGAAATGGCGACCCTAGGAAGGTTGTCAGCGGGACCGTAGCCAGGAATATTTTTTCATGGAGGGCCCACTTGCTATGAAGGCCTTGACTATTGAGAAAAACGTCTATTGTTCATTATTTATTTTCGGTAAAAATCGAGTAGGTACATTAGGTAACTTTTCAAGTGCAACGTTATTAATAAGCTTAAATTTGATGTTATTAGCACTACAGTGTGTTATTAACACTACCCCCAACCAAAATTTCGGGAGGGGACCAGGGCACCCCCCCCCCCCCCCCCCCTAGCTATGTACGGGCCTGGTTCTCAGCGTGTACATGTGCGTTAAGTGGAAACCAGGGAAAGGGTGCCTGTCGGTGCTGTGCAATTGCGACAAAATAGGAAAATTAAAATCTTTGAAAATAAATCATGTAGTTGGAGAAAGTCAGCGTCTCGGTCCCTCTTCTTACTTATCTTTTACGTGCAGTCGAACTTGTTTGTTTGTTTGTTTGTTTGTTTGTTTGTTTGTTTGTTTGTTTGTTTGTTTGTACGGCGCTTAAGTGCGCGCTCGGCAAACGATGGGAATATATCTGCGCCATATGAATACCTTGGATTTTCTACAAAAGAAAGAGGGATGAAAAGAAAGAAAGAATTATAAACACAGAAAAGTAGGTCCGGAATGCACACGCCACGCTTCGCTTGCCTCCATTTCTTCGATTAAGGAATGGCTCCTTGTCACCGATCCCCAGCTTTGAGACACAGAAGGCAATCGCCGCGAAAGATTACAAGAACTGACGTATCAGTTCCCCGAAAAGGACTCAACTTTGGTGCACTAGCAAAAACGCCAGCAGTGGTTCAAAGGCCGAGTCAGAGCCACGGGTAATCAAAACAAAGCAAATATATTCTCAATTCAATAGGCAGTTGCAAAAACGTGCACAAATACGGCTCTTCAGAATATCAGCATGGATGGGTTACAACACAACGCGGAACCAACTAACACCAAATGTACAAGCTCATGCATTACAATGGAGAATAAAACACACAAAAAGAGTCCTATTCACTAGAGTCACCAAATTAAGTGTCTCGTCAATATAAAGCTTGAAGGTTGGTCCGCGGAGCTGCGTCGTTTAACTTCCTTCTTCTTTCACTGTGTCACATCACACACTGACGACTGAGTCTACTGCTGACAGCCCGTAGTCGACTCTTTATATTGACTTCGGCCGGCATTCTAGATGTTTCGGCGCTCGTCACATGATCTCGGAACGCGCGAAACTGACAGGACACTCTCGATTCAACTGGTGCCTTCCTCACTTGAAACGGTCCACTTGGAGCGCTAAAAAACGGGAAGTATAAGAGACACACAGGACAGGCGCTCAACTTTCAACTGAGCTTTATTGAAGCAACACGAAAAATTTATAGACAGCCAGTGTGGATAATCATGTTGGCGATAACCCGAAAATGAAGAGTCACCACCTCGCCAGAACCTGGCTGATTTCTTTTTCTCTTTTATCGTGATACCAGACAACATAAAAGGTCGACAGAAAGCCAGTGTGCAGTTTTCATTGTTGTGCTAACAACTACCGGAAAACAAAGCTCTTGTCGAAGCAACTATATGACGTGCATGACCAGACGCGGAAAGTTCGCGGCTGGGTACTTTTCAAGTTGTATCGTTTTTCTCTTGACAAGGAGCAGCGGCATTCATGGATTACATGCTTAAATGGGAAAAGCTTTGCACACCGAGAAGTTCTCGGGGATATCGGAGCCTTATAAATTCTTGTGAACACACCGATGCTCAATCTCGGCTATCGCCGCAAGAAGCCTGCCCGACAAGTCCCGCAACGATCAGCCAGCTCGGCGAAGTAAGAAGAAAGGCAAACACGTACTTTTTTAATGATCGAATAGCGTTTCTTCAGCAGCTTCAACTTAGCTTTTCCCATTACAGGGTGAACTTTGCAACAGCACATTGATTAGATGAGAATAAACAAAAATGAAGAAACACACACACACACGCACACACACACACACGCACTGCTTACTTCCGAGGCTGATAATGGGTTTGAGAACGGGCACGCACTGCTTGTTATCGGGTGCCGCAATCTACCTCACAGGAGCAGAAACTCCAGCAATTTTCACAGTTGTGTATGGTGAAAAAAAAAAAAATGAAAGAGTGTGGGTGGGGGGAGGGGCAGGGAGTCCCTGCAATGTCTCGCCTACGGACTCCGCCTAGCCGTTCGCCAGAGCCGACGGCCGATCGTCGCGTTCCTTATCACCCTCGTTCCCGCCTCCCCCGTTCCTTTCTTGTGACACAAACACTAGTCCACGCCTGTAAATCGTGTTACTGAGTGAAAAAAAAAAGGAGAAAAAAAAAGCAGAAACCGCCCGAGGGATGTAACCGAAACCAGCCTACGCGCGACCGCATTCACTCCCGCCGCGTGTGCGCTTTGCAAACAGAAAGAGCTCGCCGTAAATATACGGCACCGCAGTATTTTCGCGGCGTACACTGTTAAAATCAATGACTACCATAAGTTCAAAACTGGTTAGAACGTTGAACAGACTCGTTTCCTATATACAGAGCCCCAATTTATTTATTTACAGCATACTGCGGTCGAAAGACCAAGCAGGGGGGCATAATAAAGAGTAATTCAGAATGTAACTTCAATAAAAAGAAAGTTCAAGCAATAAAAACACAAGGCAGTAGAACACACCATAACAAATAAATAAAGTAAAATGGCAGCAAGATAATGCAAATTGCAACTGGAGAATTTCAATCAAATGCAATGTGAGACAGTCTCGAGAGCTTGTGTTGTATAATTAAAAAATGGCAGATCCCACGTGCAGTGGGAATCAAGGAAATGCGAAGCACGCATCAGGAACGTAAAATGGATTTGCATTGTTGTCTCGCTATACCGAGTATGGTACATATGAAGTTAACGAAACGGCCGCAATAGCACCATGACTGTGGTATGTAAACCATGCCCCTCATACACGCATGTCATGATTCTAACGTTATGACCTGTCATTTACGTTCGTCGTGAAGTCGTGTTGTGCCATAGCAATTTTAGTATACATCCATTAACGAAACGCGTGGCATGTAGATCATGCCGTTCATGACATGCATGTAATGATTTTCATGTTATGACCTGTCATTTATGATTGTCATGCAGTCTTGTTGGGCCATACCAATTTTCGTATGCATCCCATTAACAAAACGGCAGTATAGCGACAGGACCGGGGCATGTAAATCATGCCGTTCATGACATGCATGTCATGATTTTTATGTTATGACCTGTAATTTATGATAGTCATGCAGTCGTGTTGTGCCATAGCAATTTGTTATACATCCCATTAACGAAATGCATGGCATGTAAATCGTGCCGCCCATGACATGCATGTCATGCTTTTCATGTTATAACATTTATGTACGTCATGCAGTCATGTTGTGGCATACTAGTTTTCGTATACATCCCATCAACGAAACTGCCAGGAGAGCACCAAGACCGTGGCATGTAAATCATGTCGCTCATGACAAGCATGTCATGATTTTCATGTTTTGACCTGTCATTTATGCTCGTCATGCAGTCATGTTGTGGCATGACAATTTTTGTACACATCCCATTAACGAAACAGCAGGAGAGCACTAAGACCGTGCCATGTAAATCATGCCACTCATGACATGCATATCGTGTTTTTCATGTTATGATCTGTTAATTGAGTTCGTCATGCAGTCATGTTGTTGCATACCAACTTTCGTATGCATCCCTGTAACGAAACGGCCAAGAGAGCACCAAGACAGCGGCATGTAAATCATGTCGATCATGACATGCATGCCAAGATTTTCATGTTATGACTAATCATTTACGTTTGTCATGCAGTCATGTTGTGACATGCCTGTTTTCGTATACATCGCATTAACGAAACGGCCAGGAGAGCACCAAGACTGTCGCATGTAAATCATGTCGCTCATGACATGCATGTCATGATTTTCATGTTATGACTAATCATTTACGTTCGTCATGCGGTCATATTGTGCCATACCAATTTTCTTATACATCCCATTAACGGAATGACCAGGGGAGCACCGAGACCGTGGCATGTAAATCACGTCGCTCATGACATGAAGTTCATGTTATGACCTGTCATTCATGTTCGTCATGCAGTCATGTTGCGGCATACCAATTTTCGTATACATCGCATTAAGGAAACGGCCAGGAGAGCACAAAGTCATAGGCGGCTAGATAGATAGATAGATAGATAGATAGATAGATAGATAGATAGATAGATAGATAGATAGATAGATAGATAGATAGATAGATAGATAGATAGATAGGCTCAAAGTCGCCGAAGTTCGCTAAGAAATGCGTCGCATTAAAAAAAATACGGAATTTCACCGTAGATGTGAACTTCTGCTCCTACAGCCTGATGCTTTTAATTAGAAGCTATATGTTCTCATACGTAATCCTGAGCCCCGGCAACTTTTTTTCACGGTACTGCGTTTCCTTTCTTTTTTGTTCAGGAAGTTTAAATATTAATTTAAGGTATACTACAGAAAACGTTTGTTATACATGTGTTCAACAAAGTTTCATATATGATGGGCGCGTCATTTGCATAACTGTGTCGCTGTACAGCACGTGAAATCTCCGACAAACTCTAATTTCTTGCTAATTTGAAGCAGAAAGGAAACACCCATGACCCCGTACTTTGAAGAAAGACGCATCACGGAACCCTAAATCCTTCGACCAATGCTGGCTTTGCTTATCTGGGCTCATAAATGAAGGGAAAAAATTTTGTTTACCTTAATTTCTCCGCGCTGGTCCCTTGAAATTTTCAATATAGTAGCGTGCGCCTTCGGTGCGTGAGTTATCTGGTTCGATCACCACAATCCCTGACCTGGCGCCCGGTGACACGACGGTAATCTCCTCTCTCGAGAAGCTGGCCTCTCCTTTTCACTCCCTTACTTCAACCCCCCCCCCCCTTTTTTTTTCTTTTCCTGTGATACCATGCCACCATGCCTAGGACTTTCGAAAAGGAACAAAGAAACGACACTGCGAAAGAAAAGACGGAATTACGGTCACTCTAGCCACCATAACGAAATGAAACAATATTGCTGCAGTGGATGCTACAGGACATGTGTACTCGTGAGTCGTGCACTACATGTGAGCGAACATTTGTACACACACAATGAAAAAATGTACATTTCTCGCTTGAGGAACTTGTCGATCCGCACAACTAACATTTCGAGTTTGTGGATTTACGGCGACTGGACAGCGCATCTGGCGCACAGCAAATTCGATGTCCTTGTTGCCTGCACATTGCGTCTGTCCGCAATAAAATTATGATATTAACGCCTTTCTTTTCTTCTGCATTGAAGACGATGTCAAGTCTGCCGCGCGCGTGTGCTGCAAGGGTAAGTAGGCTTTAGTCTGCTTTAGTTGCCAGTGGCCATTGATCGCTCAATGCGGCTTGTGTCGTACACAGACCAGTGCAGATACATAATTGCAAAAAATTATTTCTCGCGTTTAAAAAATAATACCCCTTTGTAACTTTGCGTATGCTTAGTGGATACGTTCAGCTGTTTAAGACGCATCAATGGTATCTTTAGCCCGACCACCAAGGTGACTTACTTAGTTTGATTGCGGGGCTTTTTGTAAATACGGTGATCTTCACGATTTTTTTCCAGACCACCTGCTGAGACCGCATCTTCCCAAATATTTTTCTCTTGTACTACATTTACCAGACTACCAAAGTGGAAATTATTTTCGGACTTCGAGTTCATTAACATTGCCGAAATAAATCTCGAACTTTGCAATTTTCTTCAATTTCGCCAGTGGCAAGAATGTTTGAAATATTCCATTAATAGAAGAATTCATTATTTCTACAGTGAGATCACTTCTTTATAGGCTGCAATACAAACAATTCTAGCGCCTGCATCGAATAATAGTCCTTGAAAATAAAACCGAGTTTCACGGCCTTGAACTCGGTGTTATGGTGGTTAGAAGGGGGCACCATATCGGAGTGAACGAAACGAAAGGAGCTCCCGTAAAATGGCGTGAAAATTTTTGGCAACGAAACTAAACGAGCAGAGCCGGTTTTGGACTGCAACCAACACGTATAAATCTTTTCTGGCACATTTATGATGGTCGGAAAAACGCTGGTTGATTTGGCGTGGAATGACCCCGCTGCACGGAGGGCGAAGATATTATCAAGACATTCAATGAGCACACATAAAAAGGAGTTGAATGCGTATGTAACACAAAAATATGCGCACGTGACCATTGTGCCTCCGAAGTAGAGTGTACTAGAATATTCTAGTACACTCTATCCGAAGTTTGCTTATTTTTTGCATTTCTGCGTCAAGTGATGACGCTCGCAATTGTTCGTAGCACACCCGTGAATTTCGTTTCATTTCAGCATTTCAGTCCGATGCGCCGGTAGGCACCACGCACTAAGGCCAGGGGGGGGGGGGGACATGTTGTGAGTTGCGCGTCCGCGCTCTCAGGTGGCGCCACCATCGAAGCGACGACAACGCACCGCCGGCGGCAGCAGGCGAAACGCCATTAAGCCTTTAAATTGCCTACTGGGTGATTCCACGTAAGATCGAACAAAGCATGGCTGGTCACCCTCTTAAATTTATTTCAAAATTTTATATATTGCTGCCCGATGTGTGGAAAGAAGAGATCCGCAGTTGGTTTTGCTAGAAAAAAATTTTGTCGAAGCGCCGGGAGTCAATAATGACGAAGAGGTGGAGTGCCGCGCTTACCAGCTCTTCTGTTTTGGCCAACTTTGGTTAATAATTACACAAGCTATACTAAGGTTAGGTGGCTGAATCTTTTTAAAGTAAGTACCCCTATGTTTTTACTTGTGATAAGTTTTTTTTGCTTTTTATGGGGAGTGTACTTATTTTTATAAAAATTCTCAAAATCAGCCCAGGAAGCATTTTTCTGTCCACTTTGCGGGCTTATATCTCAAAAAAGGCTTGTGGCAGAGCAGCGAAAATTCAGCATTACGTTCTAAGCATACTCTTTTGTCAAACTGCAAAAGCTTATATTTATATAACTTTTATATAAATAGATACGGGCGGGCGAACTTCAAAAAAACACCGAACAGTGGAAATTTCTGACGACAATTAAAAAAAAAAACCCATTTTTGATATTTTTTAAACTTTGTACACTTACTCTCCTTCACGTTGGCTTTCACAATCACCAAAAACATGTTGCATAATTTTGTTCCACCAGGAGTTACAGGCCGTCAAATTAGACCCTTACGCAATGATAGGCAATTGTTGTTGATCCGGCTTCTTGCCCGCTGAGTGTATAGAATGAAAACAGAATTGCATTTCTGGCCCTTAAGAGGCCAGCAGCACCGAAAAAAGGTGTCAGTGGCACCGATGACGTCAATTTAGACATGATTTGGTCACCCGAGCGGCCATGAGTGCGGGGCTACCGAGCAGGTGCGCGCGCCCCCAGATGCTCTCTATAAGAGAGGCACAGTCAGAGCTCCTTTTCGCCTCCTGAAACCAAAAGTGTTCGAAACATTTCTTGGATAACTTCAACGCGTGTGAATTAAAGATTCGCTATCAATTCTGTCTTTTTTCGCACCATAGTTAGGCCCTAATAACAAGGCGGAGATGGAAGCAAGATCAAAACACTATCAGGTAGCTATGAGCGCTCGCTTCACGCACGCGGTCGACAGCCGCCGCCGCCAGAGAAACAGTGCACCACCACTTGTGGTCAGTATAACGCAAGAACGTGGCACTCCAGTGCCAAAGCAAGATATAGAACGCCAAAGGAAACAAAAGCAAAACAATTGGTAACCGGACGCGCGCACCTATCTCAGATTAGATTCTACACCTTGCGACCGCGCCGGGTAAAATGTTATCCCCAGAATGATGTGCGTGCCTGTGCCATTTGCACCAACTATAATCTTTACCTTGCTGCGGCTGAGAACATTACTGGCCACAGAATCGATGCTGATGAGGTTCACTCAGCGTTCGTTTGCAGTATAAAGCGAGTTCTATATATAGGTTGCCTCTCAGCACGAGCACCGAAAAGCTCATACAACTGGGCATGCATAACTCCCTCTCGGAGGTGATCGAGGCGCAGAAAATGGCTCAGGTAGTGCGCCTGTCGTCCTCGCAGGCCGGTAGACGTATCCTGGAGTCCATTGGCTGCGGTCTTACACAGATTCGCGAACGTAAAGTGACTCTACCGTCTTCTATCAGAGGTACATTTGCCGTAGCTCCACTTCCCAGGAATGTCCACCCGCAGTACAATGTAGGACGCCGCATAGCTCGGGCCCGTTCCTTATTGAAGTCAGTTGCAGACAGCCCGGACCTCGCTACGTTTGTCGATGCAGCACAGTACGGGCGTTCTGATCGCTTTGCAGTGGTCTCAGTCGACCATAGTGGCAAGCTCCTATGTGCTGCGTCGGTTAGAAACGTTTCGGCAACGATTGCTGAGCAAATTGCCATTGCTGTAGCAATGAAGGACGTATCGCGTCCAAATGTCTTCACGGACTCGCGGTCCGCTGCCAGAGCTTTCGCCTCGGGCTCGATCTCGCGGGAGGCAGCAGCTATCCTCGGCAGCGAGGGGGCTGCCGGGTTTCACACCATAACATGGTTCCCGGCCCACATGGGGGCCAACGTACACCCCGATGTCCCCAACGCCAATGAGTTTGCCCATGACCGTGCGCGAGGTTTCACTCACCGCGGCGGTCCCGGCGAATTCGCGGGCGGGGATGCCGGCAGGTACAGGGACCCGCTCCTCACTTTTCACGAGATCGTGACTCATTATCATCTCTCTCGGAGGGTCTTTCCACTTCCTCACCCTAAACTCACTCGTCCGCAGTCTTCGGCCTTCAGGATGCTCCAAACGGGGTCTTTCCCTTCGCGAGGCAGGTTTAGTAACTTCTCGCCCAATGTTGAACCGCATTGTCCGAACTGCGGAGAGGCTTACTGCTCACTAGCTCACATGCTCTGGCAATGTCCTGCGTTACGTGACACAGAGTTCAGCAAAGAAGAGGACTGGGAGGAAGCCCTGAGAAGCGGCGACCTTTCGGTTCAACTTCGGGCTGTCCAGAGAGCCTGCGAGAGGGCGGAGGGCCACGGTCTTCCTGTCCCTGCGTGGGAGCGGCCCGCAACTGCTACAGGAACCCCCTAAAAGGGGACGTCCAACTGCAGTTTTTCAGGACAAAAAGTTCTGTGCCTGCCTGCCTGCCTGCCTTCACCATCAGAGTGCACTGCTAGAAATGTGGGAGGCAGGCGACCTTGTAAAAAAAGTTTTGAGTGCTGACACTTTTTTAATCATCTTCGAGTATTGGTGACAAGGTGGATCATGCACAACCACATCAGGAAGACACAAAGGAGAGCTGTATATACGAGGAAAAGCAGTGCATGCACCGTAGAAGCATTATATTCCACTTTGATTTTGCCGAAAAATGGACTGTCGTGCTTCCTGATGAAGTTTAGGCATACCCCTGCCAAAAACAGCAAGTATTTGTCTTTACACGCGTGGTAACAACGAGAAAATCTACGAAGAGTTTCGTTGTTGTTAATGACGACTTAATCCACGACTCCGCACACGCCTGCTTGGCTCGAGTGAAAGTGAAAGAATGGGTGGACGACAACCTGCCGGTTTACTCCAAGGTGACATATGTGAGTGATCAAACCGCCAGTCATTAAAAAAAAAAAAGATAGTTCGGAAAGAGCTGTTGTCCCAGTACCCAATGGGTATTCTCAGCAACTGGACACGGGAAAAACGCGTGCGTTGGAGTCGGAGGTCCCTTCAAGCATCAGGCAATGCTCAACAACTTGAGGACAAACCCTGAAAGTGCAATTCGTACAGCCAGAGACTTTGTAACCATTTTCTCAGAGAAACTGAAAGGGCTGCATCTAATACACCTTGAAGAAAAAGAAGTTGTTGCCTTCCGCGAGTTAAAGAAGGAAGAGTGGATGAGAGTACCCGCGTTCCATGGTGTTGGCATGCCTGACAGCTATCCACGTCAACGAAAGCATCTCCTGGTTTGTACGTAGCACGAGTAGCCGGGCCTGCTTGGAAGGAGTTACGTGTACATGAAAGAAGAAATCTGAACTGTCTAATCAAAAGAATAAACTCGATTTCAGCCCAGAAACATGAATTAATGAAGCGGTTCTTCCTGACCTTCACAAATTTTCCATTTTGCTAAAGGTTCTTTGGAAAGCACTCCTTGCTTATTGCATTTTTATCCTTTCTTTCTTTTTTTTTTTGCCGGGCAGGGGGGGGGGAGGGGGGAATCTAAGTTACGCATTGAGTTCTTACAGCCTTTTTGCTGAGGTAAAGGCGGAAAATATCTGTCTGCGCTACGATACCGCGGCGTATCAAAGAACCCCACGCCTACAAACTGACCCCTAATCATTCAATATTGTGCTCCTCACAGCTAATATGCAGACATAAATGACCAGGCACATTATCATGCCAAAATTTAAAAGCCGTACGCGATCACAGACAGACAGACAGACAGACAGACAGACAGACAGACAGACAGACAATGAACTTTAATTAATCCTGAGGAGCTACGCGATCACAAATGTCAGAATAATCAGACGTTCATGGTTCCCTGAGCCTTCCATAAGGGTATAATTTGACGGCCTGTAACTCCTAGAGGAACAAAATTATGCAACATGTTTTTGGCGATTGTGAAAGCCAACGTGAAGGAGAATAAGTGTACAAAGTTCAAAACATATCAAAAATGGGTTTTTTTTTAATTGTCCTCAGAAATTTCCACTGTTCGCTGTTTTTTTGAAGTTCGCCCGCCCGTATCTCGTTATTGAAACGTCATATAAATATAAGTTTTTGTAGTTTGACAAAAGAGTATGCTTAGAACATAATGCTGAATTTTCGCTGCTCTGCCACAAGCCTTTTTTGAGATATAAGCCTGCAAAGTGGACAAAAAAATGCTTCATGGGCTGATTTTGAGGATTTTTATAAAAATAAGTACACTCCCCATAAAAAGCAAAAATAATTTATCACAAGTAAAAACATGGGTGTATTTACTTTAAAAAGCTTCAGCCACCTAACCTTAGTATAGCTTGTGTAATTATTAACCAAAATTGGCCAAAACAGAAGAGCAGGTAAGCGCGGCACTCCACCTCTTCGTCATTATTGACTCCCGGCGCTTCGACAAAATTTTTTCTAGCAAAACCAACTGCGGATCTCTTCTTTCCACACATCGGGCAGCAATATATAAAATTTTGAAATAAATTTAAGAGGGTGACCAGCCATGCATGCTTTGTTCGATCTTACATGGAATCACCCTACTTTGTTTGTAGAACTTCAAATCGATTCACACAAAAAAGGAGTTGCCTTTTAATTTCAAGTCACAGGAAGCGTACTGAGCACGAACGCTGGAATGTTTTAAATGATGAAACTTCTTGAATGGGCGACGACGAGCGAAAGCGGGCAGTGAGCGCAGTGAGTACCAGAAGACTGACAGTGGCGCACGCACCATTCGACGCCTGTGAAAGTTCCGCGGTTATGTTCAAGTCAAGCTGCAAGATACTGGTACTGTGAACAGAGTGATACGACACCATCGTAAAAGTGCAGGGACTTTAGTGGTATACTCTGTTGACACGGATTCGTGCAGTTATACGTATTTTTTACCTTCAGCGGTGGACAGCTGTGCTCCGGATATCTGCGGTGGGGCTGCACATAGTACGTACATTTATGCGTACCGACGATTATGAACGATACTCGCCGGTGCATCTCGTAAAACACTACTCACTTGTCCCTCATTTCATGTAAACATCGGTGTCATTACAATAAAGCGGTTTACTTGCTGCTAGTTTGTATGATCAATGTTGTGGCTGTCCTTACTGCAGCGGTAACCTTTCAAGTAAGTATGCAAGATACTTATAAGTATCTAATATGTAAATGGGATGCAATTACATTGTGCAAACGAGAGAAATTTTGGGGGTACCTGCCTGTAGCGACCGAGGGAGCACCCGCAATACAGTAGCAGACGACAACGGCATATCGTCTGTTTTTGCCGGTCGCCAGCCGCCATTTTGACGCTTCGAAAGCGCCCTTGCAATTTTAAAACGTATTTACCTTTCTAAGCAGTTATAAATTATATAAACAAAATTTACAGTTCTAAAACTTGAATTGCGAGCGTAAACTAGCCAAAACTGTTCAAAGTGCTAGCAAAACAACATATTTATTTTTTAGTGCGAGTGCTGTCAACACCCAGACGGCGCTACGATCGCTTCCAAAAAATCGTCCCCATTGGTTCTATGGAAATGTCCTCCCCCTGCTAGGGCTGAGATACAGACAGTCCGTTGGTGACACCGGTCAGGCGACTAATTTGAAGCGCGAGCCTGCACGTGCAAGCGCCTAGTGTTCCGCATATGGGCGCCACTGTCAAAAGCCGTACCCGCGCGCGAACACGCGCGACTAAGAAGACATCGCCTCTCGCATTCCCGGCTAGTTCAAACATGGCGGCTCGAGGTGACGTGTCTTGTGGGATTGATCTGCACTTTGCCGCGGACCTGCCGGAAGCGATCATTTCTGCTGGAAACGCTGGGTTAGTATGTGTTAATTGTAAGTGTGTGGTGATTGCCCCTGAATTGAATGGCTTTTGCATGAATGTTGGCAACTGTTGTGAAGATGCCAAATATGAAATGTTTGGCCGACCTTCCTCCCCACGTGTTAAATCCTTTCTCGGAAATGAGCTAATTCCCGCTAAACTCGTTTAGTAGATCAAGTCCGGATGAATGATAATGTAATGCCAACCATTATAACCTCTTGACATAGTTTTATTTGTGTAGTATTCAAGCGTTTGCTGCCACGTATACCACTGGTGTCGAATTCTCGTGGAACCCTGTGCGCTTCGCGAATTTGTCTTTTTTTTCTTGTAGCGCGGTTTCTTGTGCTGTTCGTGCTCCAGAGTTTTAGATGCTGAAAGCGCCTTTATTTTCCTTTTAATAGCGCGATATTATCGAGTGTCGACGATATCCCGCGATATCCAGTGTGAAAACTACAGTATTTACGCGCGCACGACACTTCGATATATATTCGCTTGTGACACATCTTGTGTGGCGTTGTTTATTGCTGTGTTGACACCAGAGACGTAGCCAGAATTTTATTTCTGGACGGGTCTGAGCCCCCTTGTGTACGTGCATGTGTGTTTGGATGTGCATGCCTATATGTGCGCCTGGAAACTTCAAAAATTTCGGGAGGGGTTTGAACTCCCCCAACCACCCCTCTGGCTACACCTGTGCATCTACTGTAGCGATGTGAAATATCTAAAATCCTCGCATATATATCTACAGTCTGCATTCACTGATGAATGAGTTGCACTGTGAACAGCTTCAAAAACAGTGCGTGTTACAAACGTTTTCGTAACTTTCTATGTGTAAAGACCTGGTTGCGTATTGACGCCTCGTACTACTATGCGTTCGATAATACCTGCATTTCATGATGTGTAAAGACATTGTTGCTATTTTTTTTGTTTTAGAGTGTGCTAACCGTTTTGTTCATTTATTGTGCTGTTACATTGTGCTGTTACATACTTTCAAGCTACTCATGTAGTACTGCGTACTTTTTATGCCGCAAGTAATTGGAATGCTCCAATGTATGGGCAAGCAATCATAATAGAGTTGTTCAAAATGATGTCACGGAGTCACTGACAGAAACCAGGAGTTTTAGGCACAGAGTGTTGTCTGTAGCAATGGATGCTTCCATCACTTGACACAGCTGCCTGATGCACATGTGCCGTTTGAACAGGTGAAGTTTTGTTCAGTTATGTGCCACTGGTTACACTTGGAAAACTGCAGTAATGCCGAGTTGTTATACCTTGGAGGGACACTAAAGTGAAAAAGTGGTTTAGAATGATAACTTAAACTTTGAAAACTAGAATGTCATTAATTTTTCTATTTTATGTTCAATATTAAAAGAGAAAGTGAAAGTCAAAGTTTGAGTTTTGAAATTCACGCCGGAACTTCGGCCTCATGACGACAGAAGGCCAATTTCTTCTTTTTTTTTTTCATGTTCTTGCAAAATTAGCTCTATCAAATGTTCTTAAACCTCCTGTGTTGAGTCTCCGGCTTCCTTAGAACACAATGCATGCCCTCCTAACCGATAGTGAGATAAGCTCTAGTAGACGCCGTCAGAGGTCTGTGATGTAACGCATTTTAGTGCTGGAACTCCAAAGCAGTGTCGCCACTTGTACATTTGTGCACTGTGCATTTTTGTGCATTTTCTAGCTTACCGAGGGTCTTCTCAAGAGATTGATGTTTTTGGTATTGTGAAAAAGCCAACCTACCATTCCACAAGAAATTGTTTCACTTTAGTGTCACTTTAAGGACAAGCTATTTCAAAAGTGGATGTCAACCTTGATAGTGTTTAAACAAGTACTGGTTCTCTTTCCAACAGTTTAGTATTGCTCATATTATCTTTTACACACTTATCTGTTTGCAGAAGCCCTGAATTTGTCGTTTTGATTACGTCATCTTTGTGTTATTGCTTATTTCTCCAGCTTGTCTCTAGAAAAGGCTTGTAAATTTTTCTAGCTTGTAGTATGTTCCATTTTCATTGTGAAGTGATGGGAATGTTATGCAAACTTCATGAACATTTTCATAAATTGGCTATAAGGGGGAAACTGAAGTACGTATTAGTGTGAAGATGCTGTGTGGTACTTGCCTGCCACAGTGCCTATTGGCTTTCTGCGGCATAAAGGGACCGACAACCAATTTTTAAGGTACCCGTTTTCTTTATTTCAATGGAAAGCTTACCGATCAGTGTCTAGTCATGCAGTGACAACGAGGAAAACGCCGCGAAACATTATGAGAATTTTTTGCCTATGGAGTCTTACATACAACATATGTTGCAAACAGTGGCCGACAGCCGTTATTTCTGTTCGTGCCAGGCCATGCCTCCACAGAGCGCATGCGCGCGCGCCTGGGAGCCACTGAGCGTATGCGCCGAGGTTAAAAACAGGTTTTCGGCTGCCGCGAAGACAGCGCCGCTTCTCGGCGTCGACTCCTTTTAGTGCGGAGAAAGCAAATAATAGTGCGGAGATACATTTTTATGTGCTGACTGCAACTTTGAAGCTGAGTTACAGTGGTATGAACAACAGAAGGCAACGTATGGCGATTCAAAGACTCCAAATAGCAGTACCAAGGAGTCTCCACCAGGCTACGCCACATTTCAGTTGCCACAATTTTTAAACTCAATTTAAAAATACAAATCCTGTTTAAATCGCTAAAATGGTGCTAGATTCCATCACTATAATTTGAGTTCTTTCGAAATGCACTAAGATCCACTAAGATCCACTCACACGTTCTGGCCAGTTTTCGGTCCCTTTAAGCACAAGGTTGCGGGATTTTATTCGTGATGCACTGACCACATACCGATTGCAGGGAAATGCATAAACCTCTGCGAACACTGCTAAAAGGACCTCAGGTGGTCGAAATTAATTTGGGGTCTCAAATTGTGGCAACTTATGCAGCCTGTTAGTTATTTTGGTGCATTTAATCCCACTTGGAATGAAAGTTCTATGCCCATGTTATGTCACAGGCTAATTTTTAAAGTGAGACTAGTTTTGCTGACCATCTGGTTTTGGTGTGGCTGCTGCTGGGTTCGATGTCTCGGTAGATATTTTCTTGAATATGTGTTATAACAAGAGGGGTATTGCATGGGATGCAAGCATAGAAGATTAACTCGTGTTAATTTTGTGTGCTGCCTGATGAAGTAGTGCCAGTTGGTAAATTGCTGGGCTAGTTGGTGTGTCATTCTTGTTCAAAAGGGAGTGGTTTGTACAAGAATTACCTGCTACATCACACTCCTCTTTTTCTTCGATCTAGCAATCCTCTTTTTCTTTGATCTTGCCTTTGAGTACGTACCTATTCTTGGTCGCTTCTCGAGGATAGGCATATGACACAGTAAGTAAAGTTATGTATTTATTAAATGCGAAGCATTTCAGGCTCTCATAATGTGTGCGTGTATCGCAAAGCTGTCATCATCATTGGTTCAGGTCCCCAAGAGTACATGTACACTTCTATGCAATGACCAATGTGTAGCTTTCACACCCATGCTTATTTCTTCTCTTGTACACATGACCTTGACCCACTACTGCACTTACAAAACTGCGGCTGCTGGGCGCACGTGTTCAAGCAGAAGAAAAAGACGCTGTACACCAATGTTATGGGGTACAGCATGTCGCAAAGCTATGTGTTTGTGCATAATGTAGTATGTCAAAGGGGTGGGATGGCATCAGGCCGAGGCCATGCGTGCCGTGTAAGCCACTGTGCATGGTTTGATGTGAACGTATTTACGCTGATCTTGGTGCGAAACTTTGAGAAGCATTCACTGGGCCTCGCAGTGCTTTGCGAGGTGTGACGGACCATGACGAAATGCGGGCGCGCTGGAGATAAACCCGGACCAGCCAAGTGCCCATCTGCTTAATTAGTCTTGTGCCACTAGTGCAAGCTTGACTAATTTTTTTCATTCTACATTTGCTAAAGCATAAAATTTACGTATATGGAAAACGCTGATTCATTATTTACACATGTGCAGGAGCATCGCTACAGCTGCTTGGCATAGATCCAGCATGCGTGTTGGATCTGCTTAGTAATTGCTAAAACTATTGAAAGATTGAGCGTTTTTATACATTAGAACTTTTGTGGCAATACAAAATTGGCAAGAAGGAGAAAACGTGCATGTTTTTTATGTGTATAATGTTGTCATATAGTATGTATATTTTTTTTTCTAACATTTAAAAGCAGGCACGCACGCACGCATGCATGCACACACACATACACACACGCACACAAGCACACACACACACACACACCGCTCCATGCACCTACCACCCCAGTTTAAAACATAAGTATTCGTTCACTAAAATTGATCCCTTAGCACACGCTGACATGTTCCGCCTTCCCGTTCTACATGCTTACACAGATGGCTCCTACACATCACACTCGGCCGGGTCTGCGTACATTATAATGAATAGCCGAACGCGCATTTTGCAAGCTAACAAATACAGAATAACCCACGCCTCAAGCGCTTATACAACTGAACTCATAGCTGTGTGTGAATGTTTACGATATATTATGACGCTACGCCCACAAACCCCCTTCCATCTTTACACTGACTGCCTTTCATTGCTTAGTAAACTTGCCTCTCTCAATGATACCGACCCAAGAGTATTAGATATTAAGAACATTCTTTATCAACTTCAGGTGCAAGGATTTTCCTTCCGATTATTTCATATTCCTGGACATAAAGGTATATTGGGGAATGAACTTGCCGACACCCTAGCATCCTCAGCTAAGAACAGTGGGTCTGCGAGGATGGCAAAAATTTCCGTCCGCGCGACAAGGTCCGAATTACACAAAATTATGATTTCACATTGGCATACAAATTGGCAGACAGAAGGACCGAATACTTCATTATTCCACTGGATCAAAAGCGTCTACCAAATCCCAAAATGGTTTCCCCCGAATAGAAAGTTAACACACTTAATGACTGGTCACGGGCATTTTCAGTATTACCTTAAAAGATTTAACATTACCATGTCCAACTGCTGCGCATGCAACCAGCTTTGTACAGGAGACTTACACTACTTCAATGAGTGCCCACGAACACAACATATAGTTCGACACGTGCGTCACCACAACACAACTATTACCTATGCACACTTCCCCCGATACCTTCATTTAAAACCAGCCTGCGCATTCTTAATGCAATTGGTGACCCTAATGTGCGAATCCGCCATTGTCACTCCTTCGCCTTCCCATTCCGCAGACGCCTCCTAGTTTCTTCTCATCACCTTACAAATCTTACTCACATGAGGTATCGTATTGGATGCTGTACGCCATAGCCGTTCTTCAGCCTAATGATGGCGAGGGCACCTCTACGGCTATGACGCCCGCACCAACCATCAACCGTATTATATCATACATCACCTCACTGCAGCTCACTGCATTGCTGCTATGTGGCTTTGTAACATGACCTGGCTACCTGTCTAGTCTTTAACCACTTGCAGGCCTGAGCCCTCCCTTCCCTCCATTCTGGCAAGCTTCACCTGAACTTAACCGGCACTCCATAACAGCCCGTCTCCTCAAGCATTTTTCCTTGTCTCCAACTCTTTGGATCATCATTTTCCCATTGCCACCACGCCTTCGTCAACTGAACATGTTCTACATGCTGGAGTCCCTGGTCACCAAGTCATCTGCTGCACAAGGACCGACTCCTTCCGCCCGCCTTCTCATTGCCTTGCCCTTCGGCACCAGCACCACGTGAAGGGGACACGTTCTTTACAGTGAAGGACAACCCCCGACAGCAGCACCTTGTCTCTCCACCACAAAAACACCTGGACTAACCCATAGTTTATACAATTGGCAGTTGCTCAATTTTAGCGATAGGACATTATGTTTGTTGCATTTCACGCATTTAAAACATATACATTGGCACATCTGCACTAAACTATACCCGGGAGCCTTCTCTGCTGGAAATTCAAATCGGCATTATCGTAATTGGCATGGCCTTAAACTTTCATGCCTCATTACGCACAGATTGACCCCTCACTGCTTTGGCCTCCTACACCCTCCCCCACCTTTTTTGTTAGATAATTGGCTCTCCCTCGAAATTCACCTTTCGGGAATATTTCCCTTCTTTTTTTATTTTACAATTGGCTGTAAGCCCGATATACCTTCGGGTGGTGCGGGCTACCCCCACGTTATTTTAATTTGTTTTCGATCGCAGGGGGACAAATTTAACACACACACACAGTTTAGGGTTTGGGTTCAACCCGTACCATTTCGCTTTGGTTCAGTTCCAGTTCAGAGAAATGAAGCTTTGAACTGGTTTGCAATACTGAACCAGTTTATAAACCGCTTAGGTGTATTAAACTTCACATTTGACTTTAACAGAGCTCTTTGTGCTAGTTTGAGCCACTACAAGCAGCACTAATCGAGTGGCGGCGTTCCGGGAGGTCACCAAAACTAGAATTCATACACACAAGGAGAAGAAAAAAAAAAATGTCACACCAGGATTACCCATCATAGAAAATTCCGGGCTGTATCCTATAATATTATGACTTTAATGACAACCGGACAATGGCAAGGACTACTCGTACTTCAAGCTTTTAGGACCTGGCCCTACAGAACTTACATCATGTAATTTTCCATTTGATTCCATCTTTGTTTCTGATTCTATGCTGCAGTGCATGCATGGCACATACACAAGGTTTTTCAGAGGGTGCAAGGGCCCCGATAGCATGAAGAAAACGGCCAGCAATGTTTTCACATAAATCAGTGGAACTTGAGGAAAATAACTAGAGCAGGCATACTGAGCGATGCAACCAAGTTATGGCCACTACGTTAGATTGTAAGACTTTGCAGACATCCGACACACCTACCCTTAAGCTCTCTGTGGCACATATTTTTTCTTTCTATTGCTAGTTATAAAGGAACCGAGTAAACGAGTAGAAATTTATTGAATGTTTGAAGGGCTATATTTCCGAGCTGCATCAGATAACTGTGTTGGAGAAAAATGATCATTCATTATCGTGCAAAATGAAATCAAATGAAGTGTTCTGTCGAGACCACTAGTCAGAAAAAAACAAAAAAAAGTGTGCCCTACAAAACTCTATACATGTGCAACATGACAGGATTGCACCCGGAGATTCACGTTGAGCTTAGTGATAAAAAGGGGCAGTTATACAGAATAAATGCATTTGTTGTAGAGTATATCTCATTGAGCAGACTCCCAATTATGAGTGAATACAAACATGCGGAGAATAGCGACGAAAATAATTAGCTTTGTCTAAATTGACACAAAACATTGATTGGTTGCATAAAGGGGAGACTCACAAGTTTCTTAAAGTCTGTGCTCAAGTATTGCAGAGTTATATAGCAAGGCCAACACAGATCCTTCTTCATTGCTGCATATATATTCAGCGCTTGCCAGTATAATCATCATAATTTTCATTAACTCTATTTTCACAAGTTCATTGAAAATGGTTTGATTTGGTATGCTGGAATTTCAATTTCTGGTGGAAATTCAATTTAGCTGGCCCAGAGTCGTGGTGGAAAGAAAATGCAAGCATGGAAAGGCAAGGCGTGTCTTATTGGGGCCTCGAGAAGTTTGGCCACCTGGGGTTATCTAGCGTGCACTGGCATTGCAAGTTGCAAAGTGTACGGCCCTTGTAACATTTTGCCTCCACTGAAATGCGACTGCATGACCGGGTTTGCACTCGCGTCTTTCGGATCGGCATTCAAGCACTGCCAGACCACCATAGCAGGAGAAGGGACAATCGTTAGAAGAAAATGAGTTGAATAAATAAACTGATAAAGGCCAACAGACATGAAGGCCGGAGTCACTTACAGTGACGAGAGGCTGCTGGCAGATCGGAGCACCGTAACTATTTGAACTGCTTTTGTCAGAACCGGTAACCAATATTTTTTTCGGTTCAGGTTTGGTTCGGGTTCAAGCATGTTCCAGCATTAGCAGTTCCGGTTTGGGTTTGGTTCGACACCTGGTAAAAAGGTTTTTGCCTTAATTTATAGAGGAAATAAAACATGGTAACTGCTAGGAGTGCATTTTGTTTGTAGAGTTGTGTAAAAAAACATGCGAGTTCTCAGTGAAAAATATTTTCTTTTGGGAGCTATGTCAAGGTGACTTGATTATTTTTCAGGGTTGTGTAGGGTTTACGAATAAACGTACTCATGTTTGATTTGCTTTCCACACCATTAGGTACAAATTTGTAGCAGTGGACATCCGCCATCCACGATCACGTCAAGAATTTTTACGGCCCAACCGCAAGTCAAAAGCCACAACTTTTGCGCGTTCGGACCTAGTATTACCATCACAAGGTTGGTGCTATAACCTTATTTTCTACAGTGCCATGGCACAACAGCTAACCTGCTTTGGTAGTTTAGCGGCAAGGCTGTTGGCTTGCTAAGGTTGAGGTTGTAGATTTGATTCCGCATTTTGGTGGGGTGAAATGCAGAAAACACCCATGTACTCGGTTCTATGTGCCCATTAAAGAGCCTCAGATGGTCAGAAATAATCTAGAACCCTTCACTATGGCATGCCTACAACCCTTTCAGGTGCAGTGATTCCAATTATAATTAATTTTGTAGGTCAGCGGCCAGTTCCGTGCTAAGATAAAAAAGGTTGTTCTTCTGCTACAACTCGTATTTTGCATGAGCTATACATATGCTGTCAACTTCGTAGAGTTACGGAAATGAGGCCATGTGTGAACGAAGGAACAAAAGAAGGGCCCGTGCTGTTCCTGCGCTGTTCCCTCAGTTTGTTATGGCAGCTATGGTAGCTATGTTAGCCGTGTTGCACAATAGCAAGTTTAACAGCAACCATAAGCATTGAGCCATACAGTAAGCATGATAATAGTTTTAGAAAAAACACTGCATAGGTAGGTGCTGTCGTAGCAGGTTCAGTGCAAGAGAACAGACTGGCTCGGAAGTGTGCGCTGGTGAAGTGCACCGGTGTTGCCTCACATGAAGTAGGAAGAAAACAATAAGCAGACAGCCATCGATTGGGACCTGAAGGGCAAAGGTTAATACATTTTTAGTGTTTGTAAAGATAGATGTCTTTCACTCAAAATGATCAGCTGAAGTTTTACTGAATCACGAGATCAGCCAACACTATTTCCGCCTCTATGTATTTGAGGATGCTCATTGTGCTATAAAGCCTTTTCAAAATTGCAAAGGCTAGCTTTGTTGCCATGCACTTTTCCCAACTAATGACATCATAGTCAATTCTGCAAACAGCATGTAAAAGCATAGATTAGGCACGCTCTAACATGAAAAAGTTAGACTCTGCCCTTGTGATATGAGGCTGTACAAAATACAAACCCTGCCATGTGCAACTACAGCACTGTGTACATTTGAATGAGAACAGGCACTGCCATTAGTTGGACAAAGGTGCAGTGCAGAGAAGTGCTCTTACAAATTTTAAAAAGGGTCTATTATTGATTTCCAGCTGTATTTGAAACATAACAGCAACTTCCACGGTGCATGCAATGCACCAAGGACTACTGATGAGCAGCATTTTCTGACTACGTCCAAAAGGCCTCTTTTAGCCCCTCTTTGGTTCAGTGTAAAAGCATTCTTCTTCTACTAGATTGCAGCTTTCCACATTATTCCTTTATAAGATCCTGAGGGTCATTTTGATGTAAAGCTTGTTTTTTTTTAAATATTTTAAAAGATATTTTATCATTTAGTGGCTCGTTCTAGGCTTAATATAATTGCTTAGTATTGTTTAATACCCACTACTCCTTCTTGTGCTTTACTGCATCAGCATGCCACTTGTAAGGGAGATGGTAGTAGGAAAATGAGGTTTTTCAAAAACTACATTTTTTTTTTTTGTGCTGTGAAGTAGGGTTTTCTGCTTTTGTGACAATCAATATTATTGTTGAACTTAATATGGAAGCTAAAGTTGCATTTAAAGAGCATAAGGTTCCTGTTAAAGCTTGCATCAAATTTTGTATCATCTATGGCTGGCCAACACAGCATGACTTCTTGTCGTTGGGGTTCTCTTTAGCAGTTCCAAAAAGCCACATTCTCAAAATTACATTTGTTTCTAAGCTCCCATTAGGCTGCAAGAAATAAGTGAAAGAAGTATAGTTTCTGTTTAGTGACAAGCTTTCCTTTTTATGAAAATGCACTTTTCTCAAGATGGAAATTTTTGGCAAGTCCTTCACTTTGGATATCACGTTTTCAGTACTTTTGATGCTCGCACCAAACTGAATTTTTCTGATGTTCTCTTCAACATGTGAAGAGTGCAGTTATCTCCTTCAAACTTTGACACCGCCTATACATCTATTACAAATTTCAGTTAACCTAATTACAAGTGCCTGAACATTTAAAAGCTTTCCAGACTTTAATTTTTAGATATGAGTAACATATTTTGTATGAACTTTCTGGTAAGTTTTTTGCATTATAGAGTGGATGTGGCAGAATATGAGCTAACAATGGCTCAGAAATATGGTTTAGTGACAGAAAAAGTGGTGGTAAGGAGCCTGCATTTTATACCTTGTCATTGCAGAGAATCAAAACTATGCAATTATTATCAAACTAATCAGATATTTGAAATCATCACAATAAGCTGTGAAACCATAGTTTCATGATTCTACGCTTCTCATTTTAGCAGATTTGCTTTTGAGTAGCTTCTTACTTTAAGGTCTCTGCCTCTGTTGCCTGATTGATTGATTTGGGGGGTTTATGTCCCAAAACCATCTATGATTATGAGAGACGCTCCGTTGCCTGGGCTTCTTATAAAATGTCATGCTGCTACTAACATTATATATGAACATGACACTTTCTGTTTTAAAAGTTTGCCTCTCGTGTAGCAGCAAAGGTTTAACCATAAAATAAATTACGACTTACTTCCAGAATAGTAGCAGCAACATTAGCATTCATGTGTTTCAAAATTAGCATGATGCACCATGTACACATTTCAGATTGGAGCTCATTAGTAACCCTGAGGGTTTCTAAATGGATTGATGTGGATTCGCCTGTTGAATCCTTCAGGAGAACATGCGAGAAGGTAAGGGCATTGTTTGCTTGTATGTCTTGTTGCAGGCATCATGTGCCAATTTTTTTGGTGAGTTCTGAGCTGTTACATGAAAAGGGAAATGGCTATTTGCTGATGTGTATTGTTTATATCCCTTGAACCACTTGTAGATTTCTTTTCTTTAAAAGCATTTTCTGCCATGTTTCCTAATGTGGTACATAAGGGCTTGAAAGTTTCCTAGCCTTGGAGAACTTTCTTAGCTTTCCCAGAATATCGCACAGTCCTTCCCCTCTCCTCATAAGGGTGGTTGTGGATGAATGCCACAGCCACCCATATTTCCTCAAGGCCAGTATTTGCCAACCTTAGAGGGACCCTGTGACACTTTTTTCAGTGCCTTTTTCTGGAGCACTGGAATGTGTGTAGTACTGAATACTGAGATAAACGCAAAAAGACTTATTGTATTTACTTGCGTAATTTGTGCACTTTTTTTCAGGATTTTAGAGCTCCGAAAAGGGGGTGCGTGAATTGCGCGTAGATCTTGCGAACACATTCGAAATAACGTATAATGTAACGCGCACGGTATATGGTAACTCTTTTGGATACAATCTCATGTAACACACCAAAACGCTGGTGTAAGGGATTACGGCTGCTCCAGGGACGCTTTTCGCTGTCTCTTTGCATTGAGAGCGCAGCATGTAGAAGGGTTTACGAGCCGCCCGCTGATGGCTGCCGAGATTGCGCGCGTGCCAGCACAGTCTCGGCACACGAGTGACCCCCCCCCCCCCTCTCGCATCTTATCATGCTCGTTGAAGACGGGCAGGGCGTTTCCTCTCTGCTTCGACGGCAGGTGTCCCGATCGGGGTGATGTTATCGCATGCGCCCTCCGAGCGACGGATATGGGCCGGGCTCGTTTGATCTCTGCTTCAGCCATTTTTGTCGCCCCCGCTTGCATGCTTTTATTCTAGCGACCGTACTTTGGGCTCCGGGGGCTTCCGGAGAAAAGAATCGGAAAAAGGGACACCGCACTCGCAGCCCCTTTTGCGTATGACTGCGCTCGCCTGCGTAGCAAGGGGCGTGGCTGCATGTCTGTCCAAAGTCTGTCCATGCGCGTGCGCCGGCGAGGTGGCTCAGGCGGGACAGGGAGCGCAAAATATGCGAGGGATATTTTTTTCTTTTTTTGTAAGGCTGGCTAAATATCAGGGGTGTGCAAATTATGCGAGGGCGCAAATTTTGTGGGTAAGTTCAGTAAACGAATCTGTGCACGAGAGCTGAAGTTATTAGTCCTCGAAGTTCAAAACACAAGCAGACAACCTGGAAAAAAGAAACGTTCCCTTTCGCATTTTGCTCTCGCACTGGCGTATGTGGTGAGATCCAATCAGCGTGAACCTCTTATACAGAGGTACCCGAAGTTTCTTCTAAAGGTGGCCTGTACAAATTACCTTACCACTGCTCTTTCTGACACAGTTGTTATAGTTACGACAGGGACGATGCGCCATGTGTTTCAGTCAGGAGAGGTACAGTTAAACCTGGATATAACGAAATTGAGAAATTCCCGGAAAACTTCGTTATAAAGAGGATTTCGTTATATGCAGGTTCGGCACGAAAATTCGAAAAATAAACGCTTAAGTAAGCAAAACGGTTACAGACGGCAGAGCTGACTAAAAACAATTATTTTGGGCGAGAAAACACTTACAGCTGAGAACACTTATGTGACCGCTTATAGTACAGCTCCGGCAATAATGCGTTCTTTTTCTAACCCCCCCCTCCCCCCCGCGGTTTTTTCTGACCCCCCGCATACCCCCCCCTCCCCGATATGAAGGACCGGTTATAATGCAGCTGCCGGGAAATCGCCGACAATCGAGGTAGGGAGCAGGCTTCACAAAGGAAGTGCGCCACCCGAAAAAAGCGCAGCGAATCACCGTGGAGGAGGAAGGAGCGCGGAACGAATTAACAATGAGCGGAGGCGTTTGAACGCGCGCCCGTGTCCTCCAGTTTACCACTGTTCGTCTCCAGCTCTTTTTTTTTTACCATTTCACGCGCGCTGCCCTTGAATCACCCCGCGATTTGCTGTGCACCTGATCCCTGTGTTGTCAAGGGCAAACTTCCCGTGAGGCGTGCCTCCCGTGACCCCGCGAGCTAGGCCTAACAAGCGCTCTCACCTACTGTCAGGTTAGTGAAGTGCAGACTCGCGCAGCAACCAAAGAGTCGAGCTGCTAGCACGTTGAAAAAAAGTTTTTTTTCTTTCTCTCTTAAACCGGCGCGACTCGGTAACATCAACTGGAAAAGGAGGGTGGCGGCTTGGCAGGCTAGGCCAGCTGCAGAAAGCGGCGGGAGCAGGTTTGAAGTGAGGGGGAAAGGACACGCCCGCGGCGGGATGATCGCCGAGTCGAGGGATGCAGGCCCTCCTCACGCACGCTCGCACGCACGCACACGTGCACTCGCTCTCGCCTTGCAGTCGCCGTGTCTTTGAGCGCACCAAGCGCGACACCGCCGCTTCGCATTCCGCATTGTTGCTCGCGCAAAAGTGACAAAATTTGGGGCAAAATCTCAGGCTGTCGGCGGAGAAAATTCGTTATTTCGAGGGGTTCTCCGGCTGCCACTTCGTTACGTAGAGGTTTCAAACACATGTACTTCTATGGAGTAACGGCGGGGAATAGAAAAACTTCGTTATATCCAGGAATTCACTATATGGAGGTTCGTTATAAGCAGGTTTAACTGTAGTTGGTTTTCAGAAAATATTATACTGAAAACAGATTTCTTTTTTTGTGTCTGGAATACTTGTGTTGTGTCCCTGACAAGCTTCCAGCACTTTCAGGTGCACTGGCGAGTCCCTGCATGGCACAGCACCGCTGCTGCTATCGACTGGTTTCTGGCACCGTTTCGTCTCCAGGCACACACACACAAAACCAGAACAATCTCCCCCCCCCGCGCAGCTGCATCTCTGTTGAGGGCAGTCGGTAAAAAGGAACAGTGAAACCCCGATTATACGACGTTCTTGGGACCGCGAAAAAGCGTTGTAAAATGTGGGCGTTGTAAAATCTGAAAAGAAAAATTTATGCCCTTGAGTGCGCCGCAATCTGCAGTTGTGATTCGCAATAGCCATAACGAAACATGGCACACACTTAAGGGGGGATGCGGCCTTTTAAACTAAAAAATTCGCGAAAAATGCGCTTTTCGGAAAACCGCATACAGTCAACTCCCGATAATTTGAAGTCGCTTAATTGTAATTTTTGGTTAATTGGAAGTGAAGTCGGGGTCCCGTCAGTTATGCATGCAAACCAACAGAAAAAATGCTTGGTAATTGGAAATTAGAAGTCTAAAGTGTCGGTTAATTAGAAGTTATTTCTCAATCTTATGGCTTGAGGTGATCGTAATGTTTGAGAAATTCCATATTAAAGTGAAAGACAGCTTTGCGTGCTAAATTTACGTCGCTAGCATCGCAGCTGACTGCAGCGCCACAGCTCATGAAGCGTCAGTGTTAAGTACTGGACACCATTGGCATCGCAGCTGACAACAGCGCCGAAAATGATGAGGCGGCAGGGTTAGCCCATCTACCCAGCGCAATCGGAGTCTCGCGTGGTTGCGTTGACGTTAATAGGCCTCTCTGTTTCCTCAAGTGTTAGTGAATCCTGCCAGCATCGTTGCACAGTCGCGACAGTGGCAGGCAACTCGCAGACCTTAGCGTACGCTTGACTTGGCGATGAAAGTTAAGATTTTGAAAGCAGTTGGGGATGGAGGCGACGGAGGCACTGCCTAGCAGGATATCGCACGGAAGTACGGCATCAAGCGCTCTTTCGAACTTCAAGAACAAGTGCTCGATACTCGAAGGATTTGAGAACGACAAATTTAAAATGTTACACAAGAGAATGTGCACCGGTGTCCACCCAATGCTCATTTCGATTAGGGAGGCCCGGAGCAACCAACTTGCTCTCAGTGGTGATATCGTAGCAGCAAAAGCCTTATCGCTTGTGGCAATATTAGACATTGAAAATTTTTCTTCGTCCGATGGATGGCTGTACCGAAAGCACCTTCTTGAGCGGATGCTTTTGTGCATGGATAACTCCACGCAGTGCGAGGTGAGCCTCCTCAGTGCTATCCACATTTAGCGCGAGCATGGGTTCGCGTTAAAGAGGAGACGATCATGAACTGCTTCAGGACCTGCAGTTTTAGTGCAAGTGCCTTGAGAAATGGAGGTGGTTCGTTTTCTACAGCGGGGGAAGCACACACAACCGAACTTGACGACGATAGTCTTCAACCAGCTCTCGGTGACGTCCCTTTCGGAGAATACGTAGCTGTTGACAGTCAAGTTGAAACATGTGGTGTGCTGACGGACACCGAAATACTCGGGATTGTTTGGCCCAACAAGGCTGTTGACGAAAGTGACTTGGACGAAGGTGTTTCAAGCGAACCGCAACCTACGGCTGCTGATGTAGCTGCGGGCCTTGCCCTCACGCAGCGGTTTTTTGCTGCAGAGAGCAACGCCGAGGAAGCACTTGGCCACGTCTACAGCCTGCAGAACTTGCTCTCCGCGGCAAGATGCCGCAAGCAGAAGCAGACGGCAATAACAGATTTCTTTTCCAAATGAATTAATAAAAATGTCCCTTTTTGCTCGCTGTGGTTAATTGGAAGTTCGGTTAATTTGAAGTTTTTCGTGGTCCCCGTCAACTTCGTATTAATGGGAGTCGACTGTATTTGCACTGTATGTGTCACAAACTACCCCTCCTGTAATTTTCAGCGTCTAATTTGTCCCAAAACTACTTCATATGAAATATATTATGAGCAGCGGTAGCTGCTGTGCTGCTCAAACACGCTCCGAAACAGCACAACTTCAAGTGAGCATCGTCCACGCGCCATTCAACCGACCGGCGCCATTTTGCTTTTGTTTTGTTCGTGAAGTCATGCGCTTTTTTCCACCACCGTCGGCGGGAGCAGCGTTGGCATGGTGGAAGCATGGTTCATGCATGATTGGGGGCTCGCGGGGGCATTCGAGTATCCTGCGCTTGGATGCGAAGCTGTGATTACGCCAAGCCAAGCGCGCGCTCCTTGAGAGAATGGGGAAACATGTGGCTGCTAATCATAAGCGAATCGTGCTTTGACCACACCACCGCTGCGATGTCTGCCTTTGTGTGTGCTGCTTCGCTTTTCGTTATCACAGGAGGGAGATCGGGGAAAAGCGGGAGAGGTGGTTGGTCGGAAAGGGTGAAAAGAATGGGGGAAGACAGCAACCGGGGGCGCCACTCTTATGCCGCTACTTGTGGCGCTGGCAGCCGCTGGGAAGGCCAGGGGAAGACGAACGAACGGCAGCGGAAAGCGGAAACAGACTGGTTTCCCGAGCGCTCGGCATGTGGAGAGGTGACAAAGAGCCGGTGTGACGAAAGACGCCCGCGGGCACTTCCCTTTTCTTCGCCGTTTGGTCACCGTGCTTCGTGTGGATCGTCGTGTAATGCGGGTTAGAAGTAAGATCGCATCGTATAATTGAGGTTTTTAATGCATTCTATGAGGCTTTCTCCGGGACGGGACTAATCTGTCGTAAAATGCGGGTCGTCGTAAAACCGGGGGATGTAAAACTGGGGTTCCACTGTAAACAAGTTTCATGTGTTCAGGGCTATGCCTAGAGGAGTTGCTAGCTACGCTTTTTAAACCACTGCGAATAAAGCGTGCGTTTGTGGGCTGAGAAAATCCCTTAACACGAGTGTTTATATTTTTTTGTGCTCAACCGCGCGGCTTAGCAGGGATCAATGAATATAAATTGCGAATTGGTGTGTCAAACCGATAACAATGCTCAGCCACAGTCGTCACTTCCTGTAACAAAATTTGCTGTGTTGTGTCGCCACGGTTCAAGAAAAGCTCTGTGGAAGGTGGTTTGTTAGTTGAAATAGAATTTATAACCACTTGACTTGTGGTGCTCCCACTCTCGCTGCAGCATCCCCGCATGCCACAGTTCTGGAATAAGCGATAAAAATGGCATGCTCAATTGGTGTCACAGGCCGGGGGTCAGGAAAAGAATATGGGGCTGCATGGTTGTAATTTTCTCTGCGTCAGTAGGCATTCGACATGCTGATTCTGAAATATTTGGTCCAATATGTAATGTGCATATAATAATGCTCGCTTGAAGTCCCAGTATTCTCACGTTCCTGAAAAGACCATGTGGCACCACAGGCCAGCACACGCTGTTTAGTGACATCACCTGAAGAGATATAAAAATGGAAACATAGTGTTAACATTTCTTTGCTCCAAAATAATTTATTTATATGAAAGCTAGGAAGTAAGAAAATAGTTCGACCATGTATGCCCTCATGTGATGCCTCCGAATGGAAGCAAAGCTGGGGCACACTTTGTTTTCCCATGGCCTCCGAGGGTGCGCAAATCTCAAAGGCCACGATAACAACTGAGATATCAACTGCAAAATTGAGGGGAATGAATGCTGGGAAACAAACCATGTTTTTATTGCTGTAGATGATGCAACAAAACAATGTTTATTGTAGATGGAGGGCCAGGATTCCGAATACTGCACATCATACAAAATCTTGAGAAAATGCTGCATGACTCCTTCATGAGTAGTTGGCATGTTCACTCGAATCTAGAGCCCGTACCTTTGTTCCGAAAGCTGCCCGCACACTTGAACCAAGTACGAAATCGAAACCATGTTGGTGGCATTGGTAGGAACTTTCTGTGAGATCGGTTAGATGCAGTATTGTCTCCATCGCAAAATGGTGATGGAGGACATTTGTGCCAAGTTTGCATTGGTTTGCTTCATGCGCGACTTGGATCTCTGTGCATCGTATCTGACCTCAATTAAGTTCACACGGCAGCGCGCCACTTTTATTATCAAGCTCTCGTCACAGGAAAGTCATTTTTCACTCTAAAGATAGCTGCATCACATCATCGCGCCTGAGGCCTGCGACACAGAGTAGCGCAAATAACGATTGGGAAAGTTAGGGAGCCTATTATAGGTCATCTAGTCTCTTTAAAGGGTCCCTGAAATGTTTTTTTGACATTGCGTCACTGTTTAGGCAACACAATTGTGAACTCATTCACACCATAAATAAAGCGAAACACCATGCGATAAGGCAGCTATGGGATTATTTCTGTCGCCTTCCTCCTTGCCACTGCCGTTCCTCCTCAACTCGATCTGCTGCGGAGTGTGCGCTAACGACGACAGCGCCTCCCACGTCAGCCGCACTGCCGAGCCCTCCGTGGCGACATAGCGCCTCGATATCCTTACTGAGGTCGCCCGCCTCGGCAGTGTTAACCTCTGCAATAGAGTGCCGGCGACTCGTGCGTACGCCGCCAGATGCCGCGACGATACCGTTGGCTGAAATGAAGGAGCACGTTGTAGGAGTACTTGTTCACAGTTAGGTTGGGAAAATTACGTGCACGTCCATTGTTCGGGGCCAATCAGCGACCTCCCATTCGTAGTTCGATTGGCGGGGGCGTTTGAAAACGCATTTTGGCGAGCCGCTGCGATCTTTTGCGATACGCGTGTTCAAAACCTTATTGTAAATTCCACACTTTACGCAGAGCGCTGAAATCTGCCCTCAAATGATCCTAATGACTCGCTCTACTGGATCACCATGTTTGCACAAAATCGTCAAAACCGTTTCAGGGTCCCTTTAACAAAAGTTTCTGTGAGTTGGGAATGGGAAAATACCCGGACATTGAAAATAAGCCCACAGTCTCCTAATAATGGTTTAACGTGCCTTTTTACTGTGAAGTGAAAACTGGATACATGCTAGGTTCGGGGAAACATGGTGACCCTTGCAGTATGAAAGTGATTGCCGCAGCAGGCATACTATGCGGCAAGTGATATGTGCCACTCTACACACGAAGACTAAACTGTGAACTTGCCAAACCATGATTTACCAAACTTGCTGTCGGCAGTGAAGCTCTGAAGAGTCTAGAGCGCGGTTCACCAAAGCGGGCTAACAAGATATAAGTAGTGCTTCGCTTTTTAGTAATTTCCTCCTTGCACTGCCTTATTTCACAACAACGAAATTCCCGCAACCGCAAATTTCTTCGTTTCCCTTGTGGATTTCGCTATTGCGGGGTTAAACTGTACGTGAATTTTCAGATGGTGAGAATCATCAGAGTCCAACTGTTCTGTCATTCTGCCAAATAACACCCTTCTGAGAAGCACAAAATTTTGCATCGATTTCAACGTTTATAGCAGTAGTTGTGGAGGGAGTGGAGATGAGCTCAAACAAAAAATGCCAAAAAAATCTTGCAATTACGTACCTTTCGGTAGTTGCAATGTCTAATCTGTGTAATATCAACATGAGTTCATAGACAAAGCACTAAAAGTACCTGATAAATTTCTCTTATCTTTTTTTTTTTTTTTTTCCTGGCACGGATGGTACATGAATAGCTCAAGCTCGTGCGAAAACACATACTGTTCGCAGATTGTGTGATCACTGGAAAACTGAGATTCGCGTTTCCGTTCCCACCCTCCTGGCCTACTTGGGCCCACGATAACCGCGTGTAAAAAAAAACCAGAAGCTAGTCTGACCAAGTTTGTGACACATGCACACCAGCATGCTGTGAGGCGCCTACAGTAGCTGCGTTCTTCCCCTGCTTGTGGAATGTAGTATACTAATCTCATTACAAGTGACCTTGATGGTGAAGAAAATCTATGTAGACGATAAAAATGGGTCTGGTTATAACAGCCGCAGACATGGTCAAAGAGTATGCCTTTATCCCTCTTTGTATGTTTTCTGAAAGAAGCTTGTCAGCTTTAATCATGCACTCCTGTGAACACTTTGGACATGATACGGGTCCAAAGGCTGTTCACTTCACTACAAGGCTGTTCACTTCATATGCCACCATAGCACCTCGCTCTGTTGATCCCACTGGTGCTTTTCCTGTCCTGAAAACATGGCAAGCAGTGTTTGAAATTCAAGTATATTGAATTTGGTATGTCCACCATACGGAGGTCTGCTGTAATGGAGTGCTGATCAACTTGCTGGCTTGTAATTTATATTATATATATCCTTTATATCCAAATGTATGTTGCATCAGAATACATTATAAAAGAAGCTCATTCAGTGGAAGAGATAAGAAGGCCAGCATAGCACTACAATTTGCTATGTTGTATCCAAATGTCTGTTGTAAGTAGATCTGTTGTAATGAGGTTATGCAGTCGACTCTCGCTACAACAAAATTGGTGGTGTGCGGAAAAAATTTCGTTGAAGCGAAAATTTCGTTGTCGTGAAATTGAAAAAATAAAACTGACCTGAGCTGATAGAACAATGAAACATTTATGCCTGTCTTGCACGCGGCATCACGGCAGTAGTCAGAAGGGTTCGGAAACCGTGAGTACTGAAGCCATACCTGCCAAGTTTGGAGAAATGGAATCCGCGAGATTAACGTATTTATTCTACCGCGCCCTCGACAGTAACGCACACCCGTGAAAAAAAAAAAAATGAAACATCGATTGTAATGCGCACCCATGAAAAAAAAAGTCCTTAGTAAGCAACTTTCTCAACGTTCATAAAAAGAAGTGCCGTAATTGCGTAATGAATGCACCTGCATAATAAACAGACCACCAACTCTGGACCCCTGCAGTCCCTCGAACAGCCGCACTGTGGCTTTCCTGCTTCACTTGATCCGCGGTGTCTCGAAGACGTTTGGTGCGCCCATTCATAACTCTTGTGTCCCAATAAAACTGCCGCATGTTGCCGGACGTAGCCGCGTGCAAGTGGCGGTAACATCATTCACTTGCAATGCTGCATTTCTCCATGCTGTCGCTGTTTCTTCACGCCTGGTGGCACGTGCTGCCATGCGTGCTGTGCAGGCTGGTGCAGCTCAGCCTAAGCATGATCGGGGCGTGGTCTCTGAGATTGCCGCGAGGCAACTCGGATGTCCTGCAGTGTACATGACTGAGGGGCTCAGGCTCAGCACTGATATGAGGGAGAAATGCGGTGATGAAAAACATCCATTCCCCCTTTACGGCCACGCGCAAACACTACCGAAAGCTGCTGCAGCTGGGCACCTCAGAGATTGCATCGATGGTGTAGCGACTTTGATTGGCCGCAAGACGGCCAAGCCGGCGCGGCGAGTGTCATCGGCCTACGCATCATGTGAGACGTGGCGCCATTATGCGCGGGACCGATGGTGAAATAGAAACTACAGTAGAATCTCGTTAATTCGGCCCCCGTTAATTCGGAATTTCGGATAATTCGTCATTCCCACACCCTCCCTTCAAAAATGTTCATAGCCCTATATCAACAAACATTCGCTAATTCGACGCAAAACTGCACGCGCACTGGTTAATTCGGACTGGAGGCAAGCCAAAGACGGCGAAACTGAAACTGCATCTCCGAGGCCATAATATTTCTCGCATTGCATTTTCTTTGCCACACGTGTGCAAACTTATGGTCTCAGAGATGGGCTCCGGCAGCAACGGTGCACTGTCGATGCCGATCACGGAGGCCAAGGAAAGCCGCATTTTTTTTTTTTTTTCGAAAACTCATGAAAGGGACGCAAGGTGGCGTTTTGGAGCACGCATCTTCCTGTCATCGGCGGAAAAGGATAACAAAGAAACAAGGCCTCAGATGGATAGCGTGTGGACCCGCAGGCGTCGGTTGTGCTTTTCCCCCCCTCTCTTCGGTGCGTTGTGACCACGACCACGAGGTCGTGGTTGTGACCGGCGTATCGGAAGTGTAGGTGCGTGAGGTGGTGGTCGGGCCATAGTGGTGGTGCGATATATCCCCGTGCCGCGATGTGGGAACCGGATGAGGCGTCCGACGAAGACCCGTGCGATGAACAATGCCTGGTGCATCGTACCGCAAAAGACCGCGGACGCTCTCGTCGTTCTAGAGGAGTTTTGTTACGATGTCCCAGGCTTACGATGTCTTGCGCTAGAGGGTTTGTCACATGCCCGGAAACTAGTCCTTGCCGCCCAGCTAACCACAAAAAAACAAACAAGCATCACGGACTACCTCTCAAAATAAAGGTATGCAATAAAGGAATTGAAAAAGTGCGTTTTTGTTATGCATTCGTTGATTCGACATTCGGATAATTCGGATATTTTTTTCACTCCCTTGAGATCCGAATTAACGAGGTTTTACTGTACAGAAACTGCGTGCCAAAGACTGCCGTGCCGCTGCTTCATTTTTTTCGTCGCTGACTGTTTGACAGTGCCCGAACCTCATAGGAGGCGGCCGTTTTGATGCCGACGGCAATATGGTAACATTCTTGTTTGTTCTCACTCGATTCTAACGTGCATACGATTTTTGGACCTGTTTTATTAGAAAAAAAGGTGCGCATTAGATTCGAGTCAATACAGTCATCGGGGGGGGTGGTTGCTTGGACCATAAAAAAATTGACCGTGAGGTGGGGGAGTTATTGTGATAGCAATGATATGGACACTGTTAGCAGGTTTTTGTAGTTGCCGTTGTTCTCTGGAACGACCCGGCAATCTCCACCGAACGAACTGAACATGTGACAACATCGCACTGCGTGTAATGGCTGTTGTCGCCTGCTTCTCGAGCAGAGAGGAAACGCCCAGCCCTTCTTTCGTCAGGCAAAGGACCATAAGGGGCGCTGGTGGGAGAGGGGCGGTGGTGCACACTATCTCGATAGACATCGGTAGACGGCATCTGTAGACATCGGTAATCAATCATGCAGTCAGCAGCGGCCATTTCTGGTGGTGCCAACACGCGATTTCGACTTTGTAGATGTACTTTTATCTTCTGAAATGCACCAAAATGTTTGGTACTGTGTTTACTGCACAGCAGATTGAATTTTCGAGACTGGAATTGCATTGTCAAATTTTGTTGAAGCGAAACGGCACAAAATTAGTGTTCGTTGTGGTGAGAAAATGCATTGACTCCTACGGACTGCTGATGGGGAACCAAGAATTTTTTGTTGTACCGGAAATTTTGTTGCAGCGGCGTTCATTGTAGCAACTGTACTGCACTTGCCTGTTCAGCCTTTCCCCCGAAATTTTGTTGGTCCACTGCTTCTTAGTTAATCACACCATGTACATTGCATTGCTCAAACACTGACATGTGGACAGAAAGCAAAGTGCAAACCTTCTCTGCCCTGTATTCCCAAGCAATTATTGCAGGGATTAACAAAAAACGAGCCGGTGCTCAGACAGTGACCAACCAAACAAGCTGAAAGGTGGCGTGTAATCCATACCTTGCCATGTCGGTCATAAAGTTACAGCAAAGCCAACCATTGCCCTTATTCGTGAAGCCATCTACTAAGCATGAGCACTGGCGCTATTTTCATTTTGGATAGCGAAGACGTATCAGCGCTTGTTCTCGCACTTGCGAGCTTCGTGTACATACATCACTAGTGACACACTAATGGAAACACATTTGGAAAGTCCTACACGCGGGACGTTTATGCTCATGGTATGATAGTCGCGTCACCTCGGGCTCATGAAGAGCAAGAGGAATGAGCGTTTGGCTTTTTTCCTCATCATCTTGCAACCACCGGTGGGCTGGTTGAAGAGGGCCAGGGGTGGAGAGGAAGGCCAGCGGCTACGGTTGGCGCTCTCCCTCTGAGCAACTGCGCCAGTCCTGCTTGCTTGCTGCAATGGTTCTCGCTTTTGTGTCACCCATGACGGATTCATAAAAAATGGTACGAGCAGGAGCCACGCTGTATTCTACATAATATATGCTGTCTTTCTGGGACACTTAAAAAACTCTATCTTCACGAAATTCCAACTGTATCTTCGAGATTCTGTACACCAGAGCACGCCTGTCTCGCACCCAGGCGCCCGCATACCACTGAAACCAAACTGGTTTCAAGGGTATGTGAGCTGTCGATGGAGCCGAGCTGCCACGGTGGAAAACGCGTATCCAGGCACGTGTATCTCCGGCAAGTAAACAAGGCAAGCATCAGCTCTCAGACTCGAAAAAAGTACCCGATTCTGCTACATCTACATACATTAAGGCGTGCGGCTGCTACTCTCTCATTCATGGATGCTAAAACAACCAGCACTAGAGGAAGATATTGTTAAGCTCTGTCTTCTATGGGCACACCGCACCATGGGAATTCTGCCAGTGCGGTCTTTTCAGGCCGCACAGATTTCCAGCCATAACGAACAATACCGAGCTTTGTCGCCAGTGGATCATTGTAGTGAACAGGGGAAACTACGAGCCTCGGGAAAATGAGTGGGTCAGTACGCTAACATTGTATATTCTACCGCAGCACTCATCTATTTCATTTAACGAACATAACCTACACGCAGGACATGCATCTCAGCAGTTTCCGAACCAGAGGTGAGCAATGAAAGACGTTTGGTGCTTCCAAGCAAAGAGGCCTGAAAACACCAGAGACAAATCTTTTCATTTCTTTTTCTCCTTTTTTTTTTTCTAACCAAGCGGCCCTCTTAAAAAAGCACTGTGTTGCAGCCAGCGATACTCGTGGCTGGCGCACTACATGATCAGTCATGGGAAACTGCTTATTTCCATACAGGTCAGCATCATTTGCTACACTGAATACCAGAAAATAAACTTCGGTCTGTTCATCACGTAGAATGTAAACACACATGCACTGACGACGATTGTGTGTCGGCACAGGTGTTATTTCAGAGCGCCTGTCATTATGAGACGGTGTTGCAGGCATTGTCAGCCACGAGTTCATATGTTTCTCTTGTTCAATTTCGTCTGCATGCATGTTATGCAGGGAAGAGTTTAAAGTGGTATCTGTCTGCTGCATAGCAAAAATGCTGTTGTTTTAAATGTTTTGTTTTTGCAGCCAATTTTCATCAAAAGGCGTGGAGTAGCAGTTATGGTTCTGAAAAAGTGAAAGAGGCTACACTTCTCTTCATTGACAGATAAAAGTGTTCTCTAGTTCATGTATTGATCCCTCTGGCAGAGCGCACTTATCGTCCTGCAACTCTGCGGGCCCTCGAGTAAATGAGCGCTGAAATATTGGGATGGAAACAATACGTGTGGACCACGGCAGTGTGTGGACTGTGGCCGCTTGAAGGCAGACCATGAAAATAACCGTTTTGCCGTCCCATGCGTTACTGCGCTCCACATGAAGCCAGCCCATTCTAAAGTGGTCTTTGCACCCCTTCCATAGCCCTACGGTGTCTGCACACGTGTGCACTTCCTTTGCTATTCCCTTTCCAATCTCTCCTTTTCAACTACAATTGATGTTTTGCTTAAGCAGCGTTGAAGCAATCCCTGCAAGTCGTTCCTCCTTGAGGATCATGCGTGCGTGGGCCAAGTCGCCCAATATAGTTACACTCGAACCCGTATATATCAAACTCGAAGGGGATCGCGAATTAGTTCGATATATGAAAAATTCGATATAAAAAAATACAGGCGCCCCAAGACCTTACCAGTCACCTACAATCAACGCGTTCAAGAATGACGACTAATTCCACACACACACGATGCAACAGAATGTTTTATCTGTGTGGAAAAAAATCGCTTATCTTGGCCTGCTTCTTCGTCTTCTAAATGAAGTTGGATGCTGGCCTTGATCTTATCGAGGCTGTCCAGGTGCGACAGCCCGGTTCCCCCCATGTCGCCGCAACAATGGTGAATCAAGCCGAACGCTGCCGCCACTTCAGCGGCGGAGTACGCGCGTGTAGCTGCCGCCTCGCCCGGGTGATCTTTGTCGCCACTTGAGCTGTCGGCGTGGGCATCCCAGGTCCCTGCGACCGCAGCTACTCTCGTCAGCGAGGCTCGCAACAGCCTGAACATTGCAGTCCACTTCCACGAAAGAGTCCGCAGGCACTTCGGGTGGAACGGTAGCAGGGAAGAGGGATGACAACTCGCGAAACGCATCGTCTATGCGCGCTTCGTCGCCGTCTTCACCGGTTTCCACATGTTCCGCCGTCATGAAGCCTACCTTCCGGAAGCAGTTGGCCACTGTGTCCGTCTTCACGTCTCACCAGGTGCCTGTCATCATTTATATGGCACCAACAAGGTCGACTTTCAGCTCAGTGCCCATGCGGAGGTTGACCAGCAGCCTATCAAGGAGTCGCCTCCTGTAGCCCACCTTGAATGTCTTCATGATGCCCTGGTCAAGCGGTTGCAGCTTCGCCGTCGTGTTGGCCGGCAGAAACTTCAGCTCGATGTTTTTGAGCTCGCAGGTGGTGTGGTGGGCCGAGTAATTGTCCACAAGAAGGCAAGCGCGATGCCCTGACTTGCCCAGCTCGACGTCCCACGCTTGCAGCCATTCCGTGAACAGCTGACGCGTCATCGACGCCTCCTTGTTTGAGGCGTAGCGGACGGGGAGCTGCTCACAGTTCTTGAAACAGCGCGGTGCCCTTGCTTTCCCGATCACAAAGGGCTGGAGCTTCCGAGACCCATCCATGTTGGCTGCCAGCAGAACGCTCACGCGAACTTTACTCATTTTACCCCCGTGACATGTGCTACCACGGGACGTCCAGAGTCTTGCTCGGCAGCATTTGCCAAAATAGACCGGTCTCGTCGGCATTGAAAATTTCTGTGGGTGAAAACTCTGCTGAGATTTCTGGCCAGTCCTTTGTCATCCACTGCAGGATGTCCTGACTGCTTACGGCTTTGCTTTCACCAGAAATGGTTTTGCCGGTGATGTTGTAGCATTGCCTAAATTGGTGAAGCCACCCGGCGTTGTCGGTGAAATTGTTTTCACCGAGTGCAGCGGCAAACCATTTGGCCTTAGCCATCAGCATTGGGCCATCCACAGGAATGTTCTTCGCATGCGCTTCTAAGCACCAGGCATAGAGTGCCTTTTCTACTTTCCCGTGGGCAGGAGCGCGCACACGACAGGCTCCCGACGTTCGCTGCTCCACCGCCTTTGTCTTGATATCCGCCTTGTTCTTCAACAAGGTGCTTAGAGTGCTCCATGGTATCCCGATGTTGTCCGCCACCGTCGAACGTTTTTCACCTGCCTCAAGACGCTGTATGGCTTTCAACTTTGTCGCAAAGTCAAGGTTCTTGCGCTTCTTGACGCTGGCCATTCCTACACGAGAAGTCGGAAATTCAAGTAGTCTGCAGCGCCTTTGCACAGCAGGCACAGCAGGCACGCAAGAGGAATGCGGTGGTATGCAACAACTCACGGAAGTGAACTCCGCCAACAAAGCGCTCACGATCAGTCTCGATGACGGCAATGGCTACCCGGGGTACCTGTGTGGGCAGCAGCGATGTACGAAAGGCGCAAGCTGGGGTTGGCTGATCAAAACTCACAAAACAGCAACAAAAAGAAAAGAAAGAAAGAAAAGGCAGGGAGGAAGAGGCCGCCGGCTCCTCTGTTCCTGCTCTCTGAGCCGACGGTAAGGTGGAGACAGCATGAGAAAGAGAGAGAGAAAAAAAAGAAAAAAAAAAGCCGTTCCGCCCCCACATTCGCCCTCACATTCTTCGAGCGTTTCAGGTGTCGGTGGAGGCACAGTGCCACGAAGGTGGCGAAGGTCGCGGACGCAGCAAGTGCTGAAGCGCACCTTCCAGCTTGTGCAGTGTTTGATATATTCGATGGCGAGTAAAAATACAGTTTGATATAAACGTGCGAATTTCTATACGTTTACAAAGGATTTGCATGGGGATAATTTACGAGTTCGATATAGCCTAAAATTTGATATATGTGGGTTCGATATATCCACGTTCGACTGTACCACCCAGTGAGAAGCAGGCAGTCCGTGCAAACCTCGGGACGTTCATCACACCTGCACCTGTAGCACCCACCATGTTACCGTATTTACACGATTGTAGGTCGACATAGAATCGAAGTCGAACCGTGTGCCGCTAGTAACGGCAAGAGAAGCGAGAAATCAGGGGTGCTACTAGGTGGGGACAGCTTTGCGTCCTCGTTTCCATGGTTATGGCCGAAGCGTAGCGTATTAATTTACCATTGCATACATTCTGGTGCAAGTAAAGGTGATGCCGACTTTGAAAGTTGGTGTTCCCGATCTGTGCACTTTGGCCACCATACCTAGAGCGACTAACCTCCCACCGTCGCGTTCGGAAGTGTATTAACATGATATGATTGTGGCTACGTTAGTGCCGTGCATTGAATCAAAGGTTTCGCTAATACTCATTTTGTTTATTTGAGACGAACAAAACGTTTCTTGAATGTGAGTAACGTACTCACGAATAAATGGAAACCGCTTCCACCTTCCGCCATGTTTGTTTTGGTATCGCGTGGCAGCCACTGCCAGTGACTTTGATGGAGTCATCTTGCAGCGAATGTGTTTTCATAATTGCAAATAAAGTTTCCCGCTCAACCCACAGTGCATGGTTATTGCACGTTTTTATACAAAAGCTGTTCTTTTTAAAAATCTACCGAGTGAACGGTTCTTATGGGAGCATCAATCATTGATGGAAGAGCCACCGTATGAGGGGTATTGGTAGTTGATGGAAGAGCTTCTCTTTGTGTGGTACAATTTTCTAAGCGGCCACGTCACCGCGTGCTTCTGTGTTGTGCTGAATCATCCCGCCTATTATGAGTGCCCTGGGCCACAAGAACTATCGGCGTTCGTTCACAGCAGCATTCAAACAGGCTGCTGCTATTCTCCATGCCGAGGAGACTAACAACTGCGCAGCAGGACGCAAGTTTGGGATGAGTGAACGTGTGGTGCGGCAGTGGCAACTTCAGTGCAGGAAATCTTCTCATGCGACTCCAAGCGCCATGGCTTTCGCGGGCCAAAGTCTGGACGCTTTCCGGAGCTGGAGAAGAAGCTTGCGGCATACGTGACTGATTTACACGATCGATCGCTGTTGGTCACCTGTGATATGATCATGCAACAAGCCCTTGTCTATGCTTCTGAGGCAGGGATACCAAAGGCTCAGTTCAAAGCTAGCAGGGCTTGGGAATCGAAATTTATGAAGAGGGCAGGCTTTTTTCTCTGCATCGACGCACCAGCGTGTGCCAAAAGTTGCTGGCCGCATACGAGGAAAAGGTCCTCGCCTTCCATATGCACTTCCTTAAACTACGTGACACCCGGCAGTATTTGCTTGGCCAGATCGGCAATGCCGACCAAACTCCTGTATACTTCGACATGACCAGCAATACGACAGTGAGCGTGAAGGGTGCACGCTATGCGTGCAATAGGTGGCGTGACATGCAGTCCAAATATGGCGGCACACGTGGAGCTCACAGTGTTCTTGTCTATTGTATGTGTAAAAGGCCCCTTATATGGAATTTTACTTGCAACTTCTTTACCCAGCCAGATAAGACTCCTGTGGAGGATGTTCATCTGTAAATTTTTTTGTGTGTGTGTCGCATCCATAGAAATTCATGGAAATTGTGGAGAACATGCCGATAGTGTCGCATCCATAGAAATTTACGGAAATTATGGAGAACATGCTGATAGTTTGATTCAAATATTCTTTCTTTGTTGTTTGTCATCCAGAAATTCATTTAGTAACGTCTTCTGCCAGCACATCCTGGTATCTCACGCTTGTGGCATTGTCGCTCAAAAGAATTCCTCCAACAAGTCCCCCAAAATAAATAACCCCATAGGAAAAAAACCCAGGAATTTCAGGCTCATTACTGTGTAGTTCTAGGTTCAAAATTTTTCAAAATGCTGATGCAACAAGAAAAGTTTGCCTCATGGCTGCAGCAGCTGTAACTCCATAGCCTTCAGGAACCAGTTGCTGTCAGCCCTGTTTAATCGCTGAAGGACGAAATTCAGCAAAGCCTTATGTGTGTGGTACTCCTGAGAAATTGTATTGACCATTCATGCGGGCTCACTTGTGAACTTTTGAACCCATCTTTCTGAGTTTTCATTTTTCCCCCATAGTTTGAGTTAACAAAACCTATCGTTTTTGTATTTGTCATGGTGACCATATCTATCTATCTAGCCACCTACGTCTCGGTGCTCTCCTGGTCATCTCGTTCACCCTATATATACCATGATTTGTTTGGTAGTGTGTGAATGTATGACGAACATGAATGATTGCTCTTTACAACACTAACGTCGTATACTCATCATTTACGGCATGATTAACGATCCTGCGATTGCTTGTGGCTCATATCCGTAGCACTCGGCCGAGTGGTATGCAGGTATGCACCACAAATATTTGACTTTTATACAGGCCACGTTAATCTTGGGCCAACTAAAATAGACATTTAACATGTCATTAGAACAGACTTAAAAACAGAAAGCACGCATCGTTTGTCGTAGCATGGGAATTGTAGACATAACAACACACAGGCACACATGAGTGCTCTGTAATCTCCAAAGACTGCCTACCAAGCAGCAGGCAGGCGCCGAACCCGGGACCTCAAGGTGCCAAGCAAGCACACTAACCACTAGGGTATGGCGACTTCTCCAACATGGCAGATATAGCACGTAAACCTAATGCACCAGCAGTTGTGATATGGTGGTTGTGTAATGTCATTTGCTCCTCTAATGTGTGTTAAGCACAGCTTAACGATGCAATAAACCACACATAAGTTGTGCTCTCACTTGGCATACGTTTGTCCAACTCTTCCCGATCCCATAGGAATACTTCAATGAATGATTCTCAGAATGCACATGTCAGCGCACCGTAGCCTGCATTTCTGTTTGATAAAAGTGATGATGTAGTAATGCCAGTGCCATCGTTAGGTCCTACCATGAGATACTATTCGATTGCCACGCTGTTGTCGAGTTTTCTGGTTATCCCATGTTAAGCATACACCTACTCATGCACTTTGTACAAAGACCTTTATGCTATTCGTAACTCTTTGCTGAATGCCTAACGATTCGTCACAGCCAATTTTCCTGCTGCGTGCTTTGCATGACATTGATTCTCGCAGTGTGTGGGATCTGCAGGATTTCTTTTGTAGGACCTTTTATAGAATGAAATCGTGTGTTATACAGAATTATCACTGTCAACTTAGATTTAAGAGTTCTGACTTTCGTCTTACAGTAGAAATTATTAATGAAATGTGCAAGCGCAAATATAGTTTAGTCAATCATGTTTTTCTGTGAAAGCTTCTAAAAGAAAAGAAAGTTTCCAAAGGTGGGATAAGTTTTGGCAATTATAATATTATATGGGATTCTAAAATGCTGGGCTTTGTTTTATTTGGTAGTTTTTACGGCTAATCATAGTTATAATTAGGACAGCCAGGATTGAGAAATTATACAATAATACAATCCCCCCCCCCTCCCCTGGTGCTGTACTATGGCTCTAAACATTTCTTTCTGTTTTGCGTTAACATTGGGCCAGTTGGTAAAATCTTACCTTCATGGGACGTGTACATTATGAAAGTTTAGAGTGAGAACATGTTACTCAGTGTCTCTACATCGAGTTTTATAAAACATTTTAATGTCCAAGTTCTCTTCATTGACAGATAGAAATGTTCTCTAGTTCATGTATTGACCCCAACTATTTAATAAAATGATAATGCACGTTTCCTGAGCTGTGTCTTGTGTAATGGCTGCATCCACCCCCCCCACCCCCCCCACCCCTTTTTTTTCCCTCTGACTTCATATGTTGTGTTGCATATCACTGAGAACTAAGGTGTTTGAGTTTTGCCTTTTTTCTTGCAGAAAAATTATTTTTAATACACTGTGCAGGTGCAGACGTAGTGATCTCAATATATTAGCACTTGCACTTAAAATTCACTCAGAAACACTGCAAAGAAGTGAATGGCTTGCTTCCTGAACATTCACAAGGTTGTGCCATTGCAGTGTATTCTATGATAGTTGGTGCTTTGCGTTGTCAAAGGCATGATGCAGTTGATTGTATTTGTTTTTTAAAAACCTTTGTACTGCAGATCATAAGGGCATAAAATGTTCACCTTTGTAAGGTATATTTGTGGGCTATGCATTGGGGATATTTTGGTACCACTGAGCTGGGACTCTGTCTACATTGTGTTTGCAGGTGCTACACCAGGAGCTGTGCTATGCGGCGCATGTGGGTGTGCCAGCTATTCTTGTGGATGTGCGCAGCCGGCATTGTGTTAACTTGGCTCGAATGCTGCATAACTATATAATGGCTTCTACTGCTTACCAGGTACGCTTAGTGTTCATGTGGGTGTAAACTTTGCCTTGGATGAAATAACCTGTGTATGGTGAAATATAGGGGAGCTAAGTTGCTGGTCTATGCTGTACATGCAGCATAAACCAAGCTGCTTTTTTGGTAGACCTGGCAGAGCCTTAAGTGGAGCTAAGTATTCGTTAGGGAAGCCTTGCATGGTATATCAGCTTTGTGGTTTTCCATACTGCAGCCAGTCTCCAGGCGTGCAGCCAATTATGGGCACAAAGAGTAATCTTGAAAGCATAATATCTGCAAAATTTGTGCCTGGACATAGTCTCCACAGCATAAATTCAGAATTTAAACATGTTAGCAGATAGCAGTCCTGGAAATTCAGCGTTTGAACAGGCTAAACACAAAACATTTCCCTTTATAGCTTTAATTAGCCATTTGAAGTGTGACTAAAATAAATGGATGTGCAAATACTGCATGCATACATTGCATAAGATTATGTTTATCTGGTTCTTCATCATATCAGTGTCGCTTTTTTTTTAAATTGGATCATGTCTTATTCCATTTTATGTTTTCAGTCTTTTAGCTAATGAGAGGTAGACCTTAGATATCATCAGTTACATGAACCAGTACGTCAGGCTAAATTTGAGTGGAAATAGTCCTGTGACAGTGATTGCCTATTTTATAATGCTTGGAATGGGTTTTAGTATAATAAAGCATGATGAAAAGAAGTCAAGTGGAACCTTCACCAAGAGTACGCAAGCCACTGCATATGTGACCAGATGAGTTCCTGGGTTATATCACACTATTTTAGTGACCGCTTGAGGTTCTAGGAAAGTAGCAGTTCTTAAACGTATCACTTCACTTCTGGCATAGTAGGCATTAAGAAATGTGGTTTGTCATGTCACATAATACCCCTGGCACACGAGAACGTCTAACGTCATTTGTATCTAATGCCATTTACATTTAATGTGGTTAGCAGGCTGCCACATGGGAACATTTAATGTCATTTGGTGAGAACGACTTCTAAAAACGAACGAGTTTGGTGAACTCATTCGAATGGGTTCTATCTCAACGGAATACTCGCACCATGAGGGGGCCGCAAACAAATTATATAATTAAGAAATAAGTATTTAAATATAGCAATGAAAGTGTTGCAAGTTTAACTCTTTCGTTACCGCGTGAAAATGGCCGTTTTTTAAGGTCTGCGGAAAAAATTTTTTACTAGTGCAAATAATGCTCTAGGTTACATTGCAGCACATCAAATTGTGCGTAATGAAATGCTCTTTATAAGTAACATAAGTTTGAAAAGAAAATAAAATATTACACAACTTGAAAAAAATATTAACTCTACTATTTTTGTAGGAATTTGAGAAAAACAATACAAAGAAAACACAATATCTACAAAAATATTACGAACAAAGAAAATTCAAAATATACATTTCGAAAGTAAATGATCCAGGCATATTCTAAAAGAAAAATAAACAATCCACATCAGCTCGTTTTACACACAGATAAAAAAAACAAACTGCTTCACCGCTCGTGCCATGAGGTGGAGCACAGGTGTGCACCACACCTTTCACAAAAAAACTTTTTTTTTCAACTTTGCGTTCCTTGTAGCACTCGCGGTAGTTTTCTTTTTTTCTTTTCGGCATAGTTTTGGTGAATGCGCGGGACGTGCACAATGCTCATATAAATGAGCAGTCCAATGAATTTCACGAGTTCCTCCGGAGTCAGCTGTTTCCACGAGCCGTCTCCTTCAGCATAGGTCGGAAGCTCGAAGATATGCATCCAAGTATATTTGCGTTTTCACAGATGGTTCTGGTCACCGCCGCTGTGAAGGGCAGGAAAAAAAATCGTGCGATGTCGTGAAACACTTTGCGCTACTCCGGTGTGCCAGGCCGAGATGCGCGCCGGGCGGCCTTATTGGTGAGGATTGAAGCTTTTTCGCTGCCGGCGGCAGCACATCCTGTCCAAGCGCTGCGCGTACCCTGCAGATAACGAGGATATCTCAAAGGGCGTGCACCCAGATCGGCAGATAAGCGCTCCTGACGGACGAGACCGCCCAAGGCCGAAAACGAAACTTGCCGGTGAACAGCTGAGGATGACCCGGGCTGGCTCGAAGTGCCGTCGCTTTGAGAGCTTGAATATGAGCTGGTGTCGTCTTCGGAATCGTAGCTCGACTCATCTTCACTAAATTCGTGTGCGGGTTCAGCATACTTTCGAGCGGAACGTTTTTCCCGCGAAACAGTCCCGCGGGACGCCGCCGCCACGGGAGCGGCGGAGAGATTGCCGAGCGCACCGACGCTAACGCCGGATGCGCCCCTCTCGCGTAGATAAAGAGAAGCGAAACCGAAACTGCTGCAAACTCGCTGAAAAGGCCAGATCAACAAGTTAGACACGTGACGGACCTTCAGAAACGAGCTGTATTAGATTAAAATTGTCCAAACTCAGTACCAAAGCTCGCTGGTGAACAGCTGGTGTCATTTTCACGTAATTATCGCGGCCAAACATTATTGCCTTGCAAAACTGACGACACTATTTGATAATTGACTTCTTAGGAATCGTTTGATAACAAAATGTTGAGAATAATGGAGCAAAAACTCGAGCAGCGTGCTTTTTTCTCATGTGTGGCGGCCACACCCCCTTTTCCAGCAGCACACGCACATTACTTCGCGAAAAACTCCGTCAAAAATCGTGATGTCGTCAGAGTGGGAAAATTTGAATGGATTGTAGAAGAGCAGTCCCCAAACTAAACGCGAAATGCCGCTGTATGCACGGGAAACGTTTTTAACGCGTCGCAATCGGCAGTTTTAATCATCGATCACCGGTGATCGATTTGAATAGGCGTGGTAACGAAAGAGTTAAAGTGTAGCATTCTGTTTTTTGCAAAAGGGATCAACTTCTTTGTTCTCAAGAGTTTTAGTATCCTCGTTCCCAGCAACATTGCCAAGAGCATTGCCGGGCCTGTGGTGTTGATGTCAACACCACTTGAGTTCATAAATAACAATAGTCTGTCCATCCAAACTAACCCATTGTTTCCCTTTAGTCTCCTTTTAATTTAGATGAAAATATGATAGGACGTATGCAGGAGTATATAGATGCTTTAACACAGTATGTTTCCCTTTTTATAATGCTAAAATTTATTAGTTTATATGCAGTTCATGCATGTCCTTAAGTTACTATGGTAATTGTTTATTGATTGCACCATGTTCTTAATGGGCACGTTACATTTTCAGAACACCATGATTATTATGTATACCAGCGGAGCGCATGCAAGGGAGTGTGGAAGCATGTGGCCTGTGCTATGTAGCTTCGACATTTGATGGCGTCTACTGCTAAGATATTAGCTATTTGCAGTATCTAAAAGGGGTTTTCCACAGTGAATTACCTGCTGTTGCTCACACTGTGCACACTTAGCTTTTAGGGAGCATTCGAATAAGCTATGTAAAAACATTTCTCTTGCCGAGAAGCAGAGTTGTCAGTGCAAGGCTCGTATCAGTAAAGGTTCAGCCTTTGCTGGGGAGAAAGAATGAGTAATTGTTTTGTTTCAATTCTTTGTGTTGATGCTGATAAGAATTCATCTTTTGATAAGCAAGTGTCTCCTTGTGTAGCACCAGAGCAATTCATCTGACCAGCAGTTGTGTGTGCACTGCCCAGACCCTGTGCCTTGCATACATGCACCTAATCTTGTCTTTTCCACAGTTCACATTCACAACCATGGAATATGTGATATGTGCTTGCTTGTTTGTTTCATTTCATAAGAGGACGTTTTTGTAAGGCTATGTTAAAATCTCCAGCTGTGCTTTGGAAAAGGTCTCCAAAAATACTTTGGGGAAGAGGCCTCTTTGTGTCTGTGTTGGTGTTCGTGTTTATGTCTGTGTTGGACACTTTAGTAAAATTAGGGCCTCTTACATTTGTTTTTTGTTTGGCTGTGTATATGTGGCATGGGGCTTATTTACAAATGTGCATGCTCTCTGTGCTTTTTTTCCTGCTGCTTTGCTTCATCTTTGCATGGCGAGCATCTGCCGGGCTCATCTTATCTATTTAGTAAGTTGAACATTGTATTCTGGTTTTCATTTGCTATTTGGTGGTTTAGGTGTTCAGTAATCATGCCTCTGGTTTCCAGTTGATGTTTCAGGCCTGGCTTGTTATTCCCATGGAGGCACCCTCTGTGCAAAGTCGGCAGCACTTGTGCTCATTGTCTAAAGGGGACCATGAGTGTGACAATGATGACCTTGACAGGATAAGTCATGACGACGACCCATGGGAATGGTATGTTTAATAACATTATAATCAACCCACTGCAAAGAATTCAGTGTCTTTGGTCTTTGTGTTATGCAGTTATTATAGGAATTTTTTTCTTCCACCATAGTGTAATTATGAAAGCCAAATGTAATCATTTATTTCTACTTGCATAATTGATGTTCGAGGTTCTGACATCATCCTATTCTTTCATAATTTTTGTGTTGGTGGTGTGGCTTGTGAGAGTGCTTAAACTGGTTTTTAGTCGAGTATGGCATGAGAAGGCGGATGCTGTCCCAAGGGGAAAATTGTACAGCCACATTATTAATAGATAAAAAAAAAATGTTGCCATGTGTGCTTCCGCCAGTGTAAAGCTCGGTCACCTGACAAAGTTCAGACCTCTTCGCTGCCAACAGATGGTGTTGCTGTAAATATGTCTTGCTTGAGCATCTTGGCAGACAATATTGCGTCATAAATATTGATTCTCGTTAGAAAGAAAAATATTTCCATGCAGACATCGACGTATGATAAGGAAAAGGGACAACATATATGCCAAACTTTTTACAGGATGAATTTTTGTCAATAGGCTTAAAGTTTCTATCATTCTGTATATTTATTCTTTTTTGATGCTTGCCAATCTCTGTACATATTAAATTGGGCAAGATAAACATAACAAAGGGAAAATCTTTCCTTTGTAATTGTTTTTGATTTAATTTTATTGTACTAAGTAGCAGCATAGGAAGGATAAAATTACTGTTGCAGAAAAAAAAAATTTTCTGCGAGTTTCACAGCGCGCGAACATAGGAAAACATGGGACAGAGATGAAAGAGCGCTGACGTATAAGATTGTTTGTTTAGCAATATGGCTGATGTGATGTGAACCTGTTAATGGTATTTATTTTGTCTGGGTGGTCTCATGTTAGTGGTAGTGCAGGTGTTTAGCACACCTTGCTGTCAATAAATCCAAAGATACTGACCAGTGCAAACGTTGATCACAGTTCCTTATTTCATGATGCATATGCTCTTCTTGTTCCTTGTATGACACTCAAATCAAATCAAATCAAGTTTTATTATTTCATATAAAGATGTACAAAAAAGGATATACAGAAGGAGGTCCCGTTGTATACACTGAAATGGGACCTCCTATGAAATGTAAACATAAGTATTTGATTGGCAACAACAGTGGCGGAAATAATAGAATACAAGGTTACAAAAAATGAACTACAGATAGAATTAAATGACGATGCTCACATCAACTATAAGCAATCGCAAATGTAAACTGTAAAATATATTTATATATATCTATCTAAATAGCATAACATGATAAAGAAAAAAAAATGCACAAAAAAACAAAAGACTGAAAAGAGAATGACATGGCGAGGGAGAAACCGGTTAGGCAGAAGAGTGAGTGTCGCATAACAAAAGCTTTTTCAATTCATGGCAAAATTTATGTGTTTTTTGAATTTTTATTAGAAATGGCAATGTATTCCATAATGATATGGCCGCAAAGTGAACTGTCTGTTTGCCATAATTAGTTCTTACTTTGGGCAGAATGAAGTTATGCTGCGCAAAACGTGTTGGGTTAGTATTTAGTAAAGAGGATGAATGAATTGATGATAATGATATTTGTTTATTGATTAGTTTGAAAAGGAAAGTGGTGAGATTGAATTTTACAAGGGCGGCAACATCGAGAATTTTATTTTCTTCTAACAACTGTTTAGCATTATGGGTGGGTGAACTAAACGTGATTAATCGAATTGCCTGGTTATGAATGATTTGTAGTGGTTTTAGGTGAGTGGTATACGTGTTACCCCATGAGGTTATGCAATAATTGATGTGTGAGTGCACAAACGTGAAATAAAGTAAGAGCAAAACCGGACGTGAAAAAAATGGACGTGCTCTGATGAGGATGCGTATTCCGTGAGATAACTTCTTTTTAAGATGCGTTACATGGTTCCGAAATTTCAAATTATGGTCAATATTTACGCCTAAGTAAACACATTCTTCACTTGCCGATAATGCGTGGTTATCAATAAAAATGGGCGGAATGCACAGTGGTGATTTATTTTGTGATGAGAACAAAAGAAATTTGGTTTTAGAGGGATTAATGGTAAGTCTATTGGTTTTACACCAACCTAACAAGTTGTGAAGGTCACTGTTAAGCTGGGTTACTACTGCTGATAGATCTTCATTAGAATGAATAATTGTAGTGTATGCTTAATGCTGTCAGTGTATGCTTAATAGAGAACTTCATTTGACTTGTAAGTGATGTTCTTTTATGACTTTTAAATGAAGCTGTCGAATCTAGTTTGCTTTTTCTGTTTTGATCGGTGTTTCATATGTTATGTACTTTTTGCATTGTTTATATCCTCTGTGTTTCAAACTGTGCATTAATATTTTTATCAACTTTCAATTTATGCTTGTTTTTAATTATTTTCCTTTTGCACTATTGCTATTGTAAACACTGTTGCATTTGGCTTGTAAGGTGTTTTGGGACTTCTGATGTTATTTAATGTTTTGTGCAAAATGACTATTCAGCATGAATACTGGGAAGAAAAGCTTTATCTGGTTTGATTTGATATGATCACATTCGCATTCTTAAAGAACATTTTCTGGAATTCCATTTTGATACAGCATTTTAAAAAGCCTGCATGTTGCTTCCTTCCTCCTCGTTGATGGGCACTCTTTGTCATGAAGGTGTTTAGTAAGAAACTAATGGTTTATTATAGCAGAGCAATTTCGGTATCCATTGTATTTTATAAAGGTGAAACTTTACTGTAAATGCAGTCGACTCTCGCTACAGCAAAATTGATGGTGCGATGAAAAAATTTTATTGAAGCGAAAATTTTGTTCTGAAATTGAAAAAAATATCCCGTATTTACCCGCATAATTGGTGCCCTCGCATAATTTGCGCACCTCTGATATTTAGCCAGCTTTACAAAAAAAATTTTCCTCTCATATTTTGCGCTCCCTGTCCCGCCCGAGCCAGCTCGCCGGCGCGCTCGCATGGACAGACTTTGGACAGCCACGTGGCCACGCCCCTTGCTGCGCAGGCGAGCGCAGTCATACGCAAAAGGGGCTGCGAGTGCAATGTCCCTTTTTCAGATTCTTTTTCTTCGGAAGCCCCTGGAGCCCAAAGCACGGTCGCTAGAATAGAAGCACGTGAGTGGGGGCGACGAAAATGGCTGAAGCAGAGATCAAACAAGCCCGGACCATCTCCGTAGCTTGGAGGGCGTATGCGATAACATCACCCCGATCGGGACGCCTGCCGTCGAAGCGCAGAGGAAATGCCCCGCCCGTCTTTAACGAGCATGAAAACACGCGAAGGGGGGGGGCTCTTCTGCCAAAATAGCGCTGGTGTGCGCGCTATCTCGACAGCCATCAGCGGGCGGCTTGTAAACCCTTCTACGTGCTGCGCTCTAACGCAAAGAGACTGCAAAAAGTGTCCCTGGAGCAGCCATATTCTCATACACCAACGTTTTGGTGTGTTACGTGAGATCGTATCCAAAAGAGTTACCATATTAGCCTCGAGGACGTACCGTGGCGCCATCTGCCGGAACCTCTCCGTGACGTAGAAAACGACATCACGTGATACTGTCCACGCAGTGTACGACGTATACAATGTCGCAGCTTGTTCACGCACGGTTTTTTCATGTTGCAAGAGTTGTCTGTGTATCTTAGCTGCAAAAGCAGGTCGGCAAAGTATTTTGCGAGTGAACAAGAGGCATAGCTGCATCGTCCACGCTTGTTGGAAATGTGTGCCCGCGGTGCTATGCGCGACGAAGGTGGCGAGCCCGGAAATTTAGTTCGCTATCACTGGAAATACATTCAAACCCCATTATAACGAACCCAGATATAACGAACTATCAGATATAACGAAGTAATCCCAATTCCCCTTGAAGTTCCTATAGATGAAATTGATATTGGTTATAACAAACTAATGATTATAATGAAGTAATTACCGCTCCCCCTTCAACTTCGTTATAACGAGGTTCTACTGTACTCAGACATCCCGCGTAAGGTCACTTATTCAAGCGCGAATAGGCGCTACATCTCGTGCACTTGCGCGGACAGTGCACGGGCGATAGGTGACATTTCGATTCGCGTTGACAGCTGTTCCGTGCACTTGCGCGGACGGTGCACGGGCGATAGGTGACATTTCGATTCGCGTTGACAGCTGTATACGTGGTCCATGGCATACCTTCCCATCCCTTTGCCCCATTTTTGGGCGCGGGGTTAAGCGGGCAATATATGCGAGGTCTTGATATTGCTAATTCAACCTGCATGTCCGTTCATAAAGGAATGGACATGCAGAATGGACAAAGCACTTTTGCCAGTATTATCGCGGGACAATGATTCATCATGAGCTTATTTATCATAAATTATACCTTAAATTCATGCATACGGTTCCGTCATGAGCGCGCATGTATCTCTGCGCAGAGTATCTTGACTGATGAGAGGATCAAAGCAGCCTGTTATTTTTTGCGATGACGCTGCTCCGTAAACAAGACACGTTTCCTCTACAGCCGCAAATACACGTCGTAAATTCGAATGCCTACAGTCTGAGAAAGTTCGTGCTGTACTCACTGAACATTTTAGCTCCAACGCTGTAAACAAAATTGACTTCGCGAAATGTTTCCCACACACTCGAAATGTATGAGCACTTGCCTGTTTCCCCATTCGCAGCTTTTTCAGCCAAGACGCTTCGTCTTGGGCTATATACGTGTGAAAATAACACCTAGCTCGGTCGAATATGTGAAGTGCTGTGGCACCGAGCATTTTTTTTATGCGCAAAAGCAAGAAGAAAAGTAACCGGCTTGGTGAAGAAAGCCAGCGCGCTTCGCCGGCGGCGGCGAAGGCGTCACGTGATGTCGTTTACTACGTTGTCACAACGACAGCAGCGCTAGTCTTTCCAGTGGTGGACCTCGAGGCCAATACCGCGCGCGTTACATTACATGTTATTTCGAATGTGTTCGGGAAACCTTCGTGTAATTTGCGCACTCCCTTTTCGGAGCTCTAAAGTCCCGAAAAAAAAAAAGTGCTCAAATTATGCGACTAAATAAGGTAACTTACGTGAGTTGGTATAGTAAAAAAGCTTTTGTGGCTCATTCTTGCGCGCTTGCATCACGGCAGCAGTCGGAAGGGTTCTGAAACCGCAAGTGCTGAAAACATACTTGCCGAGTTTGGAAAACGGGAATCTGGGAAATTTACGTATTTACTCGATTCTACCACCCCCTCAATTGTAACATCACCCGTTTCCCGCGACCAAAAGAAAAATAAAAGTGAAACATCGATTGTAGTGCGTACTCATTTTTCATGACACGGAAAAAGAAGTCCTTAGTAATCAACCTTCTTACACATTCAAACAAATGCAGTACTTGTGTAATGAACACACTGGCATAATACACAGGCTGCCAACTTTGAACACTTGCAGTCCCTCGAACGGCCGTGCTGTGGCTTTCCCGCTTCACATGATCCGTGGTGTCCCGAAGATGTGCGGCGAGCCGATTTATAACTCCTGCGTCCCTATAAAACTGCCGAAAGTTGCTGGGTGTAGCCACGTGCAAGCAGCGGTAACATCATTTACTCGCAGTGCTGCATTCTTCCGTGCTATCGCAGTTCCCTTATGCCCGCTGCAGCGTGCTGCCATGCGTGCTGCCATGCGTGCTGTGCAGGCTGGTGCAGCTAAGCCTAAGCATGATTAGGGCATGGTCTCCGAGATTGCCGCGATGCAATGCAATCTCTGACGTCATGCAGCGCGCACGACTGAGAGGCTCAGGCTCAGCACAGATATTGGGGAGAAATGTGGTGATGAGCCATTTTGCATGCGGTGATGAGAAACATCTGTTCTTTTGTTTCGACCACCCGCGAACGCTACCGAAAGCGGCTGCAGCTGTGCGTCTCAGAGATTGCATCAGCGACGTAGCTACTTTGCTTGTCCGCAAGACGGCCAAACCGGTGCGGCAACTGTCATCGGCTAATGCATCATGTGCATCATGGCATCGTTATGCACGGGACTGGCGGCGACGTAGAAACTACAGAAACTATGTGGGCCAAAGACCGCCGCGCTGCTAGTTTGTTTTCACCGGTAACCGTTCGACAGTGCCCGAAGCGTGGAGGAGGCGGCCATATATGATTTTTGGACCCGTTGTATCGGGAAAAAGGTGCACGTTAGCTTTGAGTAAATACGGTACTCAATGGGGGGAGGTGCTTGGACCATAAAAAAATTGACCGTGGGGTGGGGAGGTTATTGCGATAGCAGTGATATGGACACTGTTAGCAGGTTTTTGCAGTCGCTGCGGTTGTTCCGCACAAAGTCCAACTCGATAACACCGCCTACGCGTCGTATGTTTTAAGCGCGAGTAAAAGCGCACTAGCGCTAGGGACGAACGCGGCTGAAGCAGAGATTAAACGACCCGTCTGCCTCCGCTGAACGAACTGCACATGCGATAATATCGCACTGCATGCGAGGGCTGTCGTCGATTGCTTCTCAAGCAGAGAGGAAACGCCGAGCCCGTCTCTCGTCAGGCAAAGGACCATAAAGGGTGTCGTGGGAGAGGGGTGGTCGCATGCGCTGTCACAACAGGCATCATTAGGTGGCAGCATCAGTAGACATTGGTAGTCAAAAGCGTCTGTTTTTGGTGGTGCCAACACGCGATTTTGACTTCGTAGACCTGCTTTTATCTTCTGAAATGCGCCAAAATCTTCAGGATTGTGTTCACTGCACAGCAATCGAATTTTCGAGCATTGAATTCCATCGTCAAATTTCGTTGAAGCGAAACAGCATAAAATAAAATGTTCGTTGTGGCAAGCATATTTATGCATTGAGTCATATGGATTGCTGATGGTAGACCGAGATTTTTTCATTGTACTGGAAATTTCGTTTAAGCGGTGTGAGTGTAGCGGGGCTGATGTGAATAACCACTGTAAATGCCATATTTTGTAAAATTGCATTTCTGTATTGCAAGTCCATGGAGTATGCGAGGTGGTATGTTGACTGAGCTGAATGATGCCTGTGAAGAGGAACTCCTCTTGTTTAAGTGCGCATTCTTTAGTGTATGCATGGAGTAGTTCTAGCGAAATTATGTGCAATAATTCCCCGTTGTCCAGTAAGGATGACTTGCTTTTGGCAAAGCTATAACAGCATTCATCATGTGTGTTTAATGTTTGTATTTTGCCATACTTTAATGCTGTAACCCTGTTTTATAATGACATAATGATATAAGTAACTATGAGTTTATCTTTTCTAATTACTCTCTGACATAGTTTATTATTTGGATGATTTGGTTGGTGTTATGTAATGTCTATGGTAGTTTGGGTATGTATTCAGAGGTTTTTGATGCCAGCCTGTTCTGTGTACCTACTTGGTTCCCAGAGACTACCCATTTCACTTTGTGACCTGTTGACCCATTACTCATGTGCAGCCAGCTACCTGAACGAATAAAACTTGTACACATTGCAGAAAAAAAAAGCAATTACTATTACTTGATTGAAAATTTCAGTTGATCACAGCAATCACAACTGCTCTAAGTATGTAATTGAGCAATTATCAAAAGAACCATTTGCTTTTACGTTACTTCCCTCCCATGCCATGACACAAGTGTAGTAAATATGACATGCTGGTTGGCCTCTTTCATGGTATCTTCTGCAGTCCTTTGTATGGTATTTATCTTTGCCTATCTTCAGGTTTCATTTGTAGTTTTTTTGTGAATGCAAATGCAGTAACTAAAAACTTGTTCAGTGTGCATGCTCTAGGGAGGGGCGATGTAAAGTCGGAGCACCCTGTTTACAAAATACAGTAGAACCTTGCTGATATGTTCCCAGTTGATACGGTTTCCCGGTTCCAACATTCGCGATCGCGAAAACACGAACTTTTCTCATAAAGTTATGCTTCTTTTCTTTCGGTTCATACGTTCTCGGGAAATACGATTATTCGGCACCAACGTTCGATTTATTGTCCAAGTACCATCGGATGATACGTTTTCTGGCCTCCAGAGTTCGTGTGCAACCAAGAAGTCTGGAAGCTCGCGCGATCGAGAGCAGTAGCTACCCCACCGCGGTGGCTACACTGCAATACTCGGCCGACCGTGTCAAAATAAAACGGTGGTAGCTCTCTTCCAATACTAGCATATCACCTAGCTAGACATAACACACCGCGTTCATCAGTATCACCGCTGACACTCGCGATCAAGACAGTCTTAGCAGCACGTGTGTGATAGCTGTCGCTAGCTTACGTAGAGTGCACATTTAATGGCCGATAACTGAGATGCACCTCCATTTCTTTCAGTCGGACCGATTCGCGAGCATGATCGCGAGCGCGAACGGTGTTTATGCGGGTCGTCTGTCGTCTTTCCCCCCGCCGAGAGCCGCCATCTTGATAACGTTTGAAAGTTTCTACTGCCCGTTTCCGCTCACCTCACCTTCTACGACCACGTTCAAAAAGTGCAAATATAAAAATGTCTGGCACATTTAGATAGCTAGTGCACAAACACTGCCAGAGGAATTCTCCCAACACTGCTTCGAAAACTATGGTGCCTAGACGAAATCATCGTCGAACCTGCCATTACTGATCTCAAGTTACGGATATGCGAGACGACGGTCATTACTTAAAAACAAAAATAAGCAAGTTTGAAAGCCGATAACGCGTACGCAATACGGAGTGCATCCTGTGCTTTTTACAGAGAGCGAGCGGGCGCAGTCTAACGCAAGGTTATATCGCCAGTGATTGGATCGCACGGGTGATCCCATCGCGTCAAACTGAGTCGTCGACGCATTGCTTCATGTAATCCTGTACTGAGTAGATGCATGACAAGCGTAACCTTGCACTGGCAAACGTACATTGCGCGTGCATCGGCCGGTTTTGTCGTCGAGCAAAAGTGCGGGTCGCGTTCGGCACGTGCTGCACTCACGTGCCACTTGAGCAGCCGGGAACCGCCGATAGATTGCATGTTCGTTTGTCAGCTGGTAAGTTGCGGTGGTGGCGTCGAGGAATCGCAGGCTAAAGGAAAAGGGGCAGGGGGGAGAGAGAGAGAGAGAAAAACGGCTGAACGTTTCGTAGCATCTTGGTCAACGCCACCTAGAAGAAATAGGTGGCGTTGTCTTGGCGCGCACGACTAATGTACCAGAGTACGCACTGTTGGGCACAAAATGACGATGTGAACGCGCATTTTTTTACATGTTAAATAATTTCCCTGAAGATGCAGAGTAGTTTGAACACTGAAGCAATGGACAACACGCGTGCGTTCCGTTCCCTGACGGCTAGCGCTCACAGTCACTGCCGTGCCTTCGGGCGCGTTCCAACACGCTTCAGTAGACGTTTAGCTGTTTTGTGAAGTTTTATTGCCTGAATTATGTGAAATTGTAAAATACTTTAAACATTTATATCAATGCATGCTTTTCCGGCGAAACTGCGCAATTTTTTTCGTGTGTTTGGATCATACGTTTTCCCAGATAATACGTTCAAAGTCGCGGAAGTTTTTAAAAACGTATGAACAAGGTTCTACTGTAGTCACTGCAAGCTATGGCGCTCGTGTGCTAGTCCTCTGTGAAATACACTGCTTCAATGTTGCTGGTGTAAGGAAAGGCGCTCCTGATAGTACCAGGCAAGAACTTAAAATAATCCATTTGTATACCTGTGAGCACTCCCTGTTTATCCATGAGACTCCTTATTTCTGACCAGTACCGCAAGCTGGTAATGGCATGTCCCTAAAGCTCTAACCCCACCCCAACAAGAAAATAATGAAGGGCAGGTGTTCTAAAGCTTTTCTGGCCTTGAGGAACCCTAACAGCTTACCTCGGGGCCCTTTCCTGTGCCCAGTGATGTAAGGGAGGGCAGGCTGCCGCATTTGTGTGGGGCCTTTATTGTTGCAGTTCGGTGTGTTAAGTTTACCATGATGAACAAGCCGTGATGACATCGCACTGCAGTGCACACAGTTAGCTTCGTTGCCATACAGTGGTGTGGGAAATCTGGGAAGGGGCCACCAACTTTCACAGGTTGTAGCACATGTTGCCCTGTATGTATGTGTAATTCAATTACACACATGCACTGCACTTGGGAGTACTTGTATGATTGCCAGCATCTAAAAGCTTTACTAGCGATCATTCAGCAGTGCTTTGTACTATGCTGCTGCAGTCCTGAGAAGCAAGGAATATAAATGTGTGCAAGTTTAGTTTTTTTTTCTGTCCCTTCCCCCCTTCTCCTACTTTGCGAATTTCCTGATTTTTGAGGCTCCCAGCTTCGCAGATATGCATAGGCGATTTCTTCATTGGCATCAATTTCTGAATTGCTCATCAGTACCAGCCTATACTGTGGCATATCAGTTAATCTGTCAATGCCTGGTGGAGATTGCCTCTGCTGGCCTGGTTAACTAGTAATACTAGCAGATTAGTGGTTATTAGTGCGTGTTCCTAAAAATTTAGCCAAATAAAAATTTAACGTAATTTTGTGCATATTACTGAGCATCAAAAATGCCATTTTTATGTCACGGTTGCTGCCATGCATCCAGTGTAGACAAGTATGCTTTTTTCATTGCAATGAACTTCAGTCTGCACATATATTAGAGGTGCTGAAAGCATATATCTGGAACACGATGAATGCGGGAATGAGACCCTTTAGCTTGTGCATGTTTCCATCTCTTTGGACAATGTCAGTTAAAGACGACGAATATTTGATGAACTCCAGGGACCTCTTTCAACCTCACTTCAGTAAAAAGAATTTCCCTTTAACTCTTCATTGCATAAATCTGTGTCACTGATTGCAGCTTGCTTTGCAAGTAATTTGACTGGTTACATGTAATTGGTTATTGGAAAAACAATGTAAACAACATAAATTACAATATTACCAGAATGCTTGATGAATTGCAAATAATTAATCAAATGCAGTTCGGAATGTATAAATCTGGAGCAAATTTTAGAGCTGAGCCTGAAAGCATTCCATCACTCATACTAAGCCATCACAGACCTGCTGTGACGACTTAACAAAAGCCATGGCATTCAGCTCATGAGCGTGAGGTTGTAATTTCCATTTGTGGCGATTGCATTTTTGTTGGGATGGATTGCAATAACACTTGTGGTCTGTGCTTAGGGTGTACATTAAAGAACCCAGAACTGTAAAAATCAAGTCCTTTTCTGAGGGCAGTCTGAAGCACTTCACATGGTATGATAAGGTTTTTATTTTGTGGGGATCGAGGCATACATGCCCGTCGCCACTGCACGGGTGTTTGCCTTTTTCTGCCTTTCCCGCGCCATACCGGTTCTTCCCTGTTCTATCCACTCGCCGCACGCGCCCCCCCTCGGCGGATCGCGATGGTGGCGCCGCGCGTTGAGTCTCGCAGGACACTGGGAAGAAACGTGGCTCTCTCTCTCTCTGGCAACTGAAGCGTAAGCACGCTTTTCATTCCTGGTCCGTCGGCTCCTTTGAGCTCGTTCGGACAGAGTCCGCCGCGGTGCCTGTGCGCCAATGGCGAACGCCTACCCTTTCATTGCCCTTCCGAACATGGAGTTTGCCCATACTCGCACGATCGGGCCCATTGGTCTGCGATCGCACGAGTGCGCAGCATAGTCATAAGCAACGTTTCCCTTCGCGGCCTCTCTCCGCGAGCCATTGCCCGTGGTGGACGTGCTTGCGGCGCCCTTTGTCTGTGTTTTCGCCCCTGGCGTGGCGAAGCCTTTGCTTCTCCCGCCGCCTGTTACTACGGGCGGTGTGTAGTGTATGCGGTGTCGCCATGGTCCAATAAGGTGTTGCGGTTGATCTGAGAGCAGTACTGTGTCACTGCCACGCTGCGCTCGACGCCTTTGCCGTCCGAACGCACGTGTGCAACGGAGTGCAAGATAGGTGACGGACCACGTGGCCCTTTGGCTCGCTAAGCCCGAACCCACGGTGGTGGCCGTATTCGCGTTATATACGCACCACCCACAAATTTTCACCATGACTGCTTTTTGCGGTGAAATGTTTGAGTTAATCAGGATTCATCTATTTAACCAAATCACTGCGGACAACCTTTGAGCTCATCAACTGGCCTTTGTTCATTGTACAAAATGTAACGTGTCAGCAACAGTGAGAAGAGCCTGGATAGGAAATGAAAGCCACTAGCATCATTACTTTGCAAAAGCTTTGCGTGTGTTGAACAGATGTGAACTGGCAGAAATAATGTATTCTGAAGGTTTACCTGTTGCTGGTACTATTGAAGTAATGGCCTTACATATTCTGATTTTTCAGGTGGAATGTCATTAGAAGTGTGGCTGGTGCAGAAAAGCGTATAGGCGTAGCACTTCGGCTGACTGCTGATGTGCCATCCGATCAAATGCTGCGTCGCTGGTTGGGAGAACCTGTCAGATGCATTGTGATAAACACCTCGGTCTTCCTGACCAACAAAAGGGGCTTTCCTGTTTTACCCAGAGCTCACCAAGTAGTTATTCATAGGTTTTTCAAGGTTAGTGTAACATTTTGTTTCCCTTTTCAGTGCTTCAGTCTTGTTAAAGGGTCCTGAACCACCCGTCAAGCTTGGTGAAAAAGTACATCCTACAGCTTGTATACGCTGCAATAAACGGCTCTGTGGAATTCTGTAATCGTGCGTGGCATGTAGCGTTAACATGCGGAGTACAATGTTGCCACTTACTTAGGAGCTCTTTTTCGAAGATAAGCTATTCATCACTCCCCTTGTAGTTGCTCTATTTCATCATAGAGCAGATCGCTATGGTGAAGCACTATAGGGAAGCGTACCAATTGAAATGGGCCCTGTCATGAAACGTGTGTCTTTATATCATACTTGCGTGCACCCGCTGTCATGGGACAGTGTGCATTTTTTAAAACATACATCTGTGCACCTACTGTCTTTTGTCAGTGAAACCTTATATACATAGCCTTTTTAGACGTTACTAAAGGTTACACGGGAGTTGTAATAACTCCCCAATCCAAATTCTGTAGAGTCTCATACGGTGTAGCCGTGCCCACCAGCTTTTGAATACCATTGTCATATATATATTTGTGGCATATTTGTTAACTGCACCCCTCAGCTTGCATTTTGGCCGATGTGACACAGTGCTGCAAAAGATCTGCCTTTGTGGGAAGTAAAGAGACCGGTTGAAAGATGACTTTTACAGGCAATGCCTGACATTCCCATGTAATAATGTTAGAAACTTGCAGCCCTCTTTTAAAAAAAAAATTATAAGAACCATTGAAATGCACCATAAAAAGCACCATTATGCGCATGCTTCTGCAGTGCACTGATATGCCAGGGTGCGAGTCCAATGCTGTTGAAGTACTGTAGCCTCTTGCTGTCATGGCACAAGCTGTGTCATCTTACGAATCTAAGCTTGGTCCATATTTGTACAATTAGCAGCTGAGGGACCCATGTGGCATGAGCACTCTTCTTGAAGCGATCAAGTAGCCGCATTCAAGCAGCGAGTGTCGTCACTTAACTCTTGACCAAGCAAGGCAAAGAGGACAGCAGATGAAAGAGACAGCAACATGATGAAAGTGATACAACGGAGATTAGTCAGTCTTAAAATAGCACATTAAAAGAATGAACGCCCGTGTCACCTCCAGTGAGCCACGCTACAGCAAAGACAGTGAGAGATGGGAAAGAAAGAAACCGTAAACATTATGCAAATGGCAGAAACTACAGCTGTCGTCTTGTACTATGCTGCAAGTACAGTCAAACCTCGTTAATATGTACCCGCTTAATGTGTAACTCCGGTTTAAACGTCACGAAGATTCCCCCACCCAGTCCCCATTGAACCCCATGTATTGGCTGACCGCTTAAGCCGTAGTCGCTTGTTGCATTACATACGGTTAGTACGTACCATTTTCTTGTTTTTATATGTTCACAGGCAGAAAATCGGCAAAATTTCACTTGCGCAGACGTTCGATTCACGAGCTGCGACGACCGGACTAAAATTGTCAGCGATAGTGACGTCAAAACATGGCCACGTTGACGTATTTTCTGTTCGTACAGCTGTTGCCGATCGAAGTGCGCAAAAGTATGGCCTTTGAGATTGGTAAACTGCAGCGATAGTGACGTCAAAACATGGCCACGTTGACGTATTTTTTGTTCTTACGGCTGTTGCCGATCGAAGCGCGCAAAAGTATGGCCTTCGAGATTGGTAAACTGCAGCGATAGTGACGTCAAAACATGGCCACGTTGACGTATTTTCTGTTCGTACGGCTGTTGCTTATCAAAGCGCGCAAAAGCATGGCCTTCGAGATCGCCACGTTGACGTATTTTTTGTTTGTATGGCCTACGAGATTGGTTTTTGTTAGTCCGCAGCGGCTGACGGTAGGGGAATTCGCTGCCACGTTTCCTTTTTTTTTTCTTTTCTATCATTCTCCCGTGTCCACTGGTGGTGTTTTGCGCAGTGGTGTGTTCTTTAACAACGGTCTTTTGCACGGCGTATTTTTTTTTATTGTTTGGTGCGCGTGTTGTGCGATTTAATTCGCACGTGAGGACTGCTATGCCGAAGTATCGCGTTTTGAGTGTGAAGGAAAAACTGGAAATCATTCGCACCATTGAAAATGGAGCGAAGAAATCTGCGGTAGCCCGTGAAAAGGACTTGCCTCTGACGACTGCGTGCGGGATATGGAACGCTCGCGAAAAGTTGAGGGGCGGCACAGGCAGCAATCTGAAGAGGTGCCGCATCAGAGACTCTGCGTTTCCCGAAGTGGAAAAGGCCCTGCTTCTTTGGTTAAAGAAGGCGCGGAGCATGAACCTGCCTGTCACTGGACCGCTTCTTACTGAGAAAGCGCTAACTTTCGCAGCTCAACTGAATTGCACAGGTTTTGATGCCGTCGCAAAACCTGTGCTATTCAGTTGAGTTGAGATGCCATCGTCGCGGCGAGGCCACCACGGTGGCAAGTGAAAATAGCAGATTTTTTTTGCTGCCTGCCCTTGAATAAAGCTTGCGTGACTGTGTGTGCGTGAGTGTGTTTATGGGGTTCGTGACGTTCATTTTTGGCTGGTTAGTAGCCGCTAAACCGACACTGACGGTTAATTCGTACATCGCTTAGTGCGTACCCAAACGTCATTCCCGGCCAACTACGTATTAACGAGGTTTGACTGTATACAAATAGAAAATTGTGGTGTAGTGGTGCACAAGGTCTAGGAGACCACCCCTCTGTGGATGCTTACATTCTGTGCAGTGCAACTATGCCCACATGTTGTGTTACACAGCTGCTGACAAAATCTCATGCTGCACTATCCCAGAGAAAGAACTAATACTTCTAGAAATACACAATAGATGTGGAATTCAGGGGTGAAACAGCTGTTCATATTGCACAGTTTTGATACAATTCTGTTTTCCTGCTCAGAACTGCTCCAAAAGCATGAAAATTGGGAAAACTGCTCCAAGCTGATACAGAACAGCCTGGAAGGCAGGTATTTAGGTGCTCACGTGAGTTTCAATAGGAAGAAAAAGGGGAGTCGTGCAACGTGCATGGCGTGATTGAATCTCAGGCGTCCCGAGATTTGCTGCAGACACTTTAATTTTCATGTCAGCGCACGTGGACATGAAAATCAAGACGTGCAACCAAGACACGTGGAATGCCATTATCTACATGAAATTCGAGTGTCTTCCACAATTAGTTGGCACCACGGTATTGCAGTGTTACAATACAAGGCAATGCGTTGTTGAAAAGCCCAGATGAGATTCTTTGTAATGGTATGAAGCAGAAAAATCTTGACAAAATCCAAAGTGACGAGACTCACCTGACAAAAGAGAGCACAAATTAACCTACATGAAGTGCTAGGGATCCTTCAGAAGCTAAATAAGAAAATCTGCAAAAACGTCAAACCAGGGATAAGTACACACCTCAAATTTAAAAATAATTTTCACTGCACCAAAATTGTCGACACACAATAGTCTTTTAGTTAAGACCACTCACATGATTTCGTGAACAAATCATGTGAGTGGTCTTAACTAAAAGACTATTGTGTGTCGACAATTTTGGTGCAGTGAGAATTATTTTTAAATTTGAGGTGTGTACTTATCCCTGGTTGTGAAAAAGATACTCGACTGCCTGAGCTGCTCCAAATTTGACTTTTTGAGCTCTTAAAGCATCATATTAATTGTTGTGAGCTGCTCCAAATCGAGGTTCTCCTGCTCTAAAATGAAGCTTTAGCTACTCCGAAAATTGCTCCCAAGTCTGTTTCTGCTGTCTCACCCCTAGGAATTACGTACCTCAAAGATTGCCAACCTCATGTTACCGCACACATTGAGTGTACGTGTAACTGCATCAGTGACATGGTGAGGCTAAAATGCTGGGACATACCATTATATCACGACACTGGATCACTTAGGGGGACACTAACACAAAATGTTGAAGTAAAGCAATGTATTTATAGGTTGCATTTCAGTGACATTGAAAATTGTAGTCTTCATGCACATAGAGAGTTAATAAGTCAGTAAAGATGAGGAAACTACGTATATTGGGTTGCATTCTGTTTTGAAATTCTGATTCTAGAATCCCAAAACATCATTCGTCAATTAAAAAAGAATCTGCTGCTGACTGTATAAAACTTAGTCAAAGAAAAAAAGCTGCATTCCATTCTAAGGGAACCATATAAGGAACCTTGTGTGTTTTTATAAACGTTCTTCATTTTGAAGCATGCCAAATACAAGAAAGCACAAATTGTGTTTTGTGAAACAGCGCTGGCATACTTACTTTATGGTTTCCAATGCAAAATTCATGGAGGCTTCAGGGTTTATTTCCTCTACAGTCAAATATTTTCTTCTAAAGAAATGAAAATAGTCATTAGAAAGTACAGTAGACTCCCTTTAAGACGAACTCGAGGGGACCATGACAATTTGTTCGTCTTATCAGAAGTGCCTCCAAGAATGGATTGGCCACTTGCCCAGGTGAATCCAAACATCTTACTTCAAAAAGTCAATCAAGTAGACTTGCAATTGGGAAAAAATTACAAGTGAAACCATATTTTATCCAACTTGAAAACAGTCTTCAAGCACTGGGCAAGCAGCCATAAATAACATTTTGTCTAATGATTTTAAGTATCCTCCTGTATGCCCATGCTGCTTGGAAAGGTTGTTCATTAGAGAACTTTGGCAGGCACAAGCTACATCCCCTATTCTTCGAAAGCACTTCAGTGTGCATGTCAGTTGTGTTGCCAGTCAATGTGTTGGGCATTGTGGCGCATCTTTGAGGATACTCGCATAGGCATTCATGTCCCCAAGGACACCTTTATTGCCCAGACTAGAAACTAGGCCTGTTTTTCTTCAGGGCAGCACTGGCCCCAGGAGGTGCTGATCAGCTAAAAGGTCTAATGTGTACACTTTGTTGTTGCAGATAAAAAGCAGCATTCTCTTTTTTTATATGGGCCCCCTTTTTCTTGCCCCTTTGTGGGAGCCCCTATCCTCCCTTTTTGTTTTCTTCTGCTTTGCTTTACCATTGCTCTACTGGTTGGGGGCCCTGGGGAGGGAGGAGGGGGACAACTTTATTCAAGTACCCAGACTCTCTGTGTAAGCCCTCTTGGATTCTTTTGCTTTGTGTTCCTTTGTACTCTCCCTGTAGGTGCTGAACAGGAGATGGGGAGACAACAAAAGAACCCCAGGTGGAGAGACAACAAAAGGGCCCAAGAAGGCAGTGTGCCCCTAATAATTGGGGTCTCCAACAATAAAACTCTATAACAGAATTTTATTGCTGGCACCTAAATAGCTTTGCATACTTAGTCTTTGGTTCTTTTGTACTCTCCTTGGTGGGGAGACAACAAAAGAATGCAGGTGCCCAGCTCTTGGGGTCCACAATAAACTAGGGGGGCTGTCCACAGCACTGGGAAAGTTCCTCTTAAAGGGACCGACAACCGATTTTTAAGGACCATTCTTTTTATGGCGCAATAGAAAGCTCGTCCCCTGTACTGTTTTCACCTGCAGCGGTTACTTCCAAAAGCGCGTGGATATTTCGCACGCAGAATTTTTCGATCTGAGAAGCCTCTAAAAAAAGACAGAGTGCGCACTCTAGCAACGTTGAAAAGTGATCGCGATGCCGATAATCCGCCTCGCTTCCGGACATCGTTCTGCTTTTGCAGGAGTGAGGGTAGCTGTGATTAACCACCCACACTTTGACCTGTTCGACTACTTTTTGAAATAAAAAGACGGTGCAACGACCTGGCATTGTTTGCCAGGCCGATCTTGTATTTGTAAGGCGTTCTTTCGCATTTCCGCGCCTACTTCATGAATGGCCGGGCTCTGGCGCTGCCACTCTGGTCATAGCCGAGCCAAGCCAGGCTAGCTAGATCCGAAACCACGCTTTCGCACGTGACGACAGAAGCGTGCAGTAGCAACGCGCGCTACAAACAAAGGGTTATCTGCACATTGTAAGTGACAAAAAGCTTATAATATCAAAAGTTTCATGCGGTCCCATACTAATAAACAGATAAAGTATTGCGTAAATGTGTAGAAGGTCGCGTGACCGCACTCTAACTCTAGTTCGTATGTTTGCCACTTGAGTTACCAAACGTCAGTTTTCGCAACTTTGCATGAAGAAATAAAAACATAAACCCGTGTTTACTGAGGAAAAGTGGCGCCGTTTGAGCCAATGCAACACACAATCTTTCCACCAGTGGGGTCATCTCAGTTCAAGTTTTGGGTGGTTGTCTGTCCCTTTAACAGAAGGTTACCTTGTAAGGGGGTTCGTCTTAAGAGGATTTCTTTTGCAGTGAGTCTATGGGAAACCAAACAAACATACTATGTTGTTTGTTATATCGGAGAATTCGTCTTAACCGAGTTCGTTTTAATGGGAGTTGACTGTATTTTATAATTGTAAACTCGTGGTAATTTTATAATTATAAACATCAGTCTCTTTAATTTTCTTGGTTGGAGGCTGCACCGCAACAGGCAGAGTAGGTGTGCCGTCTGGGATTGCTGGTTTCAAGCGCCTTTTTACACATGCTGTCAAGTGAACATATTAAATTAGTGAACTTCCAGTGATACAGAGACGCTAGTGCTACACATGCTTCTGTTTTTGTTTTATTTGGCTGAACAGCTCGGAAGCCAGCTGCTGGTTGATGGGAGCTGTCGTCATGAGCACATGAGGCTGTACTATCACTACCTTGACCACCTTTTCAGTGTAAGTAACAGTAAAACGTGTAGACAATATCAAGTGAGTGCCTTATTACCACTTCGGGCTGTCACGGTGGTAGATTTCCAATAGTACTGTGCACTGTTAAGGCCAAATTGCATGTGTCGAGTTTCAGGAGGGCATGAGCATAAAGGGTGTTCTAATTTTGGGGATTTGGGTCCAACTGCCTTGTATAGTACATGTGTGCTTTATTGCCAAAGAACTGCATGAACAAACAGGATGAAATTGTGCCTCTGTGTTCTCTTCCATTCGTTATTCCCCTCTTCAGAATGCTATTAACTTGTGCTTACAAAAATGAACACTCACATTGGTAGCCAGAGCCAGTGTGGACAGTCTTTCTCAACCTATTTGTTCATGGTGTTCTTTTGCTATGAAGCTATACAAGCTAGCTGGGGTTCACACCTTCATAATGTATGTGTGTAAAATTTTGTAAATTTTATACACATACATTAAGTAGAATGTAAAAATGTTGTGGAGCCCAGGGGTTTGAACAATCCCCCTCATGGCACGGGAACGTATTCAAAACTGTGGTAAAGCACGCATTTACCAATGAGAAGCAAAGTACACTGCTGCAGTTCCTCTAACCAAAGCAGTAAATACTTTGAAACATCACGCGAATATTCTGTGCACTATGAAGGTTTCATTGATATATTTGTAACAAGGGTTTTACATGGTTTTAAACATGATTTTATATATTATATAGAATTTTGGCTATATGTATTGAATTATTTCATGATCACTGCACTGTTGGATATGTCCAAGTTCAGTTATATTGGGAGAGTGCCACTGTGCTTCCACTGCTGGTCCATGCAACGTGAGCACGTGCCCTAACCACAATGGAATCTGCTGTAATATTATATCAACATTTGTTGCTTTCATTGTGTTTTTTCACTTTCTTCACTGGCCTATCCCTTGTGTCTACTTATTACTGGCAGATTCGTATTGATGTACATGTCTCACTATGTTGTTTTTGTTCATCGTACTTTGGTCAGTGACCTGTTCCTACAGTAATGATTTTATCTGAGCCTTTGGAATTTTTTATTGCTTGTGCATTACTGTTTTTTTTTTATTCTTGTGCTTGACCAGGTTTTCTTATATATGATACTATTGCAGTCCATAACATGATGCATCTTTCTGTTACAGACACAGCCTCCAGATGATCCCCTGAGTGAATTTTCCAAAGGCTTTGAGGACTATCTGCAAACACCACTTCAGGTGTGATATTCCATTGTGTTTGCACTGTGACATGGGGAAACAAGCATTTTAATTGTTTTGGGTTGGGATGAGTATTGGTTTGGCTCTGGCCTTTATTAAAGGAAATGATGCTGGTATAATAGTTGGGAACCAAGATTAGCTTACAGGACAGCTCTTGATAATTTTTTGCCATGTCAAGGTAATTTTCTTGTTCCTGTGCCGTGTTTCTGCTTTCTTGCATCTGATAGCAGAATTGTTCTGTAAATGTGGAAATAATTTAAATGAGCTAACTAGCATGAAAATAAAATCGAAACCCAACAGAATGAGGCTTTGTGTGGTGCGGTCAGTAGGACACCAGTAGGGCAGAAATACTTGGCATGCCAGTCTTATCGGTGCAGGGGACGCAGCAATGAAAGCGAAGCTTGAAATGCATCATGGAACTAATCTTCGAAACTGTCAAGCAGTGACACTATCTCAATGAATTCAACAGCAATTCATTGCTGCTCGCATTTGACCCACTGCCATGCTAGTCAGATAACACCAGTAACCCAGCACAAAGCCACAGAACATTGTGTGACAAGCTGAAGACCAAGGATAGGCTTTACCACTGATCTTATCTTGTTACAGTAAGCCCTCATTAGTATAGTAAACTGATGATTAAAGCATATAAGCACACCGACAAAGTACCCTTCATAGTTGTCGGAGATATTAACGCCTGACATTCAGCTTAGGGCAACCTAAACAGTGAAAGTAAAGGCAACAAAATTTGGGACACAGCACAGGGCTATGGCTTTACCCTTATAAACGACCCGGATCGCCCCACATGCATTGGCAACAGTGTGAGTTGAAATACGTCACCCGACCTAACTTTCGTTAAAAACATTGAGAAAATTCAATGTTTTTACTGAACTCAAGCTCAATGTGGGAAGTGACTACTACACTTTAGCTATCATGGCCTTTCTAAACGACTTTAAAAACTTAAACGTACTACAGTTGAACACAGATATATCGAACTCGAAGGGGATCGCGAATTAGTTCGATGTATGAAAAATTTGATCTAAAAATACAGGCCCCGAGACTTTACCAGTGGCGGACGATCACCTACAATCGGCGCATTCAAGAATGACGACTAATTCCGCAGACACGATGCAACAGAATGTTTTATTTGCGTGGAAAAAAAATCGCTTATCTTGGCCTGCTTCTTCGTCTTAGACATGAAGCTGAAGACGCTGGCCTCGATCTTATAGAGGCTGTCCAGGTGCGACATCCGGGTTCCCTCTATGTCACTGCAACAACGGTGAATCAAGCCGAACACTGCCGCCACTTCAGCGGCAGAGTACGCTCGTCCAGACGATCTTTGTCGCCACTTGAGCTGTCGGCCTGGGCGCCCCGGGTCCCTGCGACCGCAGCCACAATGTCCTCATCAGCGAGGCTCGCAACAGCCTGAACATTGCAGTCCACTTCCACGAAATTGTCCGCAGACACTTTGGGTGGAAAGGCAGCAGGGAAGAGGGATGACAACTCATGAAACACATAGTCTATGTGCTCTATGTCGCCGTCTTCACGGGTTTCTGCAAGTTCCGCCGTCATGAAGCCTGCCTTCCGGAAGCAGTTGGCCACTGTGTCCGTCTTCACGTCTCGCCAGGCACCCGTCATCATTTGAATGGCACCAAGCAGGTCAACCTTCAGCTCGGTGCCCATGTGGAGGTTGACCAGCAGCCTACCAAGGAGTCTCCTCCTGTGGCCCACTTGAAGGACTTGATGCCCTGGTCGAGCGGTTGCAGCTTCGCTGTCGTGTTGGCCGGCAGAAACTTCAGCTCGACGTTTTTGAGCTCGCAGGTATTGTGGTGGGCCGAGCAGTGGTCTACAAGAAGGCAAGAGCGATGCCCCGATTTGCCCAGCTCGATGTCTCACGCTTGCAGCCATTGTAACCGCAGTGTAACCGAAAGTACCTTGTGAACGTAGTGACCGAGAGTGGCCGTATTTTAAAACGCGGCCACAGTCAATGCCTTCTCCGCCCTTGAAGCGGAGGAGTCTGCGATCGCTGTAGCCACCACGAATGACTCTATTAGTACAACCGTGAGCGATTTAAAAAGCGCGATTCTCAATTACAGTAAGGGCACCGTTAGTAAAACTATGCAGCGAATCTTAAGAAATTACCATCACTCTTTCTTTCAATTGGACAGACTTATTAATCTAGTATGGGTCCCTGCTCACTCGGGGAATCCTGGGAACGAGGGGGCACACTGCGTCGTCTGAGGGCTAACAGACTGGTAGGTGCACCACTCAGACTCTGGTTCACCGGGTGGGGCAGTGACCACATATAATGAAATTACAACTCCATATAAAGAAATAGGAAGACATAAGGCGCACTTACGAGGCGCCTCATCGAGATTTTACAAGAGCGCAGGCTACACTCTTACAACAGCTTCAGACACTCATTTCTGAGTCCACACAGATTATCACGCATCACCAATGGGGAGTCTAATGCCCTAAGTCAAAATTGTCACTTTAATGAATCGGTAACAGACGACCACATCCTCTGGGGATGTATAGGTTCGCCTCCTCCATGAACGCTTTTGCCAGCCCCCTCTGAACTTACCTGGCGGGCCCTACTAAGGACAGCCATCGATCTGGGGGACCAAGTTAAGATACCGTATTTACTCGCATAATGATCGCACTCGCGTAATGATCGCACCCCTAAATTTTGTCGTCAAAATTCAATTTTTTTTCCCATGCGCAATGATCGCACCCCGAACTTGCCGCAGCGATATGTCGTGTGCCAAGTCCAGCTGATGATGATCGTGTTTACAATATATCGAACGTTACGTAAATAACTCTTCAAGACTCACCAAGTGAGCTGCACGCACCAAGCAGATGCCTAATCTTTGCCCACCCTTGGCGGAAACGTACCGTTTTAGGATAGCAGTAAAGACAAATGCCGTAGTTTTCACCACGCCAACAGCTTCACGGAGACAGGCATATCTAACGCGTTTGACAGAACGGAAGATAGCCTTCTGTGGGCCTGCGATAACACTGCCGGTTCCGACAGGGAATCAAGCGGCGACGACACCGACACCAGTGACGCTTCAGACTCTGAATGAAAGTTAGGGGGTCAGTGAATGAAAAAATTAAGGGGCAATATGCACTGCATGTAGTTCCTGCGTAATGTGTGCGTTTATTACAAAGGGCAAGCCTTACACTACTTTTATCTTTGGTTATGTTTGTGATAGCTGTTGTAAGAATTTTGATACGCGACTTGTTTGCGTTCTCGGTGCTCAAAATATTATTTCGCGGAAAATTTACCCCACGTAGTGATCGTGCCCCGAAATTTGCCTCAATTTTTTTTTTAAAAAGTGCGATCATTATGCGAGTAGATACAGTAGTCACTTGGGACGAGGGAGTAGCCCCCAAGATAGGCCACCCTGAGGTTCACCGTCCGTGGCCATGAAGTAAAGATGATGTCACCACCATAGTAAAATGAATGGACATTGAAAATTTTTTTTATATATATATGCTTATTCTGTAATAGCAACTATACTAAGCAAAAGCTAGAGAAGGCTGGCTTGATGGGTCGCATCAAAGCTTCTTGTTGGGCAAGTCGATCCATTCTTGAATTTTTTTTTTTTAAGTTGAAGTTGAATTTATTGACATTGACATAAGACAAAAATACAATATTTGAAGAAACGCATCTGAATCCCTAGCCTAAGGATAGTTGGGATTTATTGAAAAGTAATAATGTAAAAAAGGCATGTCACTTATCAATAAAGAAGTATATTTATATTTATACTAGAAATATTTATACTAACACTATAACACTTGTAAAAGTAATTATAACATTATGCATTTACAGAGGTTAGCGACTGTTCATACGTATTAAAGAGCATCTGAAGCAGTAAAGAAATAAATGAACATACGAAAATAATTTACTGGCATTAGGACACTTTGAAAACTAATTATAACATACGTATCTGGAGAGCATAGCAATAACACATAAGGACAAAAATAAAGAAATATATTTATTTATTTATTTATTACAAATACTTTTAAAGCCCAAGGGCATTACAGAAAGGAGTGGTTAATATAGAAATACAAATGTGCAGAAATACATTTCAAAAACAAAAGTTAACAAGATATCATGTCTTGAATGGCACTTTTGAAGCTCATGTCAGTAATTCCTGCAACGGAGGCGGGAAGGTGGTTCCAATCTCTGCTGGTCTGGGGGATAAAAGAATCGTTATATAGGTTGGTTCGGCAATGTGGGATACCAACCTTAAAGCTGTGGTCCACGCGTGGTGAAATGTACTCGGGTTTCATACCGCCGAAAGAAACCGACTCCGAATAATGAACACGTTTTTCAAGAAACACAAGAATAGGAAGTGGACGTGGAAAAGCCCTAACGGGGAAACAAAGAATGAAATCGACTTTATAATGTGCGAACAACAAGGTATAATTCAAGACACAGAAGTAGTGGGGAAGATAAAATGCAGCGATCACAGATTAGTAAGAGCAAAGATTGTACTTAACCTAAAGAAAACAAGAACTAAATTATTTACTAGAGAAAAATGTAATTTAGAGGTAATCAGATCCAAGAACGAAGAATTTAAAGTAGCCCTAAGCAACAAGTTCGAGGCCTTAGACGAAAACGGTGACGATGTAGAGGAAATGAACAAAACCATAACGAAAACAATCCTTGAAACAGCGATAGAAGTCGGGGGTACAACAACTAAGCAAACAACAAGTAAGTTGTCCCAATCTACCAAGGACTTAATAAAAAAACGCCAACAAATGAAAGTAACTGCGCCAAAAGATAAGATTGAATTCGCAGAACTATCAAAATTGATCAATAAAGCCAGGCAAAGAGATGTAAGAAACTTTAACACGAGAGAAATAGAGAAAGCTGTAGAGAAAGGCACCAGCATTAAAACGGTCAAAAAGAAACTGCACTTAGGGCAAAACAAAATGCATGCGCTAAAGGATAAACAAGGTAACGTTATCAACAGTTTCAACGAAATAGTAAAAGTAGCAGAAGATTTCTACTCTGCACTGTACAGTTCTCAGACAGACCATACAACCTTAATAGAAATAGAATCTGAGGAGGACAATGAAATTCCATGTATAACTGCTGACGAAGTCAAAAAAGCTGTCAAAGGCATGTCCCGCGGTAAAGCAGCTGGTGAAGATGGTATAACAGCCGACTTGATTAAAGACGGAGGAGATATTATACTTGAAAAACTTGCATCGCTCTTCACGAAATGTGTCAAGACGTGTAATATACCACGCAGTTGGAAAAATGCGAATATAATCCTTATCCACAAGAAAGGTGACATAAAGGAGTTAAAGAATTATAGACCAATTAGCCTACTCCCAGTAATATACAAGCTATTTACAAAAGTAATTTCTACGAGGATAAGAGAAACACTCGACTTTAACCAACCGAGAGAACAAGCTGGTTTTAGGAAAGGTTACTCGACAATGGACCACAGCCACGCTATCAACCTAGTAATTGAGAAGTACGCGGAATATAACAAACCTCTTTATATGGCGTTTATCGACTACGAGAAAGCATTTGACTCGATAGAAATACAAGCAGTTCTAGAAGCTCTACGTAGACAAGGGGTACCTGACATATACGTGAAAACCATCAACAACATATACAAAGATTGCACAGCGACACTACTCCTACATGAGAAAAGCAGAGAAATCCCGATCGGGAGAGGCGTGAGACAGGGAGATACGATATCCCCGATGCCATTCACTGCATGTTTAGAGGAAATCTTTAAACGTCTAGACTGGGAAGACAAGGGAATTCGAATAGACGGAGAATATCTCAGCAATTTAAGATTCGCAGACGACATTGTGCTATTTAGCAATGATGGAGACGAACTACAAAACATGCTTGATTACCTAAACAGGGAAAGTATTAAAATTGGATTAAGAATGAATAGGCAAAAGACCAAAGTTATGCTCAATAGCCTAGCTAAGGAACAGAAATTTAAAATCAACAATGAACCCTTACAATGTGTAAACGAATACGTATACCTGGGACAGTTAATAACAGGAACTCCTAACCATGAAAAAGAAATTCTCCGTAGAATAAGGTTGGGCTGGAGCGCATTCGGAAGGCATTATGAAATCATGACTGGAAACTTACCGCTCTCACTAAAACGAAAAGTATTCAATCACTGCATTCTCCCAGTACTAACGTACGGCGCAGAAACATGGAGGATAACGAAAAAACTAGAGATAAAACTAAGGAGCACGCAACGTGCAATGGAAAGAAAAATGTTGGGGGTAACGCTAAGAGATAAAAAACGAGCGGAATGGATCAGAGAACAGACAGGAATAGCCGATATTATTATATCAATTAAAAGAAAGAAGTGGACCTGGGCAGGACATGTCATGAGGAGGAAAGATAACAGATCGACAGTAAGAACAACGGAATGGATACCAAGAGAGGGAAAACGTAACAGAGGCAGGCAAAAGATTAGATGGAGCGATGAAATTAAAATGTTTGCAAGCATAAAGTGGAACCAACTCGCTCAGGATAGGGTGGATTGGAAATCGTTGGGAGAGGCCTTCGTCCTGCAGTGGACCTAAACAGGCTGATGATGATGATGATGATGACACATATATACATATATATACACATATATATAAATTGTAAGGGAGCATATACATAAGTAAATGTAATAGCCTGCAACGTGATTATACATGGTAGTGAATTCAAAATGGCTGTTTCTAGCATTGCTACGTCTACATGTTACTTAGGAAATATTTTTTCAGTGCAAAAGAGAAATTGTTATTCTGTTTTAGTTCTTGTGGAAGCTTATTCCACACAGCGACTCCATTGGCTGTAAGTTTTCTATTACCGTATACGTTTTTTGTTTGCTGAGTGAGAGTTTCCTTTTAGTTTGTTGCGGCTTTTGTAACTAGAACATACAAAATGTGATGAGCAAACTGGATAGTTGGTGTTAATACTAGAATGGACGATAAGTGCTGTTTTATAATTAATTAGCGTGCAGAACGGCATGATATTTAGGCTTCGGAAGAGTGGTAGCGTATGTGCCGTATAGTCTGAATTGCTTATAAAGCGGAATGCCCTTTTCTGAAGTTTTATTACTGCTTCTAGGTATGTGCTGTATGTGTGACCCCAGGTAACCACACAGTAGTTTAGGTGGCTATGAAATATGCTCAAGTAAATTATTCGTAAGGTCGGTAAATCAAATATGTCTCGGCATTTGTACAGAAGAAAACAAAAAACAAGCTTTGCTGAGTTTATTCAGACCTCGTCGATGTGAGGTTTCCAGTTGAAATTTTCATCACGGAGAACGCCTAAGTATTTTATCGAGCTTACTCGTTCTAGCGCTGAATTTTTTAATGTAAGTGTGCATGAGTGTCCCTCGAAAGTTTTGCGCGGTGAAGTAAATATGACGTACTTGGTTTTCTGTGTATTTAAAGTTAGTTTATTTGAAGAGAACCACTTATGTATATCGACAAGTTCTGAGTTCGCACACGCAAAGGTATGGTCCAAAGAATCTTGAGCGCATATAAGAGCTGTATCGTCAGCGTACATAAATATTGAAAAGTTTTTTACCACGCAAGGTAGGTCGTTGATGTACAGCGAGAAAAATATTGGTCCAAGGACTGATCCTTGGGGTATACCTATTGTTGTTTCAAGAAACTCGGATTGGGTATTAGCTAGCTGTACTGTCTGTTTACGATTTTCTAGATAATTTTTAAAGAACTCTAGGCACATTCCACGAAAGCCATAGCATTCTAGTTTATTTAATAATATGCTGTGGTTGACAGTATCGAAGGCTTTTTTTATATCAAGAAATATACCTACAACTGTTTTGTTGTTATTTAAGTGAGAATTGATAAGTTCAGAAAGTGACAAAACAGCCATGTCGGTTGATCTACCCTTTCTAAACCCATGTTGACAAGGTGTAAAAATACCTTCGTGTTCTAGGAAAGACATGATTCGTTTGACTATTAGTTTTTCAAGCACAGTATTTATGGTACTTAAAATGGAGATGGGTCAGTAGTTTTCTGGGATATTCTTATGTTCTTATCACCAGCCTTGTGAATTGGGATAATCTTTGATAACTTTAGAAGGTCGGGGTACAAAGTGGTATAAAATGATAAGTTAAAGATTTTTCCTAAAGGTACACAAAGAATATCGACGCATTCTTTCAGTGCTAAAAAAGGTATATTGTCGCAACCGACTGAAGATTTGACTGGTACACTACTAACTACTGCTACAATTTCACTAGCTGTTATATCGGTAAACTTAAATATATTAGGATTACGAGGACGGTACTTAAGGGGGGACGTGGCAATGGGAATGCTCAATTTGATCAAAATTCTCCCTTTTTCAGTTTATTTTTTTTCATGATCCTTGGACCTTTTACCTTGTGGTGGAATATTATAATGAAATACACAGTAGTAATACAGAAATTCCCACTTATCTATCTGTTGTCATCCAAAATCGCAAGAAAATCTGGCTTCCAAAGGTGCCACTATCTTGGTATCATCGTAAAAAGGAGCAGTCAAACCTGAGGAGAGCCACACCACTGTGTTTCTCCAACAAAGAATACAATCAGCAAAAGCGAGCAAGACCTTAGCTGCTCAAAATTAACATTTGACTGTTTTCATGAAAGAAAACTTTGAGCTCCATTTCCTCAGCTTCCATTTTTTGAGCAGTTGCTGTCAGTCATCCCAGTGCCATTTCATAACTAATGAAGCTAAATTCATTCTGTTCTTTTCACTTAGATCCTGAAACATTAGTGAGCGCCGTAAAGCTATTCATTTCTACCTGCACATCACACAAACTTTTATAACTGTATTTTTGCAAAAGTTGTTAGTAAGAAATTATGTCGAGGACATTTCAAAATTTTTTTCTGTACTCATTTAGACATAAAAAAATCAGTGAACAGCTTTACAGCACACAGTGGGCCTTAGTGTGTATGCTTAAGTAAAAATAGTACTTAAATTTTGACTAATTAACCGATTAATTAGGGGGTGACTGTAAGGGTCTATAAAGTGATGTAACTCATAAACTATGATAGGTAGCTTAAAACCGATTTCATTTAAGATGTCAGCATAACAAACTGCATCAGTGTGCCAAATTTCATCAGTTTATACCCATAAGTAGCAAAGATAGTTTTCATTGCCACGACCCCCCTTAATGTATTCTTCGTTGACAGCTGTACATGCTAGCCGAGAACCTACTGTGCAAAAGTAGGTATTGAACGTAGGCATACTAAGTATAAAGTAATCCAAACTAGAAGAGAAGCTCAGGGGAAGATGGATGCTTGAATCGATGAACAAATCGCAAAGTACGATTTAGAACAGGGAATGTCACGGGAGCCAACGTTTCGACAAGTGGACTTGTCTTCGTCAGGGCGGCAACTGCCTTCTCCAGCGTTCGTTTATGTACGCCTTTGCACACTCTCCCCCGTCCTCAGAAAGAGAGAAGAAAAGCAGCACGTGCAAACAAAAAAAAAGGGGGATGGGTGCAGGGGTATTTGGGTGACAGGTGTTAGCGTGACTAATATAAATGGCAAGAGCGAAAGCTTCCAAAGAATCCGCTCCTTGTAGGTATCTTGCAAATGCATTGTGTGCGCAGAGCTAGAAAGCAGGATGAAAAAAAGGAACACATGCTTGGAACCAGTGTTGCGGAATGGGCGCCTCCATTCCATTCCAATTCCATTCCGGGGAATTAGAACTTGCCGCAATTCCATTCAATTCCTCGGAATGAAAAAACTTAGCCCATTCCCACTCCGGGAATGGCCGAGCACTTCAATTCCATTCCTGTAATTCCTCAACGTAGGAAAGGCATCTTGATACTTTTATCGACTTAAAGGGACTGTCTACCGTCCTTCATCGCTCTCCCGTTTTTTGGCTCAACAGAAAGCGTACCTTTCGAAGTGTCCCAGCGTGCAGTGGTTTCTCCAGAATCTCAATAGAAATTATTAAAACACAATTTTTTCATCCACGAAGTCGCTCCCTTCCTAGTGTAGGCATGCCAGCAACACTGGGTACCGCGCATGATGCGTCGTCGTCTCCCTGGAAACCCTTTCGGGTGCGGGAGGCATCTCAACGCGAACCGGCTTCAAGGTTGACATTCCAGAGGCGACGACGAGGAGGAGAGGCGAGGGAAAGTCGGCGCGCGGGGGTGCGTCTCGGACATGCAGCGCCGCATGCATGACAAGCGCAGTACTACGCGCCTCCGCAGGCAGACGAATTCGAAGGCAGCGCCACATGCGCCACCCCGAAAGCAGCGAAAAAAAGAACAAATTGCTCTTGCACGCTATAACAAGGTGTCTCACAGGGTGAAGTACGCATGTAAGACATGCATAATAGTTTTTCAGCAGAGTATGCATACCTGCGTGGGCTGGTTCTCGTACACTTGGAAAATGACGAACACGCTGTTGGGTGTCGCTAGCGGCGTTTTTTGCACCACTTTCAGAGTGACATTAAAAACATAATTCCTTTTTTGTGGGGTGAAAGCGTGCTCGTTCCCGTAAATGTGACGCACGATCTGCCCAATTTTACCACAATCTTAAAAATTTTTCTGAGCGGTAGACAGTCCCTTTAAGAATGAACGCTCCATGAAGCTGATGTCATCACATACATTAAGAACTGCAAAAGTACTCAAAACACGTTACCAAGTTCGAGAGATAGTAGCTTGGTGACACATCTCGTGCAGTACGACCGCCCTACTAATTCACATAGGGGCAGTTCTCCCGCTATCTATAGTATTTGCATGGTCACCGTGTTGGAACGAATGGTGATGTTTTAGTACTGTTTAAGCTTAAATGTCTTAATGCTAAAATGGCGACATAGCGTATTTTTATGCTGACAAAAGTAGTGTTCAGGAAGACTAAGCAGTTTTGCCACGCGTCTGGAGCCGTCGTGAATATGGAGAAAACTAAGATTTGTTTTATGGGGAAGAAAACCCCCTAGTTAGTTGGAACAGTGCACCGCTCGGACACTTTGTGCCTTTGCATCGAATACGGAACAATGGGCCGCAGTGCTCGTCAGCACTCACGCTTGTCAAGCGCGGCTCGCAAGCATGGATGGGGTGAGGAGGAATTTCTCTATTCGCCTGTGCGCAGGTATGCAATGTCTTCCTTGTCGCAAAGGTTATTTACGTGTGTCAGGTACTAAAATGCTCGTGATCGAGATAAAGATCAGGTGTGCATAGAGTATTCGCTGCTTTCGTGTGGGGGTATCCATGGTAACCAACGCGCAGGGATAAGCCCACGTAACCGCGACCGCGGCCGTGGTTACGTGGGCTCTCCTGCTTCGCCTGGCTTCCCGAACCAATGCTTTCAAAAATTTATTCTCTCTCTCTCTCTGTAATGAGGGGGAGGGTAAACAGTTCATCGTGTACGACTGTGTGCTGCGCTGACCTAGAGACATTCGCCGACAGAGTTTCGGGCAAAGGCGCTCATGTGTCTAGACAGGGGAGGGCAGTATTGCAAATATGTGGGAAGGGGGGGAGGGGGAGGAGTATGAGGTGAGACGGCGCGTAAGCTGTTATAAGAAAGCTTGCAGTGAACACAAACATCCAGCCAGCGTCAATACGAGTCAAAACTTAGACAAGCGCTTTTGGAATATGCGTCGGTCGCCGAAGGCGACAGAAGCAAAAAAAAAAAAAACAAAAAATTGAAGCGTAGGGAGTCAAAAGGCGCCAGGGGCGCCGATGAGGAAAAAAAATCGCAAGGCGTAAGGGGGGGGGGGGTAAGCCGCCGCCGTAGTTCCTCACGATGGTTACGCCAAGAATAGAGACAAACGTCTGAGCAACACAGTGTATATAAGGACAGAATTGTAGTGGGTGCGTTGCTTATAAATGCACCGTGCTTGTAATCAGCCAAGCCATTTTAAAAATACTGCTTTATTGTTAAATTAGAGGCTCTGACTTACTAATGCTTGAAGTTTGAAAAACAGCGCGTAGACGAAAACGTGCTCTATTTTCGGAAAAAAACGTAATTCCATTCCCATTCCATTCCTCCAAGCGTTGTCCCCATTCCATTCCCATTCCATTCCGGGGTCGCGAAAATGTGGAATGATTCCGGAATCATTCCAATTCCGGAGTGGCAACTCCGCAACACTGCTTGGAACAGAAGCTGCTCCTATGGCATGTGTCCCCCCCTCCACACCACCGCGCCGCACCAACAGTGCATTTCGCCGAAAGCTTGTGGCTAAAAAAAAAAGAAAAATAACTACACTGTTTAACGCCGTTGTTTTCGTCAAACTGGATGGGGGCTCCACCCCTGAAAGTAGACTTTCTGGGAGAAACATTGTTAGCTTGTGCATACCTCAACCTTTTGTTGTCTTTGTTAACCCTCTACCGTATCTAATGGACTCAAGGGTTCCCTTTGAAAGGTTTATGCCTGTAGGCTGGAGAGTATTGAACCTGTATATGAGATACGATTCCCTGTATTTTCTGTCCCTCGGCGAGCGGAAGTTTCCTTGGAGTATGTAGAGTTTCAGTTCATCGAAATTATGACCTGTCATATTAAAATGCTGCGCCACTGCCTTCGGCAGGTTATTCGCGGTGTCTGCGCGTTGCCCGTTTAATCTAACATTAATTGGTTGACCAGTTTCGCCGATGTACTGCTTGTGACAGAGTGAACATTCCAACATGTAAATAACGTTTGAACTAGTGCAAGTGAAACTTGATTTTACATGATGGACATTGTCACTTCCCGTACTTTTAACTTTAAGATCATTTTGAATATGCTTGCAAGTATTACATCTGGGACGGGAGCAAGTTATTACGCAGGCGGTGCGCTGAGGGTTTACTTTGGCATGTACTAACAGGTCCTTAAAGTTTCTTTTACGGCGGTAGGTGACTCTTGGTATTTCCGGAAACGCTTTTCTAAGGCGATCGTTGCTTGTTAGAATTGGATAGTATTTCCGAAGAATATTATTTATGTTTGGAAGCGCATTGGAGCATTTCGTTATGAATGCTAGCGGCTGGTTGGCCTGCGCATTAGGGGCTCTTTTTTCTAGTGCTGGTGTCCTATCTAGTTTAAGCGCGTCATTGTATGCCTTGTTGAGAGCGTCGTGCGGGTGATTTCATTCAGCTAAGGTTGCCTTTAAATTGCTTGAGTGGTGAACGTAATCCGCGTCGTCGCTACAAATCCTTCTTATGCGCCTTGCCTGTCCTATAAATATCCCCTGTTTGCAGTGTCGCAGGTGATGACTATTATAATCTAGATATTGCTGGCTGTCCTTTGGCTTTCTGTGGTGCATGGAAAACTTAATGCTGGGATGAAAGTTGTTAAAATGCTCAAAAAATGTGCTTAGTGCACTTACACCATGTTCCCAAATAATAAGGATATCGTCTATGTAACGGAGGTAGGTGCGAGGTTTTAGCGGCGATAATTCAAAAAGCTGTGCTTCTAGTTGCCCCATGAAAATATTGGCGTAGGTCGGCGCAAAAGGAGTTCCCATGCTGGTGCCAAAAATTTGCAGGTAGTTGGTCGAGTCAAATTCAAAGTAATTAAGTGTAAGTACTAATTTTAGTAACGCGATGTAAACTTCAGCGGCGTGTGCACGTTTGCTATTTTGTATTGCCTTGGTTCCTTCCGTGATAGGTATATTCGTGTATAGGGAGGTGACATCTAGCGTTACCAATATAGCCTGATCTGAAAGTGTTCGTATTTCATTAATAGACTCTATAATCCGCAGAAAGTGTGGCGTATCCTGAATAAAGGAAGGAAGGTTGGGCAGTATGTCAGGTATATGGTGATTAAGAAACATCAATAATGGCTCTGTGGGGGTGTTGTTGTTAGACACTACGGGTCTGCCAGGTATTTCAGCAGTAAGTAGTTCATCTGTGCTATCCTTATGGATCTTAGGAAGGAGGTAGGAACGGCCTGCTTGTTTATTATCAGGCATTAAGAAGCGGTACTCGGATTGTGTGATTAGTTCGCTGGCTAAAAGAGCTGTTATTGTACGCTGTATCCTGTTGCTGTATTCCACGGTTGGGTCGGAATCTAATTTTCGGTAATGTGCATTGTTAGTGAGCTGCTAACAGTATAAAGTATAAAAGTATAAAGTAGGCATACTAAGCGAAAGCTAGAGAAGGCTGGCTTGAGGGGTCGCATCTTGTTGGGCAAGCTGATCCATTCTTGAAATTTGTAGGTACCATCGCAAACAGACGACCACAAGAAGGGAGACGTGGTGTGTGTTTCCCTTCTTGTGGTCGTCTGTTTGCGCTGGTACCTATGAGCTTCAAGAGGAGTGTATGCCAGCGGGAATAGGCAATTCGGTCAATTTTTTCACTTTAAATTTTTTTCTTTTGCAATGCGCGGACCTTTTACCTCGCAGGGAATTAATACAACAAACTATGCAGTAAAGAAAGGGCTTTGTTGGTGCTTTGTCATCAAAAACTGCTAGAAAACCATGCTTCAGAATTGCAGCACCGCGTTCCTGCACAAACTGCAGGAAAGACACAGAAAATGGCATTAGAATGCACGTAAAATGTCCTCAGAGGTAAAAGACAATATCCCAGGCATGTTTTAGGTGTTTGTAGTACAGCACAGATCGCTTATAACGTAAGTCACCGGAATCGCGAATACCCGCACTATAATCGGTACCGCACTATAACCAAAACAACATTTTTCAAAGTCTACACGTGTGTAAAAACTGTCGAGCAGGTAGCGGCGCGTGTTAGACATTCGAAGCATGCGACCAGGCTGCTTTCACCCACATAAAAAGGAAAAAAAATCTGGATAGTTCTAAGATTTAATTAAGTCCGCAGCCATGCTGTGCAAAAAAGAAAAGGCACTATAGTGACCACACCGTTTATGCGGACTTCCCGCGGAACCGGACTGCGTAGGAATGGGGACCGATTACCGCATGCTATCCTTCGTATCCTCTGACGCGTGCGTGATATCAGAAACGTAGTGACTGCAAACCTCCATTCGAGTGGTGCACCTTGCCATCCTTGCCCCCGCTTCCGTTGGTGAAATGATTCGTTGCGTTTTAAGCTGCTGCCATGAATAACAGTCGCCTGCTGTGCCCTGCCTGCAGTTGGCACCAAAAAGCTATCACTTGTTAGGCCTAGCTCGCGACGTCGCGGGCAGCACAGCACGTCTCACGCGAAGCTTGCCCTTGAGAGCACAGGGATCGGGTGCCGAAAAAAATCGCGCTCACGGGGTGATTCAAGGGCAGCGCACGTAAAATGAGTAAAAGAAAAAAACTGGAGACAAATAGGGGTAAAGTGGACGTCATGCGATCGGAAGTGCGCGTTCCATGCGGAGTGTTAGCAGCTGACAAACGGCCATAGCAGCATACTCCGTCACCTTGGCAATCTTATCAATCCCATCCTGACAGGGCGGGCCCGCGACGCGCTGCTGCCGCGGCATTTTGTATTTTCTTCCCTTCATTCATTCTACGCTTCTTCCTCCTCCATGGCGATTCTTTGCGCTCTTTTCGGATGGTACACTTCCTTTGTGAAGCCTGCTTGCTACCTCGATTGCCCGCGGGATTCCGCGGCAACCGCATTGTGACTGGTCTTTCATCTCAGGGGGCTGCACAATAAGTGGTATGTGTATACAGTAAGTTCTATGGGAGGAAAAAGGGGTGGTCAGGAAAATATGCATTATAGCCGGTCCTGCACTATATGTGGTTACATTATAAGTGGTCTCAGCTGTAAATGTTTTATGTTTGCATCAAATATAAAACAGATCCGTTTTCTCTGCTTTCACTTTTTGTGTAGTTGCTGTCAGTTATCCCAGTGCCATTGCGCAATAAGTAAAGAGCGTTCTAATTTTTGTACTTGCATCCTTAAATATTAAGGATTACTATAAAGGTGTCTGCTTTTCTTTTTGCAAAAGTTGAGAGTGTGGGACATTTTGACATTTTTTTGTGCTTGCTTGCTCAATGAAAAAACAAACTACTGTAATAGCTTTATAGTACAGAATTGGCCTTTGTGAAGCTGCTTATGCAAAAATATTGATGAACTTGTCTAATGAATTAATTGATATGGGGATGATTATAAAAGTGAATCATGCGTTGATAAACACCAATTTCTTTTGTGTTATCATCATAACAAAGCTCATCTATTTGCCATATGTGATCAATTTATCTCCATAAACAACCAAAATATCCTTATTGAGACGTCCGCTCTCAAAGGGATACTGAACAAAAATTGGGAAAACTAGCGAAAACATAGAAAACATACTCGGAAGATGCCACTATTCCGATTAACAGAGTTCATTTTACGTATTTTCAAACAGTTGGCCGTATCTTTAGTGGATTGTGAGCGCGACGGCTGCACGCCAGTGTGCTTGTCGACAGCCGTGACGTCACATGCAACCGCCACCCTCTCTCTTCCAGCCATTTCCCTCTCCACCTCTCCTCCCAAGAACCACTTGTGTTGCGAGTTGCTCGTCGCGAATTGGTTGGCGCGTCAGTATCCGGTTGGTGTCACGCAACTTCCTCTAGTTCACCGTGCGGCTGCTAGACGCGTGAACTTATGAAAAATGCATTAAATTCAATATTTTCCGCTAGTCTCTCGCTGAAATGAAGGTTGTGGAAACAAATTTCAGTGCCGAATCTTTCAACTGGATCATTTATCTCGACGGCGAAAGTTTTGTTCATTATCCCTTTAAAGAGACCTTATACCGCTCGGAAAATTTTTTTCGGTTGTAAAAATTAAAGGATTGTTCCTTACATTGACGGAAGCAAGCATGCTTGCTTCTGGGTGCATTGACAGAAGCAAGCAGTAATATTTTTAACTCTGCCATGAAAATCATGAAAAATTGAGTGGTGGTGTCATCCTTGGTGATGGGTGTCAATCTCGAATTGTAATGAAAAACTGAGAAATGCCCACACTGGTTTAGTTATCCTGCATAAAAGCAAAAATTTATCACCTACAATTGTACTTGACACACATCTGGTAGTGTTCTTTCAGACCGGAGAGTAACTTTCATTTTTAAAGTAATATTGCAAGAATCCAGTACCCAGTGTTGCCGGTGTCCCTACACATACTGATGGGCTAACCACGAAGATTGAAAAGTTCTGTTTTAAAAATTTCTGCTGGCTTTCGAGCAAAACCACTGCAAGCTTGTACATTTCAAATGGCGGGCTTTCTATTGCGATAAAAAATGGGAAATTGATCAACGACAGTAGACGGTCTCGAAGTTGCGCTACCATTGAGAGGAAGTAAAAACGTGATATATTCACCTTTGTCGAGATACAGTGTGGACTGCTTATAACGTTAGTCATGGGAGTTGTAAAATACGACGCTGTAAGCGGTACTGCATTATGACCAAAGCATGCTTTTTTCAGCCTTTGCCGAAAGGGTGACCCACCTTTTAAAAGCAATTCATTGCACTTTTCACTTGCAGACACATTCCACACAATCTCAACGTAGCACGGAAACCAACCAAGTTCTCAAGTCCCGCATCAGCAGAACAATGCTGTTATTTTAGTCTGGTGATGCTTCTGAACAGTGCTTCAAGCAATTTCGTCCTCCACAAAGCTTAAGCTCTGAAACGATTTCTCGCTAAAACTCTTTGCTTAGTATGCTTTCACTTTCGTGAGGTATTCCAATGCGTCTTTGCAAGGAAAATCTGGTTCTGCCGTCGGGTCGACATTGTCCTTTACTCGCACCTAAAGTGCACGTTTTTGAAAGACGATAGTCTCTCTTGTGCTACTTAACTTGGCCTGTCTGTATGTCTGTCTCTCTGTCTTTCACATGATTCAACTGCCCATCTGATTCAAACGGGCCTTGAAAACTGACCACGAAACTAGCCTCGGTGGACGAAGACACATCAACATGATACACCGCAAAGAAAACTTCCTCAGGCCTATTTGAGGCAACATTTATGTACATAACCTTGATCTGCACCATTAATTTAATTAAGCATACTAAATGGACTGGTTTTTACATTAGCAAATGAAAAATCAATGCATTGTTAGAAATGGTGTCGAAGAGAAGCGCAAGCCAAAAATGGCGAAGCAGCCACTTTCCCGTTCCTCTCTCCGCCCCTTTCTTAGCAGCTAGCCTTCGTGCTTGCTCACCTCCATGGAGAAACAGTTATCGGGAACTCATCACCCTCACTTCCCATCCTTTAAGAATCGCCTCGGTGTTGAGAAGGAAAGGGCAGCATCCATTCAGCAACACATTTGGGTAGAAATTATAAGAAGCAATTTTGCTACAGCGTAGACTTGTATGCTGTCAGTGCTGCAACAGATCTGTGTGATGCAGGGATACCTAAGAGCCCACGCTAACCTCGCACCTGTGTTGCGAATATTTATTCTGTATTTGTGCTGAACAGGAACTTGCCACTGGCACCATGTGGCAGGTTATACGTCTAGATGTATATATACCGGGTTGTCAATGTACGGTTGTGAAAGGCGAGTGGCTGGTCTCTGTGGTGCATTATAGATGGCTGGAGAGCGGGGCAAACGCAGGAAATTTGAATTTAATTCAGGAAAACTTCCGTTGCATTCTTTAGGGGAGGAGTGAAAGTGGAGGGGAAGAGCATGAGGGCTGGGAGAGAGGGGAGAAGAGAGGGTGTTACACATCAGGGGTGGCAGAAAACTATCGTCTTTCTATGTCATTTGCAGCGAAGCAAGTAAATACAGTGAAACCCCAATTTTACGACATTCTCAAGACCGCGAAAAAGCGTCGTAAAATGGGGGCGTCGTAAAATCCGAACAGAAAAATTTATGCCCTTTACTGCGCCGCAATCTGCTGGTGTGATCTGTAACAGCCGTAGCGAAATATGGCACACATTTAAGAGGCGACACGGCCTTTGAAAGTAGAAAAATCGTGAAAAACATGCCTTTCGGAAAACCACATATTTGCACTGTATGTGTTGTAAGCTACCCTTCCTGTAATTCGTATTTCCTGTAATTCTTCCTGTAATTCCTGTAATTCATCCTGAAACTACTTCATATCAAATATATTACGAGCAGCGGCAGCTGCTGTGCCACTCAAACATGCTCCGAAACAGCACAACTTCAAGCAAGTGCCGTTCACGTGCAATTCAACCTAGCGGTGCCTTTTTTTTTTTTTTTTGGTGAAGTCCTGCACTTTTTTTCACCGCTGTCGGCGATCGCGGCGGTGGCATGGTGAAAGCATGGTTCACGCATGATTGGGGGGCTCGCGGGGGCATTCGAGTATCCTGCGCTTGGATGCAAAGCTGCGATCGCGCCAAGCGCGTGCTCCTCGAGAGTGGGGAAACGTGCGGCCACTACTGGCTGCTATGCGTGATGACACGGTGGCCTTCTCCAGCGGGTGCTCCGTGCACCGTCTGCTACGGTTAGGGTTAGCGCATGCTTCGTGGTTGTCGCCGCAATGTCTGCCTTTGTGTGTGCCGCTTCGCTTTTCGTTATCACAGGAGAGAGATCACAGGGGAGCATGAAAGAGATGGTTGGTCGGAAAGGGTGAAAAGAATGGAAGAAGACAACAACCGGGGCACCACTTTATGCCGCTACTCGTGGCGCCGGCAGCCACTGGGAGGGCCAGGGGAAGTGGAACGAACGGCAGCGGAAAGCCGAAACGAACCGGTTTCCCTAGCGCTCGGCATGCGGAGGGTTGAGAAAGAACCGGTGCGACGAAAGATGCCCGCAGGCACTTCCTTTTTCTTCGCCGTTTGGTCACCCTGCTTTGCATAGATCGTCGTGTAGCGCGGGTTCAGCGTGAGATCACATGGTATAATTGAGGTTTTTAATGCATTGTGTCTATGGGGCTTTCACGGGTACGGGACTAATCCGTTATAAAATGCGGGTCGTCGTAAAACCGGGGGATATAAAACCGGGGTTCCACTGCATATGGTCCTCCACCCTCCCCCACAACGAAACAAGCCCGCAAATAGTGACTGCACATAAGCATTGAGTATGAAACTGAAACCACACTCGCGGCGTTGGCAACAATCTCGACCTTGCTCCTGTCTCTGTTAAATGTGGAACTATGGTGAAACCGCAGAACTACCAAACATTGCTGTTGCAAAATGGCAGTGGATCACCTTTGAAGCGAGCTCGCATTGGTCCATTGTGCTCGCCCGTGTGTGCCATATCAGCTGGGAACTAAGTACAAGTGGCAGTGCCGCTTTTGTTATCAAGCTAATGTTCAAATAAAGGTTCCTTGCATGCTGAAGGTAGCTGTGTTGCATCTTTGTGCACTCGGAGCCTGTGACAATGTGAACGGTCTACAGCTGGATGTTGACTGGGATAAATTTTACAGGTGAAAATGGGAAAATAACCGTGCCTCTTGGACAAGCTTGCTGTCTTTCTTAACTCTGCATTATCAAAATCTTCAAGGTAACAGCAGTTAAATTGCTCGCGATCAAGACGAGCCACGCACTGCTCGTGTGCTTTGAAGGCCTGTTTAGGTTTTTTTATTCTCACTTCATATGCGCCATATTTTTGTCATGATCACGTCCAAAGTGTTCATTTTGAAAAGTAGGACTCTTAGAAATGTGTTCGCTATATCTTGGGGCAGTTTCAAAAGTGGCATAGGAAAATTGTAAATGCACTGAAATATGGTCGTTATAACCAATAGATTGTTACATCTGGAATCATGACAAGTGGATTTGGCTGTATTCAGAGTCTAGTTTTTATGAATGTTGATTCATGGTGCAGTATAAGGAACTTGCACCACATACATGTCTATTGTGCTAATAACCTGACATTTTTAGAAACGCATGTTGCACGATTTTTTTGTGATGGGCAGTATACACTCACTGCTTTGAAACAATTAAAATAATGAGTGCATTCAAAGTGCGGCTTTAGCTCTTGCAAGTTTATTCTTATGAGCAGGTGCTTTTTCATCCATGAACAGTGATACAACAAGCAAAAGGCGATCAATCATGCTATGCCTGCGTGATGTACCTGTCCATTAGGTATTTGTTACAATTGCACTTGTTAAATCTCTCAGTGCTTTTATCCCAGGGAAAGTAACTCGTGTACATGGGAAAAAGATAGAAAGAAGGCTAAATGTCCAACCACATGCAATACCAATATTGTTGATAAGACCATTCGTGCAGCAGTGACCGTATTTTATTTTTTATTGTTCAAGTAATTAAGGTATTTGGTTCAAAACAATGTTTATATTAATATTAACATTGGTCCTATTATGTTTTGACTGACTGCATGGAAAAAGGTAGTGCATATTTGGGCTAGTTGGCTTGACAGATTTGTTTTAACACCATGTACTTAAAGTGTCCCTAAACCGCCCAGAGGTCAGTATTTAGTTGTGGTGTTGCTTTTGTGCCGGTGTCCAAAACGAACACGTAGCCACAAGAATTCTTAGAAGTGGTGCTGAAATAGCGGAGTTACACGTGTTTGATTAAAACACTGCACTTGCTGGTTTCACTCTCTCCTGCGCCACACCGGCTCCTTGCTGGTGCCACGTCCTCGGCGAGTGCTCCTCCGAATGTCACATGACATACATCGCCGATGACACATAGTTCTAAAGACTGTCCACTTCCGGTAGATGCGCCTCCGCCAAGCTCCCGCGTTCGCGGAAGTGTTTTGTTGGTGCTGTGCCAACGCTCTGTGCTAGCGCTATCTGTTGTGTTCTGACAGTTGCCGCAGTTTCTAGTCGGCTGTACCTGAATTGCATTTGCATAGTCTAGCGAAGTTATGAATTCACAAGCGTGCACACGTGAACACCACACGAATGACACATGATGAGGAAAAACAAATGGGCAGGGAGCGTGTGCATTTGCTAGCAGACTAACCAGAAGTCGAAGTACTCCTTCGACCAGTCAGCGGAGCTCGGACTCCTCTGATGTCACCGAAAACCACAGTGTCGTCGCGGATAACTTTGGTGTGCCGGAAATGGCCGGCGAGGTGCACGGGATTGTTTTTCGAGTTTGTGGCGCTGCCACGGTGCGTAGCGGTGCCGCATTTTACACTGTTCATCATGGCGCCTGAACTTGATACGCGTGTTAACTTGAGGTGCTCAAAAAAATGTGGGGGTGGTTTAGGGGCCCTTTAAAAGTTGGACAGTTTAACAAAAGGGACAAGTGCTGTTGATTTGTGCTGTAGTCTAGAAAGATTGTATCTAATCATATCTTACAGCGCCATATTGTTCTGTATGAGTGCGAATCTCTTTAGAAGTTTAAGCCTTACCATGATACCCTACTTTAATAAGTATGTGGGATTCATTGTATTGCTGACAGTAATTACTAAGATGGTTTAGCTAAAAAATAGCTGTGAGCTGGGATATATATTACTGTTGTGTTCTCATGAAGTATGCTATGGTTTGACATAAACAGTTGAGCTTGTTTTGATGTTTGCATTGCTTTGCTTGGTTATTTTTCTAGCCCCTCATGGACAACTTGGAGTCTGTGACATATGAAATTTTTGAAAAGGATCCTGTGAAGTACACCGAGTACCAGAAAGTAAGAACACACCTTTTTTTTTTCATCATGTGTATTTGTGGGCATTGATTGATTTCTGTGGTTCTACGTTCCAAAGCCATTCTATGAGAGACGCCGTAGTGGAGGGCTCCGGAAATTTTGACCAACTGAGGTTCTTTAACATGCACTGACATCGTACAGATGCGTGCCTCAACATTTCGCCTCCATCGAAATGGCTGCAGCTGGGATTCGATCCTGCGACCGTTGGATCAGCAGCTGTATGACATAGCCACTAGACCACCATGAGCTTTATGAACACTGTATATGCTAATTCGGGCCTGAATTTTGAGTGTAGGCTGGTAAACTTAAACTCTCTCGGCATGCAGTCATACTGGGTCAAAGATTGCAAGAAACACCAACCAGACTCTACTTGTTTTTATAGGTGTAATTTTATTTACAATTCCACTTGGGATAACTGATGTTTCCACTGCGCCGTTGGAAAATGCTAATATAATCTTAATCTACAAGAAAGGTGACATAAAGGAGTTAAAGAATTACAGACCAATTAGCCTACTCCTAGTAATATACAAGCTATTTACGAAAGCAGTTTCTGCTAGGATGAGAGAAACACTCGACTTTAACCAACCAAGAAAATGAGCTGGTTTTAGGAAAGGTTACTCAAAAATGGACCATAGCCACGCTATAAACCTAATAATTGAGAAGTATGCTGAATATAACAAACCTCTTTATATGGCGTTTATAGACTACGAGAAAACATTTGACTCCATAGAAATACAAGCAGTCCTAGAAGCTTTACGTGGACAAGGGGTACCTGATGTATACGTGCAAACCATAAACATTTACAGACTACATAGCCACACTACCCCTACGTGAGAGAAGCAGAGAAATCCCGATCGGGAGAGGTGTCAGGCAAGGAGATGCAATATCCCCGATGTTAATCACTGCATGTTTAGAGGAAGTGTTTAAATGTCTAGACTTGGAAGAAAGGGGAATTGGAATAGATGGAGAATATCTTGGCAATTTAAGGTTTGCAGACGACGTTGTGCTCTTTAGCAATGATGGAGACAAACTACGAAACATTATTGATGACCTAAACAGGGAAAGTATTAAAATTGGACTAAAAATGAATAGGCAAAAGACCAAAGTTATGCTCAATAGCCTAGCTAAAGAACAGGAATTTAAAATTAACAGGGAACCCTTAGAATATATGAATGAATACGTAAACAGTCAACTCTCGCTACAACGAAATTGACGGTGCGCGGGAAAAATTTTGTTGAAGCGAAAATTTCGTTGTAGTGAAATCGAAAAAATATAACTGGCCTGAGCTGGTAGAACAATGAAACTTTTATGCCTCAATCTTGTGCGCGGCACGCGGCGTCATGGCGGTAGTCAGAAGGGTTCAGAAACCGCGAGTACTGAAACCATACCTGCCAAGTTTGGAGAAACAGAATCCGGGAGATTTACGTATTTACTCGGTTCTACTGTGCCCTCGATAGTAACACGCACCCGTTTCCCGGGACCAAAAAAAAAGAAAGTGAAACATCGATCGTAACGCGCACCCTCGAAAAAAAAAAAAGTCGTTGGTAATCAACCTTCTCACATTCATAAAGACAAATGTCGTACTCGCGTAATGAACGCACTCGCATAATAAACAGACCGTCGACTTTGGACCCCTGCAGTCCCTCAAACGGCCGTGCTGCGGCTTTCCCGCTTCACTTGATCCGCGACGTCACGAAGATGTTTGGCGCGCCGATTCATAACTCCTGCGTCCCGACAAAAATGCCGCACGCTGCCATTCCTATCCGCGTGCAAGCGGCGGTAACATCATTTATCCGCAGTGCTGCGTTCCTCCGTGCTGTCGCAGTTCCCTCAGGCTCGCTGCCGCGTGCTGCCATGCGTGCTGCCATGCGTGCTGCGCAGGCTGGCACAGCTAAGCTTAAAGATGATCGGGACGTGTCTCAGAGATTGCCGCGATGCAATCTCGGACGTCATGCAGAGCGCACGACTGAGAGGCTCAGCACAGATATGAGGGAGAAATGCGATGATGAGCCGTTTGGCGTGCGCTGATGAGAAGCATCTTTTGCCCCGTTATGGCCACCGGCGAACGTTGCCGAAAGCTGCTGCGGCTGGGCGTCTCAGAGATTGCATCGGCGACGTAGCGACTTTGATTGGCCGCAAGACGGCCAAGCCGGCGTGGTATCGTCGGTCTACGCATCATGTGCGGCGACATAGGAACCGCAGAAACTATGCGCCAAAGACCGCCGCGTCGCTAGTTCGTTTTTCGCCGGTGACCGTTCGACAGTGCCCGAAGCACGTAGGAGGCGGCCATTTTGATGCCGACGGCGATATGGCAACATTGTCGTTCGTTCGCACTCAATTCTAACACGCGTGCGATTTTTGGACACGTTTTATCGGAAAAAAAGGTGCGCATTAGATTCGAGTCAATACGGTACTTAACGAGGGGGGGGGGGGGGGGGGGTGCTTGGACCGTAAAAAAATAATGTTTTCGACCCTGGTGGAGGAGTTATTGCAATGATATGGACACTGTTAGCGGGTTTTTGCAGTCGCGTTTTTCTGTACAAAGTCCAACTCGATAACTCCGCCTACGCATCGTATGTTCTACGCGCGAGTAAAAGCGCGCTAACGCTGGGGACGAACGCAGCTGAAGCAGAGATGAAACGACCCGGCCGTCTCCGCCGAACGAACTGAACAATGCGATAACATCGCACCGCGCGTGTGATGGCTGCCGTCGCTTGCTTCTCAAGCAAAGAGGAAACGCCCAGCCCTTCTTTCGTCGGGCGAAGGACCAAAAGGGGCGCCGGTGGGAGAGGGGCGGTCGCGCTCGCTATCTCGACAGGCATCGGTAGACGGCATCAGTAGACATCGGTAATCAACCACGCAATCAACAGCGGCCGTTTCTGGTGGTGCCAACATGCGATTTCGACTTTGTAGACGCATTTTTGTCTTCTGAAATGCACCAAAATCTTTTGGATTGTGCTTACTGCATAGAAAATTGAATTTTTGAAACTGTAATTGCGTCGTCAAATTTCGTTGAAGCCGAAACGGCACAAAAGAATGTGTTCGTTGTGGCGAACATATTTATGCATTGACTCCTATGTACTGCTGACGGGGATCCGAGAATTTTTCGTTGTACCGGAAATTTCGTTGAAGCGGCGTTCGTTGTAGCAAGAGTCTACTGTACCTGGGACAGTTAATAACAGGAACTTTTACCCGTGAAAAAGAAATTCTCCGTAGAATAAGGGTGGGCTGGGGCGCATTCGGAAGGTATTACAAAATCATCACTGAAAATTTGTCGCTCTCACTAAAGCGAAAAGTGTTCAATCACTGCGTTCTCCCAGTACTAACATACGATGGAGAAACATGGAGGATAACGAAATAACTAGAGATGAAACTAAGGGAGCACACAACGTGCAGTGGAAAGAAAAATGATAGGTGTAACACTAAGATAAAAAATGAGCGGTATGGATCAGGCGAACAGACAGGAGTAGCTGATATTATTGTATCAATTAAAAGAAAGAAGGGTCATTCCACGCCAAACGTCCCAGACATTGCGCTCGACCCTCTCCAATTGGATTGTAAAAAATTGTGGACGTTCGTATCAGTGCACTATTTGCGCTCGGACAGTATTTTTTGGAAAAAGAAATTGTTTTTCTCTATTACAGTGATTTGAATTTTGCCATAGTGGGTGAAACCTAGGTTGTGATAAAATACTATAAAAAATGCAATACCACACGGAACACCTTAAATATCTGGTATTTGCTTGAAAAGGAATGGCACTATCTTATCACCCACTGACGACCACTACTATGTCTCACGATGTGCTTTGTGCTGAAGCACTGCTGCAATTCTGCGCCCATTTTGATTATTTTTAAGAAATTCTATGAATATTACAGGCACAATAGTACTATATCACATGGCTGGATAGTTGGCAGGTAAGCGTGTAAAAAAAGTATTGAACACGGTGCGCACAGGCCTTTGAATATCTTGAATACCCTTGAATTTCAAAAGTCTATTTTCAAGGCCTTTAAAAACCTTGAATTTCTGACTAGTCCTTGAAAAACCTTGAATTTCATAAATATTAAATTTTAGTTTGTATTTTTCATCATCAAAACTCCTTTTGTTGGTGAAATTTTCTTTTTAAAAAAAAATGTTCTGAACTGTAGCGAACAAATAGTCTCTGTTTTTATACCTGTATAGCCAATTCTCATTAGGCGGCTGGCAACACTAGTCGTGCAGTGCGATCAGTGCGAGCCGTGTGAGTGCCCGCCGAGTCGCGCAGTCATGCCTGTGCGCTGGCTTTACCGTTGTCCTGCCTCCTAGGTGTCAGTGTTTTTCTAAACAATCGTGTCTTCTGTGAAATGATGTGCTGATCAACAATGCCTGGAAAAAGCAAGTTCCAGCCTAGTGGCTATACCACGACATCTACAAGCATTGGATTGCACCCAACACAACGAGTCCATATCGGGCTAAGTGCAAGCTTTGCGGGAAAGTCTTCGATGTGACTGGCATGGGTGAATCGGCTTTGAAAAGTCATATGAAAAGTGCGAAGCACATTCGTGCAATGAATGTAGCATGTAGCTCAAGGGAGCGCACTGAAATGCTACCTGACTCCTGTCGCGACAGAGCAGTTTGCTGCCGCGCCTTCGTTGCATGCACCAAGCGCAACACCTCGGGAGTTGTTGCCAAGCATAAACGATGCTTGTAAAGCACCCGAGCTTGTCACTGACGCTGAAATTCTTTGGACCCTGAAGGTGGTCACGTCCCATATGTCATACCGGACGTCATCCCAAGCAGGGGAGTTTCTGACAGATGTTCCCGGGCAGTGAAGTAGCAAAGGCGTTTTGTTGTGGCGAGAAGAAATGCGTGACATGCCATGGTCTGAGGCCTTTCTTTCTTTTGGCTTTGCAGCAAGAGATACAACAATGTGAATTCTTTGTTGTGCTTTTTGATGAGTCAGCAAATGGCTGCTTGCAAAGTAAGAAAATGGATGTGCATCTGCTGTGTTAGGATTCTTCTCACAAAGTGACGACCAGGTATTATACCTCCGTTTTTATGGGCTATATTGCCACTCATGACATTCATGAAAAGTTGCCAAGCGCCCTTGAGCCATTGCCTCGCGCAAAGATTGTTGAGATATCTATGGACGGTCCCTATGTTAATCTGAAGTTCTTCAAGGGCCTTCAACAGCACTTGCAACAAAATTACCAAGTGCAGTGTGTGGACTTAGGCACTTGTGGGCTTCACACAGTGCACAGCGCTTATAGGACGGGAGTTTAAGCTACTAAGTGGGGACTTGACTGCCTGCTGTTCAGTCTGAGCACACCTTTTAAAGATGCTCGCTCCAGCACGTAGAGAAGACTTTTCGGTAGTCACGGGCCAATGCACCTTTCCCCTCAAGTTTGTCGCCCACCGGTGGCTGGAAAATGCCCCTGTAATTGAAAGAGCATCGTTGGTGTGCTCTGGCATCAAAAAGTACATTGAGGCTGCTAGAAAAAAGGATGTGAACCTGCTGAAATGTGTCTTATTTAAGAACTTGTCGGAGCACAGCTTTGATGTATTGCTGCCAGTGAAGTTGAACTTTGCATTATGTGTTCCAATAGCACTGAAGCCTTTCCTAGTAGAATACCAGACAGACAAAGCAATGGTTTTTTTTCTTGATAGAGATTTAGAAACTGTTTTAAGGAAGCTGCTCACGAAGTTTTTGAAGTGCTCTATCCTTTCTGCCAAAGGAATTGTGGGCCTGCTGACGATTGGTAACGGTAATCCTGACAACGATGTTCCACTTGAGAAGGTGACATTGGCTATAAAGCAGAGCAGATTATCAAGAATTCCCGAGTAAGCTCGAAGGATGTGTTTCAGTTCCGGATGGAATGTAAACAGTTTTTGGTCAGTGCTACTCAAAACGTCCTAGAGTGAATCCCCTTGAAGTTTGCACATGTTAGGGGCCTTTCCTCACTGGACCCACGACAGATGTGTTCCATGCAAGAATGCATTGCAGGTTTCAGAAAGGTATTGGACACCCTCATCACTGCAGGTAGAATGGCCAATCACCTTCGGGACACAGTGTTGGCAGAGTACACCGAGCTCCAGAACGAGAAGAAGCATGAACTTAGGCAGTTTGACAAGATTGCTGACAGACTGGACGAGTTCTATGGTCTGCTCAAATTCAGTTCAAGCTACTCAGAGTTATGGAAAGTTGAAACTTCTGCTTGTACTTAGTCATGGCCAGGCAACTGTTGAACATGGGTTCAGTGTGAACCGACAGGTGTGTGTAGAAAATGTGAAGGACCTTTCATATGTTTCACAACAGGTTGTGTGTGATGCAACTGCATCACACACAATCACACACAGAAGGCATGTGGTATTCTACAAATCCAAATCACCAAGGAGCTGCAGATTGCTGTGTCGGCAGCTAGGCAAAAGTATGGAGCATACTTGGAAGCGCAGAAAAAGCAGGACCTTGAAGCTTCAAAGCAGAGAAAGAAGCATTGCATAGAGGAAGGGCTTGATGCAATTAAAAGAAATAAAAAAAAAGCTGGAATCAACAACTGATGATCTAGATGCCTGTGCTGAAAAAGCAGAAGCAGAAAATGATTTGACACACATTGTGAAGTCAAATAGCCTGAGAAAGACGGCAAAGGAAAAGACGGCCGAGCTACGCTTAGTCAAGCTCGAAATTCAGCAAAAGCTACTGGAGCTCCCCTGAAGTGGGTGGCTATTAGGAGCTGCTTTCTGATAATCTTTTGTGCTTTGTGAACTAGAAGCAGTTTTGGACAATAGAACTATTTTCTATTCTCTGTGATACAAACAGATTTGTGTCGTGATATTTGGTAAACTATTTTTGTGTACAGTGCATGCAAGTTTGCATTGTAATGATTTATTTAGGCAGTAAATGTCTGAGACCTTTCATGAGTTTTACTTGATACTTCAACATGAAATAAAAAAAGTGAACGTTTAGAAAACGGCCTTGCAAATCCTCTAATAGGGCCTTGAAAGTCCTTGAAAACCTTTGAATTTTTTTCCTTCGAAACCTGTACAAACCCTGTTGAAGTCGATGACCCAGTAGTTTCGAAGTGGAAGGGGCGCAAACATTGAAAAATGTGTGAAATGCCCCATGTTCAGGCACATGTAGAGTGGTGATGCGGTTCAAGTAAAAATGCTTGCGTGGTCTCCTTTGGAAGAATAAACAAAGGCGATTTATTTGTCAAACTTTAATCTGAGTGATTTTTGTTTTAGGCGGAGAAACGAAAATTTATGTTGAGCATTTGCGGTGTGCCTGGGCGCGGGCCCGTAAGTCCGCTTCACTGCGCCACAACACTTCCTTGTTGCAACGGAAATATGCGGTGCCCACACGGGTGGCAAGATTGTGTGCTGCTGTAAGTTTTCACGTTGCTGAAAACTTGGAAACAGTGTATATGGCTGGCAGAAGGCATCGGAAGAGCACTAAAGGCTGCCGGTTAGTAGTCAGAGCTGAGCACTATTTCATTGCCACGTCACTACATGCGCACATACGGCAGATGCAGAACTTGGGCTGTGTGCCCAGTTTTCTATCTCTGCGGAGGTTGCAGACCTGGGCAAAAGTGGACCTGGGCAGGACATGTCATGAGGAGGAAAGATAACAGATGGACAGTAAGAGTGAAGGAATGGATACCAAGAGAGGGAAAACGCAACAGAGGCAGGCAAAAGGTTAGGTGGAACGATAAAATTTAAAAGTTTGCAGGCATAAAGTGGAACCAACTCGCTCAGGATAGGGTGGATTGGAAATCGTTGGGAGAGGCCTTCGTCCTGTAGTGGACCTAAATAGGCTGATGATGATGATGTTTCTCTGCCAAAATGAGCACATTTTTGTATCTGAATGGCTGGTAAAAAATGGTCAAATTTTAAAACTTTGTAATACCGCGGACGTGTATTTGTGGTAATGTTACTGTGCCGACCTATAGTTTTGTTTTGCCTTCTTTGGCCACCACACGCCTCTCACAAAGCATTGACTTATTGCATTCAATGATCAATTTCTTCGCCTGATTTTTTTGGACATGCCTGGTATTTCGGGTGTCTTTGTTGCACTGTCACAGGCCCCATACAATCAATCTATAAGGAAGTCTGAAATTTGAAATGCTTGAACTCTCTGCCGTTTAATTTTCTAGGCTTTCTGACGTTACAGAAGGTCCAAAACCATCAAAACTGCATACAGTCGAATCTCGCTACAACAAAACTTGTGGGACATGCGAGAAATTCGTGGTCATGGAATTTCGTCGCAATGAAATTTCACCTACAGGACCACACAAGTTTGGAAAATAGGATTATTATGACCTGTTCTCTGGTCCCCACAAGCACATGCATTGTTTAGTGGCATTGAACCCTCAATAACTCTGACTTACTTGGCCAGACATCTAGGTGTTCACACAAACTTTAGTTTGCCAAGTGCAGAGTGGCGCAAATACGTGTCGCATCACGTGATGCATCTGTTAGAGGCCAACTGAAAATGAAGTGCCGAAATTGCCAATGTCCGCACTGCCGCATTTTTCAGCGAACGACAACAAAGCTGGAACGCTTTGGGTCTTATGACTTTATTGCCTTCGAATTACCACTGCGTTGGCTGCATAGTTTCATAGCTGTGTACAGTCGAACCCTGCAATAACGAAATCCTACAACCGAAATTATCATCAATGCCGGATATATTGAACTCGAAGGGGATCGCAAAATAGTTTGATATATCGTCACGTGGTCGTGATGCACGCAGCACTCAAGACGAAGCACATAGAACTCAAGACGATGTCAGGCAAACTGCTTATTGGGTGAACTTGTACCCAGCAAAACGAAGCTAGTCACAATGCACAGCAACAGCAACGTGAACTGTCGTTGGTCGACGGAAAGACTGACAGGCGGCGTAATGCGTCAGCTTTTATACACACATCATAACTCATTCTCGCATTTTCTCTGGAACTCCAGAAGTTACTCATATGTGCATGTCAGCATGCAAAGTTTCAAGAATTGTCGACACGGTTCCCGAAGTGACATTCAAGATAAGTGCGGCCTGCATTGCGCGTAACAGGAAGTGATAACGACATTCAAAGCAAGCACGTGTGTCACAGGAAAGTGATAGCGACGTTCTCCTTAAACAAACGAAAACAACCACACGTCACAACCCCCCTCCGAAGAGCATCGTCCCGATGCTAAAAATAGAACATGCAATAAATTAACAATACGTAACAGTTCATCAGCGCGCGTAATAAGGTTTCAGTCGCACGTATACAACTTCGGGTTGTGCACGGCGCCGCTGGGATGACGTAGGGTATGTCCTCATAGTCCAGTTCACCACAATGTCGGAGTACCTTGTAGGGTCCAAAGTAGCGGCGCAAGAGCATCTCACACAGTCTGCGTCGTCGTATTGGCGTCTAGACCCAGACGAGATTACCAGGTTGGTATTCAGTCTGGCATCGTCAACTGGTTGTAGTGGCGCCTACGACTGTCTGCTGGTTCTTGATACACAAGTGAGCGAGCTGTCGAGTTTCTTCGGCGCGCTCCAGGTACATCGAGGTCTTCTTTGTCGGTGCCGACCGGTAGCATGGCGTCAAGCGTTGTCGTTGGGCTCCGTCCGTAGACGAGCTTGTATGACGTAAGCTGGGTTTTTGCTTACACGGCTGTGTTGTATGCGAAGGTACATACAGAAGTATGGCATCCCACGTCTTGTGTTCAACGTCGACGTGCATGGGCAGCATGTTTAATTCTTGAAATGCCTCGACTTGCGGCGTCTTTCATTTGAAGTCTATGTTGCCCTTCGTGAGGTACGTCGGTGGCTCAGCGATCCACAAAAAGTTCTGGACGAAACGCCTGTAATAAGCGCGGGGGCCAAGGATTCGGTGTACTGCCTTCTTGTCGGTGGGCGGAGGAAAATCTGCAGCTGTTTTCTGCGGATCACGGCATACTCCAGACTTGCTAATAATGTGGTCCAGGAACAACAGCTCCTCGTATGCAAATCGGCACTTTTCTTGCTTGAAGGTAGCTCCAGAGGCCTTAATTACCTGAAGAACAGCTTCAAGGCGCCGGAGGTGTTTGTCGAAGCTGGCAGCAAATACGACTACGTCATCCAAGTAGATGAGGTAAGTCTGCCACTTCGAGCCTGCCAGTGCTGTGACCATAACCCGATGGAACGTCGCAGGCCCTGAGCAAAGACCAAAGGGCATGATATTAAACTCGAACAGCCCGTCTGATGTTATGAAGGCAGTCTTCTCTCGGTCTCTCTCGTTTACTTCGATTGCCAGTAGCCGGTTTTGAGCCATCGACGAAAAATACTTTGCATTGTAGAGTCAATCCAAGCCATCGTCTATCCTTGGGAGGGGATGCACATCTTTCTTCGTGTTTTTGTTCAAGCGATGACAATTGACGCAAAAACGTAGTGTTGCATCCTTCTTCTTCACTAACACCACGGGTGATGCCCACGAACTTGTAGATGGCTGGATGACATTGGGCAGCATTTCATCGACTTGTTGCTTGATGGCTTCACGTTCCCATGCCGAAGCTTGGTAAGGGCTCTGACGGAGAGGATGGCATATTTGTCGGTTATGATGCGGTGTTTGGGGAGAGGGGGTCTGACTAAGCCTCGATAACGATGTGAAGCATTCCTTGTATTGCTGGAGGAAGGACTTGAGCTTCTCGTGTTGTTGCCTGGAAAAGCCTTGATTGATGTCGAAGGCGGGTGCGGACACTAGAGCACTGCACGGGCTCGGGCCTGCCTGAAAACGCTGGCCGGGCCAGGCTCGTTCTTGGGTATGAGGTTACGGGCTTGTATCGGGCCGAGCTTGTTCTTTGGTGTGTTCTTGATTAATTTATGGGGTTTAATGTCCCAAAACCAGTTCTGAATAGGAGAGATGCCGTAGTAGAGGTCTCCAGAAATTTCGACCACCTGGGGTTCTTTAACGTGCACTGACATCGCACAGCACACAGGCTTCAACATTTCGCCTCCATTGAAATGCAGCCGCCGCGGCTGGGATTCGATCCCGCGACCCTCGGATCAGGAGCCGAGTACCATAACCACTAGACCTCCGTGGCGGGGCTTTGGTGCATTCTTAAGATGGTTCTACCTGCTTTGTGTAGTATACATATACTTTACACTTTGTGGCTTTTATGTGGAACGAGCTATGTGAAGGTTTATCTAAAAATACTGTATTTCTCTTGCTTCTTGTGGGTACTTGATTTATGAGGATCGGGAGACCTAGAAGCAAAGTTTCCAGTTCCGCTTGCAATAAGTAGATTTGGGTTTCTTTTTTCAACGTGTCGCTTGAAGAATATTTTAGTCACTTGTGGCATTTTTTGGGCTTGTGCACATTTTCCTAGCAAATATGGTTAATTTGCAGATCATTACGTTAACGAACAGTGCATTTGTCGATGACTGAGTAGTTGAGTGTTGAATTCATACACTGGAAGAACGAACAAGTAACGTTAGTGATGCACTGGCAAACGTGCATTTAGCCAAATGGAGACTACCCTGGAGACAGTGTTAAAAAGTAACTATGTGCTTTTGTTTATAGTTATGCATGTTTTTGCTGTACAAAGTAATTAGCGATTTTTTCCACTCGCCTTCGTATTTGTGTGACATTTCTTGTGCAATAAAAATGTTTTCAAGAATGGGAAAAATTTTTTTTATTTCCACTTCCATTGGGCTTTTTCACGGAAGTCACGCCACCTTTTTGGGCTTATTTTGTGATGATTATTTGCTATTAGCTCGGTAGCATCTGGCAGCTCTGCCTAGAAGTAAATGGATCAGGTACTTGTATGGATTACACCTCACGATTAGTTCTGTGAATTTATTTGCATTAGTCAATTTTATTCCAAATGTTATCGCATAATCACAGTAATGAGATTAATAAAAATTGGCCGCGTATCTCCGTGCTTCGCTGCAAATGTCGTCGAAAGACGATAGCCTTCTACCGGCCATACTACATGAGTCCCGGTTCGCGTGTTTCTATTTCCCCGAGGAGTTGCGCAAGCGAGAGGGAAAACGAAGAGACGCGAGGAGAGAAAGGGACCGGCCGGAGTGGCGGGCAGCCCTTCCGCTGCCTTCCGTTCGGCACGAGCGTGAGGTAAGGGCGCCATCTGGCCATGGTTTCGGGAAACGCAAGAAGCTTGCCTAGTACGCAGAACTGCGTAGGAAACGTCCGCTAACAAGCACTAGGGTCTTTAGAGGTGCGCATCTATGTATTTTCTACTAAAGGAACACACCGTCTAATACTTACGTATTGATGTTGCGCCTCAGATATGCGTAATATTTGCTTTTTGGTCGACTGTGATCACAAGTATGAACGCAACTGGGTGGTCGCAAGATGGGCGGTCGTTTAGGATGGGGTTAACCTTTCGCAGCAGGACAGACACACACACAGACAGACCAAAATTTTTGCGTCGAAGTTCCCCAAGAAAGACTATCGTCTTTAAAAATAATGTTACATTTACAATTCATCCTCGCAGGAGCAATGACAGAACTGCAGGGGGGGGGTTGACGCTGGTGAAAGTTCGAGCCATCCCCAAAAACGAAAGATCTACACAGAGTTTCAATACACAGAATTAATAAAGGGAAAGAGCTTTTTTCCTGTGGATCAATCACGGCTTCTGTTTCTGTAGTGGTGCGAGTTGGACACGCACGGCTAGCCACCCTGTAGGCCCACAGGAGGAGGAAGAAAGGAAGAAAAGGCAGGAGAGTAAATCGGGTGATTAAAGGGCCCCTAAAACACCCCCAACATTTTTTTGAACATTTCAAGTTAACACGCGCATCAAGTTGAGAATGCTGTCACGATGTACGATGTCGAATGCGGCAGCACTACGCGCCGCGTCCGCGCCACAAACTCGAAAAACAATCCCGTGCGCCTCTCTGGCCGTTTCCGGCATACCAAAGTTAGCCGCGATGACATTGTGGTTTTTGGTGTCGTCAGAAGAGTCCGAGCTCCGCTGACTGGTCGAAGGAGAACGTCGACTTCCGGTTAGTCTGCTAACAAATGCACGCGCTCCCTGCCTGTTTGTTTTCCTCATCGTGTGTCGTTCGTGTGGTGTTCGCGTGTGAATTCATAAATGTGCTACGCTACGCAAGTGCAAGTGAGGTGCAGCAACGGTCAGAACATGACGGATAGCGCTAACAGCGTTGGCACAGCACCAACAAAACACTTGCGCGAACGCGGGAGCATGGCGGAGGCTCGTCAACCGGATGCGCGTCATCGGCAATGTATGTCACGTGACATTCGGAGGAGCACTCGGCAAGGAGGTGGCACCGGCAAGCCAGGCAAGCGGTCGGTGGGGCGCAGGAGAGAGCGAAACAAACAAGCGCCGCGTTTTAATAATCAAACGCGTGTAACTTTGCTATTTCGGCACCATTTCGAAAAATTCTTGCGGCTACGTGTTTGTTGCAGACACCGGCACAAAAGCAACACCAGAACTAAATTTCGACCTCTTGGTGGTTTAGGGGCCCTCGATAGTAACACGCACCCGTTTCCCGGGACCAAAAAAAATAGTGAAACATCGATTGTAACGCGCACCCTCAAAAAAAAAGGAAGTCATTGGTAATCAACCTTCTCACATTCATAAAGACAAATGTCGTACTCGCGTAATGAACGCACTCGCATAATAAACAGACCGTTGACTTTGGACCCCTGCAGTCCCTCGAGCGGCCGTGCTGCGGCTTTCCCGCTTCACTTGATCCGCGACGTCACGAAGATGTTTGGCGCGCCGATTCATAACTCCTGCGTCCCGACAAAACTGCCGCGCGTTGCCGGGCCTATCCGCGTGCAAGTGGCGGTAACATTTACTCGCAGTGCTGTGTTCCTCCGTGCTGTCGCAGTTCCCTCAGGCTCGCTGCCGCGTGCTGCCATGCGTGCTGTGCAGGTGCGTGGTCTCAGAGATTGCCGCGATGCAATCTCGGACGTCATGCAGCGCGCACGACTGACAGCCTCAGCACAGATATGAGGGAGAAATGAAGAGCCGTTTTGCGTGCGGTGATGAGAAGCATCTTTTCCCCCGTTACGGCCGCCCGCGAACGCTACCGAAAGCTGCTGCGGCTGGGCGTCACAGAGATTGCATCGGCAACGTAGCGACTTTGATTGGCCGCAAGACGGCCAAGCCGGCGCGGTATCGTCGGTCTACACATCATGTGAACAGGCCTGCGCATCATGTGCGGCGACATAGGAACTACAGAAACTATGCGCGCCAAAGACCGCCGCGTCGCTAGTTCGTTTTTCGCCGGTGACCGTTCGACAGTGCCCAAAGCACGTAGGAGGCGGCCATTTTGATGCCGACGGCGACATGGCAACGTTGTCGTTCGTTCGCACTCAATTCTAACACGCGTACGATTTTTGGACACGTTTTATCGGAAAAAAAGGTGCGCATTAGATTCGAGTAAATACGGTACTTAACGAGGGGGGCGGGGGGCTGCTTGGACCGTAAAAAAATAATGTTTTCGACCCTGGTGGAGGAGTTATTGCAATGATATGGACACTGTTAGCGGGTTTTTGCAGTCGCGTTTTTCTGTACAAAGTCCAACTTGATAACTCCGCCTACGCATCGTATGTTCTACGCGCGAGTAAAAGCGCGCTAACGCTGGGGACGAACGCGGCTGAAGCAGAGATGAAACGATCCGGCCGTCTCCGCTGAACTAACTGAACAATGCGATAACATCGCACCGCGCGTGTGATGGCTGCCGTCGCTTGCTTCTCAAGCAGAGAGGAAATGCCCAGCCCTTCTTTCGTCAGGCAAAGGACCAAAAGGGGCGCCGGTGGGAGAGGGGCAGTCGCGCGTGCTATCTCGACGGGCATCGGTAGACTGCGTCAGTAGACATCGGTAATCAACCACGCAATCAATAGTGGCCGTTTCTGGTGGTGCCAACACGCGATTTCGACTTTGTAGACGCATTTTTATCTTCTGAAATGCACAAAAATCTTTCGGATTGTGCTTACTGTAAGCAAATTGAATTTTCGAGACTGAAATTGCATCGTCAAATTTCGTTGAAGCGAACGGCACAAAAGAATGTGTTCGTTGTGGCGAGCATATTTTGCATTGACTCCTATGAACTACTGACGGGGATCCTAGAATTTTTCGTTGTACCGGAAATTTCGTTGAAGCGCCGTTCGTTGCAGCGAGAGTCGACTGTAATTCGATATATCCATGTTTTGATACATCTGGGATTGACTGCACTTCACAATCCCCAGCCAAAGTCCATACGATTCAATGCATTTTGTATCTCTCAATAATGAAACGCCGGGAAACTGCGATCTCGCAATAACGAAATTTGCCGGACCATTGGACATCATGGTGATTCCAACTAAGCCCAAGGAATGAACTCAAATGCACCTTCTGCCCTCTTAAGTTCGCAAAATAATGCAGCAAGATGTTTGCATGGGTGTTGCCATATAGAAAACGTCGTGGCTGCTATCTTAGTTGTTGACTGATCATGTTGCCTCTGTTCTTTATCACCGCATCGCTATTGTGTAAAATTAGTATGCACATGAACGAAAATTACTTGCAGGTTGGCAGTATTTGCGCTATTGTGAACGACTATAGTGTGTAGCTTAGTAGCGTGCACTGAATTGCAGCCGGTTGTGTCCTATGCAGTGTTGTACGGAATGAGTTCCTTTTGGGACTAACGGGGGAATGCCATCGTTTTATTTAGGGTTGGTGGAACTGTAACTGTAACGCGTTAAATTTACGAAGGAATGGCAAAGGGAATGGCGTTCCACCCCCCTCGTTTTCACCTAAACGTGCTCACGTGAACGTGGGCTGAACATGCTTGTGTGCGTGAGTGCATGCATGATTGCTTGTAATGCTGACCGAAGTTGACATCATTCTAATCCGGACCTGGTAATTATGTTTGGTGATGCCAAAACTGTAGCTTCATTGCTACGTGACCAGTGGGTTACCTACACAGGAATAACAAAATCTTTAATGCACCGAACACTTGTCAACCATTCCTGTGTAGAGTGCGTCATTTTTGGTTGACGTCCTGTGAAATAAGGCCACAGAAGGCTACTTATTTAGTCATTTATTCATTTTTAATTTATTTATTTCCTGCACCACAAGAACATTTCGTCCTTTAATGAAGATGGGTGTGCTTACGAACTCAACGGGCACTTAAAGCTTATTCTTAATGTGCCATGAAGAAAAAAAAGAAGATATCCCAAGTTATACAATTTGTCAGTAAAGTCACCTGATAGCAATGTTAAAGTTCTCCACCGACATATATTGAGCGCAACCATAAATAACAACAAAATAACATGTCACAAGAACTAAATCAAAGCGATATATCCAAAACTGTCAAGGAGACTATTAAATAGCCAAAAAATGCTACTAATTCTGAGCAAGAATGTTCAAGATTGAGGAGGCTGACGACGAAGTCTTGTTTCAGTTTTTGCTTGTAATGGCATGGGTCAGCCACCAACCTTTGATATGCTAACCTACATCCAAAGGCATATTACTAACTTTTAATGTTAGATGCATGGTTGTTAGTCTCATGCATTGGTGCATGTGAGTAGCTTTCTATTTGTACATTGGAGGCACCAAAGTTGTGAAGACTGGAGCCAAAGTTGCAGGTCTGCCAGGCTAACACCGCCTGTAGCCATAACAACATCGCCATCACTATACAGTAGAGTTGTGTGAAGCTTGTTCAGTGCTTTCTGAAAATATTTGTTAGGAGCCTTTCTTTGGATATTTTTTTTATCTCCAGATAATCTGCTGCCAGAGATGTTCAAATTCGTTGAATATGCATAGGTCAATGAGAGTTTCAAAATGTTCACGTTTCTTTTTTCCCCTTGAGAATATCCGACACTATTTTCAATTTCAGAAATCAAATCTAGCACTCTAATTTTCTAAACGTAACTGTAACATGTTTCTTTCTTTTTGAAGCAACTTGTAATGGGAGCTCATTGCGAAATTGGGGGAGGGGGAATGAGGAATGAGTTCCTGATTTGGAGGAACGTTTACAATACCGGTCCTATGGCATCGCATCGTGAAGTATGTGCTGTCACACCGATCGCTCTGCTCCGTAGCCAACACCAACACAGGGCTTTTGCGTTGTCGGCCATGCACGTTACAACAGTGCTACACATCACACGGGCTGCCGCCGAACAGATTGTCATGATAGACTTGCTGGCAATAGGTCGTACCAGCATTTTCATCGGTTGCCACCATGATGTACGTTTCCGTGCAGCTTGACATCCGACATCGCTACATTCTTGCCGTAATTGGAATCTCTCCCCGCCACACTGCGATTTGCAAAGTGCATTTGGCGAATTTACTCAAATTTATGGCCCATACTTTTATTCTGACAGCTGCCTTTGCACTCCAACTGAGTGCAAAACCAAAACCACGCTGACGGCATTGGTAAGAACCTCTCGTCAAATCGGTTAGATAAGTGTCGTCGCCACCTCAGAATGGCGATGGAGGACATTTGCGGTAAGACTGCGGTGGTTCGGTTCACGCGCAACCCTCTGTGCATCGTATCTGTCCTCAGTTGAGTTCACGTGGTGGCGTGCCACTTTTATTATCAAGCTCTCGTCACAGAAAAGCCATTTTTCGCTCTTAATATAGCTGCATCATGTGTTCTTTGCTTCCCTGAGGTCTGAGCCCTGAGGGACAAGAAATATGCAATACATCTTTATTGGTTTGCTGTTGAAGACCATTGGAAGAAATAGGCCACATCTGTAAATTGATAGAGCTGGTCTCTGATGCTGGCTCATCAGTTATGTGCCAAACAATTCACAAAGCTCTATGTCCGCTGTGCAACACAGCGGACGCCTTCATGTTTACACGGATGGGTCAGTTTCCTCTGTGAGCGCATGAGGAGCAGTGATCATTCCAGCCAAGTCTGTCACCATACGATTCAAGACGTCCCACTTCACAACGTCGACGGCTGCAGAACTCGCCGCCATTCATGCAGCAGTAGAAGTCATAATTGCAGAACCTTCTCATGCATGGTCCATATTCACAGACTCTGAGGCAGCTCTTCAATGTCTTATATCGCCATTTCGTCATGGTCCTCACGAGCAACTGGTCGCTGACATAAGAATTCTTCACCACCATGCCGTCGAGCAAGGACACAACATCACGTACCAGTGGATACCGGGGCACTGTGGGATCAACGGCAATGACCTTGCTGATAAATCCGCCCGATCTGCCCACAATGATAACCACTGTAGAACAATACCATTCTCCAGGACCGACACATCTGCAAGGCTTCAATCCCTAGCACGTGAACTTACACGTATGCATTGGAATTCGTCAGAATTCACCAATGCTCGTGTCCATACTTTGCACCCAGACCTTCAGTTCCGCCTTCCGTCAGGAATACCTCGAACTGAGGAGACACTTCTGTGTCGCCTGTGGCTTGGCGTTGCCTTCACAAACGCTTACTCCTTTCATATCGGAATGGCAAACGACCCTATGTGTGACAACTGCGGCTGCGACGAAATGATCTCTCATCTTCTGTGTGAGTGTCCCCGTTTCAGTGGCCCCAGGAGAGAACTTACCGCTGCTCTAGACAGACTTGACAGGCGCCCTTTGTCCGAGCAACAAGTCTTGCGACACTGGCCAGGTCCTTCGTCAGCACGGAAAGCGCTCAACGCGTTTTTGCGATTGTTAAGGACGAGCGGTCTACGGGACAGACTTTAAGCAGTGTCGCAGTGTTTTTTTTTCCTTTGCTTTGTGTTTTCTTTCCTCTCTTTTTTTTTTCTTGTCATGTCTTCTTTCTGCTATCTTTCATTCCCCTTACCCCTCTTCCCTTGCACAGGGTAGCCAGCCGGTCTCAGCACTGGCTAACCTCCCCGTCTTTCCTCCTTTCCTCTTTCTCCTCCTCTATGTTATTTGGCATATAGCACCACCTGTTTTATCCAACAAAAATTTATAACCTTGTCATAAATTTGTCAGATGTTGAGATGGCTGCCCGGCATTACTTCACATAAACATTGTGGGGACATAGTGACCATGTTTACCTCGGAGCTCGTACATTAGCAGTATGTATAGCTTTGCATACTGTCATATGTTTGGAATTCATCACAGTTGCCATTGTTCATTGAACTGCAGAAGTCTTGGGCCCCACCATGGTGGTCTAATGGCTATGGTACTCGGCTGCTAATCCAAGGGTCACAGGATTGAATCCCGGCCGCGGCAGGTGCATTTTGGTGGAGGTGAAATGTTGAGGCCCGTGTTTTGTGTGATGTCGGGGCACGTTAAGGAAGCCGTCCACTACAGCGTCTCTCATAATCAGATCGTGGTTTTGGGACGTAAAACACCAGAAATCAATCAAATCAATCCATCAGAAGTTATAGAAGCACTACGAATATTTCTATATATACTAGCGTGACACAAAGCAGGGGTGAGACAGCTGCTCATATTGCACAGTTTTGACACAATTCCGTTTCCCTGCTCTGAGCTGCTCGAAAAGCATGAAAATTGGGAAAATTGCTCCAAACTGCGCCAAAACAGCCTGAAAAGCAAGTATTTTGGTGCTCACGTCAGTTTCAATGGGGGGGAGGGGGAGGGGGGAAGCGGAGTTGTGCAACGTGCATTGTGTGATTGAATCCCGGGTGTTCGAGATTTGCTGCAGCCACTTTGATTTTTGTGTCAGCGTACGTTGACACAATAATCAAGACATGTGCAACCAAGACACATGGAAGCCATTATCTACATGCAGTTGGAGTATCTTCCACGATTAGTTGCCACCACAGTATTGTAGTGTTACAATAGAGGGCAATGCGCTAGTGAAAAGCTCAGATGAGCTTCTTTGTATAATGGTGTGAAGCAGAACAATCTTGACAAAATCCAAAGTGACCAGACTCTCCTGACAAAAGAGAACACTAATTAACCTAGGGATCCTTCGGAAGCTAAATAATAAAATCTGCAAAATGTCAAAGCACTGATCGGCAAAATCGTATAAGTGGTCTTAACTAAAAGACTATTGTGTGTCGACAGTTTTGGTGCAATGAAAATTTCTTTTAGTTTTGAGTAGTGTACTGAACCCTGGTTGTGGAAAAGATACTTGAATGCCTGGCCTGCTCCAAATTTGACTTTTTGAGCTCTTAAGACATCACATTAACTGTTGTGAGCTGCTCCAAATCAAGGTTCTCCTGCTCCAAAATGAACATTTCGCTGCTCCAAAAACTGCTCCCAAGGCTGTTTCTGCTGTCTCACCCCTGACAAAGATGTGGCAGCTTCATTCATGCAGTCACGAACAAAAAAATGATTTTGGTGATGATTTTCAAATAGCATGTGGCTTCTGTGGTACGCTCAACATGATACAGCCACCTACCACAAACCATTGTCACTCATCTCAGCATAGAACCGTATTTGTAAACCTTGTACTGGCGCTCTTTGGCTACAATTGGCCCTTGCGCCATAAAGCATCAAACATCATCATCAACACGCTGAACATGAGTGCCTTGGATATAGTTGTTTCGAGTGTGACACACTTGAGGTTTCCACACCTGTCTAACTCTACGGACAAACCACATGTGCGGAATGTGTCGGCTTTGTTTCTGGTTTTCATGCCTTCATGGTTACTACTTGAGAATACAGGAAGAGTCGTGACAAAGTTACATGGGTATTTAATGCTCCCTTTCGTACATACACTGTGCTTGCTCCTGCTGCAACGGTAGCAGTGTCAAGCATCGCACAACCAAGCCCTTTTTTCATCCACTGAAAAACTGACCTTGCATTGTGCGGTGGTGTGACGAGAACTGTTGCATAAGGGGCACACATTCATTCTGCGCTACTGCCGCAGATCCAGCACTAAGTAGGGTATTGCGAGGTCGTCAAGCAGGCACTTTATCAGCACATAGTTTAAGACAACATTGTGCTCATCAGGCGACATCAAGCTGGACACTGACGTAGAGTTTGTTGACTCCTGCTAAAGGCTTGATTGGGGACAAGGCGAGGAGGTTTTTAATGTGCTTGTTGATGAGCAAGTCGTGTCGACCGAATTGTTCTATGAAAATCTTTATGGCAGAGCTGTAGTTTTTGCCGCTCATCCGAATGCCCTCAATTGTCTCTTCACTGACCAAGTGTTACGATGTAAGGTTCGGGGAGCAGGCTCAACGAGGCAAGTCAGAGACACCTCTGAGGGCAGCAAGGAAGAGGCAGACGCAAACTGGCACACCACACGAACATATATTTGAGTGCAGAAACACAGAGGGAAACGCAGTTAAACACGAGCACACACAAAGCACTAAACTTGACCATAATATCTACACGATATGTACAGCGTCTGTACAGCAAGAGTTCAAAAGAGTTCAAACACTCGTAAAGCTCACACGTTCCGGCTCGCTGACGGTGTCGACACAGTGTCCGTCGAAGGTTCTTGGGAGCGGTGAGGCAGGCACCAGAAGTGTTGTGGACCAAGGGTCGACAAAGACTCCCAGTCATCTGCTGGGCGGAGCCGGAGACGTGTCGTTGTCGAGGTCCCACGGCCATTGGCGCTCGACTGGGTCCCTCCGACAAATGTTGGCCTCCTGGGCGTTGATGCCCGACCAGGTCAGCGCGTCTTCTCTGCTCCAATGTCTTCCTTCGTCTGTCTTCGTCTGACTTGGCTGATGTGGTTCGGTCCTTTTTCAGCGTGTCTACCAACCGGGAAAACCGGGAAATCTCAGGGAAAAGTCAGGGAATTTGGGCTTCTGTCAGGGAAAAATCAGCTGAAGTACGAAAGTCATGGTAACGCTGGCTCTAACTATGCACCTTGCGAGGTAGGTTCTAGCGCACCGGCCTTTTTCTATTTTTTTTTCTAGCTTTGCTTGTCGCGCCTTCTTCTGTGTGAAGTCCGCTCTATGTGTCTGGACACACTACGGCGCACACGCTATCTTGTGCGTTTGCATGATCCACGGAGTATTTTCCACAAACATTGTGGAAAAGACTGTGTGGAGGTAGAGGGCGCGCGGCGTTGTACCCCGTACATATAGTTAGGCAGCGTGTCTACCAACTGGGGAAACCAGGAAAACCGGGAAATCTCAGGGAATATGATTAGTCTGGAAAATCCCAGGGAAAACTCCGGGAATTTGGGCTTCTGTCGGGGAAAAATCAGCTGAAATACGAAAGTCACGGTAACGCTGGCTCTAACTATGCACCTTGCGAGGGAGGTTCTAGCGCAACTCGCAGTAACTGAAAGGATGAGTGCCCCTCACTTCCTTCCCGCTCTCCGTCCGCGCGCACCGGCCTTTTTTTTTTTTTTTTTCTGGCTTTTCTTGTCGCGTTTTGTTCTATGTAAAGTCCGCTCTATGTGCCTGGACGCGCTACGGCGCACATGTTATTTTGTGCGTTTGCATGATCCACGCAGTATTTTTCACAAACATTGTGGAAAAGACTGTGGGGAGGTAGAGGGCGCGCGGCGTTGTACCCTGTACTTATAGTTAAGGTTTTACTTTTTTGCGGAGATAAATAGAACTGATTTCTAGCTTGGGCGCATCGCGCGATCTGGGTAATGCCATTTCGCGGTTTCGATTTTTCCGCGTGATTGCAACGGAGGCGCGTGAAACTTGATGTTCATCATCATCGGCACCCCTTTGCAGAGGCGGTGGAAGTTGATTTTCGTCTTTATTGGCAGAGCTATCAGCTTGTTTGTTATTGACGCCTCCGAGGGATTCTTGCTGTTTTTGATTACAGAGTTTACTTTGCCCAAGGCAGCCGCATGCAGAGAAGATACCATGTGTGTGCCAACACAGCTGGTGGCTCCAAGATGAGAACAGAGATGCATTTTATGTGCGCAGACTGCGATAAGGCGATGTGCGTAGACCAGTTTTTCAAGGAACACCACATTCTAAAATACCATTGAACAATTTCCAATATTTGCTCGATCCTACCGCACCCTCGATTGTAACGCGCACAAGTTTTCCGTGACAAAAAAAAAAAAAAAGTGAAACATCAGTTGTAACGCATTACCATTTTTCGTGACACGAAAAAAAAATTCCTTGGTAATCAACCTTCTCACATTCATAAACTCGCGTAATGGACGCACTCGCATAATAAAAGCACCGCTAACTTCGAACTCCTGCAGTCCCGCCAACGGCCGCGCTGTGGCTTTCCCGCTTTACTTGATCACGCCTCGAAGACATTCGGCTTGCCGATTATAACTCCTGCATCTCGATGAAACTGCCACACATTGCCGAATGTAGCCGCGTGCACGTGGTGGTAACATCATTTGCTCGCAGTGCTGCATTCCTCCATATTATCGCAGTTCCCTCACGCCCACTGCCACTTGCTGCCATGCGTGCTGTGCAGGCTGGCGTAGCTAAGCCTAAGCACGGTCGGGGCGTGGTCTCCGAGACTGACGCACGACTGAGAGGCTCGGGCTCACCATGGATATGAGGGAGAAATGTGATGATGAGCCGTTTTGCGTGCAGTGAGAGAAATATCTATTTTCCTGTTACAGCCACCCACAAACGCTATCGAAAGCTTGTGCGGCTGGGCATCTCGGAGATTAAATCGTCGACGTAACGACCTCAATTGACCGCATGATGGCCAAGCTGGCGCGGCGATTATAATTGGCCTACGCATCATGTGCATCGTGGCGTCGTTACGCGGGGGACCGGCGGTGACATAGAAACTACAGAAACTATGCGCGCCAAAGACCGTCGCGCCGCTAGTTCTTTTTTTCAGCAGTGACCGTTTGACAGCGCCCGAAGAGCGTAGGAGGCGGCCGTTTTCCTACACGCCTCGATATGGTAATGGTATAGTTCGTTTGCACTCGATTCTAACGCGCATACAGTTTTTGGACCCGTTTTAGAAAAAAAAAAAAGGTGTGTGTTACATTCGTGTAAATACGATATGAGTGATGCTGACACCGAAATACTGCTCCTGATTCTTTTTGTGTTTTTCCAACCTTAATCATCTTGGGCATTCAATATCCTCAATTTCAAAATTTGACCATCTGGGAAAGCTTTTTCTTTTTTTAAGTTTGACCCTCAACGAGTTAAACGTGCTTACTAGTGATGGAATTGATGACATGGTGCCTACCCGCATCGACAAGAAAAAGTGTGCCACACGGGGAATTGTGCAAAAATATTCAGGGAAAACCTGGAAATCTCAGGGAATTTAGCAATCTCAACTTGGTAGACACCCTGTTTTTATTATTTTTTTCTTCGTTCATGCGCCCCACGGGCACCTGCAGAGAGGCGTTCGAAGAGCGGCCCAACGTCCCTGCTCCAAAACGCATGCTTGCACGTTCCTTTCGCCGTTTTGTTGTCGTTGATGTTCGTGAGATGCCAATTCCTCACGCCAAGGTAAATATGTCAACAGGTACTTAAATTCCTCTGTAAGCCAAGGCTGTGTGTCCAGGTTGATCGTAGGGCCAAAGTGATCCCAGGACTGCTAATTGTAGAGCACACTGGGAAACGTAGGAATTTGCAGCTTCAACAGTACCATTGTCCAAAGGCATGGCACATTTCCTTCAGTGGAAATCATTGTTTCTGTTTATGTGGAAAGTGCACAGTCACTGATCTTGTTTACTGCTGAGGTGAAGCCTATACCGGTGCCTGCTTTCCGCAAAGTCACGTGCAGCCTTGAGGCCTTTGTCACAAGCTCTCAAAGAACAATGCTCAGGAGACGGTGTGAGGCACTTTTCGGCCATATTCTTCCGCTGCCTCGAGTTCCTCAGAAGCGTCATCATCAGTAGCGTCAATGATTTGCTTGTCGAGGTCGACAAGCTCCATGTTTCTTTCTAGAAGGTAGTTCATATGAGCACCGGTCTGGGTGGCATTGGGAGCTGAGGTTTATAGGTAGTTCGTCAGTGAGGGGTGTGATTGTTTTGATGATGGTGGCCTCAACAATGTCATCGTGCTAGCGCAGCCACTGTACTGATGTCATCGCAAAAGGCATTGACCGGGGGTTAGCAGCCCCGGCTAAAGCTGATAAATAAATGCACAGTAACTCCATCCTTTATATGTTGCTGCTGTCCTCCTCCTCCCCTGAACTTTGCTTGGATACCCAGGCCTCCTATTGGCCAAACACTGCCACATGCTCTCACACACTTTTTGTGTTCCTAAACAGTGCAGTCTGTGCAAGTGGCACCATATTTTGCAGAATTACAGAATGGTGCGAGTGGCACCATATTTTGCCGCTTGCATCGCCCACTCTGTCCACACTGTTCTTCTACACACGCTTGTATGACGCACATCCTTGCACTTTCTTCTGTGCTTCCGTAGTGGTCAGTTTGCTTTCCCATGCTTTTTCGACTTCTGGCGACATGTCCTCCAGGCACTCATGCTCGCGCGTGCTGCCACAAATGAACAAATACACGCAGACCCAAACACTGCACAGCACTGAAGAGAGAGGTCCCCAGACCGGTGTGAGTCACTAGGCGCCTCGATCCTCAAACAAGGAGAAGTCTCTCCTCTAGGCGTGATGGTTGCTCGCGCAGGGTACAAGACAAGAAAAGGAATGAGCATAAAGCAACTAAAAAAAAAAGGTTTGCCAGCAGTTGTGTACACTCGGTCATCGTGACCATCATTAATGCACTCATTAATCGGAATAAAAACTTAAATGATTAAAAGAAAAGAAGATACACACAGTTACACAAATGAGAAAGTATAAAAAGGACAAAAGAAAAGAAAGTGCACGCTGAAACACAAATGGCATTGCTTCCCTCGGGTAAGCGATTGTTTGTTCAAACTTGCACATTTCGGTTGGCAAGTCCACTATCCTTTGTTCTTGCACTGGCGATCAGTGAAATCAATCAAATATCCTACTTCTGAGGATGTTAGAAGTGATGGATAACCATAAATAAACATAAAAGAAAAGTGCACAGTTGAAGGTAATGAAGATGAAAAATTGTTTACTTGATTAATTAAAATATGAGAAATAAAACATAATAAACATACTTAACTCAGTCACACAGCCACTCGAATGACTCGGTCAGTCCGCACTGTTATACACCCGCTCATATGATGTACATCCTTGCACTTTCTTCTTTGCCTTCATCGCGATCAGTCTGCTTTCCTGTGCTTTTCTTCGACTTCTGGCGACATGACCTCCAGGCACCCACGTTCACACACGCTGCCACAAATGTACAAAGACACGCGCACACAAGCACTGCTCAGCACCGAAGGGAGAGATCCCAAGACCAGCACGAATGACGAAGTGCGTCGGACCTCAAACAAGGAGAGTCCTTGTTTACATAAAAACATAAACAACTTTACATAAAAAATAAAACAACTTAAAAAAAAAAGGTCTGCCAGCAGTTGCGTACGAATGTAGTATCTAATATTGAACTTCAAAAAACATGTGGTCCACATCAGGCCCATTGACACATCATTTTTGATATACTTGCAAGAACCTCTGTGTGATTTGTGTGCCTTTTAGAAGCACGATAGGAGCCTTGTCGACGGCACACAACTGAATGTTGCACTATCACAGCTGTATTTACATAGATGAAAGTGCTGCCAATGAGTAACTAACCTGATCCATTTGTTTGTTTGCTGGTATTTACGATAATGATTTGAGGCTTGTATATAACTTCATATTTTTACTCGGTGCAGTTATGAATTTTACATAAACAGGTTCTTGCTGGACTAGGCTAGGCAGTTTACTTTTGCTTTAGTTAAGGCAGAGATATACAGTTAAACTCACTTACAACAATATTGGTTATAACAATATATCTGTTATAACAATGATGAGCTGCTGCATCAACTTTTGTATGTTTTCTATGGTGAACTAGCCCTCTTACAACAATACCTCCATGCCCCATTATTGCCTGGGTGTTTCCTGTGTGGGTGCCAAGAGGTAATGGAATGTTAAATCTTTGAAAAGAAATAACTCCAGCCTCTGTACACTTGCTGTTCCCCCCTCCAAAAGGCTGCCCCACTGTCACACAATAGAAACCAGCTTTTAGGGGCAAAGCACCTTAGGGTCTTGGCTGTCAGCGTCTCTTGTGTCCTGTCGTCATGGTAAATCAAGTTGTCAAACGATGGTAAAAAAAACAAGTGTATAACGGAAAGACTGGTTTGAAATAAACTAACATGATTTAAACTAAATTAAAATAAAGGAATAGTCAATGATTTAATTGCATTAATAACAGAAATTTGTTAAATTCTGTCGCAATTTGGTGCTCCCTTCCTAGAATCAGTGCAGTCGGACATTGTGTGTGCATGTGAGGGCCGATCCTGGAGGCAGTGCACCCAGACAGGGTATGTGTAGGGTTGTCGTGTCAGAAGCGATTCTAACGAGTTTCTGCTAATGCGCCCGGACTGTCAGCGTCTAACGTCGTTGTCGTGGCCACCGTAAAGCAAGCCCATTAGCAGCAACTGATGTTTCCTGTGGGAAACACTAGTGCATAACCATATGCTTTGCACTTTCCCTGGTTTCACGTTAGTGGAGCTGACACGATTTTTTCCTCCAGGGTCTCTCTGTCCCTTTTCTATTCTGCCACCCTCCCAAACATGAGCCCCACCTTAAAGAAAAGTAACAAAGCACAGTGGTTTCAAAGATGTAACTTTCACAGAAAGGTCTCAATGCTTCCCTTCTGGCCACTGAAGTAAAAGGTGGTGATGAAAATAATACTACTGCAGGGAAGGAGGAAGGGGAAGGGGGAAGTTCTCTTCACTGCAACTTAGGTTTGGTTCAGGGTGTCATATTTAGTCATTTTTGTGCTCATTGTCATACTGTGAAGTATACAGGAAGTGTCTTTTAGCCATTCCTCCACCTCCACTTCATACACACACAAGAGCTCTGGGCTCCCCTTATTTAGCTTTTTTTTCCATGCAACCCTGTTATAACAATTGTCAGTTATAACAATGCAATTTCCATGGCACTTCAGTATATAAGTGGGTTCCACTGTACTCCAACATAACATATGCGCATAGATGTGTTAAACTCCACGTCACACTGGCAGAAAATGGCGATCTGTACTTAAAGGAGCACTGAAGCACTTTTTAAAAAAATTGAGGTTATAATGCTATTTAATCATTTTTTGTGCGATGAACGCAAAAATCAGGTCGAAAATGGGCATAAACTTGAGCAAATGACCCTATTTTGGCAAAAATGCGTGGCACGGGCGGCAACGAAAACCTTCTCACTGCCTATGATTGGTTGAGGAGCTTCGTGACGTCATCGTGAGTGCCTCGGAGTTCCACGGCTGGCCTAGTGCACGCACGCCAACCAGCCGTGCGCACTCTATCCATTCTTTTTCTTACTGTATATAATCATATTGCTATTATTATGGCTAACTGTAACAATTACGATGAATTTGCGGTAAGACTACATGTGGTCGCCCACATTCAGGTATGTGTATTTTATTCAAACGGTGCAGACGACAGGCTACCATCACAGTCTACTAGCAGAACTGCGATACACGGATTGCGATCGGCTGGTATCCACACCGGTCCAGTGTGTAGTGCCGTGTGTTTAAGCATGTGCAATACACACCGCAATTCAAAAAATATGCAATGAAGCATCCGATCTAGTAAGCGACGTGTAGGTTCTGCCCAGGTGCAGTGCTCATCATGTAGTGCATACACTCGCAAGACCTCGCATTCTTCGCAAGAACTACAGCACAAGCAACTTTTCATGACTTTTTCATTTCGCATGAACATAATTCAGTAAGAGCACCCCTTCACATGCGACAAGCATGTGGGAACAGTGCGCTGTCATGAAGGCTTCGCTGACAACCCATGAATATGACACGGGCATAGCTAAGTAGACGGTGTGACTAACACTGTTTTCAGTCCGGCTAAAGCTCATCAGCACGTACATTTGCAACGTGATGAACGCTTAAATTTTCATGTTGTGCGTCATTATGTGTGACTAGTTCTTGACTTCCTCAATGTTATGACCAATGAGAGAAGCCAGTCACTTTTATGCGAAAGAGAAAAAAAAAAACAGCACATCCGGTGTCCCTGTATTTTTCTGCTGCAGTTCTCAACCTCGCAGATGGTTTGGTATCGAACACCGCTTTTGCGGAAGTAGTGCGCTTTTGACATCACTCTATTCAACTAGAAAGGATTACGGTTGTGATATATATATATATAACAAAAGGGAAGGGGTCAAGGGCTCGTTTATTTGAACTTAATGATATATATATACAGTAAAACCTCGTTATAACGAAGTTGAAGGGGGAGTGGTAATTACTTCGTTATAACCATTAGTTCGTTATAAGCAATATCAATTTCATATATAGGAATTTCAAGGGGAATTGCGATTGCTTCGTTATATCCGATAATTCGTTATATCCGTGTTCGTTATAACGAGGTTCTACTGTATATAACGAAAGGGAAGGGGTCAGGGGCTCGTTCTTTATTTGTTAGAAACAACTTAATGAGCAAACAGACAATGAAGCCTAGGCTATATATATATATAGCCACATTAACTGTGGTGAGCAAAATGGTCGGCCGAGGTAGGCCACGAGATCGCAGTGGTCAGAACCGGCCGGCCGGCTATCTGTCTCTCTGGAAACGTGAAGCGTTTGCCCCGCTGTTTTTCTTGCGGTGAGATCCTCTGTATGCGGACAGACCAAAGGGACCGCGTTGCCGTTCAGTAGTGCATAACTTCATCAAAGAGTGTACTGATTATATTTGAGACGGTTTTTGTACATAGTCGCTGTCTAGGGAGCGCCTCGAACACAGCACACTTGCTCTTGTAGGACTCAAGTTTTTCTCTCCTAACAGCAGTGACCCACTCAGTGGACATCTAATGTTGAGGGAATTTTTGAAATGCTGCTGCTTTGCAAGCGCAGATGTTGTTGAAGCTGAAGGACGCACAGAAGCTCGGTATGGCAAGTCCGCTTCATCAAATTGGTACACAGGCCGCAGCAAAGGCAATATTGTAACATAATCGGTGAACTTGCTACCGGAAAAATCTCCAAGCATGACAACAAAGCAATGCGATGCCCATAAACCAGCACAAGCTTCTCTACTGACGCTGCGCTGTGTGCAAACGAAGGCCGCAAACCAATGAAGCTGCCTTGCTCGCCATCCGAATGACGTCACTCCTCAGCATTTCACTCTTTGTCATCCTCCTCACCTACACTCCACGCTCGCCGTGGGGCGTTCCCTCGGACCAAGTTTTGGCGCTCGTATCATTGTTGTTTAATTAAATATTGTGGAATAAACCATCGTAGGCATGTTATACGAGGTCGCAGATTCCAAATTTTCATTAAATTCAAAAATATAAAACCGCTTCAGTGTCCCTTTAAGTGTCATGATGCAGGCGGTGTATCTGGTGCCACTGGGTACATTCCAACATTGCCACTACGCAAATAACTGTCCTATTTCTCGCCAGCCGTGCTGGGTTGTGTCAGCTACATCTCCAGTCTTTCCTCATGCCGAGTTGGTAGAGCTGGGATAGAGCAATGCAATAGCTGGCTGTAGTGAACCCGGCTCTTAGAGGGTTTTCTGAAAGTGTGCAGTGCACAGGTGAAGGCTCTAGTTTCGTGTAGGAGCAGCTGCTTGAAGGAATACATAGCCATCCCTGTGTCTATAACATAAAAAGAGTGTATTACCAGTGTACACAGAGAAACACGACACCTCAGAACCTATCTATAGTACCTGCCGTGGTGTGGTCTAACAAAGAATTCCCTGATGTACGCAGGTAGTATTTGATTGTGCCGAAGGAGATACGACCACAATACTAATGTAAGCTCTTCTTTCACTATGCATTTCCACTTCCATTCCATTCCACTAAAACAGAATTGTGCATGCACTTATGCCCGTAATGAAGATGCTGGTGTTGTTGCGCAGCAGCAGTGCCTGGGAAAACTACCCCCGGCTACAAAACGGGAGCGTGTGGAAAAAGTGCAGCTCTTTGTGCACACACAACTAAGGTTTATCACAGTATCATAGCAATCTGAAACAGAGGCACAGTTGCCAGTCGTAGCATAGAGTGACCTGTTTTTTACTAGTGCACTATTGTGGATGTGATGTAGCTAGCTTTGGCCTGTGTGGTGTGGTGCACTAAAAGCTCTAGAGTGTATCTTGGCCTTTGCCTAATTAAAATGTATGCACCCGACTTAGTCTTCATTGACATCGATGACAGCTCACAAATCGGTGACACTGACGGGATTATGATTCACGCTTAGATGAAGTTCTCATGTTCGGCAATAGTTGCACGTCAATATATTTTTTTTCTATCTTCCGTTGAACTTGCTGGCGGTTCCTTGTCACATCGTTCTCAGAGGGAACTTTTGCAGCTGCTGCACGGCAGTGGTTATGTGGCCAAGCAAGGCAGTGGCAAGCACTGGGCAGAGCCAACGCTCTGTGACATCGCTGTAAGAGCATCCGTGTATTGGTGGTGCCTGCCATTGTTTACCAACATGGTGTAGGTCTGTAAGCGTGTTCCATATACTGGAAAGGATTGGATGCACGTTATCCTTAGTGTCAGTCTATTGTGTTATGGTGCAGCAAGGCTCCTACAGCGCCATGAAGCCAAATGTTGTATGCAAGCTTACACCAGGGTGCCAATCAGTGTCACCTCCCATAAACGGGAAACCTACATACCTGTAAGGTTGCGCATGCTCCTAGGTGCACAATTGTGGACCAGCAGCCACTGCCAGGCATTGCACCATAAAACAAAGTGGGTCACGCATGTGCTCTACACAAAATTGTGCAGCACTGTACATTTTAGCAAACCACTTGTCAGTGATTTTGGTAATGATGGAGCTCTGTTAAATTTTTAAGTATTTAAGCTATACAATTGTTATTTAAGTATTACTTTTTAAATATCAGCTATATAAGTATCATTTAAAGCTTAGATATTGGCAATATGCTACCTCCAATGAATGATTTAGGTTTTCTGTGACACCCTCTGAGGCCCGTTATGAAATCCAAATCCTGGTCATCCCGTCTGCCACAGTAGCCCAGAGTGGCCTTCTCTTTATGCTGCCGTGAATGAGGTCATAGGTTCAGTCCAAGCTTTGGCAGCCACATTTCGATCGGGATGAAATGCGAAAATACCTGTGCATGTAGGTTTAAATGCATGTTAAGGAAGCTCCAAATGGTCAGAATGATTCTAATGTCTTTCTGTATGTCGTGCCACGTAATCATATTGTGGTTCTGAAATTAAAATATCTGGCTTTAATCAACCTTAATATAAAATTTATGTAAGAGACCATAGTTTCTTTATTTTAAGGGTTGCTCAAACATTGTGCTAGGCTACTGATCAATATACAATATTAGGAAGTGGGATAATAAATTGTATATCCTGCATATCCTAAACCAATTACGTATAGTTAAAATTAGATCTCTAAGGGGCATTCCTCCTTATGATGGAAATCTAGAATCCATTGAGAATTACATATTGTCACGTGGTTGTGACGCACGCAGAACTCAAGTGATGTCAGCCGAACTGTTTATTGGGCGAACTTGTGCCCAGCAAAACAAAGCCAATGACAATGCACAGAAATAGCGGCGTGAACAGTCGTCGGTCGACTGAAAAGACTGACAAGCGGCGCAATGCATTGGCTTTTATACACGCGTCATAACGCATTCTTGCATTATCTCTGGAATTCCAGAAGTCACTGAAATGTACGCGTCAGGCATGCAAAGTTTCAAGAATGGTCGACACGGTTCCCGAAGTGACATGCAAGATAAACGCGGCCTGCGTTGGGCGTAACAGAAAGTGGTAACGGTGCTCGCCGCAAACAGTCACAGCAAGCACGCGATTCACAGGAAGGTTATAACAGCGTTCTCTTTAAATAAACGAAAACGACTGCACATGTCACTACCCCCCTCTAAAAAGCATCGTCCCGATGCTAAAAACTGAACATGTAAGTGAGAGTACATGCAATAAATTAACAATACGTCACAGTTAATCAGCGCGCATAATAAGGTTTCACTCGAACCACATGTATATCTTCGGGTCGTGCACAGCACCGTTGGGATAACGTTAAGCCATCGGGCTCGACCTCATAGTCCAGTTCACCACAACGTCAGAGTACCCTGTAGGATCCAAAATAGCGGCGCAAGAACTTCTCACACAGCCCGCGTTGCCGTATTGGCATCCAGACCCAGATGAGGTCGCCGGGTTGGTATTCGGTGTGGCATCGTCGAAGGTTGTAGAGGCGCCTGTCAACCGTCTGCTGGTTCTAGATACGCAAGCGAGCGAGCTGTTGAGTTTCTTTGGCACGCTCCAGATAGCTGGCAATGTCGAGGTCTTCTTCATCGGTGCTGACTGGTAGCATGGTGTCAAGCATTGTCGTTGGGCTCCGTCCATAGACAAGCTTGTACGACGTAAGCTGCGTTTTTGCTTACACGGCTGTGTTGTATGCGAAGGTCACATACGGAAGTATGGCATCCCACGTCTTGTGTTCAACGTCGATGTACATGGCCAGCATGTCGGCGATGGTCTTATTTAGACGCTCGGTGAGGCCATTCATTTGCGGGTGGTAGGCGGTGGTTCAGCGGTGACTTGTGACTGTACCTCAGGATTGCCTGAGTTAGTTCAGCCGTAAAGGCCGGACCTCTGTCGGTGATGAGGACCTCCTGGGCTCCGTGACGCAGGACGATGTTCTCAATGAAGAACTTTGCGACCTCAGCGGCACTGCCTTTGGGCAGGGCCCTTGTTTCGGCATAGCGGGTGAGGTAGTCAGTCGCTACAACAATCCATTTATTGCCGGAAGTCGACGTCGGGAACAGCCCCAGTAAGTCCATGCCGATTTGCTGGAATGGCCGTCGAGGTGGTTCGATGGGTTGCAGAAGTCGGGCTGGCCTAGTTGTCGGCGTCTTGCGTCGCTGACAGTCTCTGCATGTCTTTACGTAATGGGCGGCATCAGCAGTGAGGCAAGGCAAGTAGTACTTCTCTTGTATTCTTGATAGTGTGCTGGGGAAACTGAAGTGTCCGGCTGTCAGGTCGTCGTGTAAAGCTACCAGAACCTCCGGACGTGACGCTGAAGGCACCATGAAGAGGTGGTCGGCTCAGAGCGGCGAGAATTTCTTTTTCAGGAGAATGTTGTTCCGCAGGCAGAATGAAGCCAGTTCTCGGCGGAATACCTTTGGCACGGCGACGGTCATGTGTTCCAGGTAGTCCATGAGACTCTTGAGCTCTGGGTCAGCTCGTTGGCGTTCCGCGAAGTCGGCGGTACTTATGGGTCCCAAGAAAGAGTCATTGTCCTGGTCACCCTGGGGCAGTGGATCGATGGGGGCGCGAGACAAGCAGTTGGCGTCGGAGTGCTTTTGTCCGTTCTTGTAGACTATGGTGATGTCAAATTCTTGCAGTCTAAGACTCCATCGGGTGGTGAGGCGTCCTGATGGATCATTCAAGTTAGCTAGCCAACACAAGGCGTGCTGGTCACTCACGACTTTGAAAGGCCTGCCGTACAGGTAGGGGTGGAACTTTGATGTAGCCCAGATGATGGCAAGGCATTCTTTTTCTGTGATGGAATAATTCGCTTCTGCCTTTGAAAGTGACCAGCTAGCGTAGCTGATAACCCTTTCAAGTCCATCGGTCCTCTGCACGAGCACGGTGCCGAGCCCTGTGCTACTTGCGTCCGTGTGAATTTCGGGGCTTCTTCGTCGAAGTGCGCGAGTATTGGCGGCGTTTGCAGGCGTCGCTTTAGTTCTTGAAATGCCTTGACTTGCGACGTTTCCCATTTGAAGTCGACATTGGCCTTCGTGAGGTACATCAGCGGCTCGGCGATCCGCGAAAAGTTCTTGACGAAGCGCCTGTAATAAGCGCAGAGGCCAAGAAATCGGCGTACTGTCTTCTTGTCGGTGGGCGGAGGAAAGTCAGGAAAGTCTGCAGCTGTTTTCTGTAGATCAGGGCGTACTCCAGAACTGCTAATAATGTGGTCCAGGTGTCACGATCTGCCCCGGGGACCGTGGACGAGGGGGGGGGCCGAGGCGCCCGTGCTTTAACAAGGACGACCCAAACGCATGGCGGGGTAACAGCTACTGACTGCCGAGCCACGCTCGTCAGTGTTTATTCTTCACGCACGACCAAGGTTGCCTGCCGAACCTGGCGAGGTAATGAAACTAGGCTAGGCTAGGCTAGGCAGGGCGTCACACGCTTGTTACACCCCTCACCCCCAGTTATTGTACACAAAATAAAAAAATACAAGTCCCAGCCGGTTCGATGTTGGTTTAGGTAGGCGAAAAGCGGTCTGGTGCCCTTCGTCGTCGATTGCTCCGCCTGGGTACAGGTGTTGAGGGACTAGGTGCGGTAGCACCAGGTGCTGCCTGAGCCGCGCTTGATTCCTCCTGAGACTCTGCCGTGGTTGGCAGAGGTGGCACTGAACTTGCCGGTGGCCCAACTAGTGGCGCACAACTGGAGGCGCCTGTCCCTTGCGAAATAGTTGTCTCACTGGCCGCAACTGGTGCTGCCGTGGTTGCAAGCCAGGTCCCGCGGTTAGCCCTCACATGGTCAGCATGCCGGTGCCATGTGGTTCCATCCTGCATTCGTACGAGCAGAGAGGAGGAGCTTGCAGGTGAGACCACTTGTCCAGCAGACCAAGGTGGGCCAGAACGGAAATTCCTGGCGAATACTGGCACTCCAGGCTCCGGCAATGGCCCAGGACGGCACCCTTTGTCAGCAGCCAGCTTCTGCTTCAGCTGTTTGAGGAGCGCCGTGGACCGGAGGTCTGGATGCAGAATGTCCAATGGTGTCTTCACCATCCGTCCCAGCAGAAGCTCACAGGGGGCACGGCCGGTGACATCATGAGGTGTAGTCCGGTATTGGAAGAGTATGCGGGGGACCTTCGTACGGAAATCCCCATCCTGGCTCTTCTTAAGTTTGTCCTTAATAGTCTGCACCACCCGCTCAGCTGTACCGTTTGAAGCAGGGTGGTACGGAGGAACCATCATTCGGCGGATTCCGTTCTTTGTCAGCCAGGCCAGATACTCGGCGCTGGCGAAAGCGGGCCCATTATCGGAGACTATGATGTCCGGCAGCCCCTGGGCTGCAAAGACCTGCCGCAGTGTTGCAATGGTCGCACCTGCTGACGGAGTGGTGACAGGTAGAACTTCCACCCACTTTGAAAATGCGTCGACCACCACCAGGAAGTAGTGGCCTTTGAAGGGGCCCCCAAAATCCACGTGAAGGCGGGACCAAGGCCTCTGTGGGAATGGCCATGGGGTGATCTCCACATGACGTGAGGCCTGTTGATGTTCCTGGCAGACTTGGCAGCTCTGCACCATGTGAGCGATGTCCTGGTCCAGTCCAGGCCACCAAACGTGGGACCAGGCCACCATCTTTGTCTTTTCCACGCCAGGATGCCCCGCGTGCAGCAACTGCAGGACCCTGGACCGGAGACTTTGTGGGATCACCACCCTGGAACCCCAAAGTAGGCAGCCCCGCTCCAGGCTCAGCTCAGCGGCCTTGTGGCTGTAGGGCTGCTGCACCAACTCCTCCCCTCGGTATACTGCCTTCACCACCCGGGACAGGACCGGGTCCCGACTGGTTGCCTGCGACACAGCAGACCTGGAGAGTACCTCTGGGTACGCATGCTCCAGCATGAGCACTTCAGCTGGCTCTGGAACAGCAGCAGGCACCTCTGGCAGCGGCAACCGGCTCAGGGCATCAGCAGGCCCCAGGTCTTTTCCCGGACGGTACACCAACTGGTAACTGTAGGCCGCCAGCTTCAAGGCCCATCGTACCACTCGAGGTGATGCCTGCACGGGGACCGCCTTGTCTGGCCCCGGTAGCCCCAGCAGTGGTTTGTGGTCCGTGACTGCCTCGAACTTTCGGCCCCACAGGTACTGGTGAAAACGCTCGACGCCAAACATGAGGGCGAGGCCTTCCTTGTCCAGCTGGCTGTAACGCTGCTCTGCTGTGTGAATACGACGAGAAGCAAACGACACCGGGCGTTCTTGGCCATCCTTGTCTCTGTGCGCTAGGACGGCTCCTACACCGTATGGTGATGCATCCACAGTAAGGACAACAGGCTTGGTGGGATCGAAGTGCACCAGCACCGGTGCCTTGGTGATTAGCTGTTTACTGTGCTCAAAGGCCACGTCCTGCTCCTTCTTCCACGCCCAATGCTGGCCATCTCGAAGCAGAATGTGCAGTGGCTGTAGATGCGCAGACAGGTTGGGCAGGAACCTCCTGTAGAAATTGATGAGACCAAGGTAGCTTTGCAGCTCTTTCTTGTTTCGGGGCTTCGGCGCCTTCAGAACAGCCTCAACTTTGCGGGGGGCCGGAGTCAGGCCGGCCTGGGAGATGACGTGTCCCAGGTATTCTACACTGGGAACCATGAACACGCACTTTTCCCGCTTGAGCTTGAGACCAGCATCCTGAAGTCGGGCCAGAACGTTGTGCAGATTCTGCATGTGGTCTCCGTCGTCAATACCAGTGACGAGGATGTCGTCCAAGTACACTGCCACGTGCCTCATGCCCCTGAAGAGGTTGTCCATCTCTCTCTGAAAGATGGCTGGTGCCGAGGCCACGCCGAATGGTAAACGCGCATACTGGAAAAGCCCCATAGTTGTCGATATCGTGACATACTTCCGTGAGGCCTCCTGGAGCACCAACTGCTGGTACGCGTCTCTGACGTCGAGCTTCGTGAACTTCTGGCCACCAGACAAAGCCGTCCAGAGACCTTCAATCTGAGGCAGGGGGTACTTTTCGACGGTAGCGACGGGGTTGATCGTAACCTTGAAATCCCCACAGATTCTGACACTACCGTCTCGCTTGAGGACTGGAACGATGGGAGCGGCCCACTCCGCAGTCTTGACTGGTACCAGGATGCCTTCTCGCTGTAACCGTTGCAGCTCCTGGGTGACCCCGTCCTTCAGTGCGAACGGCAGCGGGCGAGGCTTGAAAAACCGAGGCCGGACTCCCTCGGGTACATGGACGCCAGCAGTCGTACCGGCGAATGTGCCCACCCCTGGCTGGAACAGGGACTGGAAATCTGTTAGGAGGCTCGGGATGTCTTGTACGCCATGTAGAGCTGCTTCCTGGCCTTCTGGCAGCCGAACACCCAGTGCGCAAATCCAATTTCTGCCGAGCAGCGTCGGTGACGACCCCTTGGTCAAATACAGAGGAAGGGTTGCTTCCCTGTTGCCAAAACGAACGCTGACCTGGGCCTGACCTTGGACCTGGGAAAGCTCTCCAGAGTAACTCCGCAGCATGACGCCTGAAGCCTCGACAGCCACTCCGGGGAAGGTCTCTTCGAAAAGTTTGCCAGCCATGACCGACACACTGGCCCCCGTGTCCATCGCCAGCGCTGCTTTCACCACGTCGTCCAGCGAGGGGTCGGGAAGTTCCAGGAGACGTGTCTGCATGGCGGGGTTGTTTATGCCGCAGACGAAACGGTCCCGCAGCAGCGAGTCCAGCTGGTCCCCGAAAGCGCAGGTACTCGCCAAACCTCGTAGCGCAGCGACGAACTGCCCGAGGCTCTCCCCTTCCCGGCGGCTCCGGTTGTTGAAGCGGAAACGCTTCATTAGCGTGGACGACGCCGGACTGAAGTGCGAGCGCAGTGTAGTGAGCAGCTCGCTGAGCGTCTTGGTATGCGGTGTAGCCGGCTTTAGGAGGTCGAGCAGGAGACTGAAGACTTGGGTTCCGCAACTTGCCAGGAAAATGTCCCGCTGTTTCTCCTCGGGCGTGTCGTTAGCGCGGAAAAACACGTGAACTTGCTCCTCATAGATGTGCCAGGGTGACCCGTCTCCCTCGAACGGCTCGAGCCTTCCGTACAGCGGCATGGCGGCAGATGCGGGGGGCGTTGTTTTACCGCTCTCGATGGCGTGGGTCGACTCGTTGACTGTACTCGTCGCCAGTGTCACGATCTGCCCCGGGGACCATGGACGAGGGGGCCGAGGCGCCCGCGCTTTAACAAGGACGACCCAAACGCATGGCGGGGTAACAGCTACTGACTGCCGAGCCGCACTCGTCAGTGTTTATTCTTCACGCACGACCAAGGTTGCCTGCCGAACCTGGCGAGGTAATGAAACTAGGCTAGGCTAGGCAGGGCGTCACACGCTCGTTACACCAGGAACAACAGCTCCTCGTATGCAAATCGACACTTTTCTAGCTTGAAGGTAAGTCCAGAGGCCTTAATTACCTGAAGAACAGCTTCAAGGCGCCGGAGGTGCTTGTCAAAGCTGGCACCAAATACAACTACGTCGTCCAAGTAGATGAGGCAAGTCTGCCACTTCGAGCCTGCCAGTGCTGTGTCCATAACCCGTTAGAACGTCGCAGGCCCTGAGCAAAGACCAAAGAGCATGACCTTAAACTCGAACAGCCCGTCTGGTGTTATGAAGGCAGTCTTCTCTTGGTCTCTCTCGTTTACTTCGATTGCCAGTAGCCGGTTTTGATGTCCATCGACGAAAAATACCTTGCGTTGTAGAGTCGATCCAAGGCATCGTCTATCCGTGGGAGAGGATACACGTCTTTCTTCATGATCTTGTTCAGGCAATGATAATCGACGCAAGAACGTAGGGTTCCATCCTTCTTCCTCACTAACACCACGGGTGACGCCCACGGGCTCGTAGACGGCTGAATGATATCGTCACGCAGCATTTCGTCGACTTGTTGCTTGATGGCCTCGCGTTCCCGTGCCGAAACTCTGTAGGGACTTTGATGGAGAGGACGGGCATATTCGTCGGTTATGATGTGATGTTTCGCGAGAGGGGGGGTCTGACAAAGCCTCGATGACGACGAGAAGCAGTCCTTGTATTGCTGGAGTAAGACCTTGAGCTCCTTTTTTTGCTGCCTGGAAAGGCCTTGATTGGCGTCGAAGGCGGGCGCAGACACTGCGGTCGTCGTTGCGGGTCTGTGAGAATCGGTGAGGGCGAAGGCACTGCTTACTTCCACAAGTTCAGTTAGGTGCGCTACTGTCGTACCCCTATTCAGGTGCCTATATTCGTTGCTGAAGTTCGTCACCATTACCTTGGCTTCGCCGTTATGAAGCTTGGCTATGCCTCTTGCGACGCACATCTGACGATTTAGGAGCAAGTGCTGGTTACCTTCGATGACGCCTTGTAAGTTGGTAGGCGCTTTGGTGCTGACAGAAATGATGACACTCAACAGTGGTGGGATGGTTACCCGCTCTTCTGTCACAATCAAGGCATGATAAGCAATGTTGCTATCTGACGGCATTGAATTATCCGTGGACAGCGTGATTAACCTGGATCTTAGGTCAATGACTGTGCCGTGATGATCCAGGAAATCCATGCCTAAAATGACGTCTCGCGAGCATTGCTGCAGGACCACAAAACTCACCGAATACGTCTGGCTGTCAGTTGTGACTCTTGCCGTGCAGGTTCCGGTTGGTGTTATAAGGTGGCCCCCTGCTGTTCGGATATCTGGTCCTTCCCAGGCAGTCTTTACCTTCTTCAGCTTGGCGGCGAAGAGACCACTGATGACAGAGTAGTCGGCGCCGGTATCGACTAGGGCGGTGACGCTGTGGCTGTCGATAACCACGTCGAGGTCGGTGGTGCGTCGTCTTGCGTTCCGGTTAGGTCGTGGCGTCGGGTTACGGCTGCGTCGGCTTGCTCTGGCGCTGCTATGTCGCGTCGACAGCGAGGCTTTCTCGTGAAGACTCTGGTCAGGCGGCGTGCTGAGCCTCAGTCGGGAGGGTTCATGTGTCGTGGTCAGCGGCGGCGGAGGATGACCCCGGGTGGGGCTGATGTGCTGGCGGCGATCCGGGGAGACGTAGCCAGGGGAGTGAAACTCCGTATACCTCCCATTGGCTGCGAAATGCAGACGCTCAGCCGACGGTAGCGCCAAACTCCCATTCAGTTACGACCCTGGCGAGTGGGGGCGGTCTTTATGGTGGCGCAGCGTCGCCATGGCAACACAAGCAGCCGCGCTTGGGGTTGGCTTGGGCCATGCGGCGCCCCCTCTTCCCCCCCTCCCTTTTTTTTTCCGCCCCTCCCATGCCACACGCACTGTTTTTTTTTCTTGTTATGTCTGTAGGCGGCGCATCTGTATTTTCCTTTTTTCTTGCACGCGCGTGCCTTGCACACTCGTACGTGCGTTGTGTGCCTTGCATAGCTGACTCGGCCCACGCATTTCGTTCTATTCTATCATTTATTTTACTGTATACTTTGAGTGCTTTACGGTCACCATTTGCGTTGATTTGTTGTCAAAGGGCATTTCATGCGTGTGTCATATCTTAATTTGTTGAGCTTTTATAATGGATGTACAGGCACGTCACGTGAATATCTTGTTTTTAGTTTCATTAAAGTGAGGCCAAGGGTCTCTTGAATTCAAAGGTGAAAAAGAGTTATTTTAAACTTGTGCGTTCTTAGTTATGCTAGCACCCTTTTAAGATGGGCATGACACTCTGTGCATGAGTGTATGCACGCGACGGTGATAGCATGCACAAGAACACGCAATATTAAATTAAGTTCCCCTTGGAACACAGGAGCCCCTTACTTTTTTTGCAATTAAAACCAAGACATTCATATATAGGCTCGGAAAATTAACAGAAGTGAAGGATGCTTGAAATTCTCGTTACTACAAGGCAACGCAAATGGTGCAGTGTACAGCACCTAAAGCACAGTGATGTAAACTATAGAACACAATGAAACCCGTCAGCACTGTCATGCTCCAACTGCAGGCTCACCCATTGTCGTAAAGAGCTCCCAAAGAATCTTGCAGGGCTTTGTAAAGTATTTGTGCATCATAGCACGATCTACGAATGGCGCAAGTCATGAAACGTACAAGCGCATAAGCACACAGCGAGCGCTGGCCACAAAACCGCCCACGCAACTCCAGCAACGCTCGCAAAAGTACAAACTGATCGCAACGGATTTCTGCGGCGGGCGCTGGGAGAAGGGCTGAGCGGGGTTGCGAGGGGGAGGGAGCCGGAGCAGCGAGAGGGAGGGGAGCTAACGCGCCCCCTGAGCTCAGGTGGCGCAAGTGGATATCCCGGCTTCACTGAGGCACCCGAGTTTCATACCCCTGACGTAGCGGCCAGGCGAAGGTGAACGGGTTGGTCTTTGTCGTTGCCACGGCGATCCGGTGAAGTAGTTGGTGATGTCGCAAAGTCACTCACCTGGGCGTGGACCGGCGCGTTCACGTCGAAGCCACGCAGTTCCATCTCACGGTACTGGCCGTAGTGGTATGTGAGCCCGGCTTCGCCACAGTGGTAGCATACTGGGCAGTGGTTCGGGGTGCGCCAAACGTGAGTTTTCCTCGGCGCGCGCTGGATTACTGGCAAGCGGGATAGCGTCGGAGGTGGCATTGGTGGCTGGCAACGAAACTGCGGAGGCGTTGTGTCATGGCGTTGGTGAGGAGCGGCGGCAGGCCGGCATGCAGCAGCGGCGTGCAGCAGCCTCCGGTTGGGGCTGCGGTGGTTTGAGAACGCTCAGCAAGCGCTGTACTTCTTTGCGAACAATATCTTCGAGGGAGGCGACTTGGGGCTGCAATGACGGGAACATCCGGCGCAGTTCTTCGCGAACAGCCCTTATGGTGTCACAGTAGGTCGCCGGGGCTGAGTCCTTGGACTTCTGCAATGTCTGGGCACATGCGGTGATTTATTGCCGGGTGCGCATCTCGAGGGTCTTCTCAATGGTGGTAGCCTCGGAGAGGAACTCTTGAACCATCTTTGGCGGGTTTCTGATTAGCCTGGCGAAGAGCTCCTGCTTAACTCCTCGCATAAGCAGGTGAACATTCTTGTCCTCAGACATGTCAGCGTGGCGGAAAAGTCTCGTCATCTCCTCCGTAAAGATTGTTACTTTTTCGTTGTTACATATTCGATTGTTACATTTTCGAATCTCAAGCAGTGATGTGGCTCTTTCCTTCCGCATGACGCTTGCAAAGTTGGGCAGGAAAGTAGCACGGAAGTCGTCCCAGGTTCAAAGCGTTGACTCACGGTTCTCAAACCAAGTCCTTGCATCGTTTCCAAGTAGAAATATACATGGTGCAGCTTATTGTTGGGGTCCCACTTGTTAAAGGGGTCGTGAAAAGAATTTGGAGATGCCGGTTTGTAATTTTCACTGCTTCAATACGCATTCGACAAGCCGATTCCGAAATATTTCGGCGAAATATTCAGTGCACATTTAACAACGCCCGTTTTAAATCTCAGCTTTCTTGCGCTCCCGAAACGACTATGCGACACTACCGGCCGGCCTGGTACTATTTGGTGACGTTGAGTTAAGATATTTTTAAGTTCAAAGACACAGTGAACTTGCGTTTGCTCTAAAGGAATCGATTTAATTGAAAGCTAGAAAGGAAGAAAATACTCGGAAACCGTGCGGTGCCACCATTCGGAAGAAAAGCGGCAGCACGGTTTGTTTTCCCATGGCCTCCGAGGGCGCGCCAATCTCGGAGGCATGACGGCTACTAAGATGACGTCATCTGCAGACTTGAGGGGAACGCGCGCAGTGAAACCGAAACCGCGTTTTTTATCGCTCTAAATCAACGCACACGGTGCAACGGAACAATGCATATTGTTGTTTGGAGGTTCAGGATCCCGAATACGCACTTAGTACAAAATGTTCAGAAAACGTTTCACGACCCCTTTAAGGGCTGCAACGCGGTCATATATGTCCAGCCAGCTTTCCAGGTCCTCGTATGACGATCCGCGGAAGGTAGGCGGCTGTTTGGTCTGGTGCACGACCACGGTTGCCGGAGATATTGCTTCCGTCATCGTGGATGCTGGTTTCGTTGCAGCCCTTGTCTTCTTGTCGTTGTTGGGAAGCGGCAGGTATTTTGGCGTGAGTCCTTGTTGTCTGTGGCTAGCATAAGGACTGGGTTGGAGTCGTCCTCTTGGTGGCTTGGACTTTGCTCACGGCTGGACGGTGGCGTACGGTACATGGACCGAGAAGCACCTCGACCAGATGTCACGTGGCCGTGACGCACGCAGCACTCAAGGCGAAGCACGCAGAACTCAAGTGATGTCAGGCGAACTGTTTATTGGGCGAACTTGTGCCCAGCAAAACTAAGCCAATGACAGTGCACAGCAATAGCGGCGTGAACAGTTGTTGGTCGATGGAAAGACTGACAAGCGGCGCAATGCATCGGCTTTTATACACACATCATAATGCGTTGTCACATTATCTCTGGAATTGCAGAAGTTACTCAAATGTGCACGTCAGCATGCAAAGTTTCAAGAATGGTCGACACTGTTCCTGAAGTGACATGCAAGATAAACGCAGCCTGCGTTAGGCGTAAGAGGAAGTGATAATGGCTCTCGCCGCAAGCAATCAAAGCAAGCGCCCGATTCACAGGAAGGTTATAACGGCGTTCTCTTTAAACAAACTCAAACAACCGCACGTGTCAATATGCAGTACCTCACTGCTGTTTCGCCCTGCCACGGTGGTCTAGTGGCTATGGTACTCAGCTGCAGATCCGAGGGTCGCAGGATCGAAGCCTGGCCGCGGCTGCTGCATTTCGATGGAGGCAAAATGTTGATGCCCGTGTGCTGTGCGATGTCAGTGCACATTAAGGAACCCCAGATAGTCAAAATTTCCGGAGCCCTCCACTACGGCGTCTCTCATAATGACAGCTGGTTTTGGGACATAAAACCCCAGAAATCAAACAGTCACTGCTGTTGCCTGGTAGTTCATTGTTTGTGGTAGTTAGGTCATTGTTTGTGCTATTCATTGGCGAATGTAAAGTCAACCTTTACATTTGTTCTAAGTAATGCAGCTTACTGGCATTGTCTTACAGGCTATGTGCCTTGCTCTCACGGACAAAGGTGCCAGCGTTGGCAAGGACACAGAAATGTGAGTGTTTGAAAATTGAATATCAGTAATCGTGTCAGTAAAATAAATGTCCCAATTTGACGGTGTTTGTCTTTCCACATCTGCTTTTGTGTTGCTGAATTATGAATGCTAAAACACCCATATATTCAGGGTGTTTTAGTTAACTTGTTCCAAACTTCAGAAACTACCTGCACACTACGAGTATGCAACCAGCTTAACATAGTTAGCTGTCCTCTTGACTGTCTAAGATTACATTGAAGATTAGCTCACTAATTAACCTTTAAACTTGCTTTAAATACTAATGGAGAATTTGCAGACTATATGAATTGGTGCCTACATAATCTCATGATAATAGCTAGAGTGGCCTTAATTTTTGTCGGGCTTCTAGAAAATGCACGAGACTTGTAAAATATACCGTGTGACTAGGCACTTGTGCACATATACATTAGCATCAACATTAGTGTGATCATTTCTCATTTGGACTTTTTGAACACAAATGGCATAATCATAATCTAGTAGAGAGTGGCCAGTAGACGCGAGAAACAAAAAGGAGTTCATATTTTGTTGAATGAGAAGTTGATATTGAGATGTCCCAATACCACATATGACCAGGCACATCTGTAGAGGAATATTGCCAGACACATCGATGACAAGTGACATAAAAGCTTATGCCGTGAGTCCTAGTCACTGTGCCAATACAAAGAAGCCTGTGCCAATACAAAGAGGTCACTGTGCCAATACAATACTCCGCATACATTAACATACTGGGAGATACCATAAAATGTCAGCATTTGACAATGATCACGTTCCGACAGACGTAAAAGTGCATGCACTTTTATGCCTTATCGAAGGCAATAGTTGATGATTTAGGAAAGAAGAAAGCGTATATGGATTACTAGGACAATTTTTCTCTGGCAGATAAATAAATGTTTCTTGATTGTGTGTGTTTTGATTGCACGAGTTTACGAGTATTTTCTGCAAACCTGTGAAATTCACATCACTGATGTTTTGCTGTATAGAGTGCTCTGATGGAACACTAAAATGGTCAATTTTTGCAGCGTTGTTGTATGTAGGTTTGGATGATGCTTTAGTGAATGTTCTTTTGCTTTTTCGACACCACTTACAGCATCCTCATGGTTCTTGGTGCTGGAAGAGGCCCTCTTGTGAGAGCAGCATTGCATGCTGCTGAGACAGTCGGCCAGAAGGTTCGAGTCTATGCAATTGAAAAGAACCCCAATGCGGTGCTTACGTGAGTGTCATACTTCTTTCCTAGCAGCAGTTGCATACTTAAACTGTAGCTGTGTTAAAATTGACCTGCATAAAACATAATTTAAGATATAGTTCACATTACAAGAAGACTAATAAAGTGAGACACTATCAGTGGTGTTGGTGGTGGTTGTGGTGGTAAAACTTTATACCAAAGTAGAGGTCCTGACGGACATCTGACTGTTCATCAAGATGTCAGGGCTCCACCATAACGGAAATATGAACAGATTCCCAAAGTGCATACTGGTATTTCCTACAAGGTGTAGTGCCTAAGACTGTAGCGCACATCTGAAAGAACATCTGTTCCCTTCCCCTTCCGCTGACCATCACTTGGGTGCATGGGCATGAGTGTGTCCCCTGAAATGAGCGCATTAATGCGGAGGTTAGAGGTCTTTCCCTCCGGACACCTGAGGACCCTTCATCAAACCCCATGGAAAAGACAGGGGAGGGGACCTACACCTACCACCAGATTACAACATACTACAGGAAAGGTCGACTGGAACTACCTCACGCTTCACTGACCCCCCATCAAAGTTCAGTCTGGCACCAGATCCAAACCAAGGCATTTATTTCCCCCTATCTAGCACATTTATTGTATCCTGGCCTCCATAGTGCTCAATGCACCACCTGCCAAGCACCCAGGGCAGACCTCTTAATGTTCGTGGAGCTGCCCCAAACCAATAGCAGTAGAACCAATGCCCAACCCTTCTCTTTCCTCGTGGGAGGCCGCTCTTCGCCCCACTTGCTCGCATGACCAGCTATGGCTGGTAGACCGGGCCTGCCTGGAGATGGCAGCCAGGGTGCTCCCGTACATCTAGGAGCCAAACCACATTTAATTGTATATATATAATATAGTTCTTATCCATCCACCTATCCCATGACGGGACAGGAAGCCCTGAGCTCCCCGTCGCTTTCTTGCCCTTCTGGACAGCCCACAGTTGGTCTTTTAAGTCACTGCTCCTAAGAGCGCTGTCCCACTTGTTCTTCCCATCCAAATAGGATGCTTCCGTCGTGCACCCCCCCACGTGTCTCCTAGATATGTCTGTGCTTGCTACAGACAAGCTCATGCAAAGACTATTAGCTCAAACTGATAAATTGTTCTTTGGGAACCCTATGGTCATGAATGTTGTAATTATAAGTTTAGCATTTGGAAAGAAAATCGGAATAAAGGTCTCATAATACTATATTTACTTGCATAATACACCCACTTTTTTAGAAACGTTAATGGGAATTTGAAATAGGTTTATTATGAGGCAGAAAAAACAACTTCGAGGAAGATTTCTAAAAGCTGAATTTTGTTGTATATCTGCTGCTGGCTTTAAAAGCGCAAGAAACACTGTTTAATACACCGTCCATGATTTCTGGCTGCAGCTTGTCTATGCTTCTGGAATCTGTTTGTGAGACAAACTGCACAGGCTTCACTCTGGAGCCGCTTGGCAAACTTCACAAAAGGGAACTGTGGTGCTCTTTATTTTATTTTTCTTCTTTTCTGTAACACGAAGATTGTCCTCTTCATTTTACCAGTAGCATGGTACATGCACGTATTGGCACTGAAATGCTTACCAGCAGCATTCGCCTGCTCCAGCGCATACTCAACGGCTATAAGCTGAAAGCGGGCCATACAGCTAGCGTTCTGGTCCACCATAACTTACACAGCAAGTGTCCAAAAAAGTTCGCAGCACAACTGAAAACAAAGCTGGAGAACATGTGGCAGTGAACTCATGAAGCGAAGGGACATTGCTATGTTGCACCAAATGCATGTTATCTTTGCACACCACTACCATGGCCTCCAATGGTGTGCGCAATCTTGGGGGCCATGCCACCGGTGCCATCATGTTCTAGTCTCACATGGATGTTACAAGACTGCGCTTTAAGCATTGTGGTTTTGCTTTGCACTCGAAAGATGGTGCTCTGATGCAAAATGCACTGTTTTTATATTATGACATGCGGCGCATGACATACGTCTGCCATTTTAAGCGCCATAGGCTACGCTAACACTGTCTTCGTGCAGAAGTGTCGTACATACGAACATTTCTATATTAATTTTATTGCGATAACAATTATACGGACAGTCTCGACGGGCTTTTGTCATCTTCGCTACTGTCATGTCTCATATGAAATCCAAATTGTTTAAAACTCCCCACGCATCGTACCTTCTACACGTGGATAAAAGCACGCGAGTGGGGGAACAAACACAGCTGAAGTGGAGATCAAACGAGCGCTCTTGGGAGGCCTGTGTTAAAGTGGAGAGGAAACACCCGCCCGTCTTTAACCATCATCAACACGCGAGGGGTGGCGGGGTCGTCGCTTGAGCAACTACTGTAGACTTCGCGTGGTCGCCATCGCTGGCGCGTATGCTGTCTCGGCAGCCATCATACGTGCAGCGTAGTGTATAGCAGCGCCTTGATTGCATGCTCCGTTCCAGGCGCCTCGCTCTCGCCACACAGCTCTCATACGAATGCATCTCCAAGTGCCGGAAGGAACGTGCTCGCTTGATGCGGCTGTGCTGGGCCAAGTTTCTCAATGGTGCAAAGTGCACGACACTTAGCAAGGTCACCCGGTGTGAAGCGCGGGCCAGAGGACATCAAAACAACATGGCTTAGCTCGCAGCTTTGCTCGGCCATTGTCTCTGCCGTTCGACCGTCACATGGTACTTTATGAAACTGCATGCTTACTGAATAAGGCCACGTTCACTACAATTCAGATTGCCCCTAAAGGTGCTGCTCTTACTTGGTAAATTATATCATGCGTTGCTATCGCGTTCATTGCTTTACCCTTCTGGTGAAACTGATTCTTTTGCAATATAAGTTGCACTGTAGAACAGATTTTCTTTGTGATGTAAACTTCACCACAGCACATGGGTGTCGTCATGCAGTGAAGTGTACTATTAGGGGTGGGATATGGCCGCAAGTGGTCACAGGACATAGCAAATTTTGTCCCTTATTTAGAAATGTGTGCACGTGCTGTATAATTACCAGGGTGTAGAACCATACCCGATTTAAAATTTTTGGATGGAACTGTACCCAAACCCAAACCGCTCTTCTCGGGATGTGCCTGAACCCAAACCGAGCGTGAACACATAAAAAAAATAGTTATTGGTTTGGAACAAAGCGGTTCAAATTGATACGGTGCCACATTAAGCCAGCAGCTCGTTGCCGTGGTTTTCAGTACTGGCCTTTCTTTCTGGCCTTTCTTTCTGGTCTGCTTTATCCGTTTACTTATTCAACTCATTTTAGGCAAACAAATATGTTCATTTCTTCTCATTCAGTATCGCCTGTGAAAGTTAGTGCAGTTTGGCCTGCTGAGGTGAAGCACAGAAATACAGTAATTTTCATCACCAACTTAATTTTCTGTATACAGTGAAACTCCGATTATACGACGTTCTCGGGACTACGAAAAAGCGTTGTAAAATGCGGGCATCGTAAAATCCGAACAAAGAAATTCATGCCCTTGCGTGCACCGCAATCTGCTGGTGTGATTCCCAACAGCCATAGCGAAACATGGCACACGCTTGAGGGGGGACGCGGCCTTTGAAAGTCGAAAAATCGCGAAAACGTGCTTTTTGGAAAACTGCATATTTGCACTGTATGTGTCATAAACTACCCCTCCTGTAATTTCCTGCGCCTGATTCATCCTAAAACTACTTCATATCAAATATATTACGAGCAGCGGCAGCTGCTGTACCGTTCACGCGCCATTCAACTGACCGGCGCCATTTTGGTTTTGTTTTATTCGTGAATTCCTGCACTTTTTTCCACCGCCGTCGGCGGGAGCGGCCGTGGCGTGGTGGAAGCATGGTTCGCGCATGATTGGGGGGCTTGCAGGGGCATTCGAGTATCCCGCGCTTGGATGCAAAGCTGCGGTAAGGCCAAGCGAGGGCTCCTCAAGAGAGTGAGGGAACGTGCAGCCGCTACTGGCTGCTGCGCGTGATGACACAGTGGCCTTCTCCGGCGGGTGCTCGTGCGTCGTCTGCTACGGTTAGGGTTAGCGCCTGCTTTGTGGTTGTTGCCGTGATGTCTGCCTTTGTGTGTGCCGCTTCGCTTTTCGTTACCACAGGGGAGAGATGTTTGGTCGGAAAGGGTGAAAACAATGGGGGGAAGACCACAACTGCGCCACTCTATGCCGCCGCTTGCGGCGCCGGCGGCCGCTGGGAGGGCCAGGGGAAGACAAACGAACGGCAGCGGAAAGCCGAAACGAACCAGTTTCATGAGCGCTCGGCATGCGGAGGGGTGATGTTCCTGATAGAGCCGGTGCGACGAAAAGCGGCCGTGGCACTTCCCTTTTCTTCGCCGTTTGGTCACCCTGCTTCGCGTGGATCGTCATGTAACGCGGGTTCGGCATAAGATCGCGTCATATAATTGAGCTTTTTAATGCATTGTGTCTATGGGGCTTTTGCAGCGACAGGACTAATCCATCGTAAAATGCGGGTCGTCGTAAAACCGGAGTTCCACTGTATAGCTAACAAAACCATTCCCCAATGAAATTTTGAAGATATTCTGTAGTTAAAACTACGGAGTTGGTAAAGGAGATGAAATGCTCAGTGCGTTTGTTAATGAGCAAGGCCAGCTGACAATCTGAAAGGTGGGTTGGCCTTAATGTATAGCTTAGGGATTTTGTTGGCCACGAGAATGAACATGGGCATTACTGTGGTCACACCGATGTGCCATCACAGTAAGGACTCCCCACGCTCGCCTGCTCCACTGCCGCCGATCGCATCCGCCTGCGCAGCCACATGGGCAGCTGGCGGTGTGCCCGTCAAGCATGTAGCCGTGGCTTCCAGTGGTAACATGAAGTAGCTGTTAAGTATATTTTTGGACCGCTATGTCTGTTTGACTTAAATTTGAACCACAACTTGTATTTGTTGGTTACAATATTTATACATGGTTCCTTTCCAATACAGTGGTTATTATTCAACGCAGTTCTGCAAGAAAGCTCTTGCAAGGTAGAAGGTGCAAGTTCTTAATACTGCCCTACAGTGGTATAGTGGCTATGGCACTCATTTGGTGATTCGAAGGTTGCAGGATTGAATCCCGGCTGTGGTGGCTGCATTTCACTGGAGGCGAAAAGTTGAGGCCCATGTACTGTGCGATGGCAGGGCGCGTTTAAGAACCCCAGGTGGTCAGAACTTCCAGAGCCCTCCACTACAGCATCTCTCATAATCATATTGTGGCTTTGCGACATAAAACCCTAGAAACCAGTCAAAACACCAAGTTTTCAATAATACTCAAAATCAACTAACCTGATGAAAGGTCGGATATAATAAACTTCAAAAAGGGCAGGCTGCCACCTAAACAAAAACTGAAGCTTCAGAAAGGTGTTGCTTAATCAAAACTGCTAGACATTTCATCACATGGTGAAATGCTTATGTTTTCAATGCATATTCTAAGGAATCGATGCTATGAAAATATTTCTGCTAAATCGTTAAGTCTTTACACTGTAGAATTCGCTTAAATTGTGCAATTGATGCATGTCCCAAAGCATTACAAATAAAATTGGCGAATTTTTTCTGTTGACCATAGCCAAATTTCAGATTTTTATGTCATTTACATGTACCCTGCAAGTAATCTAAGAGATTTGACACATTCTCTTTGTGTTGCAGGAGGCTTTAGCTGAATATGTGTGTCATAAGCAGTCACTTTGAATATATGAAAAATATATGCAAATTGATAATGCCAATCTCATAGCTGCATTTTCAGAACTGCTGAAAGATTAATACTTATGAGCGTAAGCATGTGCAGGTTTCTTCACCACACTCATCATTGGTCATGAGCCCGTATCTTGCTTTGCACAACCAGTTGGTTTGATTTACCGTTGCGCTGCAGACGGCAATTTCTTGCCTCATGTGGGCACTACTGATAGCAGTCATTAGCAAAACAAACGGCAGAAAGTTAAAATGAGTGATCTGAACTTCTAAACTGTTTTGGTGGTGCACTCGGAGGCATAGCCCACATAAAACCTTCTCTGCCACAGTGATGCACCCGCTCATCTTGTGCCTTGTTGACATACCAGTCGATACTGCTCAAGGGTAATGCAACTGCAGGCAAATATAGCATAACGTGTCATATTATCTAAACTGGTACATACATGCGAACTTGGTAGCACCGTTGCTACGACACTGCACGAAGGGACGAGCTGACGGCACGAAAGTTAAGCAGTTAACATCATTTGCATTTCATAGTGAACAGAATCATCAAAATGATATATTGCGAGAAAAAGTGAAAAGAACATGAAACTAAACAATATGGTGAGTGAACGAGAACACCGGGCACACTAACGCAAAAGTTGGCATGGTATTGTAAGGCGAGTGTTTCAGAGATATTTACTGTGCTTCCACTCTTACGCCAAGTGCGCCAAATTGTGCAAAATTAGATTTTGTGCACCGTCCTGATAAAAAAAAGCATGATTTTGCACCTCAGTGCGAGAAAACGTTGCCTGTAAGGTGGCATGGGCAGCCCGATCTCGGAGGTCATGGCCAAAATCAGCGACGTGAAATGCGTGCGGCAGTAGTGGTTCTGCAAACATGCGTGCCATGGTTGACGAAGCAGCTTAATAAATTGTGATAGCTGTTATCAAAATTTGCGTTTTCGAACCGCAGGGACTGTGTGCCTGCTTGGCATACTGTGCTGGCAGTCCGTCGTGCGCAGCCATGGAGGAAAGAAGCTTCGGAGGGAGCTGTGTAGCGTCCAAGAGTGGGCTTTCCGTCCAGGAGTGGGCTTTGGAAGAAGCTCACCTAGCGTACGCCACAAAAGCCCACTCCTGTAGCGAGCGCCTTGGCCATTTGTGCTACCTATATTTGCAATCCCAGCAGTAATGGTGACTTGAGTGATTGTGTGGAATGGTCAGATTGTAGTTTTGACTATAGTGCATCAGCTCAGATGCCTCTGACTGCACTATGCAACCCAATGTGGGTGCCGTTTTTTACTTCATGCTGTATATATAAAACGAGTATGCATCATAGTTGATGTCTAGTACTTTGCCTTTAGGGACAGATACACTGTGCTGCATAAAGTTTTTATGCACAATACACCTGGTGACCATGTTTGAGCAGTGACGTGTGTTGCTTGTCAAGAACATTTGATCTTTTTTTTCTGTTGTTGGTCATTACTGAGGTGATCAATACTTCATGTGAGAACGCAAAAAAAAAAATATGCCTGAATGCGTATTTTATATCAATAATTTCAGAATGATGTTTCCAGAGAAGTTGCTCAAATAGAGGACCAAGATTTATTGAGATTTTGACCTATATACGTGGGTTCCCAAAATAGTCAAAAAGCTACTTTTTGTTCACTTTTAAGACCTGGCACTGTTAGGCATGGATAAATCAAATGAAGCAATTGGCACGCACATCGTCATAAAATATGTGCATTGACGAAAACTGAATTTTCACACCGTAGACATCGCGTGCTTAAGCACCTGCATTCACTTCCAAGACCAGCATAACGGCAACTCAACAGTCCTAGAACTTTCTGTACTTGGGTACAGGTCAAGAAAAACAAGTGGCTTCTGCCAGTCAAAGGACCTCCCTCCAGCCTATGGTGCCGCTCCGTCAATGCAACGTCGCGGTAGACCCTCTCCGCGCCACGCTCTGTTTTCTCTCTTGCAGTAGAAATTATTGGGATACTTCGAACAAAATTTCACCATTTCCGTCACCGTGATGTTCCATATGAAGTCCATGTGCAGTGAGATCCTTTGGCATCCTGCACACTGTTGTATGTTGTGGGACTGTGGGAGAGCATTTAAGGGAGTGACATCTTTGTGTGCTGAGCAGGAGGGGGAACGGGATATAGGTGAGTGCGGGCATACATCATCATCATCATCCTGTCTACACCCATTGCAGGGCAAAGGCCTCTCCCATATATCTCCAATTATCCTGGTCCTGTGCTAACTGTGACCAATTTATCCCTGCAAATTTCTTGATCTTATCTGCCCACTTAACTTTCTGCTGCCCCCTGCCACGCTTTCCTTCTCTAGGGATCCACTCTATTACCCTTAATGACCAATGGCTGTCTTATCTTTGCATTACATGACCTGCTCATGTCCATTTCTTTTTTATTTCTATTAATATGTCCTTAACATGCATTTATTCCCTAACCCACTCTGTTCTCTTCTTGTCCGTTAAGGTTACACCTACCATTTTCCATTTCATTGCTCACTGCATCGCAGTCAATTTAAGTTGAACCCCTTTTTGTGAGCCCCCAAGTTTCTGCCTCGTAGGTGAATACCAGTAAGATGCAGCTGTTATACACTTTCCTCTTAAAGGGGCCCTGCGACACAAATTGAGCAGGCCATTTCACTGATTCTAGAACTGTTGCACGTGGGGATGTCGCAGAGAGAGTAGGAACGCCGAAACCAAAGTGGCTATAATTTTATTTCAGCGAACAAACCGCCCAAAATCGCTTCCTCTTTGAACTGAGGCGACACACAACGGAGATTTTTGTTACAGGAAGTGACATCGAGTGACGACATTGGTGGGGCCAGGCTGGGCGTTCTGATTGGCTTGATGCTCCAAGGTGCTTGGTCACGCTTTTCAGTACCAAAATATACTAAAATAGTTTTTATGCTTTGTAAGAAAGAAAGCAAGTATCTGACATCACTTGCAAAACGACACTAGGCGCGCTGTGCAATGGTTTGCACATCCATATGGCACGCCCACTAAGAACACAGCGAGTTCGACACGTGCCGCCATATTTGGACTGCGCGTCACGCCATCTATTGCAGGCGTGGCGAAACAACGCGCTGAGCTACCACACGCTCCCGGTGTCTTCCGGTGTCGCTCTATAAGACGCGCGTTGCTATTGGACGCTGCCATTGACGTCAGCGGGAGAGCGAAATACAAAAGGGAATGTTGTTTTTATGCTGTCTGCTCGTGTTTCGAACTTCGAGGACTAATAACTCCAGTTCTAGCTCACCGATTTGCACAATTCTTTTTGCGTTCGTCTCAGCATTCGATCCTACACACACTGCAGTACTGCAGACGGCAGTTGCAAAAGTGTCGCAGGGCCCCTTTAAGTGACAAGGGTAACCTACCATCTGTTATCTGAGAATGCTTCTCAAATGCTCTCCACCCCATTTTTATCCTCCTGATTATTTCAGCATCATGGTTCAGATCAGGGGTTATTACCTCACCTAAGTAGACATATTCGCTTACCACTTTCAATGCCTCACTACCTATCTCAAACCACTGTGCTCTGCCCAGGCTGCTGAGGATTACTTTAGTTTTCTGCATATTAATTTACATGTTATTCGCAGCATGTTTACAAGATGTATTTAAAACATTGGATTGAGATTGCATTGGATTGGATTCGCTGATGACATTGCCTTGCTAAGTAACTCGGGAGCCGAATTGCAAAGCATGATTACTGACCTAGACAGGTAAAGTAGTACTGTGGGCCTGAAAATTAATATGCAGCATAGATATTGAAGGACAAAATAATCGTGTGTGTGGCCAAGGTGTGCATTGTCAGGTTTCTTCTGTTGTGTTCATGCTTGTGTTCGATCTGTCTAATTCTTCAGTGTCGGCAGTTGCTTGATGCTCGTTGAATGGAAGAAATGCTTTGATATTTACATGTTATTCGTTTACACGTATTTACAATTTTAAACAAACGTACTTCCAAATGCATTAAACAAATCTCTTCGGAGCAGCCGTCGTTGGGTCCTTTCTCGTCTGCTCCTCCGAGTCGTTCTTGTCGTTCTGGTTGTTCAGTCTCACGGTCCTGCTCCTACCATCCTTTTGTTAGCTCCCCCTGTCTTTCCCTCTCTCACTAGTTTGGGTGACAGTCGTCGTGCAGTACCTAGAAGCATTGTTAGTAACAGCAAAGCCTCGGCTAATAGTCGTTCCGTGGTTTTCAAGAAAAGCAAAAAAATATATATATAAAAAGGAAAAGGAAGGGTGTGCACCTGCATTCTGAACAGTCTGCACACCACACATCTTTTGTGATGAATTCTTGCCAACTAGTTTAACTTTCTGTTGCTCTGGACGGGGTTTAAATGGGGTGTGTTCCTTTATTTAGTCAGCCAGTTGAAAGCAGCAGGGATGTTGCTGCACACAACTGTAGTCATGAAGGGCAGCATTGAGTACAAAGGCTGTGAGCTGAGATGGCTGGTTGCCATGTATATACAGTCGAACACCTATAATCGAACCCACATATATAGAATTTTCGGCTATGTGAAACATGTAAATTATCCCCTCGAACATTCTTTGTAAAAGTATACAAATTCGCGCGTTTATATTGAACGGTATTTTTACCCGCCATTGGATATAGCAAACGCCGTGTGAGCTGGAAGGTGCGCGCTTCAGCACTCACTGCGCCCTGCAACCTTCGCGGCACCGCGCCTTCGCTGACACCCGAAATGCTCGAAAAACGTGAGGGCGAGAGGGCTCGGACTGTATTCCTGTTGGGCACGTTCTCCAACTTGCAGAATGGTTTTTTCCTCTCTCTCATGCTTTCTCCGCGTTACCGTTGGCTCGAAGAGCAGGAACGGAGGACCCGGCGGCCTCCTCCTTTCACTTTTTTTAGAGCAGGAACGAAGGAGCCGGCGGCCTCCTCCTTTCACTTTTTTTTAGAGCAGGAACAAAGGAGCCGGCGGCCTCCTCCTTTCGTTCTTTCTTTTTTTTTTCTGTTTTGTGAGTTTTCATCAGCCAACCACAGCTCGCGCCTTTCGTACATTGCTGCTGCCCTCGCAGGTAGCCAGGGTAGCCATCGCGACTGATCGCGAGGGCTTTCTTGGTGGAGTGGACTTCCGTGAGTTGTCGCATACCACCGCATTCCTCTTTTGCGTGCCTGCTGTGCGTGCTGTGCAAAGGCGCTGCAGACTGCTTGAATTTTCGACTTCTCGTGTAGCAATGGCCAGCATCAAGAAGCGCAAGAACCTTGACTTTGCGACAATGTTGAAAGCCATACAGCGTATTGAGGCAGGCGAAAAAAGTTTCATGGTGGCGGACAACATCAGGATACGACAGAGCACTCTGAGCACCTTGTTGAAAAACAAGGCGGATATCAAGGTAAAGGCAGTGGAGCAGCGAACATCGGGAGCCTGTTGTGTGCACGCTCCTGCCCACAGGAAAGTAAATAAGGCACTCTATGCCTGGTTCTTCGAAGTGCGCGTGAAGAACATTCCTGTGGATGGCCCAATGCTGATGGCTAAGGCCAAATGGTTTCCCGCTGCACTCGGTGAAGACAGTTTCGCCGACAATGCCAGGTGGCTTCACTGATTTAAGCAACACTACAACGTCGTCGGAAATACCATTTCTGGCGAAAGCGAAGCCGTAAGCAGCCATGACTTCCAGCAGTGGATGACGAAGGAGTGGCCGGAAATCTCAGCGAAGTTTTCACCCACGGAAATCTTCAACGCCGGCAAGACCAGTCTATTTTGGCAAATGCTGCTGAGCAAGATTCTCGTCGTCCGGTGTAGCACGTGTCACGGCGGTAAAGTGAGTAAAGTCCACGTGAGCGTTCTGCTGGCAGTCAACATGAATGGGTCTCGGAAGCTCCAGCCCTTTGTGATCGGGAAAGAAATGGCACCGCACCATTTCAAGAACTCTAAGCAGCTCCCCGTTCGCTACGCCTCGAACAAGAAAGCATGGATGACGCATCAGCTGTTCACAGAATGGCTGCAAGCGTGGGACGTCGAGCTGGGCAAGTCGGGGCGTCGCGCTTGCCTTCTTGTGGACAACTGCTCGGCCCACCACACCACCTGCAAGCTCAAAAACATCGAGCTAAAGTTTCTGCCGGCCAACACGACAGCGAAGCTGCAGCCGCTCGACCAGGGCATCATCAAATCCTTCAAGATGGGCTACAGGAGGCGACTCCTTGGTTGGCTGTTGGTCAACCTCCACATGGGCACCGAGCTGAAGGTTGACCTGCTTGGTACCATTCAAATGATGACAGGAGCCTGGCGAGACGTGAAGACGGACACAGTGGCCAACTGCTTCGGCAAAGCAGGCTTCGTGACGGCTGAACTTACGGAAACCGGTGAAGAGGGCGACAGAGAGCGCATAGATGACGCATTTCGCGAGTTGTCGTCCCTCTTCCCGGCCGCCGTTCTGCGAACGATTTCGTGGAAGCGGACTGCAATGTTCAGGCTGTTGCGAGCCTCGCTGATGAGGACATTGTAGCTGCGTCTGCACGGACCCAGGATGCCCAGGCCGACAGCTCAAGTGGCGACGAAGACAGTCCGGACGAGGCAATGGCTACATGCGCGTACTCCGCCACTGAAGTGGCGGCAGCATTTGGCTTGATTCGTCGTTGTTGCGGCGACATAGAGAGAACAGGGCTGTCGCACCTGGACAGCCTCAATAAGATCGAGGCCAGCGTATTCACCTTCATTTATAAGATGAAGAAGCAGGCCAAGATAAGCGATTTTTTTTCCACGCAAGTAAAACATTGTTGCATCGTGTGTGCGGAATTAGTCGCCATTCTTGAATGCGCCGATTGTAGGTGATCGTCCGCCACTGGTAAGGTCATGGGGCCTGTATTTTTTAATATCGAATTTTCATATATCATATTCGCGATCCCCTTCGAGTTCGATAGATCCATGTTCGACTGTAGTATCTGTGTGCCTAGTGCTAGAGGTTGCATTGTCTCAAGGAATCAAGAATCGGTGCAATGCATTTGTTCATGTCTGACTGTGCTCTTCATCATGGCCGTGTTCTGAAAGCCAGTGTTAGTAGCCTAGAGCTCAATGTGCCCATGTTTGCTTGCACTTTAAAGGGATTGTCCGGTGATATTGTAAATATTGTGAACTGTCAGGCATATCACGTACTTGTGCGTGTGGGGAACACAGGGGTGATTTTTCTGAGCAAACTGGAGCTTGTGATAGTTTTGTTCAGCTTTTTATTTGCATGCGTACGAAACTCCAACGGAGTGCCCGATGAGCGACGGCCGGTGCAGCATGACGTCACACGGAACCGTGCAAGGGACTCTAGAAACTGCCTGCCCTATACTTTGTTGCACAGTTGGCTCGGCGCTGCTGGTTTGCTCGTGCCTATGCCTTGTTGATTAAACAAATGTGAATAAAAGTCCCTTTATTATCATTATTATTTCGACAGCTGCAATTTGTGGGTGCCGTTATTGCGCTTCGAGATCAATGCGTTTTGCCTCTGGTGCGCTGTTCTGACAGCACTTTGCTTCTGGTGTTTCATGATATTTTTTCCTCACTGCACATTTTTATTGTTGTTCGGGGCCATATGTATTAACTAAACAGAGTTGTGATAGTTATCTGGCGCCGTGAAGTAGAGACAGCACTGGTTCCGACGATGAAGCGTATGAATCTCCGCTTGCATTATACCCACCAGCAAGCCTGCCGGTCAAACAAAGTGACGAGAATGGGGGCTCGAGTGTAAGTGTTTCAACAAGCAAATCGGTGAATGAGAGTGACACGGTCACTTCAGATGCGCATGTTCTAGAAATCCGGGCTATACGCATAGAAAAGAGCACGCCACTGCCGTGGATCTTTTCCATATGTTATCATTTTCACATTTCACAGTGAGAAGCAGTTGTCGGCGTCGGTTTTTACATTTGTTTTGCCTAGATGGTAACTCACTTGTGGTCGCGATCACCAGATGCACCTAAACAATGTGCCTTTGAAGACATCTACCACCTGTGCTCATCTTCAGATCAGGCCCGTAGCCGGGGGGGGGGGGGGGTACCCTAGAGGGGGATACCCACCACATGCTTCAGCCAGAGAAACGCTCAGAGCACAACAAAATTCAGAGATCTGACGCTTTAATTACAGCGTGACCGAGGAAGGCAGCACACCTATGTCTGTAGTTCACATTAGTCGTGCTGCCCTTCCACTACTAGCTACGTCAAAACTTTATGAGAGGGCGCGATCAACGCCCAGCACACGCATGTAGAGTACACCGAGCGTCGAGTGTTTGGAAACAGTTGACGTGAAGATCGGCGGCAACCCACTCGGCCTGTGGGCTCTCGTCGCAGCGAACCTTGTGAAGAGTCTCCACCCTTCCACATTAACAGCGTTACGGAATCAACCAAATTATAGAAGAAAAGAAGGAAAAAAGTGGTTCGAATTGTGCGACTCTACGTACCACACTGCATGCTACTAAAGCCACGACTGCCCGGCACGAGGGGCACAGTACCATGTGACATCACGCTCCCTGTGGCCAGCGCTTTGCTTCGCTGCGCGGGATTTTCAAAAAGCACTGGATTTGATATTTATTTTTGAATTAACTACACGATTGCCTTGGTAGTGCAAGCTGGTTACAAGTAAAATAAACCACACAATTTCTTTTAAGACCACTTGTTTTGTTTTGTAAAATGACCGGACAATCCCTGCACCATGCTTGTTAACTTCATTAGTAAGCACATGTTTGCTGTGATATATAGAGCTGATCAAATTGTGATCTTTACTTTGTATAATTGTGTAACGCGTTGACGTCACTCACTGCTTTGCCTTTTATGTGAAACTGACCTTCCTTTTTTTTTTTTTCATAGGGTAATATTTTTTATCATTCCTTGTATAAGCAAAGTTAATGGCAGCAAATGTCCCTGCCATGGCTTTGTGGCCTTCACTCTCCTTTTATTGTTCTTGCTGTGTGAGAGGCTGTCATAATATAGATATACTACGTGGCACAACACTTTTCATATTAGTGTAGTGATAGCGCTCTCATCCACCATACAGCATTGCTGCCTTTCACAGATAAATTTTTGAAAATATTTTTGTTCTGACAGATGACCTTGAAACTGAAGAAAGGATGTCTGAGGAAATAAAATTTGTGTCATACATTCATGCAACAGTGTGAATGTACTAAAAAATCTTAATTGTATTTGAGCCTTACTGAGGATTACGTTCTTGAAGAATCAGTGACATTAGAGAGAAAAGCTTATAGAAGTGCGGTATGAATACATTTTTTCTGGCTGTATTCCTAAAGCCAGAAAGAGTGCTGATGTGGGATGTATCATTGTTGCTGGGGTACGTGTTTTACTATTTGCACAATTTGTGTTCGGCGCTATTACTGTGATTACGCACTATATTGCAATAAACTGGCTTAGTGAAGAAGTTATGCATACGTGCAGTGTGAGGGTCACTACAGGCAAAAATTTACGAGGCACACTTCTTTGAATGATGACTGGTCAGTTGATGCTGGCAGCTGTTATCAGTCATGTCCATCTGCACAAGGGCATGTAGTACTGTATAAGTTGATTGCTGTTTCTTTTTCTTTTTTTTCCTCCTCCTTTGTAAGCTATTCTGCTCGGCATGTCTTCTATAAGCTTGTGCCACAACAAAAAAGTTACAGGTACCTATAGATGCAGAGCTAGCTGTTATATTACACTAAAGTGGAATCTGGCATTCAATTCAATTCTTTACTTTGCAGTTGTTAACAAAGGGAAACACCAAAACTGGTTGGACCCAAAGCCATGCCGTAGCATTATTTTTTGTCCTGATTGAAGACCCCCCCCCCCCTTTTTTTGCACATAGCATCTAGAACATTGAAATTTTAAATTGTGGTTCAGCTGGTAATTGAATGAGGTAAAAGCTAGATAAGTGATACAAACTTCTGCCTCATGTACATGCAGGTTACTTACACAGAAAGAGGAGTTATGGAAGGACCTAGTGACTGTGGTGTCATGTGACATGCGTGAATTTGAGGCTCCTGAGAAAGCAGACATTCTTGTCTCTGAGCTGCTGGGTTCCTTTGGAGACAACGAGCTCTCTCCTGAGTGTTTGGATGGTGCGCAGCGTTTCTTGAAAGGTGATGTTTTTGTATTTCTTCATTGTCTACTGAAGAGAGTTCTTTTGTCCCCTTTTCTCTGCACAGTCATGTGTGTTTGAATTTGGATTTCTTCAGGTTGGTAGGTATGCTGTTATTTTTTTAGTACAATATATAGTTTTTAAAATATCGAATGCTTCATGTGCCTTGCTAGGAGCAATACATTTTTCTCCTAAATTTTGACAGTTCCTAAGAAAATCAACAAATTGAACTAATCTAGAATGAAAACTGTATGCAGTAAAACAGGAATAGATGGCCTAAACCCATTCGAAGGAATATTAAGGTGTGTTGAGCTTCCGTGACTGAGCTCCAAGCTTGACATACTCGTATACCATAACTGGTTCAGATATGTCTAGAATATCTTTTCTAGTTTTAATACATGCCGTTCTTATTTCAGACTGTTGTAAGATGCTCTTTATTTTTTGTAGCTTTCATAGTTTATAAAAAATTTTGCTTTTAACAATAAAGATTTCTTATTTTAAAGCTACATGTACTAGAAAAATGATCGCATGTTTGAAACAAATATTCATGAACTCAGTTCCACCAAGATTGATCAAGAGCATAAAAGGTGTTAAAGAGCAGTGTAAAAGAAGTAGGTGGCACAGCTCTTTTTATTGTTTGCTTACCATGTGAGGAAGGTTTCCCTTTTCTCAAAGAGGCCGTCTAACACTTCGAGCACCCATCTTTTATATGCTTGTTCTGTAGGCTGTAGGATGGACATGTAAATGCTGCAATGCTGCAAGAATGACATTGATAGGAACATGCAGTTCAAAGTTATTAAGCCGACAGCATTCAATGTGCAAGTAAAAACATTGTCACACACACTTCAATAACACACTCTTTAATTAAGTAGCTGAAACTAGGTAAACTTGTGCCTTACACAAAAATAAACTGAAAGTGTCTCGATAGCCCTGAACGAACACTGTGCAACTCGCTCAAGTCACACCTTTCTTCTCTTCGTGTCCCACGCAATTCACGTTCACCTCCGTTGACCGAGCGAAGCAGGCAAGTGTTGCTTGCCTCTTGTTCGCACGAAGTCTGTGGACCATCGGGAGGACACAAGAAATGGCTGGCGCGCATAACTTGAATGTAGCTTGCGGGATTATCCCCCTTGCAAGAGTGCATCATCCTGATTCTTTACGCGAGGTTGTTTCCAAGCTGCCATCCATAGTGCTTGCTGGCAAAAATGGTAATCGTGCAGCAAGAGTGACCTTTCGATTGACTGTCTGTCATAATGTGGCTTCATGCAGACTATGTGCACAGTTTCTGTGCAATGCCACCATCTTGATGGATGTGACTTGCCCTTCTGGGACAACTTTGTAAGTCAGAGGGCCAAATTGGCGAAGTACTCTGTAGGGGCCAAAATAACAACAAAGTAGCTTTTCGAAGAGGTCACGTACCCGTGTGGGAGTCCATACCCACTCTTTGTCTCAAGCGGCATATGTGACAGTGCATTGTCGCGGGTTGTACTGATTTGCATCCAGTTGTTGCTGTTCAATGCGGTGTCATGTGAGCTGTTTTGCTTCTTGGGCTCTTTGCATGAAGTTGCTGACATTGTGGCCGTTGTCAGTCCACATCTACCGGCAGCGTTGTATCTAACAGTGTGGTGACAGTAAGCCCAAAAACAAGCCTAAACGGTGTTATTTGAGTCCGTCTCCTGTACTGCAGTATTATATGCGAACATTGTGTACGGCAGTATGTTGTCCCACATACGGTGCTGTATGTCCACGTATATTGACAGCATATTGGCTATCGTTCTGTTCAACCGTTTAGTCAGTCCATTCGTTTGTAGATGATATGCCGTGGTTTTCGTATGATTGGTATGGGCCAGTTTCATAAGGAACTGCGTTAAGTCAGCTGTGAATGTGGTTCCTCTGTTCGTAATGACCACTTCTGGAGTTCCACGTTGCTGCACTATGTTAGTGACAAAGAATTCAGCAACTTCAAGAGTGGTTCTCCGAACAAGAGACACCGCCTCGACATATCGAGTGAGTCCTTTCGTGGTGTCGAAATTTGCGCCTTTCTTCTAGAAATGTTTCACCAACTAGCCCTTCAAGAAATATTTCCAAGATATAGAGTCATGTAGTTCGTTGCAACTACAATCCATCACTTTCCAAATGACGATGTAGGAAATGGGCCCAGTAAATCGATCCCTACTTGTTCAAAGGGGCCTTCTGGAAACGTGCAGGTTTCAGCGCGGTGGTTTCATACATCTTTGACAATCCCGGCATGTTCTCACATAGTGCTGCAGTTCTGCTAACTCCTAAGTGTCCTTCTGATGGGTCATCGTGGCACGATTCCAATATCTTAAATTTCTACATTGAAGGGACAACATGCAGGAATGTCTCGGTACTATGTACGAAATTTCTTTTGTGCAGTACATTATTTCTGAGGACAAACGACGACAAGGAGCAGGAAAATACTCATGGGACGTCAACGGGTTCCTCATTTAGGTACCTGATGACCAGAACTAACTCGAAGTCAGATTGCTGGTCTTGCACCATCTGTGAGAATGTCGCAACTCTGGCAAAGGGGCAACCTTGCCTGTTTTCTGTGGAGGTGGAATTGATCAACTCAAGTAGTGCTGCATGTGACAAGCAATCATCACTGTTTACGCTTGGCACGTAGACGACTGTTATGTCTTAACAATACTGTTTGCTGGCCTAGTTGGTATTTACTTAAGGACATGACGAAGCCACCACTAGAAAAACACACACACAAAAAGATGTGTCGATGCAAGTGCATTTGGTGATTAATGCTACATGCTGTCCACAAGTGCACCTCACTCACCATGCTAAAATGATGAATAGTCGGACATGTAATTGCAGTAGTGAAGAGACAATCGCATTTGTGGTTTGCCACTGCGCTTCTTGCGCAACTAAACGTAGTGAGCTAGAAGCCGAGCTTCACCGCCTTGATGGTCGGACAACTACTTTCTGTAGAGCAGACCCTGGGTCCTTGGCCTAAGCATGCTGCAAAGGTGCTACTGTGCTTGCTCAAGTAGACGGGACTACATGAACAACTGTGCACCCGTGTTAGTGCATCCACCAGTGTTAGTGTATCAGCGCTTTGCACATGTGTCCTGACTCTCCTCTTGTTGACTTTCCTGCTCTTCTTTCCTCTTATTTATTATTCTCCCTTCCCCTCCCCATGTGTAGGGTAGCCAACCTCCCTGTCCTTCGTCTTCAATTCTGTCTCTCTCGCTCTCTCTGACTTTTTTTTATTGCACAGACACAAGAGGTAAAAAGATGTGTGAAGCTGCTCGAGAATTTTAAAAGCACGTAACTATCCAATAGGCTTAAGGCGGGTGCACACTAGCGGAAAAACTCGCGCGGCGCGGCGCTGCCAGCAAAATGCGAGCCTCCAAGGCTGCCGCGCGACAGGATTCTCGTGCCGCGAGAGGAGTCACTCCGTGTGCGATTTCTCGCAGCGCGCTGCATGCCGCCGGGGAGGAGACCAATCAGAGCGTTCCCATCCTTGACGTATGCGCTCCATCGCGGAGTCATGCGGACCTGCCCAGAGGCTCGTTTCGTACCCATGTGGTGGCTTGCTTGCCTCCCGCGCTCGTTTTCCCGAAGGAGGTGGGATTTCGCGGGGCTGCCGCCGCGGTTCACCACGAGTAGTGTGGCTGTGTCGCTGCCGAAGCGTTTTTCCGGCGGTGGCGCGCCGCGCGCATTTTTCCGCCAGTGTGCACGGGCCTTTAAGCTGTTTTCCACTCCCACAACATGAAAGAATTAGAATAAAGACATACACGCACATGACATGCACCACATGTAGTAACAGGAAAATTTGGCTCACTGGTTGCGTCAAATCAATGTTGTCGAGTTTCAAGTTTCGGCCAACATGGTTTGGGTGCTTTCGCGGAACTGCGCCAGACGTAATCTGGCCGCGCGTGGGCGACGGTTTCGCAGGCATTCAGGGGAGAGTGTCGTCACCTCTCTCTATATATTCTTACGCCATGGTGGGAATCATGTTGGCAGTGGTGTATTGGTGGCGGTGGTGAAAACATACATTAAACATAGAATGGTTACAGCGAGGATCTTGGGTTAAGGCCCTATTGGCCTCTTCCTTCACAGTACTAGGTGGAGCCCCTATTCCTGGGCCCCATTGGCAAGCAACACCGCCTGCGTCCTTTCAACCAGGGCCTTTGGTCCTCGAGTTCTTGACAGCCAAGCAGGGCCGCCTCCCAGTCCTCACTGGTGAGATTGGGGTTGGGGGGGGAAGAGATGGGTTTGAGTGGCACGCCAGACGATGTGGAAGGTGTCAGCCACCTCCCCATAAAACTGGCACGCGCCATCAAAAGACTGGTTGAAATGCTTAAGCACCGCTGGGCACAGTACAGTGTTGGTGAGAATTTTAATAAGGAGGCGTTCGTCAGCGCGATACAGTCCCCGACACGAGAGAGGATAGCGTCGGTGCTCCTCCTTGTAGTAATCAGTGATTTGTTTGAATGAAAGGGCCAGATTGTCTAATTGGGAGTAGGCTTCCAAGAACAGGGAGGTAGCCTGGGGAGAGAGTGCGCGGGCGGCCTGATCAGCCTGTTCGTTTCCCTGGAGTCTTTGGTGACCGGGGGCCCAAATCAGGTTATGTGGGGTTGGATCTACATACTGGCAGCTAGATTGCAATATGCGCTGAGCAAGTGGGGGAGCCCACCCCAGCTCATAGTTCCGAAAAGCCCCTCACGAGTCAGTGATTATGTGCTTTGATTTGGGATGAGTGAGAGCCAGAGCAATGGCAATCTCCTCTGTATGTGTTGGACTGTAGGCTTTCAAAGTGAGCCCGTTAACTGTGTTTGTGCTGTGTACGACTGCAGCTGTATACCACCCCCCATGGTGTGGACCGGCAGCGTCCACGTAACACACGTGTTGCTGGTGACCAAAGTGTCGCTGCAACGCTTCCACGCGCGCCCGACGGCGACCAATGTGGTCTTCTGTGGACATGTTGCGGGGAAGGGGCCGGACCCTGAGCGCACGTCTCCAGGGTTCTGGCACTCTCACCCTTTCCTCAATATGGTAGTGGTGTTTGATGTGTAGTCTATCCAAGAGGCGGCGACCGGACTGGGTCTGTGCAAGACACGTATATTGGTTCACTAGATGGGCTTCTTGAAGCTCCCGGAAGATGTTCATCATGCCTAGGGCCAGCAGTCTCTGGTTGGACGTGGAGATCGGGAGGTCAAGAGCATGCTTGATGACTTTCCGGTGGATGACCTCCAGTTGGTCCTCATCGTGTTTGTGCAGGTGCAAGTAGGGGGTGGAGCAGAGGATTCTACTCGTTACGAAAGCATGTGCAAGCCGCAATGCGTCCCTGCTTCGCAATCTGCCCCACTTGTTGGAGACCCGGCGGATCACACGGACCACCTGTTCTCCCACCATACGAAGGTTGGCTAGGGTAGTGTCAGCCCTACATTGGTGGTGTATGAAGAGGCCAAGAATGCGGGTCTCCTTGGCCTCCAGTATCTGTCCCGAGGGGAGACTGATGGGTGTCTAAGTTGTGTCCCGAGGGGAGGGATGTACAGGGTCGTCCACTCTTAGGGTGAACACGACGCAACGTGGCTTCCTTTTTGGGACGCGAGTGCTTGCGACGTGGGCACACATCGAAGCTAATAATGTGCAGGCGCACAGATTGATCCAAGCCCCTCTATGCCTGCACTAGATTAGCGTCGATGCACAGTCCCATCGCGAGCGCTGCCGTTCTAAACAAGGCAGCCACGCTGTGCCGTGTTCACCCTAAGAGTGGACGACCCTGTACGTGCACGAATTCAGATTTGGCAGGGGTGCATTGGAGTCCGCAGTACGTTGCATATCGTACAGTCGCCGCTGCTTGCAGGCAGGACTCCATGTGACCCAGGTTACCTTGTGTGGCCCAGGTTGTGATATCCGCATAAAGAGCGTGATGTATCCTGGGCAGAGAAGCCAATTTGGAGGGTAGGTAACGCATGGCCAAATCAAAGAGGAGGGGAGACAGGACCGTGCCTTGAGGCGTTCCCCTCAAGCCGATGGTGTATGGTCCGTGCTCCATATCTTGTATATGTATTGAAGGCTTGGCGGTCTGTAAGAAATTGTCGTATGTAATTAAATGTTTTGTGGCCACAGTTGGTGTGGCTGAGGTGATCCAGGATTACTTCGTGCTTGATGTTGTCGAATGCACGTTCAAGATCCAAGGCCAGGACTACCTTGTCATTGTGGGGACATTCAACAGGATCTAAGACGGTCATGTGGAGCTGCAGAAGTGTATTCTGTGCTGACTTCTGAGGGCAGAAGCCAAACATGGTGTCCGCGAAAGTGTGTTGTGGTTCGAAAAAGTCGGAGAGCCTGTGGTGCATCATCGTCTCCATCAGCTTGCCGACACAAGACGTGAGGGAGATGGGCCAGAGGTTCTCCACGTTAATAGGTTTACCGGCCTTCTGGATGAAGTTCACAAGAGCCAACTTCCAGTCTAGAGGGAGGGGAGTCCCTCCATCCCAAATGCTATTGATGTATTTGAGAAGCGCGGCATAGGCTGCATCGGGAAGGTTGGCCAAGAGCTTGACCGTAACCTTGTCGCACCCCGGTACAGTGCCGCGCTTCATCTTGCTTAAGGCCACCCGGAGGTCGTGGAGCTGGAAAAGTGCATCCAGCTCCTTGTTCTCTTTGCCTGCATACAAGTACACGGCGTTTCAGGGGTCCTTGGTGGTACGTAGGTATCGGTGTTAGCTGTTTTGTCGTTCCTGTAAAGTTGTGCATGACCTTGTGTAAGTGGCGTTGATTTCCGTGCGTGCTTGTGTTGGATCAATGAGAACGCGGAAGAGGTGTCACGTGTTTCGACCAGACATCTGGCGTGCAGCCGTGCTTCACAGTTCCACCAGTTAGTGTCTGCTAAGTAAGCAGCATACTCCGCGGCCTGCTGTGTGACTTCGAGGATGCGCTTCTTTAGGTGTCTGTTATGTTTCTGTTTCTTCCATCGTTTGGTGAGGCTGCGGCGGTCTTCCCGGAGATGGAGGAGGTGGTTGTCCACGTCCATTTGTGTTTCCATCGGCTGTATCTACCGTTCGTGTTGTTTGAGTGTAGATGTGAGCGATTTGGACCATGTGTCGTGGGAGGGCCTACGACAGGTAGAGAGGTGCGGGATTTCATCCAGTCTGGGACACATGCTTGTGGGTGTTTCAGGGGACACATGTAGATGGTTCTGTTGATTATATAGTGATCACTACCGAGGGTGTCCTCTGTATTCAGCCAGTCAGCATGACGTATGTGCTTATAATTGTGAGGTCCGGGCAAGTGTCTCGTACCGAATTGCCTACACGTGTTGGGCTGGTAAGGTCAGCGTGGAGGGTGAGTCCAAGCATCAAAAGAAGTTCCGCAAGCTTCCTTCCATGTGTGTCCTCCCAGTGGTACACCCAGAGCCTGTTCGGCATGTTGAAATCGCCGACAATCAGGAGGGGATCCCTTCCCGCCGCTTGCATAGCTTATGTGAAGGTTTCACTGAACGTAGCGTCCTTAAGTTTCGGGGGACAGTAAATGTTTAGAATATGAACAGGTGGATCAGACCGCTGTAAGCAACGTTACTAGATTACTTCAGTTTGCAAGCTCCGCCCGAGCCGCGCGCAAGAATGTGTCCCCTTTCCGTCTCCTCTCGCGGGGTGGCGCTGCCACCTCTCTCGGCCCTAAAACCGCGTTCACTTGCCTCTGCTCTGCTGTCTGCGGCCGCCTGCTCCGAGCGCGTTCCAGCGCGTTTCGTTTGCAACACGTGAATTTGTATTTCCTCCGCGACAAGATTGAAGTACAGCGAATAAACTACCTTAACTACACATCTGCGGTAATGCGAAGAGCAATGTGAGGGTATGGACTGACGGGCTATTCAGCTATAATTGTGCATTAGACGTTCAGTTAAACTGCTCAACACAAAAATAGCCAATCTCGTTTGTTATTTCGGTGTCTCCTAGTGAAGTTGTTTATTTGAGGACATAGTTTAAGGCCAGCGATGTCGTTTCCCATCTTTGCGTAAGTTACGAAACTCCGCATTCACTTCGCGTATTTGTTGCTTGTTCGGGAGTCTGGACGAATGAATGAAAGAGAGCTTGTGTTTGAATTCAACAAAGTGATTTATTACTCTGTAAAAGTACAAAAAATTTTATGCGCCCACTTAGCCATGGATAACGCATTTATCTACAGCAAACGGGCCTTTTTATTTGCCACGGCGGCTTTCTCGCTATTCTCAAGGCGGCGATTCACATCCCTAGCGTAGAAGTGCATCCTGGTAACTATAATAAAATTCAGCACCTGACATGTAAAGGCAGCCTCATGCTCTACGCATCCAAGACGATCGATGTTCTCCATCTCCAGCTCATCAAGCACGTCCCAAAAGATGTCTGATGTAACTTGATCCCCGCTCAAGGAATGTGAAACTGCGCGGTTCACAATTTTCACAAAGTGCAGCATTTTTCTCGAAGGATGTTTCAAAGATCCTTCCTTGAAGCTCCTGTAAATAGTGAGGTAAGCATCTTTGCCTACAACTGGCTCAGTGGAGCTTATGTCTCCTATGCACGAAGAGCAGGTGGTGGTTTTTGTGAATTTATGAACCACATATCCTGACAAATAGTACAGGATGCTCTCGTCTACTTCTCTCCTTTCAAATCAACGTGGTCGCTGTCTTCGTGCTGGTGGGAGTCCCCTGGCCCTGTGGTTAAGTCACGCATCCTAGCCTGAATCGTATCACGCAACTTGGCCTTATTCAAGCTACCGTCTTCTTTCGTCCTTCTCAAAGTATCTTGAACACCAACAAGCACAGCACTTGGTGCGCCTTCCACGCTCCCGCGCAGAGCTGTTTTGATCGGTGTATACAAACTCAGAAGTCGGAATATTTGTGTGAAGTTGACGACTGTTGGATGTGATTCATCGCCACCAAATGAGCGCACTAATCCGAAGTGGCGCTGAAAAAAGTAAAAGAAATCGGGGAAGGGGCGGGGGGGGCGGGGGGGGGGTCAGTTCTATTGAACTTGAATAAACACAGCTTTTGCACTCACCTCTAGAGGATCTTGGTTAAGCTTAGCTGTCAAAATATAGTGAGCACCCTGGCCAAACAAGTATTCAATGATGTCAAGTGTTGACAGCAAAGTTACCCGCATAGCCTCTGTCATCATCTGTGATGCAAAAAGCTTCAGGCCACTGCAGACAGCATTTCTCTCGGTCGTATTAAGGAGAGCCAAAAAATCTTTGATGACCTAAAGATGAATGGCATAAAGAGGGATATGAGCAAAAGTTTTAGCAGAAATTTGAACAGATTTAACACGAGCAGAAGACATGATAAAGCAAATATAACGAGCAGATTTATCACCTGTATTTTTTCTGAGCCCGGTCTGATTCCTTGGGACGGCAACTTGACATTCAAGACATCAAAAAGGTCATTGTTGATTTTGGTGAATGCTTCTGTTCCTTCGCTTTGTTCGAAGCCTGGCACTTTTGCTTCTCGGTACACTTTGATTCCAAGTGATGTAGAACGGCTGAAGAGCTGTCAAAGAAACGCTTGGCATATCAGTTCTGTGGAAATCCGCAAGCTGGAGAAGCGTCTCATTTGAGTTGCAGCTTCGTTTTACTGTTAGGTGGACAATTGCGTATAAAATAAACCTCATAGACAGCATCGTAGTTTTATTAAAGTTTGTCCTGGTCTACTGAAGCTGCGATTCTCAGAAACTGGGAAAAATACTTTTTTTATAGTTTTGTGCTGCTGTTGGATTAATGAAAAATCTTTCTTTTTCATAAAGGAACACCTATCTGTTCAAATTTGCAAGCAAATATCATGCGTTGATTATTAGGCGAACTATACCTCCTGCGTAGCAAGACAGACGCTCATTTTACGGAGATTATCAGGAGCCACATGAGCTCTTGTCAGCTTGGGCACCACTCGCAGTTGCTTGTTCTTCTCTGTTTCATAAAGAGTAACGTAATGTTGAAAGTTGATTTGATGATCACCCGCCTGAAAGAGAGAGAACATGTAGTTAAAGGTTTGTTCATTTGTAGTGCGCCATTTTGCTCTTACCATTCCGTAGGTGTGTTTCTTTAGGTGATTTCGGATACACTTGATGACATGTGGGATATCACAGATAAAATAGATATTCTGCGATGGTTCCAAGGGGTGCTCGATGAAGTGACATGCAGAATCCAATTTTCCAGATATTCCGAACTGGCTCCACATGGAGCGGTTATTGCCAGCTCCGTCACTTATGACGGCCAGCACAGAAGCACCATGTTTATGGAGTTGTATGACAGCACTGATTACAAGCTCGGACAGGACTTTTCCTGGTGCAGCTCCTTTGGTGGCAAATGTAGCAATAGGCTGTGCCCAGTCTTCAAAAAGCGGGACAAACATGAGCACTAGCCCATGATCCGCAAGCTGATCCATGCCTGTCGCTTGCTCATCACCATAGTCCACAAATCCATCCGTTTTGTAGGAGGCTTTGTTGAATGCTGTGGCCTGCTTTAGTTTTATCTCATCAACGAGAAGCACACCACAACGCCTCAGATGGCTCTTGTCATTTAGGTGCTCCTCGATGCACCTCAGTGCTACTTGGTTGTAGCCATATTTACATGGTATTCCACTGATTATTTGACGCAATCGCGCTTTAGTTGGAAGTGGCAGCAACTGCATATCAGATATTAAACTGTATGCCTTTGAACTGGAGATTTGAAGGAGGAGACACGTCATCAGCCACTCTTGGTCGTAGCGCCTTCCAAGCTTTGATTTTGCTTTTGCTGCCATGAAGGCAGTTTTGAACACAAGTTGCTGCTTATTTGGAAGTATTTGAAGAACTTCATTAATCTTTGAATCCGACAGTGTGCGGAGCTGCTTCTTCATGAGGAGAATATCCTGCCTTGCCTTTTCTCGTTTCAAAGTAGCACGAATAGCCTTGCGCCGTAGCAATTTCATCTGAGTGCTCTTCTGACTAGGTTTCCTGTGTTTTTGCCTGTTCGTGCGCTGTGAAAACAGCTTGCCTAGCAGCTTGCATTCATGACACGTGGAATTTAAGGACAGAGTTGCGCACGTGTTGCGTCGCCATGTGTTGCCATCCTGGGTAGCCACTGAGCTTTTCGATACAGAAGGGTACAACTTCCTAGGGCAGCCTTCACAGAACTTCAATTTCTCTACATACCCAAGTAAACACTTAAATTCTTCAACTGTCTTCACGTCAACATTTTCATCTTTGGCGTACACTACGGACCGCACAAGTCGCCCATTGGCACTCACAGAAACAGCAAGTGTCCTATACACTACAACAGCCTTATCAACCCTAGGCACAGCATTTTCCATTTTGAGCTTGTACACAACAACACTGGCGTCAACAACTTCAAGAGACCAGCCTTGAATTTTCTGGTTTGTTTTTGCCAAATCCACGAGCTCGCTGTAGAGCGACGCGTTAGCTCCACACACAGGGGAGTTACTTGCATCATCACACAGGCTTGTAACATCGCCATCACCTTGCCTTTTGCGCACCTTAACGGGAGGTGCCCTCCGCACAGCTGGTTGCTTACGTTTCCGCGCCGGTTTCGAAAGGTATGAAGGGCAGTTCGGGAACAAGCGGGGAACAGCGTCGTCCTTGAGCGCCCAATTGTCGCGCGGAATGATAACAACGTCCCCGTTTATGTTGTGCACGAACTCCTTCACTAAGTCACTGTCCTCGAAATGGAGATCGCACACAACGCAAGAACTTGTGAGCTGCTTGTCCAGTCGTGGAATCGCACGCTGCCACACTTGAAGACGTGAAGAATCTCTAGGCGCCCGGAAGAAATGCCGCTTCTCGGCAGATCTTTGAGAATCGTAACCGCTTTTGCAGCCGGTTACGAAACAACGCGACATGTCGGTTGGTCACGATACAACGCCACTTATAACGTCAGACGACTCGAACATTATGAACAAAGCACGTGAACAAAGCACACCACAACAACACCAACAATAACGGTTCGCGCAACGTGCTTCGACGAGGCGGGAAGCCGGGCTGAGCGTGTGGCGAGCGCCACCACGCGGCGGGAGACGGAAAGGGGTCACGCGCCGCCGCGCAACTTTCAAACTGAAGCTAATCTAGTAACGTTGGCTGTAAGGGCAACACCGATACCATCGTGCACAGGAAAGGTGGTGTTGTGGGGAGTATGACCTCCTGCGCAATATATTGCTTGTGAACAAGTATACATGTCTGCGGGTTCTGTTGAAATGTAGCGTAGCTTGTGAGTTTAACGCCAGCGCCGGGTTCCTGAAGAGCAACCACGGCGACGAAGAACTCAAGGGTCACAAGGTAGAGGCGAAAATGAGCCCACTTCTTGCGATCCCTGAGACCCCTGCAGTTCCACTGTGTTAGTGTAAGTGGCTGAGTTGCTCTGGCTCGGGGTTTAGGGCTGGGGGCCATGGTCGGAGAATGAGGGTGGGGTTACATTGTTAAGGCTGCCCAGTCCACTAGTGCTCAGTGCAGACTTGCAGAGGTTTTCCGAAAATTCAGTTTGATCAGATGTTACTTTGTTAAATCTTAAAGGGGTACTGACACCAAAATTTTTCGTCTGCTGTTTTTTCGCTGCAATACGTAGCTGGGGACCTGTTAGCCATAACACGGCACATCATTTGCTCCAGCGCGCGTCAGATAATTATTTACGGCATGTTTATTACCCACTAGTTTCAGTTTTGGTTTGGGAAAGCTAAAAAAAACGACGAGGCGCCCGGTGAAACTGGCGCCATCTAGCGCTCGCGATGGAGTAGACGAGTTCGGACACGTGAGCACACATAACTGTGACGCACTTCCGCACGACAACCGCCGCGTGCTCGTTTTCTTTCGCCTGTCGCAAGTCCTGCGCGTTGTTGTCGCTGTTGCTGTCATCGTTGTTGGGTGGCAACTATTTTCTTGAGGTCTGGCATCGCCGGCAGTCTACTAAGGCAGCCGCAGCGAATAAACAATGGCGGCTATGACGTCATCATTGCTAGCTGCACTCTCGGAGCTCGGCTGCCGTGGTGACGTCGCGGAAGTTGGGGGTCCCCTTCAGGTCACCTTTGCTGCTGTCGATGTCGCGATGTACGGCGTCGAGCGCTCGATTGCGCATGCGAACTTCAATATTCATTTAAATTATCTTCGGAGCTGTGTTCGCCAATGAGATTTGGTAGATGACATCTGTATGTCCACGAAAATCAATCTCGCAGGCTATATTAGCAGCGAAATTTTGGTGTCAGTGCCCCTTTAAGAGGCGGTTAACGTCCTTAATGGGCGCTATGTGTTTAAGGACGCAAGGATTGTCTTGTATTCATTTTTGGATAATGTGGGTTACGGCTTGTCATTTGTGCGATGACACTTCCCATCTGACACGCAATAATGTCAATGTCATGGATAATTTTGGGGAGGTCAGCAAGTTGTGTTTCAGTTGCAGTCACCTGGGTCTCCAGGGCCACGACGCAACTGTCTATAGGAGTAGGAACCTCTCTGTCTGTTATGTTTTCCTCCTCGTCGCTCGAGGAGGGTAGAGTAGCAGATTGGGTTCTGAGCGAGTTTGGTCCACTGGCTAGTTTCTGATTTTCACTTCACAAGAGGCGAGCTCGCGCTTGAGTTGTGTCTCGGTGTGCTGGCAGGGGAGGGTGGGGGAAGGGATTGAGAAGAGGTGACCCTCACCCAGCTGCCTACCTTAGGTTGGTTATGGGCGCCGCCAGGTGGAGAGCTGAGAGCCGGGAACTCTGCTCCTTCGGTTGGCGGTGTTGCTGCCTCTGCTGCTGCCGCTGTCTTGCTACGGGTAGGCGCCTTTCTAGCCATTTGGCGCCTCTGTTTTGCAGGGGGCCCTGATGTCCTTGGCTCTCGCTGTTGAAGCTCGATGAACTTCCCGGTGCTTTTGCGGAAGCTGGTGAGGCGCGGTCTCCCACAGACTATGCACGTTGGATTGCATTTGTGGAGGGACATCCCCTTTGTACCAGCCCCCACGTTTTGGCCACAAAGGCCAGATCTTTCGCTGACCGGGCTGGGACAGTTGTCCGCACGATGCCCCAGTGTGCTGCAGCGGTAGCATGCTGGCACTGTTTTCTTGTACTCTCTCACTGGAGTCAGTTCCGCATTGTGATGCACATAATGCAGAATGTTATGCCCCACAAAAGTCGGTACAGCCATATTCGACTTCCCCAGCTTGCGCACATAGACCAGTTCGCCACTGCGCACTATGTTTTAGGGAATCGCTACTTTCAAGGTCATGTACAGAGATCACGCCATGACACACGTCACCTGTAAGCTTGAGATGTCCGTGAAACGGGAGTGGTCCTTTGCTAGTGTTGAGTTGCAACTCTGCTAGCAGCTTCTGAACCACCACGGGATTCTGCGTGCCACAGACAACAATGTTCTGTTCCCAATTGGGAGAAATAGTGATGGTGTCTATGTGCTCCTTGCCTACAAGTTGCGAGATGGCAGCGCTGAAGTCGCCTTGCTGAAAAGCTGTTTTGAGGGAGACTGTAGCGTGCGGCTTGAGTACAATGACGTAGTCGTCAGGATTCATCTTGATTGTTCATTTTGTCTTCCACTTGGACGCTGGTGAAGAAATCTGTGGAGCTTTTGACGACGTAGTGCGAGCGTCTCTCATTGTTGAATTGTTGAGAGGAGTCTTGGCAGTAGCTGCTCCTTGTGTGTTCTGCCGGCAGCGATGCCGGCTCTCGACAACTTGGAAAATGTCTACCTGCAACGTCGAAATGGTGGACGGGTCATCTTCTCGTTGGTTTGCAGGTACAGCGATGATAGAGTCGTGGGATCATAGCCGCGTTGTTCAGGTGTTGCCATGTTGAGAGATTTACCAGCGGAACTGGAGCCGTTACGCCTACAGCTCAGCCGCAACATAGTGAAGCGAAGACTTCCTCGAAATGGCCGAAAATTGGGCGTACCTTGGTGAGATTGGTGTCACCAGAATCCTGCTGACTTCCTGGATGCTGTTGCACAGGTTTCGCGTTACATCTAGATTTCCACGGTTCCAGCCGAAAATCGACGGAGCCGATGCGCCTCGCGTCCGATCGCTCCGCGCACTCGCAGCGCCTGCGTGGTGTATTGATATCCAAGGAGACTCATGACTTTTAATAATATGTGCCAATTGCAATGAATTATTTTTACCAGGCCCAGTCTCATTATGTTACGGTCAAACCGTATGACTGAAATAACTTTCAGTGTAGTTGTCACGTTATGGTAATTATAGTACACACCAGTTCAGGTCCTGTTTCTTGCTGTAGTTAGCTAGGAATGGATCCACAAATATACATTTGTGGACAGTTGAAACTTGAACAAGTTAGGGTTAACTGAGACACATTATTTTGTCTTTGTTTTCCCCAGTACGCCTATTCTTGGCATGATTTCAGCTTGCACACTTCTCTGTTTTGAGGCCTTTTGGCAACCGTATGAAAATTAATGGTTGTTACTAGCAAAAAATATTTCATTTTGCAACTACTTTTACAGCATAAGTTGTTATAAGATCACAACAACGGCCGTTTTTGGCGCTGTAGTTGTCCGCCGCTGCCGCCGGTGTCTGTAACCACTATCGCACAAATTTCAGAAAAAAATAACCAGGACTGAGGAGGATTTGAACCCATGTCTCTCTGCGTGGCCGTCGAGCATTCTACCACTGTGCTACGCCTGTGCTTGAAAAATCATTTCTAAAAGGCCTAAACAGGTATAAAGCCTGTCGAGGAATCACATTCACAAATGTAATATTGCGTGGCAAAACAGTAATACGCTACTGCGCGTCGCGGAAAGTGGATTGCACAACGAGTGCGAGGAATCGTTTGAAAGGACATAGAGGTGCACGCTTTGTAGCTCTGCACCCATTACAGAGGCATTATCAACATCATCATTTTGAAATGATCTTCTTCAACTTTTCTGCCATTATTACAAAGCGCTGCCTCGTGGAGCAGTTTTGTCGTTTCATGCTATGCGTCATGCCACAGGCGATGTGCACAGTCCCGACAGCAACCTGACTTGGCTCTTCGATATACCTGATGGCCCGATCACTTGGCCAGATCCCCAAGCGTTTACAATGGCTTCTAAGAAGGTCGTTGCTCCAGACGCTGTCACTGTCCTGTGATTCCGCACAGGCCTGGTGTTTTTTTTCATGTGTCATTTGTCCATGACTGTACATAATCAGGTGGGGACTGCAGGGAATACAGTAATATCTCTTAGCAAAGCGTTTTCTTGGGCTAGTTGGTTCGTGACTTCTTTGAAATACTGTAGCGCAGAGGAACACACAGACAGATAAAGAGCACAGGACGGGCGCTGACTAAGTTAGTTAGCGCCCGTCCTGTGCTCTTTATCTGTCCGTGTGTTCCTTTGTGCTACAATATTTTAAAGTAATATCCCGTTAACTCAACGTTGTAAAAACTCGAAAAAAATTTTGAGATAAGTGGAGTTTCGAGATACAGTCGAACACGGATATATCGAACTCGAAGGGGATCGCAAATTAGTTCGATATATGAAAAATCCGATATAAAAAAATGCAGGCCCTGAGAGCTTACCTGTAGCGGACCATCACCTACAATAGGCGCATTCAAGAATGACAACTAATTCCGCACACATGCCGCAACGGAATGTTTTATTTGCGTGAAAAAAAATCTTATCTTGGCCTGCTTCTTCGTTTTCGAAATGAAGTTGAAGACTCTAGTCTCGATCTTATCAAGGCTGTCCAGGTGCGACAGCCCGGCTCCCCCCATGTCGCTGCAACAACGGCGAATGACGCCGAACGCTGCCGCCACTTCAGCGGCGGAGTACGCGCGTGTAGCCACTGCCTCGTCCAGACGATCCTCCTCGTCACTTGAGCTGTCGGCCTGGGCATCCTGGGTCCCTGCGACCGCAGCTACTATGTCCCGTCAGCGAGGCTCGCAACGGCCTGAACATTGTAGTCCGCTTCCACGAAATCGTCTGCAGACACTTCGGGTGGAACGGCTGCCGGGAAGAGGGACGACAACTCGCGAAACGCGTCGTCTATGCGCTCGTCGTCGCCGTCTTCACCGGTTTCCGCAAGTTCCGCCGTCTCGAAGCCTGCCTTGCGGAAGCATTTGACCACTGTGTCCGTTTTCACGTCTCGCCAGGCACCCGTCATCATTTGTATGGCACCAACAAGGTCGACTTTCAGCTCAGTGCCCATGCGGAGGTTGACCAGCAGCCTATCAAGGAGTCGCCTCCTGTAGCCCACCTTGAATGTCTTCATGATGCCCTGGTCAAGCGGTTGCAGCTTCGCCGTCGTGTTGGCCAGCAGAAACTTCAGCTCGATGTTTTTGAGCTTGCAGGTGGTGTGGTGGGCCGAGCAGTTGTCCACAAGAAGGCAAGCGCGATGCCCCGACTTGCCCAGCTCGACGTCCCACGCTTGCAGCCATTCCGTGAACAGCTGACGCGTCATCGACGCCTCCTTGTTTGAGGCGTAGCGGACGGGGAGCTGCTCACAGTTCTTGAAACAGCGCGGTGCCCTTGCTTTCCCGATCACAAAGGGCTGGAGCTTCCGAGACCCATCCATGTTGGCTGCCAGCAGAACGCTCACGCGAACTTTACTCATTTTACCCCCGTGACATGTGCTACCACGGATGTCGAGAGTCTTGCTCGGCAACATTTGCCAAAAGAGACCGGTCTCGTCGGCGTTGAAGATCTCCGCGGGAGAAAACTTCGCGGAGGTTTCCAGCCACTCCTTCGTCATCCACTGCTGGATGTCCTGGCTGCTGACAGCTTCGCTTTCGCCAGAAATGGTTTTGCCAACGATGTTGTAGCGCTGCTTAAATCGGTGAAGCCACCCGGTGTTGTCGGCGAAATTGTCTTCACCGATCGCAGCTGCAAACCATTTGGCCTTGGCCATCAGCATCGGGCCATCCACAGGAATGTTCTTCGCGGGCACTTCTAAAAACCAGGCATAGAGTGCCTTTTCTACATTCCCATGGGCAGGAGCGTGCACACGACAGGCTCCTGACGTTCGCTGCTCCGCTGCCTTTGCCTTGATATCTGCCTTGTTCTTCAACAAGGTGCTTGGAGTGCTCCGTGGTATCCCGAAGTCGTCTGCGACGGCCGAACATTTCTCGCCCGCCTCAACACGCTGAATAGCCTTCAGATTCGTCGCAAAGTCAAGGGTCTTGCGCTTCTTGACGCTGGCCATAGCTACACGAGAAGTCCACAATTCAAGGAGTCCGCAGCGGCTTTACACACCATGCACGCAAAAAAGGAATGCTGCACATGCGGTGGCACGTAGGCGACGTGACAACGGAAGCGGACTCTGCCAACAAAGCGCTCGCGAGGCGATGGCCACCTGCGAGGGCAACAGCAAAAGACGCGAGCTGTGGTTGGCTGATCAAAACTCGCAAAAGAGCAACAAAAAATAAAAGGCGAAAGGAGGAGGACGTCGGCTCCTTCGTTCCTGCTCTCCGAGCTGACGGTTACGCGGAGAAAGCATGAGAGAGAGAGCGAAACGAAAAAAAAAAAAGCCGTTCCGCAAGTTGAAGACCGTGCAGTCCGCGCCCTCTCGCCCTTACGTTTTTTCAAGCGTTTCGGGTGTTGGCGGAGGCGTGGTGCCACGCGGAGGTCGCCGAGCGCTGCGAGTGCCAAAGCGCACCTTCCAACTCGTGCGCGGAGCCGCGCTGCCGCGGAGGTCGCGGGGCGCGGCGAGTGCCGAAGTGCACCTTCCAGCTTGCACGGCTTTTGATATATCCCAAGGCAGATAAAAATATCGTTCGATATAAACGTGCTAATTTCTATACTTTTACAAAGGATTTGCAAGGGGATAACTTAAGAGTTCGATATACCCGAAAAATCGATATATGTGGGTTCAGTATATCCGTGTTCAACTAGTTAATACACGAAAATATAAGCATCACCTCAGCTCATGTATGGCCAACTTAACGCCTTTCCAATATGACGCTGCTGACTGCCGACTTCCTCACAAAAGCTCAATGTACCAGGAGCGGTATTTTTAGATCATCTTTGCGACATTAAGGGGGCCCTGCGACACTTTTTCAACTGCCGTCTGCAGTACTGCAGTGTGTGTAGGATCGAATGCTGAGATGAATGCAAAAGGAATTATGCAAATCGGTGAGCTAGAACTGGAGTTATTAGTCCTCGAAGTTCAAAACACGAGCAGACCGCATAAAAACAACATTCCCTTTCGTATTTCGCTCTCCCGCTGACGTCAATAGTCGCGTCCAATAGCAACGCGCGTCTTATAGAGCGACACCGGAAGACACCGGGAGCAAAGCGCGCGTGCGCAGATAGCGTCCGGCCATCAACATACGACCAGAGCACGCCTGTCTCGCACCCAGCCGACCGCATACCATCAACAGCAAACCGGTTTCGAAGGTACGCGAGCAGACGATGGAGCCAAGCTGCCACGACGGACAGCGCGTATGCAGGCGCGTGTATCTCCGGCAAGTAAACATGGCAAGCATCAGCTCTCAGACTCGTAAAAAGTACCCGATTCTGCTACTTTTGCATACGTGAAGGTGTCTGGCTGCTACTGTGTCACTTACGGATGCCAAAACAACCAGCGCTAGAGGAAGAGATTGTTAAGCTCTGCCTGCGACGAGCACAGCGCACCACCGGAACCCTGCCATTGCGGTCTTTTCAGGCGATTCCAGCCATAACGAACAACGCCGAGATTTGCCACCAGTGGTTCGATGCAGTGAACGGGGAAAACTACTAGCCCGGGGAAAATGAGCGAATGGGTATGCTAACGTTGTTATTCTACCGTGACGCTCAGCTATTCCGTATTACGAACGTAGCCTATGTAACTCGCAGGGCCACTCCGAGCAATTTCCGAACCAGAGGCGAGCACTGAAACTACAACCGCTTTACAACTGTGTGGCAACCACGACCTCCTACCTGCAGGAGGCTGCGTGTGGTTGCTCAGCACGTTGTTTTACCGCGCCTACAATAGATGGCGTGACGCGCAGTGCAAATATGGCGGCACGCGTCCAACTCTGGCGACATTAGGCACAGCGTGCCTAGTGTCGTTTTGCAAGTAATGTGAGATACTTGCTTTCTTTCTTACGAAGCATAAAAACTATTTTAGTATATTTTGGTACTGAATAGCGTGACCAGGCAGACACCACACGTGTGTAACAAACACCTTGGAGCGTCAAGCCAATCAGAATGCCCAGCCTGGCCCCGCCAATGTCGTCACTCCATGTCACTTCCTGTAACAAAAATCTCCATTGTATGTTGCCTCAGTTCAAACAGGAGGCGATTTTGGGCTGTTTGTTCGCTGAAATAAAATTATAGTCGCTTTGCTTTCGGCGTTTCTACTCTCTCTGCGACATCCCCGCGTGCAACAGTTCAAGAATCAGTGATAAAAACCGGCTGCTCAATTTGTGTCACAGGGCCCCTTTATGTGCGACCCAGCAAGAGACATGTTGGTGGTATAGAGGCAATCGCAAACTTTGCACGTATAAACACAAATGCAGATGCTTTCCAAGCGAGGATAACCTCCATATAGCACCGTCCTGACCGCTGACAAAGCACGAAAATTTGTTGCACCAGATAAGCCATCATTTAACAGATGGACAATACAGCAGCGGCCAAATGCGCGCTGTCCAGAACTTGATGTATACAGCGTGTTTCCGGCTTCCAAAATTGTTTAGGCCTCAAGATTTGTGTCTCTCAAAAGCTCCAAGCAACGCGTTGCGAGCAAATGCCGTGGGAGAATGCTCACCACTGCCAGCGCAGCCAGGCGCAACAGCTGCCTCCATGCACCGGGTTGTGCGCGGGTGGCATGGTTAAATGTTGCAGTGGGCTCGCCTCTAAAATACAGGTACAGCAGAGACCATTTATAACCTAACCGCTTATAGTGCAGGACTGGCTGTAATGTGGTTTTTTCTGACCCCGTTTACCCTCCCATAGAACTTAATGTATAGGCATACCGCTTATTGTGCAGCTTGGTGAGATGAAAGACTGGTTATAATGCAGCTGCCTGGAAATAAGGGACAATTTAGGTAGCCAGCAGGCTTCACAATGGAAGTGCACTGCCCGAGAAAAGCGCAACTAATCGCCATGGAGGAGGAAAAGGGAGCGGAGGGAAGAAAAAAAAAAAGGCCAGCCGGGGCATCAGCGGGTCGCGGGCACACTCTGTGAGGATAGGCTCTATTGCCAAGGCAACAGAGAACGCTGCTACGGCCATTTGTCAGCTCCTAATGCGCGCCAGCAATTGCATGATGTCCGCATAACCGGTGTTTGTCTCCAGCCACCATTTCTGGAGCTCTCCGCTATGGCGTCCCTCATAATCATATCATAGTTTTGGGACACAAAACCCCAGAAATCAATCAGATCAACCAAAAGGCACTGGTAAAAAATTGCAAGTCTAGGCTGGTATTTTGTAGCGATGCCTTGTTGTCTTATCCACCCTTCATAGCTGGCTGATCCATCTGACGTTAGCGGGCCATCGCTTCAACCGCTGAACGAGCACAAAAAGGCATCGCTACAAAATACTGGTGCTAGTTGCACTTTTCGGCGATACCACAGCTGTGAAAAAGTACACGAAATGTCGTGGTACTGTCTCTCGTCCAGAATTTTCGCTGTCTAAGTTATGAGATATCTGGAGTTCAGTGCTGGTGGCGTTACAAAATAAGGGGGAAAAACCAATGTAGTTGGCACCATACCAGGGAAAAACTTGGACTTGTTAATTTGGGATATCAGTTCGAGTTAACAATGGTTTACTGTAATTTTTTTTGCTGGTTGATTTGAAATGGTTCTCAGAGGTGGTGTGTACTACAGCATTTTTAAAGTAATTTAGCAAATTAGGTCACTGCACAATGACAGTTTTATGTTCCAAGATTGTACAGTTGCATTGCTTTGATTGAAATAAAATATTTATGGAAGTTTTAAAATATTTACTGTCATCGAGAATTTGAAGTCCTTATTTTCATAGTGAAGCTGTGTGCTTTTGATTATAATTACAAGATGCAACTGTATATTGCCTGTGTGTGTTTTAAATATTTTTTCACTTCAATTTCATTTTCCTTATCAGATGATGGCATCAGCATACCTTGCCAGTATAGGTCATACCTGTCACCACTTCAGTCGTACAAGCTCTTCACAGAAGTGGCAGCACTAAGGGAGAAGGACAAGCATCCTCTGGTGAACATCCTATGTGTTTTCAAACAAAAACAGCTGCTTTGTGTATATTTGTTATTCCTGTTATTTAAAAAAATATCGAACATGAGATGCTGATATTGTTCCATCCTCCTGTACACACAGCTACTTCTGACTGATTATTAGTGGTGAGAGTTGCCTTGAACATATTCTAATATGGCTTTAAAGTGAGCGCAGGCGCTCATCCAAGTAGGTGGCACCTCGCGACATTGTGATCAATACAGTGCACTTAGTTGCTGCTCGGGCTCCATGTGACGTTTTGCCTGTTCCTTGAGTACTGTGGACGTCACACTGACAGATTCGCCAGGTGCCGGAAATACTGCCAAGACTGGGGCATGACCAGGGACCTTTGCCCCGCACCTCTCTTGCTAGCTTCTCCCTAGGTGGTTCCGGGTGCTTATGCCGATGGCATTTTAAGTGGTGTTGCAAGGGCGAGAATTTCACACACACGCACGCACACACGCGGGCGCACACACACACACACACAGGGGGCACACTCTTGACTGTGAAAGGGTACTGGGCATTTGAGTATGTCGCATGTCGTTTTTTGGTTTGTGTTCTATGGTATACAGAAATTTTAGCTGGAGAGCATGCCTGGTTTGTGACACCCTGACTGACATGATAGCGTCCCCATTGCTTCATCTTCTTCCTCACACTGGGTACTGATTCAGAAAGTGTGCTTTCATCGTTGCTAAAATGAAACAGTAAATCAGTTCATACTGAAAGATTGTTCAAAACTAGAAGAGTAAATGAAGGTCAAAGTTTCAATTCCTGAATTTCACGGCGAAACCTCCGAACCTCGACGCAAGTTTGACATCATGGAGTTCAAAGTACTTTTGCACATTTTGGTCATATTGACTCCATGGAATTTTATTAAACTTGCTACGCTAAGTCTCTGGCCACCTCAGAATGGAATGCAGTTCATTTTTACTGGTGACTAATTATGTGGGCCCTAGCAGGGAGCCTTTGAAATCTATGGCATTGGCACCTGTATTTTTTTCGCCCTGTTTCCTCGCTTACCGAGCACATCCTTGCATCCAGAGTGGTGTTCATGGTACTCAGAGAGTGATTTACTGATATGAGAAAAACCGTTTTGATCTTTAGTGTCCCTTTAACAACACGTGACATTATGCTGCTCCATCTTTGTGGTACGCTAAGTTCTTGTAAATTTGCAGGGATGTTTTTAAGTGATGTCAGAATTGATTATAATTAATGATGCAAGTACTAATAATATGTTATACAGGAACAGTTACAACTTAATTTTGTGTTATCAGACACAGACCTCTTTATTAGAGCATAAGAGGCACAGACTACTTTGCTATCAGTGGTCCTGTTGCTTAGATATTAAAGGTGTCCTGAACCAACCCCAGGGCTTGAGGAAAAACATATTCTATGGCTGGCGTACGCTGTTCCTCAGCCAAATTCTGTAGTCGTCCACGATGCATAGCATTCACAAGCAGAGCACAAAGTTTTCACTTCCTCAGGAGCCCTTTTCTCAAAAAGAGGCTTCTGCTCACACTCCTTGTAAATGCTCCGTTTCGTCATAAAGCGTACATCACAGGTACTGGCCGATGGCAGACATCAATTAACCCCTTCGGCTTGTGGCCATTTGTGAGCCCTTCACAGCGCGCGTTTGCCATGCGCTCGCTTTGCTTTGCTTTGTGAGCGACTAGGCAATATAGTTACTGGAAGTATTTAAAAATGTATTTGTTAATGCACAAGCTTCAAGATGTCATCATTGGAAGGTGTCCTTGAACTATGTTGGCATCGACATGGACGGTGAAGTCCAAGATTCGCCATATATATCGTTTCCCAAGGAGACAACAAATGTGTGCGAGCAGTATTTAAGAAATGATAAATGATTACTGAACTTTAATTAATCATTTATCAGTGAGTGTAGATGGGTTCATACCCCAGGGCTTGAATGCACAACCTTATAAGACTCCAACTCAAGGCCATGAGAGGAGTTGAACCAACCGCCTTTTTTGGACAAGGTGGAGTAAAAACAGATTAGGATGGATTTGGACTGATTAGAGCTGATTAGGGCAGAGTAGGGTGAATTAAGACAGATTAGGGCATATTAAGGTGGACTATGAGCAAACAGACAATGAAGCCTAGGAAAGCATAGGGGAAGTTACTTGTGGTATTGTAATTGTGGAGAAAGTAGAAAGGAATTAAAGTGGACGAAAAGACAAACCTGCCTTCGGTGGGAACCGAACCCACAACCTTTGGATGACGCGTCCGATGCTCTAGCAACTGAGCTACGAAGGCGGTCATCCCTCCGTCCACTTTATTGGGTGTTTATGTACGTATTATCCTGGGAGTGAAATAACGAAAGGGACATTTCATAGCTTGGGCTTCGTTGTGGCAGACTTGGTGCTTTAGGTAGCATGCGAGGGCTTATTGGGCAGCAGCCATCTCATCTAAGTTCACGTTCTACGTGACGCCTCCTGGCAAGAAAGTGTGTTCCACACACGCCGCCTTGGCCATGAGTGGCGCTGCCTAACACTCCCAGGATAATACGTACATAAACACCCAATAAAGTGGATGGAGGGACGACCGCCCTCGTAGCTCAGTTGGTAGAGCATCAGACGCGTCATCCGAAGGTCGTGGGTTCGGTTCCCACCGAAGGCAGGTTTGTCTTTTCGTCCACTTTAATTCCTTTATACTTTCTCCGCAATTACAATACCACAAGTAACTTCCCCTATGCTTTCCTAGGCTTCATTGTCTGTTTGCTCATTAAGTTGTTTCTAACAAATAAAGAACGAGCCCTTGACCCCTTCCCTAAGGTGGACTATGACACATTAGAGTAGATTAAGACAAATAAGGGTGGATTATGGCAGATTAAAGTGGACAAGGATGCATTAAGAAAGGTTACAGCAGATGAGGGTTGACTAAGATGGATTAAGCCTTTAAATGTTTGGCTTAATTTGGCTTAATTTAATAAGTCTTAGGTCATTTAGGCATTGCTTAGTCTTAACTTGACTAGGCCTCTTAATTAATTGCAGATTAATTAGGCTTGGCCTAATGAGCTCTAACCTAATCAGACACAACCTAAACCTGACTTATCAGTCAACTTATATGCTTGGTTTAATTAGTCTTACTCTAATTAAACCTACCTAATTAGTCAGTGTAGTTATGCTAGACCTAAGTATTATAAGCTTACTTAAGCTTCACCTAATTAGATTTACCTTAATTAGTCCTGGCTGAACTAGGCTAACTTAATTAGGCTTGACTGATTTAGACTTAGCATAATGAGGCTTTACTTAAATAGTCTTAGCAAGTTTAAATTGGCCTTACTCTAGCTTGGCATGGTTATGCTAGCATTACGTAGCCAAGCAGAGTTTTTTTTTTTTTTTTCCCCAAATTGCCCAGTTTCACCAATAGCTTACAGAGCTTCATTGTTAAAATTCTACTAGTGCATGTTAGGGTGTATCCACACTTTTAATAATCCATCCGCCTTACTGCAGCTGAACGCATCTTATTCCACACTAATCCGTCGACACCTATGGGTTCAAGTCCTGAAGGTCTTCATTTATAGTCATAGTAGTCGTGCGTTTGAGCCCGACAGGATGATTAACACATCTACAATCAATAATAAACCATTTACTAACTTTTGGTTGTGCAGAACAAGGTGGATTAGCATTGGTAGTTGGGCAGTTTATGCTGACGCTGTCATATGCGCAACATCAGAGACAGGCAGCGTACTGACAAAGTATATGCACACACCTCCGAACCTAAACATGTGTGATGAACGGAAACAAAGCTTCACAGGATCGGAAAAATGCAGTGATAGCGAGGGCATGCGATCCAGCTCAGGCGAGGAGCGAGCAGGCGGCCACAAGTGTGTGCTGCCATCAGCCTGCGGCAGTCGCACTAAGTTGCACTTTCAGTTAGCCGCTCTGATACAACGTTGAAGCCTAATGACGTAACGCGGTGGCCGGGGAACCTTCGACACTGCCCACAAGAGCTTTATGGGCTTTATAGCGCAGAGTTGAGACAGAACGGGAAAGGGGAGGCTTTCCGGTCGCAATATCTTTGCTCCCAGCAAATTTTTTCGAAAAGTTCTTTCGGCTGTGAATTTCCGAGAGGCTTTCAATAGACACCCAGCCGATTTCAAAATCAATTGCGGGAGGTGGTTCAGGGCCTCTTTAAACCCAAGTTCTGCAACTCAGATATTAAATATATGCGAAAACTAAACCTCTAAACGTGAGAAGTACAATGCAGTTTGGTAGAAGTCATTGGAAAATGACTAAGATTTTTTTTTAAAGACCACCGCACATAGTGGCTTGAAATTAGAGATGGCTTGCGCGCAAACTTGACGAAGACACAGAAAAACACACGGACAAGCGAAAACTTCCAACTATATGTTTCGTCGCTGTCAATATATAAGCTCATAGTCAATCATGTGGCCACAAAGGTAATCACATTTCACTGTCCAGTAAGTCTGGCTTACACAGGCATCCCCTCTCAACGCGATATAAAAGGCTTCCATCAGATCGCGGGCTGTCTTATCATGGCTGTTACCCAATACTTTGATACCTCGGAAAATCGAAGCACACGTGCAATGCCGGACATGTGCAGGTAAATGCACATTTTGTTTATTAATTATCGACAGCTCGTGTTCCCTTGCACGAACGTTGATGCACCACCCGGTTTGCCCTACATAAGACTTGCTGCATGAAAGCGGAATCTTGTATACAACGCCAACCGCGCAGTCTACAACAGGCAGCTCATGACTTGTGCCACACCCTCCCGCTTTCTTTTTGTCTGAGGAAATTTTCGGGCAGAGCCGTGCCAGCTTGCGCGGGGCAGAAAAAACAATCGGCACATCATGCCTACTCGCAACCTTCTTCAAATTATGAGAGGTGCGGTGCATGTAAGCAACACTTTAGGGTGGCTTCTAGATTGCAGCCCTGGGTTCCCACAGGTACGGGGCGCTTTAGTTTCACGCAGAAGGACCTCTGCGACTGCCGAATGACCGTGCAAGGATACCCAGCATCCTAAACTTGCTGGTTAAAACTATCCTGCATTGCATGTGGGTGCGACTTTCTGAGTGCTGATCCCAAACACAGCTTAACAATACCCCGCTTGACGAGATTCTGCAGCACATGCATAGTTGTTTAGTGCTGCAATTTTGATTTTGTTAGCATGCCTTGTACCCCCCCACACACACAACAGTGCGTTAAATGTGGCTTTGGAATGTGATTTGTGAGCTAGCACAACATAGACTGTCTAGATGCAGTATGTGCTGTACCTTTCTGAGAGAGTCAAACTATGATGACTTTCTTTCTTTGGAACACTTGAGGATAGCAATTATTATACAAGCCCTGCTGTGGAGCATAGGTTTGTCCGTGAAATGGGAGCACCTTATGCTAACCGCAGATTTGTACATCCTGCTTAGGGTAAGCATGATGTCTTACCTGCCAGTATGCAAGCAAGACATGCGGGCTGGTATGCTGCCGGTGTGTGCTGACAAACTTTCGAAGTTGGTCATTTCTTCAAAATTACGAGAAACGGACACTACATAGCACAACCATTGTTGTGCATAGCATAACAATTGCACTTTCTGAGTGCAATTCTGATGCTTTCCTCATTTTGGGTTCAGCAGCCCTTTGAAGAAATACTGAACACCATCAGGTCCAACTGCAAATTTTTATTAGACACACAAGGTTGTAATGCGATGTCTAGGCAGTGTTTCACGAAAATAGTTACAGTAAAACCTCGTTATAACGAAGTTGAAGGGGGAGTGGTAATTACTTTGTTATAGCCATTAGTTCGTTATAACCAATATCAAGTTCATCTATAGGAATTTCAAGGGGAATTGCAATTACTTCGTTATATCCAATAGTTCGTTATATCTGGGTTCGTTATAACGAGGTTCTACTGTATTCGAACCTATTCATTATACCTTGAGTTGAGGAAGTTGGTACTGGTACCGTGCTACCAACAAGGGAGAGCCACTGTCAGCAGTGATGTTCTCTTTGTTTGGCTAGTGTCTGCCAGTAGCTCACCTTCTTTTCAGTCTCCTGCATCTTATGTTGTATGAAAAGCCCCACCTCCTCCTCCTCCTCCTTCTGTTATTTCCTCTTTATACTACTTTGCTTTGCATTTAATTTTCAGTGGTCACATTGGACCATGATCAGTGACATACCAAGCAGTGCCTAGAAGAGAAGCTCAGGGGAAGATGGATGCTTGAATCGAACAAATCGCAAAATACGATTTAGAACAGGGAATGTTGCAGGAGCCAACGTTTCGACAAGCGGACTTGTCTTCGTCAGGGCGGCAACTGCCTTCTCCAGCGTTCATTTATGTACGCCTTTGCACACTCTCCCCCGTCCTCAGAAGGAGAGAAGAGGAGTAGCACCTGCGAACAATAAAAAAAGGGGGGGGGGGATTGGGTGCAGGGGTAGTTGGGTGACAGGTGTTAGCGTGACTAATATAAATGGCAAGAGCGAAAGCTTCCAAAGAATCCGCTCCTTGTACACATCTTGCAAATGCATTGTGTATTCTTCGGAAATACTATCCAATACTAACAAGCAACGATCGCCTTAGAAAAGCGTTTCCGGAAATACCGAGAGTCACCTACCGCCATAATAGAAACATTAAGGACCTGTTAGTGCATTCCAAAGTAAACCCTCGGCGCACTGCCTGCGTAATAACTTCTCCCGTCCCAGATGTAAGACTTGCAAGCATACCCAAAATGATCTTAAAAGCACGGGAAGTGACTATCTCCATCATGTAAAATCAAGTTTCACTTGCACTAGTTCAAACGTTATTTACATGTTGGAATGTTCACTCTGTCACAAGCAATACATTGGCGAAACTGGTCAACCAATTAATGTTAGATTAAACGGGCACCGCGCGGACACCCCGAATCACCTGCCGGAGGCAGTGGCGCAGCATTTTAATATGACAGGTCATAATTTCGACGAACTGGAACTCTACATACTTCAGGGAAACTTCCGCTCGCCGAGGGACAGAAAATACAGGGAATCGTATCTCATATACAGGTTCAGTACTCTCCAGCCTACAGGCATAAACCTTTCAAAGGGGACCCTTGAGCCCATTAAATACGGTGGGGGGTTAAGAAAGACTGCAAAAGGTTGAGGTATGCACAAGCTAACAATGTTTCTCCCAGAAAGTCTCCCAGTGTCGTTACATTTTTAGCCACAAGCTTTTGGTGAAATGCATTGTTGGTGCAGAGCAGGTGGTGTGGGGTGGAGGGGGGGACACATGCCATAGGAGCAACTTCTGTTCGGAGCATGTGTTCCTTTTTTCATCCTGCTTTATAGCGTGATGCGCACACAATGCATTTGCAAGATATGTACAAGGACCGGATTCTTTGGCAGCTATCCCTCTTGCCATTTATATTAGTCACGCTAATATCTGTCACCCAACTACCCCTGCACCCAACCCCCCCCCCCCCCCTTTTTTTTTTTTATGGTTCGCAGGTGCTACTCTTCTCCTCTCCTTCTGAGGACGGGGGAGAGGTGCAAAGGCGTACATAAATGAACGCTGGAGAAAGCAGTTGCCGCCCTGATGAAGACAAATCCGCTTGTTGAAACGTTGGCTCCTGCGACATTCCCTGTTCTAAATCATATTTTGCGATTTGTTCATCGATTCAAGCAGTGCCTGTTACATAAGGCATGTGTGCATATGGTTTTCACTCTCTCAAAATGTGGCCCTCTTGAAATGAAGGGTGCGCATTCTTCTGTTAAAAATTTTGACCATCTTTGCCTTGCACAGCCTTTTTGTACTTTTTAGACAAATGTGGCACAAAGAACCATTGTGGCAGTGTGAGCTTGTTGGTATGCCATTGTAAGTAGAGGTTGTGAATAGGGCAAGAAAATGAGATGGAAACAAGGAAGAAGACAGCATGAACTTCCAACGAACTGTGGAAGTGTGGTGGATAACCATTATGTGTGTTGTTTCACATTTGTGTGCTCACAAAGCCAGTCATTTTAGGCAGGAAACCTTTTGATCTGTGTACTGCTTACCACACGGTAGCACTGTGCACGTGTGTAGACACAAGCATGTTGCAGACACAACTGATCATTTATTACTGCGGTCATCTATTACGCAGTAATTCTGTGATGATGGTGCCTCAAATGACACAGCTTACTTGCCTTTCAAGGGGCAGAAAAAACACTTCAGAATGGTTGCGTATTGTTTTGAGGTTATGAGACATTTGGTATTAGTAGGGAATCACTGCAGTGTTTGTTGTAGGTCAGGTTGCGCACAACTCGTAGAGTAACATGAGTTGAAAAGTATAGTACTAGTCTTTGTTTCCACGAGTAAGGTTTTTTCAAGTTTGTGCTCGGTCTTCTTTCTCATTTTTCTCTCACTTGTGCTGTTCACCACCTTTACTTACAGTGGTACTACTACTAAGATTAATACTATGCATGTAGTAGTGTTTCATACTTTAGAGTTGTTTTTGGAGTGCTTTCTTTACAGACCTGCAGAACTTTATTGAAGAACTGTGATTTGTTTCCAACAGACTCCCTTTGAAGTGCCTTATGTGGTGCGCCTACATAATGTTACTGAGTTATCGGAGCATCAGCACTTGTTCACTTTTGTCCATCCGAAAAAAGGTTTGTGTTCTCAGTTTCTTTAGGTGAAACTATGCACCTTGCTCTTAATGACACAATGAAGTACCAGTATATGTGCTATTTAAATTTTCTTTCTATTTTTTTCTCTATTTTTTGAACAGTAGGGCCTTTAGTGTGGTTGGTAATATGGAGCTTTGCAAATGAAACATATTAAAGGGATTTAAATGATTGAATTGTTGCTTCTTGCTTAACTGAATAAACAGCACTCTCTCCAATAAAAAAGCGATTATGAGATTCTTTTGTAGTAGTCAAAGAGAGGTATGACTTTAGTAAAACATGATCAAACATGGTGGAACTGGTGCTTAAATGTAGCCTTTTGTTACACAAATTGAGACTTCTTTGGTGGCAAGCATAGCTTTAATTATGGTTGAACTTTGATTTCAAAAGCATTAGATATATGGCAGCAAACCTAAAATACTTCTCATGGTTGTTATTGGTATGTCTGTAATGATCATGCTTGAAGTGCAACATACTGAAACTGAAACCACTGTACATTGTCTACTAATCGTACACTAAACTGGACACATGGCAATGTGTCAGAAGAGTTTGCAAGATGCTTGCTGTTAAGGTAGCATGGGCTGGCAAACCTTCAGCAGCGTTTGCATGAAGCTTGAACCAGGTTCATTATCAAAGAAGGTCAGCAGGGAAGACGAGGTGACGTAAAGAACAAGCAGAAGTTTAATACACTGCTGAGGGTGAGCAGCGCACTTGAGAGAATAGCACAAAACATGCACACAGCGGTGCGCCAGAGCAGTGAGTGACAACTGTGGCACTACTTCCCTTTCCTTTTATACCCCTTTTGTGAAACATTTACAATGTCCTTCACAATTGATGCCTGCTAGAACATGTCCAAGTTCAACAGACAAGCCGGCGCCCTCGGAGTTCATTGGCTGCGGAGAGGGGGTGGGCTTCTGGTGGAGCAGAGAAGAGCTCACACGTACCTCATATACACGACACACATGTACAATCTCCTCGTTTGGAGTTCATTTTAGGTACAATTGCACCATTTCAAATGTAATGTTTGAAATCTAACCAATACTTACAGGAAGGCTTCTACTTTGACTTCATTATAAACAAGAAATCTGTACAGGTTTCGGGACGTTGTGTTAAATAATTAAATAGTATAGTAAATATTTTTCATTGTTTTCGCACCTGGTTTTGCTGTGTGTACAATTTTTTTCTACTTATGTTCGCTGCTGGCGAGCCAATGTTTTGTCAAAGTCTTGACTAAACAAGGTTCTTGCATTATACTTTGATACATACAACTTTCTCACTTATCCATCATAGCACATAATTTACTTCAGATTCAATGATCACTGATGGTAATGCTGTTACATTTGGAGCTCCAATATGCTACAATTTACAATATGTTATAGTTGCTACATCCCTGCTACAAATGAGACAATGTGGTCCAACCTCTCTCCAAAACATGGCCTTCTAGACTGCGTGGAGGGGCAAAAGCCATCCCTCGCAACCTCGGAGGCTATAAGCAAGGGAACCAACTTATGGTCAACACTAGTTAGCGGTTGTCACTAACCCCTGTTACCTGTTAAGAGTTCTGTCACGTCTACTGCCTTTCTCGGAGATCTTTGAGTTGATCAAATCTATCGTGAAGTGGCACATAAAGTACAGTCGACTCTCGCTACAACGAAATTGATGGTGTGTGGAAAAAATTTCGTTGTAGTGAAATCGAAAAAATATAACTGACCTGAGCTGGTAGAACAAGGAAACTTTTATGCCTCAATCTTGCACGCGGCACGCGGCGTCACGGCGGTAGTCCGAAGGGTTCAGAAACCGCGAGTACTGAAACCATACCTGCCAAGGTTTAAGGGTTTGCTTATGCAGAAAAAAAAAGGAGAAAAAAGCCTCATTGAATGCAAACAGGGCTTTCATGTTGACAAGTTTATTTTTTCTTGCTGTTCACTTTTTCAGACAAGACAATCGACAACAGCCGGTACAAGTTTCTGCGCTTTAAAATCAAGGATACTAGTGTCTTGCATGGTTTTGCAGGATATTTTGACACAGTGTTGTACAAAGATGTCACCCTGAGTAAGTCATTTTTCCATCTCTACTGTTCTGACTTCTGAGCTAGTGCAGTGAAATTGCTTGTGGTGGCATGACACGAAGTGACAGAACAACTCATCTTATGAGCTGTGTTTACATGAATGCAGCACTAGTGCATTGCATTTCAACGAGCATTTAGGAAAGGTGATGTGGCACCATTTACATGTAGGGCATTAACTTACCGCCTAAGGTGGTGTTGCATGGGGGAATTGCAAGTGCACCATTGTCAACATCCGTCATAATGAGTTTCACAGGTGCTGCACAGACTCTGCCTAGATTGCTCACCACAAAAGCTCAGCCCTGTACATACAACATTGTTCACATGCTTCCCGTGAGTCGACCCGAATCTGTAAAGGTACCCTTGCTAGTGCATTGATGCAGTGCACTTTCATGTGCGTTAGGCCCGTTTACATGGGAGCGATGCGCCACTTGTCACAGTCATATAAACCCTGCTATGGCATAGGTAAGCCAGATAGGAGTAATGAAAAATAATGTGCCTGAGTTTGCAGTCTTAATTCCCTAAGTGTTAATATCATACAATTTGCAGTAAATTAGTCTTCTTGCAACTTCCATTGCAAAAGAAAAAGATAATCGCTTATGTTTTACTAGGCAAGTATCATTCTTAGTAGAGAGATAACATGCTACTGCTATGTGATTACCTTAATCTTTTCTTAGTGAGGGTATTTTTTCTGGAAGTGTTGATGCCTTGAATTTGTGTGTGAGGCCTGATTGGCCTTTCTCAAAGTTCCCATACTGCATGATGCCTGCAGTTGAAGTGGTGCTTTCATATGCTTCTGAAACTTTTATAAAATGGAATTCTTTTGAAAAAGACCCATATGGCTGCATTGGGAGCTGTGAAACTGCATATTGCATAAATAGTACTGTTTTGGACAGAGGGACAAATTTGGTGAATTAATCAACTGGTGAATAATGAATCACCCTGTGGTGGCAAAGCCTGCCACATGGGGCAGTCGCTCGAAAATTGTGCGCATGTGGTTGCACCTTAAAGGAGGCAGACAATTAACAAGGCACTATCAAGAAAATTTATATAGCCAATGAAATCAAAATATGAAAAAAGGCTTTGAAGTCCATGAGGTTATTCTGACATTAACTAACGGGGGCTTTCGTATTAAGTTGAAGAATTCACGCCATTATGCGCCAAACTTGTTTACCACCGTCCTAAGCCACACCATGCCAATTTACCTGCAAGCCCTGTGCCTGAAAACTGTTATGGTTTCAGTTTCATTGACTTCGCAGGCACTGTGCACCGTGGAGGACTGAACAAAAAAAAAATATGGAGGGGGGTGTCGCATGATTCCACTGGTCTCGACAAAGTACCGTATTTACTCGAGTACGCACTTTTATTTCCGCAAAAGCAACCAAGGTTGGGGGTGTGTTTATTATCCTGGGTAAACTTTACAAAAAGTTTTTCAGGGTGAACACGACATATTAACACGCAAAAAACACTGCGTCGCGACTCGCGGTAATGCTTAGAACAACGAGTGCGATGGAACTTTATTTAAAGAACAGTAAGAAAGAACTATGGCGTCGGTACAATACAACTCGACACCCACTGCAATAGCCTTTTATGGTGGCTGCATTGTGGTCTAATGCGATGGCCTTTTGCTTCCGTTTTAACGCCTGGCTAACCTACAGCGCCATGAAATGGAAGAAATGGGGACATTGTCGAACAGTGAACTGCAAAAAAAGTGAATGAGTGGCACGCGGCAGTCTTCGCTACACATATACCATATTTACCCGCATAATTTGCGCCCTAGCATAATTTGAGCACCCCTCATATTTAGCCAGCTTTGCAAAAAAAAAAAAAAAAAATCCTCGCATAGTTTGCGCTGCCCGTTCCCAGCTCGCAGGCAAGCGCAGTCATACGCAAAAGGAGCTGCGAGTGCGAGGCCCCTTTATCCGATTCTTTTCTCCGGAAGCCTCGAAAGCGCAAAGTACGGTCGCTAGAATAAAAGCATGCGAGTGGGGGTGACGAAAATGGCTGAAGCAGAGATCAAACGAGCCCGGCCTATCTCTGTCACTCAGTGGGCGCATACAATAACATCACCCCCATCAGGACACCTGCCTTCGATGCAGGGAGGCAACGCCCTGCCCGTCTTTAGTGAAAAGACACGAGGGAGGGGGGGGGGGGGGGTGCAGTGTCACTCGGCTGCCGAACGATCGCATGGCTGCCGAGATAGCGCTGGTGCATGCTATCTCGGCATCCATCAGTGGGCGGCTCGTAAACGCTTCTACATGTTGCGCTCTCAACGCGAAGGGATTGCGAAAAGTGTCCCTGGAGCAGCCGTATTCTCTTACACCAGCGTTTTGCAGTGTTACGTGAGATTGTAGCCAAAAGAGTTACCGCGCTAGTTGCATGCATTATATTGCACGTTATTTCAAATGTGTTCGCGAAATCTCCGTGTAATTTGTGCACCCCCTTTTTGGAGCTCTAAGATCGCAAAAAAAAGTGCGCAAATTACGCGAGTAAATACGGTAGTTTCTATAGTTTTATGTCGCTGCGGGTCCCGCCCGTGTCGACGCGATGACACACACACACACGATGCGCAAACCAATTATCTTGGCCATGCTGGCTTACCACCAAGCTAAAAGAGGTGGCTACATTGCCGATGCAGTCTTGAAGATGCCCAGTCGCATCACGTTCGGTAGTGTTCGCCAGTGGCCAAAACTAAAGCCACTTGATAAGGACTTTAGCCGTAACAGGAGAATTGATGTTTCTCACCACTGCACACAAAACGGCTCACCATCGCATTTCTACCTCATATCTGTGCTGAGCCTCTCAGTAGTGCATGTTAAGCATAGCATCACAGCAGTCTTGGAGACCACGCACCGACCATGCCTAGGTATAGGTGCGCCAGCCTGTGCAGCACGCATGGCAGCATGCCGCAGCGAGTGGTGTGGGAGAACTGCGATTGTACGAAGGAATGCAGCAGTGTGAGTCAATGATGTTACCGCTGCTCGCACATGGCTACGCGCAGCAACATTCGGCAGTTTTACGCAACGCGGGAGTTTCGAAACACCGTGCCGAATAGCTCCCGAACACTGCAGATTGAGTGAAGTGGGAAACGTTCGTGGGACTGCAGGGGTTGAAAGTTAGGGGGGGATATTATGCGGAAGGAAAAAAAATCCGGAATTAGACTGCTAATCTTGGGCATGCGTTTTATTATGCGAGTGTGTTCACTACACGAGTAAATACGGTGACCTTCTTTGATGCCTCCCTCACTATCTGGGCCGTCCCTCCTCCATGCTTCTCACCAGGTGCGCAGTGCCTCTTGGGCAGGAATTTTAATTTTTTTTTCCAAAATTGTCACGTGACTCTCTTTCCAAGCTACCATGCCCCTTCTTTTTGGTATTCTTTTTGGGGCGCTTTTATGGTTTTGTTTGCTGGTGTCAGCCGCTGTGTCACGACTAATGAAGCATGGACAGAAGTAAGTAAAATGTTTTTGTGACTGCGCACAAAAGATATTTCCACGAAAGGTTTTAGTTTATTGGAGGTGGAAAACTACACGACGTATGTGGCCCATAAGTTTTCATAGTTGCTTCAGTTAAGCTATCAGCATCTTGGACTCATCGCCTGTGCTTGTTGATTCGGTTTGCTTTTATCACACAGTAATTGCATTTTCGCCTGTGTACCTTGGTTTTAGCTTCACTCATGGGGACAGTGGAAGATGGTCTGACATTGGTTTCGCCTTCTAACAGGCTATAGTTATGTAATACAACTTACGTTCGTCATCGTGAACAAAGCTATGTTCAGCTTCGCAGGCAATGCCGAATGTCATTGTGAGTTCACTTAAACGGAGCTGTTTGCATGACACGAATGGAGGCCTGTTATCTTTGACAACGCACAGGAGGTTTGGCCTTGAACACTGATAATATGGTGCGCTTGCTAGTGCCAAAGGTAAATAACTCAGCATACTGTAAACCCCCACATACAGTAAAAGAACTGCATTCCTGGCTCCGAGTAGGTTCTAATGCACTGTAGATTGCTTTGTATTGTAGAGAAATACAGCATAGACCACTTATAGTGTGAGTCGCTAGAATCGCGAATACCTGCACTATAAGCGGTACCGCACTATAACCAAAACAACATTTTTCAAAGTCTACACGTGTGTAAAAACTGTAGAGCAGGTAGCGGCGCGTGTTAGACATTCGAAGCGCGCGACCGGGCTGCTTTCACCCACTTGAAAAAAAAAAAGCAAATGGATATTTCAAAGATTTAAGTCTGCGGCCGTGCTGTGCAAAAAAGAAAAAGAAACAATGCTATAGCGACGTCGTCGTTTATGTGGACTTCCCGCGGAACCGGACTGCACAGAAAGGGGAACCGATTACTGCACACTATCCTTCGTTTTCTCTGACGCGTGCACGATGTCAAAAACATAGGGACCTCAAACCGCCATTCAAGTGGTGCACCTGCAAACCATGTCCTCATTTTTGTTGTTGAAACGATTCGTATCACTTTAAACGTGGCCGCTATAAACCACAGTCGCCCCCGGCACCCTACCTGCAGCCAGCACCGAAAAGGTAGCGCTCTTTATGCCTAGTTCGTGGGGTAGCGCGCGGCGCGCCGCACGGCAAGCTCGCCCTTACAACACAGGGATCGGGTGCACAAGAAATCGCGCTCTTGGGGTGATTCAAGGGCAGTGCGCGTTGAATGATTTAAAAAAAAAAAAAAAGACTGGAGACAAACAGCAGTAATGCAGACATCATGCGATCGCGGGCGTGCATTCCGTGTGGAGCGCGCGTTAAGAGCTAGAGATGGGCAAAGCGGCTCACTTAAGTGAGCAGCTCAAAACGCCTCAGCTCACTTCAATGATCCGGTTCATTTCAACGGCTCACCGGGTCCCAGGAAAAACGCTCTGGCGCGAGGAAAGAATGGGACCAGCCAGAGCGGTGGGCGTCCGTTTCACTGCCTTGCATTCGCGTCCATGGTTTGCCCATGTCACTGGGGCCTGTTAACATCCTGCTTAAGGCAAGTTAACATCCCTGCTTAAGGCAAGTTAACATCCCTGGTTAAGGCAAGCGAAGCACACATAACTTCCGCGTATATGACTTCCGCACAATTCAACTCTGCGAGGGACCTTATTGCAGTGATCGTTCTATATGTAAGTGTTAAGTATAATATGTGCTAACCATTAAAAAATTACCTGCAGGGTATGTGAGAGCTTTTCTCTATTTTTGTGTCTGGTTCATGCAGTTTTGTTAGGAGAGACACATCACTGAGGGGTGAGGTGAGTGGCAGAAATTATGAGGCGCTTAGCAGATGCTAACACACATAATAAGCTTATCTCACAGCAATACCACAAAACTTGATTCGACCAACATGTCTTCCGAAAATGATATAACCAAGAAAGATGAAACACTGCGCGCATGTGTATGAGTGTGTGTTTTCTGTCTGTGACTCTGTATCCAGTTCGTGCTTTCTTATTCTTCTTAGAAAGCATGCCCGCTTCCGCTTTATGGAATGGCACACAATCGGCCTTATCGGCGCTGTGCCGGCTCGCCTACAAATCGCGATGTATCCAGTCACCATGCATTTTCCATCGGCACATTTCGCTAGAAAGAACGTGACATGTTCTTGCTGAGAACCCGGTTTGTGCACTGGACTGGAGTGCGCCGCCCATTATTAGATATTGCTACCCTTGACTCTTGACCATCGTGAATGCAAAGAAGGCAAACAAAAGCACCTGTTTCTGCGCGTCAGGTGTTGGCTAAGTCTCCTCATGGAGGATTAGCAGATTATCACTAAATTTATTTGCTGTGCGGCGCGGCGCTACCGTGTACGGGCATTGTGAATATATGTGCCATCATGTCGAAAAATTAGAAAGTTTGTAAGCTAGCCCTGTTGTCGTCCTTTATATGTCTTGGTTCTGTCAGAATCTTGCGCTGCTTGTTCCCTTTTGTAACAGCAAACCCCTTTTCTTTCTCTGAAACATGTTCACCTTTCGACAAATCAAGTCATTGTTAAAAAGTAAAAGAGATTCCTGAGGTAAAAAAAAAACTACCGTATAATGCGGAATATAGGTCGACCCCCCTACCTTGACCAGCAAAAAAAAAAAAAAAAAAAACCAAAACGGAACTGTTCACTGATGCACTTTATTCAGTCCTCCGAACTGTCGGAGCTCTCCTCTGAGGATGACTGCTTTTCGCTAGCCGCCACCCACAACATGTCGTCCTCGGTGCCGTCGAGAGCGTTGCTGATGCAGCACTTCTTAAATTCTCGCAGCACCATTTCTTCCGGCAGAGACATCCATGCCTCGGAGGCCCAAGCACAAACCCTCGCGAGAGGTGGCCTGCGCAGCCGGCCTGTCGGGGTCCGCGGGTTGTCGCCGCGTTGAACTGGCGCCGGTGAACGCGGCGGAAACGCGGCGGTGAACTGGCGCTGCGTCCCGGTATTCATAGCTGGCCGCAGGGCAAGGTCACCACTCGCCAGGAACACGAGCTGAACAAGAAAAGGAAAATGGCATCGGGCGTCGGCCCATGGAGGCGATGTCGATGCTGATGCCCCCAATATAGTGCCTAGAATTATAGTGTACTAGAATATGTCCTAGTGACGCGTCCGGGAAAGAGCGCGCGTGCCCGTTTTCGTTGACGCCTCCAGATGGCGCCACTGCGCCTTTTTCCAGCAGACCGGCCGCTGTCTTATTCGCTTTGTTTGAGACTTTCCGTGCTTCTTAGCGTTCCTTATCACATAATTCTGTATCATTCCATCAGAGGATTGAATTTAGCACAGCTAGGTAAAAGGAAAATTCGTGAACATCATATAAATGCGCCAGTACCGACAGCGTCGTCTGCTAGTGCCGCAGACCGGTGCTTGGATTGCGCCTGCAGAGCGCGATATCGCCTGCGGTAGTGGCGTTTCGCAGTTTTTCTTACTCATATACTGCCCACAACTCGGAATATCTGGGCCTGTTTTGCATCTCTGGCAGTATACTTAGCACAGTTAAAACCACGTGCTGATGATGAATGATACAACTGCATGGCGACTTCAACGTTTGTTGCTGTGGAGAAAGTGCGCGGCTACATAAGAGCATTAACGGCTGCAATTAGTGTGGTGAAATGAAAAATCTGCCTTTTTATCCTGTATAAAGCGCAGGTGAACGATGTTATTTCGGCGTTGCCTACCGTATTTTATGGTGTGCCTAAAAACAAGATCGCGGTGTTCTCCAAATTAGTGCCGAATTGTTTTTTCACCATAACAATTGTGCGCATACGCGCTCGTTCTTTGCCGACATTCAGCGCCTAATCAGAATCCGCGGTATCTTCAACTCACGCCGTATGATGTGATCCTTGAATAAATGATCCATATTGATGTTTCATTTTATTTATAACAGAGAAAATGGCTCAGAGACAATAAAACACACCTCTTTTTTAGAATGAACATAGTCATAGTGCAAGCAGCCGCCACGGTCAAAACACACAAAATCTTGTGGCATCGAAATTTAAGTGCACCGAGTTAGCTTAATACACTTTGATGCCTGGTACCTTCTTTCATTGCTCTTATTCACGCTCTTTGTGAAAAAAAAAATGCAGCCTGGTTATGATGTAGAACGCTGTTAATTCTGCGCCCATGGATTCGCAGTGTTCAGGACAGCCAAGTTGATGCTGCCGCCTTGCTTTGACAACATCCAGGACATCTAATATGCTGTCTGCGTGAAACTGAAGAACACTATAACAAGTTATAAAATCATTCTCCAAGTTGAGCATAAACTGGTACAGAGGGGAAGCAGGATACAACAAGCCACCATTAACTGCCTTTCATCAGTGTAAACTCTGCGAGCCTTAAATTTCCTGCTGCTTCTTTCGTTATTAGCAGTAAATTCAGACAGGCCTGGCAGCCTGCCTTCACAATGCATTTCCTCGCCACATAACCAGCGATATAAAAAATCAGGCGACTGTCACTAGATGCTACAGTGCAAGAAAAATTGTCTGGTAATGTTTTCATAAGAACTGCTTCTGCTGTGTCAATGTTCGCATCATCCAAGAACTTCTTAATTAGCTCCTGCCTTCCAATTGTAGAGGCTTGCTGGCTACTACCTGCGTCCAACAAGGCACTCAGGAGATTTGGTTCACTATTTCCTTTAGAAACAGAATGGGCCGGTTCGCTGAAAGAAAGGCAATCCACAGAAAACAACAAATTGATGGGGTGTTGGGTGAGAATTGCAGCCAGATGACTGAGAGTGAAGCAAGGCGAGTCCGTTGCTTTCTTCCTTTTTTTTTTTTTTTTTTTTTTGGAATCGTACATAAGGACGTTTTCACGTTTCTAAAACTCATCCACCGTTTTTTTAGAAGAACTACCAGTCTGAATGTTGGTCCGTGAGGGATGCACACGAAGCAAACAGCTGTGAAGTGTGTCAGAACCGGCCCGACCGCCCGACCGCTGGCACTGGCAGCTAGAAAAAGGCGCAGCAGCGCCACCGCCGACAGCTCCTAGAGTTTGCTTCAGCCGGCCCATTGTCGCTCCTCCTTGCTCGCGCCACTAGGAGATATTCTAGTACACTATACCTAGAATATATTCTAGGCACTATACCCCCAAGAAGCCAGAGTTCTTCAATCATACCAGTTACCAAACTCCCCATAGGCCCCATGTATCAAAATCCGGACACGCCAAGTGCCAAAACTGCGGAGGTTAGCAGATTGTCGCGCCATCTGTCGACACAGAAACCAACTAATAAATGCTATGTTGGTGTGTTTTCTGTTATGGAGCGCAGAAAGCTCCGGCGCGTCAATGAAGCGAGCCTTATGCAAACGATGTTGCGCACACAGAAAATCCGTCAATTCGCCGTGATTCTGGCGTCCCTGGCGTCTTCGCCAGAACAAGAAAATTGCACTGACCTTGTGCCGTCACTTCTGCACGAACACTTAGGGTTCACGAAGTGTTTTGTCCGTGCTGACTGCTCTCACGAAAGAAGCAGGGAATCGTCTGTTCGCCTGCCGAGGCCGCTGGTGAAAGAACAAGAAAGCTTTTCGAACAGCGGATTATTTTCGGTGAATAATTATTCTTTTTTTTTTTTTTTCGTCTGAATGTCGATGTGTCATTGGGAATCCAGCACAAAGCGCGCACCAGTGGTATTCGGTTCACATGACTACAGCATCGATGTGTCAACACAGCAGCAGAAGGCCTTTAATGCAGAGCGTGTCGTCTGCAAGCGAAAAAGCGGATGGTGCAAGTCGACGATCCGAGTGCAGGCGAATTGCAATGTAAGGCGTCTCTATCGCTCGCTGCTTTCTTCTGTCCCTCTTTAGCCGCGTGATAAGAGAGCCATTAACAACTGTTACGGTGCTCCAACGTTTGTGGCCGCCACTTTCATGCAATAAACATCGCCTCCGAGATCCGGTGAGTGTAGCGTTTCCAGTTACGGCTCCCAGATGGGGCGACAGTCTGTTAACCTCCGCCAATTTGGCCGTCGGCTTGTCCAGATTTCGGAACACAGTTTGGCAACTGGTATGATTGAAGAACTTTGCCAAGAAGCATGCGATGCTTCCCGTTGCCAGACGATCGCTCGATTTGTGCCAAGGGCCGGTATATAGGTCGAGGGGCGACCTTTTAGTGACATTTTTTGGAAAAAATCTCGACCTATATTCCGCACTATACGGTACGCGGCACCTTTCAAAATTGGCCCAGCTTTTTTTTTTTTTTTTTTTTTCTCAATGGAAAAAAAGATGCACCATTTTCTGTGCTGCTGCACGGCAGTGCAAAGAAAGCGCGCTTTTGTGGTGCCACGCATATTTACAACAGTTCCATAAGTAATTACAGCCGCACGAAGGGAGCGTTAAACAGATACAATGAAGAATTCCCCACGCTGTGTGCGAGACAACACCCTTTACATTTGAAAAGTAGATGCGAGATCTGCTTTGAACTATCCGGAAAGCAGCACTTGCCGTGTTTCAGTGTCTCATGTCGGGACCTGTCTTAAATCAAGCACGTAATTTTAACGTGTGTCACTGTGAATGGCGCATTTCTGGAAGATGTTCATTTACCTAAAATACCTTAGAGTGCCCGTCAGTCTGGGTGCCATCATGCTGGGCCATAAATTTGAAGAGATGTTTAGCTTCCGTCACCCACTGACAGAAACAAAGACGTCAAACAGTATCTGTGCGGCCCATATAAACAGATCAAAACTCAACGAAGTGCGATCATGCCATGATATCTTTTTTCCAACATGCGCCACGACGAAATAATATGAAGCCTTGACACAACACGGCATGTTATTCGTTTTATTGATGTGCTAAAATACACGCTCAGGAAGTTCAGAGGACTGGATGATATGGGTGACATACAGTCGAAACCCACGATAACGAAATCCCGAGGGAACGAAATTCTCACCGCAACGAAATATTTTCGGAGCACCGGCGAACGCCCATAGGAGTCAATGCATTTCGTAACTCGCGACTACGAAAGATATTCGTACCGCAGTCCCTCATTAACGAAATTTTTGAAACACGAGTGCGCAAATAATTTACTCTCGCAACATTAACTACATTCGAAAACTGCTGAAATGCATTCATGCTACACTTAAACTGTGCAAAACTATCGCTACAGCGCACTTGAGAAGCAGCCGCCATCATTGTTTACAAAAAAAACAAAGCTGGCGACAATGATGATGATGATGGCTTGCCGAAACACCTGCTCGTTATCGCGGACTACATAGCCAAATCGAGAGGAAAATCCACATTCCTTGGCTTGGCTCTGTGCTTGGCTTTGTCGGCTTTGCGCGCACATGGTCGCGTGTGTGGAGCCATTTGTCGAGCGTTTGCTTGGTCGCTTGGTGCAACGTGAACTGTGTGTTGCGATTGCTTTGTCCGATTTCGCTGCCTGCGAAGATGCCGCCTCCAACGAAAAAGCGGAAGTTCATCACGCTGGAAGATAAGGCTGCAATCATCGGTGAGGTGGAAAAGGGCAGGAAAAAAATGGACATCGCCGAAGAATTCGGCGTTGCTTGCAGCTCGCTGTCCACGATTCTCAAGAACAAGGCCTCCATTCTTGGTGCGCTTGAAAACGGCGTGAGTGCAAGAAACAAAACCGTGGCGGCTGCAGCGTTCCCGGACGTGGACAAGGCGGTGTTCGCGTGGTTTTGTGAACAGCGTGCCAACAAGGTGCCTTTATCTGGCAGGATCCTGCAACAGAAGGCGCTGGACTTCGCTTGTATGCTCAGCCACGACAACTTTAAGGCGAGTCCCGGCTGGCTGAGCCGTTTCAAAGCTCGCCACGACATCGTAGCCAAATTCATCTCCGGGGAGGCAGCAGCCGTCGACTCGGTGACAACGTCGTCGTGGCTGCTGAGCAACAAGGAACTGCTCATCCAGTACAAGCCCTCAGACATCTATAATGCCGATGAGACGGCACTATTTTATGAAATGTTACCATCCAAGACCTTGGACTTAAAAGGCCAGAAGTGCCATGGTGGCAAACACAGCAAGCGGCGCGTGACGATTTTATTGTGCGCCAATACGGATGGCACAGATAAACGGCCGCTGCTCGTTATTGGCAGAAGCAAGAAGCCCCGCTGTTTCAAGGGGAATCGCAGGCTGCCAGTAAGCTACACCGGGAACTTGAAGTCATGGATGACGCGGGCCATTTTTAGCAGCTGGCTCCAGTCCTTCTATGCCGACATGCGGAAGGCAAACAGGTCGGTCTGCCTTCTTCTCGACAACTGTAGCGCCCATCACGTCGACGTGCAGCTCGGAAACGTGCGCCTCGTTTTCTTTCCACCAAACTGCACTTCGGTGCTGCAGCCCCTCGATCAGGGTGTTATTCGCAGCGTGAAGTGCGCTTACAGAGAGAGGCTGATTCAGCGTTTGCTGCTAAATCTACAGATGAAGCGCCCCACTGACGTGGACATGTTCATGGCGCTAGAGATGATCGCCGCCGCATGGATTGCGACGAGTCCAGCCGTGATAACCAATTGCTTCACACACGCCGGCCTTGTCACACCGCAGGCATCGTGCGCTGATCCAGCGGAGCCGGAAGAAGGCTCGCCTGTAGGCGCACTTGATGACGGTGACAGCGCAGTGCCACCGTCACTGACCAGTGCATGGGGCGAACTTTGTGCCGTGGCAAACGAGATTCCCGATGGCCTCAGCGTCCATGAGTTCGTTTGCGCGGACGAAGGCGTCATCGTGCACGAGGAAGTGACTGATGAAGCCATCGTCAGTAGCGTGTGCGAGGCGGGCGATCCCGATGAGCAACGACCGGAGCAGCCAGAGAAAACAACAAGCCCGCAGGATGTGCTGAATGCCTTCGACACAATTCGCTCGTTTTTCGGCGAGCACGACGACGACGTGGCGATGGACCATTTCTTACAGTGTGAGTCGAGAGGCATGAAATTGCTGCATGGTAAGGCCCGCCAAAGCAAACTAACTGACTTTTGGAAATAAAATGTGTTTTTTGTAAATTCCGTGTCTTTCCTGCCGCATTCTCGCGCCAACGAAATTCCCGCAATAGCGAACATTTGTGCTTTCCCCGCCGATTTCGTTATTGCGGGTTCCAACTGTATTTATAATTATACTAATGAGCACTAATGAGGACGTAAGCTACATTGACCTGTTGTCTTTAAAGACACCAAATACCCTTCTAGATCTGGAGTCCGTCTTCGAAGTGTTGCACCAGCTCACGATGAACTGCCTCACGCAGCGCACACAGCGAGCGAGATGCGAGTAGCGCGAGTCAGCCCATGATGGCCAACACTTGCCGCTGCCGTTGAAACAAAAAGCGATCCAGGTACTTCAGTTCAGCATGGCTCACCGCGGCTCACTGAGCGAGAGAGAACCGCTTTCCACTCTCAGCTCTCTGAGCGAGAGAAAGCACGGCTCACCTCAGTTCACTGAGCGAGAGAGAACCGCCTTCCGCTCTCAGCTCTCATGAGTGAGACAATGCACGGCTCTCTTCGGTTCACTGAGCGAGAGAGAACCGCCTTCCGCTCTCCCAAAGAACCGCCGCTCACTTTTATTGAGCCGCGGATCACTCGCTCTTTCGAAAGAACCGCTCAAAAGATCCGGCTCACTCCTGAGCGACCCATCTCTATTAGGAACTGACAAACGGCCGTAGCAGCATTCTCCGTCGCCTTGGCAATCCTGTCAATCCTATCCTCACAGGGCATGCCTGCGACACGCTGCCGCCGCGGCATTTTCTTTTTTTTTTTTTTCTTCCCTCCGCTCCTTGTTCATTCGTTCCACGCATTTTTCTCCTCCATGGCGATTCGTTGCGTTCTTCTCGGGCAGCAACACTTCCATTCTGAAGCCTACTCGCTACCTCAGTTGTCCACTGATTTCCCGGTAACCGCATTATAACCGATCTTTCATCTCATGGAGCTGCACAATAAGTGGTATGCGTATACATTAAGTTTTATGGGACGGTAAACGGGGGTCAGAAAAAACCGCATTATAGCCGGTCCTGCACTATAAGTGGTTATGTTATAAATGGTCTCTGCTGTAAAACCATTTCTATGGCCCACATTCATTTTGCTGTGGCGTTCAGCTTTACCGGACCAACAGCACTCCTTTTATATTTAAGTGCAACGTTTCCTCGGTCCCAATAAGCGGGGTCATTTTTGCAACTCTGTCTTTTGTGCATGTGTTTTAAGCTCTTTACACCAAAGTGTCTTGTATGAAAAATAAACTTTATTGAGAGGGCTACTGTTCTGCATGCAATATTGCATTGTGCCAAAATACCAAATACTGAAGTTATTTTACAGTTCCGGAGAGCTTTAATCTAGAAGGAAACCTACAGAATAGGAGTAATTTCTCTGGGCATTGTACTACATGGATCGGATGCAGTCATTGATAGACAAACTGTACTATAAGGGAATGAAAAAGTCAACATGAATGAGTGTACATAGTTAAATAAGGCTTTTGCACAATTTAGCTTAGTGTCTGCTAAATGCAGCAATGGATATATGCTGCCACACAAATGCTGTGATGTTGTATCTTCTAACGATCTTTGCAACTGCACCAAACTTGCTCGAAAGGCCTTTCTGGCTGCTCCAAGCCTGTTACAAGAGGCACTTTTGCCTGCTCCCAGGACTGCTCCCAAACCTACGTACCCTGTTCCACCCCTGCAATAGGTGGGCAGCAAAATCTCAGTTGTCGCAAGGAATTGTGGGTTAACTCCGCAGTCTGCTACAACTTACTGCTCGAGGCTTCGCGCCGCTGCTACATGCCGTCATCGTTTCGCGGTTCGGAGTCACGATTCGCCATTCACGCGTGTGCTTGACGTTTGATTCACAACGCAGCTTTGCTGAAAAACAGGCAGTTTTAAAAGGTAGGTGTGAGCTGTCAGTCCTTTGTAACCTTCCCGGACTGCTGCGTTTTTGTGTGGCGGGTATGTCATGCCCCCAAGGAGTCACGTCGAGTAGTCATAGAAAGTTTATGATTAAATAGGCTAGATTCGTCAACATAACATACATAGCCTCTGATTCATTGGAAGTCAACCAAAGAAGTGGATGACGTTACAACGATCGCGATCCCGACAACGCCGATTGCAAAGTGTGGTTATGTGATTGGCGAATGCCAAATTGGATGGACACACGTGGTTGACACTTGGCAAAGGATATTGAGTGCTAAACATTCCGCAATCGCAGTTATCACTGTGCGCAGCAGTTGTACATTCAACATATTTCGTTTCAAAGGCCGTACCGAGGCTTAGTAATATTTTGGACACAGGGTGTCCTGGAATGTGAAATGTTTGACCAAGGAAGTGAGTAGAATTATTCGCGTAACTGTGGGCCTCGTATAACTGCACAGACAAGGCACTTATTGCTTTGAGTACGTGAAAAGTGCATGAATAAAGTTGACCTCAGCTCTCTTCCCTCTTTCGTGCAGCCTCACTAGTTTTATCATTGCACCGAAACGAAGACAGTACATAATTGATGTGCTGAGGATCCTTGCTGGGTGCACCTGTTTGCATATAATTTATCGTTAATTAAAAGCTATTGAGACTAGAAATTAAATGAATCAAGTTATTTGCCAGAACATTGGCCTGTGACGAAATAGTCTTCACATATTCTGGCCCCTACATTCAGAACCGAGAGCTCACCTCTCATGGTCGCTCATTTGAAGGCAACTGCCCATTTACGCTTGCACGCTTCATTCTAACGAAAACAAAACATTTTCTTTCCTTTCACAGAAGAATTTTCACATCCTAGTGCCGAGCAGCCAACCATAATAAATTCATATTTGAACGTGAACATGAACCGGTCTGCAGGTGCAATGCCAAGTGTCTATTTTAGTGGACTCCGGCACCTGATTCAACATTAGCATGACCCCTCGGCTTGAAGAACCGGAAAAAAAGAGAAAGTGAGAAAGGAAGGAAGAGAGAAGAAAGAAGAACTTATTAGCACTGCTGCTGTCTGGTGCGCTCCAGTCACCCCTGAAGAAGGGTCCGAGTGGGACCCGAAACGTCGGGTTTCTTCATGTTTAGAAGTAAATTTTACTTTTAAATGATTATAATTTGGTTGGTGTCCCCCTGTTTTCACCTTTAATTTCGTCCCAACCAGACAGATCTCTGTCAAATGTTCACCTTTAATTCACCTTTATTCACAAAACCGTGTTTTCTTTGCGAGCAGCGGGGCTATGCAGCAAGAGCCAGTATACAAGGCCAAACGAAGGAACCACTCAGCTAAGCCTTGAACCGGAAGTCGGGTGCAGACGAAAACGTCATTTTGCTATCCACCTATAGAGGCAATAGAGTTCTGAAAGAATACAGTAGAACCTCATTATAACGAACCCGGATATAACAAACTATCGGATATAATGAAGTAACCGCAATTCCCCTTGAAGTTCCTATAGATTAAATTGATATTGGTTATAACGAACTAATGCTTATAACGAAGTAATTACCACTCCCCCATCAACTTCGTTATAACGAGGTTTTACTGTATTTAACTAGTCTAGATGGATTTAGTATTTCACCTTGAAATGTGTTGTGATAAGAATGGCTTTGCTGGTTAGGTGAGAACACATGTTGCAGATTGTATTGCTTTTCATGTCTTGTCTTCATGTGTTCCTTGTTCATTTACACTCAGGTAGAGTTGTTTGACTTGTATTGCATTCACTGATTCTTTTTCTCACCCCTGCTACTGCAGGTATCTGCCCCAGCTCTCATTCACCTGGCATGTTCAGCTGGTTTCCAATATTTTTCCCTATCAAGGTAGAACCTATTTTCTTTTCCACATGTTAATGACACAATTACAGGTTTTTTTTAATTTTGGGCCCTATGAATTTTATTAAAGTATGTTGCTTAAGTACAGTGCACTAAATTTCACTATAACTTGTTCTACCATGCAGAGTGTATTACATGAATTTCTGAGCTACAGTGAGCCTACAGAGTCACAGGAGCATGGCAGTGGAATGCGCTTGTGAAGTTGACAAATGAAATCTTGGTCTTCTATTATCTTTGAGGGGATGTAAGGTTTTGGAAATGTGAGAAACATAGGTGAAGGAAATATTTGCACATTTGCATAAGTGTACACTCAAAGACATCCGAAAGAAAAGGGCTTAAAAAGCCACTGGCACTTCAAAGAAAAGCAGTTGGCATAAATAAAAAAGAATGTCCCACGTTGACCTTTACCCTTTTTGAGGTACAAGAACCTGCTCGTGACTTACTTTTTACTAAATGTGTTGTACAGCATGCAGACTCCACTTACACGCCAAATGTGTTAATTGCGTACTACTAACTTATCTCATAAGGAAGTGGGCCGACATTTTTCACATGTATAGCTTGCATCCATGTGTGAATGTGGAACAGGTGTCTCTCCACACAACATGTGCTTCACCCTTTCAGGCTGTAAATTTCTGACATTGGCTATGAAAGGGCTGAAATCAAGCTGTGCATTCGACCAGCATTCCGAAATAGGATTGAGTTCACGTGTAGTTAGAGAGCTATTCTAGACTATGTTCCTTCTTGGTTAACAGATATATTTTTGTAATTGGTGATGTCATTTACCACCTAATCAGCAAGAAAAATGCTTAAAAGCCCTTCAGCACTGTCCCACAGAGCAAGTTCAGTGCCAGGTGGCATAACATTTTCTTAAGTGTTTATAAAAAAGATATAGAATTTACTTTATTTCACTATATTGAAGCATCATTAGGTATGTTGAAATGTGGCCCTTTTGGCAACTAATATAGTAATCGGAAGATTCATTCTTACACAAACCACAGCATAAGTATATTTGACTAATAGGGTGGTACAAGAATTAGTTGTGTTGATACTGGGACCCAACAACCATGTGATGCCAAACGTAAAATTCCATTTTACAGCAGCCATGCATTGTGCACAAAGCTGAAGGAAGGCTAGGTTCAACGCAGTGTGGTAACTGGTATGTAAGTGAGGCTGCCATGCCCATTCTGTCACTGCAACTTGCCATCAAAACCTGGTGTATTGCCCAGAGTGGCACTACACTGAACACTTGTTCATTCGAAAAGCCACTTGCTCTGCACTCAGCCTCATGCATACACATCGACACTCGTTGCATACCACGAAAACAAAAGAGCTCCTGTTTAAAATTGCATGGAGGCAAGGGACCTCCAGAATTACCGTACCACTCTTTTTACGGTCACCACGTTTTCTGTTTTGCGAAATTACATATGCACGTCTGAAGAGTTGAGTAAAATCCAGTCCAGTGTGAAGTATTTCGGTTGCTCCTATGCATTCGTGGCATAGCAGCAACCAAATTTACGATACTATAGTCTGTTTCAGTAGTTCCGTGCAGCACTGTGGAAGCTGCAGGCCCCTTGGCCAACCAGGAGGGCAAACACATGTTAAAAATCATCCTTCCATGCCTTGGCATCTGCCATTGGTGGACAGTGCAGTGGCAGGAGCAACCTTAGAAAGAGGAGGACAGTGTGAGGACTCTATCGGCAGGAGTGGCTCGCAGGTGCGTGTCCATACAATGACATTTCGTCTCGCCTCTGAAGAATTCTGCCCTTGATGGCCTCATAGCTTTGGCTCTGCTGCATGGAAGTACTGAAACCGACTATAAATGTATAAATGCATATTTTCCCATTTTCGGCCTGTAGAGAATTTTTCCCAGCCGACAGCCAGCTAGATACGTTAGTCATAAGCATGCGGCATGCGGATATGCAACACAGCTATCTTCAGTGTACAAGACTTTCCTTTAGAAATGAGCTAGGCTAGTAAAAGCGGTGCATAACTATTTGTATCCTGGGCAACACCTCAGCTTTCACTGGCAAATCGCTGTGACAGAATGGGCACAGTAAGTTTCGTGACACCAACAATGTGTGGGACTTGCATTTCTTTGGGTCTTTCATGCTCAGCATAGCCAGGGTGATGATTGCATTGGTGCAGCACTGGATTACAGGTTGAACAAAAGTTATCCTTTTGTCTTTATTAGTATTAAAGATATTTTTTTTTAGGATTGACGCTAGATTTGCTCATTTATTGCGCCCATTGAGTAAGAAAAAAAAAACTGTTGGTGAATATACATTCACTGCAAGGAGAAATTTCAGTATAGTTCAGTAAACTGCCAAATTTACCCACTTGGTTAATACCAAGCCATTTATAAGCAGAAATTAAACATCAGTTTGAGAAATACAAATAAAAATAAAAGCTGGATTAGAGGGCCAAAATCAACAGGGTGCAGCTTTTAAAGGCACAACCTGATTTGGTTGATGCAGACATTTTTAAATCTTCGCACAGGTGGAAGTTGTAACCATGCTGGTATCTTTCTTTTGACAGGAACCCATCCATCTGCACAAGGGTGCTACAGTAGAGGTGCACTTCTGGCGTTGTGTGACTCCACGCAAAGTGTGGTACGAATGGTTGGTGTCAGAGCCTCAAGTTGGAACTCTTCACAATCCATGTGGTCGCTCGTACACCATAGGACTTTAATTTAACTAAGCCTAGTTTTTGAGCACACAGGTACTTTTTTATTGACATAAAATAAACAAATTTTGTTGACTTTATTTAGTTGTGTTGGCAAGCAAGGAATTTGCTTTTGGGATATACAAGGAGGTACAAATGGATGGGTTCGGGAAAGGCCTGTAAATAGACATTTTTACTATGCTTGCTTGCCTTCTCAATATGGTGTCCAAATTTTGGCTGTACCAATTACAAGCCAGCCTTGCTGCAAGTAATAACAATGATAATAGTTTGTGGGGCTCTACGTCCCAAAACCATGACATGATTATGAGAGCTACCATACCAGAAGGCTCCAGAAGTTCGACCACCTGGTGTTTAAAGTGACACTAAAGAGGAAAACAATTTTTCGTGTATTATTAAATTCCCCTTTCACAATGCGAACAGCATTACTCTTGCCACGAGAGCACCTAGTAAGCAAGAACAAGCACAACAAGAAAATACAGGTGGCGGTATCACCTTCACGTTTCTGCACCAGCTTGCTGTGATGTCATAAATTTTGAAGGTGCCTTTTATGGAACACAAGTTCGTTTTCTGCTAACAATTAATCGCGTTTTGTCATACAGGGGGGCAGAGACTTAATGTAGCAAGTTTCATCAAATTTCAGTGGGCCAGTGGGGTTGCAATATGAAGAAAATACTTTGAAATTCGTGACATCACGCTTACGTTTGGGTGCCTAGTTCTGGCGTGAAATTCAATAATGAAACTTTAACCTTAATTTTCTCTTGTAATACTGAGCCTATGGTGACGACATCAACGACGATGGAGTTTTCAAATAATAATCCATCGGAATCAACAAATTCATTGCTTCTCTTTAGTGTTCCTTTAATGTGCACGTACATCGCACAGTACACAAACCTTTAGCATTTCGCCTTCATCAAAATGCAACTGCTGCGGCTGGGATTCATTCTCGCGACCTTTGGTTATGGCACTCAAGTGGCATAACCACTAGGCCATTGAGCAGGGTAGCTGGCTATAATTCATTTGTAGGATGATTCCATGGAAGATCAAACAAAGCATGGCCGGTTGAGCTTTTATATTTATTTCAAATTTTTATGTTTTGTTCGCTGGTTAGTGGAAAGAAGAGATCCGCACTTTGTTTTGCTGCCAGAAATTTTTTTGGAGCTACAAAAATTAACAATGACGAAGAGGTGGAGTTCCGCGCTTTTCGGGTCTGCTGTTTTGACCGAATTTGGATATGAATTACAAAAAATGCATTAAAGTTAAGTAGCTGAAATTTTTTTTAACTAAATACGTATATGCATGTTTTTGTTTTTGTTCAGTTATTTCTGGTTTTTATGGACATTCATACCTGCCAACTCTCCCGAATTTTCCGGGAGACTCCCGAATTTGGACCTAATCTCCCGATTGTACGAATGTCATCTCGAATCTCCCGAAACGTGGCCACCACAGCAGAGGTGGGTTTTTTTTTTCTCCTTTTTTTAAATCATGCGCATACGTCAGCCTTTCCTGCTGCGGCCGTGGCGGTGCTGTGGAAGAGCCCTCGCCACACTTTTATTTCATTGTAACCATATCGTAGAGTACCGTTGAGTACATTCTAGGCACAGCGCATCTGGGCGAAGGCTAGCTGCGAAAAGCGCTCGCCACCGTACCGAAAGAAGGCGAGGGAAAAGGTTCAGTCTATCGGACAAAAGATTGCCAAAAGTGAATGGCGGTCGGAGCCGCGGCGCTGCATGTTCACGTGCGCTCCGATAACGTGGCGGCAAGACTGTCGAGCACATTCCATTTTCCAGAGGAGGGGTGGCCGGCAGACCGGCGGTTACCGGCGGACTCTACCGGCGGTAAGCACATTCCATTTTCCAGAGGAGGGGTGGCCGGCAGACCGGCGGTAAGCGGCCCCAAAAGCGTATATAGGTGTTCTCTGGCGGCCCCCAATGAGCTTTGCGCACTTTGCACTCTCGATATCGGCGTGCTTAGGAGCAACAGAAGGAAACAGCGCCACGTGTCTCCATCTTGGCCCCCGCATTTTGTGCGCTACGCCGTCTGCCGTTGTTGTGGGGGTTGCATGTTTTCAGAGTTCAGTTAGTAGGTCGATGGCGGCGTCAAAATCAAAGCAGAAGTACTTGCAAGTGTTTCTGGACTCGTACACAGCTGAGTTTCCGTGCTTTGAGACTTCACGGAAAGGTGACAAGTATGGATTCTGTACCACGTGCGCCTGTGATGTAAGCGTGTCGCACGGCGGGAAGGCTGATATAAAGGTGCACATCGCTTCACAGAAGCATAAGAACTACGTTCGTGCTGCGGATGGGCAAGGCAACATCGGCAGCTTTCTCCAAAAGAGCCACGAAGACAGTGCGATCCGCGCAGAGTGCCTATTCACGGGATTTCTTGTGGAACACAACTTGCCACTAAGCGTTAGTGATCACGCAGGGCCGTTGTTTCGGAAAATGTTCCCGAAGTTCAAGGACGCGAAGCGGTACGGGTGCGGACGTACGAAAGCAACTGCCGTCGTTGGAGAAATGGCTGCACATAGCGGAGACGCAATGGTGGAGGCTCTCAAACGCCGTGCTTTCGCACTCGCAGCGGACGGAAGCAACGACAGCGGGTCGAAAATGTACCCAATCGTGGCGACGTACTACGTCGAGGAATCTCGAAAAGTGGAAAGCCGACTGCTTTGTTTGCAGGAACTCCATGGAGAGGCCACCGGCCGAAAGATTGGAAACCTCGTTCTGGACGCGCTCAAATCGCGCGGTATACCGATTGAGAACTGCATCGCATTTTCTGCCGAGAATGCCAATGTGATGGTCGGGAAAAAGAATGGCGTGGCAGCTGTGCTCAAAGAAGCCCAAGAAAATTTGACAGTCGTTGGCTGCCCGTGTCACCTCATAAATCTTGCGGCCGAGAAAGGAGCCGCATGCTTACCTGCAAAATTCAACGAGGTGCTCGTGGACATCTTCCTCTACCTCGAGAAGAGCGCCAAGCGAAAAGACAGGCTTGTTGAATTTCAAGGGATGCACAGCACGGAGGTGCAGAAGATTTTGAAACACTTGTCAACGCGGTGGCTATCGCTAGGAAAGTGTCTGACCAGATTGCTGGAGCAGTGGCAGTCCTTGGTCAGCTTCTTTTTGAATGAGACAAAGCCGAAAAGCCAGCAGCGCCGAAACTTTCTGGGGTCGTACCAGATCCCCAAGACAGCTGCAGCTTTGGCAGATGTGCGCGACGAAGTCCAGCGAGATCAACAAAAACGGAAGGAGCCAAGAAGCAAGATGGAGGCAACCCCAGCAAAGAAAGTGAAGCTTTCATCTGAGAGTACTAGACGTGCCAGCTTGACCCGTGAGGAACGGCTTTTGTACTTCCTGACCTCTGATGTAAACTTGGCTTATGGCCTATTCTTGAAGAGTGTCATCCCTATGTTGGACAAAGTCAACGCCCAACTTCAGTCACAGGCACCTCAAATTTATCTGCTGCAGTCCCTCTTGATGCAGTTCCTCAGGGACCTTTTGGCTAGGTTTGTCAATCCCTCTGCCATTAAGGCGTGCTTTTCGCCACTGGAGGTTCCCTATCATGATCTAAAGAACCAAAAAAAAAAACAAAAAAAACAACGAAGATCTTGGCCTCGGGAGCCGCACATTGTTGTGGAAGGAGTGCGTGCCAGTGAGAAGCAGGAGTTTTTGTCTACTGTTCGGAAGTACTTTACTGTCACATGTGACTATATACGGCACAAATTTCCACTGAGGAATGAAACCTTGAATAAAGCGGAAGTCGCTAATTTGAAGTTCTTGAACGACGCATCTTTCACAAGCCTTCGCTTCTTCATTGAGTCCTTCCCGCAAATTCTGACCCCAGGGGAAAAATGAGTCAAGAGTAGAAGCCTTCGATGCTCTTGAAGTGGGAGTTTGCAGAACTGCAGGCACACGGTATTTCTGAGGACATTCTAAATGAAGAGAGGATTGATGTTCAGTGGTCAGAAGTGGAAAGAATAACTAGCATTGATGGAGAAGTGAAATTTGGTAGAGTGTCAAAGGTGATGCTGCAGCTGCTTGCCATTCCACACAGCAATGCTGAGTGTGAGAGGATATTTAGCATGGTTAAGAAGACGAGAACCGAATTTCGGTCTTCGCTTTCAAACAAGGCTCTAGGTGACCTCCTCATAGCAGGGGTGGAAGTGCTGCGCCATTTGCGCCACGCTGCGCCAATCCGCTTCTGCTGCGCCATCCTGCTCCAAAACGCATTATTGCGCCGAAACTGCTCCCAAGTGGTCTTTGGTGCACGGCCTCCGCGATGGGCTCCGGTGCGCTGCCGGAACCGATCACAGAGGTTACGTTTTGTGCCTTCATGAGCCGCTGTCATCCTTGTGGTGTCGTGCCTATGCGAGCTTATATCATCATCACATCGCTTGGCGCGCTCTCGTGACGTTGTCGAAGGCGCAAAAAAGTCAGTTGTGCGGCCATATTTCGATTGTTACGCCGGCGGCAACGGAGTTTTTTGGCGCACTGCGCGCACGAGGCGGTTGCTGTCATCGTGGCCTGGGATTGCGAACATGAATAAAAGTAAGTGCGTCGACGCTTCATATTGTCGAAAAGGTTCTATTTACTGCGAATATTAATTTGATGTGAAGCCATGAGGATAGTGCGAGCAGCTGCCACGGATGTAAATGCACGACCATTATTTAGAAACTTTGCATAAAGGAAAACGCTGTATTGCTGAGTGTGTAATATGGATTTTGTGTCATGCGTCTGCATGAGAAAGAAGAATTTGTTTTATCCATTTTCGGTCAATGAAGCCAACCGCGAAACCACTCGCAGGGCTTCGGTTTGTGTAAGTCCGTTGGACCATTTCCGAAACTCTAGTGAGAGCGTGCCTCTCCATGTGCAGAACATTTTGCATTGCACACAAGCCCTTAGACGTTATAGATGCAGCATGTAAACGCGCTCGTGCAGCGATGAGCTTAGTCTCGCCAGTGCACTCGGTCGCGTTGTTCGATTTTGGCTCGTCAGAACCTGCGCTCACCTCGTGGTCGAGTACGCTGTAGCTCGTACCATACGCAGCACAACATGACATGCCGCTCGCCGCCGTTGCTGTGTGTGGTTTGGTACATGAGGTGGCGAGTGAAGAAATATACAAAAAAGAACAAAATAGACACTTAGAACGCTTATTACTCAAAAGCCGAATGTGAGGTAGTACGAAAACAGAACCATGGGGTACAAATTGTGCGCTTGCGACATCTAGTATCATCGCACCTCAAGTACCATATTTGTGTGCATATAACCGACACCAATAATAGACAGATCTTGGAAGGGAACTAAAAGGGAGAAGGTGGAGCCGCATGGCGCACTTTCTGGCGCGATTTACACGCGTTTGGAGGGACGTGAGTGTTTTTTGACGAACGCCTTCGCGAAATCGCGCCGTTGCGCCCCGAATGCCCTGATTTCATGCGGGACTGACGCGTGGTCGGAGAGGCGCGCGCGTCATTTTGACGAACGCAATCTCAAAATCGTGCCGCCGCATCTTCCTACTCGAAGTAGAAAAGAAAACGCCTCGCGCAGCGTGTCGCCCGCTCGTCCGACAAGCGGAGTTTAGGGTGCAGACGCGTGTTTGTTTGGTTTCTTCCAATGCCTCCAGACGGCGCTGACCTCCGCGCATTTCGAAGGAACTTTTTGAAGCCGGCGTAGGCTTTTGACGAAAATGTAGGAACATGGCAAACGCCGCTGCTTTCTTTCCGTGTGGGTCCACCTGCCTCCGCGGCAACGCGGGCTTCTTCGCATGTGTTTTTCGCGAGCGAAAAACGCGCCATGCGGTTCCACTTTAATTCGCGCACTTTGCCTCAAAGTGCAGCTTCGCCGCACGCAGCGCTGCGGCGTGATGCAAGCACCCCTCCTCCCCCCCTTTTTTTTCCTTCTCCGGCAAGCGCGCTATGTACGTGAGGGCAAAAAAGTTTTAATAAACACTGGTGCATTCGTTATCCGGATAAACATAGTTTTGCGGTGAGCTTTTTTTTTTTTTTTTTTTTTACAAAGAGAAAATCTGGATTACGTGGTCACTGGTTCAGTGTACTACGCTTTAGTCCCATATGTGGCGGTGTCCGTGACTCGGATATATTATAATGTAGTTTATATAGTTTAGCGGTGTGGTGCATAGTACATGGGCCTGTTCTTAGCAGGTGGACTTAGCGATTTTTCAGTGTAGCAAAATGTTCTGTGCAGGAAACTATGCAGATTCATTCAGTTTAGCGCAGGTCTTCGATTTAATCTTTGAAATTTCTTTTGCGGACAGCAGTTTTTATGGTCACTTTTTTTTTTTCAGAGCGATGCACCAAATTTAATCCCGACATCTTGACTAAGAAAGATGGCAATGGAGATTTCATATCTCTTTGGTGTCGTCCAAGCGGAAATGACAGTGGCTTCTGTGTGCTGTGTAACGTTACAGTGAGCTGTACACATCATGGAAGCTCAGCAGTGACGCGCCATGCCACTTCTGCTAAGCATGTGGAAAATGCAAGAAAACATCGAGACAAAGATGGAGTCCTTACCAAGAGCCGCTGCACCCAAAGCACCCTAGACTTCAGCAGGAATGCGCCAACAACGTCCTTGCAAGAAAGTGTCGCGAAAGCTGAAGCGCTTTTTGCTCTTACTGTTGTAGCCAACTCACTCCCTTACACTTTGGCAGATGTCGCAACAGCTACATACCCCCATATGTTCCCAGATTCACAGATAGCCAAGGCCTTCCAATGTGGGCGCAAGAAAGTTTCTTACATAATCTGACGGCCTCGGACCATACTTCAAAGGGAAAGTAGTAGAAGAACTTGCAGAACCTGGGGTGTTCTACACTGTAATGATAGACGAGACGCCAGTGCCCGAGATGAAGGTGCAGCAGCTGGACGTCCTCGTTCGGTACTTCTCTGTAAAGGCACAAGATGTCGTCGTTGAGCACCTTCAGTCATTTCACATGGGCCACGCTACTGCAGATGAGCTCTTTTCCTGTGTCAGCGACTCGCTTAGTGAGCTACCCAAGAATAACATGGTGTGCTTTTTCTCTGACGGCCCCAATGTGATGAAATGCCTGAAGCGCAAAATAAAAGCAGAGCTGAGCCCTAATATGATTGACATTGGGGAATGCGGACTACATAAAGTTCATAACGCATTTGCTGCTGCTCTTGACACGTTTTGCCAGGAAGTTGATAGTATTGTTACTGATATCCACCAGTACTTCAAATGTGCCACGAGACATGCAGACATCAAAGATCTGCAGCAGAAGCTCGGTTTGCCACAGCTGGAGTTCTTGCGTCACGTAAGCAGTCGGTGGCTGACACTACTGCCAAGTATACAGCGTGTGCTTGAGTTGTACGATGCCTTGAAGGCTTTTTTTTCCAAGAGTGGTGAGCCAAAAACATCATATGTGAGGCACAATCGCCTGACAGCTGCATTTGCTGACCACACGCTCCGAGCGAGACTTCTTTTTCTTAAGAATGCCGCTCAACTCTTCGACAGATTTCAGACGCTGTTTCAGAGCAAGAAGCCTCTCATTCATGTCTTTTACGAGGAAATGGGGGCCATTGTGAAGCTGGTGATGGGCAGGTTCTTGCGGCAAGAAGCTTTCAAGGATGCAACAGGCTTCCAGTTAAAAGACACGAATGTCGAATTACCGGCCAACTGGAAGGCAAAGCCTGAGCTTGGCTCTGACACTGAGAAAGAAATGGAGCTGTGGACTCCTACCCAGAAAAAGGCCTTCCACGTCAAGGCCAGAGCTTTTTACATCACCTGCACAAAGTATCTCGTCTCAAGGTTACCTCTTGACAACAGAGTGCTATTCCATATGAGATTCTTAAAGCCTGGTGCTACAGGAGATTCTTACACGAAGTCTGTGCGTTTTATTGCAAATGCTTTGCCGCAAGTCATTCCTCCGAACGAAGTATCAACGCTGACGGATGAGTGGCTATCCCTCGTCTGCGAAACAGCAGACTGGGAAATTTCTGACGATGTAATCCCGCATTGGGCAAATGTGTTCCTGGTGAAAATGCCGAATGGTGAGCCCAAATATCCAAAACTTGCGAAACTTGCAAAGGCAGTTCTGTGTCTCCCGCATGGAAATGCGGACTGTGAAAGGGGATTTAGTGAAAACAAGCAAGCCCTGCATCACCGAGCTTCTTTGTCAATAACAAGTGTGACCAGCTTTCGTCAGACAAAAGCTTTTCTAAAGCGTTATGGCGGTGACGCTACGAAGGTGCCACTAACAAAGGAGCTGCTCAGATCAGTTGGGAAATCGTACCGAGCTTATCGCGAGCGCGTGCAAAGGGAGGAAGCCTCAGCATCGCGCAAGAGAAAAAGTGAGGAGCCATTGGCAAAGGACTGCGAGGTGAAAAAGCTTAAGGAAGAAAAAACTGGTTGGCAAGCTCGTCTAACCTCTCTTAAGTCACTCTTGGCCAGTGCACAAGACCTTATCAACTTGGGTGTGTCATCGAAAGACATGCAAAAAGTTGAGACTGGAAACGTGCTGCTGACTGATGTGAACTCCAAACTTCCGTCAGTCCTTGAATGCATACAAGCGATGGACGCAGCTCTTGAAGCTCTGAAGTCGAAGTAGGCTAGGCTCGCTAGATGCTTAAGAAGTGAATGTTTCAGAATAGCTTCGTCTTGTCATTTGTACGTGAGAGCAGTTATGTTTTGCCAATGTGAGCATTTAAAAAAATTTCTCTGAAGTGTAGTCAGGTTTAGCAATGAAGGATCTCTGTTTTCCTCTCTGTTGTAATGTCGGCTGTGTCGTTTTAATGATGGGACAATAACCTTTTTTGAGCGTTTTTTATAAGAGCCTCATGGAGTTTAGCATGAAAGCAACCAATATTTATTGATTTCTAGTCTTCAGTTCATGTCAGCGACGGTGCGCTTTATTACCATGAACGTTTTTCATGTGTCAGCCTAGTCAAGTGCAGCTATTCAAAACATCACTTATCTCGTTTTCCTTAGTCATTGCTCTATCACAGCTGTGATGTTTTAATAACACGTACGCGCGCGCGTGTGTATATATATATATATATATATATATATATATATTATTTGTGTTAAGTGTGGTTGGTTTGTCGGTATTGAATGTTTTCTAAAATTTTTGTGTTTACCAGAAATAAAAAAAAGCATTAAACGACAATAATGTTTGACCCTAGAATTCTGCTCCAAAACTAACTTGCATTGCTCCAAAACACACATTTTGGTGCTCCAAAGCTGCTCCAAAACAGCATTATTCCTGCTCCCTGAGCTGCTCCAAAACACTCAAGCCCGCTTCCACCCCTGCCTCATAGTGAAGAGTCACCAAACCGGACATTGTTTTGAGCAGATGTATTCTGACAACTTATTGAGGCTTGCGAAGTCCGCAACTGCCAGGTGCCTTCACAAGTAAAGAACTTTGGTTCAAGCAGCTTAAAATAAACATCCTTACCTCTTTCTAATCTCAGTCTGCAGTCTCAGTAATTTCCGCTACCCCCCCCGCTGCGGTCTCCCGAATTATCATGCTGCGAGGTTGGCAGGTATGGACATTGTAGATGTTATTATAAAAACCTCAAAATCGGCCCCAGGAAACATTTTTGTCTACTTTGCAGGTGTTTATCTCGGAAAAGACTTGTAGCAGAGCAGCAAAAATATTGCATAACTTTCTAAGCATATTTATGGAACTGCTAAAGCTTATATATATATATATATATAAAGCTTTTCAATAAAGGGGTAATGAGGTATAAACTTCAAGAAAACGCTGCACAACGGAAATGTTGTGACAGCAACTAAAAAAAACCCATTTTTAAAAAAATTTCTTAAACTTTATCCTCTTATTCTCCCCCGCATCCGCTTTCACATTCAGTAAAAAAGTCACAGTTTCGCCGCAAAGGCGAAGCAATGAATGCGATAGCAAGAAACTGTAATGCTATACGAAGTGAGGCTCGCAGCTTCAGGAGCAATATTAATTAAAATACCGCAACACAAAGAGCGTGGAGGCAGCTCGAAATTTCCAGCGCGTCCCTCGAGCTCAAAGGAGGCCGCTAAATGAACAAACAGAAGATGAGCACGAACTATCAAGCGAAGCACGCATGAAACGAACGCACAGATATACACCGAACGAGCGTTAATAAGCTGTCACAATGGATTTTCTCAGTTTGAACAGCGCTCCTGTTGCAAAGCCGGCCGAAGCAGCGAAGGAAACTAGCGTGCTTCAAGTGTCGAGCTGTGACACTTGATAGTTTGCGCTCACCTTCTCTTTGTTCATTTAGCAGCGTCCCTTGAGCTCGAGTGACTTTCGTATGCTCCCGTAACATCAGCGTGGACATCATGGTGAAAGCTCGAAACATCTCTCTTCCTCTCACCACGAAACAACCGCGCGAGCAGACAGCGGAAGGGCAAGGTTCTCCCTGCGCAAATATTAAAAGAAGCGAGTGAGCTGGCCAACAGTGTGATATCTGATATGGACAGTGTGATTTCTTCACTAATGGGGACAGTAACTGTGCTGCTACAAGCAATTCACCACTCTTTGACCAAACCAAGCAGTTTATTCGAGAGAAGTTCGCGTATCAATTTTCTCTTCTGACAACCGTACAAGCGTCTGAGTCGATCTTGTCGCTTGAGCTCCGTCAGGTTATACACAAACTAGTTGCCAACGTCGTTCCACTCACTCTACAGCCACCCCTATTGACAGCTCCGCTTACACATGCTGCTGTTGTCGCCAGGCAACAGCAGCGATGCCTTTGTCTGAGCCTGTGCAATACACAACTACAAGCACCTTCTGTTCACCACTGCCCGTGGCTGTAAACTGCACCCCTACGAGCACCTGCTATCCGCCACCACAGCCCCTGCACCTGGCTCGGCCTGCGTTCCTATTGTCAGCCATGACACCCGTGACAACAGGCCAATATGTGTCTCATGTGGAATTGCTGGCCACGTAGTATGGTTCTGCTGTCAGTGCACTTGGTATTCCTCAGACTCTTCAAGGCAACGAAGCAGCGGTGTAGGCTCCACCTACCGTCCTGCTACTGCTGCTCTGCATTTCAACGCTTTGCCTCCACCGTCCAAAGCCATTCGTTGATCCCCATCTCCCCGTTGACGTTCTCTGTCCCCACTTATTCGCTGCCCTGAAGCTGTCTAGAGAAAAACTGAAGACTGCAGTTCCAGAGGCAGGAACTGTGATGTCAGCCAACTGCTCAAGCCCTCGTTTATTCTCTGCGGATTTTATTCAAGTTTATGCCGAACATGTAGCTGTTAACGCACTTGTCGACACAGGTGCCACAGTATCATTTATTTCCGTTCAGCTTCGCCTTAAACTACGGAAAGTCTCGATGCCCTTTCTTGCAGTTTCCCTACGTACAGCAGCTGCATAGCCGGTTGAACCCTTGGGACCATGCACCATCCGTGTGGTCATAGCAGGCGTTCTTACCACATTGAGTTCGTTATCCTGTCCCACAGTTCTCATTCTTTGATATTAGGATAGGACTTCCTGTCCTCCCATCATACAGTTATCGATTCGACCTGTGCAGAACTCGCGCTATCTTCATTCAGCAGCAATCTTTTTGAAGATTCCTCGCAGGCTTATGCTCGAATATGCATCACCACCGACACCATGATTCCTCCCTTCTCCTCCATCCTTGTTCCCGTTTCCTGCACTGCATTTGCCAGTACAGCATAGACCGCTTATAACGTAAGTCGCCGGAATCGCGAATACCGGCACTATAAGCGGTACCGCACTATAACCAAAACAACATTTTTCAAAGTCTACATGTGTGTAAAAACTGTCGAACAGGTAGCGGCGCGTGTTAGACATTCGAAGCGCGCGACCGGGCTGCTCTCACCCGCTTAAAAAAAAAGAAAAAGATTAGTATTTGTAAGATTTAAGTCCGCGGCCGCTCTGTGCAAAAAAGAAAAGTGCGGACTTCCCGCGGAACCGGACTGCGCAGAAACGTTAGCTGATTATTGCACGCGCGATCCTTCGTTTTCTCTGACGCATGCGCGATGGCAAAAACGTAGCGATCGCAAACCGCCATTCAAGTGGTGCACCTTCCACCTATGCCTTCGCTTCCATTGTCGAAGTGATTCGTTCGCATTTTAAACGCGGCCGCCATGAACCACAGTCGCCCGCGGCACCCTATCTGCAGCCAACACCGAAAAGGTAGCGCTCGTTAGGCCTAGTTTGTGGGGTCATGGGCGGCGCGTCGCACGGGAAGCTTGCCTTTGGCAACACAGGAATCGGGTGCACAAGAAATCGCGCTTGCGGGGTGATTCAAAGGCAGTGCGCGTGAAATGATTAAAACAAAAGAACTGGGACAAACCCTGGTAACGCGGACATCATGCGATCACGGGCGCACGTTAGGAGCTGACAAACGGCCGTAGCAGCATTCTCCGTGGCCTTGGCAATCCTATCCTCACAGGGCATGCCCTCCGCTCCTTATTCATTCGTTCCACGCTTTTTCCTCCTCCATGGTGATTCGTTGCGCTCTTCTCGGGCAGTGCACTTCCATTGTGAAGCCTGCTGGCTACCTCTATTGTCCGCCGATTTCCTGGCAGCTGCATTATAACCGGTCTTTCATCTCTCGGAGCTGCACAGTAAGCGGTATGCCTATACATTAAGTTCTATGGGAGGGTAAACGGGGGTCAGAAAAAACCGCATTATAGCCGGACCTGCATATAAGCGGTTACGTTATAAATGGTCTCTGCTGTACCACTGTTCTTTTCACGCCGTCTGGTCTTGCTACTCACGGTCATCCCATCCTAGTTCCATTTGCCTATCTCACCATTCGACAGGGTTCCAATGCACTTTGTTTTGAACCTCTTTTCTTGTCCTGCAAGCTTGCATCACAATGAGTGCCTCAGCTATGTGAAGAACTTGACAAACGCTTTGTCTACAATGTGCCTGATGAGCCGGCTCCTCTACAGGTTGATGTCATTGACATTCCATTCTGTCTGACTGTGCCGTCATGTGAAGGAATATTCTTGCGCTCCATTGATCGCAACCTCACTCCAAGCCAACACGTGCAGATTGTCGACCTTCTCAACCACTTTCCTCCCTCATTCGACCTACAGCAAGCACCCTTGGGCTGTTCTACAACAGTTCATCATATCAGTATGGGAGACCACACACCACTACGCCAGAGGCCATACCATGTCTCTGCATCAGAGCGCCGTGTAATCGACAAGCACGTCCGAGACATGCTCAAACGTGGCGTCATACAACCCTCACATGGTCCCTGGGCTTCTCGTGTGGTGCTTGTCAAGAAGAAAGATGGCACAATGCGCCTTTACGTGGACTATCGGCGACTCGGTAAGATAACACGTCAGGATGTCTATCCTCTTCCACGAATTGACAACGCATTAGACTGCTTCCAAGGTGCCGAATTCTTTTCTTCTTTAGATTTGCAGTCCAGTTATTGGCAAGTTCTGGTTTCCAAGGCAGATCGCCCGAAAACAGCCTTCGTTACATCTTACGGTTTACTATATGAGTTTATCGTGATGCCTTTTGGCTCGTGAAATGCACCTGGCACACTTGAAAAAATGATGGACATCTTGCGTGGCCTCAAGTGGCAGATCTGTCTTTATTTTCCTTCCCACCTACTTCGCCTTGAACGTGTCGTCACATGCATCGCTGCTGTTGGCTTTTGCCGCACGGCAGCTTGTCATCCTAGGTCTTGTTGTTTCAAAAAATGGTGTACTCCCTGATCTAGCGAAACTATGCACTGTTTCAGAGTTCCCACAATCAAGGACCCGGAAGGAACTTCGTAGCTTCATCGGATTGTGTTCCTATTTTTGCTATTTCATCAGGATCTTCGCCACCGAAATATCACCTTTGTCGCAGCTTTTTCGTGCTGACAGCAACCTTTCGACTTGGTCACCAGATTGCAAAGCCACATTCACGCTCTTGCGTTGCCTACTGACCTCGCCACCAATCCTGTGCCATTTCATCGCAAGTGCACCGACAGACGGGTCTTGGCGCTATTCTTGCTCAACTAAAGGATGGCTCTCATAAGCATGTCGTCGCTTTTTGCGAGTCATGCACTAATGAATGCCGAGACCAACTATTCAGTGACTGAAAAAGAATGCTTGGCTATAATCTGGGCTATAACTAAATTACTGTATTTTCCGGTGTATAAGACGCGCCTTTGTATAAGACGCACCACCAAAGTCTTCGTGCAAAAAAATTAATATATAAGACACACCTATATTCACTCACTTCCCGCAAGGAAACTTCATAAGGTGGGGTTGAGCGAGCATTGTAAAATGCTGTACTTACGTTTCTGAGCGCTAGTCCGTAAGAAAACTTCTACTACACCAAACTTGCGAGAAAAAATAATGCACACCCACTGAAACGTTCCGCATGACTGCAGGAAAAACATTTTATTCGTCGAAGCCCTTAAAGTCCTCGTCCTCCGACGCGCATAGCTTACAGCTGTGAGGTATGCAGAGGGCTACGGGAACCGGGCAGCGGGCCGTCATTTCGACGTCACCGAGATGATCCACACATGGCGACAGTCAACTGCTAAGCTTCAGGCCATGAAGAGTGACAAGAAAGCTGACCGCGGCAAGAAATCACGATGGCCAGTCCTTGAGGGACGTCTGCACTCATGGATACACGAGCAGCGTGCCCAATGTAGGGCGATGTCAATGGTGCAGCTGCGTCTCAAAGCGCAGGCGCTAGCTAAGGAGATAGACGCCGTTGATTTTGTTAGTGGGCCGTCCTGGTGCTCCAGATTTATGCGCCACAAAGCGCTGGCGATGAGGGCCCGCACAACCATGTGCCAGAATCTGCCAGCAGGCTTCAAGGACAAGCTTGAGAGATTCCAGGCTTTCGTTAAGAAAGCCATTGAAGACGATGGCATCGGCAACAGCCATATAATAAATATGGACATGGTGCCACTTACGTTTGACATTCCGATGGAAAGGAGTGTGGCACCTAAAGGTGACAAGTCCGTCACCATCAAAACTACCAGCCATGAAAAAGCGCACTTCACAGTTGTGCTCGCATGTTGCGCTGACGGGCAGAAACTTACGCCAATGATATAATATTCAAGCGGAAGACGATGCCGAAAGAGCCCTTTCCGCCTGGTGTCGTCATAGAAACGAACGTGAAAGGCTGGATGGACGAAGAGATGATGGCAAGTGGCTTGAAAAATGCTTTTCTAAGCAACCGGACGGTTTCTTTCATGCGAAGAAGGGCCTCCTGGTCTTGGATAGCATGCGGGCGCATAACGGAGCTCACTTTGAAGCGCATCAAGACAAAAAACTGCACCGCTGCGGTTATCCCAGGCGGGATGACAAAAATGCTTCAGCCGTTGGACATCTCAGTGAACCGCAGTTTCAAGGCTCTCCGGATATGTTAGGGAAATACGCTCAGTGCGGACCAACCGAACAAATGAAGTTGCAAATGGCGACTAGCCCAACTCGCTGAACAACAGCGTGGCCGGCGTGGCGGCCGAAGCTGAGCCAAACCCGTCGCGCACCTATCGCCATCTTACGCCGATTTCACTAACTGAGCACAGCTATGGTACAGCCTCCTAAACTCGCGCAGCTTCAGTGAGCCGAGAACTCGCACGACGACATACTTTTTTTTTTTATTTTTCTGTTTCGAATCCCCAAACAACTCGCCGGACTTGTAAAATAAAGTTGTTTCCTCCTCCTCCTGTTTCATGTACTTTGGTTTTGTTGTGGAACTGTAGTACCGGCTCGTTGAGTCTTCGTTATTATAATTATGAAGCATCATCCGTGTCGGACTGCTCTAGTCGTTAAAAAAAAAAGACTCATCAGCATTAACACGAGTTTCTCCCAAAAGAACTACAAGAAAAGTACGTATAAGACACACCGCTGTATAAGACGCACCTCCGAAAATTTTGGGAAAAAACCGCGTCTTATACACCGGAAAATACGGTACGTCCCTACCTCTATGGACACCCGTTTGATATAACTGACCACCATTCCCTGTGCTGGCTGTCTTAAAAGAACCTACCGGCCATTAAAAGAACCTACCTGGTGGCGCCGATAGATCCGGGAACGTCCTGGATCGGTCGGGAGTTTCGTGTTTGAGTCCAAAACTCGACGACATGGCCAAGGCTCCAGCGATTTGCAGCAGCTCCCGAACCTGCATTCTTCCCCCGGGTACGAAACCGTTCCTCTTCTTCTTCTTGCACACTCTTCCTGTCGCCTTCTCATTGGCCACTCGTCCGCTCACATAGCCATGCCACCGCCCACCATCGTCCCTTGATCATCGTCCCTTCCCTTGACGCTCTGGCCTCTTTCGTGGCACTGTGGACGTTCTCTGCTCATTCTTCGATGCTTTCGACCACCACACGGTCGCACTATGTTTTCATATACACTCACTCATCACAAGTACATTCGCATGCTGTACTGTTCTGGCAGAAAACACACAGATGCAATGTCCTGTCCCGTTCCCCAATAACAGGCGAGACTGCTACCCCGAAGAGATTACCCCATTCCTCACTCAGCGCTATTAACATACTGTTAGAGCAGAGGGACCCATGGATAGTTTCAGTGCTCAATTGCCCCTCCCAACTGTCAGCGTCCCCCCCCCTTCCCACTTGTGCCTTCCGTCGCCAAGCACACCACTTCTCGATTCGTGATGGCCTCCTATACCACCATAACTACCTCATGGCTGGTCGCAAGTGGTTGCTCGTCATCCCACATCATCTACGCTCGGATATCTGTGCGGCATTTCATGATGACCCACAGTGTGCATACACCGGTGTCATTAAATACGCATACCTACACCTTCAATATTACAGGCGCGGGGTGTACCATTTTGGTGCACCGTTATGTACGCTCCTGCCTCGCTTGTCAATGGCGCAAAGACCCTCCTCATCATCTAGCCGCACCATTGCATTTGCCTTGCCCACGACGTCCTTTCGACCACGTCGGCATCAGTGGACCTCTGCTAAACACTTCAGTAGGCAACCGCTGGGTAATCGTGGCCATCGACCGTCTTACGTGCTATTCGGAAACTTCAGCTCTTCACCATGATTCCCTGAGGGAATTACTACGTGACAGAGGCCACATATTTCTTGAGAAAATACACATAGACTTGAGAAAATATTGGCAATACAGAAATTGGTTGGTAATTTGACATTTCCATTCGATTACCACCTTTGAATATTGGACAGACCCTGGCTATTTTTAAGTCATCGGGAAACAAGCCAGTAGTAAACATTAGATTAGCAAGATAAGACTGCGTCAGCTATTAAAAGTGCGACATGCTTGATGGGAACAGATCTTATATCATCATGGCCTGCAGATACATCATTTTTTAATTTGTTGGTTAAAGTCACTATTTCCTGAGGTGGAAGTGGGTGAAAAGAACACAGACTTCGATAATGAAGTAAGTGTGTTATTCAATGCATTGTGAGCTTCAGGTGTATCACCGAGCGGTTTACCAACATTGACAAAGGACCTATTAAAAGCACAGGCTAAATCAAAACCAGACAGCTTTCCTTCCGGTGTGCTGATTTCATTCAGCATATTATTATATTTTCCTTTTGTTAGATTGGTTAATTCTCTCCATACTTTACCACTGTCATTTTGGATTCTTATAAAGTGCTCGATAAAATAATTTGTTTTCGCTGTCTTTAGTTCCTTATTCAGGTGATGTCGATACATTTGATACTCCTTTAGAACGTTGAGGTCCCGATTCTGAATAAAAGAGTCGTACATCTTGTTCTTAGTGCGAATTTTTGTGAGTAAATCTTTGTTAATCCACGGCTTCCGGAACTTCTTCCTGTTTGATATTCTTGTAATTAGTGTAAAAGCGTTATTATAGGCGTTTGAGAACATCCTAATAAATACTGAGTACGTCTTATTTACGTCACCAATATCGTATACGTTAAGCCAATTTATAGTCTCAACAAGATATTGAAGCTTGTTCAAATTTTTATAGTTTATTTCCAGAGTTTTATATCTGTGAACTGTAACTTAGGGTTTTCGGACTGTGTTGATAAAACAAAAAATTGGAATATGATCGCTAACGTCCGAGCTCAGTAAGCCAGATTCAATTTTACATGGTACAACGCTTGTAACACAAGCGTTGATTTATTGAACATTGATTTATACATCACCACGACCCAGCCCCCCCCTCCCCCCGTATTACCGTGGGTAACACCCCTTCCCTTCCCAAATATCGAAATTCTAGGTGTATAAGCCCTAGCCTAGACCCAGCGAAATAATTATTACATATGGCTCTGTTTCGTAACAACTCGTATAGGTGATGCCCTTCTTGACGAACAAGCTCTGTGCGATGTAAGCAGAATGTCAGGCCATGTTAGAAAGCCGTTTTCACAGCCAGAGTACGCAACGCATTTGTTGATACTGAATTTCGTAAGTGCATTGTTCGGAGATCCGAATTTGCGCCCCGTATACAGTTGTGCGTTCTTTTCACGTATACATAGCTTGCACGTGACGTCACGACTGCCCCGCCGTCGGCGCGACGGGCATGCTGGGGGACCATGGTACACACTAGAATATGGCTAGTGGGTTCAGGAGAGGGCATGCTCCACGCGCCGGCGTGAAGCGGAGAGTTGACTGGTCGCATATGTATGCGGCGGCTGCGCTAAGCAATATCCCCAGCACTCCCGCCTGCTGCTGCTGTAGCAGCGACTTGCGTTTGCCTTTTAGGGGCGAAGCTCCTTATGGCATCACCTGGGCGGTTCTCGGTTGTCGATGCATCCTGCGTAGCCAGTAGCGTCTCCCTTAGCATACAATAGATGGCGCTGTACCATAGAGATGCATGCAAACTGCAGTTAGGTGACGATACACTAGATGGCGCTGTACGCATTCTGTGTAGATGGGCAGCGAAAGTATTCAGGTATTTGTATAGGAAGAACGTTGATTCACAATGGAGGAAGAGAACTAGGAAGCTTACCAGTAAGTATACATTCAGTAACGAAACGGATGGGACGAAAAAGAGCGTTAAGAGCATGGTCAGAGCGGCGGAGAACTCGGATTGGATAGCAAGAATGGAGAAGAAACCGGCATTGAACAACTACCGAAAAGGGAAAGACGAAATCAAGAGAGAAAAATTTTACGATAATTCAAAGGGAAGCGCTTTACTGTTTGAGGCAAGGTCCGGTTGCCTGAGAACCCGAAGTTACAGAGCGAAATTCAATAAAGAAGGGGATACATGTATGTGCTGTGGAAAAGCTAGGGAAACGACAGACCATATTTTGATTGAATGTACAGATGTCCACCCAGGTGTAGTTGTGGACACTACCCTACAGGAGGCCATGGGTTTCAGGAGTAACAGGGGAAAGCTGAACATGCCGGCGATAGATATAAAAGGCGCTTAGAGCATTGGTGGCGCAAAAGTATGGAGCAAACAAAAGCGCAAGGTAGTTCGAGTAAGATTGTTACATCACAGCAGAACGATAACAGATAAAATAAATAGACGAGGAAAAAAAAATTGTTGTGAAAATATGTGATTCGGGAAAAGAAATGGTTGTAAACGAAAAAGAAATAAAGCTAGAGCTTGGTGGCCCGGCCACCGCCCCGTTATAAAGGGGACGCTCCTAATATCCATCCATCGTCGTCATCTCCATTTCTCGTCTCGCTTCCGAGAGGGCGCTGTCCCATAGACATGCGTACAATATGGCGGTTGGGTGAAGGTACGCTAGATGGCGTTGGCGGAGCAGCTGCTCTCCGATTGGCTGCTGCGCGGGGAGCGCTCCTCTCATTCTCCTGGATCGTCGCCGTACGTGTCGGATCGCGCTTGGTGGACCACGGACGATGAGAAAAAAATTCCGAACGTTGAAGCGCGGAATCGAACCAGGGACCCCTCGCTTCCGAACGCGCGGCGCTAGCCACTACGCCACGAAGCGCACATGGACACATGCACCACGACGACAGTAAACACCCAACATTAACGAAAGACTGCGCGTTTCTAACGCGTTTGTGCTAGCGCGTTACGGCCCGTGTAAGAAGCTGGTGTAGGACGCTGTGGCCTCTCCGCCTTATACTCTCTCAGCAGTCATGTGATGGCGTCGGCAAACGCGGTGCGCGTTCCGGCCTGTGTAAGGGGCTGCGTAAGACGTCTTTACATGATGATCGACCGGGCGAATTACACGGAAGGTTCACGGTTTACCGATGATTCCCCCCGGAGCTTCGCCCACTCATCATCATTCACCCCGTGGATATGCTGTGATTTTTTTTTTTTTTTTTACTGTCCTGTTTGCGTCGCTGGGTCGTGCGCTGTTCTCCGTTACCTCGAGTGCAGAATGAAGTAACTCGCGTTTCCTTCGCTGTACTGCAGCTACAGCATAGTCGATGTGATGCTGTTGCGAAAAGCTCAGACTCCTTGTTTAGGATGCAGCGAGAGCCGCGAAGTGCTTAAAGGCCAACTCCGGCGATTTTTTCATGTCAACGGGTGCTGATGAAATTCACTGGGTACGTTACTCTGCGTACTTACATCATGCCCTGAGAAAATGAGGCTCGAGAGTTGCACATATTCCTTACAAATGAATTTAATTAATTGACTCGAACGCCCTACCTTACCACCCCTTCAGTTACAGGCCACATTGGGTATGACGCTACAAGTGTCCAACGCGGAGAATGCCGGGATTGTGCAGACGACGCCAGCCCGGCAGCGACGAGAACGCGGACAAGTGCACGATTGTGCGCTAGAGCCAGGCGTTATGGCCGGTTGAAGTTCTAGAGCACTGCACGGGCCCGGCCCGGCCCGCGGGCCGGGTAAGTAATTGTTAAATCGGGCCGGGCTCGGGCCCATGAGCTTCGGGCCCGGGCCGGGCCTGGGTCAGGCCCGAATCAGGCCCGGTTCTCATACGTGTCGGTAATGGCGCGTGTATGCTTTTTGGTTTTGTTGTTTCTTGGGATTTAACGTCCCGAACCTAGTCAGGCTATGTGAGACGCCGTAGTGGAAGTCTCCGGGCAATTTAGACGACCTGAAGTGCATTAGCGTGCACTGAAAGGCAGCACTGCGAGAATTGCGAAGCAACGGTACACTGCCCAGATCAGTGCATATAAGATGCACTCATGGGTATCATGGGAAACATTTCGAGCATGCAGCTACGCTCCCATGCCCGCCTCGCCTGCTTCCGCCTTCGTGACTTTGTAGACTGGTCAACGCGACTCGTAAGTCATTAAGACTTGAGGAGCTGTTTTTCCTGCAGTTTAAGCGCAAGAAGAGAAGTGACTCCACAGGGTCGCCGATCCACGCAGATGTTGCTGATTTTTGTGCTAGCAAGGCAGTTGCAAATATTTATGATTTGGCAATTAGAGAGTCAGAACTAGCATTTAACTCGGATTCTCATCACATCGAGTGTGTATTTGCTGATTCTCACGGCCACCTTTGTCTTCGTCACACTTCGTCAGTAATTCATAAGTTTCGTCATTCGTCGGAGCACAAGTCTTCTCGGGCGCTCAAAAACGTGGACGCGCTCCCGAGACAGAAGTGAGCAAGCACCTAAGGAAGGTGATAATCAATATGATTTACTGCAGTGCACTTTGTAACAGGCGTGTGTATTGGCACCCTTTACCGCACAAATATCTAAGGACTCCAGAGACACCCCGTGTGGACGAATTTTCATCCCTTCAAGCTTCCATCTGCCTTCGAACTTCTGCCGCTATTAGATTTTAGCGGTTAAGTAACACACATCAAAATGGGAGACATGAACCCCTCCTCCAGTAAAAAAAAAAAAAAAAAAAACGTATGGCAGCTCCGCTGCTGTGAAACCTCAGGACGTGCGTAGCACGGACACCCAGCGATTCCCGTTCGTAGAGTTCCCACTGCTCCGTGGACCAAAGCGTCAATGATCTCAATGCTTGTGGTAAGCAAGTAGGGTTTCCCCGGCACGAGTAGAATTTGTTAGCCAGAATCGCTAAGTTGGTGTGCGACATGTGCGCTACTTTTTCGTTTACTTTTATCGGCTGCGGTATCACCGTCGCGTGTTAAGTGTACCATGATCCAAAATCGTGGCGCTGCTATCTCGGTGCGTGCGCTAACATAAGTAGATTATAGTGGGTAATACAGGTTTTGCGGAAGCTATATACAGAGGCATAGACTAAGTATTCTGTGCCGCACTTGAGATGCTTGGCACCCTACATGTTGAAACAAAAGCAGAAGGGCCCAAGTTCATTCATATGATGGAACACATAACTTATTTTATTGACGGAGCCCTTGACACCTTCTGAAATGAAGCCTATAGTGAAGCAATAGAATATGCGAGATCCGCGTGAAATGTCCTTCCACGTGGGCGCTACCCCTCTCAGAAGTTTGCTTTTCCTGTATACTTTCCGCCTTTTCCTGCCCATCGTAGTTACCGCTTTTTCCTTTCGGGCACACGTCGCCTCCACCGTCACAGCCGCCAGCTGCAAGACTACAACCACGACTGCGAGCCACAGAGAGTCAGACTTCGCTTCCCTGTTCGCACCGAGGTCTCTAGCCCTCGGCGGCAACCAGCTCTCCCGATTGCAGTCATTGCATGGGATCACGCTCCGGACACCAGACCCGCCGCGTTCGACGTGGAGCGCAAGAAGCCAGCGGCTAGTTCAGTTGGGCGCTCCAATAAGCAGTTATTTCGGAAGCCCTTAGTCCGGTCTTGATTTAAAGTATAACACTTTCAAAGACCGAGGACGGTCAAACAAAGGCGACGAGATAGGCATCTAAAGCGAATAGCGAGGACGGTATGTCGCTCGCTAACGTGTGTGGCTTGCTTTGACAGATCTATGGCACTGCGGTGGCGTTGGTTCGGCGAACAATGGTGCGGGAGAGGACTCCCTTCTTTGTAGCACGAAAATGTAGCGTACGTTTGAGACAGTTGCCTACCGCGGAGTCGAAACGACGGGTTTAGTAACGCTACTCAGCCTGGCGAATCCTCCCAGGAGTAGTTAGAGCGCGTTTTTCTCTCTCTCTCGTTCCATTGCGCAATAAACGAAGTTTGCAGGATAAGTTCTGCGCTATTTACTCAATAGTCCTAGCAACTATAGTAAAGCCAATTATAAACGTCCGCCGTTTTTCCACTTTATGTTGGCGTTGTTCTTTGAAAAGAAATAAGAACATTGCACCGTTAGCATTGCGTGCATGAGACAGCCAGCTATGCCTCCTCATATAACTCCCTGCAATTCTTTCGCTAAAGTGTTACAGGTGTAATTAACCGAAGGTAAACACAGTACCAGTGCAAATCGTGACACTGTCATATGTTTTCACAACACTCTCCGGAAACTATCTTGAGTGCGGCTGGTATCTACACTATAGGAGAAGATTGGAAAGTGCCTTGTTTATGCTCAAAGAATAATTGGTTGAATTGGGCCGGGTCGGGCCGGGCCTAAACCTTTCGGGCCCGGGCCGGGTACGGGCCGTATTTAAAAACACCGGGCCGGGCTCGGGCGGGCCGGAGCTCGGCGTTTTCGGGCCGGGCCGGGCCAGGGCCGGAAAAAGCCGGCCCGTGCAGTGCTCTAGCTCAGACTCCTTGTTTAGGATGCAGCGAGAGCCGCGAAGTGCTTAAAGGCCAACTCCGGCGATTTTTTCATGTCAACGGGTGCTAGTGGGAACCGGCCCGGTTCCCACTAGCGGCAAAAACGCGCGCGGCGAGCGCTTCCGCGGCACGCACGCGTCAACAAGTCCCCACTCGCGTTTTGCGGCAAGCGGCGACGAGGCAGCCAAGAACGACCTTGTGTTGTTCCATTCGAAAGGTCTCGCGAAAACGTGAGCTCTAATCAGACGATTTCGTCTTTCGTCGACCATGCATGTCTTTCTAGCGCTACTGCTGGTCACGCTGTCAAAAAACTGCTACTGCGAGGATACTTCTTGTCCGGCGTCTCGGTACGGGTAGGCTTAAAGAAAGCTGTATATAGGTCTGGGCATGGCCTCTGAGATTTTACGACGGCCATGTAACTTTCAAATCTCAGAGGCTGTGTGTTATGGTTCGAGGCTTGACGGATAGATGGCGCCACGCGTCCGCACCACCGGCAAAATGACGCAAAATGTAGACAGTGCGAGATCGAGGCAAAAATGGAAAAAACGATGGCTACTCAGAGCGGACTTATGGACAGAATCGCTGAGCTTGAGAATGCGTTGGCAAGAGCGTGAGAAAACGCAGGCCATGGGAGAGAGGCTTAGGTTAGCAGAGGAGGGACTAGCCATGGTAGTTAAGGTGAACAAAGAAGCAGGCAACAGGGAGAATAGTGCGGCGCCGACCTCCAGCGCGGAGGGGGGGGGGAGGGGGGGCAGCAAGAACAGGGTGTGAAAAACGCAGGTGCAAAGAGCGCGGGGCACAGCTTTCAGGAAGTAGCTTTGCCTGAGGGAGTAGACAATGCAGCAGCTGGGACTCACGCTAAACACCCAGACAGTAGCCAGGTGCAGGTGACTCCAGCTGGAAAACCTCAGCGGGTTATCTAGCTGGCGATTCAAATTTAGTTCGATGCGCCGAGGCACTCAAAGAGAGGGTGAAAGGCGACAGACGAGTAATGGTAGGGACGTTCCCAGGACATAGGCTGGGTTCAGTCATGAGGCAAGCAAAAGAAAAGCTCAGGTCTGGGGCTCACGGACGCAACCTCGTGATGATTGCGACAGGGCTAAACGACGTCCTCAACAAAGAATCGTCAGGATTAGCGACGACCTTGGCAAAAGGCGTCGACGACATGCGCGCCATCTCCCCCCATGTGCAGATAGTAGTGTGCACGGTACCGGAAATACCAGTGCGTGACCGCAACCTCCAAAGAGCGGTTGTCGAGGCAAACAAAGAGATATGGCGTACGAGTCGAGAGAAGGGTTTCGAAGTAGTGGAAATAAACAGGGAGGTGCATAGGTGGGGGGGGGTTTCCAAAGAGACAGAATTCACTTCGATAGGAGGCTTGGTCATGAGGTGGGTTGGCGACTTGCAGGACGTGCAGTAGCTTTTTTGGGGGGGCACGCGGGCCCTTCGGAGTCCGGGGTAGCAAGGAACAAAGGAAACAACCAGGGGTATTTTCAGGCAGGTAGCACTGAGAAATGCCAGAAAAGAGGTAAAAGGAAGAAAAGAGCGAAGGCACGTGTAGCAATTAGTTACATAAACATGCAGGGTGGCAGAAAAAAGGCAAAATGGTTAGAGATTGAGGAACAGTTAAACAAAGAAAAGATAGGCGTTTATGCGGTTACAGAAACACACCTTAGGGATCTGGAAGAGCCACCACATATTGACAATTACGTTTGGGAAGGGTGCAACAGGATCGCATCAGAAAGAAAAGGTGGGGGTGTTGGAATGCTTATTCATAGCGGAGCCAAATGGGAGAGAGTAAAACAAACGTGTTCAGAGCACCTCTGGGTTTCGGGCACGGTAGCTGGAAAGAAAACGTGGCTAGGTGTAGCTTACATGTGGACGGGAAATAACTGTAAGGAAAAGAATCTGGAGATAAAGCATTGCATAAACACCGATATTAAAGAATTTGGTCAGGGGGCCGAAATCATCCTCCTAGGGGATATGAATGCCCACATCCACGACCTTGACGGATATACAGACACCAATGGGAGGTTATTGCTCGATCTTTGCGAACACCATAGTCTTGTGATAGTTAACACAGGGCCCAAGTGTGATGGACAGATCACGTGGGAGGTCAGAAACAGACAATCGAACATTGATTATTGTCTTATGACGGAAGGAATCTATGAAAAACTGAGAGAAATGAGAATAGATGAGGACGGGATGAACAGTTTGGGTAGTGATCATAAACGCATAACGTTACAACTGGGATATAAATCTGAAAATAATAACGTAGAGTCGAAGTTTGGCAGCTCGTATTTAAATGACAAACAAATAAAAAATATAGCCGCAAGAGTAGAGGAAGAAGTAGGCAAAATACGAGGCAAGGACTGGGGGTATAATGAGCTAGTTCATGTAATGACGAAAGAAATAAGTAAAGAGAAGAAAACTGTTTGCTGGAAAGGAAAGAGAACGCCAAAGAGATGGTGGAACAGGGAAATCCGGGAAGCGATCGAAAAGCGACGTAAAGCATCAAGGGAGCACAGACAGGCAAAAAGGGAGAAGCGGCCGCAAGAAGAAGTCACGGAAAGATGGGAAATATATTTAGAGAAAAAATCTGTTGTACAGAAATTGGTCGAGGCAAAAATTAAAGGTGAAAGCGAACGCTGGGTGACAGAAATTCATGACAAAAAGAAGGGCGCGCCTAGGATATTTTGGAACCACATAAAAGCGCTAGGTAAAAAGTCTGCCACATTGAAACAGCATATTGTTGATGAGAGAGGAAATCAATTGGAAGGGTACGAAGCGCTGGGTTACATCCAAAAGGTAACAGCCGGTTCGTTTAAAAAGATCGTCCAAGAGATTCCCCCAGTAGATAAAACCATGACGGTGAGCGAAACTAAGGAAGAGCTAGAACTTGAGTATTTCAACTGGAAAAAGGCCGAAGGAAAAATTCCAAAGCGCACTGCTCTGGGTTTAGATGGGGTCCCCGTTAGCCTCATTAACGAATTAGGACAGAACACTAAAGAAGCACTATTGAAAGCCATAGAAAAATGCTTACAGAAGAGGCTAATACCGGACAGTTGGCGAAAAAGCAGAATGAACTTAATCTATAAAGGCAAGGGGGAAAAGAATAACATTCGCTCGTATAGACCGCTAACCATTACATCGGTACTATACAGGATGGCTATGCAAGCAGTAAAATTAAAAATAGAAGCATGGGCAGAACGTACGTAACAATATTTTGGGAGAACTTCAGAATGGATTTCGAGTAGACAGGCGTTTAGACGATAACCTATTTGTTCTTACTCAGTGTATAGAAATATCTAAAATAGAAAGGAGGCCGTTGTATGTGGCTTTTCTAGACATCACTGGAGCGTATGACAATGTTAATCAGGAAATATTGTGGGAAATTTTGGACGGAATGGGCATAGGCGACGATTGCGTACAGCTTTTGAGGGAAATATATCGAGAAAATACAGTTTGCATAGAATGGGAAGGAATCAGTAGCAGAGAGAACGTTGATATTAGCAAGGGGCTGAGACAGGGATGTCCTTTGTCGCCGCTGTTATTCATGCTGTGCATGGTTAGAATGGAAAAAGCGCTAGGAGATAGCAACATTGGTTTTAATCTGTCAGACAAACAGGGCGGCGTGATGATTGAGCAGATGCTTCCGGGTTTATTTTATGCTGATGATATTGTCTTATTCGCGGACAGTCGAGATGATATACAACGGCTGGTGAATATATGCGTGAAGGAAGGCGAGGCTAGGATTTGGTGTAACAAAATGCGGACTGATGGTATTCAATGATTCCAATGACCAGGCGGTATCCATACAGGGCCAAGAAATACCGAGAGTAAGCGAATACAAGTACCTTGGCGTATGGGTAAATGAGGATGATAGATACATGAAGGTACACGAAGGCTTGGCAGCAAAGGGAAAGAGGAACGCAGCAATAATGAAGCACAGAGCGTTATGGGGACACAATAGGTACGAGGTGCTGAGGGGTCTGTGGAAAGGGGTAATGATACCGGGGCTTACATTTGGGAACTCAGTGGTGTGCATGAGGCCAGAGATACAATCAGGAATGGATGTGAATCAAAGAACTGTGGGACGCCTCGCGTTGGGTGCCCACGGGAAAACGACAAACGAGGCTGTAAAGGGCGATATGGGATGGGCGAGTTTTGAGGCAAGGGAAGCGCAGAGCAAAATAAGGTTTGAAGAGAGGCTAAGGAATATGAAAGAGAGTAGGTGGGCAGTGAAGGTGTTCCGCTATTTATATAGAAAAAGCGTTGACACGCAGTGGAGAAAGAGAACTAGGAGGCTCACCAGTAAATATACGGCTCTAAGAGAACTGACAACAAAGAGCGTAAAGGGGAAAGTCAGAGAGGCGGAGAAGATTTACTGGAGGGCAGCGATGGAAAAAAAACCGACTCTGAATAACTACCGAGAGGGCAAAAACGAAATAAAGAGGGAGGCATTTTATGATAATTCAAGAGGAAGCGCTTTATTGTTTGAAGCGAGATCGGGCTGCCTTAGAACGCGTATTTATAAAGCGAAATTAAATAATGAAGAAGAAAAATGCACATGCTGTGAGGAAGATAGGGAAACGACGGAGCATATTCTGATTGAATGCGGAAATATCCACCCAGGTGTACGTTTGGGCACCACCCTACAGGAAGCCTTGGGTTTTAGGTCGAACAACGGGAAGCTGAACATAGCCGCGATTGAAATAAGTAAGAGACGGTTAGAATACTGGTGGCAGAAAACTAGAGAGAACGGACAAAAATAATTATAGGGAGAAATATGGACTTTCTGCCATAAGGGGCAGGGAACTGGGCTATGAATTTCCGTTTTTGCTATAGTATGATCGATTTGACTGAAGTAAATTTAAAAGGCATAAGGAAAATTTAAAGAGAGGAAAAAAAAAAGTTCTACGAGCCTGGTGGCGCACAAGTCACCGCCCCGTTACAAAGGGGACGCTCATAGCATCCATCCATCCATCCACCGTGTAAAAAAAAAAGGAGCGGCGGAGAAGTCGGATTGGATAGCAGGAATGGAGAAGAAGCCGGCATTGAACTACAGAAAAGAGAAAGACGAAATCAAGAGAGAAAAATTTTACGATAATTCAAAGGGAAGCGCTTTACTGTTTGAAGCAAGGTCCGGTTGCCTGAGAACCCGAAGTTACAGAGCGAAATTCAATAAAGGAGGGGACACATGTACGTGCTGTGGAAAAGCTAGGGAAAGGACAGATCATATTTTGATTGAATGTACAGATGTCCACCCAGGTGTAGTTGTGGACACTACCCTACAGGAGGCCATGGGTTTCAGGAGTAACAGGGGAAAGCTGAACATGCCGGCGATAGATATAAGTAAAAGGCGCTTAGAGCATTGGTGGCGCAAAAGTATGGAGCAAATAGAATCCTAATATCCATCCATCCAACCGTCGGCACGCCTCCGCGGCTCGCTTCTGATTGGTGCTTGTTTCGCGGCGGCCGCGAAAGAATGGGTCTTGACCCATTCGAGCATCTGCCGCGCGTTACTGCCGCTTTTCACGAATCTCGCCGCGCGCGTTTTTTCCGCTAGTGGGGACCGGCCTTTACAAGTTGCTGCCGTGTGGATCGTATAGTGCTGTCGGGTGGCAAGTGGTGTTGCGTTGTTGGCTGCAGAAACAACTCGCAACGCGCAGCAACTAAGGAAAGTTAGTTATCACAACTTTCCTTGCGACGATGCACTTCGCGAGCGGTGGATCAGTGCTATCCGGCGGACGCGCTGAGCGTCTGCTCTCCAGCGCTTTCGAGCTTCGCGCTGTCGCGACCGGCATGCCTTGCGCACCCTCCCACTAGACACTTGTGACGTCACTCGTAGGGGCACGGCTTGGCTGCTCGGAGGAGTTTTCGGTTTCGTTTTCACGTTTTCTCGCTTATTTAAAATTATTTTCTAATTCTAGGGGCAATTATGCTGTCATACGGGCGACAGGGGGGTCTCTAGAAGCTAAAAATGCCACTACTTTGACATGGTCAGAAAATCGCCGGAGTTGGCCTTTAACACCGATGCTTACATCCAGCATCGTTAAGTTTGTTGCCGCCAGAAGGCTTCACTTTCTTGTAAAATGCCTTAATGTGTCACCGAAAGCACCAAAGCAAAAAAAAAAAAAAACTTGCATGCGAAGTTGAGTGAGTGCTCTTAGTTGTTTCTTCGGCCTATGTTCTCTGAAAGAACACCACGGGATCGTGTCTCAACAACCATACACAAAGAATTTGAAAATATCTGACCGCTGGAGCGAAATAGTCTCACATACCTTGTTAGCAGTGGTGTGTACTTTCAACCGGTATTTTTTTATCAGTAAATATCAATTACATATTTTTACCTACTCGATCAAAATTTTAAATATCGCTTTAATCCCTTATATTTCAGTTAGCGGCGTGTCTACGGACCGGGAAAACCGGGAAATCTCAGGGAATATGATTAGTCTGGAAAATCTCAGGGAAAACTCCGGGAATTTGGGCTTCTCTCAGGGAAAATCAGCTCAAGTACGAAAGTCGCGCTAACGCTGGCTTTAACAACGCACCTTGCAATTGTGTTTAAAGCGCAACTCGCAGTAACTGAAGCGACGAGTGCCTCCCCCCCCCCCCTTTTTTTTTTGATCGCTCTCCGTCGCGCGAATCGGTTGCTTTTTTTATTATTGGCTTTGCTTGTTCTAGTCCGCTGCATGTGTCTGGACGCGCTACGGTGCACACACAGCCCGTGTGTGCGCCGAGCGTTGTCATATTGTGCGTTTGCTTGCACGCAGTCTTTTCCACAAATATTGTGGAAAAGACTGTGTGGAGGTAGAGGACGCGCGGCTACACGAAGCTGCGCGCCCTCTCCATAGGGAGAGGACGCGGCGCTGATTCTACATGCCACGCGGTGACGCGTTGTACCGCGTACGTGTGGTTAGGGCAGTGGGTTAGGGCTTTGCTTTCTTGCGGAGATAAACAGAACTTATTTCTAGCTTGGGCGCGTCGTGCGGCCTGCGGCAGCGCCGCTGCATGGGCAACACCATTTCGTGGTTTCGGTTTCTCAGCGTGATTACAACGGAGGCGCGTGAAACTTGATGTTTATCTTCATCGGCACGGCACCCCTTTGTAGAGGCGGCGGAAGTTGATTTTTCATCTTTATTGGCGTAGGTTTCAGCTTGTTCGACGCTTATGATCCGAGGGTCGCGGGATCTAATCCTGGCTGCGGCGGATGCATCTCGATGGAGGCGAAATGTTTGAGGCCCCTGTACTGTGCGATGTCAGAGAACCCCGGGAGGTCAAAATTTACGGAGTCCTCCACTACGGCCTCTCATAATCATAGCTGGTTTTGTGACGTAAAACCCCACAAATCAATCAATTAGTCGACGCTTACGAGGGATTCTTGCTGTTCTTGATTACTGAGTTTACTCTGCCCAAGGCAGCCACACACAGACAAGATACCGTGTGTGTGCGAACACAGCTGGTTGCTCCAAGATGAGAACAGAGATGCGTTTTATGTGCGCAGACTGCGATAAGGCGCTGTGCGTAGACCCGTTTTTCAAGGAATACCACGTTATAAAATACTATTGAACAATTTCCAGTATTTGCTCGATTCTACCGCGCCCTCAATTGTAACGCCCACCAGTTTCCCGCGACAAAAAAAAAAAAGGAGTGATACATCGATTGTAGTGCACACCCATTTTGCGGGACACAGGAAAAAGGAAGACCTTAGTAATCAACCTTCTCACATTAATAAAACCGATGCCGTACTCGCGCAATGAACGCACTCGCACAATAAAAGCATTGCTAACTTTAAACCATTGCAGTAGTTGATCCGCGGCGTCTCGAAGACGTTCGGCGCGCCGATTCATAGCTCCTGCGTCTCGATGAAACTTCCGCACGTTGCCGGGCGTAGCCGCGAGCAAGCGGCGGTAACATCATTTACTCGCAGTGGTGCATTCCTCCGTGCAATCGCAGTTCCTTCACGCCTGCTACCGCGTGCTGCCATGCGTGCTGCGCAGGCTTGCGCAGCTAAGCCTAAGCATGGTCGGGGCGTGATCTCCGAGATTGCATCGCGGCAATCTCGGACGTCAAGCAGCGCGCACGGCTGAGAAGCTCTGCCTCAGCACGGATATGAGGGAGAAATACGATGATGAGCCGATTTGCGTAAGGCGATGGGAAACATCTATTCTCCCGTTACGGCCACCCGCAAACGCTATTGAAAGTTCGCGCTGCTGGGCATCTCGGACTTCGGTTGGCCGCAAAATGGCCAAGCTGGCGCGGCGATTATCATCGGCCTACGCATCATGTGCGTCGTGGCATCGTTGCGTGGGGGACCGGCGGCGACATAGAAACTACCGAAACTATGCGCGCCAAAGACCGCCGCGCCGCTAGTTCGTTTTTTCAGCAGTAACCATCCGGCAGTGAGCGAAGCGCGTAGGAAGCGGCCATTTTCCTACGCGCCTCGGTATGGTAACGGTGTCGTTCGTTCGCACTCGATTGTAACGCGCATACGATTTTTGGACCCGTTTTATCGAAAAAGAAGTGTGCATTAGATTAGAGTAAATACGGTATAAGTGATGCTGACACCAAAATACAGCTCCTGATTTTTTTTTAAAAACAATACTTTTCTGACCTTACCCATTTCGTACATTCAAAATCCGCAGTTTCACAAATTGACCGTCTGGGAAAGCTTATTTCTTTTTGTTTGATTGTGGTTTTTTCGTTTTTCTTTATTTGACCCTCAAAGAGCTGAACATCCTTATTAGTGATGACACTGGGTGACATGGTGCCTACCCGCATCGACATGAAAGAAAGTTATGTGCCACTCGGGGAATTTCGCAAAAATACTCAGGGAAAACCTGGAAATCTCAGGGAATTTAGCAATGTCAACTTGGTAGACACCCTGGTTAGAAAGTTACAGCTCGCTTCAGATAAACCGGGAATGATTCCCTTCATGCTGAACTTTGTCACATTTTTTTTTTACCAGTAAAGACAAGCACCCTTGAAGTATGATACGTGGAATGCGAAATAAATGTGCGCTGCAAGCAATATTTCACAGTTACATAGCTACATGACGCATCTCGAAAGGCGCTTACGCTTATCTCGCTGCCATTTAAGTCGTGACACTTTTCGAACCACTTTGCATGGCGAAGACATATGCGCTGCGACAACAAACGCATGCAGCCGTGCATTTGCCAAATCATCACTCGGGGCTCTTGAGCAGAGGTGCGCAAGCACGCGTCTACTTCATTATAACACATATTTCGCGATTTTTGTTTTCTTTTCGAAATGCTTGATGTCCGGGTTATCTGAGGCGGACTTACTTTGCACGGACTTGTTATCGATTAAAGCAATATTTATGAAGTCAACTAACTACAAGGAATAATTAATTGACACTTAGTGATAAAATGTAGCCGTTGTAAGTACACACGACTACTGCAAGTATGAATTTAGCTGAGAAATTTTTTTTCTAGAACTTCTGCCTTTCTCAGAAATTTAATAGGGCGTCCCGCCCTATTAATTATGCACTTTCGCGAACCGAAAATACCTGCACGGCTGTAAATAAAGAATGGGTATGTCATGAAAACATGTCGTTCTTGTACTTCCCTCTTATACACGCAAGTGGCAATTTGTTACTCACCAACGCTTTGGTTTTTTTCGGAGGGTAGGAAGTTATATGTTAAAGCCGCTCAGTATAGCTCTCTGCAGCCAGGGAACCTCGCTATTAATCAATGACAGCACCGTACTTTGGAATTAACTAGAAGGTCGCACCACCAGGTCTGTCCTTTGCGAACCCGGAAACATCATAGGATGCATCGAATGATAAAAATGGTCTATTCGGAAAAAGCTACGAGTTAGGTCGTTAGCTCTGCCAACCTAACACCTATTTTTGGCGGACTTCTGCAAATTGTGGCCGAAAATTTGTACAAAGTTACATATAATCTGGGAATAATCGTTCACGTCACTGATGGTTCGAAATTTTCACTTTTTCAACACCGACTTCTCGCGTATAATGATGCAAGGACGAAACTTATTAGGTAGGGATGCAGCGGTTTCTCCTTTGTATGCCCAATAATAATTTTCATGTGCTGACCCCGGCAAGACCGCGCCGAGCTCCCAAAATCAGCTCTCAATCTGTTGACAAACCGTTTATCATAGGAATGTTTTTTTATGTAAGTAGATCGTCGTTTAGAGACAGCGCACACTTAAAGACACTGAGCTCCTCTGAGCAAATCCGGTCCCATCGAGCCATGCTGCACGGTTTTACAAGCCACAATAGTGAGTTTTAGTATATCGGAAAGCAGCTAACGCAAAGATTTAGCGTAAGGTTAACGTTACCGTGGAACACACCGCGCATGCGCAGAACGTTAACGTATACGATACCCTTACGTGCCTACGCTATTTTCGGAAGACATCGTTCAACGCTAACGCTCGCAAAGGGACCCGTACGGCTGGCAAGATGGCGGCGTCAGTCGAAGTGAGACCACTCGCTTCAGATCTGTCGGGACATCGGCCTGCATTGTAAAGCTCATTCATTACCCGCTCATGCTCTTATTTGCCTTAGGTTTGGCTAATTAAGCTTCGCCAGCCGTGTATTGTTGACAACGTGTCGCCGTTTTCAAGATACGCTCTCAGTAAGCGGCACACAAGGCTTAAAATGTGAGTGCACTCGCTTTCGCGGCCTTCGAGACTGCGCGTGCCGGCGCTCGAAATCTCAGAGGCCATGTTGCTTTGCTCACGTTTACGGTAGTCTCGTCGAGATGGCGGCACTGCCACCGGGGCTTTTTTCTTTTTGTACATCGGCTGTTTCAAGCTACAAACAATTAAAGCCGAGACGAGTAGTGTGGTGCATTACTGTATGTATAATGCTTGAAATGACACTATTGTTTGGCGAAGTATTCCTTCAGTCACAAAGGCGACTTGGATAAGCCAGCCTTCGCAGGCACATGCACAGATGCGCACCCCCTGGGCACTGGAGAAATGTTGCAGAAGCTCCGGGGCACTGATAACAAGTGGAAAATCCGCCTTCTCAAAGCGGAAATGTCGGCGAAATTTGTCGTATACGGCATAGCCTCGACGACATGGACTGCCTGCGTAGCTTCTCTGGTTTCCAAAGTATAAATTAAGCGCTCCTATGTCATCGCAACTTCGAAACGACAGGCAGTATATATACGGGTCAGAAAGGAGACTCGATGGCGGCATTTTGAAACGACGCGATGTTTTTCGCGTCTGCCGACACAGCACTTTAACACACTTACACGATACTGGCTCAATGATTTTGTGGCGCACTTAGGGATTTAATAAGAGTTGCTTTTAAGGTGTAGTTCTCGCCGTACATGCCTTTGCGTTAGCTTTAGCGTTTCGCTCTCTTCCGCTATACTAACAGTCTAGTTTGTGCCGCTAGATGCACCCAGCTTTACCGTAACGTAAATCTTTACGTTTGCTGCTTTCCGATATACTAAAACTCGCTAATAGGGAGTTATAGTTAAGCGGCTCAGCGGGCCCAGCGATGGAGCGGAGGGGACAGCGGACCGCATGATGAAAAGAAGAGTAATAGTTGAGCGGCGCCCCGCTTGTTTCAGCGGAACTTACTGCTGCGCCACCTGTTGAACAATGTTGGATCTACTGCCGATCGAGCAGAGGTCTTACCTGTCTAATAACATTGAAGTTACTGCTAAAAGGATATCGCAAAAGTAATTTTTCATTAGATCACACGTGTTATGTGGAAACACATGTTCATTTTTGCTGCATGACATGACGACATGCCGCCGCAGCTTGTGTTGCGAGGCGGTAAATGCAGGAGAACGATCCTCAGGTCACGTGGGCGTAAAGTCACGTGATCACACCGATCGCTCATCTAGGTACTTCTTCGCCTAGGTACGGGGAGTGTTTCTAGGCACTGCCTAGGCCGTCTAGGCGGTCTAGGGGTCTAGGTTCAACAGCCTCGCTAACGTGGCGCATAAACGCATAAAGGGTACGAGCGTGTATCCGGCGGAATACACGCTCGTAAAACATTGCATCCCTCTCGCTAAGTACAAAATAAACAGTTTTTTACAGCCCTACTTGGTTACATAACAGCACAAAAAAACACTGCTGATAAAACTATGTCTTCGCGAGCGGCAAATACATCACGACAGCCCACCGTCAGTGACGACCCGAGGGTAGGCCTAGCTGCCGACGACGTAGCCGTCGTCGTTCGCAATCAACCGCCAGCTCGCCACGAAGCGCTCATTTTTGCCAACATAGTTAACATTTGTACTCATACGTAGTATGTCAACGAATACGATTAGTTTTCTCGAAATAGATGCGAAGCGCAATGGTAAAAACAAAGCGAGCCGCTTCGGTGAAACAGCCCCTGCCGATGTTTACGTTCGCGCCGCGGCTGCTTCCGATCTCTCGAGTGCTTAGGAAATGGGCGCTGCTTTGCAGACCAGCTCACTTCACTCGTAACATTACTCAATGAGGATTAATTTCGTGTCACGAACGAATCGTAAGCAATATTTTCGACGCGATTCCATCGGCACCGGCAAATGCCTCGGCGGGTCAAGACGAGTGATCAGCGCGTAAGCTCCGCCCTCACGAAGCGAGTCTGCATACAAGCTCGTAAGACATCGTATCCTCGTCAGTAAGTACAAAATAAACATTTTTGTACAGCCTTGCTTGGTCACACAACACAGAAAAACACTGCCGATGCCTTCGCGAGCGACTAGCACATCACAACACCCCACAGTCAGTGACGACTACGAGGGTAGGCCTAGCTGCCGACCCTCGGAGTAGTAGTCGTTCGCTGTCAACCGCGAGCTCGTCACAACGTGCTCTTTTTTACCTACACGATTAACATTTGCACTCATATGTCATGCGTTAACACGTGCGATTAGTTTTGGGACGGTTGGGCAGTCGTCCATCGCGACTGTCCAACCTTCCGACAAGACATTCGAGCTTAGCGCTTAGACGGTAACACTCGTCTGCAGGCGTTGGCAGGCGCTATGGGAAAACCTCAGTTTCATAGGGAATAGATTCAGCTCTGGATTTCCCTCTTAGTTGACGCTGCATCGTCCCTAGAATTCCCCACAAAGCGATGCTGTGCGGAGCGCTGACGTCTACATCGTACTAGCCAATAAGAGAGAGGATCACCCTCCTGGATTTACCGCTTCGCGCTTGTGTTGGGGGCTGCCATCTTGCAAAACGCTCGCACGCTGGCCCGCTGCATACGCCCCGCTGAAGAGACGAAATGAGCGGGCGAGCGGCTCGCTCCGTAAATGCGCTGGCTGTCCCAGCGTGCCGCGCATGCGCAGATGCGCAATTGGCGTCTCCGCTCGTTCGCTGGGCCCGCTGAACCGCTTAGCTATTACCACGACCTACTGTACTCCTGACCTGCCCGGCGAGCAGAATGCCAGCGCGCATATGCTAGCTCCTCTTTCTACCGCTAGGGGCCTTTTTGCGGCGGATTTTGGCGCCACCAGTTACCCCACCCACACCACTTCTGGGCGGTCGTCTGCTCGCGTTGCGCCGAGACGCCTGTGCGGGCAGGCACTCTGCGGAGCGAAGAAAACATTTGCAAAACTGCTTCGATTGAGGTAATCCAGCTATGGCAGTAAAGTGTAGTTCCCAGAAACGCGCCCACGTGAGCCATGTACCACGGTAGTCTGTAGAAAAGGTGAGAAATGTCTAATATTGGCATGCGCAAAAATGTTCCTATACACTTAGTAAACAAATACGTACGTTTGTATGACTAATGAGCTGAATTCGCGACTATGCTTTTGCTTGGTAAGGTTTTACAAGTTATTGACTCACAAATTAAACCAACTGTCGCTTGAGCGACCGAAATAACAGGAAAAGAAAAGCTAGTACCGATTATCTCAGTGGCACAACAGTGCTGTTGGTTCCTTGGTAAATAGACTCTGAAACGTTGGCCGAAGTACCATATGAACATTCCTGCTATTAGATACAGTGCAACAGTTCGCATATATGCTCAAATTCCGAGAACTGCGCACAAGCAAAGTACTCGCACGGTGCTTGTTGTTCTGCATCCATGCACCCGTCGACGCTCAGGTGGGGTAACTCGAGCGCCATCTTAGCGGCGAAGTCTGGAACGAGAGGCGGCGCAGGCGTCTCCGTAGAACGCCGCGAGCTGGTCAGGTCAGGAGTACAGTAGGTCGTGGCTATTACTCCCCATTATCATTTACGTATGCCATTTAGCCCGGCGATTCTTGCGCGCAGCAGTAACTATTTCACGGGACAGGCACTGAAATGCGGAGCAACAAGTCCATGCTGCGACGTAACGCACAGCGCGAGTATGGTGCGCGAGCCTGCTCGAGCTTCGTACTGCATACAGCCCATGCTCTACTGGCGCCATGTCGTGCCGTCAACGTGAGAAGCGTCAATCCCGGCCACTCTCTGAGCCCACTACCCGTATATTCTAGTACACTGTAACCATGGGGACCACTTCTTGGTTCGTTCCCTGCAGCGCCGCTCATACATTCGTTGATTCGACCGCGTTTTGGTTCGTTTTCTCTAACTTTCTAGGCGCAATGTCGTCGCCGTCCCTTGCGGAAAGATTATCAACCTGAGTTAATCGTATCGACACGATGTTTATGTGAGCAAATGCGCGAATGTGCGCCGATGTCGATCCCTACACGAAGCTGCCGGACGCCGACGGGGACCAACGCTGTGTACTTGAAGTGACGCGCAGGGACATCAACTACTTCGTTTTTCTCAGTACGGCTTTCATCTTTGGGTGTGTTCCAATAATCACGGCTAAATAGACGGCTACGTAACAGCGGCCATCTTAAGTACCATTCCATTTCTCACGTAGACGGCAAAATAGACAGCTTCGCCGTAGCTTCGCGAAGACGGCATACGAAGACAAAAACGATGCAGGCTACTTTGCTGTCCAAACAAGATGGCGGCTGCGAGGATTGCTTGAAAGTAGAGGAGGCGTTGGCTTGAATATCCACGAACCTCGCCGGAGCGGTCGTCTGTTCGCAAATAGGCGCTTTCTTACGCAATTTATGTGAGCTTTATTGAGTTTTTCGTAGATTGGAACACGAAATAAGCAAAATTAACGAAAATTGTGAGCGTTTTTTTTAGCTTTCTTTTGTCGACGCGAGATGACGCCTCGTCGCGCAAACGTCATCCGGACGTGTTCCATTACTCGGACGACAAGGACGCGGAGCTGTCTTTGAAGCTGCCAAGGTAGGCTGTCTACGATGCTGTCCAGAATTGGAATACAGCCTTTATCTTCCGGCAACGACTGGCACGCACGCAGTGCCGATCGACTCCGCGACTGCCGCTGCACCAGCCTCACCTTTCAGGAGGCACCGTGCTTTCAGCGCGCTGTTCATGATCTGCGCTGCATCAGTGTAGAGACGTCGGTGTCCCATCGATATTTGTGTCCTCCAAGATCTTACATGGAATGCCTACGAATGGAATTTGTGCTGTTCTTTTCGCCGTGTCCCTAAATTTCAGTCATAAAAAAAAATTCCTGGCGAATGCCATATACTTCCTAATGCGAGATGTGAGCGCAGCCGTGCGTGCGTGTGTAAATGATGCGATATGCTGAGCAAAATAATGAGATATCTGCGATCTCTACCAGCAAATATAGCTGCTGCGCCGACGAAGCACTTCCACCGTGTACGTCAGCCACTGTTAACAGAAGCTCGATCGCGCTTTGAAGTACGATGAGCTTCCGTTTCGGCGGCGCGAACAGCTGAGTTCCCCTGACTCGTCGAAGGTTGTTTTTAGAATACTTCCACGGTAGCCCAGCCGGCCCAACACCGCCGGCCTCGGCAAAAGTGTGTCGCGCGTGGCTTGAGGCGCGCGAGCCAGGACATCTTTCGCTACGGTCGTTCGCGATCGGTTACGGCGGGAGCCGATGGACGATGATCAAGGCAGGAACAGGCGCATAACTCTGCTCGCAAAACATTTGTAGGCCCTCTTGCACACTTGGACGTATCAGCGTGTTCGGTGTCGCGATCGACGCGCTACGTGTCAGCCACAAACTGCGCTGCCTCGGGCTTGTAGCTTCGTGCGGCCGCATCGACTATGTACGTCTTTTGGCACTTGAAAAAGGTTTGTGTTCTTTCACACTCGTCTCTTCATTGCTTTCCTGCAATTCGGGAACTCAAATACCGCGGCTAACGAGAGCAAGTACAGAAACGCGTACGCGTCCGCACTTTCACTGCCGCGGCTGGTCCTCCACGATGGCGGAACGGTATATATCCCGCAGCGCCTGGTCGTGACGTAGGTGCAAGGCATGTATACATTTGCCTTCTGTGCACGCGCCATGGTTTTTTTATTCTTCCCATAATCGTAGCTCGTAACGGGCCCGTTAAACTGTCTCTGCTTAATGAGGGAGATTTCGTCATTCTAAAATGTTACTATTCGGCCGACGCACGGCCAACCAACGCCACTGCAACTATTCCGAGAGGACGGCTAATCCGCAATTTTTAGCGCTAGCCACTTGAAGCTCTCCGAAAGTGCCACTAGCACTGACACTGGCAGTCACTTCACGCAGCACTGCGTCAGTCACACGTTCCAATGTAAATTAAAGGGACCGACAACTGGCCAGAACGTGTGAGTGGACATTTGTGGATTTCGAAGGAGCTTGAATTATAGTGATGGAATCGAGCACCCTATCGCGATTTGAAGAGGAATTGTATTTTTAAATTGAGCTTAAAAATTACGGCAACTGAAATGTGGCGCGGCCTGGTGGAGACGCCTTGGTACTGCTATTTGGAGTCTGAATCGTCGTACGTCGCCTGTTGGTGTTCATACGACGGTAACTCGGCCTTGAAGTTGCAATCGACACATAAAAACGCATCTCCGCCCTCTATTTCCTTTTTATGCAGTAAAAGGAGTCGACGCTGAAAAGCGGCGTTGCCTTCGCGGCAACCGAAAAGCTGTTGTTAAACTCGACGCATGCGCTCAGTGGCTCCCAGGCATAGCGCGCATGCGCTGTGTGGAGGCACAGCCTGGCGCGAGCACGTCCAACGGTTGCTGGCCACTGTTTGCAACATGTGTTGCATGTAAGACTCCATAGGCCAAAAATTCTCATAAAAAATGTTTTACGGCGTTTTCCATGTTGTCATAGCGTGACAGGACACTCTGACCGGTAAGCTTTCCGATGAAATAAAGAAAAGAGGTACCTTAAAAATTGGTTGTCGGTCCCTCTAAAGGGTCCCTGAAACTTTTTTTTGACATTCGGTCTATTCAGGTCTGTTCGATTCAGAAAAGGTGCACGGAACCACGCACAAAAAAGGTGCAGGTGGTGTCGACACCCGGTGCAGCAGTTCCCAACACCCGTTTTCGCGGTGCAGATGGGAGCACCGGCCCCGCCGCCCAAATGTGTGAATCGAACGTTGAGGTGCGGCCTGTCGTCTGCTGCAGGGCCAGCTCAAGGAGTTATTGTTTCAAGCAGCCTGCTTGTGCTCGCTACAACTATAGATGGTGATATGCTACAAAAAAACCTGCGTTCGGGAGCACGAAACAAGACGTGACATTTATATTATGCGCATCCACACACTTGCCGACACGAACGACGGTTACAATCTGCATCGTATACCATTTGTGAGAAGAAAAAAAGTGAACGTGAAAACAAGCCGTTATCGTGCACGTGTTCAGAGAAAAATGTCAAACGTTTATCACTTTCACAGGATTACTTCCTGTGATTTCGTCGCGGCGTACGTCCTAACCATCTCCATTAGACTAGCCGACGCCGTCGTCTGCACGCGTCGCCCGACGGGATAGCGAGGCTGCACCAAAACGCTGCACCCACAAGCTGGGAGGTACAAAGGTGCACGGCACCGCGGCGGCACCTTAGCTGCACCCCGCCACAATCGAAGGACGGAGGTGCAGCGGGCGCCGCTGTACCGCGAGGAATCGAGGACGGTGGTGCAGCGCACCGCGAAAACGTGCAGAAGGTGCAGGGAACCTTGGCTGAATCGAATAGACCTTTCGATTCAGCCAAGGTTCCCTGCACCTTTTCGCGGTGCGCTGCACCACCGTCCTCGATTCCTCGCGGTACAGCGGCGCCCGCTGCACCTCCGTCCTCGATTGTGGCGGGGTGCAGCGTTTTGGTGTAGCCTCGCTAGCCCGTCAGGCGACGCGTGCAGACGACGGCGTCGGCTAGTCTAATGGAGATGGTTAGGACGTACGCCGCGGCGAAATCACAGGAAGTAATTCTGTGAAAGTGATAAATGTTTGACATTTTTCTCTGAACATGTGCACGATGACGGCTTGTTTTCACGTTCACTTTAGGTCTGTTCGATTCAGAAAAGGTGCACGGAACCACGCACAAAAAGGTGCAGGTGGTGTCGACACCCGGTGCAGCAGTTCCCGGCACCCGTTTTCGCGGTGCAGATGGAGCTCCGTCCGCCGCCGCCCAAACGCGTGAATCGAACGTTGAGGTGCAGGCCTGTCGTCTGCTGCACGGCCAGCTCGATGAGTTTTTTGTTTCTAGTAGCCTGCTTGTGCTCGCTACAACTATGCATGGTGATATGCTACAACAAAACCTGCGCGCGGGCGTGCGAAACAAGACGTGATATTTATATTATGCGCATCCACGCATTTGCTGACACGAACGACGCGATACAATCTGCATCCTACCATTTGTAAAAAGAAAAAGTGAAGGTGAAAACAAGCCGTCATCGTGCACGTGTTCAGAGAAAAATGTCAAACATTTATCACTTTCACAGAATTACTTGCTGTGATTTCGTCGCGGCGTACGTCCTAACCATCTCCATTAGGCAAGCCGACGCCGTCGTCTGCACGCGTCGCCCGACGGGATAGCGAGGCTGCACCAAAACGCTGCACCCACATGCTGGGAGGTGCAAAGGTGCACGGCACCGCGGCGGCACCTTAGCTGCACCCCGCCACAATCGAGGACTGAGGTGCAGCGGGCGCCGCTGTACCGCTAGGAATCGAGGACGGTGGTGCAGCGCACCCCGAAAAGGTGCAGAAGGTGCAGGGAACCTTGGCTGAATCGAATAGACCTTTTTTTCTTTTCCCAAATGGTAGGATGCAGATTGTATCGCGTCGTTCGTGTCGGCAAATGCGTGGATGCGCATAATATAAATATCACGTCTTGTTTCGCGCGCCCGAACGCAGGTTTTGTTGTAGCATATCACCATGCATAGTTGCGAGCACAAGCAGGCTGCTTGAAACAATAACTACTCGAGCTGGCCCTGCAGCAGACGACAGGCCGCACCTCAACGTTCGATTCACACATTTGGGCGGCGGGGACGGTGCTCCATCTGCACCGCGAAAACGGGTGCTGGGAACTGCTGCACCGGGTGTCGACACCACCTGCACCTTTTTGTGTGTGGTTCCGTGCACCTTTTCTGAATCGAACAGACCTATTGCGTCACTGATTAGGCAACACAATTGTGAAATCATTCACACCATAAATAAAGCGAAGCACCATGCGCTAAGGCAGCAATGGGCTTATTTCTGTCGCCTTCCTCCTTACCACTGCTCCTCCTCCTCAACTCGATCTGCTGCGGAGAGCGCGCTAGCGACGACAGCGCCTCCCGCGTTAGCCGCTCCGCCGAGCCCTCCGTGGCGACATAGCGCCCTGATATCCTTACTGAGGTCGCTCGGCAGTGCTAGCCTCTGTAGTAGAGCCACGTTGATCATAGTATAGGTGTTCTGTGGTAGAGCGCCGGCGACTCGTGTGTACGCCGCCTGATGCCGCGACGATACCGTTGGCTGAAACGAAGGAGCACGTTGTAGAAGCACGTTGTTCGCAGTTAGGTTGGGAAAATTGACTGGTTAGGAGCCAATCAGCGGCCTCCCATTCCATCGGTCGATGGCGGGGGCGTTTGAAAACTCCTTTTGGCGAGCCGCTGCGATCTTTTCCGATGCACGTGTTGAAAACCTTATTGTAAATTCCACACTTTACGCACAGCGCTGAAATCTGCCCTCAAATGATCCTAATGACTCGCTCTACTGGATCACCATGTTTGCACAAAATCGTCAAAACCGTTTCAGGGTGCCTTTAATAACATGCGCTGCAGCAGCGTACGCCTTTCGCGGCGCGCGCGCACCGACCCTATCTACGTCATCTACCTAGGTACCGCCTTCTCTCGAACTACGCCGCTTCCTCCTCTCCTCGCCTCTGATAGTGCGACTGCGGTCACGTGGTAGCGAGCTCGCTTTTTTTGTATTTTCTTCTCTCCGACACTCGGCGCCATGTTCGACGTGCAAAGTGGCTCTGTGCTGTGTGTACAATTCTAGAACACTGTGGCTGCGTGTTTGCCGGACGCAAAGTGCACAACGTGCGAAGTGTGCGCGTGCGTCTGGCTGGTTTTGTCGCGATGCCGCGTTGCTGTGCCTTTGGCTGCCATAACCGTGACACCCAAGAGAAAAAGCTTTTTGTCATTCCGCGCGGAAAAGAAAATGAAGATGGAAATGAAGAATGTAAAATACCCTGAGGGTATTTTATATTAATAAATAAACGTTTATCCACCTTTGATTTCTCGGTCTGTCTTTTCCTTTGTCGTTTGTTTTTCGGGGTAATTTTTAATATGATATTGCCCTGCCCACAATGTGTTTCATTTTCGGTGTAAAATATCTCTAGATCACTTGTTTTGTACTTTTGCAAATCTTCTATCGCATATAAGTATGGAAATAAAAACATGTTTGTTACAGGGCCGAGTTCAAGCTCCCCGGCGCGAAGTCGGTGAAGGGAACCACGGCAGTTTCGGTCGTTCCGTACGCAAGCAGACACAGTGAAAGGATCAGAGTCGTGGTTGCAAAAGATAAAACAACAAAATTTAATCTATAATGTGGCACGATAAAAACAAGACAAACAACAACGCTTCACTCAAACTAACAATGAACAGCAATGAAAGAGCTTAACAAAAATACTAACGCGCGAGAACAAACAAATAGGAAAAATAAACTAACAAGCAAGCAGTAACTAGGGCAATGAGAACAATAAAGTCTAATTTACAAAAGTTCAGGTAGAGAGTTCAAAGGTAGAAACGGGTGGTGGCATACGTGCTGATGACCGGCAGCGTCGAAGGGTCCACGACGGTCTGGTGCGGCAGTCTGGTACGGCACAGCGTTGAGGTCGATGGAGTTGCGGCGCTGATGTTCCCGGGGAGCTAGTGCTTGATGGCAAACCCGAGCAGTTTTAACTCGAGCCGGAGTCCCGATGCCTACGTTGCAGACGGTAAGCGCACATCTCAACTAGGCGAAGCGGCTAAGGTTAGGTGGCCAGCCGGTACAGAGCCACGCTAACAACTTCTAGAGCGATACGATGATCGGCTTCTACGCCGTGTAAGCCAAGCGACTAGAACCCCGTGCTCCTCAATGCTCCTCGCTTAAATACCCGCATGTTTTTCCCGATTCGCTGTCTTCGGAATCGGGGCGTGTTTTTGAGACAATTGTTCCACCACTTCATTACTGGCTCCGCCCAAAGTATCTGACCAACCCCTTTCTCGTGGTCCCCGACGGGCCTCTTCCTTCTGCACCCCCGATTGACAGGTCATCAGCGTAGCGGGGGGTGCCCTTCGCCGGTCAACAACGGTATACATACTTGTCCCCTTCGGACACGGTGGCCGACGAGCAAACAATAGTGCATGCGCGCACGTGGCCAGTGCACGTCAAACGGCTGCCCGCTGTCTTGCCCCGTATTGTTGGTCCGAAGCACCGTTGTTCGGCCATCAAGAACCACGCCGGGGGGTCGCAGGAGAATGCTTCAAGTTCAAGCTTCCCCGCTCAGGGAGGCCGTCATCCCCATGTCTTCTCCGGAAAGGCCGAGAACTTTCAACGTATTTGGAGAGCGGTTGAAGCGCTTCCAAAACTTGCACGTGCGGCCATGCCGTCCACCTTCACTTATATTAAACCACGAGGCAATGTCATTCCGTGACAATGTTTCAGAAAGATATGCTCGTTGAGCGGGATATTTAGTGAAGCTGCAACCACTGAAGACGAGCGTTTGAAACGCGACACTTCGATAGAATGAGTGGTAGGAAGCAAAAAAAAAAAAACTACTCATACAAAACCGAAAACATCCACCTACTCATTCTATAGAAGTGTCGTGTTTCAAACGCGGCACTTATATAGAATGAGTGGGTGGATGAGTAGTTTGTAACTTTTTTTTTTTGCTTGGTACCATTGGCAGAAAACAGATGGTTATGCATAGAACGAACAACGACCGTCATAACATTCTGGATGTGAACTTTATTAACACGTGATAGGGTTCGCTGTCCTGAAATAAGATATGCATTTTGCCGTTTCCTGTATACTCGTTTTTCATATGTGAGAGCATTTCCCTCAAACGGGGTTAACATTTCGAATTTAAAGATTATCACGGCTGTTAGCAAGCGCAGCCCGTTTCTTCAACAGCTCGCCGCATGCGTTTCTTCCTTTTTTTTTTTTTTTTGGAATGAACCGTTGGCACTTGCAAAAAAGAGAAAAAATGAAAAAAAAAGGCTGTATGGCAATACATGTGACGAAGTGCCGGGATTTTTCATTGCATCGAGGTCACTCTGGAGTGCTGAGAGAATACATCGCTTGTAATGGGCGCCCGTTACAAGCGATGTATTCTCCAACAGCGAGCGGTAATTTCGGCAGTAGTAGTGACGCGACTGCGTTCGTCGACTTCTACAGTCACAACGCACCAGCTCGGCCGTCCAACAATTACAAATAGTTTCCGTGTGTGATTGATCACCTACATCGGCAACACCCATGAAAGCACGCAAAACCTCATGACAATGGGTGCAAACTGCGCCGCACAGGCCAAACACCCCAGAACGGCTTGCACAAGTCATTGGGCAGGCAGAGGAGAAGTAAGATGTGAAACGTCATGAAGTTTTGAGCGAGCACCTCCATGGGCATTATTGGCGTTGCTGCAGTTATAGACGATCGTGATAGTTAATACGCACTATTTCCTTCCCGAACGACGTGGCTTGACACCACAGCTGCGATTTAAATATTTCTTTCTGATGCAATAAATAGCATGCCGTGTTTACAGAATTTCATTTCAAACCTTTCCAAGTAAGCCTAGTTATGGATATCCCCGCCAGATACACTAGGAAACTAGCGCTCCGAAAGGAAGCGTAAACGTCGTGTAATTCTCTACAAATGAGAAATCAAATCGCTCCTGCATGTTGAGAAAATCAACACAGAAGAGTGAATCAATACATCAAGCCGTATGCGAGACACGGCCACGGCTGGACACTGCGGCAGCGGCGGCGCCACAGAACACTTATGCTTCTTATGCGGCGCCGGCGCCATCTAAATGTACTATCAGCGTCAAATGAAAGCCGAACAGCGGAGCGCGTGCCACCAGCACTGTTAACATTATAGTGCGCGCCGTCCTGTCATTCATCACTACTGACAGGCGAGCACATCCGGTGTAAAGTCCCTAGATATCTTTTCCGTTTTTTAAGTAGCGAAAAGCTTTGATGTGCCGCTGGCGCATCTGATTGGTCGGCGTTGCTTTTGGCAGCCATGTTCTTCCTAAAGCTGTTACTTGAATGCCGCAGCGAGAGAACGCCAAAGAAAGTTGCGCGTTTCAGTAGGCGTTTCTTTACATATGGCACGTCCACCATCATATTTGATAGGAACGTGTATGTTGACGGCCGAACGCTATCTGCTCGCGCGTGCTCCGCTCCACGTGTTTAGGAAGAACATGGCTGCCGATGCGGGCTTTGAGCGAGAGGGTGCCGGGAGAGGAGGTACTTGTCGCTACTTAAAAACGGAAAAAATATCTAGGGACTTTAATCCGGTGTGGCAGTAAAGTCCCTGGAAATAACTAAAGTAGCGCCATTCGTGTCAGTGTGGAGACACCTCCTCTCTCGTTTGCTTCGTAGATGTGTAGACGAAGCTAGTTGAGAAGGCACTTGGCCGCCGTCGTACGTTCAGCTAAACGCAAGAGGGCGTTGCGGCTGTAAGCGACCCTTTGGGAGAAGGTTGAGAGAAATAATTAGGAAAGTGCTGGTAAATACGACAATAGAAGGTAATTAGGAGCAAGTGGAGTGTTTTTTAGTGTAAAAATATGCAGTACATTATCAGTGAGTACATGCATGTGCTCGACGCGTGTTTATGTGCGTGGTGTCGGCAACATGGCATGGGACAGGTCCACGGTTACGGCGCAGTTATGAGTTTTTGTGCACTATGTTAAATATACCGCGTCATAAAAGAAGTCTGTAGAAGAATGAAGTAAGCGAAGCGCTTGTACCGCTAAAATCCATCCCCGCAAGCGAGCAGCACACGACGCGAGAGCCCAGCATTCTCTTGGTGCTCGATGGCAGTCGATGGCTGTCGATGGCAGCGCCGCCGCGCGCCATGCAAATTCGGCTTCGGCCGTGCTAAGAGATCGCAAAGCACGACGCACCACTAGCTTTTTGATTGGTCGAGCGAACGCCATCTTGGTTGTCCACCCCACGTGACCAGGGCGTGCAACCATGGAGGAACAACGCGCGCGGCGTCTGCTCGACCTTGCGCGATCATGCTTGAATCTGCCGACAGCGCTGCATGTTTTGGGATGCCGCAAAAGCACGTATGTACAACAACGGAAAGAAGGAGTTTTCGCTTCCGCGAGGAAAGCTAAATGCCAAACGTCGAGATGTGTGGCTCCAGCGCATGGGACAGCTATTCGCACACACGCCGAGGCAACGGCGGAGAAGCCGGAGACCAAATGCGGGACGATGGTAGCCGAAGACGGTTCCCGCGGCATCGAGCGCGTGCTCTCAGGGCGAAGCTGGCCCTCATAGCCCATCCTACGGCCCTACTAGCCGCCAAACACGCAGCTTACGCAGGGCTGTCAGAGCGCCCCGTGCAGGGGTGCGGCCGCGTCTTTGCATACAAATGCATACAAATCTCATCGTACTTTACAGCTACCAATAATTGCACACTGCATTTATCAGCGATCAGTCAAATACAAAGCAAGTCTACCGCACGCGACATAGCGGCAACGAGGGCGAAGTCCGGCACGGCAACCGCCGACGACCGCTCCCGCAAGAAACGTGCGGCAGCCTCGCGCGGCAGCCTCGCTGGCCTGGCCGCGACGGCTGCCGCGTGCTTTCGCTTTCGCCTCCATAGTTACTTGTGGACACTCCAGGGGCGCTGCTGTAGCTGCTAGGAGAGGAGGGAGAAGCGGAGGGGTGCACTTGGCGCTACTTTACTTGTAGGGGCTTTATGTGGCAGCACTGCGCGATCCCCCTATGGTGCGTTATCTTCACTTCCGTTCCAGTTTCCGTATGGTGATAGCGGTGGCCGGCGTGAGCGTGCTAAACGCTTTTCGTCGTATCGCTCGCAGTTGTTCGCTTTTACTCTAGCGCTGCATTGCAATCAGCGTCGGGGCACGATAAAAAGAAAAGATAAATCTAATCGCTTTGTGGCTGATTTCAAGCTATCGTCTTTTCTTGTTCAGCAGCACTGCTTTTGCTTTACCTGCACCGTTTCTTTTGTTTTTGGAGATCCAGCTGGAAACGATTAACCTGAAAATGCCGAGTTGCAGAATTTTCGCTTCTGTTTTCTTTTTTTTCTTCCTTTCAAAAATCCGAGTGGGAACACAAGCAAAAAAATTGCACTTCAGTGGGGTGGCGCTGTGCTACCAAACCGGATGTGTGGGCCTGTCTGTCCTGGGCTGGTATCTTATAAGGGTTCCAAAAGTGGACTGGTCCACTTGCCAGCGCGTGATTGGGTAAAACCGCGCTTGCGTCAGCAAAAGAGCGATTGTGACCAATCGGGCAAGGCCAAGTGGACCGGTCCACTTCGGGAACCGTTATAAGATATCGCCCCAGATGACTGGGGCGATATCTTATAACGGTTCCCGTAGTGGACCGGTTCACTTGGCATCGCCCTATTGGTCGCAATCGCTCTTTTGCTGACGCAAGCGCGGTTTCACCCAGTCACGCGCGGGCAAGTGGACCAGTCCACTTTTGGAACCCTTATAAGATACCGCCCCTGGACGGCGCGCGCTATGCTGTTTCTAATGCTTGTGGCACGCGCTCCGCTGTTCGGCTTTCATTTGACGCTGATAGTACATCCCACATATTACCACCTTCCAGGCACCTAGGGACAGATTCGCTAGGGATTTCGCCGTTTTGCCGATAGTGGCGCCATCCGGCTGTGCGCGCCGTCACTTGTAGGCGGCTCATTTAACATGTCGCCGACGTTTCGGCCATGCCGAGGCGCGCAACGCAACCGGCTCGAAAGCTCGTGGCGCGTTCCAGGGGTGAAGTCGAGGTTCGGGTACGAAGAAAAGAAAAATGCGCACCGCTGCCAGGCTGACGACGCCGTCTCGACGGCTCGCGAGTATGGTCATAGCAACCAATCCTCCGTCGCTGATTGGTCACATCGCCGCCGGCGGCCGGCAACGGCCGTCGGCTGCCGGACAATTTGGGTCTCGACACCAAATTCTCCGGCAACCTCTGCGGCGAGGAATACTTGCCGTTTTTGAGGACTCGCCGTCGCCCGGCGAGTTCAGAACGGCGAACGGCAAGCTGCTTTGCCGGTAGTGTGGGCGCCCCTTAAAGGGCCCCTAAACAACCCCGAAGTCCAAAATATGTTTTAAAGACATAACTGCGCTCCTGTGCGATGTGAACATGCTGCCGCAAGAATTTTGCGAATAGGTGCAATAATAAAGAAGTTACACGGGTTTTAGTGGCCGCTTGCGTCGGTTTCGTTTTCTCGGTCGGCCTCCCCACCCTTCTCTGCCGAGGAGAGGGTAGGCGCGGCACGCCGTCGAGACTCCGCCCACTTTATGACACGTGACCTGACGTGGGCATTTGACGTCATTGACGCTCGCGCTGCAGTACCGGTTGCTCCCGTTCTAGAAACGTTGGGTTGCTCCTGCGCTCACGCCGGTGGGATGGCCAGAGGATCTGACAATAGACGGTTCGACCAATCAACGAGATACAACTGCGCAAGGTTGTTCGCGGTAGAACGTGACGACACCTAGGATGCGAGCGCGACTGGCCAATCGCAGGAAAGAGGCGCGGGAATTGTTTTTTGAAATACGGCGTCTGTGTGGCGCGCAGCGCTGTCATATTCGCAGAATGTGATCGCCGCAACCTTCTCTATGATTGCGTTAGCTTGTTTGGGCGGCTTTTAAAAAAAGTAGGAGCCTGTTTAGTGGCCCTTTACAACGCAACCGCGACAGGAGTTACGAATGAGTTCAACAGTAAATAAACGCACAATGGTGGACGACAATATACACAATCAATGCCGGGAAGGAGCTTCCTTGCAGCAGTGAATACTGCTGCAAAGCTAGAGTTAGAGCGGCGCAACGGCCACATGGAGAATGAGAAGGCGCGCAAGCCCTTTCCTGACTTGGTCATCGAGTGCACAGTGAACTAAATTGACGTTTCCATTTGCAACAATCGCAAGTGCGCTGATTGGCGCCTTTGTTAACGACTGTAAACTAGCTAGTTAGCACGCTCCCGAGTCGGGAGCGTGCTAGTGCGATCAGCACTTTCCTGCATGTATAGAACACACCGCTTGACATCACCACTTACTGTTCGCACAGCGCTGTTTTTCAATCAAGTCGAGCAGCAGAACTAAACTTGAAGGGTCGTCGATGTTTGGATATATCCAGCTTGGCTCCTGTTGGGCACAAGCGTGCAGCAGCCATCGGAAGGCTCCTCGCGGTCGCCATCTTGCACGGTTAGTGTTCCTCACCCCCTGCGGCGGCCTGCCCTCCTGCACCCCCTGCGGTGGCCAGGACTGTACAAAGACGGCGTGACGGCTGATTTCTTCTGCGGAGATCTGCGGCCAGCGGACAATGGACCGTGGTCTGGGAACCAAGCCACGTGCAGCATCACGGGGAATCCCCAACGCGGGTTCCGTGAACTGACAGGTACGTCGGCTCAGCCCTGGGACCCCAGCTCGGAGCACGATGCCACGACAGGCCGGCGCCAGTCTTCGAGAGAGAGGGGAGAGAGAGGCGCACCGGCGATCGACGTGGGAGAGGCGGGTACAGATGAAGGCATTGGGTGAAGGGGCGTGAGGATGTACCTTCCAACGGCAGCCAACCAGAATTTGAGAGAGAAGGACATTTTCCGATTCTGATTGGACTGCGAGAGTGCTTTTGTCTTTAGAAGTGTATTTAACCCGGTGAACTGTGTTGTAAGGAGGTTGAGCATTAAACGTTGTTTTTAACAACAAGATGTCGAAGCCGTCGTTCCCTCAAGGTGCCAGCAGGTGAAGCAGCCCGCCTTCAATCCCCTGGTCTGCAGCTTGTCAACCGTTTCGCTGACAGCGGGATGAGCGGGCGAAAAACAACGGAGGGAGGGAAGAAGTTTAACTGGCGCAGTCGGACAGGACCTGTATGGCTGAACTGAGGACGACGGCGGGGAACGACATCGGCCGAGACTGACGACAACCACGAACTGACTACCGCATCACCGGGCCCACGAAGCAAGGCTAGTCCACCACATTCCGAGGAGGAAGAGCGCACCGCAAGGCTACTTCAGGCGGGTACCTCTTGATTTTCTGTCGGGCGCAGGCAATGACAAAGCGTTACAACTTGCGAGACAGAGAAAGGCATAGCTCGGAAATGAACGGGGACGGGGCGGAAAACTTGCAGGCGTTGGGAGTCGCCGACAGCGACGCGGGGGGTCAGGGTAGTGGCACGTCAGATACGGCGTCGGAACAGCAGCTAGCGCTGCTACAGCTTCAATTGAAAATTGCTGAGGCGGAAACGGAGAAGCAGCGCTTAATGCTAGAAAGCCAGCGGTTGCGAGCCCGGGAAGGGGCTGAGCCTAACGACGGCCGTGAGAGCTTATCGCTTGGCGGAAGGTCAGAGGAACACAGGCGGCTGAAATTTGCAAGCTTGTTAAAGGGTGTACTGGCACCAATGCCGAACCAAGAGGCACTCGTGCCAATGTGGTTCGAAGATGTAGAGGCAACGCTCGATTCTTATGACGTTCCGCCCGAGTGGTGGGCCGGGCTGGTTTTGCCGCAGTTGAGCGAAAGGGCACGAGGACTGCTGTGCAGGCTAAAGGCAGAGGAACGGAAAGTTTACTCAAAGCTTAAGTCTAGCATTTTAGATGGTCTCAGGCTTACGGCAGCGGAATACAAGAGGCTGTTTATGGGGTCGCGAAAGGGAGAAAATGAATCCTGGGATCAGTTCGCCGTGCGTCTGGAAAATTATTTTGACTATTATGTCCAGAGCTCGAAGGTACGCACGTTCGAGGAACTCAAGCAGCTAACTGTGACGGATCGCTTGAAAGAATGCTTGAGCCCGGAGGCGAGAGCGCATGTCGTTCTTAATGAACAGGAGGCGTTTTTGTCACCCAGCGCAGTGGTTAAGCTGGCGGAGAGGTTTGAGGAGAGCGAAAGGTGCAGGCCGGCGCAAAGGAGGGCGGGTGCTGAGGACAGGCAAAATAAATCGGAAACATCGGGAGATGCCTACGCGGGTGTTAGGTGGAACAAACGATGTTTTGAATGCAAGGGAACTGATCACCTAGCTAGGGAGTGCCCCAATAAACGCTCAGTTGTAAGGCAAGGCACTAGGCCAGTGGCGCGTCAAGAAGACAAAACAGTGGTTGCGAAAGTTACGGCGTCCGCATTCGGATCAGACGTGGCAAGGACAGACGGGTTGGGGCTATATAAGCAGAAGCAACCTACACTGGCAACGGTAATGCTTAAAAGCTCAGGTCAATCATTCGATGCAGTGATAGATTCGGGAGCGGAAGTAAGCGTTATTAGAAAGGCGGTAGTGCCGAAGTACAATGGTACGGGCTCACAGATAAAGCTGACAGGAGCGTTCGGGCAACAAGTAACGGCAGAGTTAGCTTACGTGCCGCTGATAGCTACCGAAGAAAGGCCCTACGGGGTGGCCGAGGCGGTTCAGTCGGCTGTGCTTTGCGCACTCACGGATAAGCTACTCGAGGGGACCAATGCACTGATCACACCTAACGATTACGCGCAACTGCTAAAGGAAAAGATAAAAATCGACGGGGTGTCCGATCAGAGGTCCACCGTTAAAGAGACCGAAGCTGTAGATGAGCTGTCAGATGAGACACGCGAGGAGCAAGAGACGACCGCACGCGTTGCAATAACGGAGAACAGCGAGGGCTCGGAGCCGGTTAAAAGCAGACGACAAGAGTTTTGCGAGGCTCAGGAAGCAGATTCGACCTGGTGCGATGTTTGGGCGAAAGCAAAGCCAGGAGCGCATGGCATGCTTGTTCAGGACGAGTTATTGTATCACCCGGAACTTATCGCTGGTCGCATGAACAGGCAGCTAGTGCCACCGTCGGATAGGCAAAAGGAAGTGCCGGAAATGGCTCACGATGAGATACAAGGGGAAACCAAGGCAAAGGGGCCCATGTATGCTTTGTCAATGCGTGCGCGCGGCGGGGTCAATGGAGTACAAGCCACAGACAGTGCTCCGCTCGTCAAGCCTGTGGACAGTTGTGATTGTGCGTGTGTGTGGGTGTGTTGCATGCCCGAAATGCAGTGCAACACAGTTGGAGGGGAGGTGTTGGGCACAAGCGTGCAGCAGCCATCGGAAGGCTCCTCGCGGTCGCCATCTTGCACGGTTAGTGTTCCTCACCCCCTGCGGCGGCCTGCCCTCCTGCACCCCCTGCGGTGGCCAGGACTGTACAAAGACGGCGTGACGGCTGATTTCTTCTGCGGAGATCTGCGGCCAGCGGACAATGGACCGTGGTCTGGGAACCAAGCCACGTGCAGCATCACGGGGAATCCCCAACGCGGGTTCCGTGAACTGACAGGTACGTCGGCTCAGCCCTGGGACCCCAGCTCGGAGCACGATGCCACGACAGGCCGGCGCCAGTCTTCGAGAGAGAGGGGAGAGAGAGGCGCACCGGCGATCGACGTGGGAGAGGCGGGTACAGATGAAGGCATTGGGTGAAGGGGCGTGAGGATGTACCTTCCAACGGCAGCCAACCAGAATTTGAGAGAGAAGGACATTTTCCGATTCTGATTGGACTGCGAGAGTGCTTTTGTTTTTAGAAGTGTATTTAACCCGGTGAACTGTGTTGTAAGGAGGTTGATCATTAAACGTTGTTTTTAACAACAAGATGTCGAAGCCGTCGTTCCCTCAAGGTGCCAGCAGGTGAAGCAGCCCGCCTTCAATCCCCTGGTCGGCAGCTTGTCAACCGTTTCGCTGACAGCGGGATGAGCGGGCGAAAAACAACGGAGGGAGGGAAGAAGTTTAACTGCTCCATTTCAACCATTCGGCGTCGTGCCTAAAGAGTACGCCGATGTCGTAGGAGGCAGCACACCAGGTGATTACATCCACCGTCGTTGCGATATATCCGTGTTCGTGCCGTCATCAGACGTCACAGCTTCACAATTTGTCACACAAAACAGCAGCCCCGACTAAGTTTGCGGCGTCGACGCGTAGACAACTCCAAGAGAGCGAAACGTCGCCTTCACACGATCATACAGCGACTGTGCGAGACTCGAAGCGCGCAAAACCTCGCAGTCTGTTCGTGTCACGTGTCTGTTCGTGTCACGTGACTGCCGCACCGGTGTGTGCAGTGCAGTGTAGACAGCGCTCGCTCGGCTGCCGTCTCAGGCACCCGGAGGCCGGTGTACCGTTACGGCGAGTTTGCCGGTAGTGTGCGCGCCACTTTACTCATACCAGAAAGATGAGGCACGGTCCCCAGTTTTCCAGTCTTACTGCTACCAACCTGCCCTGCTGCCCACATAAGAACATGTCGAACAATGCCGATGGCAACTGTCCTGTCAATCGACCAGGTCGCACACACTCGCAAATGAACCTACCTAACGATTCCACAATGCTTACAATGACCGAAAGCTAGATGTTGCTGACACACAACGAATGCATCTGCCCAGACGGAGAGCCTGGAGAGCAAGCAGCCCAAGATAGTGCCGCCGCTAGACGTCGCTAGCAGCTTTATGGCTGCTAGCGACGTACACCTAGCTGTACGTCGCTACAGCTAGGTACAGCTGGGGGCTGTTCGCTCGAGGACGCTTTCCGAACACTGACGTCAAAAAGTGGGTGGTCCGCGATCGCTTTGAGCAATGCTTTGAGAACGGGAGGAGCGTGGGCGGCGCGGCCAATGGGGAAGCGGCGCGCTCCTCGGATGATGACGTATTCCGTTTGTCGTCTGCTTCTGAAAGTCAAAATGTTTCTCCCGAGAAATTAAGAAAGCTGCTCCTTTTAAAAACGGCACTTTCTTCTTCTCAGACGTAAACACGCTCTTAAAGGGGCCCTCTAACACTTTTTTCACACCCGTTTTCATGTGCGTATTGCGTAGACTGGAAGGTGGACAGACAAATGCTACAAGAATGACAGCGATAGGAGCAGGCAGTGCAAAGTTATTAAGGAGACAAAGTTCAAAATACAAGCAAAAAAATGCGGACTCTCAACTTGGATTTCGCGGGGTCAGGTGATCACATTTCACTCTCCACAAACGTCATAGAGCTCGGCCAATGGAATTGGCTTTAGGCGCCTACGTAGCGGAAGTTCGTACGCCATCGTTGCCTTTTCGCTCCAGTGTAGGGATGACGCCGTTGCCATGCCAACAAACAACGCGGAGCGAGAGCGTGACGCACTGTCAGTTATGAGCTTTTCTGACCGCTCCGACTTGTTAGAGCGGACGCTTGTGCTTCGAACCGAGGCTTTACGCGTCGTTCCGTGTTAAGACACTTCAAGGCAAGTGCCGTCGTCTTTAAGCCGTCATGACCACTGAGAGGGGCCGGCGAATACGACCAAACTCGGCAACGTTTCTTCACGGGTTGTTCAGCTAAACGCGCTGACATGGAAGCATAGAAGTGGGAATAGGGAATTTTAGCATGTCAACATAATCCCAATGCGCAAAGCACTTTGCGTAGAGCGGAATACCGGGCGTAAACATTGCATGCGCAAGCACGGCAGACCACCTCGAGCGATTGCCGTCCGCTTCTAATCTTTTGAGTGGTCGTCGCGCGCTATGTAGCCCTCGAGTTGCTGACGGTTTTAGTTGATTTAGATTTGTATGATGAAGCTTCGACGGTAAAGCACCCGTGAAAATTCGATACCGTTTCTCAGCGCGACACAAATTGTCGAGGCTGTAGGGTAGCGAGTGGCTGCCGGTATCTCGGAAGACATAGATCACGCGGTTTTGCTTGTTCTGTTTACCACCCACAGCTGGCGCCACTTGACTGTGGCAAACAACTCTATCCGGTATCCAGTACGTCTTTGCGTATACCGGCTTAGCGGACACGTTCAAATTCCTTTATAGCGCTGCGCGCAATACAACACACTTTGACAGAACGGCAAAGTCCACCCAGTGGTTCAGCGCTTTAGCGAGTCGCGAACGTACACAAGAGAGATGAAACAAAGTGATTCTTTTCGTATGGACATACGACTCGTATAAGCAAAAGGCAAGAGGTGAAACGGGAGCCAGCGCCTCTATCGCGTTTTATAATTGTGGCGATCTTTCTACTACGACTGCGTCCATTGGCGTTCAATAAAAACCTACGCAAGCAAAAACAAAGCCGAATATTACTTGCTTACCGATGTAGTGCCGCGAGCACTTATAGTGCTACTTTCGTCCAATCACCGGCTCGAGCCCTAAGTCGTCATTTTCGCACAAATAGTTCTGACGAGCGCCACTACGCGCTGATGCGGTCGGCAGCGATGTGATGATTTCATTGAACGATTAAAATATTAAATCAACTGATATGGGCGGTTTGACACCTGCCAAAAATATCCTCAGCGATCTGTCTACGCGACCCGCAAATAAAAAATGGGTGTGAGGAAAGTGTTAGAGGGCCCCTTTAAGCATCAATATCTTTCTCTGCACGTTCGCTAAGCGGTGTCGCGGGCGCGAAAAACAAGCGTGCGCGTAAGTGGCGTCATATCTAAATTTCGTCTCGTCGTCTGCTGCTGCCATGTCCTCGCACAAAAACGTGCATCTCGGCCCGCGGGTGCTCAGAGGCAGAGGGAGCTCCTTCTCGCATTTTTGGAGGTGCACCCCAAGTGTGAAAGCCCGACAAACTCTTCACTACCGACAGCGCGCTGGAAACTTCCAGGAGCAAAGAACCTCAACATGCACAGCTCTTTCCTTTCCGTCGAAATTCCACGGGCTCTTTGGCACCCGATTTCCGATCTCCTGACCACTCCCTCGCCTGGAGCGTGGGACACCGTTCTCCGCGACTCAAGCCTGGAGAAACAACTCCAGGCTATCAGACGAGCAGAGGCGGTGGCGGCGAGGATTTCTTTTGTTTTCGAAAAATAAAGTTGTTCTCTCTCTCTCGCGATCAAGTTCGGCGCACAGCCAACGTACTGTTCGCTTCGACAGGAGAAAGTGACGCCGGAATTCACTTTTTGTCAATTCCCCAAATACATCGCGAACCTCCAAGCCGCTCCGCGTCATATTTCAGCGACGACAATGCGAGGACTCAGCGCCTAAGTGGACTGCCATTTCCCTCTGTGACGCACCATTCCGTAGCCGCAGCCGCCGTTTCAATCCAAGCGGAGCCGCTGCCGCGCGCGCTGTTCGCAAAGCGTTCGTAAACCGTTCGCTGAGCGATCGGCCTCGGGCATCGTTCTCCGCATAGCAGACGACACGCTCGGTTTGAAAATGATTGACAGGGAATTGACGTCAATTTGACGACACCGAAATCTCGGGGCCCCGGAGGCTCGACGTTCTACAAGTCGCTACATGTGGCGAAAAAAACCAACCGCGGCGCGTTCCATCAAGTTGTGCGTAGAGTGGAACTACTAACCTAGCCCCATATTTTAGTTTGAAATTTTCCTGCTAGGGGCTCTCAATAAGGCCAAGGGAGGAGGAGGAAGGGGAAAACAGAAAGGCAGGGAGGTTAACCAGAAGGGCGTCCGGTTGGCTACCCTACACTGGGGGAGTGGGAAGGGGGAATAGAAAGATGGGAGAGAGAGAAGGAAGGGGAATAATGAAAAAGACGTTGTCGGACAAGTCCAACTGTCAAAGGCGTTCACCCAAACCAGTCGTCTTGAGAAAGCGCAAAAGTGCTTTTAGTGCCTTGTGGGCCGACGAGCGATGAGGGCGGTGTTCCAGTAGCATCTGTAAGGACAGTGGCCGATCGTCAAGGTGGTGTAGCGTCTCAGCAAGGATTTTCCTTTCCTCGACGAATCGCGGACAGTGGCACAGCAGATGGTCCAGGGTTTCGTCGGTGTCGCACATCTCGCAGGTTGCACTGTCGATCGCTCCAATTAATGCGGAGTATGCCTTTGTGAAGGCAACTCCCAGCCAGTCGACAAAGAAGCGAGGCCTCATGTCGAGGAAGTCCTGATGGAGGGCGGAGATGCAGGGAAGGGTTTAGCTGGTACAGTCGCGTTCGTGTGATGTTTGGTGAGTTCCACTCAACCAGTGAGCGAGTGAGTGGCCAAAAGGCGTAGGCCATTCCAGTACACCATAGCGTAGGCGCCAGAAACAAAGCGGCCATATTACATCTAAACAATGATGATGATAGTACATGCAGCACCATCTTTTGACCTTATATTTTAGTTTAGGACGCCACCGCTACCCTTATTTTTCGTTGCACTGTCAAAGGTACATTTTCTCTTCTCTAATTTGGTTATAGGTAGGTGTTCCGTGGGCACGCCCCGCGGATGACGACACCGGAGCAGCGCTGGCCAATCGCGTGCGGCGATTCCGAACACTTTCGCAAAAATACCATCTCCGATCGCCCCCCTGTACCTAGCTGCCATAAATGTCTACCTAGCTGTAATGTCTACAGCTAGGTGGCGTGAGCCGCCGCCCGTTATGAAGGGTACAGCTTGATACATCCATCCATCCATCCGGCATAGCAGTCACTTTTGAGTTTGTTCTATGTGGTGTTTACTTACCTTTAAAAAAATAACACCATTAATATTGGAGTCTACACAGCTCATGAGTCTGTCAGCATTTTATGCACATGATTTAGACTTACTGCAATGTGTTTTCCAACGGTAATAGTTCATTCACAAGACCCATCAAGCAAAGAGCCATCTCTCTAACTTTCCATGTTTCATACCTATTCCAGCCCCCAGGCACAAAATTATTTGTGCACTTTTGAAGCTATTTCATGATTGACATGGGCAGTGGTTTCAGTATTTACAAATAGTCAAATCCCTTAATGAGAAAATGGCATTGTGTTCTATCGCCCCTATTTCTTTCCCCTCTTGTTCAGGTAGTGCAGTATTAACCACTGTCTGATCTGTTCCATCTTGTTAGTCCAAATTTTGCCAGCCAACGTTTCAAGTCCTGGCTTTGTGCACGTGCAATGAAATCCTCATTTTTGCAATGTTTATTCATCTTTAGCAAAGCCTGGAGCCAAACAGCATGTGGAACTCGGGCTTAAAGGGGTATTGCAAGATAGCTGCAGCAATAATACCCACGACAGTTTTCTTTCAAACACAAACAATGCTCTGAATAAAAATGTATCTGGTAGTATGGAGATCTGCTCAGATGTGTTAAAAAAAAAGAGGTGACAGAAGAGCTGTACATGAAGATATGACTGTTTGTGGTCCTTTCAAAGAACTTCAAACTTTAGCTCTGGCTTGGACTGGCAGGTACAGCTTGAACTCTGCAGGAAGTTCATCTTCAGAATAGAGGCGGTCTGCAAAGTACACCCGTCTGATACGGCAGTTCGCATGGATCTGTAAAGTTCCAAATGAAAATTTTGCAGTGCATTTCATGACTTCCTTTTAATGTGTGTGGCTAGTTGCAAACAAGTCGTTGTTTTGTGGGGTTTTACGTCCCAAAACCAGTTCTGATTATGAGAGACGCCGTAGTGGAGGGCTCCGGAAATTTTGACCACCTGGGGTTCTTTAACGTGCACTGACATCGCACAGCACACGGGCCTCAACATTTCGCCTCCATCGAAATGCAGCCGCCGCGGCCGGGATTCGATCCCGCGACCCTCGGATCAGCAGCCGAGTACCTTAGCCACTAGACCACCGTGGCGGGGCAGTTGCAAACAAGTCACTGAGGCTAGCCACCACACTTAGCAGTATTTCCCCTGAATGTTAGTATGAATACTCACAACAGAAGATGTGGGATGGCTGCATGTTTATAGAAAGAGCATCCAAGGAACAGGTTCTATTTAAATATGTTGCTAAGGGGTGAATTACAGAATTCTGTGCAAGCTCTTACATCCTGCACTGTATTCCAAGGCAATTCTGCAATCAACAATTTTTGTAATTGTAGCACATATACATCGCGGGCATTTCTGTGGTATTCTAGCAGAGCACAGTCATAGAAGTACCTCTCCATGGCGTGCAAACATTGAAGTTTTCCCATATGAATAAAGCAGAAATTGCTATCAAATATCAAAGTTGCAAAACAGGAAGCAACAAAAATTTTTGTTGCCCTCTTAAACTAGCGAAGCTGAATTTCAACAGGCAGCAGCAGGTTAAAAAGACTTCTACTGATGCACTCACTGAAAATTATAATGCCAACAAATTAACTGCTCAACATTATGGAAGGATAAGTGTTCTCAACTCACCGTAATAATTTATCTGAAAGTGGGAGTATCCAACTTTCACAATGCGAAAAAGTAGGGGTAGCAAGATGCAATATACACTTAAACCTGGATATAACTAAATTGAGAAATTCCCGGAAAACTTCGTTATAAAGAGGATTGCGTTATATGCAGGTTCGGCTCGAAAATCCAAAAATAAACGCTTAAATAAGCAAAACGGTTACAGAGCTGACCCAAAACAATTATTTTGGGCCAGAAAACATTTACAGCTGAGAACACTTATGTGACGGCTTATAGTACAGGACCCACAGTAATGCGTTTTTTTTTTTCTAACACCCCCCCCCCCCCCCCCCTGTTTTTTTCTGAACCCCCGCATACCCCTTAATGTGCAGCCCCCCTCACCCTTCCCGATATGAAGGACCGGTTATAATGCGGCTGCCCGGAAATCGCGGACAGTCGAGGTAGGGAGCAGGCTTCACAAAGGAAGTGCTCTGCCGGAAAAAAAGCGCAGCGAATCACCGTGGAGGAGGAAGGAGCGCGGAACAAATTAACAATGAGCGGAGGGAAGAAAAAAACAGCCGCGGCAGCAACGCGTCGCGTGCGCGTCTGAGGATAGGATTTCCAAGGCGACGGAGAATGCTACTACGGCCGTTTGTCAGCCGCGAGCACTACGCAGGGAACGCGCGCCCGTGTCCTCCAGTTTACCGCTGTTTGCCCCAGTTTTTTTTTTTTTTTAAGGGGCGAAGCTCCTCTTAGTCTAAAGGCCGAACCACACGTACGCTTCTGTACGCATCCACGCACGCGCCGACGCGCGAAACTCTGCCGCGCCTGGCGCGGAATAGTGGCTTGCAACCGCACGTCGCGTGCGCCAGCGCGCGTTATCTCCGGCTATGCAGACGTCGGCGTAGCAGGTACCGCTTCGTGCCGATCTACTGATACAGCTTCCCGCTACGCGATGTAGGCCTCGCCACAATCCCATGGCAGAGGTGGTGCCTCACAAGGCCACTCCACACCACGAAGCACCGCTAGACGAACACTAGCGCGCATTCGATGGCGTCGTGCACGCTGTAGCAAGGTGCACGATAGGTCGCGCACGACGAGGTGCAACCCCGCCCACGGTGACGGGAGGCACCTGAGCCCATTAAGTGCTTTAGTGTGCCTAAATTTCTTTAAACAGCGGTCGAAAATAAATATATGAGTACAAGCGTAATTGTAATGCATAGACATTTGCTAATTAAGCATGAAAAGCAAAGAACAAACAATCGAACTGGTGCAGGTGTAAAGCCACGTCGTAGTTGCGCATGTATACAGGACTCCAAACGCGTGTGGGACGCGTGAAATCGAGCGCGGATATCAAGCCGGGCTTGTTCTCCGCGCCTAGACGCGCCCAGATGCGCCTGCGCCGTGTACGCATGCGCAGTTGCGCGAATGAGCGCGCGCAAGTAAGCGCACGCGCATCGCACGCGTCTTAGAAGCGTACGTGTGGTTCGGCCTTAAAGGCCCAACCACAGGCACGCGTCGCTACGCGTACGCAAGCGCCTACGCGTCAGGCGCGTCGCCTCGCGTCGGTGGAGGGGAAGGGCGCGCAACCACAGAGCAGACGCGGCGACGCGTCAGCGCGGCGGCGCTAGCTCCTGAGTCTTGCTTGAGGGGCACTGATGCTTGAACTTCATTCCGTGCTGTCCGCATGCTTTCCTAGATATATAGAATACGTTTAGGTACAAAATGTGCACCTCGCACAATTGTTTTGACTGTTTAAGTAATAATATCGCAATACCTACAGCAACAACGTATACACAAGTCATTTATATCAGCGCTTGCTCATTTTGCTGTCAACGCCTTCGCTCTGTGTCAGCGAAATGATCGACCCCTCGAAGGTTGCGGCTTCGATTTCCATGAGCGCCAGGACCGTATGTTATAAGCAGCACTCTCCTAGATCGTTTTGAAGCGGAGCTACATTATTAATTTGTCACTGACTCAAAGGTACACCCCCTCCCCCTTTCCCCACGAACGAGCACGCACACCACTGTATTTTAGTAAGGCCACGTGTGAGCGTCTGACCATTAATGAAATTGAATGCCTGAATCCAAGAATCACTTAAATCCCAAACGGCATCTTTCTACCTTTATTTACAGCGGATCTACGGCCACTCAGCCCCCCTTCCCCCGCCCCCTCTCCATTCGGCAATGTCGCGGGTTCCAGTCCAGCCGATTATCAAATTAATCATTTAAACGTTAAATACAATTGAATCTGAAAGCATATTTGTCTCCATATTTACAATGGAGCAATGACCAGACTTCCCAATATCTGGGAAAGGTCGTGGGTTCGATTCCGACCACTCATGAAGTTATACATAGGAAATACTTGAACCCGAAATGGCATCTTTCTAGCACCATTCACAGCGGGGATACGATTAATTTTATGGCCCAGAGTACAATGAGAATTTTAATTAATTAGTCATCATTACTGAGGTAACTGAACATTTTTAATGTCAACTTGATACCCTCAATTTATCATAGACAACCGTCAAGTACAATTTCCACACTTTTCGCTCTTTTATAAGGGTATTATATTCTTCGCCCACCTCTTGTCCCTGGCCAAGGAGTGCAAGGTAAACGCTACACATCTTAAGACTTCGGGGCAGTTGGCGCAAATCACACATGACCACAGGGCACTGAAGCACAGATGTAAGGGAGAAATGCGCAGACACACAGTGTCCCAGTGTGTTTCTATGCATTTGTCCCTTGCGTCTGTTGCTTCAGTGCCCTGTAATCGTGTACCACCACACAATTTCATTATCATTAATCCTGAATTAATCCATGTCATGTTATTGATGTCATGTCCTATCAGTCACGTTATTCACACATTCATAATGTTCAATGCAAATTTTTGTATGTACTGGTCAAATGTGCGAGACCAGTACACTGACTTATGGCTACTGACAGAAAAATATTTTTTTAAAGTTAGACGTTTGCTGTAAGCAGTAAAATTAAGGTTCCCTACATATTAGGCATAGTACCTAATGGATTTCACATAGGAGAAAAGGCGGCACTTCTGTATATTACGGTCATCAACATAATATTCATGCCTCAAAATATGCGTAACAGGTTCTTATATGTGCTACCTTTGAGAAGCTCCAATCATCAACCAAGCACATTATTTTGCTCCTTCCTCACCTTACTTTGAATGAATGTGGTCAACTATTTTCATTGTTTATTTATAGGATCCTGCCTTGACCTTTCACACAACAGTAGATTTTCACCTGCTAATGAGATAAGCAGCACCAATACAGACTGCTGATAATGAGCTACTGTTGCGGTCAGCTTCAAGATGACCATGTCCTGCCAAGGTGAATAGTGCACTCATGCAGAGACAGTTAAGCTGAAAAAGGAAGTGCACACCTTGATTCAAACAAGTTTGCATAGTATCTCTGTCATTATCATGAAAAAAAGCTTTAATGTCGACACGGGTCCTACCACAACAGCAATGAAAGATGGCAAGCACAACGTACATTGTGTGCTTGCATAGAAAATAGACATTATAGAAGCCTTAGTATTCAATTTTATTACAGTGCAATATTGGGGATAATGTAAGCATGGCCGAAATAACTGGACTGTGATGACCCGCCACTATCCGAGGGCCAAACCTAGTTAAGGCGCAAGAGGGTGCGGTTCCTACACAATTTTAAATAGTATCAAAGCATGTCACTTCCAAATATCTCTTGCTATATTCTGACCACTGAAGTCCTATGTAAACTACAGCCTCGTTTATATATATATATTAAATATCCATTAGGCATATGCCAACATCTTTAGGTTTTGCTGAGGCTGTTACCAACTATACACATACTGTGGGTCACTGCCTATCCACACAGTATAGGTAGAAAATCATGGGCAGCCCTCATTTGTAAAGTCCTGTCTGGTAGTTTGTTTGTGGTCAGTGTCCTCTAACAACATAAAACAAGCCTATCATTGCCTGACATGATAATTATCATTCCGGTCATTCCTAAAATTCTAACCAAGCACTGTTTTAAAATGCTTCAAGAGAAATTCATGGTTAAGGGGTCATTTATAAACAAAGGCATGCTTACAATCGTGTGATGCAACTACCATCACTCACAAAATTCTAACCAAATGCAACTTAGAATGCTTTGGACGGCTACTTGTGATTCACTAATTGTTTATTAACACAAGGCATGTTTGTAATTTATTGTGTGACTACTGTCCACTCTTAAAATTCTACGTAAACACTCCATTAGCATGCTTTTGGGGGCTATGTGTGGATGAGGGGTCTTTCATTAACATAAAATGTGCTCATAATTGTATGATGCGAGTACTGTTGCTCCTTAAAGGGACACTGAACAGGTTTTGAATTCGCGAATTTATTGCGAATTCGGTATCCGCGACCTCTTACAACATGCCTGCGGAGGTTTTTTTCGCGATGTTCGATTAAACAACGGCGCTATAAGGGAGCAAACTTTGACCGAGGGAACGCCCCCCTCGGCGCGCGCGCGCAGGGGCGGAGCTTGGGAGAGATAGACACGTGGGGAGGTGACGTCATCGTCAGGGTCGAGCCGCCGGGCCGCCTGCGTCGCTCAGTCAGCTCAGCTTGTTTCTACAGCGATCTGCTGCCTAGCGAAGCATCAGTTCTGCCGGTTCGTAGGGATTTCTTGCCATTGCACCGTTCTCTTCTGATTGAAGATTTTCGCCATCCGACATTCACTACTTGCGTTTGTGCAAGGTTGAAGTGGACTCGCGATGCCGAGTTACTTCGCGGCATATAGCTGCCGCAGCACTTACAGTCGCGATGAGGTCGCTTTTCACAAGTTTCCTCGGGATCAGAAGATGGCTGCAAAATGGTCCGCTGCAGTTAAAAGAAAAGACTTCAAACCTACGAGATCAAGCGTGCTGTGCTCCAAGCACTTTCGTGACAGCGACTACGTACGAAACCCGGCTCCCATGCAGTCGCTGGGAATTGACAATCAAGAGTGTGCGACTGAACAGCGACGCGGTTTCTTCTGTGTTTCCGCACCTGAAGTGGCCCTCGCCGCCACCACGACTTGCCTTCGTGAATTTTAAATTTCTTAAGTTTTTTTGTTGTTGTGATGCGCCTCGGATGTTTCTGGCGGTCGCGAATCTGCCGAATTTCGAGGCAGCAGCAGCAGTACTCCTCTTTCCTCATTTGCACGCAGTGCGCGCATGAGCACCTATGGCGAAAACACGTGTACACAGATATCAGCACGCAGCATGGAAATCAGCTACTACACGACAGTCGCATGCTTCCATCACTGTAGTACTGGGCAGAATTTAGAAAAAGCGACGGTATTATAAAAAACAGAACTGCAATATACGAGCCAAACTATCCTTGCGCAATTTTTCAGCGCAGTTCAGAGCACATGTCACCACTGCGGCGAGAGCGGCACTCGTCTGGCTTTTTTTTTTTTTTCATCGCGGTAGCATACTGACTCATCGCGTGCGCCTTGGCCGCTGCGAAGTACGATACTGACTGCATTAACAACGCTGCACTCTGAGCTGCGAAATCCACGAACAGCTGATGTTTCTGCACGATGCCCGCGCGTATAGCGCGGACCGTGCCAATACGCGGCTAAAAGCGAGTGCCGATGCTGCTGTTTCTTATCAAATTTGATATCCACGGATGAACGTATCATTTCGGCAAAATAAAGTTATTTGCGTTGGTTTATGCAAATTTCCGACTTGATTTTCGAGTTCGCCGCACGAAATTACGTATCATGACACCATAATCTCGTTTTTTTAAAAAGTGGTTCAGTGTCCCTTTAAGTACTAACAAAGCACTGTTCTGTAGTGCTGTATGAGAAATTCATGAATGAGAAGTCGTTTATTGCCAAAAGGTGTGCACGATGACTACTATTACTTGCAAAATACTAACAAAGCACTCTTTTAGGACATTTGACAGCAATTCAAAGAGAGATTAGTGATTACAAAAAGGTGTGCTTGTAACATTGCGATGTGGCTTCTATTACAAGCAAAATCCTAAGACAGTACTGTTCTGTCATACTTTTGAGCATTACTTGTGGCCAGAGGTCTTTTGTAAACACAAGACGCGCTTAATTGTGTGATGTGAGTGCTAACGCCTCTATAATTCTGACCAAGCACAGCTGTAGGACGCCTTTATGAGCAATTTTTGGTTTAGAGGCCTTTATTGACACAACATGTGTTCATAACCATATGATGCGACTTATGTCACTTGAAAACATGCAATACAGTACCTGTCCAGACAGGTTTGCAAGTTGTTAACATTGAGAAGCTGAAATTCTTGGCATTTCGGCCACGTTAAAAGTGCATGAGTACTAGCATATGTGGGAAAACGCACAAACTTTTAAAATTGAATAATCCTTGCCATGTTATTCCTTATATATTGTTACCATCTGATCTTGTTATTTGAAATTGTCAAAAAATAATTCTGTTTCAAATCACGGTGCTGAGAAAAAAAAAAGAAACAATGAATGGGCAGATAGGTGTTGATGGTTATAGATATGGCACTTCATGATAGGAATCACGGGATAGATCTGTGCAATAATGTAAGGTCATTCGGGCAAACCAGCTGTCATTTACATAGCCCTTATCAGAATTTTGTTCCTAATTTACACAGACCAATGTTTATATCAGCTACCATTGCTGCCCACTGCCCTACATGTCTCTTCAATGATGCCCTGTACTCTAATATTGCACACTGCTTATTCAGCGAATAATGCGAGTACATTTGGGGCCATGCTGTCCTCACATTTTTAAATTGTCATGCATTTGATATTTAAAAAGGCACATCTCATTCACAAGCTCTGATGAGACGGCAAGTGCTAAAAAACACGCTATGTAAACAACCGTCAAAAATCAATCTTCTTTAGATCCTCGTTACTTGATGAATGATACCTGCTCTTGCATTACACCTCTGTCCGTGTGTTTGTCAGAGCAGACAGCGTACAAAGCAAGGTATTGCACATACCTTGCTTTGTACTACGCATGTGCAGTGCACTGTAGGAAAGCAGAACAAGAGCAAAAGCAGCATTTCTTCGTGCATGCAATTTTCTTTTTCAAACACCACTTTCGTGTACGTTCGAGCTTGAATTCTAAACACAGCAACGACACCGGTAACAGCTGATCGCAGCCGTAAGCGATGGTCCGTTGTTGCTGGCTTGACACTACACCTAAACAATTTGTCTCGAATCAACAAATGTTTGAGTGTCGTAGAGTGCGCAATACACTCATGTTCGTGGCAAGATATCACCGGAAAGTGCTGGCGAGGGCGCGGTCCACCATTGGCAGCGATGGTGGTAGGTGCCGATGTTGAAAACAAACATGCAGCGGTTCAACACTCTTGCGTAAGCACCACACACGGTCACGATCAGGGGCGTTGTTATAACGTTTACGTTGCGACGTAAACAAAGAAACATCAACATCCGTCACCCGAGTTTCTCAACTGTGCCCCTTCGGGCGAAGTCGACGGGCCGCGCCAGAGGCCTTCGCTAGTTACTGACATCGCTCACAATTGAATTAGCAACAGGTGACGGTCCAGCCTTCGAAATTCGAAAGCATGTCTCCACTCGTTTCAAGCACAAGTAAACACAGACACAAGCACAGGCGCAGCAGCAGTCTCCAGTACGATGTCGACGATGTTTTGACTCGGCAGCGATCGCACTCACGCCGGTGGAAGGTCAGCTGGAACTGTTGGCAAAATCACGGTGGGCACGATATCATATCACCCTGCGACAATCGCGGTCCTTGATCGTATCGCTGTGGGCTACGGTTGACGACGCGTTAATTCCGAAACGCTTCCGCGCTTCCCCAGAACCAGAACTCCGCCGTGTCTTCGCGGCTGCACTGCGGCGGCCGCCATGCTAGGCCTAGCCGTGGGTGGTTCCGCGGCCTCTGATTGGTTGGCGCGTGGCAGGCGCGTAGACGCGAGCCGTGCGCGAGGCGAAAATATCTGACACTGCTAGATACCCTCGCGTCGACGCGTCTCGGTCCGTCAGCCCCCTCCGAGGGTGACGCGTGGCGACGCATTTGACGCTTTTGACGCGTAGGCGCGTGCTGACGCGTGCCTGTGGTTGGGCCTTTAGTCTAAAGGCCCAACCACAGGCACGCGTCGCTACGCGTACGCAAGCGCCTACGCGTCAGGCGCGTCGCCTCGCGTCGGTGGAGGGGAAGGGCGCGCAACCACAGAGCAGACGCGGCGACGCGTCAGCGCGGCGGCGCTAGCTCCTGAGTCTTGCTTGAGGCGCACTGATGCTTGAACTTCATTCCGTGCTGTCCGCATGCTTTCCTAGATATATAGAATACGTTTAGGTACAAAATGTGCACCTCGCACAATTGTTTTGACTGTTTAAGTAATAATTGCAATCGCAATACCTACAGCAACAACGTATACACAAGTCATTTATATCAGCGCTTGCTCCTTTTGCTGTCAACGCCTTCGCTCTGTGTCAGCGAAATGATCGACCCCTCGAAGGTTGCGGCTTCGATTTCCATGAGCGCCAGGACCGTATGTTACAAGCAGCACTCTCCTAGATCGTTTTGAAGCGGAGCTACATTATTAATTTGTCACTGACTCAAAGGTACACCCCCTCCCCCTTTCCCCACGAACGAGCACGCACACCACTGTATTTTAGTAAGGCCACGTGTGAGCGTCTCACCATTAATGAAATTGAATGCCTAAATCCAAGATCACTTAAATCCCAAACGGCATCTTTCTACCTTTATTTACAGCGGATCTACGGCCACTCAGCCCCCCTTCGCCCGCCCCCTCTCCATTCGGCAATGTCGCGGGTTCCAGTCCAGCCGATTATCAAATTAATCATTTAAACGTTAATTACAATTCAATCTGAAAGCATATTTGTCTCCATATTTACAGTGGAGCAATGACCAGACTTCCCAATATCTGGGAAAGGTCGTGGGTTCGATTCCGACCACTCATGAAGTTATACATAGGAAATACTTGAACCCGAAATGGCATCTTTCTAGCACCATTCACAGCGGGGATACGATTAATTTTATGGCCCAGAGTACAATGAGCATTTTAATTAATTAGTCATCATTACTGAGGTAACTGAACATTTTTAATGTCAACTTGATACCCTCAATCATAGACAACCGTCAAGTACAATTTCCACACTTTTCGCTCTTTTATAAGGGTATTATATTCTTCGCCCACCTCTTGTCCCTGGCCAAGGAGTGCAAGGTAAACGCTACACATCTTAAGACTTCGGGGCAGTTGGCGCAAATCACACATGACCACAGGGCACTGAAGCACAGATGTAAGGGAGAAATGCACAGACACACAGCGTCCCAGTGTGTTTCTATGCGTTTGTCCCTTGCGTCTGTTGCTTCAGTGCCCTGTAATCGTGTACCACCACACAATTTCATTATCATTAATCCTGAATTAATCCATGTCATGTTATTGATGTCATGTCCTATCAGTCATGTTATTCACACATTCATAACGTTCAATGCAAATTTTTGTATGTACTGGTCAAATGTGCAAGACCAATACACTGACTTATGGCTACTGACAGAAAAATATTTTTTTAAAGTTGGACGTTTGCTGTAAGCAGTAAATATTAAGGTTCCCTACATATTAGGCATAGTACCTAATGGATTTCACATAGGAGAAGAGGCGGCATTTCTGTATATTACGGTCATCAACATAATATTCATGCCTCAAAATATGCGTAACAGGTTCTTACATGTGCTACCTTTGAGAAGCTCCAATCATCAACCAAGCACATTATTTTGCTCCTTCCTCACCTTACTTTGAATGAATGTGGTCAACTATTTTCATTGTTTATTTATAGGATCCTGCCTTGACCTTTCACACAACAGTAGATTTTCACCTGCTAATGAGATAAGCAGCACCAATACAGATTGCTGATAATGAGCTACTGTTGCGGTCAGCTTCAAGATGACCATGTCCTGCCAAGGTGAATAGTGCACTCATGCAGAGACAGTTAAGCTGAAAAAGGAAGTGCACACCTTGATTCAAACAAGTTTGCATAGTATCTCTGTCATTATCATGAAAAAAAGCTTTAATGTCGACACGGGTCCTACCACAACAGCAATGAAAGATGGCAAGCACAACGTACATTGTGTGCTTGCATAGCAAATAGACATTATAGAAGCCTTAGTATTCAATTTTATTACAGTGCAATATTGGGGATAATGTAAGCATGGCCGAAATAACTGGACTGTGATGACCCGCCACTATCCGAGGGCCAAACCTAGTTAAGGCGCAAGAGGGTGCGGTTCCTACACAATTTTAAATAATATCAAAGCATGTCACTTCCAAATATCTCTTGCTATATTCTGACCACTGAAGTCCTATGTAAACTACAGCCTCGTTTATATATATATTAAATATCCATTAGGCATATGCCAACATCTTTAGGTTTTGCTGAGGCTGTTACCAACTATACACATACTGTGGGTCACTGCCTATCCACACAGTATAGGTAGAAAATCATGGGCAGCCCTCATTTGTAAAGTCCTGTCTGGTAGTTTGTTTGTGGTCAGTGTCCTCTAACAACATAAAACAAGCCTATCATTGCCTGACATGATAATTATCATTCCGGTCATTCCTAAAATTCTAACCAAGCACTGTTTTAAAATGCTTCAAGAGAAATTCATGGTTAAGGGGTCATTTATAAACAAAGGCATGCTTACAATCGTGTGATGCAACTACCATCACTCACAAAATTCTAACCAAATGCAACTTAGAATGCTTTGGACGGCTACTTGTGATTCACTAATTGTTTATTAACACAAGGCATGTTTGTAATTTATTGTGTGACTACTGTCCACTCTTAAAATTCTACGTAAACACTCCATTAGCATGCTTTTGGGGGCTATGTGTGGATGAGGGGTCTTTCATTAACATAAAATGTGCTCATAATTGTATGATGCGAGTACTGTTGCTCCTTAAGTGCTAACAAAGCACTGTTCTGTAGTGCTGTAAGAGAAATTCATGAATGAGAAGTCGTTTATTGCCAAAAGGTGTGCACGATGACTACTATTACTTGCAAAATACTAACAAAGCACTCTTTTAGGACATTTGACAGCAATTCAAAGAGAGATTAGTGATTACAAAAAGGTGTGCTTGTAACATTGCGATGTGGCTTCTATTACAAGCAAAATCCTAAGACAGTACTGTTCTGTCATACTTTTGAGCATTACTTGTGGCCAGAGGTCTTTTGTAAACACAAGACGCGCTTAATTGTGTGATGTGAGTGCTAACGCCTCTATAATTCTGACCAAGCACAGCTGTAGGACGCCTTTATGAGCAATTTTTGGTTTAGAGGCCTTTATTGACACAACATGTGTTCATAACCATATGATGCGACTTATGTCACTTGAAAACATGCAATACAGTACCTGTCCAGACAGGTTTGCAAGTTGTTAACATTGAGAAGCTGAAATTCTTGGCATTTCGGCCACGTTAAAAGTGCATGAGTACTAGCATATGTGGGAAAACGCACAAACTTTTAAAATTGAATAATCCTTGCCATGTTATTCCTTTATATTGTTACCATCTGATCTTGTTATTTGAAATTGTCAAAAAATAATTCTGTTTCAAATCACGGTGCTGAGAAAAAAAAAAGAAACAATGAATGGGCAGATAGGTGTTGATGGTTATAGACATGGCACTTCATGATAGGAATCACGGGATAGATCTGTGCAATAATGTAAGGTCATTCGGGCAAACCAGCTGTCATTTACATAGCCCTTATCAGAATTTTGTTCCTAATTTACACAGACCAGTGTTTATATCAGCTACCATTGCTGCCCACTGCCCTACGTGTCTCTTCAATGATGCCCTGTACTCTAATATTGCACACTGCTTATTCAGCGAATAATGCGAGTACATTTGGGGCCATGCTGTCCTCACATTTTTAAATTGTCATGCATTTGATATTTAAAAAGGCACATCTCATTCACAAGCTCTGATGAGACGGCAAGTGCTAAAAAAACACGCTATGTAAACAACCGTCAAAAATCAATCTTCTTTAGATCCTCGTTACTTGATGAATGATACCTGCTCTTGCATTACACCTCTGTCCGTGTGTTTGTCAGAGCAGACAGCGTACAAAGCAAGGTATTGCACATACCTTGCTTTGTACTACGCATGTGCAGTGCACTGTAGGAAAGCAGAACAAGAGCAAAAGCAGCATTTCTTCGTGCATGCAATTTTCTTTTTCAAACACCACTTTCGTGTACGTTCGAGCTTGAATTCTAAACACAGCAACGACACCGGTAACAGCTGATCGCAGCCGTAAGCGATGGTCCGTTGTTGCTGGCTTGACACTACACCTAAACAATTTGTCTCGAATCAACAAATGTTTGAGTGTCGTAGAGTGCGCAATACACTCATGTTCGTGGCAAGATATCACCGGAAAGTGCTGGCGAGGGCGCGGTCCACCTTTGGCAGCGATGGTGGTAGGTGCCGATGTTGAAAACAAACATGCAGCGGTTCAACATTCTTGCGTAAGCACCACACACGGTCACGATCAGGGGCGTTGTTATAACGTTTACGTTGCGACGTAAACAAAGAAACAACAACATCCGTCACCCGAGTTTCTCAACTGTGCCCCTTCGGGCGAAGTCGACGGGCCGCGCCAGAGGCCTTCGCTAGTTACTGACATCGCTCACAATTGAATTAGCAACAGGTGACGGTCCAGCCTTCGAAATTCGAAGGCATGTCTCCACTCGTTTCAAGCACAAGTAAACACAGACACAAGCACAGGTGCAGCAGCAGTCTCCAGTACGATGTCGATGATGTTTTGACTCAGCAGCGATCGCACTCACGCCGGCGGAAGGTCAGCTGGAACTGTTGGCAAAATCACGGTGGGCATGATATCATATCACCCTGCGACAATCGCGGTCCTTGATCGTATCGCTGTGGGCTACGGTTGACGACGCGTTAATTCCGAAACGCTTCCGCGCTTCCCCAGAACTCCGCCGTGTCTTCGCGGCTGCACCACGGCGGCCGCCATGCTAGGCCTAGCCGTGGGAGGTTCCGCGGCCTCTGATTAGTTGGCGCGTGGCGGGCGCGTCGACGCGAGCCGTGCGCAAGGCGAAAATATCTGACACTGCTAGATACCCTCGCGTCGACGCGTCTCGGTCCGTCAACCCCCTCCGAGGGTGACGCGCAGCGACGCATTTGACGCTTTTGACGCGTAGGCGCGTGCTGACGCGTGCCTGTGGTTGGGCCAACCACAGGCACGCGTCAGCACGTGCCTACGCGTCAAAAGCGTCAAATACTGTGCAAACTTGTTCGAATCAATGTGTGCACTTCCTTTTTCAGCTTAACTGTCTCTGCATGAGTGCACTATTCACCTTGGCAGGACATGTTCATCTTGAATCTGACCGCAACAGTGGCTCATTATCAGCAATCTGTATTGGTGCTGCTTATCTCATTAACAGGTGAAAATCTACTGTTGTATGAAAGGTCAAGGCAGGCTCCTATAAATAAACAATGAAAATAGTTGACCACATTCATTCAAAGTAAGGTGAGGAAGGAGCAAAATAATGTGCTTGGTTGATGATTGGAGCTTCTCAAAGGTAGCACATGTAAGAACCTGTTATGCATATTTTGAGGCATGAATATTATGTTGATGACCGTAATATACAGAAGTGCCGCCTTTTCTCCTATGTGAAATCCATTAGGTGACAATATGTAGGGAACCTTAATATTTACTGCTTACAGCAAACGTCCAACGTTAAAAAAATATTTTTCTGTCAGTAGCCATAAGTCAGTGTATTGGTCTCGCACATTTGACCAGTACATACAAAAATTTGCATTGAGCGTTATGAATGTGTGAATAACATGACTGATAGGACATGACATCAATAACATGACATGGATCAATTCAGGATTAATGATAATGAAATTGTGTGGTGGTGCACGATTACAGGGCACTGAAGCAACAGACGCAAGGGACAAACGCATAGAAACACACTGGGACGCTGTGTGTCTGTGCATTTCTCCCTTACATCTGTGCTTCAGTGCCCTGTGGTCATGTGTGATTTGCGCCAACTGCCCGGAAGTCTTAAGATGTGTAGTGTTTACATTGCACTCCTTGGCCAGGGACAAGAGGTGGGCGAAGAATATAATACCCGTATAAAAGAGCGAAAAGTGTGGAAATTGTTGTACTTGATGGTTGTCTATGATTGAGGGTATCAAGTCGACATTAAAAATGTTCAGTTACCTCAGTAATGATGACTAATTAATTAAAATGCTCATTTCACTCTAGGCCATAAAATTGATCGTAGCACCGCTGTGAATGGTGCTAGAAAGATGCCATTTCAGGTTCTAGTATTTCCTATGTATAACTTCATGAGTGGTCGGAATCGAACCCACGACCTTTCCCAGATATTGGGAAGTCTGGTCGTAGCTCGACTGTAAATATGGGGACAAATATGTTTTCAGATTGAATTGTATTTAACGTTTAAATGATTAATTTGATAATCGGCTGGACTGGAACCCGCGACATTGCCGAATGGAGAGGGGGCGGGGGGTAGGGTGGCTGAGTGGCCGTAGATCCGCTGTAAATAAAGGTAGAAAGATGCCGTTTGGGATTTAAGTGGATCTTGGATTTAGGCATTCAATTTCATTAATGGTGGGACGCTCACACGTGACCTTACTAAAATACAGTGGTGTGCGTGTTCGTTTGTGGGGAAAGGGGGAGGGGGTGTACCTTTGAGTCTGTGACAAATTAATAATGCAGCTCCGCTTCAAAACGATCTAGGAGAGTGCTGCTTGGAACATACGTTCCTGGCGCTCATGGAAATCGAAGCCGCAACCTTCGAGGGGTCGAAACTAGCCTATTTCGCCTGACACAGAGCGAATGCGTCGACAGCAAAAGGAGCAAGCGCTGATATAAATGACTTGTGTATACGTTGTTGCTGTAGGTATTGCGATTGCAATTATTACTTAAACAGTCAAAACAATTGTGCGAGGTGCCCATCTTGTACCTAAACGTATTCTATATATCAAGGAAAGCATGCGGACAACACGGAATGAAGTTCAAGCATCAGTGCGCCTCAGCCAGGACTCGGGAGCGAGCGCCGCCGCGTCTGCTCTGTGGTTGCACGCCCTCCCCCTCCACCGACGCGAGGCGACGCGTCTGACGCGTAGGCGCTTGCGTACGCGTAGCGACGCGTGCCTGTGGTTGGGCCTTTAGAGGAACGCTGTACCAGCTCGCAAAGAAGGAGAACGCGCTCTCACCCGCGAGAGACAACGTTGGCGCAGGCAGCGTCTCCTAGCGAGTTTCTTGATTGAGAAATACCGACTGCTCGCGTTGGAGAAGCGTTAACCGGCGACCCATATATATATATATATATATATATATATATATATATATATATATATATATGCACTGGATCTTGACTTGCAATGAAGTGCCGGTGGGAGATTTCACTTGTGCATTGTTGAACCATGAGGATTCGTAGCGTGCACGTTAACTAAATTAATCCGGAACTCGGCACGATCTACGATGAACATCTCGAGCTTCGCCCACTCATCATCATTCACTCCGTGGATATGCTGTAATTTTTTACCATTTCACGCGCGCTGCCCTTGAATCACCCCACGATTTCCTGTGCACCCGATCCCTGTGTTGTCAAGGGCAAACTTCCCTTGAGGCGCGCCGCCCGTGACCCCGCGAGCTAGGCCTAACAATCGCTCTCACCTACTGTCAGGTTAGCGAAGTGCAGACTTGCGCAGCAACCAAAGAGCCAGCTGCACTGCTAGCACGTCGAAAAAAAAAAAAAAAATCTGGTTTCTTTTCTTTCTCTCTTAAACCGGCGCGACTCAGTAACATCAACTGGAAAAGGAGGGTGGCGGCAGGCTAGGCCAGCTGCAGAAAGCGGCGGGAGCAGGTTTGAAGTGAGGGGGAAAAGACACGCCCGCGGCGGGATGATCACCGGGTCGAGGGATGCAGGCCCTCCTCACGCACGCTCGCTTGCACGCATGCACACGTGCACTCACTCTCGCCTCGCAGTCGCCGTGTCTTTGAGCGCGCCAAGCGCGACACCGCCGCTTCGCATTCCGTTGCGCCGGAGGAGGTGCGTCCGGTTGTTGCTCGCGCAAAAGTGACAAAATTTGGGGCAAAATCTCAGGCTGTCGGCGGAGAAAATTCGTTATTTCGAGGGGTTCTCCCACTGCCACTTCGTTACGTAGAGGTTTCAAATACATGTACTTCTATGGAGTAACGACGGGGAATAGAAAAACTTTGTTATATGGAGGTTCGTTATAAGCAGGTTTAACTGTAATGCACTTGCATAACCTTTTATACTTCCATGCATAAAGTATTGTTTAGGCAAGATTATCTGAGGGGTGCAGCTGATCTTTGTACAGCAAAATGCAATGGACCTTTTCCGGGTAGGTAGTCTGCGCATGCGCAGAGCCAATGACGAAACACGCGCCATGTTTTTTGGTGGCATCTGCGCGGCGAAGCAAGTGGCGCCTGGTGTCGCACGGTTGCAAATCTTTCCGAAAAAGCAAGTGCGAGGCGAAGCCTCCGTGATCGTCTACCGTTGCGTGACAGACATTTTCAGAGGCCACGGGCCACCAGTTTCGATTTCGGCAATTCCCACCAGAGGCGCTTTTCGTAGGCGGAAAAGGTCCATTGCAGTATGCAGTTACTGGCAGGTTTAGGATAAGACCATGGTGGTGGTGAATATATTTTCTGACAAGTGCATTTAAACCACAATAGGTTTGAAACGGGTACACAATAAACAGGGGTGTGTTAACACTAGTAATATTTTTAATATAAATTGAAGCAGATAGCCCATGACGTTGAATAATTTCAATTCTAATGGTTATTACATGTCTGACAAATGAAACTCAAATTCTTGTCCTTGGTAAGAAAGAATCCTTTATTTGCGCAGTTAAATTATATTCAAAGTCATCCCAAGGAATCATTTGATAACGTACCTAGAGTTCTTATCCAACAAAAAATAGGGGTGTATGAATATTGAAAAAAATTTTTAATAGCATTTGCTACTCAATTCAATTTGCAATTCAGGGCCAAAATATGTTATGTGCAGAGACATGTGCCTCATTCTAGCATTTAGCATGCTTCGCCGCATAACAATGTGGCAACATTAACTCATGCATTTTCACAGCCCTTTGTTATACTGTTCTGTTTTTCTAGGGAATACTTTGTGGGAGTACACTAGCTGTGTAATAAATTGTTTCGTCCATGCTTAGCAGTACATTCCCCTGCAATTTGAGGCGCCATGAGTAATTTGAAATGGTTATCATCAGAAAAATATTCAATTCGGTTTGCACTTAAAACATTAATATTTGAATTTACTTTGCACTCAAAATTCTGCTTTCGCACAGCTCTGTAGTGCCTCAGCATGTGGTGCCCATCAAGGAAGAAGTTGGCATTTGACTGTGCGGCAGGTGCAGGGGGAGAATAAAAAAATCAGTTCAAAAACTCAAACCACCGGAAGTAAAATGCAGTACATTTGCCCGAGAACTCCTTGCGGTGTACCTCGCCATCAAACTTTCCGCCATTTACTGGACGGCCGGGACTTTTACGTCGCTACAGACCACAAGCCCCTGATGTTTGCCTTCCATCGCAATCACGGCAATTACACTGCAAGGGAGATCAGTCAACTATGCTTTATCTCCAAGTTCACTGTGGATCTCAGACACGTCCACGGGCCGGAAAATGCCATTGATGCACTCTCACGCATCGATGCTTTGTCGACCCAACCACCACTAGACATGGAGGAGCTAGCAGCTGCCCAGAACAACGATCCTGAGCTGCATAGTCTTCGCTCTTCATCCACGTCTCTACCTTTCATGGAGTGCCTGCTTCCATTTTCTACCTCATTAATAACGTGCGAAATGTCTACTGGTGTTCCTCGGCCCTTCGTGCCTACAGCTTTTTGGTGTGCAATTTTTGATCAATTGCGCAACATGAGCCATCCGGGTATTCGTGCGACCCAGAAGCCAGTCACATCTCGTTTCCTTTGGCCAAGCATCAATGCCGACGTCCAACGCTGGGTGCAAACCTGCCTTCAGTGCCAGCGTGTTAAAATTCACCGTTACACGGTCACGGCACCATCCCCCTTTCGGCCTCCCGACGCAAGGTTTTCCCATGTCCATCTCGACATCGTTGGCCCTCTTCCACCATCACAAGCAGCCTGTTACCTACCGACATGTGTGGATCGCTTCACCAGATGGCCGGAAGTGTTTCCCATTTCTGACATTACAGCACCGACAGTGGCTAAGGCTTTCACAAACGGCTGGGTATCACGCTTAGGATGCCCTTCTGTCGTCACCACCGATCACGGTCGTCAATTTCAAGCGGCCCTTTTCACCTCACTTGCCAATATCTTGGGAATTCGACACATCCATGCGACTGCCTACCATCCTTCCGCCAATGGCATGATCGAACGGCTTCACTGACAACTGAAAGCTGCCCTCAATGCTCACCAGCCAAAGGAATGTTGGCTTGATCACCCCCCCTTCGTACTTCTGGGCATCCGATCAGCATTCAAGGGGGGTCTCGGCTGCTCATCAGCCGAACTAGTCTATGGTGTGTGCCTGCATCTTCCAGGAGAATTCTTTGAGCCGTCGTCGCCCCCTTCCACCCATGATGCCTCCATGTACATTCGAGAGCTGCGCACCATGTTTCAGGACCTGTAATTTCTGCCGACCGACATCCCCAGTCTGCCTTTGTCAGCCAGGATCCGCATGACTGCAGTCACGTCTTCATTCGGCGTGACCAAATACGGCCACCACTCACACCGGCCTATGATGGCCCATTTCGCGTACCCCATCGTACACCTAAGACGTTCACGCTGGACATCAACTGCCATAAGAACTTGCAGCAACAAAACTTCTGAAGCACAGTATTATGGAGGGTCAGTGCATGCCAAAGAGTCCTACAACTTTCTGAGCGTTTACCAGTGTTTCAAGGTGTAAAGCGAGCTGACAACATCCCATTGCACAGGAACAGCAACACTTTAGTGCCGATCAAGAACAAAGGTTGCGATGCCTGTCTGTACCAAGTATGCTTGGGTGCCGGTCATGCTTGATAAAAAGGTGGTCATTTCAGGCTTACATCTACCATCAATTACAGAAGAGCTGGCCATTTCTTATACACAGATTAGCTGCTCCATATGCAGCAAGAGGAGCTCATTTCTATGCAACTAACAAGCTGTGACACGCTGGCTGCTCTACATTCAGTAAATGTGCTCCTTTCAAGAGCCAATGAAGCACAGAAGAGGAATTGAAAAACTCAACTTGTGCTAATACCACATTTTTTATTCAAAGCAGCCTCAAGAAATGGTGATTAGCATAGAATTTAGAAGTCAACTGAATATAGTTGTAGGATTTGAATAATAGTGAATAAGTTACAAGCAGAAAAATACATTACATTTTGAAATTTACCATGCTAGGCAACCTAAGATTTTTCTTTTTTTCCTTTTAAGGGAAGTTATAACCCACTTAAATATTTTAAAACAGTTTAATCAGGGCAGACATAACTGTGCATATTTCACTATGAAGTGTGGCTTCATGGCAGGGCACATTTCCCCTAAAAAGGCTGTTTCATGGCATAGCCGCATTACGCTGTAGTGAAGCCATCTCGTCAGGTGAGCTACATGCGGAAAAATGTCTGTTAGTTTTTTTAGAATACTTCGATAATCCACAAATTGTCCATTCGTATCGAAGTAAATATGAATACTGCTACACTAATGCATAGTGCTTGAAATCTGTAGCCTGTTTGTATTTTTACTGTTTTATGACCAGCCAAGGCTGAATGTTTGGGAGAGTGAAGAGCTGGGCTGGTTGGTTCATGATCAATTCGACAAAAAGCCAGCACTGCAGGACACGGACAAGAGAGAACACACGCATACGCACCAACGCCGGACTAACAACCAAAATTTATTGAAGCAACCACGAGCTTTTATACATGCATGCTGCGCAAGCGCCTGAGCTATGACATGGAGACTAGACTACCTGATAGTCAGGTACCGATAAAAAAGCGCCACTCTTTTTCAGTGATAGCCACAGGAGGTTCGCTGAGCAGGTAGATCGGTTGAGAGCTTCAGGGTTCCCGTCGTCAGTTCTGCTGTCGGTAGGTGAGACGCTGGCCAGAAAAATGAGAAAACCATGTGTTCGGACACCAGGTGAGACAAGGAAAATCGAGGTGATGCAGTATTTCCACAAGATGTCCCACAGGTTGAAAAGAGTGTCCCAGAAGTTCGGTGTGGATCTGGCGTTTTCAGCCCCCCGAAAGCTTTCTGGCCTTTGCGCCCGCACCTCAGGCGGTGGAGGCAGATCTGCCTGCAAAAACTGATCACCGCACTGTATTACCGAGTGCAACCGAAGGGTGGTTTATTCCATCCCACCTCGTGCGGTAAGGTCTATATCGGCCAGACGAGCCAATGTTTAAATGAAGGGTTGAAAGAACATGCGTGCGATGCAAGATCGGGCACAGGGAGCAATCTAACTCTCCATGTAAAAGATTGTGATGGTTGCATGCCTTTATTCCGCCAGACCAGCATTCTAGGCAGAGGAAGCACAAGAATTGCACACGAACTGCTCGAGGCGTTTTTTATCAAAACGAATGGCCAGACTTGCATCAGCGAACCTTCTGTGGCTATCACTGAAAAAGAGTGCGCTTTTTATCGGTACCTGACTATCAGGTAGTCTAGATCTACCAGTTTCGGTTTGAACACGCCTTTCAGCGAGTTATTTAAAATTATTGGTGCATTTCAGAGCAGAGAGAGCCATCCTGGCTGCTACAGGACTATCAGTACCATTGGAAAAAATTGATATCACAACATGGTGAAAAAACCGCCGGAGTTGCCCTTTAAGATGCCTAGTCCATAGAGCACGTCGACTCTTTTGGACATGGACACCAGCTTATGTAATCCTCCCAATGGGTCGTAGTGGGAGGATTACATACACATTCAGTATTACAGTTAAATGGCAGCAAAACAATTATGAGTTAATTGTGGGTGTCTGCATTGTGCGAGTGTAAAAAAAACGACGAAGTGTACTCTATAAAGTGCTCAGAGTGCACTTCAGCACCAAATATAATAAAAAACTCAATTTTGAAACCTCCTCGTAATAGACATTTTCACAGTAGGCAAGGAGGAGGGAGCACCACCATGTTGGGCTGTGGCAGCTATGATAAAAGAAATAAAAAGTCAGCCTATTTCACTAAGTAGTGAAGTATATAAGTTTAATTCGCATAACACAGAGGCTGACCTCCCAACCTTGGAATTGTGTTTACCTTAAACGGCGGTGGGGGGGGCTAGGCTATTACGGTGCCGAGGAGGCTTTCTGCAAAAAGGTGTATATACGAGTGTGAACAAGACACAACGTACGTAGTGCCACTATGATCAACTACAGTAATCCCCCGTTGTAACGAAATCACTTCACCCGAAATACTGGTTTACATGAACCTTTTTCCAGTCCCGACCCAAACGCATACATTTTAACCTGCACTACTCTAAGGATGTCAGTAGCGAACTAGTGAGGCCCGGCCACCTGACCCCACAGTGGCACAGCCCTGCAGAACCTGGCCTTCCCATTGCCATTACCAGCACGTACGGCAGGTACCATTTTGAAGCAAATGCACGCCACTGCAACCACTTTTCTTCCTTGCTGTGCATGCATTTGAGGGAGCAGAGCCAGTGAGTGCGGTGGCAGCTGACACGCAACGCAAGGGCAAATGTTCTACTCCACGCAGCGTGCATAATGCTAGTGCAAGTACAGTTGAAGCCTGGAGATGGTTGCAGAGAGTATCAAGGGCGTGGTGCCAGATGGGTCCCAAACAGATGGCATGTCATTGTTTTGAGGTCATGCCAGGGTACAGTGACTTTTTTTTATTAGAAAGTTTTTGAGAAAGTGTGAAGCACTGAGGTTCCTTTATGTCGGTGCACATCGGCCTCATCGGCACCTCGCTGGCGCCACCACCTGCGTTCAGCTGTGTTTGGGCCAGGTTGAGCGATAACTGCGTGCACGTTGTGATTTGTGCTGGGCTACCGCAGGCCGAGTGATTATGCGTCATTGAAGTGCATCGTGCCCAGCGTGTGCTTTTGTGACCAACAGATTTTATGGCTCCCCAGTCTTCGAGTGAAAATGTCAGACATTAGAGCAGCAAGTTCTGCCGATAAGCACTAGAGAAAGGTTAAGCACTTGATAAAATTTATAGTAGTCCTGTCAGCAGCGATGCCTGACGATTATGACCAGACTTCCAGCGATCCCCGAGGGCTCCAGCCAAGATGACACCAGTATCACTTGCCTTGCTCAACCTCACTGTTCGTAATCTTTACAGCTACGGTCAAGGAAGTAAGTAAGGAGAGTGAAGAGCTGGGCTGGTTGGTTCATGATTAATTCGACGAATTCGATTAATTCGCCTACTTAGACGGAGCATCCTTGCCGCCGAACTTCGATGAATTGCTGAAGATGGGACCGAAGTTCAGCCTCGAGCCGCGGGCACAAAAGCACGAGCTCCTGGCAACGGTGCATAGGGTTGCTGCGAAGGCACCGAGTGAAGAAAGAACCCGTTGCATCTCGGAAGGGGTGGACTGCTTATTGAATACCTGGGGGAACAACAGAAAAGGCAAAGATCTGCGACCTATCGTCGGCCACTTTGAACAGAACCACCTCAGGCTGCTTCAGGCTGATAAAGAAGGGGCTTTTGTCGTCATGCCCTCTTCGGCTTTCGACTTGAAAGCATCGGAAGCAATTGACAAGAATTTCAAGCTCTCTACGTACAAACCACGCAAAGCAAAGGCAGTGGCTCTTCGCCTCATCAGTGAACTTAATCTGGACGTATTGGAAAAGGGGGTCCGCAAATGCCGCCAAGACGTCCTGCGGGTCTTTTTCACTGCGAAGACACACAAGCCCGGCTGCCCTTTTAGGGCCATCGTCACTGAAGAGGCTTCATGGCAAAAGCTGGTGTCGGGTTTTTTGCAACGCGCCTTGAAGGGGCTCGTGCCTAATGACCCTTTCGCTGTGCAGAGTTCGTCGATCATAGTGGAGAACCTCAGCGGGGACTTCCCAAGTGCAAACGCCGCATTTTCGGTGGACATCGAGGACATGTTCTATTAAATTCCACAGGATGAGCTGCTGGAAGCTGTACGAGAACTGATTGAAAGCAGTGGGACTGTTCCGTTTCAGAACATGTGCGGGATCCCTTTAGGGTCGTTCCTGGAGCTTCTCGGGGTCTACTTAAGGTCCACCATAGTGCAGTACGGAGACAAGTACCTCGTTCAAAAACAGGGTATCTGTATCGGGTCGAGTGTTGCGCCAGTTCTGTGTGCTGTGTTTTTAGCCAAGTTTGATTCCGTCTTAAGTCATGAGCTTCGTGATACACGTGTCGTTAAAGTTTATAGATATGTAGATGACTTTTTAATCATTTTGAATCTTTCACCTATTGACCAGCTTTCACAAGTGGCAGATGAGATTTTAAATGTTTTTAGCACCTGCTCTAAGAACCTGGTGTTCACCAAAGAAGTTCCATCTGACAAGACCATTAGGTTTCTAGATTTAGAAATTTCATTTTTACATGACAGACACGTGTGTTGGAAGTACGCCCCGAGGTCTAAAAAGGCACTCCTGCCTTTCGATTCTGCCCACTCGAAGTTGGTTAAACGGAGCATTGCGAATCTGTGTTTCAGGAATGCGCTGAACAAGAGTTGCCCGCATGCCATGCATGAAAGTCTGGCGGAGCAGGTAGATCGGTTGAGAGCTTCAGGGTTCCCGCCGTCAGTTCTGCTGTCGGTAGGTGAGATGCTGGCCAGAAAAATGAGAAAACCATGTGTTCGGACACCAGGTGAGACAAGGAAAATCGAGGTGATGCCGTATTTCCACAAGAGTGTTTCCACAAGAGGTTGAAAAGAGTGTCCCAGAAGTTCGGTGTGGATCTGGTGTTTTCAGCCCCCCGAAAGCTTTCTGGCCTTTGCGCCCGCATCTCAGGCAGGGGAGGCAGATCTGCCTGCAAAACTGATCACCCGCACTGTATTTACCGAGTGCACCGAAGGGGTGGTTTATTCCATCCCCACCTCTTGCGGTAAGGTCTATATCGGCCAGACGGGCCAGTGTTTAAATGAATGGTTGAAAGAACATGCGTGCGATGCAAGATCAGGCACAGGGAGCAATCTAGCTCTCCATGTAAAAGATTGTGATGGTTGCATGCCTTTATTCCGCCAGACCAGCATTCTAGGCAGAGGAAGCACAAGAATTGCACGCGAACTGCTCGAGGCGTTTTTTATCAAAACGAATGGCCAGACTTGCATCAGCGAACCTTCTGTGGCTATCAATGAAAAAGAGTGGCGTTTTTTATCGGTACCTGACTATCAGGTAGTCTAGTCTCCATGTCATAGCTCAGGCGCTTGCGCAGCATGTATGTATAAAAGCTCGTGGTTGCTTCAATAAATTTTGGTTGTTAGTCCGGCGTTGGTGCGTATGCGTGTGTTCTCTCTTGTCCGTGTCCTGCAGTGCTGGCTTTTTGTCGAATTGATCATGAACCAACCAGCCCAGCTCTTCACTCTCCTTAAGTACTATTCTTGTTCCCTGGGCGCCTTTTTACGTGTGTCTCCTTCCACGGACTTTTATTCTGCTTGCGCCAGTGCGATTGCCTTCACGACGTGCAGGGCACGTGCGATGTCTTATTGCCTCAGGATCGGCGTTCCACCGTTGGAAATTTTGCAGCTATTTGGCCCGAGGTCGGAGCTGTATCGGCAAGTGAGGCACCTACAGGACTGGCTTTATCACGTTTGCCTGAAGTCTGAGAAACCATGGGCCGTGTCAAGTAGGTTGCGGAGGCTTCGGTGCTCCACGGCCGCCCTCACGGAGGTGTTCTGGAATCAGCTTCGTGCGAGTCTTCCCAAGAAACACAGACGATGTGCCGCCGGCACGCCGGTCACCTACTTAGACGGAGCATCCTTGCCACCGAACTTCTATGAATTGCTGAAGATGGGACCGAAGTTCAGCCTCGAGCCGCGGGCACAAAAGCACGAGCTCCTGGCAACGGTGCATAGGGTTGCTGCGAAGGCACCGAGTGAAGAAAGAACCCGTTGCATCTCGGAAGGGGTGGACTGCTTATTGAATACCTGGGGGAACAACAGAAAAGGCAAAGATCTGCGACCTATCGTCGGCCACTTTGAACAGAACCACCTCAGGCTGCTTCAGGCTGATAAAGAAGGGGCTTTTGTCGTCATGGCCTCTTCGGCTTTCGATTTGAAAGCATCGGAAGCAATTGAGAAGAATTTCAAGGTCTCTACGTACAAACCACGCAAAGCAAAGGCAGTGGCTCTTCGCCTCATCAGTGAACTTAATCTCGACGTATTGGAAAAGGGGGTCCGCAAATGCCGCCAAGACGTCCTGCGGGTCTTTTTCACTGCGAAGACACACAAGCCCGGCTGCCCTTTTAGGGCCATCGTCACTGAAGAGGCTTCATGGCAAAAGCTGGTGTCGGGTTTTTTGCAACGCGCCTTGAAGGGTCTCGTGCCTAACGACCCTTTCGCTGTGCAGAGTTCGTCGATCATAGTGGAGAACCTCAGCGGGGACTTCTCAAGTGCAAACGCTGCATTTTCGGTGGACATCGAGGACATGTTCTATTCCATTCCAAGCTGCTGGAAGCTGTACAAGAACTGATTGAAAGCAGTGGGACTGTTCCGTTTCAGAACATGTGCGGGATCCCTTTAGGGTCGTTCCTGGAGCTTCTCGGGGTCTACTTAAGGTCCACCATAGTGCAGTACGGAGACAAGTACCTCATTCAAAAACAGGGTATCTGTATCGGGTCGAGTGTTGCGCCAGTTCTCTGTGCTGTGTTTTTAGCCAAGTTTGATTCCGTCTTAAGTCATGAGCTTCGTGATACACGTGTCGTTAAAGTTTATAGATATGTAGATGACTTTTTAATCATTTTGAATCTTTCACCTATTGACCAGCTTTCACAAGTGGCAGATGAGATTTTAAATGTTTTTAGCACCTGCTCTAAGAACCTGGTGTTCACCAAAGAAGTTCCATCTGACAAGACCATTAGGTTTCTAGATTTAGAAATTTCATTTTTACATGACAGACACGTGTGTTGGAAGTACGCCCCAAGGTCTAAAAAGGCACTCCTGCCTTTCGATTCTGCCCACTCGAAGTTGGTTAAACGGAACATTGCGAATCTGTGTTTCAGGAATGCGCTGAACAAGAGTTGCCCGCATGCCATGCAGGAAAGTCTGGCGGAGCAGGTAGATCGGTTGAGAGCTTCAGGGTTCCCGTCGTCAGTTCTGCTGTCGGTAGGTGAGACGCCGGCCAGAAAAATGAGAAAACCATGTGTTCGGACACCAGGTGAGACAAGGAAAATCGAGGTGATGCAGTATTTCCACAAGATGTCCCACAGGTTGAAAAGAGTGTCCCAGAAGTTCGGTGTGGATCTGGCGTTTTCAGCCCCCCGAAAGCTTTCTGGCCTTTGCGCCCGCATCTCAGGCGGGGGAGGCAGATCTGCCTGCAAAACTGATCACCACACTGTATTTACCGAGTGCACCGAAGGGGTGGTTTATTCCATCCCCACCTCTTGCGGTAAGGTCTATATCGGCCAGACGGGCCAATGTTTAAATGAACGGTTGAAAGAACATGCGTGCGATGCAAGATCGGGCACAGGGAGCAACCTAGCTCTCCATGTAAAAGATTGTGATGGTTGCATGCCTTTATTCCGCCAGACCAGCATTCTAGGCAGAGGAAGCACAAGAATTGCACGTGAACTGCTCGAGGCGTTTTTTATCAAAACGAATGGCCAGACTTGCATCAGCGAACCTTCTGTGGCTATCACTGAAAAAGAGTGGCGCTTTTTTATCGGTACCTGACTATCAGGTAGTCTAGTCTCCATGTCATAGCTCAGGCGCTTGCGCAGCATGCATGTATAAAAGCTCGTGGTTGCTTCAATAAATTTTGGTTGTTAGTCCGGCGTTGGTGCGTATGCGTGTGTTCTCTCTTGTCCGTGTCCTGCAGTGCTGGCTTTTTGTCGAATTGAATGTTTGGGAACATTCGAATATTCATGCACACCCAAAAAAGAAGGTAAGACTGGTCGTAGGTGACAGAGTATGGTGGAAGGATACATTTTTTTTAAATTCAAGAATAAATGAAATCAGTTTGTGCTACACAAGGTGGTATGACAATCACTGGGAGTGGCCTTCATGCTGAAGTGGACATGGGATAAGCTGATGATGAATTTCAAAGCGAGTTAGCAGCAAGCAGGGGAACTCCGGCGATTTTTTCACCATGTTCTGATTGATGCTTTTTAATGGTACCGATAATTACGATGATGATATATGTTGTTTTATGGCGCAAGGGCCAGGCTTGGCCAAAGAGCGCCAGTTCTAATTATAATGTATGACAACGAATTTAAAAACTTTCCAAAGGTGCATATGATACTTAGCTGTAAAAGGGCCGAAAAGCGCTGGACAATGAGATGTACTAATATGGCTGTAAATTGGCCTAAAAACATGTCGCTGTACAGAAGCGTAAAACATATAAATCAGATAAAATTAAGACAGTGATGCATAAGATGGCCTATGGTTTTCAATATGTCACTGTGATGGTGATAATAGGATGTTGGTATAAAATAGCACAGATGCCTACTCAAAGGCTTCGCACCCAAAGGCCAGGAGGCATGTGCTGTATTTAAAATCTGCTACTGCAGCAACAGCCTATGGTTGTCCAGGGTATATGACATGAAAACTATGTACATCATTTAAAAACTTCATAACTTATTCATAGTTAAAAAGCAGTTCCTGGCCTAAAAACATGCAAGGATGTAGCAGAAGGTGGTGCTGGAACGCTGATGGGAAGTGTTTTCTCCTGAGGCAATTAAGTTGGATGCATTCTACTAGGATATGGAGCACAGCAAGGGGTTCGCCACACTTCTCACACATTGGCTGATCGCCACCGGACAGGAGGTATGAGTGTGTGCTGTGTGTGTGTCTTATCCTAAGTTTCGAGATTGTAACTAGTCTATGGTGCGACTTTGATACAGCAGGCCAATGTCCAATATACAGCTTGATAACATGTAGTTTCTTTTGTGTTTGCTTATCCTATAAGCGCTGCCAGTGGGCCCTCAGCTTTTTCCTCAGGGAGGGTTTAAGGTCCATTATAGGTACACCTATGGAGGAGTTGAAAGCATCTGAATGAGCAGATATGGCTAGCCTGTCGGCCAGCTCATTGCCCTCAATCTCTCAGTGACCTGGTACCCAGTATAATACGATTTTCTGTTTGGCTACATACACTGTACATAACAATGAATATAAAGATGATTACAGAATTTTTGTGCTTGTTGAGAGTTTTTAATGCTTTCAGGACACTTAATGAATCTGTGTATAAAGCTGCATTAGGAATGCATAATTCTTTAATGTGTCTAATAGCGACTGGTATAGCATATGCTTCTGTGGTGAAAATGCTTGTGCTTGGGTGCAAAACACCGATATTCAAAAATGATGGGCCAACGGCTGCATAAGACGCCAGCGTGGGACTTAAAAGCATCCGTGAAGAATTCAGGAGAAGAGTATGATGTAATTCGAGGAAGTACATCCGGATGTGAATGAGAGGCGCGTGCTTTGTAACATTCAAGAAAGACACATCACATTCTATACTGTGCCGCTGCCATGGCGGGAGCTGTACTGCAGAAGCCATAGCATTTTGCTCGTCAAGCGCGACACCCATTTCTTCAGCAAGCCATCTTACTCGTACTGTTTAAATGTTTCACTGTACTGTGATTAGCTGGACACATTTTCAAAATGTGTGCCCAGGAAGTTCGCCTCGTCTTCCAAGCTGTCACCTTGTGTGTTTACTAATGGGATTGGACAGGTTCGCTGTCTTCGTATCTTTCCGACCCCGTTCCATACTTTCGCCTCATCTGTATATGAACTGATACCTGACACGAACTTCTGCCAGCTTTCTCTTCTCGCCCGTCGTCGTATTCTCCTACCTTGGGATTTAACTTTTTTAAAATTCATAAGATTTTCCGTAGTGGGGAGTTGCATAACAACCCCCACGCTTTGTTCTGTTTCCTGCGAGTGTTGTGGCATTCACTGTTCCACCATGGTACATGGTGATTGCCTGCAGCACTAGAAGTTACTGATATATGCACTTAGATTCGGCATCAATTATGAAATGAGTGAAGTACTCAACCGCAGCGTCAATTTCTAAGAAAGACATATCATCCCACGAGAGAGTACTAGTATTATTTTGAAATTTCTCCCAATCGGCTGTGTCAATTTTCCACATGGGAGCCAATGGAGATGATTCGTTTTCTTTAGAAGTTCTCAGTAGGATTGGGAAGTGGTCGCTTCCGTACAGATTCCTGATAACTTTCCATTTAAATTCAGGGAAAATGGACGGTGAGGTTATGCTAAGATCAATGGACGAGTACATTTTATTTGCGAGACTATAGTAGGTTGGCTCCTCTCCATTCAAGAGACATGCACCAAAGGAAAACATGAACTGTTCAATAAAACGCCCTCACGCATCCATGCGGGAGTCGCCCCATAGATTGCTGTGTGCATTGAAATCACAGAGAAAAAGATATGGTTCTGGTTCATCAATAAACGATTGGAATTTGTGTTTGCTTAAAGGGGTCGTGAAACGTTTTCTGAACATTTTGTACTAAGTGCGTATTCGGGATCCTGACCCTCCAATCAACAATATGCATTGTTCCGTTGCACCGTGTGCGTTGATTTAGAGCGATAAAAAACGCGGTTTTGGTTTCACTGCGCGCGTTCCCCTCAACTCTGCAGATGACGTCATCTTAGTAGTCGTCATACCTCCGAGATTGGCGCGCCCTCGGAGGCCATGGGAAAACAAACCGTGCTGCCGCTTTTCTTCTGAATGGTGGCACCGCACGGTTTCCAAGTATTTTCTTCCTTTCTAGCTTTCAAGTAAATCGATTCCTTTAGAGCAAACGCGAGTTCACTGTGCCTTTGAACTTAAAAATATCTTAACTCAACGTCACCAAATAGTACCACGCCGGCCGGTAGTGTCGCATAGTCGTTTCGGGAGCGCAAGAAAGCTGAGATTTAAAACGGGCGTTGTTAAATGTGCACTGAATATTTCGCCGAAATATTTCGGAATCGGCTTGTCGAATGCGTACTGAAGCAGTGAAAATTACAAACCGGCATCTCCAAATTCTTTTCACGACCCCTTTAAGTTGTAGTGTGGGAAAATGTAATGTGAGCAGATTTATTGAGAAGGACAGCTCGTACGGCTACAGCTTCAAGGGGCGTTCATATTTCTATAAGGTGACAGGCTACGCTCCTGTGAGCTATTACAGCAACACCACCTGATGATGCAAGGGCATCATCGCGGTCTTTGCGAAAAGTCACGTAGTGTCTAAGAAAGTCCGTATGTTTTGATTTTAGGTGTGTCTCCTGTACACACAGCGCTTTCGGATTGTGTTTGCAGAAAAGATCTTGGATGTCGTCGAGGTTTCTAAGAAGGCCTCTCACGTTCCACTGCATAATCTGGGTGTCCATATTGGCAGTAAAAGTGGTGCTGCGTGAACATGAAAGTGTGGGGTCGCTTTAGCTTCCAGAGCCCTTTCCAGGCCCTGTAATAGGGGATTTATCTTTTTTGGAGTGGTCGAGAAATTCTCACCGCTCCTTAGGAGCTGGGAGCGCTGGCACACTTGGCGTTGTTTCCATTGCACTTTTCGATGTGCTGGAGCCGCTCTTGCGAGCGGGAGCTTTTTTTCTGTCAGTCTCGCCCTTCGAGGCTTCTAGGTTTCTAAGAAGGCCTCTCACGTTCCACTGCATTATCTGTGTAACCATATTGGCAGTAAAAGTGGTGCTATGTGTACATGAAAGTGCACGGTCGCTTTAGCTTCCAGAGCCCTTTCCAGGCCCTGTAATACGGGATTTATCTTTTTTGGAGCGGTCGAGAATGTATCGCCGCTCCTTAGGAGCTGGGAGCACCGGCACACTTGGCGTTGTGTCCATAGCACTTTTCGATGCGCTGGAGCCGCTCTTGCAAGCGGGAGCTTTTTTCTGTCAGTCTCGCCTCGAAGGGTGAGACTTTGGCGGCGCCCATCAGGCCAGAGGTCGATGGGACTGCCTGTGGGTTCAACTCATGCGGGTTTTGGCCAGCGCGAGTAGTGGCCATGGTTGTGGCCGGATTTTTCAATGGGGGTGGGGCAGCATCAGCTGCATCTACTGTGGTGGCTACGGGCGGTCCTGCACTAGCGCTTTGCGCAGTGCAGGGGGACGCCAAAAGCCGTTGTGGTGCCGCCACCTGTCGCACCACTCCGGCATAGAACGGACTGTTCCCAAACAGAAATCCGACACACTGTCGTGCTTCTCTGAATGTTATATTCTCTTTTCCCTTGACGCTAATTATTTCTTTTTCTTTTTTCCACATGTCGCAGGACCTAGAGGAAGCAGGGTGGTCGCCATCACAGCTATTTATTTATTTATTTATTTACAAGATACTGCAGGCCCGACTGGGGCCCTAGCAGGAGGGGCAAAAGTGGGGAGGTTCTTGGTAGTCGTCTGCTGTGTGGTCACAAATGCTGTACTTCACGCATGTCTGTTTCCCATGGCAACCTTGGGAGCCATGGCCGAATCTCCGGCAGTTGAAGCAGCGGCGAGGATTGGGTGTATATTGCCTGACACGGATCTTCACATATCTGGCCTTAACGGTTTCGGGCAGCACGCTTGACCCAAAAGTAAGCATAAAATATTTCGTTTTGATTTCCTTGCCATCGCGCCTCATCTTAATCCTTTGGATGTTAATGACATTCTGCTCCTTGAATCCTTCCAGGAGTTCTTCCTCAGTAAGTTCGATTAGGTCAGCGTCAGATATCACTCCTCGAGTGGTGTCCATTGTCCGGTGAGGTGTGACTGTCATTGGGATTTCTCCAAAAGCAGCATGATTGGGAAATTTTTCGAGTTGCTTTCTATTGCGCAGTTCCAAGAGAAGGTCGCCGCTGGCCAACTTTGTAGCCTTATATCCTGGGTCAATAGTTTCGGTCATACATTTCGAGACTAAAAATGGTGATATCATTCTTACTGTTTTTTCTGGATGTTCACTGTGCACTACATGGTAGCGTGGGAAATTGTCTACTTGTTGGCCAGAAAATTTGAATACTTCTTTGGTGCACCCCTGTTTTTGGGGACGATCTGAGAAGACTGGGAAAGGACTTGCCATACATGTATGTATTTCAGCAGTATGTATTTCAGCAGTAATGCCAGCCGCCCACCGTCGAGCCCAACACGGGGACGCTGGAGCTGTGATACAGGTGCTGCAAATGTCAGCTGTACGTCACTACCATAACTGAATATATATACCCAAGGTTGGATATAATACACACGGTTAACCCTAGCCGCCAGGAAAGAAGGAAGTAAATGGAAGAGAGCAGAGGACAGGAAAGATTAAAAGTGGGAGAAAAAGACGAAGATGTGAGGAGAGAGGGAGACAGGAAAAGGCAACTGCCGGTTTCCCCCGGGGGGGTCAGTCCAGGGGTGCCGTCTGCGTGAAGCCGGGGTCAAAAGGTGAGTTACCTCCTCCAGGAGGACTTAAAGGTCCAATCACCCGGCATCGGCTCAACCCCCAGGATCCCCTTTTCCCCGGACACGGCTAAGACACGTAAGGCAAGGCGTGGGAGGGGGTCAAACCCCCCCCCCGTTGGCTCGGGTCCGTGGTGTCGCCACACACTAAATGCCTGCAGAGGCAGACGCCCCTGCGGGAATGGTACCGATAGTAATGTAGCAGCCAGGGTGGTTCAATTTCCTCAGAAACACACCAATAATTTTAAATAACTGAGTGAATGGTATGTTCAAACCGAAACTGAAACGGGTAGATGCTTCATGCAGCGTATGCGATGATGTCACAGCCTCCCTGCCATCAGGAATATGGAGCTGTGCCAGAAAAGTGACAGTGGCGAGGTCACCTGATGAAGTATTAAGTTATGCCAGCTTTTCTGAACTGCCTGCTTGGGTAGGTAACATTGAAGGGAATGACGTCAAAACATAAGGTGACCTGCTTGAAAACCGTTCAAAATCTTTAAAATTCATTTTCAGGAAAACTGACTTGCAACCACCTGGCTTGGCATATATTATTACAGTACCAACGAGAATATATATTATAAATTTGACCGAGATCAGTCAACACTAAAATATCATTGGAGTTGCCCTTTAAGTATAAATGGTATAATACACCACGTTTTAAAATTTACCTTACATAGTCAAAATAAACCCAACTTTACTGCATATTTGACCATGGCAAAATATCCAGGAGCAACTGAATTTGCATTTTTCAGATCAAATAAACTTCGAATAAGGAAAATATTCTCTTTGTATTTGAAATTTAGAATGTTTGCACATGCCTAGTAGGTAGTCAATTTTTGGTCTGCACCACTTTTTATGAAACAGCTACTGCTTATATTTTTACTATATGTACTACTAGTGAAAATAAGGTTAATTCTCAAGTCACAGATCACTTATGCACATTCATCAGGTGCGTAAATATCCTTGAATACGAATGAAATTTAAAGGTCAGTTTTCAAGGCACCTGAGAGACCTGGAATGTTATTTCTTTGAAAGCCCTAGAATTCGTTATATAGTAGCAAAGTATGGGACCAGGCATATATGCGACACTCTCCATGTTTGAAACAATACACCAGCATTAGTGCAGATGTTCTAGTTAGTTCTCTGGGCCCTACACCATGGGCAAAGTGAGCCATGTAATGGCACTTCAGTGCTCATAACTGCTGCAGTAAAAGAGCTTTTGGTTGGTCACCGAAAAGCCCAATACATATGCATTTAGTATAACAACTGTCTTAATATTAGCTTGAAAGCACAACTTGCACGTCACTACAGAACCGCACCCGAAATGAAAACCATACCCAAACCGGAATTTTGGCCGGAACTGAACCCAAACCCGAACCAATATTCTCGGAACGTGCTTGAACGTGAACCGAAAAAAGATATCACTTATTGGGTTTGGAACAAAATGGTTCAAGTAGCTACGGTGCCGCGATCTACCAGCAGCATGTCATGCTGTAATTGATTCCAGCCTTTTTGTCTGTTTGCCTTCATCGGTTTACTTATTTGACTGATTTTCTTCTTACGATTGTCCCTTCTTTTTCCACTGCCTTGGTCTAGTGGTGCTTGAATGCGAACCTGAAAGATGCGAGTGAAAAACCCGGCCACACGACTGCAAGTCGATGATGGCAAAATGCTAAGGGCCGCATACTTTGCAATGCCAGTGCACCCTAAATACTCTAACCAGAGATGGTCAAAACTTTCGGAGCGCCAAATATGGCGTGCCTCGCCCTCGCACTTCCATTTTCTTTCCCTCACAACTCAGGGCCACAATGCCTACAAGGGTTACAGAAAACAGCATTCTTTCCTTAAGTGAACTACAACTCTTCATCCTTTCTCTTCGGAATCGCCTGTGAAAATTGACACAATTCGGCGCGCTGGGATGGGGCAAGAGAACATACATTGTTTTCGACACAAATTGAAATTTCTGCATGGCTAACAAAAACACTTTCTAATAAACTTGCAAAAATAGACTTAATAAGAACTGCGATGTTTACACAAGCAAGTGCTGAATGTGTAATGAACAAGGCCAATGGAGAGTCTAAGATCTGTATTGGCCTTGTTTCGTAACTCTGCGATATTTAAATTTGTGAACAAGCAAGTCTCCCCTTTATGCAGCTGATCAATTTGTCAATTTAGCAAAGCTAATTATTTCGTTGCTATTCTCTGCATGTTTATACACACTCATAATTGCTAGTCTGCTCAATAGGATGTACTACACAACAGACGCATTTATGCTGTATAACTGCCCCTTTCTTATCACCAATTTCCAAGTGAATTTCAGATGCAATTCTGTCGGGGTGCACTTGTATCAAGTTATGTAGGGCATTTGGTTTGCAGCCAGCAGACTCTACGAAACATTTCATTTGATTCCGTTTTACTGAGTATTGAATGATCGTTTTTCTCTAACAGTATTGTTTAGCAGCTCAAAGGTTTAGCCCTTCGAACAATCATATGAATTTCCACTGTTTTACTCACGCCCATCAGCTACTCATCATCGCATTGCTACCAAAGGAAATTTTCTATCTGAATCGGCGATGCACCTTATTGTATGATTCCTCTCTCTCTTTTTTGTAACCACGTGTGTGTACAAAATCTGTGTCAATGTGAATAGATTTTAGTTGAGAGAGAGCTTGGCACTTGTGTTTGCTCTATTCTGTGTGTGTTTCTTCTTAATTTTGTGGCGCCGTTTCACTATGACCGCTACCAAAAGGCCCAAATGTCAGTACTGTTTTACTCAATTTCTTTATAGCTAGCAATAGGAAAAAAGAAAAGGCGTGCAAGAGAGTGCTCAAGGATGGATGTGTCAAAGGTTCTGCAAAGGCCTGCCATGTGACTCAGTGCTCCATAGCAGGACTGCATTTCTCACAGTGTACGTGCTCTAGCTATTTTCAGAAAGCTTCGCTGATTTATGTGATAACATTGCTAGTTGTTTCCGATGTTCTAACAGGCCCTTCCACGGTTTGAAAAAACTTGCATACGTGTGGTGCATCTGGTGCAGCATGGGATCAGAAGCAAAGATGGAATTAAATAGAAAAATACAAAGTGTAAGTTCTGCAGGGACAGGTCCTAAAAGCGCCCTGCCACGGTGGTCAAAATTTCCGGAGACCTCCACTACGGCGCCTCTCATAATCAGGGCTGGTTTTGGGACGTTAAACCCCACAAATCAATCACAAATCAATCAGGTCCTAAAAGCTTCAAGTACGCGAGTGGTCCTTGCCATTGTCCGACTGCCTTAAATTTCTAACGTTATAAGATATTGCCCAGAATTTTCTATGATGGACAACTCTAGTGCGATATGTTTTCTTTCTTTTTGTGTGAGTGAATTCAAGTTCTGGTGAACTTCCGAATGCTGCCACTTGATCAGTGCTGCTTGGAGTGTTTCAGGCTAGCACAGACAGTGCTGTCGAAGTCAGATGTGAACTTTCCGGTTCTGAACCTTCAGTGTTGTGAACCGGTTCAGAACTTTGTTTCTCCAAACCGGAGCAAAATGGTGTACACTGAACCCAAATGCTCACCCAATCTTTTTCGGTTTGACACCCTGATAATGACCACTTTAATATTATACAAAACTGTGTAATTCAGCTATGCGAGTAAAATAATTGGGCTAAAACCACTAATGAATTGGACTGAACGCTCTGAGCTAAACTTTCTTCAAATGATCAATGGTCTTCTGCACTGGCAAGAGGGGGGAAATGCAAAGAACCATAAAGGCATGTTTGATTTATGGTGACTATAGTGTAGAGCCTAAATTCATAAACTGGACACGGAGTCAACATGACACATGCTTGTACCCTTCATCGTTTATGTTTTGCCAAAACTGTACTGCTATAGTATTTGCACTGCTTTTACTATGTGCAATTGAAATGTCATTTGCCAAAACTGTTGTAAGAAGAGGTGGCTTACCTGTACTCGCAATGTTTCTACATAGCTCGTCCCATAAGCACGGCGTGTAAAGTCAGCCAAGTTGAATTGAATCTGGTTCCAGCCTTCATCCAAACGCATTGGCATAGTACAGATGAAGGGCTTCACCCTTGTTGTGCTTTGGAAGTTGCTTGCTCGGAAGCGCCGACGAACATTTTTGTCATCCAATATCTGTATGGTAAGACACAAGGATTCATTTAAACCCATTTCAAATCACAGTAAAAACGTCACTTGGCTGCAGACTTCCTGGCGGGTCAATAAGGTTGAAAGCTGGGCGAGTTGGTGATTTATCACCATACCGCATAAGCAGCGCACTCGTAACGAAGACAAGATAGGAAAACACACGAGAGACACGGCATGCAGCAAGTGGTGTGTGTCTTGTGTGTTTTACTCTCTTAAGTCATTTTTATGAGTTCACAGCTTCACCTATACAGTAGTATGATGTTCCTGGCAGGTGTTTATTAATGATGTATGTTAAAGTCCCATGGTCAGTTCACGGCATTGAGGTTGCCACTTTGTACACTAAAATGGAATTAACAGTCACTCATGATGGCAGTATATTTTGGTCAGCACTTGTCTTTAAAGTTGATGCAAATTTTCTTTATGCACACACACACATACTTCAGTAAGAGAACCAGAACAGTATGTTGGTCATCAGCAAGTTGGGTGAACTGTCCTTGCTCCTAGCATGTGTCTGTTCCAAGGCACCCTGTCTAATACACACTAGTTTGAGACCTTTGAATTATTAGTCTGCATCCTCATTAATGGTGTTGGCAAGCAGTGATAACACTAGTGAGTGTGCTGTAACAGATCAAAGGGCTGTACTTGCAAGGTAATGTCAAAACATAGTTCAAGATGATAGGGGAAAAAAAGGTACGAAAGAAAAGGTACTATACCTTACCTTCTATGCAACTTCTACCACATGTGCAATGTATTTTTTTTTTTTTCATTAAGGCTACATATGTTTAATTCCAAAAAGTTGCACTATGTTTGATGCAGCTTGTACTACAGCACTGCTTGCAACTACTAGCAGCATTTCTATGGCTGTCATGTGGCAACCTAACAAGGTCTTAGCATGCAAATGAAATGCACGGAGGTCCAATCACTTCCATACAAGCAGCGTAGTGTCCCAATCAATTCTCAGGAACGATGGCATCTGTTTAGTTTCTTTGTTTTTCACTTTAGTAAAATACACTGTCAACTTCAAATGGCATGCTTTACTGTAATTTCCATCTTCTTTCATGTGGTCAAACTTTTCTTGAGATTTTCAATGGTTTATGCTAACATTGCAACACAACGCTATCCTGCCCATGATCTAATTTCACGACTTTAGTGTCTGCCTATAATTTCGGGTGGGTAAGGTAATGTACTGAAACAGAGGACAGAGCTGCTATACTTTGAAACCATTCTATTTAAAAAAAAATGCAAAAATAAGGACTAGGTTGAGACACTGCACTGACTTGCCATGACGTGGACTGTGACAATATTTGTGTAAAAATAGATGAACAGCAAAAGTCGGATTCTCTGTATGCTGTCTTTTGCAGCTGATTCCGGTTATAGATCCCCTATGTAGTCTGTTATCGGTGTCATCAGCACTTTCGGTTGTTTTCATCACTAATTTATTGCATAACATCTCAGAGCGCTGTACTACATGGTTGAGCACAACCACCACTAAATTTCTTCATTGAAGTCATATGCACCTCCCAATAGCACCCAAGGAATAAATACAGCATTCGGGAAGTCTTTCGGCTACCCAAAGAAAAAACAGAGTATTTGGCAAGTCTTTCTGCTACACAACTAGGTACAATTGTGTGCTTTCTTTGCATTGCCATGCGGCTGGTATTTGTTTACCAGTCACGAATGGCATGACATGGAATCCTTGATTAAAAAGCGGCAAGCGCAAAGTTTTCTCAAGAAAAGAAATGCGAGCAAGCGAGATGATTATTGTTGCCTGGCGGAAATACTCCCCTAATACTCCAGATGCATGTGCATGCGAGTATTAAAGGCATCACGCATCCTGTGATGTGTGTTGCTTGAGAAGCACACCATACGGTGGGTGTGAGAGCTGCTGGCCATATGCGTTATCATACTAAGATTTGGATTTGGGCATTGGTTCATAGTTAATCAAACATAAAGTGCAACTGAGACAGGACACAAAAAACCAACCACATCAGAGAGGCTGGCTAACAGCTGGTTTAATTTTCATCAGGACCCATCACTTCATCTGCAAAGGCTTGGCATATCGCTCCACGGTTAGCAAAACAGGTCGAATATAAAACAAATGAACGTGAACATATAATGCCTAAGAACAATGAAAATAACAAAAACCAACACCTTATATAAATTTTATTGACTCTTATCAGCTCAAAAACCTCAACCTCAAGCATATTGACTACACAATGCACAATAAATAAATAAATAAATAAATAAATAAATAAATAAATAAATGTTCTACATGTGTTACTCCATTATTCTTTCTTTTTCCATAAAATTCTAATGACATTATTTTGTTGGTCTTTGTATTTTTTGTTGGTTTAACATGATACTTTCATAACTGTTTATTGTACCATAATATGTTTGCGCATGTTAAATTATTATTATTATTTTTTTTACCGTGGTGCAATGTTACTGATTTCCTTGTATAAGGACATAACATTGGTCAATTAATGAGGAATTGGTGAATAAATATACAGCTTTTATTTTTTGCAGCTTTTTTCAATTCCATTTCATGCATAACACCCGTTCGTTAATGGCAACACACTTTAGTGACACAAAGAGGATAAAAAGATCTGTATAAAACATCTGGCACAGCAGTAGAAGTGCGTAACTCTTCATTAAAACAGAAAGATGGGCAGCTTGGAAGTGGCACATCTTCAATTACAATCACAAAAACAACAGAACACACACAAGAAAGAGGCTCATTTGTAGAAAGGATGAGAGGTCGGCCTGAGTTAAAGGTTGATCTCGTCTACTACTCTGCACTGAGGAAGGAAGACAGTGATGAAAAAAATAAAAAAGAGTGAGGAATGACAAGATAAAATAGTGCTTATGTACAGGCCAATCATGGAGGGGCCACTCTGGAGATGTACATCCAGTCCAGCGGCTTCAAGGAAAGGCTACAGTTGCTCTGATGACCACATCTGTGCTGCTGGAGTCAGGCCAAGAACCTAACATACAGGGGAAGAAGAACACAGGACAGTGCTCATCCTGTGTTTTTCTTTCCCTGTGTTTACTATTTTTGCACTGGCAAATAAGTATATATACAGTTATTCATTGTGCAGTATTCATTCACTTAATGAGTTTTCAAGACTACATGCACTCAGGTAGGGACAGGGTTCTTACTTTTATGGTAAGCACATGTGCAGCACCATTCCTTAATTGATATTAATGCAATGGCTATTCCACAACCAAAAATATTACTGCTTAAATTTCACAGCTGTGACAACTTTAAGACTGATATTTTGTTCATTAGCACGCAAATGCTGCACATCTAGCCCCACAATGCAATTACTATTCCACAACCAAAAACATCAGTGCTTCAATTTCAGAGCTATGACAACTTGGAGACTGACATTTTGTTCTTCAGCATGCAAATGCTGCACATCTAGCCCACCAGCATTCAAAGGTGACTGCGCTATGCTCAGGACGTGGCTCATTTTACGGTCTGTTCAATGGTTTTGTTTCATTCGCAAGATAATTAAAAGATGCAATCGCTGGGTAGCTAGTGATAGTAGAGTTGAAGAAAATTATGGGCTTCTTCTTCCCTCATTGCACAAACAGCAGGAGCTTTGGAGCAGCCAAGAGACAGAACTTGTAACCAGAAGTGCTGCAGCAGATGTAGCAACATATTGATATTCACGTACTGTATATTGGCGCGCAAGGATGACACTACATTTAAGAGGAACTGAACACTAAACAAAGCAACTTTTAAGAACTTATGTTGCTGCAAAGCTACCTAGAGAGTCACTTGAAAGTGTATTGAAACCTGAGGCTAAGGTTTTGAACTAATAATGAACTTTTGACCAAATAACTAAAAATAGTATTTTGAAACAATGGTCTGCCATTTTGTATATCTGAAATGTCTGCCTTTTGTGTTTATTTAAAAGAGCTTAAAAGGTACTTCCACCTGGCTGAGAATCTTAACTTCATGATGGGAATCTTGTGGTCTTCGGTTTCCAATTATCTATACAGGCAATACAGATGTTGCCTATAGTGTCTTAATATGTGTTTTTCTGAACCAACTTTGAATGATTCAGTAAAGCTCTATTATGCAGGAGATGATTCACTGAACAGTGCCTTTCAGTGTATGTGAAATGTTCGTGAGCACCTTGAGACTTAGGCGTCTAGATATGTCACCTCAGTGGCGAGTAAGTGTAAGCATCCAATAGACCTGTCCTAGGGTACGTCACGAAAGGGCGGTGACGTCAGCCATATGACCATAGCGCGCGCGCACGTGTTAACGGATTGGTTGGCAAAACATTGCAGTGTTCGGCGCGGTTGCATGCTGCCGTACGGGTGGAACGAGTTTGCACTCGTTTGTTTTGTGCGCGTGCACCTGGCCGCTTTTACATGGTGGTTAGCTTTTGCGCTCGAGTATGTGCCAAATGCGATAAGAGGCAGCGGCATCGTTTCTTTTTTTCCTTCTTCGATTTCTGAAGTCCAAACGACGCAGTCGACGGAAGGCGTGGGTGCGAACTGTGCGCTGTGTAAAACAGCAGCCTTCAGACAGCAACAGGATTACATTTCATCGCTGGCAAGTGCTAGCCCGTTACGTAGAGCTTTTAGGCGTTTTGTTACTTTTGCTTCTGCAGCCTGTATATTCTGAGCCTGTATATTTTATCAACTCGGGTGCCCCGTCTTGATTTTCTGAGCACCTGGAGCGGGTAGCTATAAAGTGTTTGCTTTCAAGACGACTAGCCCTGAAACACAAAGGAAGAAGTGTGAGCATTTTGAAGGCACTTTAAAGCGGAAGCATTCCTCCAGTAAGCGGTGGTTCCGAATGTTGTGCGGATTTTCTCATTTCGCACTCACTTTGCTGCAACTTGCATCGGGCTAGCACTGCAAAGGAAAAATTTGTTTGTGTTTTCGGACGAGATAGACAGTACCAGTCTCGCCTGTTTTCAACCGTATAAAAGTTTAGTTCCTCAGCAGAAAGAACAGAAGGAAATGCAAATGAATGCTACAACTCAACCGGCCATGCAGGTACAGTGCGCAGTGTGGACGCTGCCTGCAGCTCGTAGGGCACGGCGGTGGTTCTCAGTGACGGTGCTTGTTTTCAAAAACATGCATTCCATGCCTGGTTGGCAAAAGATTGCAGTGTTCGGCGTGGTTCCATGCTGTGGTACGGATGGACCGTGTGCGTACTGGTTTTTGTGCACGTTACCTGGCCACTTTGACATGGTGGTTAGCTTTTGCGCTGTAGGATGTGCCAAACGCGCGACAAAATTAAGGCAGCGGCATTGTTTTTTTTTTTTCTCTTGGATATCCGGATGACAGCAGTCAATGGAAAGCGTTGGTTCCCCCAGTTTGAGATAAGCACTAAATGCACGTGGCCTTTCAATAAGCTGTATGCTTTGAGCGATCAGTAACACTTCATGGCCTCTGCATTATACAGACCCGGCATGCTCGCGAGGTACACACAGAACCGAACGTTTGGCCAAGGTTTAGGGTCATTCTTCCATTCCGAAATGGTGTAGGGGTACGAATACTGCATTCCACGAACTTGCAGCTTTTCGACAAACCGCTGGCGTGCAGTCTCGAGAAGAGACAGCACCATCGCATGCAAAGTCCGAGCAAACTGCTGGAGCCGCCGGAGCTTTTTGCCAACCATTACGAAACTGGTCCGCTGCGATGTCAGTGGCGATGCTCTGCGTGACGTCACATTGTTGACAAACAGGGACAGGTCCATCCATGCTGAAAAGAGGCTGACCGCTGCGACTGCATTAGATTAGGCAACAACGCAGAAACTAGGAAGCCGACACATGGCAAAAAGAATAAATTCAAGCAATTTATGAAGCCCTCAAGGAAATGAATTAGGGAATTGGGGAAAGTGTGCTAAGTAAAAGAAAAGTGTTGGTTGAACATGGCAGAGTTGCACCAAGGAAGCCACCAAGAAGGTTGGCCATCCGACTGAGTGAAGCTTTCGTGGCTTGAGCCACAAAAGCTTCACTCAAGTGGCACAACCAGACAGGCTGAGTACAAGTTGACCAACCACAATGTAGTCACAAGTGTCGGACAGGAGTTGAACAATACTGGCAAAAGGCATGCACTTCGCCTGCACTGCAGACCCCTGGGCAACATGTTAGGTGGCTTGAGATAATGACGGTGAGCAGAAAAACTCCTATACGGCATGCAGGAAGGGGGTTGTACCCATGTGTTTGCGCATAGCCTGCCCTCACTGAGAGAAATGCCACTTTAATTTCTTTCTCCCTTTTTGTTCCTGGTTACTGTTCCCTCATAGTGCAGTATTTTTTTTCTCCATTTCTGCTTTCATGGCCTCATGAATTTTAGTGACCATTCTTATGTTGTCAAGATTCATTATTATTCTCCACGGCTGGAGGAATAACACCCATTAACTGCCTTCACACCGCCCATATGGCTCATGTGACCTTAGTTCTTGCACCTTTTGGTGAATAAAGAGCCTGCATTAACTGAAACTTGGGGTTTAGTCAAATATAAACAATATGAAAATACCTTTCTGATGTATAGAAACACAAGCAAAGGTCCCATGTCTGAACTAAGCATAAAAATAAAACAAAGCTGTCATTTTGGGTGAGATAAGTCAGGTATTTCAGCAAAAATTTCACTGTACACTGGCATAAGAAGTTGAGAATTGCTTAGGAAGCTAGGAAACAAACTCCGCAAGAATTCATTTTGTAATCTGTTACATCTCGCTGTCTGGGACCCGCACTGTCTGTTACATCGGCTGTCTGGGACCCACACACGCAAGCTAACATAGATAAACTAGAACCAGTACAGCGAAAAGCTGTAAGATTCATATTTAATGTCTACCAACGTGACACATCTCGGTCAGCTCTTCTGGAAAGCGCTAAGCTGGAAACCCTAGGATGGAGACGTTACCGCGAGAGAGTGAAGCTGTTCTATCTCATACATAATAATAAGCTAGCAATACAGAAGAGTAATTACATCGAACCAATTTTGCGCCGCAAAACACACGCCTCCCACCCTAAAAGAGTTGCTGAGTACCTCTGCCATACTAACACATACAGGTACTCTTTTTTTCCCCCGCACAATCAGCGAGTGGAACAATTTGCCATCAGAGATTCTTGAAAGCATTGATCTCAACTCATTTCTCCGTGCGTTACCTGCTCCATATGTCTCATAGCTACACCTTCATTTATTTACAGTGTGCTTTATTTTAGTACCCATCTCGATCAGATTGATTGCTTGAAGTTCACTGTCCCACTTCTGTACTTTTGTATTGTTGCTGATTTATTTCTACTACAGTTGATATTTGGTGCCACTTGTTCTCACTTTTTTAACCTAGTGTGCACTTCTTTTCTTTCTTTTTTTTTGATGGCTTTTTTTAATTGTTTTTGTATGGCATGGTCATTGTTAGGATTGTGGACCGTATTTCATGTTTCTTTTTTCAATGTATCGGTTCTCGTACAACATTGTATCGCCCACCCCTGCTCAAAGTCTGGCACTCAGACTGGCCGTTTTTCCCTAAATAAATAAAGAAATAAATATGGGCACACGCTGCAATGAAAGCGGTCGCACCACACAAGTATGTATTGCTCTGCCAGCCAATCATAGAGGTAAATAAAATCATAATGTGACATTTTTCAAATGTTGTTCTTATGCTTTCAGTACTTTCTGACATTGGCACATTGAAAGCATCAGCTACCTTTGCTGAGTCTTTTCATTAGTAGGGGTGATGACGTGCGCAAACAGACATTGGCAAAAATGTTTGAAGTCTGAGCATTTCCGTCTTCAAAAGACTGCAGTACAGCGCATCCATTTATGAGCTCTTTTTACCACGAGGACTTCACTGCTGAACTGACACTCCGTTAAGGGCACACAGGCTGCAATGCACGGTGTGCGTCAAGTTTCTATGCTGCAAGCATTTAATTTCAGTTCAATAAGAATTACCCTTACCATGTTCCACCATAACAAACGAGTGAAAGCATGCAGACTTATGCACATATTTTATTTTTGAAATCGCTGCTACATTTTGGCGATACATGTAAAGTATGCATGAACTACATGCAGACTCGCAGAGGAATAGTGGCTGTCACCTATGAAAACATGGGACGGGCTTCACTGCAGGAAGCGAAAGGGGGGTGAGGGTGCAGGGGTGCCCCAGAAGGATATAGCAGTGGCGCCAAATTTCTGACGTCCGCTTTCCATTGGTTACACAAATTAGTCTTTCCCAATCTCAAACCACTCTCTATGGCGCTACAGAGGGAGAGGTAAAAAACTTTAGGAGGCGGGGGGGGGGGGGGGGGGGTGTATGGGGCTGGTCGAGAATTTGCTTTTTTCCTTTTGATCAAGGACAAGGCATGCTCAGACTAACTCCCATAATTTTGACAACTACTGCCGTGCTGTTTGCATTGAAAGTCGCTATGTTAACAGTAGTCCTACGTATACTTGCGAATTATATCACTAGGCAACGATTCTTTGGTCTTGGTCATGGACTGCTGGTACGATAATTTTGCTACAACATCAGAGCAGTTGAAGCAAGTGCACCGAACGACATAGAAGAGTGTCGTGTGGCGTTCGTCTCAACAAGTTCTGCTGTGCGCTACGTGCATAATATAAACCGCCAAATGGTGGCGCGAAAGAGCAACCATTTTAGCTGCTTACCTGAACTTCAAATGTGAAATATTTCTTCATATTCTTGACAATCATGATGAGAAAGGGAAGTCGGATGCCCAACGTCTTTCGAGGGTCGGCGGGACACGTGATGAAAGTTGTGCTACAGTGCAGTGGTAGAATAGTAGCAAAAATAACAATTTGACAAGGTTCTCACTCTAAACTTTTAGTTTGAGAAGAAAGTAGGTGATAGCCAAATGTAATGGGTCGAGCATCTCACCTGACGTTTGTGCCCAGTATTTCAAGCACGAATGACTGGATATCGTTGTCCGTGATCCTTTTGATGTGGCCATTTCTAACCTGTAAATAGTAATGGTTGCGGAAGTTACTGAAGCGCTGCAAAAACCTCTATAGGTTTGATTTTCCCAACTATGCGTGCTTGTGTCTCACCTTCTTATCCCAGATTTGAAGTGGTTTACTTCCGATGCTGTACAGTATCGACAAAAACCCGCTCTGAAATGTATTCTTAAACATACTGAAAACCTAATCAATGTGAATTCAAGCGGGATATAATGAGCAAGAAGCAAATTCAACGTACTAAGCACTGCTCAGAAGAGGAATGAGCATGGTAACGGGCATGTTTGTTGTGCGGCGTGAAAATAACCTTAGCAACCATGGGTCGATGGTCACAGTGTTTCTTACATGAGGTTATCCAACGGCTAAAACGAAAGTGAAACCGACCTGAAACAGGAAATGATTCACGGCGGCGCACGAGCAGTTTAGAAATTGTGCTGGAGCTTTTCAGGCGTCAATTTTGTCCGCTTGACATTGCATTGAAATATCATAGTTGAGTAAATGTAGTTGAAACGAGGCCAACTTCGAAATTCTTCGTCGTGTGCTGCGCTGCTAGTTCGCACCCGCAGGCCTGTACTGTCCGACCCTAAACCTTTGCTAAAGTGCTCTAGAATTACTTTTGCACTTTGAAAGGATGATCAAAACATGGCAGTCATGGCGCATTACTCGCCTCGATGCTCACTTCAGAAGATTTCGGGCTGCACGCAGGCTGCAAAAACAGTCTTCGAGACGCCCTCTGCTCCTGTTAGAGTGTATTCTAGTACACTCTACTCCTGTCCTCAACAACCATAATTTTGCTCAGAGGTTGCTAGGGTAACAGAGAGCTGAATTAGCTCCACTATGGCATGATTTTTCTGAGGGTAGTAAAACGGGCAGAAAAAAAAAAAGAAAGAATCGCGTGTGGGCATTATGTCTTTTTTTTTTTTTTTAGGCAGGTACATCAAGTTTTGTATGGCCTCAGAGATATTGACTGAAAATATGCGAACACCCGAACTACATCCGAACTTATCAGCATCTGTAAGTAGTGCGTTTTCTTGTCTGCTTTTTGATGAGCCGATCGAGCGCTTTGAAATGTAATCCATTGAAACAGCTTGAACACATCGTCTGTAAGATAACTGCGGGAATTTCGCAAACTGGGCAAATGAAAACAACGTGTGATTGACATTAATGGCCGATGCATCGCACTCTTGACAACGAGAGATCGTCTTCAACTGCTACAAGCATAAAAATCGAAGCAGCAGGGCAGGCAGAAGGACTTTCGAGATAACCGCAAGCGAGCTGAGGACTCTGGGGATGCTGGTGTGGAAACGAAGCTCCTCGTGATCGCATATATAAGCATATGTTTTCTTCATCCCCAGTGCTCTTGCCAGAAAGCACCTAGAGGAGACGCTGACAGGGGGAATGGCGCATGCGCCATGAGCGAGCAACATTGAGCCCACAATCCACTCGTTACGAATATGTGTTACTTTTATGTTCTCTTCGTTGCTTTTTGCGTTCGCGTAGTTTTGTTTCTGCCTCTTTTGCGCGGTACAGCTTATGGTTCGTCTCAACCAATAGGAAGACAGGTTTTGATCACGTGACTAACGTCACCGCCATTGACTGAAATCGTGCTCTAGGCCGGACAGCGGTGATCTCCGTGCGGTCTCCCGGAGTTTAGCTTTGGTTTCGTTCACTGTTTTGCTGAGCCCACTTCGCTAAGTTGTAAGTGCAGTGCTTCAACGGCAAGTTGCGTTTGTATAAGCGAGCACGATGTCCGGTCGTCGGGGCTTGGTGACGGACAGTGGACACCGAGCGTCCGTCCAGCCAGTCGCGGAACCAACGCCGCCATTGGCCAAACGACGCTTCGTGCACGGGGTATTGCAGTAGCGTTTTCCTACACCCAGTGTTCGCGCTGCTTCGTGCTGGTCGTCAACGATGGAAGTCGAGACGCATGTTGACAAAGACTGCAGCGCGCTTGGCAGCTTATTTCAGTATATCGTCAATGACCTGAAGGTGAGCGGATATTTTGAAGCTTAAAAAGTGATGCATGCCAGCACATCCAGTCGAGCGCTGTAGCACTACTCAGTCGTTGCAATGTCTAATAATATGTGTCGATACTTCTTGCAGGATAGGATTGCTGCTTTGTTCATAACGACCGTTCGTAGTGCCCTTGTGTGTTTGCAAACGATGGATTTCTGTAATTTATTGCAGAAAACTCGCCTCTAAGACGGCGTTTCATCTTCGCGCGTCCAAAATGTTTCGGATGTACTGTATGTGCGGGCCGGTACGCGGTACACCTTTTGCTTAACGTACTGCAAATCGACTTGATGCTGTGTGTGGTACCACATTATAAACAGTGAACTCGGAATAAACAGGCGCAAAGGTTTTATCGGAGTTGCTCGCGTAGAAACATCACTGTTTCTGGTAGAAGCCTGCCAACCTGCCTACTGTGTGCTCTTTTATAACGCGTTTATTATTTGCTAGATAACTCGATCGGGATGGTTCCATTGCTTCTGTGCAACTTAAAAACATAACGCAAAAAGTAGCAAGTAGTCTTCGCTGTACGTTGGCCTTGACAGTATGAAAGCAATAGTTATGGCTAGTTTAATTACTAGTTAACATACCGCGGTCCTGCGTTGCCGCGCTGCATTTCGAAATTTACGTTCTGCTTTCACGGAAAGCGGCGGGTGACGAGAGTACTGTTCTGGTGCTAGCGAAGTGGAATAATGCTGTCGTCGTCGTTCACTACAACCTTATTGAAAAGTGTGCGGAAGCTCGTTCGAGCGCTATTCATTGCTTGTGCATACCGTTTCCGACTGATAACTTCAAACATGCGAAGCACTACTAGCTTTGTGTTGGGCTTCTCAAGCTTCGAGATCACAGAAGTTACTGCGCGTGCTTTAAGTTCTGTGATCTCAAGTTGCTTTGTTGATAACATAGAAGATAGCGCATGCCCCTGTGTGTGTGCGCGCGTTTGTGTGTGTGTAGAAATTCCCACATGTCATGTACTGAACTGGCGTAGTTACAGTAGCCGTGAAGGCGGGCGCATGTGGGCGTGTGTGCGCCTTCCAAGGCAGCCTGTCTGAGGTGTACGATGTTTAGCGCAAAGCAGCACAGGACGGATAGGGAAGACACAGTATTGTGCCCCCCACCCCCATTTGTTTTGTGTTGCTTTGCGCTAAACATCGTTCTTGCATGCCTTGCCAACAAGGCCGAATTTCTCCTCTTGTGTCTGAGATGTGTTCTCGTGTACGCAGATCATTGTGGTTTGAATGAGAATAGGCTAGCTCTCTTTCTGAGCAGGTGCCGAGAATGTCGCCTTGCGAACCATGGCGGCAGCATTGAACTGTCATCCATGCTTGAAAAGTGAGTGAGTCAAAACTGGACATGACAATCGAGAAAAGATGTCGAATTATGCGCGCTTGCTGGCGGGTTGACTGTATGCCCGAAATGTATACGTTTTACAGAGACATTTTAGCGTCAAATCGACTATGTTTGAAGTGTAAAGGAACGCATGTTCGAGAGCACACACAAGCCTTGTCGGGCGATCGACGTTGCACAGCGGAAAGGGTGCTCTTTCTTGTATCGCGTATCGAGCTGTTTTCGGTAATGTTGTGCACCTGTGTATGTAGCCGAGGGATTTCTCAGGTGCCGGCGTGTATCTTATTATTTCTGAATTGTGGCGTTGTAAGTTACAAATATTTATTTGTTTTAACGTGCCAACTCGTGGCGGACGCCGCAGTAGGGATGCCGCGTCCTTTTACTCAGTAGCAGCAGAGCGCCAAAGCAGCTATAAGCTACAGCAGCAGGTACTTTATTTACATGCACCTGTGACTGACCACAAAGGTGAGACAAAGGAATGTCTCACCTTTGTGGCGTTGAGCACTGAAGCGGCATGAAAAACAAATGCATGTGCTGCTGGCTGACAGTAGTCCATTCACGTGAAAATTGCGAGCAAAAAAAAAAAAAAAACGTATAAAGAGAGGAATTACTGTCTTTAAGACTTCGACTTAGCTTTAACTTCATCGTGAGGCGTGTCTTTACAAAGATTATAGCACAGTCTTAAAAATAGTGCAACCCACACCTGTGTACTGTACGCAGGCGGCGTGTTCCTCCCATTAGTCTACAAAGTGGCCCCACCACGGTGGTCTAGTGGCTATGTGGTACTCGGCTGCTGATCCGAGGGTCGCGGGATCGAATCCCGGCCGCGGCGGCTGCATTTCGATGGAGGCGAAATGTTGAGGCCCGTGTGCTATGCGATGTCAGTGCACGTTAAAGAACCCCAGGTGGTCGAAATTTCCGGAGCCCTCCACTACGGCGTCTCTCATAAACAGAGCTGGTTTTGGGACGTTAAACCCCACAAAAACAAAACAGCTCGTGCATCAAATTCGCGCCGTTAAGAGTTGTTTTCGGGACGAGTGGTTTAATTATTGAATATTAAAAACAAATATGAAATAGGAGTAGCTGGTGCCATACTAAAGGCACCAACCTCTCCTATTCACCACTACAATAAAAAAAATATGAAAAACAATGTTAGGGCACGATTTTAGAAGCTTCTGTAAAAAAAAAAAAAAAACTTCATTGCTTGTCACTGCCGGTGGCCTTCCGCAACATTTCATATTTGTCGATATCAACGAATGCACGAACACACACATCCCTCGATGAACTGTGCGCCCGATAGCTAGGCACAGATTGTTGCTCAGCCCGCTCGCCTGTTTTAACGTTTAATACACTGGCTCTACAAACACGCAACAAAAGGGGTAGACGTTTCGTCACCAGTGCGGTGCCGAGAAGTCTCCACGGCTGCTCGTTCAGCGGAATCGTTCTTGACATGCGCGGACTACCGGAAGCTGATTGCTTTGCACTTTGACGGCATTCGCATTGCGAAAGCCGCTATCTCCCGAGACCAGAGACTTGAAGTGTGTCTGCTTTTACATTGGGGCAATAACGTTATTTCCGTTTAGAAAGGCACACAAACGTATGGCTACACCGATAAGCGCGTTCGGCAGCTAATGTGTGCATCCCGCGTCCGACGCGACCACGCGTGTTTCGCGCAGCGGTTAGTAGCGGCACGGCCGCTACACATCTCATCAGTGTGCATGAGATATTTAAATATCGAACTTTGTCTCGAGTGTAGCTCTTCACCGTGGGCCGCTGGAGCTGCACAGCGGTATGCGGTCAAAATGGGTCGCAGCAGACCATTTCGGGAGCCCATTTGGAACCGGAATGGGCTGCTACGAGATGCGGCGCGCCAGTCATTGTGCTGCCGGCGAGACTCCTCCAATGGAGAGCAGACACTGCTGTTGCTTCCGGCCACCGATCAGTGTGCGTCTCTCCGCGTCATGACCTTCTCGCGAGACGACCCTGTTGTCGCAGTGTTGTGCTCGTCCGTGGCCGTCCGCAGTGCGGCGGGTTTTGGACATGGATCGAACTGGCGGATCGGAGGGAAAAAAAAAAAAAAAAAAAACTGTAGCTGGGCTCTGGAAACTATGCACGTAACACCAGCGCGAGGGCACACTGCGAAACATGTTGGACGTCGTTTTGACCTAGGAAAATTATGGCGCTATATAGCTAAGTGCACCACGAGAAAGTGGGGGTGTACGAATGTAAGGATTGCTTAGTTGGAATCTTATGTCGAATAATTTTTGAGCGATCCTGGAACACTGAGGAACAGCCGTTCTTATACTGTTAATATGTAACGATGTTCACGTCTTCCTATTCATAACTTTAGCATTGAAAGCACAAATCCCGCATCTGGAGGAAATCAGCAAACATTTCGTATCTACAGAACTGTTCAGAAAGCACGAATGATCGCTGTGTAGTTAATGAAGTCGCGCTCCCCCAGCGAAATAGCTTCCGGCACTACATAACCTCTCGTGTTTTTACGCAGGGCTTTCCGTTATCTGCCCCCCCCCCCCCTCTCTCTCTCTCTCTCTCTCTCTCTCTCTCTCTCTCTCTCCCATGCTTTATTTTTTCTCTCTATTCCAACCAGGCACGTAGGCAAGGGGGGGCCCAGGGGGCCCCCCCCCCCCCCCCGAAATTCGTCAAGTCAGGCATCAATGCAGGGGTACATAGGCACAAGTACAAGTAGCGCCGTGCGCATTTAAACAAATGAAAAACAAACGATACTCAAGGAACTCACTAAGAACAGCTACACAAGAGCCTTTATTCCGAAAGCACTTCAATTCCGAAAGCACGGCTATGCTTGCCGAGAATTCAGCGTCCTCCGGCTCCTGAATCAACACCACAACAGAAACACCACACTCTCCCATATGTCCGAGGCGTTAGCGAAACTATCGCCCGTATTCTCAGAAAAGAAGGCATCCGATTGACTCACAAGCCCACGAGCGCATGTTCTCTACATATTGCCGAAGGCCATCCACCGAAAGAGAGAGCCTAAGCCACTGTATACAAATATGTGATGCGAGCTACATCGGCGAAACGAAAAACCTCAAAGAAACATTTCGACAGCACAAGAATGGCCCCTGCAATTTTGCAACAGATCGCAAGCCGATAGCCAAACATTCCCAAGATAGCGACCACCGTATCAATCTTCCTGACACAACGGTCATACCAACTGAAACCAATTATCGGAAACAGTTACTGCTTTGTGACTGCGGAAAAAGGCAGAAAACTTCGCAACGCAGACATTTTAATATATGTAAGACAAGCTTGTTGGAAACGAAATTACCAGAACGAACAAAATGTTGCCATACGGCTTTGAAACCAGAGAAAACACGTTATCTGCCCCTACTTCGTGTGACTTTTCTTCGTCGCATCAGTTATGTTTAGGAAGGTGGTTCGTTGGTTGTGTCGGGTTTTTTGGAGCAAAAGTGACCATGTCTATATTGCCCCAAACGAGGATTCTCATCTACGGTCAGGGCGCTCGGTAGTTGGATTCCTTCAAAGAACTGTGCAAAGAATGACAGGACATGCAGAAAAGGATAGCGTTGACTCCATCGGTGGATTCCCTGAGGAAATGTCTTTCTTAATGAGAGGAGCGGTGTCTTTGTTGCTGCAGAGCAAGCAGGCGGTATAATGCGGGCATCATTTATACAGTCGCGTAGTGGCGGCAACTTAGGGAACATTCAGGTGCTTTCTTTAACTGACAGCTGCGTGGCGTGGGAGAACGCATGTGCACGGCTTGGCTTTGCCGCAGACGCAGAATTTTTCCACGAACGGACGGCCGAAGCTAACCGAAGGCTTGGAAAAGGGGGCTTCTGTATGGAATGCTACGGATTCGACAACCCATTAACCCGTTCAATCCCCCTGGCACCTTTGCGAACCCCACCACCCTTTTTCCGCCACCTGTGTCGTGGGGGCAGGTGCCCGCGTGGCGGAAGGAGTAAACAAGGTAAACAAACAGGGTAAACTGCGCTTGTAGTTCTGCGGAAGGGTACTACAGGCGAGCCACGTTCATTCCATAGATAGATGACCTGAAAGCTTCCCTCCAAACGGCGCTTTGCAAACCATCGGAAAACGCTGCAAAGTTTGCAATTCGTGTTGCCAGAGCACGCCTGCAAGGGCAAATTTGAATCTGGTCAGCCGCCCTTCGATTTTTACGTCAGTGATATGACAACAGCACATATCGTTACGCTAAGAGATGGATGGGAAATCTGGGAAACTAAATGGCAAGCCATGCAAGAGGAGGAACCTCCCCGCTCTGCGACAGACGCTTTAACTGAATGCGACAAAGCCCTCTCGCCGAACGTTCACACACTCAAGATATTGGCGACAATCCCAGTGAGTACAGCTGCTGCAGAACGCAGCTTCTCGACAATGAAAAGAGTAAAAACATATTTGAGGCACCGAACGGCTGAAGAGCGGCTTAATGGCCTGGCTCTTATGTCCATTCACCGGATGCAAGTCAGTGTCGACGAAATTATCACTGTGTTTATAGAGAAACCGCGACGCATGAAAATTGCAGCGTGAACCACTCTTTTCGGCCAAGCTGCTTGCTCGTTTTCTTTTCTTTTGCATTGGCTTTTGCTATAATGTAAAACCACTCGCAATGTCATTCTTTAATATTGCTTCCTAAAACGACTTTTAGCTTTCTGCATCTTTTGTGTCATGAAAGCATCCGTGTTTTGGCTCTTTATGGTTCAATAAAGTTGTTTTCGCGAATATGTCTGTTTTTTTTTTCTTTTAAGTATTGCTGTCATAAAGTGGCTCACGTTTTTCTCGAAGGCCTGTAGTTGAGACAAAGTGTGAGAAATTCCGTAGAGAAAGCGTCCAACGAATATTTTTTTTTATTTCCTGAACATCCGAAAGTGAGCGCCTGATTCCTTCGCATTGCTTTTTTTTTCTTTTTCTCGCCCTCGTTCCGTCACTGGCTCTGTATGGCCCTTCTTCGTACAGATTACTTGGTTACAAAGTATTCTTTCTCGTGCACACGCACTAGCTTTACTACAGAGTCAAAAAGCTTGCTTTCCATCTTGGATGAACTCGCTTCTGGGGCTGCATTCCACTCTGTTCTCTTTCTCGTCTTATCATTAAGCGCCTTCTATATTCCCGAGCAAGTTTCTTGAAGCATTGTGTAATAATGACCATGCTGTTATTGATGCTTTTGTCCCCCCTTTATGTAATACCCTGAGAAGGGCCTTTAAGAGTGAATAAATTATGATGATGATGATGATGATGATGATGATGATGAAGCTTTTGGGCCCACCCCGAAAAAAAATCCTGGCTACGTGCCTGATTCCAACTGAGGCCATTTGGGCCAAAACGTATGCGCAATGTAAATATTTGGGGCAGATTTGGCTCCCCCCCCTCTACTTCGCGTGTGCGATGCGCACGTGTGAACTAGAGCAGAGGGCCGCGTCGAGTCGGACAGTATTCAAGTCGGTGTTCGAAACGTTACAATATTCGCGCACTCGTATAAGTGGCAAGACGCGGCCGCTGTTTTTATGTTGCCTATGCACATAAACGCAAGAGAATCATTCAGGATTAGTTGTCGCTTGCCCTGGTTGTGGTAGCTTAGCTGCAGCGGTGTCGTGCTGCTTAACACGATGCCGCGGGTTTGATTCCCGGCCACGACGGCCCCATATTGATGGGGGCGAAATGCGAAAACGTCCGTGTACCTGGATTTAGGTGCGCATTTGAAGTAATCGATATAGACAAAATCAGTTGAGCCCCGCCACGGTGGTTTAGTGGTTGTGGCACTCTGCTGCAGATCCGAAGGTCGCGGGATGGAATCCCGGCCACGGCGGCTGCATTTCGATGGAGCCGAAATGTTGAGGCCCGTGTGCTGTGCAATGTCAGTTCAGTGTACGCTAAAGAACCCCAGGTGGTCTAAATTTCCGGAGACCTCCACTACGGCGTCTCTCATAACCAGAGCTTGTTTTGGGACGTTAAACCCCACAAATCAGTCCCGCCCTCCACTACTGCTTTCTTGTCAATCGCGAACGTGGAACCTACGCATTTCTGAGACTGATTCAACGCTGTGAGAGCGTGTCTTGCACTCCTTGGAAGTTGCATCGCAATACTGAGTAATTTTTTTATACGCTAAACACATTTATGCAGCTACTTGGTTGATCACTTATCATTGTACGTATGCCTGGGTTGAGCTCGGGATGTAACTCTGCACTATAGTATGTATATGCTTCCTGTCCAATTCAAGGCTATAACGTTTGCTATATTTCCCTCTTTCTAACGCTTTTGTTGCTAATGGCTCACAATCGCAAAACGACTGAACTATTAGAATCCGCGTTTTTTGCAGCGCACATTGGATATAACGTAGAACAATATTAGCGAATGAAGCTAGCGAATTAAGACGGAGCCATTCGCATTTTGGTACAGACGCATTAGCGAGAGCAGCCAAACTCGTCAGCGGCATGTCAGGGAAAGAAACGAAGTGAAAGGCTCTTTGGAGACCTGCCACGTCGCATGCTGGAGAAATCTGTTTCGCCTCATAGCTTGTATGTCTGTACTTGGGTGTTTGACGGTGTGCATTTATCGCTGTACTGCCATGCATGGGGCAGATTCGCCGCTTCCTTCAGGACGTTATCTTTGTTGATTTACTTTCGGCTATGTTCGCGTTATTTCTTTTGGCGGCTTTTCTCACGTTTGTTTCTCGGTGTCACTCCGACCCAGACTTTGCATGCTATCGATATACAAGATTAAGTATGTGACCGGACGTCTGCGTGGTTATGTCTCTCCATGTGCAGAGCGAAATCAGACGAGCGCGGTTTCGTGCCTCACCTAAGCGGTTCCGGGGCGGCTGCACCGCGCGCCCGTCTTTACGGAAATCGTTTGTGGCTGGTTTCTTCGTATCATTTGCGAGGTCACTGTGAGTGGGAAAAGCAGAAGGAAAAAAAAAAATGCCTGGCGGTATGTGCATACGGCGTCTACACAGCCGTAAGGCAATGTGCTAAAATTCGCTAAAATTCCTGTATGCGTGCGTCCTAAGAGGGTGTGAAGAAAAGCGAACATTACCAGGAGCTTTAATTATTACTCCCCGAATGGTTACTGCGGCTGTACTGCAGACAGCAGTCGAAGGTTTTTGTTATCACCCCTCGGTTGCCCATTGCTTGCCGCGAACTTCCGCATGAAAAGTTGCAAACGTTTCTCCAGTCTTATCGATCAGACATGTCGTTCGTGTATCTATTCCCGCGCCCTACGGCCAAGTCCACTTTGTTGCTCTGTCTGCCGGCGACTTCATGATACGACACAGACGGAATTCTTCTCCGCAGAGTGTTTGTGTATATTTCAAAATGCGCCCAGTTCTAACTCGCGTATTTTGCGCATTGGTTAAGGGAGGGAGGAAACTCGTGTATCCTCGGGCCGCGTACATCAGCAGCCCGAATTAGTGGCTGCCTTTTGTTCTAACTTCTAGGCATGGCGTATAATATTGGAATGAATCTTGCGCACACAAATTTTCAAATTTTAAGGATATTTAATTTTTGGGTTTTTGTTTTCCTTCTTATAAAAAGAAGGAAAACAACCGTCCGGACGCTGTTCCAAAACACCGCCATTTCGACCGGTGAATGAACGGCACATTTTGCGTCGCCATGCGGGGTCTACTGGATGAGATTGGCAAGTGAATGGTGTAATTATAATTAGTAATGCACGCATTGCGTGCCATATTTTAGGGGCGAAGCACCGTAGGGTCGAAGCTTTTCCGGCGTCCGTGCTCACGGCACAGCACCGTTGCTATGGCCCATCCTGGAGGCAGTGCGGTCAAACGGTATGTGTGGAACGATCCTGGAGGCAGTGCACCCAGACAGTGCATATGCGTAGGGTTGTCGTGTCAGCAGAAGCGATTCTAACGAATTTCTGCTAATGCGGCCGGGCCACGGTAAAGCAAGCCCATCAGCAGCGGCTGACGTTTCCTGTGGGAAACACCACATGTTTCGCACCTTCCCAGGTTTCACGTTAGTGAGCTGTCGTGATTTTAAGGGGCGAAGCACCTTAGGACCTAGCTTTGTCATCGACTCTCGCTGTCACGGTATATAGAAAAGCGTTGCTATAGTCGAAACGTGCGTGTATGTGAATCCAGGCAACGCGTGGATGACGTGCTGTGCCATACCGGTACGATAGCCAGTGCTTCGCCACTCGTCATGATTCACATTAGTGGATATGCTGCGATTTTCTTTTTAAATTTTTTTACGTCGTACCACATGCGTCACGGAAGGCCTCTTTTTCTGTAAACAGTGGGGTATGTACGGCTTTTCAGTAAATTAACAGGCGATTGACTTATATTAATGTGCTCGAATTGCTAAGTAACTTTATCCGTTATTCGATCGCAGCATGCAAGGAATTTAGGGTGCCGCAATTTTGTGATCGAAACTGGGCAGCGTGTGAGTCTTCTGCATGCAATAGGAACGCATGCTTACATGTAGTGAATTAGGTTCTAAATGCTTATGCGCTGTCTCTTTTGCCAACTAGTAAACCTGCATTTCTGATTGATCAGCCACACGTTATCTCTGCAGGTTTCGGAGCCTGCGTCTAATTAAATGCGAATATCCAAATTCTTACAAAAGTGAATATGTCACGGGGACACTATGATTCTGTGCCACAGTAGGAGCGTTTGCATGTCTTAGCGCGCCTATATAACTCGTTTACTTGTACGTATTGGATAGTGAACTAGTAATTACCATGAGTGTTTTCTTATACCCACCTCCCCCTTATACTCCCTTACTACTCTTTGGCTTACGGCACTGCCTCAAAAAAGAAAAAAAAAATTGCGGCAGTATGCGATATACGTAAAACATGTTCACTCCACCGAGTCAGCGGTGCCTGGCCCTTGTCGTATACCGGACCGCGCACGGCAGCGCGACAGTTGAAGGCTCGCCAGGTATCGGCGCCACCGAGTCAAGTCTGCGTCGTGCATGCGAATAAGGTTCTCGATTCTTGGTATATGCGTCGTGGAATTATACCTGCAGTGACGCCTTTGCACTGATCGCAAGGTCAGTTTTTTTTTCCCTTCTCCGAAGCAATGTGGGAACTGGCGCAAGAGCTACGCGAGAATGAGACGAACAAAAGCAGCAGGCGTGCCATCTTCGTTCTGCACGTGGCCCTAGCTCTTCTTTCATGACGCTTGCCGCGTGATGCAGCGCTTCTTTCCGGGTGTATATTTACCTGAACGCGGCTGCGGTGTTGGGTAGCGTGTATACGCAGCATCACATACCACAGGCGCTCCAGCGGAGCGCAGTAGGTCCTCCCAACAGTTGCCTGCCGCCGGAGCCCATCGTTTTTGTTCTTTCGCCACGTTTCTCGCGGATATGTTTCGTCGCGCACGAAGATCTAGTTACTGCACGCGTAAATGCTTAGTCACTTTCTTTCTTCTGTTCATTGATTTTTGGCCCGCAGAAATACAAGTTGATTCGATTGTCACCTTTGGTGGCAGGTGACATTCTGAGCGGTGTACAATCGTAAACGTATTAACAACACTGTCACGTTTCCTCACATGTAGATGGGAACACATGCTCTCAGTTGTATTCCGCGGGTGAGGAAGTGACATTAATGCGTTAGGGCGCCTCGCGCGCACCAGTATTTTTGGAGGCCGTCCCTTCGTATCGTGGTGCTCAGAAGGTCGTGAATATGGTCATCTGTACTTGTAGAGTAAAATTCTGTTCTCAGAAATTTGTCGTTTCGCTCATGAGCGGACCGAGGGCGCAACTTCTTTCCACATTCTTCTTTCACTCTCCTTCCCCTGTGAGTTTTTTGGTTTTGTATTCTATCACATTTCTTCCTTCCTCCTTCCCCTGCTGGTGTTCTAGTGTTTCGGATGAGGTGTGTCGACGATGATCCTGCACCCCTATCTTTAACGAGAATCTGTCTCCTAACGATTGAGGTGTCCTCAGTCGAGAGACAGTTACCGTGCACTCCGAACTGAATTTCCTTTCCAAAGATTATCTCTCTCGCAAAGTTCTCCCTTATTTCTGTTACTGTGTCGTTAGAACGCTCATTGAGACGTGGATAAAGTTATTAGAACTATTGTGGATCGTAAGCATGCATGTCTGCGCAATCACGTGATAGTCGTCTTCACAGCTAGATGGAAGCAATAAAAATAATTGCGTCCCATGTTACTTTAGTTTTTCGCTATTCCTTCGTTGCTGTCATATATAGTTATTTCGGGTGGCATATGTATTTTTTGATCTGTCATAACATTGTTTCTGTCACAAAGTTTACTGGCCGACAACGACACCGCATCTGTTGCCTGTGTTCCAGATGTCTCACGGCTTGAAAGGTGGATGCTTCCCGCCTCTCTCACACCGGCTACGTTGACGGCTTCCATTGAGGGCGCGTTTCATCCACAATGCTAGCGGGCACGGTCCGATGAGGGAGCATAAAAGGGTGCGAACAAGGACATCGCTTTTCGAGAAGGCGTATGCTGAAAGAAAATGCGTCCTGTAGTGGGCTATGTCGTAGATGGTGAGGTTCTTTCCCACATTTCATGTACGATGCTTCATACTCTCCGTGTCTCCGTGTTGCGGGAACAGTCTATTATCTCCTCCAGAAGAGCGCGATATTATTCGTGGTGTCGCGGAAAATTGCTGCCTGTATTGTGCCATTCAGCCTACAGTGCGTCGTAGTGCATCGCTTCGAGAGGTCAGTTGTGCGTACAGGGCGTCTGAATGGCCGGACATTTTCGTCTGGTGGCCTCGCCTTGTCGGGTTGGTGACAGCAGGAAGGAAACGTCGGGCCGTCTGGCGCTGCTTCAGACAAATCTTCCAGAGGTTGCTTTCTGCATCTTTCCGCGGGCCAGGCAGTTCGCGCTGCCGCTTTGTTTGCGGGGTGCCTGCACGTAGCGGCTGCGCCCCATGTTTGGAAAGCATCTCCACCGGGCACTGAACGCAGCGTTTGTTATGGTAAGGGCTGTCTGCGCGAGCGGCCTCCTCTGGCGCTGCTTGCGTATGGCCCTCACGCGGGCGCTTACTTGGGAATATGGAGCTTGCACGCTCTGGAATCCATATTATTTAATCATTCATGCCACGGTGGAAAGGGTTCACAGCGCGGTATTTCTCAAGCCTTTACGGCGACTTTCGTGGCGGCGGCGGCGGCGACAGTGTTTCGATGGGAGCAACATGCAGGAAACCCCCCCCCCCCCCCCCTCCCCCAAGGTTCAATTTATTCTCTGTTACGTTGTCGGGGCGAGATCTTTTCCTTTATGCGGGGGAAAATACCGTATATGCACGACAATGTACGAGGGCCAGTGAGGCAGATGAAAATATGTGTGGTGTTAAGTGCAGGTGCACGAGCTCACTTAGTCGACCTTATCCAGACTGGTGCAGTTTAGCAAAATTTACGTTTCAGACGTTTTTAATTGGCACTTACATATTCATAGTTGCTTTTACTAGTGATGTACAGTGTGATCTTTTATGAAAGGGAACACGCGAGCGCGTAGCCTGTCCTCTGCGGCGCCAGAAAGCTGCCATCAGAAGGGAACTCCGTCTGTGTTTGGCGCATCATGGGCTGGTGCACAGAATAGCAGCGCGCACATCTCTGCCGATAGATAGTTCTGGCATGTGACATCTAAAGTGACGTGATTCCTTTTGCTGCACTGACAGGCGCCGCACGCAGTCGCCGCCAAATGTAAGTTTTTATAGCACGGGATAGTTAAACGGATCAGTAAAAGACTGTTGGAGGATTGGTGGCGGAAAAGTAGGGAGAGAGAGAGAAGTGACTTTATTGGCACCCGTCAAATAGATGACGGGGTAGAGGCGTCAGCCTAAACCCACACTCATCCTCCCTAACCGTCGACCGGGACGCGGCGGCGTTCAGGGCGAGACCGATGACTTGCCGTTGAGCATTTTCTTCTTCGTTGAGTAGCAAGGACTCCCAAAATTCTCTGCATCTGTCTGGCTCATCAAAGTTAGGGCAGGTCCGAACCATGTGGACTAAGTCCGCTATACCATCACAATGCCTACACCGAGGGCTATACACCGAGGGATGCTATTTGCTCAACAGTTGTGGGTTTGGAAATACCCCTGTTTGCAGCTTTCTCCACATAACTTCCTCGCTTTTGGAAAGGTTCTTATTCGCTTTCGGGTAAGTCTTACGCCCCAGCTTATAATGGTTAAGAATTTCGTGAAAAGTGGTCAGTTCGTCAACGGTCTGTAGGGGTTCCTCGCCTGGGGGTGTTGTCGAGACAGCGCTGGAATCCCGGAAAGTGAGACCTCAGGCCAGCGCGTGCGCCTTCTCGTTCCCTCGCAAACCACGATGAGCCGGTGTCCAGATTAGTGAAACCTGCTCCGCCGGCGGCTGTCCGCCGGCTGAGAATACTCCCGTTGTCCAAGAATATGCACCCGGTGCATCACGAGGGCAGGCGAAAGGACAGAGCTGAGGCGTTGCAGAAAAGCCTGGAAGGCAGGCAGGATGTGATTTACACGGACGCGGCCGAATACAAGCAAGGCAACGTATACGCAGCCGTAATTACACGCGAAAACGGAGGTCCTGCCTCGTGCTGCAGCGTCAGACATTTAGGAGCAACGGAGGCGGAAGAAGTCGCCATTGCGCTTTGACTCAAAAGAATGTGAGAGTTATTTTTAGTGATTCAAAATCTGCAATCAGAAATTTTGATGCGGGCAGGATCTCCGCCGCAGCTGTACACAAAAGTAGGGAGAAATAACAAAAACGAGGTAGCATGAAAACAACGGTTACTCTGTTGTAAAACGCCGAAAGTTGCGAACGTAGAATTTTTCTGGAAAAAAAAAAAAAAACCTTACTCAGATAGGTGCCTACATTAGGCCAACTTAAATATTGAGCTTGGTGGCGTAGGGTCACCGCCCCCTTATGAAGGGGACGCTCGTAAGATCCATTTATCCTACGGTCCCTGAATGGCCTTTCCTCACCGGGAGGCGGGGGGGGGGGGGGGGGGAGAGAGACCATTCAGGCACGTTATCGCCGCCGCGCAGAGGCCACGCGTCTGCGCGTTCCCTGTCATAAAAGACCACACTGTACACTGACCTGCAGTCGCCAGTGGTTGCGGTACGTGCTCAAGAGTTTCCAGTGATTCTAGGACAGGGCTGGGCAGAAATACTCAGAAGTATTCGGGAATATACAGATAACGAAATACATGTCCTAGAAGGCTGAAACGCAGATACTGAGAAACATTTCTCTTTGGTGTAACGGGATATTTGGAAAATACTTTTACAAACAGACGAAAAAGAGTATTCCGGAATACGGATACAAAAATACAAATACCGGAAGACGTCATTTTATTTCGAGGGTGCTGGTTCATCACAAAGATATGAAGTGCTGATATTCTTATGTGAATAAGGTTCACGCGCTTAAAAACGTACAAATCAAGCATATCTCAGGAATCACTAACGAGCACTAGTGAAGTAATAAAAAAATGTGTACATTTATTTAAACACAAGATATGCTCTGCTGAGAAGGTTGTTGAGTTAATTGCGCTTAGGCAGTGACAGCTTTTCAAATAGCTGGTTTTTTTAGAGGGCGTTGGTTCGCCCGTATTCAACATAAGACTCGCCAGCGAAAGAAGTTTCTCTACCACTGCAGACGTGCACAAGTTCATGCTTATAAAAAGAATAAATACTGCTTTGACAGCCAGAAATTCCGGCAGCATGGCGACACTTATCCGGTCATCTATAGATACCGAAACACTTCGGCTCTCAAATGCGTCTGTTCTGACCGTTTAGAAGCCGAAGCTTCTCCGCCTTCAAACTCACAAAGAAGGTGGACGTGCCTTTGCTTGACTTAAAGGGGCACTGACACCAAAATTTCGCTGCTAAGATAGCCTGCGAGATCGATTTTCGTGGACATACAGATGTCATCTACCAAATCTCAATGGCGAACACAGCTCCGAAGGTAATTTAAATGAATATTGAAGTTCGCATGCGCAGTCGAGCTAGACGCCGTACATCGCGACATCGACAGCAGCAAAGGTGACCTGAAGGGGACCCCCAACTTCTGCGACGCCACCACGGCAGCCGAGCTCCGACTATAGTGTACTAGAGTACACTATAGCTCCGACAGTGCAGCTAGCAATGATGACGTCATAGCCGCCATTGCTTATTCGCTGCGGTAGGGTGGCCTAGCTGCGGCTGCGTTAGTAGACTGCCGGCGACGCCAGACCTCAAGAAAATAGTTGCCACCCAACAACGATGACAAACAGCGACAACAACGCGCAGGACGTGCGACAGGCGAAAGAAAACGAGCACGCGGCGGTTGTCGTGCGGAAGTGCGTCACAGTTATATGTGCTCACGTGTCCGAACTCGTCTACTCCATTGCGAGCGCTAGATGGCGCCAGTTACACCGGGCGCCTTGTCGTTTTTCGAGCGCTCCCAAACCAAAACTGAAACTAGTGGGTAATAAAGAGGCCGTAAATAATTATCTGACGCGCGCTGGAGCAAATGTGCCGTGTTATGGCTAACAGGTCCCCAGCTACGTATTACAGCGAAAAAACAGCAGACGAAAATTTTGGTGTCAGTGCCCCTTTAAAGCAGGTATTTACGAATATCAAATTTTTCTAATACGAATATCCAGCTTCGAATATTGAACCCATGTTCAAAGCACATATGCGCCAGTGATACCTTATTTAACACAATTATGTCAAGAAAATGCACTGAACGACTATCAATGAAATATATTGCTATAGGGAACATCATACTGCGTAGATAGACTATAGCTTGCCAGATCTTAACTGCATTGATGGATTGTCAAAAAAACAAAACAAAAAAAGCAGGTCATAGTAAATAATAATGGCTAGCGTGAAAAAATGTTAGTTGTCCCACATAGTCTGGCAGCTGTGATGGATGCCTATGAGCTGCTGCACAAAGAAGTAGCTGTGAATCGCAGGCCGTATCACGTTTTGGTTGCCTGTTAAAAGCGTGCAGTACACCTTTACTGCTCCATGAGGACGAACAGTGCTACCGAACACATATTTGGGAATGCTCATCGTGATGGCGCATGTTGGCGGCGATTAGTCGCACGTGCTCGCGCGCTCGTCGTCGGCCGCCATCACACCTTCGTGCACTACCAGTGCTTAGCCGTATAGGCCTCCCAAGCTGGGACAGAGGGCGCTGCGGCGCGCCTCCGAAAAGCGCCGTTTCGGCAGCTCGTACGATTTGCGGTCGCTTCGCCCTCTGCTCTCGCCCTTGCCGCCTGTGAGTGCGCCCGTTTTCTGCGCGTGCTAGCGCGTTCTTAGGCCGCCCAAGGCGTCTCTCACAACTCGCACGCGCTCAGTGGCTGCATATGCTGCGTCATGTGTCCGTTGTATGGCAACTTCAGGAAAATTTGTGGCACTGAAAAACATTTTCGGGCTTCCAATCTCAACATATACCACACTTTAAATACTGCAATTACGGGACCTAGTAGGTCGTTGAAGACGATGCTGTGTTCGTGGCTGCCAAGCGCGTGTAGGCGCAAGAAATGGCAATTTCGTGTACGTTCGCTCGAAATTCCATCGGTTGCAGGCCACAACAGACATCAAATTTATTATATGATTAGTATGAACCGTTCATATTTACGTCTACCTTGTTCAGTCGCTGGCAGCATTACAGTACGCAATGCTGACAGCCGCGTACAAGCTCTGCCTCGAAAGATAGCGACATCTCATCGTCACATCATCTGGTTTCATCTTTTTGAAGCTGATTTCGTCTGCATTACAATGCGGCACGATAATCTCTAACGCCCACCGTGACCACGCATGTTTCCTGCAGTGTAAGCAATTATGTCAGACCGTGTGCGCTTACAGTAATGGCGATCTGTTTGTTTTAAAAGCCCAATTCGTCAACACTATAGAATGCGCCCTTCGAAAAGCCCAATTCGTCAACACTATAAATGCGCCCTTCGATCGTGTGTGTTTCCCGTTATAATGTAATTTTTGATGATAAAAACAGCATCAGACTTCGCAATATCTTTGCTGTTTTTATCGCTACCTTGCTTCTCTCTACACATACTTGGCCTACCTAGCCAAAGCGGCAGCTACATACCGCCAGTGGCACAGGCGCTTCCATGGCCAGCGTTAACACGCTCACTATGAACATCCAGCTACTCAAGTTTTGTACTGAACAGCGACTAAAAACCCATAACCACCAGTTAATTAAGTAAAACTGCAGAAGAGCGGATACTCGGGCCAGTTAGTATGCATTCATGGTGATAAGTGCGCAAACACAGCACCTCTCTGCCCCTCTCTGTCCTGGTGCTCTTTTTGCGCACTTATCGCCATGAAGAAAACTGCGCCAGTACTCACGGTTTTTAATAACTGATGTACGGGGCCAACGTCTACCACTGCTGTCGTATTAAAAATGGTAAGTGACCTAGCAAGCGCACACTCTTCGAAATGTAAGACGAATATACTTGCTGCATGCACTTTCGCTTGACATACGCAGTTCTGTTAAAATACGACTGGCCATCACGCTTCTCCGTGTTAACTATTGATGATATCTTATGTTGCAAAAGGTGACACCAAGATACCGCGCGTGCAAGCATCACATCATTTTGCGATTTCCTGTGGTGGCCGTCTCTGCCAGGGAAACGGAACCTGATTTTCACAGGCAGTTCTCGGCTATTCTTTTTTTTTCTAAACCGCTGTGACAGCGCGCAAAGCATCTGTATTGTGTGCCTCCTTTCCGTACTGACAAAAAAAAAAAAAAAAAAACTGCAGCGGCCGGGCGGGAAACGCGAGAAAAGAGCCTCCCGAAACACGTTTCTCCGCTCGTGCAATGCGAGTGCGACCGTCGGAGCGACCGATAGTTCCACCTCTCTCCGCTTCACTGCCGGACGGCGCTGCGCAAACTTGAGGTTGGGCTCCCTATAGGCTTAAACGCGGAAGAGCAGTAATTTTCGGCCATATATTATTCGAACGAATATTCAATGTTTTCGGATATTCGAAAATGCCGAATACCTAATTTTCGAATTGAATAAGAATAACCGTAATGTAATATTCGACGAATATTCGAGGCATTCGAATATTTGCTCACCCCTAAAAAAAAGTTTTCCTTTCCTCCTTGACACGTCAGCACATATTGACCAAAAAAGTAACGAGATCCCCTTGTCCAGCGCAGTATCGCGGTACATTTGATACATAGTGAAATACAAATGCATTCTTCAAATGTATCGTGATACGAAAAACAGATATTCGAGAGGTATCTCTGAGACGCGCGCTGCTGCCCAGCCATGCTATACGGTGCTCGGCTGACTGGCGTTATCTCTGGAGAGCACACGTCTGTTAAAGCTTAATTGCAAGGTGGCGGTTGATTTCTGAACTTTTGCAAGTAGTGTTGCATGATTTGCAGTACAAGTGCGGGGTCCTCCTTTTCTAGTTGAGAACCGCCCTCTGTACTCTGTAACAGTTCCCATTTGGCGAAACATACTTGTCCATTATCTTTGTTTACTTTAAAGGTCACCTTGTCCAGGGGTTGCCATTTTGCCATGGATCAAGTTTGCGCGGTGAAGGCACGCGGCGAGCGTGAACTTCGCGTGATTTGCCGTGCACTACAAGGAAAAATTGCATTTTGTGCTACAGAGAAGCAATAAGAACTCACGGCGCTTAAAGGGCCCATGACACCAAAATTTCAAACCCGATATGTTTGTGTTGTTTGGTTGTCGAACATCTGAAGGCACTTGTGGCCAAGTATTAACGGCGAACGTTGTCGTTAAGATATTTTAATATGTATTTAAAGTGACCAGAAATGCTCATCTGGGTTTGCGGCACCTCGCGACATCGTCACTAGTATGACTTAGTTTGTGGGCCATCTGTGACGTTTCACTTTTGTAAGTTGATATCGTGACGTCACAGAGAGACACGGACGCGCCGCGCTATGGCCTCCGAGCGTGGCCTCCAAGATCGGCTCTCGCAGCCGATCGCGGAGGCCACGCCAAAAGCCGTATTTTTCTGCTTCCTCTCCGTGTTGGTCCCTCAAGCGTACATTGTACACACGCTATGATGCAAAGCGAGTGTGGCGAGCTAGTCTGGCGCTCGCGCCCTCCGCAACGTCACCGAATCTTGAGCTGAAGTGATCAGTGCATGCGCTCACTTCTGACAGCCGCCGCGCTAGCCTCGCGGCGCTAGTTTCTTGCAGTTTTTGGCGCGCGTTTCGAAGCTTCATTAAAATTGAACAAAATTAACGATGCTGGGACTAATTAGACTTCACGCTGGAGAATTTGCCACTCCATGCCGTGATTACAAGACACTGTTCTACTCATTAGAACATAAAAGTATCCAACAAAAAAATAGCTGTCATGGGCCCTTTAAGACGCTATGCGCGTCCTTTCTGAACACTATCGTAGTTTCTTTTCTTCTTAGTGTGTACGATACGATAATCACGCGTTATCACTTATCACTACAATCCTCTCTCGGCCGAGCTGAGCACTGCTTTTTTTTTTTTTATTGTGTAGAACGAAAAGCAGCGACATTGACGGTTTTCTAGTCTACCCCCCGTCCCCCTTTCCTCTTCTCCTTTGTTCATGAAAACTCGGGATTACTTTGTAACGGTTATCATTATGCCATATAACATAACATTTCCGGAGCCCGGAAAAGTTGAGATTAATATCAAGGACGCCATATCCCTGAAAGAGATGAATATACCCCAGACAAATCTCTATGGGTGGCATCATTGATGAAATGCTTATTGCATGAACTTTGTTCCCAGGAACAGGAATTCATCCAGCACTTCGATTTGGGGGGGGGGGGGGGAGGGGGAGGGGGAGGGGGAGTTACCCATGGTGTAACCAGTACGCGGCAGGGGGGGGGGGGGGGCTCTGGAGGGGTGTTGGAGGCGGGGGGGAGTGTGTAAATCCCTGCCCACGAGTCCGCCGAAGCAGCTCGCGCAAGCCAAGCGCGAATGTAAATATACACTCGGTGCCCACACACAGCAGCAAACACCTATTATCAAATTGCGGACATCGGGGAGGGTCAGCCAGCCTGTCTGCGTATCGTCAGCTGTCATCGTTGCAAGACGAAGCGTGAAAACGATACCCATGCGCGGTCTGGTGCTCACATACCTGGCCGCGCAATTTCACGTGCCGAAGCCATCTGCCAAAGTAAATATACAACTTTCACCAACGCTAAACTGTGATTATGAATTGCAGGCACCGGGCAAGGCGAGCCTGTCTGCATTTTATCAGCTGCCATCGTTGGAAGGCAAAGCATGAACAGCAGCGCCACGCGGTGCACCTGGCTTGCGAACTTGACTCCTCCCAACGTCTGGTCAGCCTTGTTAAGTTGCCGCCATGATAGTTTAGTGGCTCTCACGGTGTGGAATCCATGATCATTATTGGTGCTGCGGCCCGCATTAATTCCAGCTGCACAAAACTTGTCAGCTTTGTATACACGTGGTGGGTGTGGTGGGCTCGCTTGTTGAAAAGTTAGGAAGCATTCGTCCGTCATTAAAAAAGAAAATAAGCAGTGAAAGCTGATCAGGTAAGCAAGTTGGACAAGTTCAAAATCAGAAACTGGGCAAGATTCGTCTTCATTAGCACGTTTTAAGACAAAAGCAACAACATACGTGCTTGTTGTTAGCCCGCGCCCCTGTCTTAATTATATGATGCAGTTTAATCACATTAACGCAAATTTACAGTAGCTGATTTCTGAACTAGTTTTACTATATCGCAGAAGTGAATCACTGTAGACAGTGTTTACGGATGTATTATTTTTTGCTTTTTAAGAGGTGACCGGTTTTAGACACTAAAACCATCCTGAAGGGGGTCCTATACCGTGAGTCTACTTTTCTGTTAGTTTTTTTTTTTCTCCTGGGGGCAGGAATACCCATGAACAATAATGACGAAAGGGAAGGGGTCAAGGGCTCGTTCTTTATTTGTTAGAAACAACTTAATGAGCAAACAGACAATGAAGCCTAGGAAAGCATAGGGGAAGTTACTTCCCCTATGCTTTCCTAGACTTCATTGACTGTTTGCTCATCATGAACAATAATGGATATTCCACAGCACGGTTTCCTACAAAATCAGAGAGAGAGAAAGGAAAATGAAAGACAGGGAGGTTTAGTTTCCTACAAACTACTTTATGGCCGGGTCTACGGGATGAATGTATGTCGTGAGCGTCCCCTTTATAACGTGGCGGTGGCCATTGCGCCACCAAGCTATCTGAATTAGGGTATTTTTAATGAATATTTCCATTTCACAGCTTTGAATTTTACGATAGAGCAACCTTTGTCTTCATGCTACCTTGTTTTTTATTCATTATCCCTATCGCGGTCCTGTTTACCTTTCTCCCTTTCTCGTGCTGTGGGTGGGTATTTCCACATTCAAGACGTGTTCCGTCGTTTCCCGATCTTTGCCACCATTTATCTTTGTTGCTGAATCTCGCTTCTTAACAGTATGTACGCGTTCTATAAGGCAACCCGACCTCGCTTCAGAGACGATGTGCTATGCGATGCGATGCCTCTCTCTTGGATGGATGGAATCGGGATGGTGGCTCGTGTCACCAAGCTCTTTATTAGACTTTTATATGCACACTTGTTTATACTGATATAGTTTTCTGCTACCAGCCTTTCAGTCTTTTACAGATCTGTTTGTTCCCACACATCCATCTCGTGTAGGCTTAATTACTCCTTCCACGACCACTGGATCAAAGCTTGATCCAGCGGCCGTGCTCTTTCCTTGGTTATTAATTGTTTGGATACTATGACGACTGGAATATGCTGAGGGCTGTTCTATTTCGTGTTTTATTATTTATAAAATTCCGAAGATAAAATTCGGTTGCCATTTTCGAGGTGGTAATCGTGAAGAAATGTTTTCTTTTTAACCATTCCGAAATTCGTGTTTTTTTGCGGTGAAATTCGCAAATGTAAATTTACAAATGAGAGCTGTGTCGCGTCCACAATGTTGCGTGCAGTTTGTGGAATGAGCCATGCGTCACTGGTGCACAGTGCCACTGTAACAGGCGGCAATTTTTGCCAACGATAGGTAAATTTGTTTTGCGCTTCTTACGAAGATGGACCTATACCAACTAGCCCGATTCACATGTTTATTAAATTTGTTGTCCCGAGGACGGGTAAGTAGAGCCTGTGCCCCAAATTGCGTGCCGCATAAAACAGATTGCCGTGTAGTTTCGGAATTCGAGGAGAAATCGGGTTTACCGGGACCGACACTGGCCAGAACATGTGAACGGTCTCGAGCACCCGTTCGCAATTTGAGTGGGATTTTTATTCTTAAATTGAGTTTGGAAATCATGGTAACCGCAGCGTGACATCGCCTGGTAGTAAATCCTTGGTACTGTGGCGTGGAGTCTTTAAATTACTGTACATCGCCTGCTGATGTTCATATAACCATAACTCGAGCTTAAAATTACAGTCGGTATATAAAGACACAATCCCCAGAAGAGTTTTGAGTGGACCGAACAACCGCTTCCGCGCCTGCTTGAGGGTAAGGCGCGCCGTTTGTTAAGTACCGCGTCTGTTGTTTTACGCTGTAATTTTTCTTCAAGGTGTCTGGCGTGCCTACCAGAAGGTATCGCCAGTGCTACGCACTGGGATGCCGCACCGGCTACTCGGACGTTCTCCGGCGTCTCCGCCGAGTTGTCCTCATGTGTCCCGAAGGATGCCGGTCGAAAAAGTGTGCGAGCGGAACTCCGTTCATGGTGCGGCCGAGCTTGTCGACGAAAACTGCGAGGCGTATGAGTAAGCACAGGGGAGGCGCGAACGGCATGTCGAACGGCAGAAACCACGGTTCAGCAGAGCTGCGAGCTAAATCATGTTCTTTTGATGTGTTCTGGGCTTCTGGCCCGCACTTCACACCGCGCGGCCGCGCTAAGTAGCGTTGACTCTTAGACGCATTCGCGTGGACGCTGTGTGGCGAGGGCATTGCCGTTGTTGCGACGATAGCGAGGCGCCTGGGTATCAAGGCGCTGATACGCAGTACACAGGACGTCTCATGGCTGCCGAGACAGCGCGCGCTCCAGCGCTCGCGACCGCGCGAAGTCCACACTTGTTGCTCAAGCGACATTCCCCCCCCCCCCCCCCCCACCTACTCTCTTTTTTTGCCGCCCACCCTTTTGCGTCTTTTGGTCTTTTGATGGTCGTTAAAGACGGGCGGGAAAACGCTTCGACGCAGGCCTCCCGAGCGGTGTGATATCGTCGCCTGCGCCTTCCGAGCGACGGAGACGGGCTGGGCCCGCTTATCGCTTTTACCCGCGGGTGGAAGGGGAAGGTACGATGCGCGGGGTTGGGGGGTGGGTGGGGGGGGGGGGTGTTGCTATCTATTTGGACTTTATACGGGACATGACAGCGACGGCAAAACCCCGTCGAGACTGTCCATATAATCGCCATCGCGATAAAACGCCTGCACGAGTGTATACGAGGGTGGTCTGAAAAGTTCTCTGCCTGATGTAGAAAAAAGCGTTTTGGACCTTCAAAATTATTATTTTTCAACATATTCTCCTCTCAACTCTACACACTTGGTCCACCGATGTTCCAGAAAAAAGCGTTTCGGACCTTAAAAATTATTTTCAACATAGTCTCCTCTCAACTCTACACACTTGGTCCACCGATGTTCCAGAGCCAGGATTCCGTCCTTAAAATGACTTTGTGGAATTTCTGAAAAGTACTCATTCACAGCAGCAATCTCTTCTTCATTTGATGAAGAAGGTTGCCCACCAAGAAAGATTTCGAGTTTTGGGAACAGGTGGTAGTCTGACAGGGCCAAGTCAGGGGAATAGGGTGGGTGCTCCAACAATTCGTACTTCAAATCGTGCAGTTTAGCCGTTGCAAGATGCCCTTTGTGCATCGGTGCATTGTCTTGATGAAAGATGATTTTCATCTTCTGCAAACCTGGTCATTTCTCACGAATTTTCTGATCCAATTGCATTAAAAGGTGAGAATAATACTCCCCAGTTATGGTTTTACCTTTTTCAAATCGTGCAGTTTAGCCGTTGCAAGATGCCCTTTGTGCATCGGTGCATTGTCTTGATGAAAGATGATTTTCATCTTCTGCAAACCTGGTCATTTCTCACGAATTTTCTGATCCAATTGCATTAAAAGGTGAGAATAATACTCCCCAGTTATGGTTTTACCTTTTTCAAGGTAATCCACAAGCAGAATGCCTTCAGCGTCCCCAAAAACAGGCCATCACCTTTCCTGCGGAGTGAACTGACTTGACTTTCTTTGGTGCAGAGGACCCGGCTTCAGTCCATTGCTTTGATTGTTGTTTAGATTCTGGTGTGTAACGGTGAATCCAAGTTTCATCCATTGTTATAAATCTGCGCAAAAAGTCCACTGGATTTTTGTTATACAGCTCCAAAGCATGCTGTGACATCGTCATGCGGTTGTGTTTTTGCTCTGGAGTAAGGATGCACAGCACCCATCTTGCACAGAGCTTGTTCATGTGTAGTTCGTTATGCAAAATGTGACCTACACGTTCCACTGAGATACCAACAGCCTCGGCAATTTTGTGCAACTTCACTCTCCTGTCTTCCAAAACCATATCGTGCACACGGTCAATCAATTCAGGAGTTGTTGCACTTTTTGGGCGCCCTTCGCGCGGGTCATCTTCAATGCTCTCTCTCCTCTGCTTAAACTCAGCAGCCCATTTCTTGACTGTGGAGTACGAAGGTGAATCTTGCGTGTAAACTTTAACAAACCTTTGGTGAATTTCATTCGGAGATAAACCTTCTTTTACAAGGAACTTTATCACCGCACGGTACTCAAGCTTCTCCATGCCTTATGGTGCTTCACACTACACCCACTGTGATCGACTGTCAACGCCAAACTGCTAATCGGCACTAGATGGCATTTCATCTGAGACTTGCAGCGACTTGTATGAACGTGCACATCAGGTGCTGCAAGTTCTAGCTCGCGTGATTCTTATTGAGGCCAAGAACTTTTCGGACTACCCACGTACGTACTGCAAATCCAGAAAACAGAAACTGTGACCTCGATTCATCAGTCGAGTGCACTCAGCACCAGCGATTGATTCCAGTAATCATGATCAGTGAATCGTTTTCCGGATTATGAGGGCACTGCATGTGTATGCACTGTGAAGGTTGAAAAGAAGTCCTGGCACCATGACTTCAAAAAGGGCAGTTCTGTTCGGCAAAAACAAGATTGATGTCGTATTGTACTGAACGTTTCTAAAGGGAGAGCTCGTCTCTGAGTGTGCTGCAGAGACTGTTCTGGAAGCATAGGTTGCCTGTCTTTCCTTTTACTTATCCTTTCGTGCAGCAGTCTAATATAAATGACAATTCTGACCACTTATTGACATTTTCAAGGCCTTTTTAGCCCTAAGGAATTATACAACACCCCTCCCAAGACACTCCTATCCACCCTCGCCCCCCCCCCCCCCTTCCAATATTAAAATTTTAGATAAACCTCTGTCTAGCCTTAGTCAAAAATTAATACATGGTTCTGCTTTGCAACAAAACTCAAATGTGTTGGAACAGGGGCCGTGGGGGTAGCCATTCTTCCTCAACTAGAAATGAGAGGGGATGGCTCCCCCAGCTATAGGGTACCCACCCGTTCTTGTGTTAAACCGAAATGCCCTTTCTCATCATTTTGAGACCAGGCTGAGAGCTTGCACTGTGTCACTATGGCAATGTGGACTTCGTTTACTGTTGCTAAGAGAAACATAAACGGCAGATGGGAATGGTAAAGTAACAAGCAGCCCCGCTACAGTGGTCTAATGGCTGTGGTACTCGGCTGCTGATTCGGGGGTCATGGGATCGAATCCCGGCAGCGGCGGCTGCACTTCGCTGGAAACCAAATGTTGAGGCCCGTGTGCTGTGCGTTGTCAGTGCACGTTAAAGAACCCCAGGTGGTCGAAATTTCCGGAGCCCTCCACTACGGCGTCTCTCATAATCAGAGCTGGTTTTGGGATGTTAAAGCCCAGATAACAACAACGTCTACGTCGACAACAAGCTGCTACCCCGGAGGCGGGAGCTTCGGAAGCGGTGGGCAAACGCCAGAAGCATTGCCTACCGGAGATGGGAGGTGCCGATGCACGATGTAAGCGTGGTTTCCTCAACCGGAGCCTCACAGCTTTTGAAGATCCCATGACATAGTTTACCCTGGCCTTGATGAACGCTCGCTCCCTCAGTGCCCACGCATACGTCGAAGGAGATCCCATACTAATGAAAGCAGACGTCATTTGCTTTGCCTAAACGTGGAATGCGAAAAATCAATGGATTCTTCCCCGTCGTCTGCACAGAAGGAGCAGAGCGATCGGTGGGTGATGTTGGGTTGTTCGTGAAATTGCCATGGACTGCGGTGAATCTCCCCCTACCAAATTACGAGCCAATTTCACAATGGCGAACATGCTGATATAAAACTATTTGGTGGAACCGTCGTCATGACAGTGTACTTGGCCCCGAATCTCTCCCGAGGCAACACAGAAAGGTACATTGATCTAGCCATGTGCGATTACAAAACAAAGTATAAGAACAACCCCTTCCTACTTGTCAGAGACCTCAACATAGATAGACATGATGGACAACGACTGGCTTGTGCAGTATATGATGTCTCGATACGCTTTACGATGCATTTCGTATGACTGGAAACAACCTTCAACCACCAGGGGAACGTGCATAGACCTTGTCTTTGCCAACTGCACGCTAGATCCGATCAAAAAAGCCATTGGCTCTACATTTCACGGACCACAAAGCTGTGATAATGAAGGGAAATTGGAACCCAGAACCAGTGTCGGAACGGAACGAAAAACGAAAACGAAAAACGAAAAAAACGATATTTTTGACCGGAACGAAAACGTAACCGGAACGTTATTATTATTTCGTTCCGGAGCAAAAACGAAATATTTTTTATCGTTTTTCGGTTCACGGGAAAACTTTGCGATCCGGAACAACCGAAGTCGTGCAACACGAGCAACATCATGAACGGTCATCGCCCTCTTACTGGAAATGCTGGACAAGGAGCCGCGCCTTCCATGAAGCACGAATGTGTTGAAATTTAGGGACGAGCGCAGAGAGCGGCAACCGGAGCTGTACATGTTAGCATAAGTGGCCCTTGGTGTGCCAGCCACACAAGTCAGCGTTGAGTGGGAATTTTCGGCACTCAAGTTCGTTTTGGCCAGAGCAGCGGTCTCGCTTATCGGCGAGTATACTTGATGACCTGCTGCTTCTGAAATCGCGTGTCCCCTCCCCCCCCTGACGAAAATTCGGGATTCAGATTTGAGGAAAAATAAATACCAAGATTTTGTTGTGTCCTTGCTTCGAAACTTTTTGCGACTTCCCTCATAGTCACATCGTGGATTTGGGACATAAAACCTCAACAATTATTATTGCATTTTTATGTATTAGTTCAGTATTTTTGCTGTTTTTAAAAGATGCTTTTAATATTAAGTATTTTGCTCATTTTTCTTATTGAAAAAAAAAAAAACGTAATGAACCGTTACGGAACGTTTTCTTTTTGTTCCGGAACGAAAACGGAACGGAACTTTTTTCTGTGGAACGAAACGAAAACCGGAACGAAAAACATTTCGTTCCGACACCCTGCCCAGAACTTGGCACAACATACGAGTTTTGATAAATAAAACATTGTATATACTGTACACACGCATTGAGCGGGCAATGTCACGGGTGATTTACGGTAAGAACGATCCCCAGTGCTTTGCCCACTCATCATGATTCACTTCGTGGAGATGCATGGATTTTTTTTAGTAGGTGTAGTAGTAGGAATATTCGTGTGTTGTAATAGGAATATTCAGATTTTCTTAATATTAATCAAACATTACAATTTTAATATTTGCATTCAATTCTAAAGGGAAGTATTAGAAATTGTGGGTTTATATTAAAAATGATTTGAATAATCAGACACTTTATTATATGTTCCAAGAATCTTGCTGAAAATGACTGATATTCCACGTTTACGCGAGGCGCCGCCGAGGCCCACTGACGCCTGTATGTGCAAGCATCAGCAGTGCACGGAAGTGTGAATGTGGCCAATGACGAATGCGCTAGTATACGTAAGACTTTTCGCCACCAACATGCTCTATCACAATACCTTCAACTACGCTTTTTTTTGCTGACATTCTTCCTTTCTTAGTGTTTCAGGTCAGCACATTTAGGTGAATGGCACTGAACGGCCCAAAGATAAGTTTGCTGTGTGAAACTGGCTAGCAAACCGGTTCAGTGTTGTGAACTGGTTCGCAAACCATGATATAATATTATTTCTGCAAACTGGAACTAAACCAGAGTGAAATGGTTCACCTTGAACCTGAACCCGTATTTTCTCTTGTTTGACCTCCTGGCCAAATGGCACGATTGGAAATTGGTGTTTCAATTTTGACCCATTGATATTTCCAAATGGTTCCAGTTGTTTTTCTTTTTGGCTGTGAGATGCAGGATATCAGAGTTTTGTACTGCTGATATGTTTGTCTTTACTGTGCAAGTTCATCTGATAGAAGGGAGCACTTAAGATTTCTTGGGGTTTTTATGTCCAAAACTGGGATCTGATTACGAGGAGCATGATAACAAGGGGTGGCAGTTGCTCTAGAATAATTTTTACCACCTCGTATTCTTGAATGTGCAATTGGTGCATGGTACGTGACCATTTTTTCATTCCACACAGTCAAGAGAAGTTTTAGTTTTAGTTGAGTATTTTGTAGGGAGACTGTGGCTGAGGGCGAGTTCTCCATCGTTAACAGTTCGTGCGGCCCTAATTCGTGTTTAACAAGAACATTCTGTGTATTTAATGCAAAAATGTGACTTTAGCAGGCAATATGTTAATTCACTGCAGCCAGTGCACTTAATTAATGGACAGTAGGCCCATTTAGCTGCATACAAGGAACACACAGGACCTTGAAAACCTTGAAAGTTGTTGAATTTGAAAATTGCATTTTCAAGGCCGGTGAAAATCATGAGTTTCTTTTCCATCCTTGAAAACCCTTGAATTTCGGGGTTTTATAGTGGCCTGATATAACGAGTCACAATTCTTGGAACTTGAGTGTAACGCCAGCAAGCTTCACTGTTGACAGCATTCTATGCACGCTTTTTCCCATCTAGCTTACTTTGACTTCTGGTAGGCCAAAAAACTAAGTTACCTGACTGAAGTGGGCCTAGCAGCTCCTTGGAAAAAAAAATATGTTTCACCATTTTGCCTTTTTGTTATCAAAATGCAATTGTATTTAGTGGTACTATTTGAAATCTTTTCTCCCTTTCATTCATTCATTCATTCATTCATTCATTTTATTTCCTCAAAGGCCTCATGATGAGGTATTACATGAGGGAGTGGTAAAAAATAAGAAAAAAAGTCACAGTTTCGCCGCAAGGGCGAGGCAATGAATGCGATAGCAAGAAACTGTAATGCTATACGAACTGAGGCTCGCAGCTTCAGGAGCAGTATTAATTGTAGCAAACATGCACTTGCTAAGTGAGCGCCTCCCGTGGGCAGCGCGTGCTCGTACGAAGGGCTTTATACTTCGTGGTGAAAAAACATTTATTCAGGATACGTTGTGTGTCACAAAGCTACAAATACAAAGCTAGGGGAGGCCGCTAAATCAACAAACAGAAGATGAGCGCGAACTATCAAGTGAAGCACGCACGAAACGAACGCACAGATATACACCAAACGAGTGCGAATAAGCTGTCACAATGGGTACTCTCAGTTTGAACAGCGCTCCTGTTGCAAAGACGGCCGAAGCAGCGAAGGAAACTAGCGTGGTTCAAGTGTCGAGCTGTGACACTTGATACACGGCTGCTCAATAGAAAAGAGGTGCGGCCTGCCGAATGAAACTGTTTTCAATGGGAACGCGCGTGATGAGCGGAGTCGTCAGATGCGACTGCAGTGGCGCTGCACATCGGGAGCTCCCGCACGAACGCGAGGGCGAACGCTGACAAATGCTGCCATTTGGATGGCGCTGATAGCCGTAGGCCGGCTGACGAAAGTACTGGAAAGGGTGTTTTTGTTTTATTGTGTTATACGTGTACGTGATCACAGCTGGCTAGCCGCCTGTGCGAACCGGTGCGGACAGGTATTCTTTCCCGATGTTGAGCGCCATCGGGGAGAAAACGAGTACTATCGCGTTCACAGGCAAAGAAGCGCATTCAGCAGGCTGCACCTTTTTTCTGTTGAGTGGCCGTGCTTGATAGTTCGCGCTCATCTTCTGTTTGTTCGCTTAGCGGCGTCCCTTGAGCTCGAGTGACTTTCGTACGCTCCCTTGTGCTCCTCGCGCCATCTCACTGGTAATGAAGAAATGCTTACTATAAGCGCCTGCCGTCTCTGAGTCCTGCCAGCGGTAAAGGGTGTGTATATAAGGCTCGCCGTTAGCTCCTCAAAGGATCTGCTCTTTGTGGCGTAGTGGTTAGCGCCACGCGCTGCGGAGCGAGAGGTTCCTGGTTCGATTCCGCGCTTCGGAAGCATTTATCTGAATAATTTTTCTTTGGGATTTTTATATATATATACATACCTATACATATAGGGTTCATGACGGCGACGACGGGGACGGTAAAAACCCGCTGAGACTGTCCATATAATTGCTATCGCAATAAAAACAACAAAACAAAACATAAAGTGACGAAAAAGGCATACATTGACATGGATTCGATGAGTCACTTGAATACTGTTGGACTGATGGCAGTGGCAACTTCGGTGGGCAGGTCATTCCAGTCTCGAGCTGTACGTAAAAAGAAAGATTGCAGAAAGGTAACAGTATGGGCTAGAGGGAGATATACAGCGTAAGGGTGACTGTTGCGGGCGATACGATGGGCTCTTCTTATGTATGGATTATCAGAACGTAAAGAGTGAAAAAATTTATGAAAAAGATTGAGGCGGGCTATTTTACGGCGTGAAACAAGAATTGGTAGCTTAATTTGGGCCTTTAAGTCTGAGACGCTTGAGTTATACGAATAATTAGACAAGATAAATCGAGTCGCATGGTTCTGAACTCAGTCAAGAGCCTTACAAAGGTTGCTGTGGTGAGGGTCAAAGATAGCGCTGGCGTACTCCAGTTTCGGACGTACAAGGGTTTGGTCGGCCAGCTGCTTAACAGAGGGTGGAGCGAGGAAGAGGTTACGGTGGATGTACCCTAGAGTGCGATTGGCAGAATTTATTATACTGGTGACATAACATGCCCAAGTTAAGTCTCGCGAGATATGTATACCAAGATATTTGAATGAGTCGGTCATAAGTATAGGCATGCCATTGATACTATAAGTCGATGTAACGTAATTGCGACGACGGTGAACGCACATCAGGACAGTTTTGGATACGTTCAAAGACATGAGCCAAGTCTTACACCAGTTCTGGATACGCGTGAGGTTGCTTTGTAGTGCGAGACTGTCAGATGGGTTAGTAATTGCACGATAAATAACACAGTCGTCTGCAAATAATCGGATATGAGAAGAAATGTTTGAAGGTAGGTCGCTTATGTAAATTAAAAACAGGAGGGTGCCAAGAACGGTGCCTAGCGGTACACCTGAAAGCACGAGTGTGAGGGATGAAGAGTGAGAGTTAGCATGCATATACTGCAAACGATTTGTTAAAAATCCGTTAATCCAGCTCAAAACACACGGATGAATGTTAGGACGTGATAATTTTAGTAAGAGACGACGGTGGGGGACCTTATCAAAGGCTTTCTCAAAATCTAGAAATATTGTGTCGATCGGTATATTATTATCTAGATTAACATGCAAGTCATGCAAAAAGAGAGCAAGTTGTGTTTCACAGGAATGATTTTTGCGGAAGCCATGCTGATTGGGATGGAAAAAATTTGTGGATGTTAAAAACTTAGCAATATGCGAGTATAGAACATGCTCCATTAATTTACAAGCAACGCTAGTTATGGAAATAGGACGGTAGTTACTCGGCGATGATCGGTTTCCTTTCTTGAATACTGGAATGACCTTGCCCACCCGCCAGTCACGTGGAACAGAACCGCACGCAAGTGATCCCTGGAATATCAGTGACAAAAACAGACTATGTACTCGCATGTTTAGTATTTTTTAGTACTTTCGCGTTAATGCCGTCTACACCCATGGATGACGAGTTATTAAGTGATTCTAGGACCTTGATGATACCGGCGGCATCAAACGTGATATTCTGCATTAGTGGATGGGCAAAGAATGGGGGGTCGGGCAAGGCATCGGGTGGTTCCCTAGTAAAGACAGCACTGAATGTGGTGTTAAGACAGTCAGAAATCTCAGCGTCAGGAATCGGGAGGTCGTCGCTATTAACCAGAGAAATCTGATCACACTGATTAGGCTGAATTGTCTTCCAGAATTGTTTGGGGTTAGTTTGCAACATAGATGGTAATGTGCTAGAACAAAAGTTGCGTTTGGTTTGAGCGGTTAAGCTGTTATATTGCTTCTCGACTGCATAATATTTCTCTCATGCAAAAGGGCAATTAGATTGCTTGGCAGATCGAAACAAGCGTTTTTTCTTGTTGTTCAGACGCCTCAGGGATACATTATACCATGGGGATGATATTCTTTCAGTTATTGTAATAGATGGAATGTGAAGGTTTATAAGGCGATGCATCTCTTTCTTAAAGACTAACCAGTTATGCTCAACAGAATTTAGTGGGAAGTTGGAGGCGAAAGTATCGAAGTATTCCGTTAGTTCACGGCTTATGCTGACGTAGTCCCCCTTGTCGTAAGTGTAAGTGTTTTACGGTTCCTTTGTTTCGTTAGCAGGTTTATATAAAATGAGGTATGTACTGCGAGATGATCGCTCAAGCCACGCAGCAACGTGATAGGAGTGAAGTTATCGGGATGAGTAGTTAGAACAAGATCTAATACGTTGGACGATCGTTCAGTGACGCGTGTAGTATGAGTGACGAGCTGCGTTAAGTCGATTGTGATGCATGTATTAAGGAAATCGCTTGCTAGACTGCTTTTAGACAATGTACTGGCCGGGTCAGACCAATCTATACCTGGAAAATTGAAATCACCAAACAAAAGGACAGGGCTGTTAGGATATGCTTTTGTTAAGTCATTTAGGGTGTCATGAAGTAAAGACGCAAATGAACTGTCCGTACTAGGGGACTGGTAACAAATACCAATGAGAATGTGCGGATGAGTAGCAATGCATCGAAGCCAAATCATTTCCAGTGATGAAGGAAGATTAACAATTGAGCATTGTAGATTTCGGTTAGCTGCAATTAGCACGCCTCCACCGTGCGAGTTTTCTGGTCTCCACCGCGTGAGTTAGCCGGTCTTTGTTTCGCTTTGTCTTGAAGCTGTATCCGTTGGCATCCCACTAAATGTTTGTCATATATATCGCAGTGTATTGTATGTGACCCAGTGGATAGGGTAGGTAATGTTCATATTGCAAAAGAAGCCAGAAGAGCTGTCCATAGTGAAGGCAGCATTATGGTGCACACTTGGAATTGGAAAAGAAGCAGTGCCAGCAGTAGTCAAAGCAGAATCATGGAGGATGTTGAAGTCATAGAGATGAAGAAAAAGAAGCTTGAGGCAGTTGATATTTTAACGAACATAGCAGATGGCAGTGCAGAAAGTGCAAAAGCAACTGGTGACATCACGCATGTAATGAAAGTAAGCAGCTTGAGAAAGACTGTTAAAGCTTGTGCTGAAGAACTCTATGGCATTCGATGGCTGAAGAATTCAAGCACCTGTCCTGAGCTTCAGAACTTCATGTAGTCAAATTAAACTGTACGTGCAGTAAGTAAAATGAATGTTTTTCCTCTGTACAATGCAATTTAATGTTTGTGAACTGTCGTATTTTCAAAATTTTTTTAAAGGTCCTTGAAAAGTTCTTGAATTCTCTTGGAAGCCTGTACGAACCTTGTGCATAAAACTGATAAAGCTGACGCCATTTACATTTCAGTGCATGTTGCCATTTTTATCCATTTTTCATGCAAAAGACAGTCCTACCTTATACCATTGCCTAATGTTGTGGTGAACATAGAAGGATCTTCATAAGCTGTAAAAAAGGGGAAACCTTTCATGAAGCGAGAAGACAGACACAGGGAATGTGCTAAACTTTGTGGTTGTCTTGTGTCTATTCTTAATGAAAATTTTGCACCTCTTTATACCTTAGTAGATTGAACATTCTACAGCACTCTGTTATATGACTCTCTTGCAGGGTGGAACACCAATATGGGAAGATTTCTTAGCGAAGGCAAGCAAGCTACATTCTCAACTCAAGTAAGTGAAATATGCTTAAGATGTATGTCTGAGAATGGACGGTGTAAAGGTAATTTAAATATTGAAGTCTAGAAATGAAGTGCGGTTCCATTATGTGGGCTTATTGCACTAGCCATTAACAAAACATCACATCAGAGACCAAGAAGAGTGATGTTGGAAATGTTTATGGCATGGTCTTATGTTCTCTTGTACCCTTCCTGGTGGTGTCTGCCAAAAAGAAGGTGGGGAAACAACAAAACAACGTAAGAAAGTGTAGCCCTTAGCACTTAGGGCTCCTAACAATAGATGCTCGTGTGACATGGAGCAGACAACAGATCGGTTGCTGTGATTACAGTAATCAACGGGATGTTAACATCATTTGATAGCCATCTGTGTTGTCACTCCTGAGTTTTCTGCTCTTTTGGTGGGATTTTTGAAATTGTGAAATGCACCATATAAATTCATCATCATCATCATCACCCTTATGTTATGTCCACTGCAAGATGAGGACCCCTCTCAATGCTGTCCACCCTTTCCTGCCCTGCCTGAGCTGATTCCGTTTGATGCCTTCAAGTTTCTTGATTTCGTCACCTCGTCTTACCCTCTGTCATCTTCAGCTATGCTTCCCCTCTGTTGCTATCCATTCTGTCGTTCTAACTGTTCATCAGTTATCTAGCCTTCTCATCATGTGGCCTGCCCATGTCCATCTTTTTTCTTAACATCGATCATTATGTTGGCTACCCCTGTCTATTCCCTGATCCACTCTGCTATCTTCCTATCTCTTGGTGTAATGCCTATCATTTTTCGTTCCATTAGCCATTATGTGGTTCTTAGCTTCCTCTTGGGCTTCTTTGTTATACTCCAGGTTTCTGCCCTGTATGTCAGTACTGGCAAAGTGCAATAGTTATATAATTTCCGCTTGAGTGATAATGGTAAATTCCCGTTCATTAGTTGGGAATGCCTGCCGTTTGCATGCCATCCCATGCTTATTCTTTGATAAGTTTTAGTAGAAGCATTTGTGGCATGATTGCACACATGCCAGCTGTTACCATGATCCCCTCTAACTAGCCTTTTATGGAAGGTAATGAAATTATCATAGAATATTTTATGGTCTACACTCCTTTAATCTTACACAGAACTCTTTGTTCATGTTATCATTGACCATGAAATTATGGTTGCTTTGCACAACAATTGAAGAAGGGACAGGGTCAAGGGGAGTGCCAAGCCTTTGAGTGTTTATGCTTTTCTTCTTTTCAAAAAATATATATGCACAGACATGCTCAGCACAGGAAAAGCACTTCATACGCACATCTAATCACCACCATATATCGAAAAATATTTTCTCTGCTTGCAGAAGTGAAACTGCTGTATTGCTAATACTGAGATGATCCACATGTCTTAATATGAAAGGCCTCTAACAACTCGCGTGCCATTGTGTCCTTGCTTTTACCCAGAATTTGCACCTTGTGCATCATGGCTCGCACACGTGAACTGCAGTGGGCTGGCAAATGTGCTCCATTCTTCCTTTTAAAGATGGCTCATGTTCTCTCGCATGCTTATTATTAACGCAGTGTCCCATTTGACTGACATTTGTCAAGCCACAAGATAGTGGAATCTCGTAGGTGACTCTTGTGGCGCATTTTTTATATGGGAAGTTGTGCTCGTTACCGCAGCCACATTTTTTGCCTCCATCAGACAGTATGTGCGTTCAAAGCTGGGCTGGCTTGCATGGCGCATAGAAGACAATTGACACCCCGTGCTGTTTGCAACCTTCTTGTGCGCAACTCGGTGCATTGTAAAGAACAAGGCAGACAAAGAGAGCACCTGTTCCCGGGCCGGCTGTTCTATTCTATGCCTTCTTCCTTCGCTTCCTCTTCGCTGGTCCTCTGCGCTCCTAGCACGAGTGCCTTAGGCATGGCGAGTTCTTTGTCATTGTACATTACAGCATATATATATGACCACTGGTCTTGAATTGATCATATAGCATGAAAGAAATGCCGTAGTACAGGGTATACTCATAGCCATGTGATTCAAGATATGTGTAACCATGAAAGGGGCCTCATGCTTACAGTTTTCATCATGTTTGATACCAAAGAAAAAGGAAAAAAAAGAAGCAAAACCATATTGGTAAGGTTCGTGAAAAGCTACTGAAATATTTCCAAGTTAGGCCAAACAGCACCGCAAATAATTCACATGACTGAAAAGAAACACAAGACCAAAACAGATGGCACGGCACCTTATCAAATGACAAGTGACAGCTCTCACTACAGCCGCTGCCTTCTTTGCATAATGAAAAAGTGTAGTAATGTCGCTTGTGCCAATGAAGCTACAAATAATGATAAACAAATTCATTAGAACATATGAAGCCATGAGCACAAAGATTGGACAAATCCATGTACTATGCATCATTCCCAGTATTTTTTGCTAGAAACTCTGTGATCTGCAAGGATTCATCCAAGATCCCTGGTAGCACAAAATGTTGCAGCAACATTGCAGTGTTGTTGCCACAATGTGGATAATGTTCTCCCTTCTCATTCTGACAGTTATCATGCAGTGTTGTAACAACATTGCTAAACATTGCTGCAGCACTGACAAAACATTTCTGCAATGTTTAATGAATATTTCACATTGTTGCTTTAACGACTTTGCACAATGTTGTGGCAGCACTGTCTAAATATTTAACCAACATTTTGTTAGTTTCACAGTGTTGCTTTGCCAGGTTCTAAATGTTATGGGAGTATCTGCATGTGCAATGCATCTTACATAAACCTTACTGGTGTTGGGTTGCACCTATTGGAGACAAGCACACATAAATGCACAATGTGGAATGCTCCCTTGGTGTATTTCTGTGTGCCTTCTTGTGTACATCTTCAATAAGTGCAACCCAAAACTAGTATGCATCGAAAATTTTTAGAAACATTTCTCCAGTGGCCCCTTTTAACTGTACAAAACTCTGTTAAATAAAAGTGAGGAAACGAAGTACAGAAAAACACCGTTCATTGCTTCAAAAGGCATGTTCAGGAGTGAATGGACCTTCTGGTCTTCTGTGCACAGCTGGCAGCATCTGACACAGTGTTCTGGAGAAAAAAAATTAAAGAAACCAAATTTTACACTTGCCTTCATATTGACAGAACCCTTTAGTAATGCTTGTGTTGGTTGTGTACTCACTTGCACTACATCAGCTATGCCCTGCAGCTTTCAATAATGAAAGCAAATTGGGAATATAGTAGTAATCAAAATTACTCATTTTTCACATAGGGCACAGGGTGTAAAATTCACAATAAACCAGCAGAGAACATGCACACTTACAGCACACTTTAAAGAATCAAGACATGAATATTATGCTTTTTAAGGACCAGAAGCCCATGCGATATGCGGACTCAAATACCGGAGGAATGACATCATCATGCTCACCTCCCTCTAGGATGTTCCATCGCGTACAATATAGTGAGCCATTTACATTTTCAAATAATTAAGAATGCACAGTTTCAACAGTATCCATATTTGGCCAGCTGGAGTTCAAAGTGCATGTGGTTGCTTAGCCTGTTATGCTTGAACATCTATCGATGTTGGCAGAGAAACCTTGATGCATTTTGTAGCTGATTAAAGACCCTATTTTCAGTTTTAAGAAGTACAGCAGCATTTCAGCAGCAGTACTTCTTTTCAGTGAGCACATGATTCTTTCCAAAAGCATATACATGTATGTTTTTATGATCTATGCAAATATCTCACTTTATCGCCTGTGAAAAGATATTTTTTCATTTGGGTATGTTGTGGTGATGTTGATTAGTGACATTTCATTAACATCACATGCTTAGTGATGTTTCAACATTGCTGGTGAAATGGAAATGTATCACATTTGCCCACGTTTCAGCAGTGTAGTCTTAAGTTGTTCAATGTGCACATTCACCTTTTAAAACATTGCTGCAATGTTGCAGCAACACATGTGCTGCCAGGGATGCATGGGATTGCTTGAGAATGAAGACTGAAATAGAGGAGAACATTTCAAACACAACTAAAATACTTTAGTCTCATGTACAGGGCCTTAACTTCAGATATATTGAAGATTTACCATAGTTAACATTTGCATGGTTGAGAGACATTAAAAAGAAATATGTAGATGAGTTAATATAGATGAGTGGACGTCATTAACAATGTAGATGGCATTGCTAGATTACATGTATGATTGAAAAGGGCTTTCACATATGATAGTTCAATGAGAGGCCTGAGAAAGAGTGTGACCTAGCGTTGATGTGGTGCGGAGACATATGGTTGTCATGCCATAAGGATTTCATCTTACAGGTGCCTCTTTTGCATTTACACCCCTTCCCTTTCTCAGAATTTTTAATTTATATGTACATTTATTTTCTCTAAGATTGAAACGAAACAGAACTAATAGCCCAGCTATTATCTGACTTGTTTTTTCAAGTTTAACTTATGATAGCCTTGTTATATGATTAGGGAATTTGTTCATGAATCTGTGTTACTTGCCTTTACAAATGGCTTGTCGATAGGATATTTGTTGAACTCCATGCCTAAGGGGACACTAAAGGGAAAAATGATTTTTGTCGCATTACTAAATCACCTTTTCACATTACCAATGGCACTACTTGTGTGCGGATAAGGCGCTTTGTGAACTAGAAAGTGCACAAAAAGAAAATACAATGGTGACGCCTGCTTGGAGGCTACCGCACTAAAATGTGTGACATCATGATCTTTGATGATGTCTACAAAGACCTACACAATTATTTATTTGCAAAATAGATATACATTACATTCTATGGAACCCAAAGACACGACATGCTGTGTTTCAAACAATCTGACTTCACCAGTCTGGCAAGAATCCGGAAAAAAAAAAAAAAGGAATGGGGTTCGTGACATCACCTCTTTAATGTTTCAGCGTGTACTTCAAAGGTGAAACTTTGTCCTTGATTTTCTCTTACAGTATTGAACATGAAATGACAAAATTAGTGACATTGGAATTCCCGTGAAGTAATTTACAAGTCTTGAAACACTTTGCTTTTTCACTTTAGTGTCCCTTTAAGGTATGATTGTTGCGTGAACTACCAGGCATGTATAGCACGTGACAATTCTCTGTAGTTGTGAAAATAACTGCCTTTGATGCAGTACAACTGTTGGTATTAACATTAAATATCTTTACTGCTATTTCTTTAAATGACTGCAAAACTAATTTTACATCCTACTAAGCAGTGTTTTCTCGTTACTTTCATCACATTTGTCGGATATGATCAATTAAAAAAAATATATATAAACTGTACAACACATTCCTGAAAAATTGAAATCTGAGTACATTATAGGCATTAAATTGCGACATCCGAAGGTCGTGGGTTCGGTTCCCACCGAAGGCAGGTTTGTCTTTTCGTCCACTTTAATTCCTTTATACTTTCTCCACAATTACAATGCCACAAGTAACTTCCCCTATGCTTTCCTAGGCTTCATTGTCTGTTTGCTCATTAAGTTGTTTCTAACAGATAAAGAACGAGCCCTTGACCCCTTCCCTTTCGTTATTTCATAGCTTGGGCCTCGTTGCGGCAGACTTGGTGCCTTAGGTAGCATGCGAGGGCTTATTGGGCAGCAGCCATCTCATCTAAGTTCACGTTCTACGTGACGCCTCCTGGCAAGAAAGTGTGTTCTACACACGTCGCCTTGGCCACGAGTGGCGCTGCCTGATACTCCCAGGATAATACGTACATAAATATACAATAAAGTGGACGGGGGGACGAACGCCTTCGTAGCTCAGTTGGTAGAGCATTGGACACGACATCCGAAGGTCGTGGGTTCGGTTCCCACCGAAGGCAGGTTTGTCTTTTCGTCCACTTTAATTCCTTTCTACTTTCTCCACAATTACAATGCCACAAGTAACTTCCCCTATGCTTTCCTAGGCTTCATTGTCTGTTTGCTCATTAAGTTGAAATGATGTAGTATTTTATAGGCCCCAACTTATCACATATTGGCTTATAGCAACCACAGTATCAAACTCACAGCTATGATGTGGGAGCTTACACTCGGTGTGTCATGAATTCACTAACTAGGCCATAAAAAGCTAATGTATTTATTTGTCAGGCCAGAGGCCATGTGTGGACCACAATCTTTCATTTGTTTTTTTCTGCACTGTTAAAGACATTGTCCTAGCTGGTGTGAGTACTGGGGGATGAGCGGGTCCAAGACAGTGTGGGCACATTTTACGCATTTTGCTGGTAAAGAGCCAACAGATGGAGCTTCCACAGGAGGATTAGTATATTCAATTTGCATGCATTCAAGTAACTCTAAGGACGTCGTTCCTGTTCGTTCTTACTGCTTGGTGTCTCTGCTTCAGGATCTGGTGTGCCTGCACCCATTCATTAAAGGGGGCTATGGGACAAGTTTTTACCGATTACAGGAGACTCCATATGGGTTAAAGGCATGGTAAAGAGGTGAAGCCAAGTGTCAGTGTTTGGAGGAGATAGTGGTTTCAGATGCAGGTGCCAAGAAGGTCAGTTTTGTTCAGAAAAATTGACTGAACCAATTACCATATTTGCACGAATCTAACGCGCACCTTTTTTCCGATAAAAACGGGTCTAAAAATCGTATGCGCGTTAGAATCGAGTGCGAACGAGTGACACTGTTACCATATCGCTGTCAGCGTCAAAATGGCAGTCTCCTACGTGCTTCGGGCGCTGTCGAACAGTCACTGCCGAAAAAACGAGCTAGCGGCGTGGCACTCTTTGGCGCACAGTTTCGGTAGTTTCTGTGTCACCGCTGGTCCCCCCGCGCAACGACGCCATGACACACATGATGCATAGGCCGATGATAGTCGCCGCACCGGCTTGGCCATCTTGTGACCAACCAAAGTTGCTACGTCGCTGATGCACTCCCTGAGATGCCCAGCCGCACGAGCTTTTGATAGCGTTCGAGGGTGGCCATAATGGGAAAATAGATGTTTCCCATCACCGCACGCAAAACGGCTCATCATTGAATTTCTCTCTCATATCAGTGCTGAGCCCGAGCCTTTCAGTCGTGCGCACAGCTTGACGTCCGAGATTGCATCGCGGCAATCACAGAGACCACGCGACCACGCCCCTACCATGCTTAGGCTTAGCTGCGCCACTCTGCGCAGTACGCATGGCAGCACGCGGCATGCCGCGGGCGTTAGGGAACTGCAATGGCACGGAGGAATGCAGTACTGTGAGTAAATGTTACTGCCACTTGCATGAGGCTACGTCCGGCAACGTGTGGCACTTACAGTTGAGGGTGCGGTAGAATCAAGCAAATGCATATTGTTGTGGTCTTGCTATGGAAAGAATGCTACCAAGTCTGTGACCAACGAAGTGCTGATGGTGAAGACTGCACAGATGAACTTTGCACCAATTAACAGCGCCTGGGAAAAAGGATAACTGTCAAGTGATTAGATAATACAAGTTACTGTTGTCATGAGAACGAGTCTTCAAAAGAATATCCAGTTTTGAGAGGTGAAATCTCCTTACAAATATTATGCTGCAATACCTTACTGCTGCAAAGCAGGAATTAAATAAGACTGAAAAAGAAGAACAAAAATGAGAGAGCATGCAGCAAAATCATCCGTACGTTGCCACTGTCCCATGTCCCCTGCACAGGCCTGGGAGTTTTTTATGAACGAAATGAAGTGATGCTGATTGCACAGCAGGTCACAATGTAATTACTGTGCTATTTTGAGAACTCCAAGAAAATTGCAGATAGGATCTTCCTATTACTAATTTTTGCTTTCTGTCTGTGGAACACTGGATAAAAATGGTGAATGACATATATATTGCCAGCTCATTCTAATTTGTGACTGGAGGGGATTAAATCTCAATTCCTTGAGAGCGACAAATAAATGCATCCCACTTATGCAAGTATTTGATGATGTGTGCCAAGTGCGCTGTAGCTTTAGATGTGGAATAGGAAGCTGGTCACATCACAGAAGCTGCAGGTAGTCATCAGATCATGCCATACATACTGGTACTATGGCTTTGCTGCTCAATGTGGAGTATGCTGGTGTGCCCTTATCATTTGAATGGATAAGAAGGAAGTGAAGGGTATAAGATGGCTTTTATGTTCCCTGTGATGTGTCGGCCTAGTTATGATAAGACCAAGTATAGAATGAAGGACAGAAGAGCAGACTTGGCTATTTTCCACAAATTATTAATAGCATGGTTGTCATGTCTTTTTTTTTTAAATTTAAATACCTGTATCAGACTAACGGGTGCATGTGCGAGTGGCTTATGCACCACTTGGCCACAGCCCTCACATTCCCCAACATAATCAGCTTTGTACTTTGTTTGGAGCTACTCTACATTTGGTACACATTTTCAGCTAGTCTCATGAAAAAGAACATGCAATTGATTTGCTGCATGCCCGAGAAATTGAGGCTTCATAGTATAGTTAGATTGGACATCTACATAAAAAGGCAAAAAGATTGTACATAAAGTTTCAGCATCAGTACTCTCTTAAAGTTTATTGTGTATTTTTTATACTTGATTGTTGTGAGTATATTACTTGGGTTCTTATATTTAAATGAAACGTAAAAAAGTGGTGTGCTCTTTTTCTTCAAGGATCACTGCATCAGTTTCAGCTGCCTTCTTAGATTCATTCCAGAAAGTAGCTGACATGGCTACAAATACCAAAGGTAAGCATTTCAATCATTGCCATTCCCATTAGATTATCTTTAAACAAACAGTTCTCTACACTATGTAGTGTTAGGTGCATGTCTTTTGCAGAGCTGCTTATTACAGTATAGATTCATTTATGAGTTCCTTGTGATTTTTACTTGACATGCCTAAAGTAGAAAAGAATGGCAAGCTGACATTTGGTACACTAATATGACTAAGCCTTAAAAAATTGTGAAGGGGCATTAGACTTCATGATGCTTGCCTTTGTTTAAAAGTGCCGATAAAAGACTTTGCTCAGTGGGGAGGGTGCTTTGCTATGCATATTTGCTTGTGTTCTAGTGTGAATTCATGTACGTACTTATGCATAAGTGCTTAGTGATAAAAGCTGTGTACTGTACCATGAAACTATGAATTGTACAACCACAGACTACTTTCCATAATTACCCTCAAGGTGTCTGTGAAAAAAAAAATTGTCTTATATCCCTTTTATAAAAATTGTATGGTTTCATGCCCTTCTACATGTTTATGCAAGATATAGAAATGTATATACATACCTTTAGGAGTGTGTTATCTCTTGGCTCTCTCTTGTGACAGGATAATATGAGTAGTTGAGCTCAGTAATCCAAACAGTAAACATCGCTTGTGCAAAAATTCCAAACACACAAATTTGTCAGTTACATTTTAAAAACAGTTTTACAGCTCATACTACTGCAGTTTCCAAATTGTAGCCCAGGAACCCACAAGACCTCTTCACTTTCTACACATATTCAGAGTACTTACAGTTTTACAGTTTTCAAATAGGTATTTCTAAAGTGACATGGGCATTTCGGTTACCTTTGTGCTTCATTGCATGAGACATCTCGTAAAAAGGAGTTAATGAAACAACACTGCATTTTACTGCAAGGTCAATGTTGCCCATGTCAATATTCTTACCGCCGTCAGATTTCATTCACATCCATCTGGAAGGCACACGAAGCACACATGAAAAGCTGGCCTGGTAATGCTCCAGAGAAAACTTCAGAGAACAACATTGAAATATTCCCATTTCTCTGGAGAAACATGCCTGCAAAATACCTATGTCTTCTTCTTCTTTTTTTTTTAAAGACATAACCTGGGCATTACAGTGTTTTAGCTTTGACATATGTACTAGTCCAACCGAGGTGCCAGTTGTCACATGCCTTAGGCCAGGGGTCTCTTGAGGCCTGTGTACAGTGTGATGTCAGTGCAAGTTAAGGACCCCCCCCCCCCCCCCCTTTGAATTTGAAAATTTTGCGGTTTGGTCTTCATTGTTTTTTGATCATTGACCTTTTTTTTTTGCTACATGATTAAAAATAAATGTAGAAGAATAACTGATTCATTGTTGTCTTTAGTGTTGCCTTAACACTTTGATAGCATTCAGATGTGAACAAACCTTGAGATGCTGCTCTTCTAGTATTGATGCAGCTAAATTTTTATTGAGTTAGAAAACTGCATTGACTCGAACTATGTGTCATTGTTAAAAGAAGTGGTGTCCTTCTTGTACATAAAACTTTTCAGGTGCCACGAAAGAAGTTGGCAAGGCACTGACTCGCCTTTGCCTTCGACACCGCAGTGTTGAAGCAAAGTTGCGTTCATTTACCGCGTAAGTTTATCAGCACATTTAAAATGTGGAACCTTTTATGTCTGTCATATATAAAGTCTCTCTGTCTTCATCATTAAGGAAGTGCGTTAGGTATCTTGTTAAAGGGATACTGAACAAAATTACCAATGAAAAAATGGCAGAAGCATTGCACTTCGACCTTTGAGATGCCATTCACTCCATATGCAGCATTAATTTCACATAGTTTTGACTGGATGGCTTTATATTTTAGGGATTGTGAACTCATAGCCCCGCCGTGGTGGTCTAGTTTATGGTACTCGGCTGCTGATCTAAGGGTTGCGGGATCGAATCCCGGCAGTAGTGGCTGCATTTCTATGGAGGCAAAATGTTGAGGCTTGTGTACTCTACGATGTCAGTGCACGTTAAAGAACCCCAGGTTGTCAAAATTTCCGGAACACTCCACTATGGCATCTCTCATAATCATAGCATGGCTTTGGGATATAAAACCCCAGAAATCGATCGATTGTGAACTTATAGAATTTGCATGCCAAACGAGCACCGAGGGCCATGACGTCCTGTGTACCCAAATAGCACCGGCAGCAGAGGCGGGAAGTGGTCCCGCTCTCCTCGCTTGACAAGTTCCTCTCACTCTCCATGCAACTCTGCTGCACTACCTTTGCTGCTCTCCTCTATTTGCTACACTACACATTGCTAATGTGCTAACAGTGCTGAGTATGTGTAAAGAGGCTTGGAGGGTTTCTTTCTGTGTGTGTGCGTGCGTTACCTGCTGATGTTGTGAGGTCTTGTCCTCTGTTCCTTTTATCTCCCTCCCTTTTGTGTTGCCATGGAGACATCCTCGCCCAAGACAGTTACTGAACGTACCATCCTGTCCCTCAGTTTTTTTTTTTTTTTTTCAGCATAAGCTGTTATGGAGATCACAACAAGGGCTGTTTTTGGCACCGTAGTTGTCCGCTGCCACCGCCACCGCTGGTGTTTGTAACCGCTATTGCGCAAATTTCAGAAAAAATAACCAGCACCGAGGAGGATTCAAACCACGTCCTCTGCGTGGATTCGAACCCACACCCTTTGTGTGGCAGTCGAGCATTCTACCACTGAGCCACGCCTGTGCTTGAAAAATCTTTGCAGGTATAACATCAGCCGAAGAATTGCATTAACAAATGTAATGTTACATGGAAGTATAGTAATACGCCACTACACGTCGGGGTAAGTGGATTGCATAACGAGTTCGAGGAATCATTTGAAAGAACACAGGGCTGCATGGTTTGTAGCTCTGAGCCCATTACAGAGGCATCATCAACATCATCATTATGAAACAATCTTCTTCAACATTTCCTTCATCATTATTACGAAACGCTGCCTTTTGAAGCAGTTTTGTGGTATCGTGCCATGCATCAAGCGGCAGGTGACGTATGCAGCCCCGACAGCAACCTGACTTGACTCTTCGATATACCTGATGGTGCTTCCTCGTAAGGTGAGGACCGCTGCTGAAGAAGCGAATCGCAGAGCTACGTGCGCGGCTGCAGCAAGGCAACGTAGGGCACAACAGACAGCTGTGCAGAGAGAAGCCCAAACCACAGCTTGCCGTTGACGCCAGGCCGAGAGTTCGGTTTAGTCTTGGGAAAACGATGCCAAGACACTCTCTAAGATATGCAGTTATACAGATCTGCACGTTACGATACCGCCGTAATTATTGCGTAGTGGGTACTTCCCTACTTGGCGATATGATAAGAGTTATGGTGCAGGGGATACCTACCACCTCTACTTGCACTAGTTTCCACAAGCGTTTAAAATGGCCCCTAAGAAGGTTGCTCCTCCAGCTTACGCTGTCACTGGCCTGCGGTTCTGCGCAGGCCTGGCTCTTTTTTCTTTTTGAAACAGAATCATGCTGGCGCTTTCCTGACGTCTGTGCTTTGCTCTTATGTTGTGAGAGTGCAAGCATGGAGGGTGTGAGTGAAAGCGACTGCATAAGTTGAGGTAGGGTAGGGTAGGTTGCCTTCTGGAACATGGCTGCATGTCAGCGTGCAGCGAAGATAACATTACTTCATATAGTTCACAGCATGCTCACTGGGTGCAGTACTTCGTGAAAAGCGCATTAATTTCATTATCTTCCTCCTGTTTCTGCCTGAAAATGAGGTTCCAACCTTTTTCAGCACCTAGTCTTCCATTTGGCAAAGAAACTTGGCTGCAAAAGCCTTGTTCAGTATCCCTTTAACCTAAAAGCACTGCACAGCTGTGTAATGTGGAGTCAGTAGATTGCACCTTATATTAGTAGAAATGTTTGTTTCAAAGCAACTTTGGGAGGACATTGGACATTCCATCTACTTATGTTCTCTAGTAGTATTTAATTTGTGTTATTGGTGCAAGCACCGAGCTAAAAGAATGTCGCTTACTAGTTTCCCCATCCTTACTGCTAGTTTTCTTTATCTTTAGCAAACAGTCTTGCATCTCTGCTTGGATGGCGCAGTGGAAGTTCATGCACATTGTAGTTTGATATTCCTCAGTAAAAATGTAGAAGCGGGACACTTTATCAGGAATGTTTTAAATATATCTAAAGCTGAAATTAGGGCTAGAATTAATGTTAGCAGCTACTTCAAAATTTATGTGAGGTTGAGTAAAACTTACCCATGCTAGAGTGCAACAGATTGGGCTAGTTGGTATGATTCCATAATGGTTAAAACAACGCTACAAAATGAAACGAAGACAGAGAAAACACACACACGGCGCTGACTAACAACCGAGTTTATTGGATGAAAACGTGCTGCTTTTTAAAGCCAGACATACATCATGGGCAGCTCGTGTGTTTGCCTATCGGCGTTCTCCCTTTGTTAGCAAAGCCATTTCTTTGGACAATAATACCCCTGTCACACGAGGCAACTTGAGTGCACTTTGAGCGGGTGCACTTACTCTCGCAGAGTGCACTTACGCTCACGCGCTGCTACACGAGGAAGAGAAGTGTGTTTTGTAAATGTGCATTCCCCTAGCGGACGTGGCCGTAAACTGCCCGAGGGTGAGAATAGCAAGGTTTTTTTCTCCTGGGGTTGATGGTTTGAACTTCCTAAGAATTTTGCCTGTGCAAGAGGCCAGGACCGAGTTCTTATAGCCAGCTTCCTGGCAACGTTTTACCTGAGCCTCTAGACTCATGGTCATCTTCTGCAGGCAGGATTTCTTCACAGCCATTCCCATGCAACCTGTGGCAATGCCATGTTTGACAAGTTTAGGATGTCAAGACCTGTAGTTCAATAAAGGCTTCTCGCTCTTAAGGGATATTGCCAACACAGGTGGTCAACTTTAGAAGTAAGCTTTAAATCCAGGAATTGAAGCGCACAGTGTTTTGGAACTTCATGTGTGAAGTTCAGTCTCGAACCATTAGTTCTAAACACATGTTACTGTTTCAGGCTCTATAGATTTGACAATAATGAGGAAGTCGTCTATGTATCTAAAAATGCATATAAAGTTACCGGCTAACTCTTTTGTCACGTTTTTATCCACATAACTAGGAAAAATGGTGCTAGGAATGGGAGCTACCTTCGCATCAATACAAACGCCAGACTTCTGCATAAGTGTTCGACCTTCCCAAACAATGTGCATATTGTTAAGATAAAAGCTCAGGAGTTCAAGAAAGCATCCAGTACTAACTCCGGCTTGATTTTGAAAGGCACCCCCATCATTTTCATTCTCAATGCAGTTCCGCACATACTGCAAGAGTGTATCATGCGGAAGGTGAAAGAACAGATCTTCGACATCTATGCTGAAACCGGAGCATGTTCCTGGATCATCATTTAGAAGAAAATTCACAATTTTCTCTGAATTGGGAACCAAAAACGGGTCATTTATGTTAAGCATGGACAGATGCTTAGTCAGATACATAGAAACAACGATCTGCCACGTGTTGTGCTCAGACACAATTGCCCTGAAGGGAACTTCGGGTTTATGTGTCTTTGCAGCGAAGAAAATTTTAAGCATGGATAGCTCAGCATTTTTTACATACTTTGCTAAACCTTCTAAATTGAAATCCTTCAGTAGGTTCAGTGCCTTTCGTTTGCATCGAATAAGGTTATAATTAACAGGCTGAAAATTTTTTATGATTGCGTGGTGGGCTTTTCTAGCAAAAAGTCCTTCAATCAACACTACAAAGTCGCCTTCTTTGTCAGAGTGCGCTGCTCGTGAACCTCCTTCACAGAGATAATTGACCAAGCTGCGAAAACGTTTACTCTGCCCCTTCGATACCCCACCATTTACAACAACTTCCACACAGTCGGATAGACATTTTGACCTGTCATCCTCTGACGCCTTAGAAGCCAAAACATGAGCAAAAGCTAGCTTTTCAACAGTCCTCATACCAGTTTCGAGGCAGAACTGTAGTCTCAAACGTAGGGTCTTCTCGTGTTGAGGATCCAGGGAGACGTCTCCGAGAACCACAAGCTTCCCTTCTGGGACCAAAGTCATCACCGTGTGTGTGTTTTCTCTTTCTCTGTCCCGTTCTGTAGTGCTATTTTAACGTTATGAAAACTTACCCACACTGGTTTTCAGCTTTTGTTCATTGTACCTACTACCACCATGTAAGGTTGTCATCTGTCCTTTTAAGGCCATGCAGCTTTGAGCATGCTATGTCAGTTCATCTACCATGGTTAGAAAAACAACTTCACATGCGATTTAAGAGAACCAAACATGGAATTTTGTTATTCCACATTTTGTAGAACCAATTCAAATAAGAAAGGCTAAAAGATGATGACTAGATGAACACAGTGTTGGTTTTTACAGCAACTTGCAGTAACAATAATACTATTAGATTTGCGTGCATGTGTTATGCTGATTTTTTAGTTCCGACACAGCGTGGAATATGTTTTTTGGTTGAGTAGCCAAGTAGCTATGACATAGGCTTGCTCTATTATTGGCTATGGCAGCAGCACCCTTATGGGGGCAAAATCCAAAATCCATACTGACTGGGCTTAGGTTGTAAGTTGAGCAAGCCAAGGTTGTCAGAATTTGTGTAAAGCCTTCCTTAAAGATGAAAAAAATTCACTTAAAATTTTTTTTGCTCACTTCCCAGCAAAACCACTGCAAGCTCGTACAGTTCAAATGGTGCACCTTCCATTAGTAGCAAATGGGAAATTGATAAAGGACAGTAGACAGTCATGGGTAGTGGAGAAGTTTGTATTTTGTGGTCAAACTTGATGAAAATATTTTCTAGGAAAGTAGTGCAACAAAACACAAGGATTAAGGACAAAGAAAACAAGGACAAAGTATGCTACAATTCCCCAGGTTTCATTATAAACTGTAGGGATATAAAATGTACGACAAAGAATGAAGTAATTACATTTTAGTGGTACAGACATAGCTTATCAGCTGCACCCGACCTTTTCTGTGGAATGTTTTTCTTTTACATTGATGTGGCTTGTTTACTGTTCCCAGGTCAATCATGGAGCAGCTAGTTATTCCATTACAAGACAAGCTAGAGGACTGGAAGAAAAGCACACTACAACTAGATAAGGACCATTCCAAAGGTGGTTATTGATGATTTATAGATAAGCATGCACATATCCTTTCTCTTAAGAGGGAACTCAGGTGGTTTTCTCACCTTATTCTGATATAGCTGTTTTCAAATGGCACTAATAGTCCTGTAGCAGGCAGGGTGGTTCAGTTTGCTCAGAAGCTTACCAATAATCTTAAATAACAAGATGATCGATGTGTTAGAACTGAAATGGGTAGATGTTTCGTGCAGCGTATGCAATGACGTCACAGCCTCCCCACCACCGGAAATATGGAGCTGGTGTGAGAAAAATCAAAGTGGCGATGTAATCCAATGAAATGTTGAGTTGTGCCAGCTTTTCTGAACTTGACAGTGACTATTTGAGCACTGAAGTATCAGTGTTTTGCTCTTGGCCACCTGCCCGCTTGGGTAGGCAGCGTTGAAGGTAATGACGTCAAAAACACAAGGGAGCCCACATGGGAATCCGCGAAAAATCTTTAAAATTCATTTTCAAGAAAACTAAACGACTAGCAGCTGCCTGGTTTGGCACATAATAGTACAGTACTGATGAGAACATATATAGAAAATTTTATTGAGATCCATGGACAGTGAGATTGCCAGAGTTGCCCCTTAAATAAGCCTGTGCTGATTCTTGACACTTATATTGTCATATATGGTCATTTGTTTGGTGCCCATATCAGGTGCTTCTCATTTTTCATGAAATATGCCCCCCTGTTTTGAAGTAACACTAGGATTCTTCTATAGAAAGTTAAAAAAAAAAGGGAGAGGGTGGGTGGGGTGGCCTCTTGCTTCTTCATTTTCTTGCGGGTGTTACTGGAACAGGGTGTCTAGCGACCGGGAAAACCGTGAAAACCGGGAAAAGTCAGGGAATTTTTAGCCGCCGGGAAAAGTCAGGAAATTGTCAGGGAATTCGTCAATCAAGCGAGACACATCAGGGAAAATTGTCTGGGGCCTGCCCACACTACTAATGACTCGCACAGCCGATCGCTTTGCGCGAAACGCTAGCATCAGGGGAATGAAATTTCCATAGAAGGACGATAGGAGGTGTCCAAATTCCACGCTCAGTTTGCTTTTCTTTAATGTAGGGAATCTTGAAGGCAATGCATTTTGGTAGCAAATCTTGAAGGCGATGCACTTTGGTAGCAAATCTTGGAGGCGATGTATTTTGGTAGCCAATCTTGGAGGCAATGCATTTTGGTAGCGAATATTGAAGGCAATGCTTTCTTACGACGTCAAGAGCCAAAATTAAGTAATCGAAGTGGAAGGCAGCATGTTTTCGGTGTCACCTATTTTTGAGCCATCGTTTGCACGCACTGACCTCTACTAAAATTAGTTTGCGCGTTCTGGCTGCAAAGGCAGGGTAACGTAGCATATCGAGCCGAGCCACGACAAGCCGCACGCAATAAATCCAGCATGGCGACGTCCCTTTGTTGTACCACAGCCTGTGGTTGTACAGTGCGACTAGGCTGTACTACGACTGAAACTGTGTGAATTGTGAGCTTTGCGTTTTCGCGGACGTTTTCCCGGAGTTCCTGCGTACTGCGAATTGTGGTGTGCAGTGTTGTCCGTGCTTCTGTGATTTGAGGTGAACATATCCGTATATTTCTGTGACGACATATTCCGGAGAGAAGAAATCCGTCGGACCTGCAGCATTTCCGACGCGAGTATCAGTGTCGCGCGCTGCTTATCAGTGCTGCGTTTCGGTGTCGCGCGCCGCAAAATATTTTTCATCGAAGATGTCAGGAGGCAAGAAGTGTTCCTTTAATGCGGACTGGGCGAACCCAAGTGTCTCCGACTATGCAAGTTGGATTAGGCCTGTGGAAAATGATCCACACGAAGCCATATGTACAGTTTGCTGGAAAACGTTTTCGCTGAGCAACATGGGTCACAGAGCTGTTTCAAGTCATACCTCTAGCAAGAAGCACGTTGCTGCATTGAATTTTCTCAAAAGTGCTTCCCAGCCAAAACTATTGTCATTTTTTAAGAGCCCGACGGACGCCTCGCCTAGCAGTAGCGCTGGATCTGCGCCTGCAGCTCTGATTAAAGAGCTACAAGAAAAAAAACAAAGGCTGCTCAGTGAAACGCAACTTGAAGCTTCCATTCTTCAAGACGAGATAAACTCTCTCAAACCCTAATTGATTATGAGGGCAGTTGCAATAAATGTTTTCCTCTACAATGAAATGTGTTTTCTGTATACCCTTTTTATATGCTTCACGGACCATTTCCACAAAATGGTGTCTATTGTATAGGTCAGGGAATTTCAGCTAAAATGGTCAGGGAAAACCTGGAAAAGTCAGGGAAATTGAATTCTCCAATTTGCTAGACACCCTGTGGAAGGCACGTCAACCTTTTCTTGGTGATATGAAAGGGTCACCTTGGTGTTGAGTTGGGTTTAGGCTTTGATGTCATGGCCCTGAGGCTTGGCAGAGGCAGGCATGCAGGCCTGATAATGTCAGATTTGCAGCCCACTCCGGCCCAGCGCGATCAGTGGAAGAGGAATGCGCCTGCATGACATAGTACAATGCATGGGCATAGAAAACTAAAATGTCTTTTATTTTTTATTTATGAAAACAAAAATTGACCCAGCTCTAAAATCTGAAATGCTGCCCTTCACTGTAATAAAAAGCTAGCAATAATTACTGATAGCTGCACCGACAACTGAATTGCCTGAAATGTTTTGTACTGCAAAACTCCCATGCCTGTGGCGTTGCAAAGGCACGTGTAAATAATATGATGTACAAGAACAGCGTAGGGTCGTGGGAGGGGTTCATGGGGTCAGGCTTGCTGCTTACTTTGTATTTCCTGCTCACCTAGCATCTGATTATGAGTAGTAGGTCCAGTGCTGTATTCCTGCTCTATTCTGTACTTCGCCAGTGCTTGGTACATGCCGTATACTATCGACATGCCTTGCTACCTGTCACTTCTTTTCTGCTTTGGAACTCATGCAACCCACATAGTGGAGCTTCACTTCGAACAAGCACTGGCCATGCAGCACGCACCCACATTAAAAGGGCCCTCACCAGGCCCATTCATTAATTTTCGTCGCAAATTTAAGCTGTAACGTGACATGTCAGAAGGGTTCTGCCGTATATACAGTTAAACCTGGATATAACGAATGAGAAATTTCCGGAAAACTTCGTTATAAAGAGGATTTCGTTATATGCAGGTTCGGCATGAAAATTCGAAAAAGAAACGCTTAAGTAAGCAAAAAGGTAACAGACTACAGAGCTCACCCAAAACATCTATATTGGGAGCGAAAATATTTACAGCTGAGACCACTTATGTGACAGCTTATAGTGAAGGACTGGCTATAATGCGTTTTTTTTCTGACCCCCGTTTGCCCTCCCGTAGAACTTAATGTATGCGCATACTGCTTATTGTGCAGACCTCCCCTCCCCTCCGAGATGAAGGACCGGTAATAATGCGGCTGCAAGGAAATCCCGCGGACAATCGAGGTAGGGACCAGGCTTCACAAAGAAAGTGCGCCGCTCGAACAGGGCACAGCGAATCGCCGTGGTGGAGGAAGGAGTATGGAACGAATGAACAATGAGCGGAGTGAAAAAAAAAAAAAGCAGCGGCAGCAGCGCGTTGTGCGCACGTCCTCTGAGGATAGGATTTCCAAGGCGACGGAGAATGCTGCTACGGCCGTTTGTCAGCTGCGAATGCTCCACACGGAAAGTGCGCCGTGACCTCCAGTTTACCGCTATTTGCCTCCAGTTCTTTTTTTTTTTATCATTTCACACGCGCTGCCGTTGAATCACCTCGTGAGCACGATATCCTGTGCACCCGATCCCTGTGTTGTCAAGGGCAAGCTTCCTGTGAGGCACACCGCCCGCGACCACACGAGCTAGGCCTGACAGGCGCTGTCACCTAGTGTCAGGTTAGAGAAGTGAAGCGCAAAGACTTGCGCAGCAGCCAAAGAGTGGCGCTGCCTGCACGTTGAAAAAAAAAACAAACTGGAAAAGGAGGGTGCCGGCTTGGCGGGCTAGGCCAGCTGCAGCAAGCGGCGGGATCAGGCTTGAAATGAGAGGGAAAGGACACGCCCGCGGCGGCAAGATCGCCGGGTCGAGGGACGCAGGCCCGCCTCGCGCGCGCTCTCTCTCTCCTCGCAGTCGTCGTGCCTTCAGGCGTGCCAAGCGCGACGCTGCCACTTCGCATTCCGTCACAGCGGAGAAGGTGCTTCTGGTCGTTGCTCACGCAAAAGTGAATATGGGGCAAAATCTGTAGGTTGTCGGCGGGGAAAATTCGTTATTTCGAGGGGGTCTCCCGCTGGCACTTCGTTACATTAGAGGTCTTAAATACATGTGCTTCTATGGAGTAACGGCGGGGAATAGAAAAACTTCGTTATATCCAGCAATTTGTTATATGGAGGTTTGTTATAAGCAGGTTTAACTGTATTTGTAGACTTGATCATTATGAACAAGTTAGAAGAAATTGAACTGTCTTGTTAAAGGGTCCCTGAAATGCCTTTTGAGGCTGTGTCGCTGTTTAGGATACAGCATTATTAAATCATTTGTGCCATGAATTAAGCGAAGCACCTTGCATCAAGGCAACTACAGGCTTTTTCCTGTTGTTAGCACCTTTTCTACTTGCCTGGCAGCTGGGATCACATTAGCGACGGCTGTGCTTTCTATGGTGGTCATGACGTGTCCTCTGCTGTCAACAGTCACCAAAACATGCCGGTTTTTGGCCCGCCACTGTGGTCTAGTGGCTATGGCATTCAGCTATGGCATTCAGGAGGGGGCTAATTATTGTCACAAATGGGTGGTCCCTGCTATTGATTGAATAGCGACAGATAACTGTATTGTCATGCTCCAGCTACTGTGCTCTCCTGTTGCCTTACACAAACACACGATGTTGTAGCTTGACACGTAATCAATCATAAGATTTGCTGCCTGCAATGCAGCAAGGCTGATGCTTAGTAAATTGTGATAATGCATTGTGCTTGTATTTATATAAACAAAACAAATCACAAAGTGTTTCAAGAACTATGAACAACACTTGTTTGTAATTAAGATGGTGAAATTAATCTCTATATCAGTGGACTACCAATCATCAGTTGCTTGCATAATGTTGCTTACCTGCGGAGTGTCCCATGGGCAGGGGCAGTTGAAAACCCTTTTGGTTGAGATGCTTCAATCATTAGCGATGTGCATATTTAAACCTATGTAGTTAATTGCACACTTGATGCATAGCACTGATATTGGTCTGCTAATGATCAGAAGGACTTGTGCTCCTGCTAAATAAGTTTGTACGAAATCGTCAGAACTGTTTCATCGTTTCTTTAACATGCCTTTAGGAGGACATTTTCTCACTGCCAAAGCAGACACACTATCCATTTATTTTACTCTGCCTTGCTAGTGCCCCCAACTACTGTGTGCTCGCAACTGCTTAAGGTGAGGGAGAGTGTTACATTTATTATGAGCCCCACCTCTTGTTCTTTCTCTTCTCTTTCTATTTCGAGTCATGGCCACAGTCTAAAGAGGAGCCTGCTTTGGTTGCAGAACTGAATTCGTGAGCCATGATTAGTGACATTATTTCAATTCTGTTACATAGGTGCTTGCTGTCTCCAAGAGCAGCTCCGTTGAGAGGGGGGGACCTGAGGGCGTGCATTTATTTTTAATTTTGACCACTGTCGCCTTGTGCAGGCATGTGATATGCACTCAGACCTCGTTATAGCGTAATGGGATATAACATAGTAATGGATATAATGAAGTAAAGAAAATTTTCCTTGGAATCCCTATAGACATACATGCATTTGAAACCTCATTTTAACAGAGTAAAATTGACCTTTCAGTGGATATGAGGAACTGAAATTGTCTCCCAGTCCGAAAATTGGCACGCGTTTGCACAGACAAAATCGTTTCCCGCGGTGTCGGGCAGCTGTAAGGCGCGGCGATTAAAAAAAACTGAGGCCCGATGAAACTGCTGCACATAGCTGCGCTTAGGTGCGTGCAAGCAGCGACGCACACCAATATGTCCTGTTGCCTTTGTCCGACCTATTGCAGTCTTTACTTGCCTGCCCCACTTTTTTCTTGCAGGAGCTAGATGACAAGGTGTGGCCTCTCGGATCGCATAGTGCCAACCTCGGAGGTCTTGCTAAGTGCACATTGAGACAGACGGCAGTAGAGATGAGGCACAAATGCGATGGTGCACCGTTGCTTCCGTGCGGTAGTTGTAAATGAGATGAGGGACCAATGCGATGGTTCACTGTTGCTTGCGTGCGGTAGTTGTAAAGGATTGCTGCATTTACTTCTCTTGCTACTACCGCCCGCCAGCGCTACCAAATACTGACGTGTCTGGGTGTGGCCTTCGAGAGTGTATTGTCAATGTAGGGACCTTGGAAACCGCAAACCGGCGGTGAGCTCGGTAGTATGCCGCATGCTGCTCGTTCTTGGGGAGCATATTTTCACTGTTGAGTGTTCGATAGTGTCGTCGTCTCTACGGTTTCTTGGTAACCTGGACGAACTGTGCTTTAAACAACAGCGAAAGACAATCGCGATGCGACAGAATGCGGTCACGTGGCTTTTAACTCTGGCTCCTCTTTATGTGATACGGAAAAAAATTAATAAAAATAAACTTCAAACAAGGATATCAGGCCGAAGTTGAGCTTCAATGCGAGCCTGGTCAGCCCTAACAAATTATGCCTTTTGACCTTAGGCCAGCCCAAGCCTGACTAAAAATTTGCCTAGCCCTCAAGTGTGGCCTAACGCATGCTGTTAGTCCGGCCCAGGCTTGCGTAATTCTTTAATGTGGGGCAGAAGAAAGTTTTGAGAAGTCCCTCCTCCTTGTTCCTCTGTAGAGGCATAGTTGTGACCTTGCATGGAAACTCGGTCAACGCATTGCTTAGCCTTAGGCTTGCGGTTAACCCCTTAAGTGCTTTATTTTTTTGAAATTTTCCCGACCGAAAGTGCCTATTTTTTTTATTCCTGATTTCGAATCTGATTGTACTAAAAAGCAGCTAGTCGATGTTGAAAAAATATTTGCACCACATATTTAGCCAAATCAACTTAATGAAGTTTATTTCTGAACAATACATAGGAAACCAGCTACCTGCTGCTATTTTCAGCCGCTTGGCGATTGGTTTCGTCTACCACTAGTGATATAAGTTCATCATCCAGAAACTGCTGAATATATTCCATAAGGTCACCTGGCGATGACACGTTGAAAGTCTTGCCTGGAATGGCCAAAAATAGAAAGCGAGGAGGCTTCGCAGGAGGATTGTTTACATCAAGCAGGATCCACTGGCGAGCACTCGCGATGTTTGCTTCAGAGCTGTCTTCATCATCACCAGAGGAGCTGCTCAATTCACCGTCATCGCTCTCTTCACTTCCAGACACAAAATAAACATCTGTATCCGAATCATCATCACTCGAAGAAGATGAGGAAAATGAAAAGCTTCTTTTTCGTGTTGACGTGCCAGCTATGCATGGGTCGCCGCCGCCGCACGCCATCTTTTCACACAAAAACCGTGCTTTTTCCGCAGGAGAAAACAACTCGTCAAGTAAATGCTGCCATCTGGCGGACGACACGCAATCTAAGCCGTAGACGAGCGCTTCTCGTCCTGAACAATAAAGGGGAGTACCTATTCCGCTAGGATGAGCTCTGCTCGTCCAAAGCAGTGTGGGGACAGTATGGGCAGGACGAGCTCTGCTCGTCGAAAGCACTTAAGGGGTTAAATATGTTGCTTGTTTTTCATAGCCAACTATGGATGCCAAGTGTCTACGTTGTTCTACTTCTGAGCATGAGCTCACTGGTTTAATTCCCAGTTGGTAAAGTCATACTGATGACAGCAGAATACAAAAATGCTCATGTTGTGAGGTGTCTGTGCATGTAAAAGAATTCATGTTTACAAGTAAAAACTAGTCTGAAAGCCACCCAATAGCTTGCCTCATAACCAAACTGTACCTTTCACTCAAAATTCACATCAGGATTTATTAGTTATATTGCAGCAAATATGCTTTGCATAGACATTAGAGGTGTGTTTTTAATGTGAAATAGAACACATAAATGTTCTGAGCTTTGTTGTTTTCTAAGATGCATTGCTGATGTACACTTTTACAGAATTCAAGAGGGCACGTCAGGAGATCAAGAAGATGTCAACTGACACCTTGCGGTTGCAAAAAAAGGTTAAGAAAGGTATTTGCTGGATCATGTATTAAGTCATGCATTTGTTTGATTTCTAGTTTCGATCAGAGGAGCTCCATTACACAACAGAAATAACATGCTTGTTTGTACATGTGTGCATTTCTCTATGTGCATGTGTGGCAAAAGGGATCAAACAATGATCTTTTATGAATGAAAATTTAGCAAAGTTGCCTGTGGTTTGTAGTATAAATCCAATCTTGAGGTGAATTACTTGAATTGCATCAAGCTACGCAAATGTTTTATTAACTGCTTCAGTAGTAGACGTCTTAGCTTTTGTGGAATCTTGTTGATACGATTCAAACAAGCACTTATTTGTATAACATAAGGGGTTTTTATGCTGTGAAGAAAAGAACTGCTGGAACATCAATGCATCTTATTGGAAGCCTTGGAAAAGTATGTCTTGAAACTTTTATCGCCCTCATGTAGTCCATTCGTAGTGGATGACTTTTTGAGTAACCAACTTCATTTACTAAGTTGCAATACATGCTCTAAAGGAATGAATGTAGAAGGTAAATAGCAAGTCTTTACTAATTATTCAAATATATAAGTACTGATGTAAGGACGTACTCATGTTTTATCCTTGATTAGAAAGCCAGCTCTGGTAGTTCTATGATACTCTGTTTAACTGTTCTTGGGAGACATCTGCCACAACGTGGACTGAGCATTACACTACATCATAATACACTATACACTGTATAGTGTATTATGTTGACTTCTTTACACTATTATAGGCTGGAGTCATATTTTTCGAAATTGAAGTGTTTGTGTCACTTTTTTTTTTTGCTTTATTACACAGCTGTTGACAAGGTAAGCATTGTAGAGCTTTGATCACTTCAGTTCTCAAATTGTGAGTCATGACCAAATTATTGAATGGGAAAGGATGTGGTTTCAATATGGGTTTGTATTTAGCTTACTTCTGCTCTGGTACAGTTCCAGTTTGGAGCAGAACGAAAAATCTGTAATGTGTTGCAATTCAGTTCGCAAAACTGAACTGGTTCGTGAACCGTTCCAACGCAGTAAATTGCACAGTGCTATTCACTTAAAGGGGCCGACAACTGGCCGGAACGTGCGACTGAACCTTCATGCATTTGGAAAGACCCTAAACTATAATGACGTAATTGAGCACCCTTTCGTGATTTGGAGTAGGATTGAGTTTAAAAATCATCATCATCATCATCATCATCACCATCATCGTCATCAACCTATTGTTAAGTCCACTGCAGGACGAAGGCCTCTCCCAACGATTTCCAATTTACCCTATCCTGAGCAAGTTGGTTCCACTTTGTGCCTGAGAACTTCTTAATTTCATCGTTCCATCTAACCTTTTGCCTGCCTCTGTTATTTTTTCCTTCTCTTGGTATCCATTCTGCCGTTCTTACTGTCCATCTGTTATCTGTCCTCCGCATGATATGCCCTGCCCAGGTCCACTTTTTTCTTTTAATTGATATAAGAATATTGGCTACTCCTGTCTGTTCTCTGATCCACTCCGCTCATTTTTTATCTCTTAGCATTACACCTATCATTTTTCTCTCCATTGCACGCTTCGTGCTTCTTAATTTAATCTCCAGATCTTTAGTTAACCTCCGTGTTTCTGCACCATATGTTAGCACTGGGAGAATGCAATGATTAAATACTTTTCGCTTTAGTGACAGTGGCAAGTTTCCAGTTATGATTTAGGAATGTGTCCCGAATGTGCTCCATCTCATTCTTATTCTACGGAGGATTTCCTTTTCATGGTTAGGTGTCCTGTTAACAACTGCCCCAGATATACGTATTCGTTCACACATTCTAAGAGTTCATTGTTAATTTTAAATTCCTGTTCCTTAGCTAGACTGTTGAGCATAATTTTAGTTTATTGCCTATTCATTTTTAGTCCTATTTTAAGACTTTCCCGGTTTAGCTCCTCAATCATGTTTTGTAATTCGTCACCGTCATTGCTAAAGAGCACAATGTCGTCTGCAAACCTTATATTGCTGAGATATTTTCAATCTATTCTAATTCCCTTTTCTTCCCAGTCTAGATGTTTGAACACTTCTTCTAGGCATGCAGTGAATAACATCAGGGATATTGTATCTCCTTGTCTGGCTCCTCTCTTGATCGGAATTTTCTGCTCTTTCCATGTACGAGTAGTGTGGCTGCGTAATCTTTGTAGCTGTTACTTATGGTTTGCACGTATACATTAGGTACACCTTGTTGACGCAAAGCTTCTAGAACTGCTTCTGTTTCTATGAAATCAAATGATTTCTCGTAGTCTATAAAGGCCATATAAAGAGGTTTGTTATATTCAGCGAACTTCTCAATTATTAGATTGATAGCATGGCTGTGGTCCATTGTTGAGTAACCTTTCCTAAAACGAGCTTGTTCTCTTGGTTGGTTGAAGTCGAGTGTTTCTCTTATCCTACCTGAAATTACTTTCTGCAAATTGGAAATTGTTAGCAGAGGCCTTCATCCTGCAGTGGATTAAAAAATAGGCTGATGATGGTGATGATGACGACGACGACGACGACTTGGCCTTCTGATGTTTAGATAACAATAACTCAGGCTCAAAGTTAGTCTGTATATAAGAATGAATCCCTGCCCTATTCTTTGCTCACTATGCAATAAAAGGGCTTGATGCTGGAAAGCAGCGTTGCTTTTGCAGCAACCGATGTGTGTTTAAGGGGGTCGTGAGAAGCATATGGAGTGGCCGAGTTGTAATTTTCACGGATTCCGAAATATTTCGGCACTATACTCGGAATACGTTTAATAATGTCTTTTTGAAATCCTAGCATTGTTGTACTCCCGAGACTGCCATGCGACACCACAGGCTGGCATAGGTACTATTCAGGGATGTTTTGGTGACATCAGCTCATGATATTTAAAAGTGTAAACATTCTTATCTTTCGTTTCCTATAAAATCATAGATTTATATGAAAGCTAGAAAGTAAGAAAATGCTTATACACCATGTGGTGCTGATGTTCGGAAGCAAGGCTAGAGCACGGTTTGTTTTCCCAAGTCCTCCAAGGGCGTGCCATTCTAGGAGGCCATGAGGGTAACTAAGATGATGACTAAGAGAGGAACACGGAAAGTCTAAACTGCATTTTTGATCGCTCTGAATCAACCCAGACAATGCAACGAAATAATGGACATTATAGACTGGAGGGCCAGGATTCTGAATACACGCATCATACAAAATAAACGTTTCACGACCCCTTTAATCATGGTGCATGCGGCATTACTTCTCAGGTGTTGCATGCATGCACTTCGTCATGGCTGAATATGGCACAAACACACGCAACACCATTTAGTCACTGTTTGCATCGTGTTGCATGTAAGACTCCATTGGTAAAAGCTTCTGATGAAAATGTTTCACAACGTTATCTCCATGGCCATTTCATGATTAGACACTCTGACTGGTAGGCTTTCAATTGCAATAAAAGCACAGGTAGCTTAAAAATTGGTTGTCGGTCCCTTTAAGTGTGTGAAGCTAAAGTATTACAGGCTACATATTACAGCGGGCTCAAGTGACTGCACTTGTAAATTCTTCAGGGCTTGTATATTGTAATTTTTCATTTCATTTCCTTTTGTTTCCAATCATGCATTGTGCTAAGCTCATGGTACATTCCCAAGTTTCTCAGTAGGTTGGAGAAATGAGCTAATTAGCAGATTGGAAAGGGCAGTTGTTTTTATATGAATATCAGTGAAGTTCAGTGAATACAGTCGAACACGGATATATCGAACTCGAAGGGGATCGCAAATTAGTTCGATATATGAAAAATTTGATATAAAAAAATACAGGCCTCGAGACCTTACCAGTGGCGGATGATCACCTACAATCGGCGCATTCAAGAACGACAATTAATCCCGCACACACAATGCAACAGAATGTTTTATTTTCATGAAAAAAAATCGCTTATCTTGGCCTGTCTTCGAAATGAAGTTGAAGATGCTGGCCTCGATCTTATCGAGGCTGTCCAGGTGCGACAGCCCAGTTCCCTCCATGTTGCCGCAACAACGGTGAATCAAGCCGAACACTGCCGCCACTTCACCGGCGAAGTACGTGCGTATAGTCGTCGCCTCGTCCAGACAATCTTCGTCACCACTTGAGCTGTTGGCCTGGGCATCCTAGGTCCGTGCGACTGCAGCTACAATGTCCTCGTCAGCGAGGCTCGGAACAGCCTGAACATTGCAGTCCAATTCCACGAAATCGTCCGCAGACACTTCGGGTGGAACGGCAGCCAGGAAGAGGGACGACAGCTCGTGAAACGCGTAGTCTATGCACTCTTCGTCACCGTCTTCACCGGCTTCTGCAAGTTCCACCATCACGAAGCCTGCCTTCCGGAAGCAGTTGGCCATTGTGTGCGTCTTCACGTCTCGCCAGGCGCCCGTCATTGTTTGAATGGCACCAAGCAGGTCAACTTTCAGCTCGGTGCCCATGCAGAGGTTGACCAGCAGCCTATCAAGGAGTCGCCTCCTGTGGCCCACTTGAAGGACTTGATGATGTCCTGGTCAAGCGGTTGCAGCTTCGCTGTCGTGTTGGCCGGCAGAAACTTCAGCTCGATGTTTTTGAGCTCGCAGGTGGTGTGGTGGGCTGAGCAGTTGGCTACAAGAAGGCAAGCGCGACGCCCCAATTTGCCCAGCTCGACATCCCACGCTTGCAGCCATTCTGTGAACAGCTGACATGTCATCCACGCCTTCTTGTTCGAGGGGTAGCGAATGGGAAACTGCTTAGAGTTTTTGAAACAGAGCGGTGTCGTTGCTTGCCCGATCACAAAGGGCTGGAGCTTCTGAGACCCACCCATGTAGGCTGCCAGCAGAACGCTCACGCGGGCTTTACTCATTTTGCCGCCGTGACACATGCTACCCCGGACGTCGAGAGTCTTGCTCGGCAGCATTTGCTAAAATAGACCGGTCTTGTCGGCGTTGAAGATTTCCGCGGGTGAAAACTTCACTGAGATTTCCGGCCACTCCTTCGTCATCCACTGCTGGATGTCCTGGCTGCTTACGGCTTCGCTTTTCGCCAGAAATGGTTTTGCCGACGATGTTGTAGCGTTGCTTAAATTGGTGAAGCCACCTGGCGTTGTCGGCGAAATTGTCTTCACAGAGTGCAGCGGCAGAGCATTTGGCCTTAGCCATCAGCATTGGGCCATCCACAGGAATGTTCTTCGCGCGCTCTTCTACGAACCAGGCATAGAGTGCCTTTTCTACTTTCCTGTGGGCAGGAGTGCACACACGACACGCTTCCGACATTCGCTGCTCCGCCGCCTTTGCTTTGATATCCACCTTTTTCTTCAACAAGGTGCTCAGAGTGCTCCGTGGTATCCCGGTGTTGTCTGCCACCATTTAACTTTTTTCGCCTGCCTCAACACACTGTACGGCTTTCAACTTCGTCGCAAAGTCAAGGCTCTTGCGCTTCTTGACGCTGGCCATTGCTACACGAGAAGTCGGAAATTCAAGTAGTCTGCAGCGCCTTTGCACAGCATGCACAGCAGGCACGCAAAAGAGGAGTGCAGTGGTATGCGACAACTCACAGAAGTGAACTCCGCCAACAAAGAGCTCGAGATCAGTCGTGATGGCGGCGATGGCTACCCGGGCTACCTGCGAGGGCAGCAGCGATTACGAAAGGCGCAGGCTGTAGTTGGCTGATCAAAACTCACAAAACAATAACAAAAAAAAAAAAGAGGCAAAAGGAGGAGGCCACTGTCTCCTTCATTCCTGTTCTAAAAAAAAAAAAGGCAGAAGGAGGAGGCCGTCAGCTCCTCCGTTCCTGCTCTCCGAGCCGGCGGTAACGTGGAGAAAGCATGAGAGAGAGAGACAAGCTGTTCCGCAAGTTGGAGACCACGGCCAACAGGAGTACAGTCCGAGTCCTCTCACCCTCACGTTCTTTGAGCGTTTCGGGTGTCGGCGGAGGCGCGGTGCCGCGAAGGTGGCGAAGGTCGTGGGACGCAGCGAGTGCCGACGCACACCTTCCAGCTCGCGCGGCGTTCGATATATCCGATGGCGGGTAGAAATACCGTTCGATACAAACATGGATTTCTATACTTTTACAAAGGATTTTCAAGGGGATAATTTACGAGTTCGATATAGCCAAAAGTTCAGTATATGTGGGTTCGATATATCCGTGTTCGACTGTACAAGGAAGCTTTCCTAGTGTGAAAATTTGGGAAGGTCACATGGTATTGCTAACACAGTTTCATGCAGTGATCAAAGACACATCAAAGATCAAAGACATGATCAAAGACACAAAGACAAAGAAGATAAAAGGTGTTGCATATTCTACAAAGGCCTTGGCATAAGATCGAGCTTATGCTGTGTGGAAATGGAAAGAATGTCTGATGTGTGGCATGGGTGCCTGGGTTTCAGGGACATCGTCATTGTGGGATTTGCACGATGTGATCACCCTGTCCTGGTTTTTGTAATGTGTAAGGAACCCTTAAATATCTCCCATGCCACACATACTGCAGTGATAACCAATTTTGTGCTTCCTGCATGTTCTAATGGGCATTATTACTTTGGTGCAAAGCATTCTGTGGGGAATAAACTGAGGCTGCAGAAGCAGCTTCTGGGTTCACATAAAAAAGCATTTATTTTGAGGCTAAGCTTATTGAAAGGAACACTAATAAAGTAAGACATTACAACCATTGTTTATAACTTCATAATCAGTAGGAAAAATAAACAATTCAACTTCCTTTAGGAAGCCCATTAGGAAGTTATGGATGAGTGAGGAGTGGGAGGTTTTTGAGTGGACACCAGTGCCAGCTAATCTTGGCTAATCATTGCCTAATCACGGCTGTCTTCTCTTATAATAGCAGACTAAATGTCTCTCTCTATTAAATGCTATAAACACTACGGCACACGCCTTTGAAAAACTAGCAGTCCTTGTTTTTGGTTCTTATTTGCTTAGTGGTAAACAAATTTGTTGCTCACGGCTAGTGAACCAAAAATCAAGGAAATTAGAGAACACTGTACAGCACTAGCTGCATTCTGCCTTCTGTCACATGGGTGCCAAGTTCATTACTGGTGTGAGTGAACATACTTGCTGTTTTTCTGTGTTAGTCTAGGCTGTGCAGAATGTTTTGGTAGCTGTGCCCGCATGCCACTGACTTTCACATTTGTGATTAGGCATGGCTGCAAGTATTTGTACAATACTATGCTGCAGGTAGTGGAAAGTGGGAAATGCAGCGTAGCCTGGAGTGTGCTCTGCAAGAGATGAGTGACCGGTGCTTGCTCTTAGAAGAGGCTGAAAAGCAAGCAGTGCGTCGTGCCCTGGTTGAAGAGAGGGCCCGATACTGTCTTCTAGTGGCCTGCCTTACTCCAGTCTTGGTAACCACCTTGCTGTCTTGTGCCTCAGTCCACCCTGTGGGATTTTAGCCTTTCAATGAAGGCAAGAATGTGAATAAAGATAACTGACTTTTTTTCACAGTTGAGATAGCCTTCATCGTTAGTGCGACGGTGTTGCATAAATTCTATACTATATTTCTGTTAATTTTAACCCTCAATGAATTGGTAAAATTGATAGAATTTTGTGGCAGGTTGAATTAAGCATAAAGCATGAAAATGTAGAAAAATACAATTAAGAACAATGCAAAAAGAAATGGACATACAATGTGCTGACCTACAAGGTTTGTCACAACCACACATTATATAGTTGCACAGACTACAACAACAAAAAAAAAAAAAAGAGTAGTGATATAACGTTGATGCAATGGCCAGCCATACAAACACTGTTGTTGTACCTCTCATGAACTGCACGTGGAAATGTTCAAAGTGAAGTGAAAAAAAGCTTCCCTCTTGGCCACTTACTATACGGGTAGCTTATTGCATCAACTTTTTGTCATTTCTTCTTTCTTAATGTAGGACACAATCATATTGAACACTTACTATACGGGTAGCTTATTGCATAAACTTTTTGTCATTTCTTCTTTCTTAACGTAGGACACAATCATATTGAACTGAAGTATACAAAAAAAAAAACAATAAACAAGGGACTAGAAGAAGTTGATGACATTCAACTATGTATTGCACAGTTAAGACAAAAAATCTTGTGAGTCAGCACTTTGCACTTTGCTTTTACTAGTCCCAAGTCCTTGCCCAAGCGCAGACTCACCCAAGCGCTGATTTTATACAGTTGAACCTCGTTAATTAGAAGTCGCATAATTCGAACTGGCCCATTGGTCCCAGCAAAGTTACATGTATTTGAATAGGGAAAAACTCTCTTTAATTCGAACCTGAAACACGCACCACGGTTAATTCGAACAAGATTGCCCATCTGCTAAGACTACATTTCGTGAAAACCCGAGCCGATCGCCAAAGATTGATGCGTCAGCCGCCGTAGCGTCGCAAACCCGTACCCATCTGCTCGCTCCGCGGGCATTGGAAGGCGCCATCAGCTGGTAGAAATCATGCCTCGCGTGCTTGCAAGGGCACTCGGCGCCGTCCTTCTCCCTCTGCAACGCGCATGAGGAAAGAGGGTATACCATATTTACCTGCATAATTTTCGCCCTCGCATAATTTGTGCACCCCTGATATTTAGCGAGCTTTACAGAAAAAAAAAAAAATACTCGCATATTTTGCGCTCCCCGTTCTGCCCGAGCCAGCTCGCCAGTGTGTACGAGTGGACGGACTTTGGACAGCCGCACGGCCGTGCCCTTAGCTGCGCAAGCGAGCGCAGTCATACACAAAAGGGGCTGAGAGTGCGATGTCCCTTTTTCTGATTATTTTCTCCGGAAGTGCCCGGAGCCCAAAGTACGGTCGCTGGAGTAAAAGCACGCAAGCGGGGGTGACGGCTGAAGCAGAGATCAAACGAGCCCGGACCATCTCCGTTGCTTGGAGAGCGCATGCGATAACATCATCCCGGTCGGGACGCGTGCAGTTGAAGCGGAGAGGAAACGCCCCACCGGTCTTTAATGAGCATGAAACGACGCGAGGGGGGGGGGGGGGGGATTGTCGCTCAGCTGCCGAGCGATCACATGGCTGCCGAGATAGCGCTGGCGCGCACGCTATGTAAACCTTTCTACGTGCTGCGCTCTTAACGCGAAGGGACTGCAAAAAGTGTCCCTGGCGCAGCCGTGTTCTCTTACACCAGCATTTTGTAGTGTTACGTGAGATCGTATCCAAAAGAGTTTCCATATACCGCGCGCGTTACATTACATTACACGTTGTTTTGAATGTGTTTGCGAAATCTCTGTGTAATTTGCGCACCCCCTTTTCGGAGCTCTAAAATCTAAAAAAAAGTGCGCAAATTATGCGAGTAAGTATGGTAGCTCAGCAGCTACGCGTCAGCGGGCCAGCGAAGCGTTGCGGCCGTGCCACTGTGCTATGCTGCACATGCAGTGCATCTCCGCTGGCCCGCAAGCACGCTGCAAGACGAGACCGGTGGCGGCAGCGCGGGAGTCGCAGTCAATAGCGCGCATGTTTCTAATGCTATCATTGTGCGCTAGTACCACCAGTCAAAGGGACCTTCGCTAATTCAAACTCTGGTTAGTTAGAACAGATTTCCTGTCCCTTCAGAGTTCGAATTAATGAGGTTCAACTTAGCAGAGAAAACAGTATGCACTGCTGACTTGCTTGGCATTTTTTTTCCCAATAGTAACACATCCCTGATTCAAATATTTACCCACCTTTCATGGGTCCGGTGTAGAAAAGCAATTCAATTGGATTTTGTAGCACCTAAAATATGTTGGAATCAAGCTAGCAACTTTATTCCTCTTACCAGAAAAACAGCATATTGCTGTTTGTTTTTCCAGTAAGAAAAAGACAAAGCCAGCAATCTTTATTTTCATGGAATGAAGCTTTATATTGGATGTCTGTCATCATCCCTCTTAGGCGCCACTTTATCGTCATTAACTACAAAACGTGTTTACCTCTTTATAGCCATAGGTAGTATGTTCAGCGTTCTGCATTTATCGAATGGTTGTTCGGCAGTAACACTAAGTGGGCCCTGTGCCAGAGTAATCACTCGAGTCAGACTGAAGATGACATGTTGTTGTTTTGCTGTGCAAACTCGCTTCTATGGTAGTGTCTTGCGGTGATGATGACACTGTCTAGCTAGGCTCTGGCTGCATTGTTGAGAAAGCAGTTTCGGTTTTATTGGAGTGCATTGCATGAGTAACTTTTGGAAGAAAATTTTCTAAAATAAAAGCTCATACCTCATAAGCGCTGTAATAATTGATTCTGAGCTACCATCTTCACATTGAAGGCTTCCTGAAGTCATGTAATCGACTAGGCTACATCATTATTCTATGCTAAATCATTAGTCTAAGCTGTAGTGTTTGCAGCCCACAACGCAACAGCTGCGATTCATGCCAGAGAAAAAAGCAAACAAATCTCCAGATCAACACAGGCGCTCATGTCAACGTGCAGCATTTAATAACATAAGCAGATGGCATATGCTGTCCACTGGTAGTTCCCTAGTGTAGTACGGGATAACCTCTTTTCAACAGACCTTGACATTGAAGGTTTTGGTCTGTTGTAAAAGGTGTAGAACCCATGTACTGTTGTAGCGGACTTCTATGCAAACAAATTGGTCTGTTGTAACCGGAGCAAATTATAAGTCACAGACATGGTCAAAGAAGAGATTTACTTCTCTCAGTTTATTAAAAAAAAAAGCTTGTCAGCTTTGACAGTGCTGTATGGCAGACAATTTGGGCAATATCCACATCGCCATCATTACAAGGCAGTTACTTCATCTGCTGCCACAGTATCTCTATGTTGATCCCATTAATGCTTTTTCTGTCCTAAAGGTATGCGAAGCAATGTTTGGAATTGGGAGCTATTGAATTCGGAATCTATACGGTACAGAAGTCCGCTGTAAAGAATGCTGGCCACCTTGCTGGTATTATTTATTCCATTATATCCAAATGTATGTTGTATCAGAATCCATTGTAAAAGAAGCTTAATCGATGGAAAAGGAAGGAAGATCAGCATAACATTGTAATTTGGTATGTTGTGTCTATTGTAAGCAGGTCTGTTGTAATGAGGCTTAAATTGTGGTAGTGTATTCTGTTTGTTTGTTTAAGCAAAAGAATGTTTTAACTATTATGAAATTGTTTATAATTAAGATGGAAGAGTTTCTTATGATGTCAGTGGGCTAGCCAATCAAATCAGTTGTCTGCGTTGCTTGCCCATCGCACATCCCATGGGCAGGAACAGTTGAAAACTCTTCGCTGACATGCTTTGACCTCTATCAATTCACTTCATAAGTATAGCGAATCGCTACATTGCTTTTGTGGCAAATTACACACTTAACCAGAGAACAGATATTGGTCTGGTCATTATTAGAACATGCAAACCAGCTTGATGGGTTTGTATAAAACTGTCAAAACTGTTTCAGGGTCTCTTTAAATATTTGTGGAACAGGTTGGAAATGGGCGATTTTGACGTAAGATAGCCGCATGCTGCTGCTGTGGGAACTATTACTTCCGTGACCATCAGGGTCAATCGCAGTAAAATGACTGGCAAAGTTTGAATAAGCCAGTCAAGGCTGATTTCAGGGTCAAAATAATGCACGTGTGGTCTCATATGTGTGGGCTTTGCCCAAAACATTGCACCATGGTTTAATTAACCGAAAGTCAATTTAATCATAGTTTAAATGTCAGAAGTCTACTGTCTGTGTAGCCACTGATGCTTATCACTTGCCACCAGACAACAATGAATCCATATTGGGCACTGATGCAAGGCATGCATAGAATACAAAAGTATGTTTCCGATACAATGCCCTGATACGTGTACTACCTAGTGCCTGTGGTCAGCACTTATGGCCTCAGAGGTCTGATGGTGCGTCTTGGAAAAGATGGCCAGCTAACTTCGCCACTGCCAGAAATGACACTACCCCCCTTCAGCAGCATTTCTCTGTCACACAGTGAATGATTTTAAAGATGCGCTGCCTTGCTAAGACATGTAATTCACCCATTTGACCAGTAATACCCACTGTAGTTTCAAGGTATTGCCTCCTTCTTTTGCAGCCACAGTAAAAATTAATTGTATTGAAATTGCAAAAGAACACATTTCATCATGTTAAGCTTTGAAAACCCATGATGTTGTTCTACTGACATGCTAAAGGTGCCGGAATTTCCATTATCCAGCTGCAAATTTTTGTACTTTTATACAAAGTTCTTGTATCTGACCTATTTGCAATGATTTTTGCCTGCAGGAAGAAGAGCTGTTGATGCTGCAGGAAACATCCCATTTACAGGAGATCTTGGACTCCTTAGCCAAGCTCACTCGAAATCCTGAATGCCTTCCCTCAGCCAGTGAACAGGTTATCACTGACCTGAAGGGGTCCCAAGGCACTTGGACCTTCCAGGTAAGTTTATCGCTTAGTTGGAAACCAGAAAAGAGAGCATATGTAGGGTATAGGACAGGGGAACAGTAGGGCATGTATGCAGAAAGAAATGGTAGTGTATGAAATGCCTGAAAAAAAAAGGAAACAAGAATGTGAGCCTCTGCACCCATCTACATACCGTGCTGTGCATATGCAGTCGAGCCAGGTTTTAAAAAGCCTTCCTTTCACCACCAACCTTACGCAACTGACTCCTATCTCATTTCCACGCCTTCAAACATGAACAGCTCCAGTGAAGAAAAGCATGCAAGGGGGATGCCATATTCTCCCACCAGAACCACATTTACTGATCAACTGTGGGGGAGAGGGGACGCAGACTTGCGTTGTGGGAGGAGGGGGCATGCTGCTGGACACACGTTTTCTTCACTAACCAGCACAGCTGACCCTGTATGCAGACCCTCACTCGCTATCTTGCATATAACCTGCATCTAAATGCTAAATGAGCCAAAATAGCAGGTGGCTTCTAGCTTTGAAAAAGTCGGCTGTCATTTGTTTGTTGCGAGTGATAAGAGCATGTTGGTGACCACTTTAGTCAGTGACGAATAGGCTGGAAAGTTCCATAATGGCCACGCCGCTTATTAATTGGGAGAACACAATGCAGATCAATAGACCCAAACAATTTACAGAACACAGGACGATGTCTGTGTATTCTTTGTCTCTGTTTACTTGCACAAGGAAAGTTGGTATAGGAAAGACCATAATGTACACTGTGAAAAATGAGCAGGGCATGACATTGGCCTGTTACTTAATGACTTAATTTAGCTCTTGGTGTATTTAAGTTGAGGATTATCTTCGCTCTCACTAGCTTGTGATGACTACACCTTATCTTGCCTACTACTTTTATGTCGTGTACAATGCCTGGATTTCTGCATATTATGAAATGTGTACTCAGACCCAGGTGACACAATCTTGGTTGGTATGACATTCGGTGCAATACGAATACATAACATATATTGGCCAAAATACACTGCATAAGATGGGGAAAGCATCGGATGTTATGGATGTGTTTCCACGTCGCTGTGAATTGTACAAACTCATTTGTGATATCCGTGGAAGCTGAGCGGACCGAGCTGCCGAAGCAATGTGCAGTCAAACTGGGGTAGCAGTGTCTGGGCAGAACTTATAGTTATGGTACATCATATGGCTGTGCACTCTCTTGTAGGGTACAGCGATATGACTGTGGCCAAAGCATTTGAGATGTCACTGCATTTACTGAGGATGAAAGGCCACAGCAGAGCTGTGGTAGCTGCAACGTCTAGTCTGCCGAGAGCTAGCGCATTCATTTTGTGGCCGGTGCATTGAGTTACACACGGCATTCTTCTTTATAGGCCACCTAGGTGTGACTGACTGTTGCTCTCCTTCATGGGCACCCCCCCATAATGCACATTGTGAATGGAAAATTTTAAAGCTGTGTGAATAGCAGAATTTTGAGTGCAAAGCGAATTCGAATATTTATGTTCTGGTGCGAATCAAATTGAATATTTTTCAAATAATTTTCGAATATTTTCTGAATAATACCATGTAAAATTACGGAGAAATGTGCTGCTAAACATGGGCAAAAACATTTATTGCATGACTAGTGTACCCCCACAGTGTCATTCCATAGTCCAACAGGGGACCTGTGACACAAAGCTGAGCTAACTTCACCATAGTACGAGTGTTAGCTTTCCCGCAGTACACAAGTGTTAGCTTCGCCGCAGTATGCGAGTGTTAAGCGGTGTAGCGCACTACTTGCGGGAATGGACCACTTGTCACAGGACATAACATATTCTTAAAGACGATAGTCTTTCTTGGGATACTTGAACGCAGAAATTTTGGTCTATCTTTCTGTTTGTCTGTCTGTCACGATTCAGTCACGCGGCCAAAGTTTAAGCACTTGCCTAATGCCCAGCCATTTTGAACTGGTAGCTGCGTTCATACTTGTGAACATTGTCGATCAAAAAGCAAATATTACACATATCCGAGGTACAACATCACTACATAAGTATTAGGTGGTGTGTTCCTTTACTAGAAAATACATAGATACATAATTCTAAAGACCCTAGTATTTCTTAGGCTGCGTTAAAAATGCGACGCTGTGCACGAAAAAGGCCTCTGCTGACGATTTGGTGCTGCCGCCTGGCAATTGCCCAGGGATTCTGCACGAGTTTGTTTCCCGACGGTACTGCCAGATGGCGTCCATATCTCATGCAGCAGCTCCTCTATTTTATGAATGCCAGCCAGATACGGCCGATTCAACCTAGAGGAGGCACTGTGTTAGGCAAGGCAAAACATAAATGGCTGCTTGATGAAATACAGCCCACTCTGCAAGACATGCCCAGGCAATGCAGGGAAAAGACCGCCAATCAAATTGCAGCGGAAAAGCGGAAGTGGTACGAGAACAGCATCGCGGGTGGCCGTGGATGAGACCAGCACTCATATAGTATGGCTGGCAGAAGACTATCTTCTTTCTACGACATTTGCAGCGAAGCACGCAGATACGTGGCCAATTTTTTTCCCTTAATTACCAACTTCGAATAGTTCGAATAGTAAAATTTCAGTGCAAATTGAATCGAATAGCAAATGCTATTAGAAAATTATTCAAAATTTCGAATATTTGCACACCCCTAGAAAATTTATATACAACTTATGCGAAAGACTGCGTACATGAGTGGTGAATCCTGTATTGTCCATGAAGAAGTCAGAGTAGGCATTAGGGATTTTTACAGTGACTAACAGTTCAGGAGGGCAGCACTGAGAGCCACGTAGTGAGCAAGGATCACAGTGGAAGCACGCTGTGGACACCAGCAGGGCATATGGACGAGAGGCTTGTTGGAAGCTGGGTGAAGCATGTCAGTGGGCACGGCACACACACCAACAGCAGTGATATGACCTGTTTTGGCCGTACCACACTGAACTGTGCTCAGGTGCAGGTGTCTGGAGAATCGAGTGATGCCGTGCTGTGGTTGGGCAAGGTGGGAGGTGCAAGTGACATGTCTACGGCACCTGCCTGAGCGTCGTTGCTGGGTTAACTGGCAGCGGCCCATCGGACGACTTGAGCAACTGTGCATTGCTGCTGGAAACAGATATGAAGTGCCCGACCAGCCACAACGCTTATGTCGAAGACAGAAGCGGTGTCGTGTCTGCAAAGGCTATAAAAAACCTGTGGATATAAGGTCACTTATATCCACAGGCTGCTGTGGATATAAGTGAGGAACAGTGAGCAAGAGTTGCTGTGGTATCACGATAGGATGGGACATTGAGGTGGAATGTGTCTATGTAGGTGGTGCCAATGAGTCCTGTACCTTGTTCCCCCTGCTCAGTCACAGAGATTAATGGAGCCCATGAAGGTTAATCCCATGGTAGTGGTGTCATGTGGGGCCACGGTGAGCCACCTACTGTGCAGTAGATTTCTGGCTGAGGGCAGTGCCAGAGTCCTCCAATACCTTCTGGTCAGGAAACTCCGCCTTCACACCATGGGTAGCAGATTCTCCCTTTAGGCTGAAGCCCCTAAATTATTGAGGGAATTTCGTTACAGCCACCTGCGATTGCTACCGAACACTGATGCGGCTGGGCATCTCCAAGATTGCATTGGCGATGTAGCGACCTTTTTTTAGTTGGCCGCAAGCTGGCGCGACGAGGATCAGTGGCCTACGCATCATGTGTCATTACGGGTGGGATCCGCGGCAGCATAGAGGCTACAGCAGAGACCATTTATAACGTAACCGCTTATAGTGCAGGACCGGCTGTAATGCGGTTTTTCTGATCCCCGTTTACCCTGCCATAGAACTTAATGTATACGTATACCGCTTATTGTGCAGCTCTGTCACATGAAAGACCGGTTATAATGTGGCTGCCGGGAAATCAGCGGATAATTGAGGTAGCGAGCAGGCTTCACAATGGCTGCCCGAGAAGAGCGCAACGAATTGCCATGGAGGAGGAAAAAGCGCGGAACGAACGAACAAGGAGCAGAGGGAAGAAAAAAAAAAAGGCTGCGGCAGCAGCGTGCCACGGCCAAGGCGACTGAGAATGCTGCTACGGCCGTTTGTCAGCTCTGAATGCGCACTCTGCACGGAACGCGCGCCTGTGATGCATTGATGTCCGCGTTACCACTGTTTGTCTCTAGTTCTATTTTTTTAATCATTTCACCCGTACTGCCCTTGAGCCACCCCACAAAGCACGATTTCTTGTGCACCCGATCCCTTTGTTGTCAAGGGCAAGCTTCCCGTGCGGTGCACCGCCCGCGACCCCACAAACTAGGCCTAACGAGCACTACCTTTTCTATGCTGGCTGCAGGTAGGGTGCTGCAGGTGGCTGTGGTTTATGGTGGCTGCGTTTAAAACGCGGACGAATCGCTGCGACAACGGAAGCGAAAGCATGGATGGCAGGTGCACCACTCGAATGGCGATTTGCGATCGCTACGTTTTTTGACATCGCGCATGCGTCGAAGAAAACGAAGGATAGCGCGTGCAGAAATCGGTTCCCGTTTCTGCGCAGTCCAGTTCCACGGGAAGTGCGCATAAACGGCGACGTCGCTATAGCGCCTTTTTTTTCCTTCTTTTTTGCACAGCGCGGCTGCAGACTTAAATCTTTGAAATATTCAGTTTTTTTTTTCTTTTTAGGTGGGTGAAAGGAGCCCGGTCGCGCGCTTCGAATGTCCAACACGCGCGGCTACATGCTCGACAGTTTCTACACACTTGTAGACTTTGAAAAATGTTGTTTTGGTTATTGTGCGGTACCACTTGTAGTGCAGGTATTCGTGATTCCGTCAACTTACGTTATAAGCGGTCTATGCTGTATATGCGTGGCGAAGACCGTTGCGTGTCGCTTGTTCATTTTTTTTCTTTCTCTGCCCCCTCAGCACGGCGGCATACATGGTGATTGCAATCGAATGTGCGGGTACAACTTATTGCCTTGTAAACTCTATCGTGACAATCTGTTCAGGGGCAGTGCATGTGATGTGTAGCACCAACATAGCGTGCTCTGGCGATAACCAAGAAGCGCCACGTCGCTGTTCACTATGCAGCGGTGCGAACGGCATAAAAGTGGTAAAAGACTGTAGTAAAAGCACTCATTTCATTACACACTGCCATGGGACATGCCCTGCCGCACTTCAGTGCATACTACTAGGCTGCACACCGTGGTGGTTCGCATTATTTGCAAATTATGTGAAGGTAGGTAGGTAGGTGAAAACTTTATTCCTGTCCGGCAAGTTAACACGGCTCTGCCCTGCCAAAGCACAAATAATTTTTGTTCACCACACGCTTACTCATGTTAAATGATGGTAATGCGGCAATCAACGACAGAAGCAACATGAGCTGTCAACAAGCAAGATGGTGGCCATGATGTTTTCAATATATTGGCACCCATGCAAGCACTCTGTGGCACTACTTTGTCAAGGTGCGTTAGAGCACACTTCCTGAACTTAGTTGGAGCCGCCATTGTGTCTAACGGTCCGGCAAATTTCATTATAGCGCGATCGCAGTTTTGTGACTTCGTTATGGAGAGATATGAAATGCACTGAATCCTATGGGCTTTTGCTAGGGATTGGAAGATGTTTCATTGTTGTGAGAATTTCGTTGTCACGGCGTTCGACTGTGTACATGTGTGTACATGAAACACTTTGACGCCTCGGACATTGTCGCAAGCTATGACGGCAGTATCAGCGGCGGTGCTGTGACACTGGAGCGTGTTAGCCAACGCTGAAGTCTAATGCTGCACCACGAATACTTGCCAACTCTCAAGGATATCTCGCATATTTCAAACCTCCGTCTGGCTCATAGATAGATCAAATCTCATGGAAAAAAATACATCAAGCTGGAGCTGTGTGAACAGCAAAATTTTGAGTGCGAAGCAGATTTGAATATTAACGTTGAGTGTGAATCGAATAGAAGATTTCTTTAATGTTCAATTTTTTTCAAATAATACCATAATAAATTATAATAAATTTCAGATAAATGTATGTCCACAATGTAGTCCCTACAAGAAGAACAGTCCAGCAGAGAACTACATATGCGTGAGCTGACATTGCTGCTGTACATGAGTGTTAGCTTTGCCACAGTACACTGCTATTACCTTCGCCACAATACTTGAGTGTTAACTTTGCCGAGCGTATTCATCCCAAGATGAATGCTCAGTGGCAGGAAAGGGAAGGATAGCCCCACATATGGTGTTTTTTTTTTGTTATTTCCTTATGCACTGCCCACGATGAGAAAATTACTTTTAGGTACTTCTACGTCATCACCGAAGTTTGTGCTTAGATTAGGTAGCCCTGCCACGGTGGTCTAGTGGCTATGGTACTTGGCTGCTGATCCGAGTGTCGTGGGATTGAATCTCGGCCAGCGTCGGCTGCATTTTGATGGAGGCGAGATGTTGAGGCCCATGTACTGTACAATGTCACAGTGCATGTTAAAGAACCCCAGGTGGTCAAAATTTCCGGAGCCCTCCACTACGGGGTGTCTCATAATCAAATTGTGGTTTTGGGACATAAAGTCCCAGAAATCAATCATCAAATCAATCATGCTTAGATTAGGCATTGCAGGTGCCGTTACAGATGCTTTTTAGGGTTTTTTGCTATCTTATATCCACGTCCCCCCCTATAAATGTGAACCCCAATGATGAAATCGCTGATAAATTTTATGATTTTAAACGGGACTTACCTGAGACATCTATATCAGAAATGTGCAAACGATCAGGCGCTATGGACTTGTCAGATGGAAGTTGAGCCTAACCAAGGTTGTGTCTGTTTTTCGTTTGCAAATTTACTTGTTTTGGATCATATGAATTCAGGATGCTACAAATATTTTGCATAGCCCCAAGGAATTTGTGTCATTCAGATTCTGCTGTAGCATACAAAAGTGATTTCCTTTTGATAATTGTGATGACTGTGTGCAGACACCCCCAGGCTCTCCTGTTCACACTGGTGGCAGCACAAGCAGTTCCTTGGGTTCACGCAAATCCAGCATGTGCAGCATCAGCAGCTTCAACAGCTCCTCCAGTGGTAGCACCAAGTCTCATTCTCCCTCGCATCAGCTACGGTGTCGGACAGCCTCACAGGTAGATAATTCACATTTCAGGTTTTTCACTGGTGTGATAGCTGTGCTCTTAGTGTACTGCCAACCTATTGAGGTAACAATAAACATTAGAGAAGCTGTGGATGTTGCCTTAATTGCAGCTCTTGTGTACTTTTTACTACTATTACTGCCTTCTATATTCTTAATCCTTGGCCCACAAAGTACTGGATTGTTTCGTGAGATTATCGTGGAAGATAGGCTCATGCAATCCACAGTCTTTTTTTATGTAGTGGGTAATTTGGCTCCTCATATCATTTTCACATAAGAGTAATGCACTGGGTTCATTGAAGGGGCAGAAAACTGACCAAAATGTGTGGTTACATATGTGTACAATTAAAAGATTGTGTGTTTAGTGATGAGGTTGAGCATTCTTTTCATAATTTGAATAGGATTCATATTTTTAAACTGAGTTTGAAAATCACAAACTGGTTTGTAGCGTCACCTGGTGGTGTAGCCTTTATGCAGAAAGGTATCGTTCAGATTGCTCTACACAGCATGCTGTTTGGGTGCATCGTACTCGGGCTTAAAATTTTAGGCTTTGTGTAAAACGGCATCTATTCTTTACTAATTATGCAGTGAAAGGAATTGACGTAGACAAGTAGTGCTGCATTGGTGGCAACTAGTGGAACTGAACACTAATATATAGCCACCGACACAGCTGTAGTGCATGCATTCTATGTCTTTCATGAATTTTATGCATGCGCTGCGGCTTGACAGAACCTGGCGCAAACTCAACGGATGTACAGTGCAGTCCACTTATAACGATACCACATATAACAATATATCGGTTATAACGATGGGTTGACCTAACAGTCTCATTTTATACATTGGGGCTATGGGGAAAAAAACCATATATAACGATACGTGATCCACCGCATATCGGATACAACGATGAAAATTTTGCCGTCTGGACAACATGTTTCTTGCAGAATAATTGTAACATTTACATTGATAAGTTCCAATGAAACGAGCTATGCCGCGACAAGACGAAAAGTTAGCGTAGGCGAGTTCGTGTTCACTGCCATTGCAGCGCACCGCCGGCGGCGCGTCCCGCCCATTCCGAATGCCGAGGCCGGGGAGAGCATCGCGAGTTGAAGCGGCGCGCTACTAGATGGCGCCAGCTGGGTAACGTCGAGCGCGGAGAGAGAGATAACAAGCAAAAAATTCGAAAAGCATTGAAGCGGTGGGCGTTGCGTAGTTCTGCGGCTCCCCGTGTCAGAAGGGGGAGAGAGAGAAAGGAAAAAAAAAGCGAAAAGCAAAGCTCCACGGTAGCAATCTCGCCCGCCCGGCGCCAGTCTCTCCTTCTCGGCGATCACGTGAGCAAGCGAAGAGCGGAGCAGATAAACCTCAGCTAAGGTGGCGCCGATGAAATGCAAGGCCGTGTCGCTTGACACGAAGTTGAAAATTTTGCAAGACTCGCGACAAGGTTTCAAGGTGAGCGCCCTTGTAAAGAAATATGAGCTCGCCCAGTCGACGATATCGACAATTCTGAAGGCCGGCAACACCGCGCTTTTGAAGGCTGGAACCAGTGGCCATGCCGTCGTGCGGAAGAGGGTTCGGGAGCCTTTGTACGCGGATGTCGAAGAGGCACTCTACCAGTGGTTCCTGAGAATCCACTCCCAGAATGTGCCGATCAGTGGACCAATACTTGCCACAAAGGCGAAAAACTTGGCATTTCTGCTTGGGGTCGGCCGAATTTCGAACCCGGAGGCGGCTGGATCCAAAGGTTCAAAGAGCGGCATGGAATTGTTTACAAGAACGTGGTGGGGGAAGCGGCTTCTCTGGACTCACAGGCAAAGTAGCATTGGCTGCAGACCAACCTGCCCGCACTTATGGAGTGCTTTTCGGATAAGGATGTCTACAACTGCGACGAGACTGCCCTTTTTTTTCAAATGACACCATCGAAGATGCATGCTCTGAAAGACGATCCGTGTCCTGGCGGGAAGCACTCCAAAGTTCGAGTGACCGTATTGCTCTGCGTCAATATGGACGGGAGCCATCGGCTCAAGCCCTTCGTAATTGGGCGATCCAAGAAGCCAGTCTGCTTCAGGAATCAGCACATCCCAGTCCGCTATCGCAGCAACAAGAAGGCCTGGATGACCCGCGACTTGTTCGAGGAGTGGCTGCTCGAGATGGACGGTGTCATCGAAAGCCAGGGGCGGAAGGTCGTTTTGTTGCTGGATAACTGCAGCGCACATACCGTGAGCCCGAAGCTGACGTCGATTGAATTGATGTTCCTGCCGCCGAACACGACAGCAGGCTTGCAACCGCTGGACGCTGGCATGATTGCAAATTTCAAAGCGTTGTACCGGCGGCACATGCTCAAGTGGCTGGTGCTAACAATTGACCGCTCGGCTCCCGGTACGTCAGGCAATGCAGACGGGTCCCCCTGACTTGAAGATTAGCCTTCTAAAGGCCGTGCGCTTTGTTTACGGCGCGTGGTACGAGGTGAAGCAGAGCACCATTCAAAACTGCTTCAAGAAGGCAGGCTTTGTGCGACAGGACCAGCCTCCCCCGCCTAATGACAGCGAGACTGGCGAGACCTGCACGGACACCGCGGATCTCGCTGAGCTCTGGGAGCACGTCGCTACTGGTGACGCGGATAGCGGGTGTGTCACGTCGGTTGAGGACTTCCTGACAGCAGACAGTGCTGCTTCGTTCTGTGACGAACTCACCGACAAAGCAATCGTCGCGGGTGTGCTGTCTCGACAGACGCCAGCGTTGTGCGACGGCAGCAGCGACAGTGACGACGAGGTTGACGGCGCTTCTCCGACCCCGTCGATGACCACGCAAAGTGCACTGATGTCAATCGACTCTCTAGTTGACTTCATGCACACCAAAGGGATGCCGCCAGAGTATGCACAGCAGCTGAAAGCTCTGCGAACCGCGCTTGTTAAACTCAAGCTTCCGCGGAAGCAACTGCGGATTTCGGACTTTTTCAGCGCACCGAACCCGTAATACGCAGTCTGAGTAAGAAATAAAGTTTTTTTTTAAAGCTGTTTGTCTACAACATCTGTTCATTGATGGAAAAAGTGAATTCGAGCCCGGAGCTACGAAAGGTACGTCCGGCGACAATTTTTTTACGGCAGTCCAGATATAACGATTATCGGTTATAACGATCATATTTTCAGGTTTCCTCGATATCGTTATAAGTGGACTGCACTGTATACCACTGTTTACAATGTGTGCAGCTTGTAGACCATGTCGATGGAAAATTTTGATAGCGACTGTTGCACCGCATCTTGTTCATTGCCATTTGGCATTTAAACAGTCTGATCAGTATGGCATTTTACAGTGTATAAGATGCACTTACAGAATTTTACCACTTTTGCGGGGAAAAAAATGGTATATATAAGATGCACTGTGTATAAGACACATCCACTTTTAACTTGGCTAGCACGATGAAGCGCAATTACACACTTGTATACTCATCACGAAATGTAGTCACACAAGGAACTGAACTTCCGCAAACATAATTACTAGGAGTTGTGACTTCTTGTAGTACAATACTCGGAAGTAAAGCAGTGTGAAGGCAGAGAAAACTTCTGTTTATTGCGCTTCATTTGAAGCCCTTCCTACAGTGCACTGTCTGAAGTTCTGCCACTTCGGTCTGTAGCATCGCTGAGTTGCATCGAACCTGAAGCACGCTATTGGCAGTGCTTTGCAGCAAACACACAAATAATGATCGCATTGTGCAAAGACATGCACAGACAAATGGTAAATGATGAGCAGGAACAGAAACTGCGATTACTGCTGGACTTGCATTCAGAAACTGATAATGATTCAGAAACTGATAATGATATGAAGGGGTGCTTTCGTTTTCGTCATTGGCAGATTTTAGCTGCTGCAGTGATGAGACATAGTAGTGCCTTTTTATTATTTGTTGCATCCCTCTCTTGCATTTAATGCTTTGAGAAAAAGCTAGAGCAGCCTAATAGTAGACGCAACAATAGCGGCTTTTACCACAGCCGCCGTCCTGTTCAAACAGCATGGCTGATGTTAGAGGCAACCGATGCGACTTCGTTACACAACCAAGATTAAGTTTCTTTCGCAAATGCTGTCATGCACAGTTTACGGTACATTGTGGCCCAGTTATATTGAATTTGGCGGGAATCAGAAATTACTTCACTATAACCGCTTTTTTGCTATATCTGGACTAAAAAAAATTCAATTATCAGAAAGTTTTATTTACACTTTGTGAAAAGAGTGACTGAGGGTGCCCTGCATGTTTTGTGGGTGCGTGTTTTAGAACAGCATCCTGAAGATCGTCCAACTCTGTGCAAACGCCCAGTTCGGAACATAGGTGCATGTGCAAAGTGTCAGCCACTGCGACAGCTGCTGCAGAGGACCGTGCCTGATGTGCACAAATGTCGTCACCTTCAAGGTCCGAGGCACTGTCATCGGCGATAATTTTCTTTTTAGAAACACTTGTGGGGAGTTCTTTGGTTGTCAGGTCCTCAGTTGCAATGAAATCCTTATCTGCCAGGGCAAACTCCATGTAATGTAAGTTGCTCGGTACGAGGTTTGCATTGGCTGCCGACTCCTAAAGCTGCCCCGTGCTCATCATTGTCGCGGAACCACCTGCTGCAGCACCGAGGACAGTGCTGCTGTTTTCTCTGGCGGTGCTGCTGCCTCGCAAGAAACCTGCTTTCTGGAAGCAGTATTGTTTGGCACTTCACATCCCTCTAGGCTCCGCTTGCAAAATATATTGCCCTCACTTAGCGGCACCTTCAAGTCAGCTGAGTTTTCAGCTGAGTTATTAGCTGTTCACATGTCGGTGAACAGATGCTTGATGATATGGTGGCAATAGTGGACTTTAATGTTGCCGATCAATCCTTGGTCCATTGAGTGTAGCTTGGCAGTTGTGTTGGGAGGTAGGAAAAGGACCTCAGCAGCGCTCATATGTGCATTGACAATGGTGCATGCTGCAATTGTTGAGCAACAGAAGCACTTTGCGCTTCTTTGCGTGTCGTGTCAATGTCAGTCGGCCACTTACAGAAGCCTCCAGTCATCCATGCTTTGGTGTTGTGCGCATATGCTACTGCCATTGACAGCACCTTATTGAAGCCCCAGCCCAATGGTTTCCTTGCCTTGCCGATGACCACCAGGGGTCATTTGTCTGAGCCATGCATGTTTATGCACACAAACACCATGATGTGATTCTTGCTGTTTTTTCCTCCTGCACATTTGTCCGTCTTCACAGAGAGAGTTTTCGCCGGCAGTAACTAAAAAAACAGCCCCATTTGTCAGCGTTATAGATGTCTCTGTCGGCGTACGTCTCGAGAATGCAGCCGCTGCGCTTTTCCATCCAGCACTGGAGATGTATTTGTCACCGGCAATGCTTTTGTATATGATGCTGTGCTGATCGTTAGAACGCTGCAACCAACCACTGCCTGGATTGAAGTTGTGTCCAAGAACAACCCCCAAACTTCTGGCCTTCACTAGCAGGATCGGTCCTCTGAGTGGGACATTCTTTGTACGAGCATCTGCAAACCATTTGTAGAGCGCTGCTCCTACGCTGCCGTAAGTGGCAGCATGGATCCACTTTTGCTCACCGCTGCCAATGTCATTGTCCAAAACAGCATCAATATTGCTTGCATTTTTTGGCATCGTAAAGTCGATTGCGCTATGTCGGTCTACTTGCCTTTCTGGTGAACTTAATCCCATATAGTGTGTTTCAGTTTCAAAGAAAGTACCTTTTATTTTGCCACGGACATTTCGCATCTCACTGGACTCGATATTGTCAAAAAGTTTGTCATTCATGAAAATGTCGAAGTATGCTCTGAGGGTGTTAGTCTATTAGTAGCAGCGGCAGTCTGTTTTTCACCCGTGAGCAGTGACGGTGTGCTACTGCTTTGATAGCACAGCAGGCCACTTAGTTTAGCTGGTGGCACCACACCGTCAAGAAAAAGTAATATAGGAGTGCACCTACATGCTTTGCTTTTGTTTTTTACCATGATGCTGCATCACAAGCGGAACTGGAACCAGGCTGAGGCAACTGAAAGTGTGAGGCAGTTGTTACGAGACATAGAGCCAGCTTTTGCGGCCGCTGTACCTGTGATTCAAGACCCTTTCTGCAACACGCTTCCTGTAGAGCCCGGAGTTTCTTGCGTGTGCAGGACATGAAGGGATTTTTGAGTTCACCAAGCACACTCTGAAAGAAGACACGCAACCAAGGAAGTTGCAGTGCCTCTTCATCACATTGCACAGAACCAACAGTGCCAATAGTGAAACCGATATGCTGCCGGCTGTCTTGTGACCACCGCAGATTTCACCGAGGTTTTCTCTTGATGACAATGGTGCCATGAAAAATATCCAGTAACTAGAGGCTGCTTCACCATTAAAAAAACGACCACGTAAGGGCTGCAACCCCCATTTCCTCGAACCACATGTGTTCAAAATGTGTGCACCTTTGCGAGTTTCCAGGCACCGTCGACAGATGGCGAACTCACGCCATCGAACTCATGTTATCCATATCGGCACTAGCATCACTAACTCCAGTTTTGTGCGTTGTTTGGGTTGTTTGGCCATTTGCTCGTACTTTGCACGCCGTTTTGCTCTTTTGTTCTGTTTGCGTGTTTTAATCGAGGCGTTTACATTTTTGCACGATGGGCAAGTGCCTAAACAGCTACAGTGGAACCCCGCTGTTACGTTCCTCACTGCTGCGTTTTCCTGGCTGTTACGTTGTTTTTCATCGGTCCCGGCATAGCCCTCATAGGGTCCCATGTATTGCAAACCCCACTGTTATGTCGCAACTGTGGGCGTGTTCCCGCATGATGCGTCGCAACCTGGCACGCCGTACCCGCCCGGGCATCGCTATTTTGATTTTACTTTTGGCAGTCTTGGTCACGCTTGCAGGAATCGCCGCCCGCTGATGGCTGCCGAGATAGCGCCAGCGCTATCTCGGCAGCCGAGTGACACTCCCCCCCTCCAGCCTTTGCGTCTTTTCATGCTCGTTAAAGACGGGTGGGGCGTTTCCTCCCCGCTTCGACGGCAGGCGATCCGATAGGGGTGATGTTATCGCCTCCGAGCGACGGAGATGGGTTGGGCGCGTTTGATCTCTGCTTCGGCCGTTTTCGTCGCCCCCACTCGGGTGCTTTTATTCTAGCGACCGTACTTTGGGCTCTGGGGGCTTCCGGAGAAAAGAATCGGAAAAAGGAACATCGCACTCACAGCCCCTTTTGCGTATGACTGTGATCGCCTGCGCAGCGAGGGGCGCGGCCGCGCGGCTGTCCGAAGTCTGTCCGTGCGCTCGCCGGCGAGCTGGTTTGGGTCGGACGACGAGCACAAAATATACGAGGAATTTTTTTTTTGTATTGCTGGCTAAATGTCAGGGGTGCGCAAATTATGCGGGTAAATACGGTAAACAAGCACTGAGGACGGAACGTGAAAGCGCTATCGAGCGATCGCGGACCCGACGCGACCAGCCGACCAGCAGTACTCGCAATCACAAACCACGCGGGGTGCCGGAACAGGATGCGGTGATCGCAGTGACGGGGCGACTTGCCTCCAAAATTGGCGCGTCACGCTGGAACTAAACCTCAATGATCACAGTTTTGATTGCGATCTCTGAGGCCATACTTTCTCTCATCGGGGCGCCGAAGGCTATAATGGCGGCCCATTCACTGCGCTCGACAGCCGTGAACGGGGTCCGAATTATCGAATTTAGAGCTAGAAACCGTCCGAAATATCGGCCGGTTTTAACACAATAAGCCTATGTTGGCTCTGGCGGTACAGCGCGGCTGTCCGGATTATCGGTCGGCGACCTAGATGGCTCAACTTGCTGAAATAAATTGTTTGAAATCAGAGCGGCCCTGTTCTCATTCCTTTTGGGAGCTTTCCTCACTCTTGCGTTTTCCCGGCTGTTACGTTTTTTCCCCCCTGTCCGCTGAAAAACATATGAACGGGGTTCCACTGTACACGGCTGGGTTTAAGTTGAAGGTGATTGAGTTTGCTCTCGAACATGGGAAGCGTGCAGCCGGCAGAAAATTGGACGTGGATGAGAAGTGCTTTCGACGGTGGTGTACTCGGAAAGAAGCGAGCTTTCCGAGGTAAGCCATGCAAGTTTCCCGAATTGGAAGAAGAGCTATGTATGCTGTGTGATGGAAGTACGCAACAATGGCTATGCATTGACAACAGACGTGCGCTGCACATGAGGGCTCAAGTCATGGCACGTGCGAAAAGCATATCGCGCGACGATTTCAAAGCTAGTGCCGGCTGGGTGCGAAGATTTTTGAAGCAGAAGGCCTCTGAATGGATGGCAAGTGGTGGCCACTAGCAGACGCCGATCGGACAGCTCATGAAGGCGCCGCTTGCGATTGTGCTTGGATGGAGTTTGTCCGCGTGGAACTCGGTATCGACGGACATCGTATACCGAAGTTTCAAAGTCACCGGTATCTGCAACAGCTTGGACAGCAGTGAAGATGACTTTTTGTGGTCTGAAGAGTGTGTGCCACAACAGAGCATCAGCTCAGAGTCTGAGGAATCGGCGAGTGAAGACAATTGAGCGTTATGGTGACTCTGCCATGGATACTGCAGTAAACACTGTTCGTTTGCCAATTGGTACATTGTTTTTACTCGAAAAGAAAATTTTTTGCACATCGCTTGTATGGGCCGCTCCCTAAATATTGGCCGTTGTATGTTGAAAAATAAGTGCGGCCCTTAGCGTGTATCCACACGATGAACGGCTCCGCGGACGATCATCCCGCCGCCCGCCCGGCTGCGAAGCGCATCCAGATGGCGGATGAAGTGAGTAGATGGACGTGCCGGAGAAAAAAAAAAACATGGCGGCACTGTCTGAAGCGAGAGCTGTCCGCTTCGAATCTTTAGGCTCTTCATCGCACATGGCGTGGGCTGTTAGTCCCAAACTGACGCATGTATTTGCTTTAGGTTTGTGTCCGAAAGCTTTGCCGGCAACATATCCATGACGATTTGGCACCATTTCCGAGAGCTGTACTTGTTTTCTCAAAGCTGTAGGCTTAGCAAGTGCCTCTATTGGCGGAACATGAGCTCGGTGATCTACATTAGCTTGAGTGCTACCGAATCTCAGAGGCCATAATAGTGTACGAATGTTTGCTTATTTATTTTCTCTCTAGATGGCGCGAGAAGTGCGAGAATCAAAAACATATTCATCTTTAGCAAAAGTATGGGAGGCTTTTATGTTTTCGTCTTTGTCGCAGAGTTTTTAAGTTCAAACCAAACGAGAAAAAAAAGCAGCGCTTGTTTCCAGACCTATAATGGCACCCTCGACTAAATCTGCTGTGTTAGTCCGCGCGAATCCCAATGCGAAAGATAGCTTGGAATTTTCCGTCCGCGACGTCTGCGGACGCGGCACAGACTGCGTAAATCCGAGACACGGGGTCACGTGATGCACTCACTGTCTGCCGTGGAAACGACGGATTTATTCCGTCATGTGGATACACCCTTACACACGTTTATACGGTATAAAAGAACACTCCAGAAATATATTTTATACAAAAATAAAAATGCAGAAAATATTATACAGTGATAAACCAGTAGCAGTACTGCAGTAAGTTGGAATGAATAGTTGTAATAAATCACTCGTATGTGAGTAACTATGAGGAAATAAAGTTAGTTCATGTCTAAAACTTGTTGGATCATGTATGTTGACAATGGTGTCAGGGAGCCCGTTCCACATTTTTGTACCCTGGGGAAGGGCAGAGTTGTTAAATGCGAGCGTTTGGCCTGATGGTCGTTGAAAGCACATGCTATTATTGAGACGGTTTGAAGAGCAATGTGATTTTACAAGAGGCAGTGTGGTTTGACGGTTGCTGTATATTATTTTGTGTAGTAAGCAGATTAGAGCAATGTCCCTACGTGTATGGAGGTGTGGAAATGAAAGTGAGTGCTTTATTTTTGTTATACTAGATGGTCTGTTGTGGACATAGGCAATGAAGTGAACTGCACGATTCTGGACAGCTTCAGTAGATTTGATGAGGTAATCCTGGTGGGGAGACCAGATGGGTGAGGCATATTCGAGCTGAGGGCATGTAAAAGTTTGGTAGGCAAGCTTGCAATTGGTCGCAGGTGTGCCATGAGGATTACGCTTTAAGTAGCCTAAAGTTTGCAGTGCTTTTGCAGTTATTTTATCTATGTGCGTGGACCACGATAGGTTAGGTGTGAAATGAACACCAAAATATTTGTAGCAAGTTGTAGTTTTAAGAGCGTCATTCTTGAGGGAATGTGTAAAGATATAAAACGAGAGCTTTTGCCCGAAAGTCATGATTTTGCATTTGTTAGTGTTCAAACTCGTAAGCCATTGATCACACCAACGTGTTATATGGTCGAGGTTGTGTTGAAGTGCACTATGGTCACCGACTGTATGAATTTTTCTATACAGCACACAGTCATCTGCAAACAGTCTGATTTTCGATGTTATCTGAGATGGCAAGTTGTTAATACGAGAAACAATAGAGGGTCCATAGTGGGACACTGGAAGAAACGTCAGTAATGGGAGATGAAGTGGCCAATTCCAGTCAGACCACTGGAATTGGCCACTTGGCGCACCATGTGGTAAGAGAGTGGAGAATCGAACGGCACTTTACACAAAACAAGGGCACAAGTCTTTTCTGGGTGGTGCTTTAGCATGGACACAAATGTGATTGGTTTCATTGTGAACATGAAAAGTTTGGCTAGATACAAGTAGAGCTGTGATTCTGGGCAAAACCACACTAGAAGTCTCTTGTATGTTCCACTGTACATTCGAACCTCGTTATAATGTAATGCGATATAATGAAATAATGGATATATCAAAGTAAATAAAATTCTCCTTGAAATCTCATAGACAGCAGAAATCTCTGTGCTGTCCTTACGTATCGTATTAGTGATCACATGGCGATATGTTGTTCTGTAAAAACAGGTGCACATCCGTTAATTCAGAATGACATTCCTTATAGTTATCAGCATGTCTCGCCAGCTGCTTTAGATGCCTTCCGTTCAGAGATTGGCACTTTGCATTGGGACACTGTTTTTAACTCAAATGATGCGAATGTAGCCTATGACGCGTTTTTAGAATCCTTTACCTGTATATACAAAAAACACTTCCCTTATAAACAGCGCAAAAAACCTAAAGGTTGTCGGAAACCTTGGATGACACGCGAACTCTTACGTAAATTAGACAAAAAAGACAGATTATTTCGGAAATTCATGCGTACGCGCGACGAGGCGGACCTAATTGCTTTCAAGCAGTTCCGAAATGCCTTAAGTAAAGAAATAAAGAAATCAAAGCAGCTGTATCACATACAAGCATTTACTGTGTGCTCAAAACGAGCAGATGTTTTATGGAATAGAATAAACTCTTTGATGGGCGCAATCCGAAAACAGAAGAAATTAAGGAGGTACTCCATGATGGAAACTTTGTCAGTGGAGAGGCTATGGCCAATGTTTTTAATGATTACTTCGTTTACAGAGACTTTAACGACAGATCACCCGCTGTTTGCCGAACTATGGGTCCAGAAACTACAAACACGTTTTTCTTAGCAGGTACTATTGAACCAGAAGTCCGCACAGTATTTCTCGGCTTAAAAAACAGTCGCAGCTGCGACGCCGATGGCATGCAAATAAAACCAGTGAAATATGTTATCGATCTGATCAGTCCAGCACTAACACACATATTCAATCTCTGTATTTCGACAGGGGTTTTTCCTTCGAAAATGCAAACGGCACGCGTAATAGTTCTCTACAAAAAGGGGAACAAGCAAAACGTTGCAAATTATCGACCGATATCTATTCTCCCCGTATTTTCTAAAGGTTTAGAAAAAATTATTTTTAGTCGCTTATCCTGTTTTTGCACCAAATACGTCCTGACAAAATCGCAATATGGCTTCCAAAAACACAAGTCTACAGAACTCGCCCTACTGGACCAAAAAGAATATATTCTACAACAGTTCGAACAAAAAAATAAAGTGGTCGGAATTTTTGTAGATTTCACACAAGCATTTGACTACATTCACCACGGTATTTTATTTGAAAAATTAAATCATTATGGCATTCGCGGGCTCCCACTCATGTTACTTAAAAGCTATCTGGCGCACAGATGTCAATTCGTTTCGATAAATGATTTAGTATCAGACAAGAAAAATATAATTTCAGGGGTACCACAGGGGAGCATTCTTGGCCCTTTATTGTTCACTTTATATATTAATGACATTGTCCATATCTCCCCAGAAGTTAAGTTTATTATATATGCAGATGACACGAGTATATTTATCCCATCAGCATCAGATGCTATCCTTTCTAATAAAGCTAATGACGTCTTACAGAAGTTAGACAACTGGACAAGTAACAATAAGTTAAAAATAAATGCAACTAAAACAAAAGCCGTAGTTTTTCATTCGAAAGGTCAACAAGTGACTTTGGAGAATAACATTGTATTTAGAGGCTCAGATATAGAAATAGTGACGTCAGTGAAAGTACTTGGGGTACATTTCTCCAGTTCTTTGCAATGGGATGACCACGTCAATTATATTCAATTAAAATTAAGCCGGATAACTGGAATATTCAGCCGTATCCGGTACCTCATCCCCAACTCGGTGAAGTTATTGATATACAAATCACTGTTTAGTTCTTATCTTAGTTATTGCTATTTGGTTTGGGGAACAACTACAGAAACAAACTTAACAAAATTACTGAGATTACAGAAGAAAATACTGAGGCTGATAGACAACGCTATAGTTACAGCACCTAGCGACCCACTGTTTAAAAAATATAAGATAATCAAAGTGAATGACCTATATCAATACAGACTACTACGAGAGTACTGTCTTAGCTGCAAACGCTCAAACTCTTTGTTTACAGATATGGCGAATCTTTGCTTAAAGGAAAAGACTTATGAAACTAGAAATACAGAAATGTGGAACGTTCCTTACTTTCGTACTAATTATGGTTTTCAGATGCTTCGATGTACTCTTCCGCGAATTTTAAATAATTACATTAGCAAAGGTATAGATGTGTCTCATTTAAGTGTCGCTGAATTAATGGCTCTTTTTGTTGTATAAACAATGTAGTAATTATTTGGGTTCAGAAGATTGCAGCAGGTTTCTTTGTTGTATAAGCTATGTATAAAAAGTGTATGATATTGTGATGTCCTTTCAGCTGCTGCCATTGTTCACAAAGGGGGCGGAGGATCCCTCAAGCCGTCGTTACGGCTTTTCCCTCCGCCTCCTGTTGCACTGTACTGTGACGAAATAAAGCAAGCAATCAATCACAATCACATAAATGTATTTGAAAGCCCACTTTAAAGGAGTGCTGACACAAAAATTTTCGTCTGTTGCTTTTTTGCTGCAATATGTAGCTGAGGGTCTGTTGGCCATAACACGGCACATCATTTTCTCCAGCGCACGACAGATAATTATTTACGGCCTGTTTATTAGCGACTAGCTTTAGTTTTGGTTTGGTAGAGCTCCAAAAACGACAAGGTGCCTGGTGCAACTGGTGCCATCTAGTGCTTTCATTAGGGTAACCAAGTTAGAACACGTGTGAGTACACATAACTGCGATGCACTTTCACACAACATGCGACATACGCTCGTTCTGTTTCACCTGTCGAATGTACTGCACATTGTTTTCATTGTTACTATTGTCGTAGTTGGGTGGCAACTATTTTCTTGAGGCCTGGCATCACCAGGAGTCTACTAATGCATGCGCAGCGTATAGGCAATGGTGGCCATGACGTCATCATGGCTAGCTGCGCTGCTCGGAGCTCGGCTACCTTGGTGACATAGTGGAAATTGGGGGTCCCCTTCAGGTCACCTTTGCTATTGTCGATATTATGAGGTATGGCGTCTAGCGCTCAACTGCGCATGCAAACTTCAGTATTCATTTAAATTACCTTCGGAGCTGTGTTTGCCATTGAGATTTGATAGATGACATGTGCATGTCTGTGAAAATCGATACAGTCTACGCTCGTTAGAGCGGACCCGCGTACAACAGACTTTCGGATATAATGGACCATATCTTGACCCAGGTTTGGTCCATGTATTTTATCCATGCAGCCAACTTCGCTTTGAACGGACTCCGCTACAACGGACTATTGGCTACAGCGGACAAAATTAATGGCAGTTTTTTGCCAAAGTTGCACATACAACGGACTTTTGCCGTTTCGACGCGGACTGACAACATACTTTGCCACGCCGGTGTTTTAAGCAAAAATTTTAAACTGCGGCTGGCAACATTGGTGCTTATCTGGCCAAGCCTGAGAGCATAACTAGAGTGTACTAGAACTTTTGAGTGGCGCGAGCGCCTGCCTAGGCGCGGCCGTTTCAGCGTGGAATGATGCGGTGGCGCTGGCGTCGACCAATCTTCCCAGGCGGATGGCTGGCAGGCGTTCCGCGTGCGTGTTGGTACCTCTCCGTTGCGCCCAGAATGATCTTTTTCATTCCTTATTGTACCCCCCTTTTCAAAAATTTTAATGCAAATAAATATTATTTGACATTATTATTATTGAAGTTGCCACCGACTGTATTGCAGCTTGAAAGAGCGTAGCACATCGTACCGCATAACGAGCACGTTTCACCCCCCCCCCCCCTTTTTTTTTTACAGTGTACACTTACACGAGAAACCAGCTAGCCGGTACACATCGGAAGCCTCCCTCGTCCCCTCCTCCCCCTCGAAAAAAAAAGGAATGTGTTGCACATAAGACGAAGAACTCCTCGCCCGTTCCACGTAAAACACCATGCAGTGTTGAAATCAAATAAAGGGCGCGTTGCTTGTGGTTGCGTTCACTCACAACAAAAGCAGGCTTTATTAACATTGTCACTGTCTGAAGAACAGCAGAGTTTTTCCAAAGCTCCCTTTCATCATTTTAATATGGGAATGCATTTATTGTTGTAGGACCCACAAAAATGCACACACGTAATATTGCAGAAAAACGCCTTCAGTGAAACATAGCAGTGCAAGATTTCGAGAGTTTAAATAAGCAACAGCACTGCAAAGCAGTCGTATTAACAATTGATAACGTAAAAATACAAGGTTCGCATACTTATACAAACAATACATTTGCAATTAAAATTATAAAAAGCATAAATTTGTAGAGCCAGGATACACAATATAACATAAAACAAAACAGAATGGCAGAGCTTAGGTTGTCTTTCTAAAATGAATTTAAATAAAAAATGATGTTATTATGTTAAAATGATGTTATTATGTTAAATGATGTTTAAACCGACTCTAAAGCGGAACACTGCATCGGCTTAGTTCGAGTAATTGTGCTCTGAGAACCCTAAAGCTGCTAAATTAACCATCACAGGTTTATTAATACAAAAAGATTCAAGATCAAATTTTATTTTCAGATTTCGCGTCAGAATTTGCACGTTCTCTTGCTTACAAACCTCTTCTCGGAAAAATCACCTCTCTTCTTGGTGCCCCTTTAAAAATGCAGTAAAATATGCACGAAAACTGACATCCTTTTTATGCCAATGCAGCAATTTATAGCCTAAATTTCAGGTGCTGCTGTGCGTTTCTTCGTTTCTCATCCCGCCACTTGTTAAGACGCTTTATATAGAAACGCATACGTGTGACCACGTAAAAGCTGATCAACTTAGCAGTTAATGTGTTCGTTGCAACCAACACCCCCATGCTTCTCCTGTTGATCACTGCCAGGACATCCAAGATACTATCTTCGTGTAAGTCACTCTTACTAAAACAACCAGTGAAAATGTCTTCAAGTTCACTAATAAAGACAAAAAGTTTCGGAGAAGACCACCGAAATCACAAGATTTCACGTCTTAAGGGGCCTTAAAAAGGGATAACTTGGGACTTTGTTGCACACACGGATATCCAGTTGTGCAATCTGGCGCGTAACAATGGTTTTGTAGCATCTACTTCTTTCGGCGTCGGCTCAAGGAAGAGAAGATGATGACGACGAAGTGGACGATCGCGCGAGAAGTGCCGTTCTGCCGATCGCCATGTTTTAACCAGTGCAGACGTTGTAAATAGACGAAAATATATTACTATGTAGCGTGACTGAGTACGTCACTCCGTTTCCTACAGTTTAAACGTTGTTGTTTTGCCATTTCGCGACCAAACAGAGATGCCGACTACAGGGGCTACCATGCCGCCGAGCAAACCTGGGTAGATTGGGCGATGGCAGCGCCGCCGCTACTTTCGTCGCAAGTTGGGCAAGGGGCAAGCAAGGGAAGAGCGTTGCAGTCGCTCCACTCAAAAGCTTCTAGTACACTCTAGCATAACAAACTCCATTTTGTCGTTATGTTCCGCGGGGAATGGTTGTGCCGCACCGAGGGCAAGTGCTGAGATGATGGCCTCCAGAAAACGGAAACAAATTTCGCTCAGCGATAAAATGAAAATTGTGAGTGAAATTGCACGCGGAGAAAAGCAGGCGGATGTTGCCAAAGCTATGGGACTATCGAAGCAGACCATGAATTCCATCGTGCACAACAAAGGTGTCGCCGGCAAACAATCGTCGGTGGAACTTTACCCTCAAGCGCTTCAGGCTCCGTGAAGTGACCTAAGGGGGCCGCCAGTCACTGATAACGAAGTTCTTTTCGAGTTAGGTGATTAAAAAAAAATTTTTCTTTGTTCGTTTTTTTCTACCTTGGATGTTCGTCATTATCTCCGCAATCGCATCGTTAGGCATTGCGACCAACGCTTTGGTAGTGAGGCGTTCCTGTGCTCCCAACCCAAATACCGGCGAGTTCCACTGAGAAGTTGTAATGAATAAGCTTCTACGCGCGAGGTGCGTGGTAATGAATGCACGTGCTAATTCAGCTTAGCAACGGTCTTGGATTAGCTGAGGCAGAAATGCGTCCGTGCAAGAAATGAATTTGTGATGCCGACCGTTAGAACGAGCCCCAGCTATAACCAGTTCTTTTTGTAACATGAGCGGCTCTGTGACGGCAAGCTGTTAGATTAGTAGCTTTTGGACTGAGCCCCACTAATGTTTACATGGGTTCGGCAGCCACCTATCAGGCCTTCCTGCACTTAGTACTGTTGCATTTTCTGATGAAAGTTGAACATTTGCTATAGTTATAAATTACCACTGTCGGTCGTAGCCGTGCCATGGTGTTTATATTCGGCGGCAGGTATTTAAAAAGGACTAAATCACGCAGCTGAGCGATGTCAGCGATGATAAACACACGTTCCTTGCAAACACAAGGCACATGCAAGCAGTGGTGCACATCAATATGTGCTGCTTCCTTCTTCTGACCAATTAGTCTTCACTTGCCATCCCCGCTTTTTTTTTTTTTTTTCACTCGCAGCAGCTAGATGACAATGCACGGCCTACGCGATTGCATCATGCCCATCTCGCAGCTCATGTTAACTGCACAGTCAGACAGCTTGCTGTAGAGGTACGAGGGACAAATGCGGTGGTGTGCTGTTGCTTGTGTGCGGTGGCGAGAAATGATTAGTCAGTCCACTTCTCTCATTACAACTGCCCATCAGTGCTACTGAACGCTGATGCGACTGGGTGTGGTCTCCGAGAGTGCGTCTGCAACATAGCGGGCTTGGGAACTGAAAGCCAGCGAAGCCAATCTGTGAGGCGACGGTCATTGGCCTACACGTTGTTTGCGTTGTAGCGGTCAAGTCTGTGAGCTCGGTAGTCTACCGCATGCTGCTCGATTATGGGGAGCATATTTTCGCTGTTGACTGTTCAATGGTGTCGCCGTTTCTACAATTTCATGGTAACATGGACGAGCCACACTAAACAGAGGCGAAAGACTATCGCGTTGCGGCACAATGTGGCCTGTTGCGCCGGCTGCCAATTCACAAGGTACTGACGAGTAGATTTCTTTTTTACAGCATAAGCTGTTATGAGATCACAACAACGTTCGTTTTTGCGCTGTAGTTGTCCGCCGCCGCCGCCGGTGTCCGTAACCACTATCGCTGCAAATTTTAGAAAAAATAACCAGGACCGACGAGTATTCCAACTTGTCCTCTGCCTGGATTCAAACCCAGGCTCTCTGCGTGGCAGTCAAGCGTTCTACCACTGAGCTACGCCTGTGGTTGAAAAATCATCGCTAAAAGACCTTAACAGGTATAACGTCTGCCGCGGAATCGCATTAACAAACGTAATGTTACATTGAAAAACAGTAATACACCGCTACACGATGCGAAAATGGATTGTTTAACGAGGTCGAAGAATCATTTGAAAGAACACAGGGCTGCATGCTTTGTAGCTCTGAACCCATTACGGAGGCACTGGTAATTATGGCGTAGTGGGTACTTCCCTACTTGGCAAAATGATAAGTTATGGCGCAGGAGATACCTACCACTTCTACTTGCACTAGTTTCTTCAAGCGTTTAAAGTGGCCTCTAAGAAAGTAGCTCCTCCAGCTTACGCTGTCACTGTCCTGCGGTTCTGCGCAGGCCTGGCTCTTTTTTTACTGCTTTTATATAAAAACTTCATTGTATGCATGGCTCTGTATAGCATTATTGTGTGCCACAGTGCTGGTTTCGTATTTGCATGTTAAAATTTTAGCACCCAACTGGCAAATATTGCAGTTAAGGGCAGTAATGGTTATAACGAAATATTGGATATAGCGAACTAATTCCGTGTCTCCCTTCAACTTCGTTATAACAAGGTTCGAGTGTAGTTCCTGTATGTTTAACTTAACATGCATGCTGATTCTTCTCACCTATTTAGTTCCATTGAACTGGGGCCGCTTGGGTTGAAAATAATAGAAAAAAGAAAATGGTTCCATTGTTGTTTTTGATAAACTGCATTGCAGGGCGTGGAGCAACTGAAACTGAGAATTTCATGGAAAGCACAAATGAAGGACTTTAATGGAAAGGGTATTGAGGGGCTTGTAGCTGTTGCCTCACTGAGTAGTATCCATTAGATTTAAACGGGCCCTCTCAAACTTTTCTCGCACCCGTTATTTATTTGCGGGTCGTGTAGACAGATGGCCGAGGATATTTTTAGCAGGTGTCAAACCACCCATATCAGTTGGTTTAATATTTGAATTGTTTAATCAAATCATCACATCACTGCTGACTGCATCAGTGCATAGTGGCGCACGCCAGAGCTATTTGTGGCGGAAATGATGATTTAGCGCGCGAGCCTGTGATTGGATGAAAGTAACAGTGCTCGTGGCACTACATCGGTAAACAAAGTAATATTCAGTTTTGTTTTTCTCTCTTGCATAGGTTTTGATTGAACGGCAAAAAGACGCAGGCGTAGCAGAAAGATCACTACAATTATAAGACGCGATAGAGTCGCTGGTTCCCGTTTCACCTCTTCTTGCCTTTTGCTTGTACGAGTCATATGTCCATATGAAAGAAATCTTTCCTTTATCTCTCTTGTGTACGTTCTCGACTTGCTGAAGCATTGAACTTTACCATTCTGTCAAAGTGTGTTGTATCGCTCACAGCGCTGTTAGGGAATTTTAGCGTGTCCAGTAAACAGGTATGCACAAAGGCGTACCGGATATCGGATCTCTTATAGCGCACCGATCTCCACTAGATCAGTGGTACAGCGTTGTTTGTTACAGTCAAGTGGCGCCAGCTATGGGTGATAAACAGAACAAGCAAAACTGTGTGATCTATGTCCTCCAAGATTCTGGCAGCCGCTTGCTAAGCCTACAGCCTCAACAATTTGAGTGTTGCACTCAGAAATGATGTCGGATTGCCACAAATGCTTTACTGTCGAAGCTTTATTATACAAAGCTAAAGCAAATACGGCCATCAGTTAGCAACTCGAGGGCTACAGAGCATGCGACAACCACTTGAAAGATTCAATGCGGATGGCATTCGCTCCAAGTAGTCGGCCATCATGCACTGTTTACACCCATGAAGAAATGTTGCGCAGTACGTTCGTATGCCGTATGGTCGCCAGCCCTCTCTTGGTGGTCTTGAAGGCGAGTTCAGAGATGATGGCACTTGCCTTGGAGTGTCGTTACACTCAATGACACGTAAAGTCTCGGTTCGAAGCAGAAGCACCCGCTCTGACAGATCGGAGCGGTTAGAAAAGCTCATAACTGACAGTGTGGCATGTTCACACTCCATGCTGTTTGTTGACATGGCAACGGCGTCATCACTACACTGGAGCGAACAGGCAACCATGGCGCATGAATTTTCCTTACGTAGGTGCTTCAAGCCAAATTTTCACACTATATATTGCATGTGGAGAGTGAGATGCGGTCACCTGACCCCGCGAAACTGGAGTTGAAGGTCCACATCCTTTTGCTTGTATTTTGAACTTTGTCTGCTTAACAACTTCACACTGCCTGCTCCTATCACTGTCATTCTTGTAGCATTTATCTGTCCACCCTTCAGTCACACATGAAAGTGGGTGCGAGTAAAGTGTTATGAGGGCCCCTTTAAAGGGTCCCTGAAGCGTTTTTTTGACATTGTGTCATTTATTAGTCGACACAATTGTGAAATCATTCACACCATAAATAAAGCGAAGCACCCTGCGCTAAGATGGCTACGGCCTATGCCATGATGGTACCGTTGGCTGCCCTTCAGTGCTCGTGACATCACGTAGGTTCCGCTTCGTAGCACCCATCGCATGTCCCGTGGGAAGGGGCGGTTGAAAACTCTTCGAGTCGAGTCGCGTTGATCTCTCACGGTGTGCGTATTTAAAACTTAGTAGTAAATTAAATGCTTAGCGCATAGTGCTGATATTGTTACGCTTGTGATCAGAAGGACTCGGGCTATCGGTGCAATGCATTTGTACAAAATCACCAAAACCGTTTCAGGGTCGCTTTAAAAGAGATCCTTTTGAAGTCTTTAGGTTTGCTGACTGAAGTGCAATGAATTAGTGGATGAGTTAGGACCATCTGCATTTTCTTTCTTTGGGAGAGCAGAAGTTTGATTAAAGTATATAAAGCTTGAGCTCTTCAAAAATATAACATGCCTTTTTGAAGTCCGGCATCACTTTAGTCAATAAATTCTTCACTGCAAGTCTGTGTGGCACCGTTTAATCTACTGTTAACTTTTTTTATCCAGTGTTGCCAGTGTATTGCTTGTGACTCGGTGAACATTCCAGCATCTAAATAATGTTCCACTTAGTACATCTAAAGCTGGACTTTTTATGGTAGACATAAAATGACTTTTGGGAATCCTGGTGTGTTTTCATGTATTGTTCTTGTTCACTGTTCTTCATTGTTTCTTTGTTTTGACTTTGCTGCAGCAGCCACCTGTAGGAGGACCTTTGCGGCTGTCAAGCGTGTCATCTCAAGATTCTGGCTTCACTTCACAGGATACCTTGTTTTTGAGGCCTCCATCCCCTCGAGGGACCAGTATAACTGCTCAGGTGGGAAGAAAGGTTTTGTTCTTCTGTTAAGCCTTTTACTAAAAGAAGTTATTGGGTATATGAGCACCTTTCATACACATTTGCAATATGAATTCAAATACAAACTTAAATGTGAAAGAATTCTGATGCTTGAAAGAAAAGTTATGTAATATGATTATAGGAAGAACTGAATGATGAGGTTATGACTGCAGGTGTAAAGTATCTAGTATAGGCAGTTTTAACATACAACTCACACCACTCATAACACAACTGCTTATAGTGCAGTCTGTTCCAACTCCTGCTTACTCTCCCATAGAATTCCATCTACAGTAACCATTCATTATGATGTAGTGAATCGAATTGTAGGGTGCAGAAGTTCAGTATAAGCGACCACTTAGTAAAAGCTTAAATAGTCTGGCCTAAATTGCACTACATTTGCAAGGAAGTCAAAGTGCGATATATTAAAGGAAACGAGCCTTTATTGGGGAGCAAGAAGACAGCCATGGACAATGTCAATTACTTCCGTATCCGTAGCTGTGGTGACATCCAACAGCAGGCCGTGTGAATGATACTGGTGTAACCTGGGCACTTCTAATCGCTGTCAACGCTGATCTGGATCAGTTTTCTTGTATTACCTTTAACGGTCACTGATCACTGGACATGGTCCAACCTAATCCAGGTTAAGTTTGACATTGACGTCAGCCAAATTGTGAAGCGCAGATCGTGGTCATCTTGATCCCAGTCGGCCCTGATCGGGGTTAAAAGTTACTGTGTAGCAGCATCTAATCTAGATCGAGCCTGATCCAGATTGTCATTCACCGCAGTTAGAAGTGCCGTTTGATTTTTTTATGAGTCAATTGCTTTCCGCTTCTTTGCCAGCAATTCAAAGCGCAGCCTCATAGAGATCATGGCAAGTGCAGATGCACTTGCCGCTACCTTTCTACTTCGCACTTTCTACTTCAGGTATTGTTAATGACAATTCCTCTTGTAGTTCTCTGAAAAGCTCTTCTCGAAGTCATCTAGAACAACTTCCTTATTCTTCAACACAGTTGATAACTCATGGTACATCGAATTCCTAAGTGATGTCCACCTCTATTATTAACAGAAATTTCTGTTCTAAAGTCCAATACATTTGCCCAGAGACTGGCAGAGCCATTTCCTACTTTTGGTCACAAAAACACATGCGGGCTGCACTTTAAAGCACTTTAAAAACACGGCCACACAGCCTGCAGTAGTCCATGGACCTCAACTAGCACAGCATCGCCGCTCAACTGAACGCAGCAACACAGTGGCGTGAGCATTGTGGTTGACATGCACCAACACAAAGGAGCTTGAGTTGTTTGAGTGACCTTGAGCCATTGAACACCTTGAACTTGCAGCTGCGCAGAGTAGTGCGTTTGCCTGTTTCGTTGTGCACTGTTCGCTGCCAGGCTCACCAGCTCCGTGCCTTTGAGTTTGGGTGCAGCAAGGATGAAAAGCGGTTGCAGCAGCCTGCCTTTGCTTCAGAATGGCACCATCAGGGTACAGTCAAACCTCGTTAATACGTACCCGCTTAATGTGTAACTCCGGTTTAAACATAGTCGCGAAGATTCCCCCACCCAGTCCCCATTGAACCCCATGTATTGGCTGACCGCTTAAGCCGTAGTCGCTTGTTGCATTACATACGGTTAGTACGTACCATTTTCTTGTTTTTATATGGTCACAGGCAGAAAATCGGCAAAATTTCACTTGCACAGATGTTCGATTCACGAGCGGCGACGACCGGACTAAAATTGTCAGTGATAGTGACCTCAAAACATGGCCACGTTGACGTATTTTCTGTTCGTACGGCTGTTGCCGATCGAAGCGTGCAAAAGCATGGCCTTTGAGAGTGGTAAACTGCAGCGACAGTGACGTAAAAACATGGCCACGTTGACGTATTTTCTGTTCGTACGGCTGTTGCCGATCGAAGCGCGCAAAAGTATGGCCTTCGAGATTGGTAAACTGCAGCGATAGTGACGTCAAAACATGGCCACGTTGACGTATTCTGTTCGTACGGCTGTTGCTTATCAAAGCGCGCAAAAACATGGCCTTCGAGATCGCCACGTTGACGTATTTTGTGTTTGTATGGTCTACGAGATTGGTTTTTGTTAGTCCGCAGCGGCTGACGGTAGGGGAATTCGCTGTCACTTTGGAATCCGCCACGTTTCCTTTTTTTTTTCTTTTCTTTCATTCTCCCGTGTCCGCCGGTGGTGTTTTGCGCAGTGGTGTGTTCTTTAGCAATGGTCTTTTGCACGGCGTATTTTTTTTTATTGTTTGGTGCGAGTGTTGTGCGATTTAATTCGCACGTGAGGACTGCTATGCCGAAGTATCGCGTTTTGAGTGTTAGGGAAAAACTGGAAATCATTCGCACCATTGAAAATGGAGCGAAGAAATCTGCAGTAGCCCGTGAAAAGGTCTTGCCTCTGACGACTGTGTGTGGGATATGGAACGCTCGCGAAAAGTTGAGGGGCGGCACAGGCAGCAATCTGAAGAGGTGCCGCATCAGAGACTCTGCGTTTCCCGAAGTGGAAAAGGCCCTGCTTCTTTGGTTAAAGAAGGCGCAGAGCATGAACCTGCCTGTCACTGGACCGCTTCTTACTGAGAAAGCGCTCACTTTCGCAGCTCAACTGAATTGCACAGGTTTTGATGCCGTCGCAAAACCTGTGCAATTCAGTTGAGTTGAGATGCCGTCGTTGCGGCGAGGCCACCACGGTGGCAAGTGAAAATAACAGATTTTTTTGCTGCCTGCCCTTGAATAAAGCTTGCGTGCCTGTGTGTGCGTGAGTGTGTTTATGGGGTTCGTGACGTTCATTTTTGGCTGGTTAGTAGCCGCTAAACCGGCACTGACGGTTAATTCGTACATCGCTTAGTGCATACCCAAACGTCATTCCCGGCCAACTACGTATTAACGAGGTTTGACTGTACCTCTTTTTCCTTCTTCATGAGCACTGGTGATGATGAGGAGTGGATCGTCTCTGTGGTGCTATATCATTGTGTGGGGCCGCACATCTGTGCTTCACTAGTTCACTTTAAGCAGATCTAACCAATGATGCAATTTGAGTAACACAGCTTAAAATGTACGCATTTGACTGAGACTGGAAGAAATATCTATAGACATAAGAATTCGGTTAAAATGAGTTTGTTATACCGAGGGATTAGTATCTAAATCATTGAGGGCAAGCACCATCCTCAGCCTGAATAGATGAAGAGCAAAATTAAACACTAAAAGACAGGCCGACCTAGATATAACAAGAATAAAAACAATAATTTAGCATTGTCTTTAAGAACAAATAAAGAAAAGAACGTAATGATGTGGAGGAATTGAATGAAACTAACCAGCCTGATTTCTGAAGCAGCCATTGAAGTGGGAGGCAACGCACCAAGGCAAGAAGTAACCAAGCGCCCTTAAACCATGAAAGACAAGATTTAAAGGGGCACTGACACCACGATTTTGCTGCTGAGATAGCCTGTGGGATCGATTTTCATGGACATGCACATGTCATCTATAAAATCTCAATAGTGAACACAGCTTGGAAGGTAGTTTAAATGAATACTGAGGTTCACGTGCGCAATTGAGGGCTACTTGCCGCACCTTGTAGCATCGACAATACCAAAGGTGACCCCAACGAGACCCCCAACTTCTGCGACGTCACAATGGCACTTGAGCTCAAAGCAGTGCAGCTAGCAATGATGACATCATAGCCATCATTGCCTGTTTGCCGTGCCTACGTTTGTACACTCATGGCTATACCAGGCCTCAATAAAATCATTGCCAGCCGACGGCGATGATAGCAACAACAACACCAACGCACGGAACGTGTGACAGGTGAAATAAAACAAGCACGCATTGCAGGTCGTGCGGAAGTGTGTCACACTTTTGTGCACTCACATGGTCGAACTTGTTTACCCCATTGTGAATATTAGGTGGCACCAGTTGCAAGCCACTGGCTTGTTTTTTTGGAACTCTCCGAAGCCAAAACTGAATGCTAGCTAGGTATTAAACAGGCCTTAAATAATTATCTGTCACACACTGGAGCAACTGATGTTCCATGCTATGAATAACAGGCCCCAACTGCATGTTGCACCAAAGGGACCTCAGAGGAAAATTTTTGTGTTAGTGTCCCTTTTAAAGAAACAACAACAACAAATGAAAGTGACCAACTCAAGAGATAAAAGTTCACTGAGTTTACAAAGCTGATCAAGAAGGAAGTCCATTACATAAGGAATTCAAATGTCAAAGCAAAAGAGAGCTCAAATCACTCGCTACATTGCTACATGAGCTGGCAGAAGCTAGCGTGCTTGCAAGATTAAAGGGCAAAACAGTGAGAGATAGAAGAGGCATATTTTATGAATTGATCTGGTGAAGCATGAGTCGCAAGGCCATCTATCATGTTGCATTCTACCGTGTTGTATTTTCTCATCAATCATGAAGTGTAATCTGCATATATATTGCATATTTATTTTGTTGTTTTTTGAGCATGTGTTTCTTTCAGTTTGGCCCCCCTACAACGGCTGGTGTGTTTTCCTTCACTTTAATTCCTTTCCAGTTCTTTCATTACTACACTACAACTAAAAACTACGAATAACTTTTCCTGTGCCTTTCTTGGCCTTATGGCCTGTTAGATTCATGAGGTTGTGCTTCAGAAAGAAACAACCCCTTGATCCTTTCTCCTTTCATTTTAGACATACGTGTGTGTATGTTAGATGTGTGTTGGTTGACACCTTTATCAAGAATCTTTTTCTGACCGTCCTGTCGCTATTGTACGGTATGATAACTGTGGTGGTGCAGACTGTGCTCCGCCTTTTCAGTTGAATGCTAGCTTTGCTTTTGCTCTTCTGCGTCATCCATTGGCAGCACATTTTCGCAGCATGTTTGTCTAAATTAACCATAGTGCAGCCAGGTATATATCTTATTATGGAGTTCACGCACGCACGCACGCGCACACACACACACACACACACACACACACACACACACACACACACACACACACACACACACACACACACACACACACAGTCTATGCTCGTTATAGCGGACCCGCGTACAACAGACTTTCGGATATAATGGACCATATTTTAACCCAGGTCTGGTCCATGTATTTTATCAATGCAGCCAACTTCACTTTGAATGGACCCCGCTACAACAGACTATCGGCTACAGTGGACAAAATTAATGGCAATTTTTTGCCAAAGTGGCGCATACAATGGGCTTTCGCCGTGTCGATGCAGACTGACAACATACTTTACCACGCCGGCGTTTTAAGCAAAAATTTTAAACTGTGGCTGGCAATGTTGGTGCCCATCTGGCCAAGCTGAGCCTCTAGCCAAGCCATCCTGGGAGCATAACAAACGCCATTTTGTCGTTGTGTTCCATGGGGATTGGTTAGGCTGCATCGAGAGCAAGTGCTGAGATAATGGCCATCAGAAAACAGAACCAAATTTCGCTCAGTGATAAAATGAAAATTGAGTGCGGTTGCACGCGAAGAAAAGCAGGCGGATGGTTCCAAAGCGATGGGACAGTCGAAGCAGACCGTGAGTTCCATCGTGCGGCAAACAAGCGTCGGGGGAACTTTACCCTAATCGCTTCAGGCTCCACGAAGTGACCTAACGGGGCCTTCAGTCACTGATAACGACAAAATTGGTTAGTGTGAGTTAGTGTGAATAAAACGCTTTTGTTTGTTCTTTTTTTCTACCTTGGATGTTCATCGTTCTCTCCGCAATCGCGTCGTGGCATCGTGACCAATGTTATGGGAGTGACGCGTTCCAGAGCTCCCAGCCCAAATACCGGTGAGTTCCACTGAGAAGTTGTAATGAATAAGTTCTTACATGCGAGGTGCGTTGGTATGAACGTGCATGCTAATTCAGCTTAGCAACGGTCTTGGATTAGCTGAGGCAGAAACGTGTCCATGCAAAAGATGAATTTGTGATGCCGATCGACAATAAGTTAGAACGAGCCCCAGCAGGAACCAGTTCTTTTTTCAACATGACTGGCAGCCTGTAACATGACCGGCTTTGTGACGGCAAGCTGTTAGATGAGTAGCTTTTGGACTGAGCCTCGCTAATGTTTACATGGGTTTGGCAGCCACCCACCAGGCCTTCCTGCACTTAGTACAGTCTCACTTGCTGATGAAAGTAGAATGTGTGCTACAGTTATAAATTACCACTGTCGGTCATAGCCATGCTATGGAGTCTATATTCGGCGACAGGTATTTAAAAAGGACTAAATCACGCAGCTGAGTGATGTCCGCAATGGTAAACACACAGGCCTTACACCTCCCCCTCTTCCGTTCGGTGTCTGGATATTACGGACTTCGGATAAAACAGACATTTTTTCCTGGATTATGAGGGTCCATTGTAACGAGAGTAGGCTTTGTGTGTATATATATATATCTTATTAGGGAGTTTGATGGCATTAAGTAATGCATATCCTTGCCATGGGATTGGAGGACAAGTCTGAAATAACGAGGATCAAATGAATGAGATTTTACTGTAATCATTGGTAGTGGAAACAGAAGTACAGGGTCCGTTATAAAAGTAGTTTGCATGATTTCATTCTGATGTAACTACCATGGCGGAGCGCTAAAACTGGTCGGGCAACATTGTGAGGGGTCTGCTCTTCCCACCGCAGCTGGTTGCCACTTTACTTCTCACAGTGTGAGCGGAAAGACTTGCCTTCACGTGAAACATTTTTTTTTTTCGACTTTGTAACACGGTGCGATGGAGCAATATGCTATCAAGTTTTGCGTGAAGCTTAGAAAGAATGCAACCGAAACATTCCATATGCTTCAAGAGGCCTTCATGGACGACTGCATCTCAAGATCACAGTGCAGGATGTGGCACAAGGCATGAAAGGAGGGTCGGGAGGAGGTAGCTGACAAACCCCATTCACGATGCCCAGCAATGACCAGAACTGACGAAAACATTGCGTGCACGAAGTTTTGTGTTGCGACCGATGATTGAGCATCCGGCAAATTGCTTACACCCTAAACATGTCGCAGGGAGAAACTGTCAACTCAGCCTTTTACCTGGAGGTACTGAAGAGATCGAAATGCCGCATGTTGGTATCAACGGCAACGAAAGAGCAGATGCCTTCCTAGCAAAAATTCCCAATAGAGAAACCAATAGCCTATTGGGTTATTGACACCTATTGGTCTATTAGTCTATTGGTTCTGTATTTGCCTATTGGCACTACTATATTGGTGTATTGGCTAGTGATGCAGAACTATCGATAGCACTATCGATCGTAATATTGACAGTATACTATCGACTGTAATTTCAATAGCATTGTCAATAGTATAAAACCAACTGTGCGAACTCATCGCCGCGTAAACTTGGTTCCCCGTGGGCATAGTCTATGGTTACGGTGATAACCATGGTAGGATCGGCAAGGTGGCGCTGTAGCTCGAGATTATTTACTACAACATGAAGCGGACAGCACCAGCAGTATTTCTTCGCTTACTTCTTGTGCAGCTTCGGACCTACTAGATCCTTTCACGTACGGATCGGCAAAGCAAGACAAACCAAGCAAATCAAAGTAGAAATCGCGAACGGAAAAGGTATATCCGTCTGAGAATTTGAAACAATACCATCCGCCCAGGGCGCCCAAAAGCAAGCAAGGAAAGGTAGCTCATATCACATGGCTGATATCACATGCTTGTGTTTCTTCACGAAAATGCTTGGCTTACAAATGATAATTAAATTGAACGGTTCAGCGGTAGTGGCAAGGAAGCCTTTCATATCGCGGAACTACAAGACCTCGAATTTATGTTGCGTTTTGTGGTTTAAAATAAAAAAAAAATCACGAACTTACTTTTGTTTGTAAGGTTTGACTGCTTGGTTTTGAGCATTTTCTTAGTGGACATATTCCGGCATTTTCACTGAGGTAATTTCATTCACAAAAAAATTGCTCACAAATGAAATGAGTCGAGTACTGTGTATAGTAGCCTATTGTGACTGTTAGAACTGTAGGAATATGGACTATCGATAGTATCAATAGTTCTTTTTTAAACTATCAATACTATTGATAGTCGATTTAACGATAGTTCTGCATCACTAGTATTGGCTCTGTATTTGCCTATCGGAGCTATATTGGTGTATTGGCTCTGTATTTGCCTATTGGAGCTATATTGGTGTATTGGTTCTGTATTTCCTTATTAGAGCTATATGTGTATTGGTTCTGTATTTGCCTATTGGAGCAATACAAGTGTATTGGTTCTGTATTGGCCTGCAGGTGCCTTAATCGGTGCCCACAGTCACACAGAAGGGCCACAGTGTGGCAACACCCCTGGAACAATAGAGTACGGGAATGAGCGATGCACACGTATATATATTTTCGATATCACTGTTACAGGAAAGCTACCACATTTGTCCTCAATTTTGTCTTCAATTTTGCAGGCTACTATTTTTCCGGGTCAGGTATATCTCTGCAGGACCTCTTCAGGGTTGTTACAGTTGTGCTTCCGGTAGTGCCTGAAAGATGCTTAAAAAAAGACACAGACATAAAGGTCACAAAAGTGAAGCATTTCTCTTTGTCTACCTGTATACTGTATAAAAACTTGCATTGCTACAGTATAAAAAAATCTGCACCTTTTGAAAATTGTGAGAGCTATGAATTATGGCAAAACATTGCATGCAATAATATGCTGGTGGCCCGGAGCATACCGTTTAGAGCGTCATATATGGCAGGATCCACAAGTGGTTTGTCCTTGTCTTATTCAATACTGTGTCCATGATGGTTTTGTCGATGAGGCTTGCACTTGGTTATGTCTGCCTGGCAGGCTCATGAACAAAAGTTCGGCATTTATGGCATTGCAGCAAATGTTCCCGTGAAGATTTCTGTAGCCACATGCCATCACTTGGGAAAACCTGAGGCAAGATAACCATAGTAATGATGTCGAAAATTCTGTTAAATTCTGTTAAACAGGTGGTTATGCTAAGCAACACCATTTACTTTTTTGGTGATTAGGTTATGTAACAGCAATCACTAAACTGCACCCTAATGCAATGAGCCAGTTAAATAGTTATCTGCTTGTTTTCATTGGCCTGCAACATTCATCAAGTTACCAAAAAAAAGAAGAGCATTGGATATCCGCCGGTTGAGTTTACTACCAATACTAATGTTTGAGCTACTTTAACTAGTTGAATAGTGTAAAGAATATTATTGAAGGAAGCTGCAAACTGAAAAATAAAAAAGCAGTCCAAGCTGCGCAGATGCATAGTCATATTGTGCATGTCAAATTACTGACCAACAAGAATTATAGCAGGGCAGCTGTTTTTTGTCACTTGTATTCTAACACGAATGCAATTCAAATGAAGCGCACCTTCGAAGGAACACGCATTTAATGCACATGGAAACACTGGGCATAATAGTACAGTCAAACCTGTATATAACGAAAGTGACAAATTCCCAAAAAACTTCGTTATAAAGAGAATTTCGTTATATGCAGGTTCGGTGCGAAAATTCGAAAAAGAAGCGCTTAAGTATGCAAAAAGGTAACAGACGGCAGAGCTCTCCCAAAACATTTATTTTGGGTGAGAAAACATTTACAGCTGAGACCACTTGTAATGTAACCGCTCATAGTGCAGGACGGGCTATAATGCTGTTTTTTCTGACCCTCGTTTACCCTCCCATAGAACTTAATGTATACGCATACCACTTATTGCGGAGCACCCCCCCCCTACCCTTCCCCCCACTCTCCCTCCTAGTGTGAAGGACCAGTTATAATGCGGCTCCCGGGAAATCCCGTGGACAATCGAGGTAGGTAGCAGTCTTCACAAAGGAAGTGCTCCGCCTGAAAAGAGCGCAGTGAATCGCCATGGGGGAGGAAGGCGCATGCAACAAATGAACAATAAGCGGAGGGAAGAAAAAAAAAAGGCCGCGGCAGCAGCGCATTGCGTGCGCGCCCTGTGAGGATAGGATTTGCAAGGCGATGGAGAATGCTGCTACGGCCGTTTGTCAGCTGCGAACACTCTGCACGGAATGTGCGCCCGTGACCTCCAGTTTACCGCTGTTTGCCTCCAGTTCTTTTTTTAATCATTTCATGTGCGCTTCCCTTGAATCACCCCGTTAGCACGATTTCCTGTGCACCTGATCCTTGTGTTGTCAAGGGCAAGCTTCTCGTGAGGCTTGCTGCTCGCGACCACGCGAGCTAGCCTAACAAGCGCTGTCACCTAGTGTCAAGTTAGCGAAGTGAAGCGCAGAGACTTGAGCAGTAACCAAAGAGTGGCGCTGCCAGCTCGTTGAAAAAAAAATCATTTTTTTCTCTTTCTCTCTTGAGCCGGCGTGGCTTGGCAACATCAACTGGAAAAGGAGGGTGCCGGCTTGGCGGGTCATCTCTTTCACTCCCTTTCCCAACCCCCACGTACGCTTAGCCGTGCTCCCTACTTAGCTGCAGAAATTGGTGTCCCTTCCTTAACAGAACCACGATCATCATCATCGTCATCATCAAGCTGCGGGATCAGGTTTGAAGTGAGGGGGAAAGGACACGCCTGCGTTGGCGAGATCGCCAGGTCGAGGGATGCAGGCCCGCCTCACGCACGCTTGAACGCATGTACATGTACGCTCGCCTCGCAGTCGCCGTGCCTTCGAGCACGCCAAGCGCGACGCCACCGCTTCGCATTCCATCGTGCCGGAGAAGGTGCTTCGGGTTGCTGCTCGCGCAAAAGTGACATAATTTGGGGCAATATCTCTAGGTTGTCGGTGGAGAAAATTCGTTATTTCGAGGGGATCTCCCCCTGCCACTTCGTTTCGTAGAGGTCTAAAATACATGTGATTCTGTGGAGCAATGGTGGGGAATAGAAAAACTTCGTTATATCCAGGAATTCGTTGTATGGAGGTTCGTTATAAGCAGGTTTAACTGCTTACTGTACAGCCATGCGGTGCCATCGTGTGTGGCACGATCTTGCATTTTTGATTAGAAGCCCGCTCCTCTAAATTCTGATATCTCGAGTTTGTTCCTGATCCATTTAAGGCTTAGAAAAAAAAAAAGGGAACTGCGCTAGTCTAAAGAGCCAAATAGGAGAAGATATTGTTACGGGGAGTGTTTATTAGGCGAGGGACAGCCTACAGTCGTCCGGACAAAACTGCTCAGAGCGCACCAGCTGTAAGGGCACCTCTAGCCTGTGTCCCACACCAATGTCTTCGTCGTCGTCGTAGCTGTGACATGACCCTCCGCCGGTGGTGCACCGTCCCGGTGCTGGCGTGTCTTAAAATGGCGCATCGGAATTGTATGGCTTGAGGCGCGAAACATGCACGATGTCACTGCGTGGTGTAGCAGTTGAGGAGGGGGGCGAGACTGGCGAGATCTCATAGGTGACAGGAGTCACCTGGCGTAGGACGCGGTAAGGTCCGACGTAGCGTGACATGAGCTTCTCGCAGAGACCAACGCGACGAGATGGGAGCCACAGGAGTACGAGGGAGCCCGAAGGAAAATCGATCTCTCGGTGCCGACGATCGTAGAGGGCTTTCTGCGTCGTCTGGGAGGACGAGAGCTTAGCTCGGGCTAATGTGCGTGCGATGAGCGGACGGGTGATGGCATCATAAGTGTAGGAGGTGGTGGACGCCGGATCAGAAGGCAGGAGGGTGTCGAAAGGCAGTAAGGGACTGCGGCCGTAGAGAAGGTAAAAGGGTGAGTAGCCGGCAGTTTCGTGACGCGAGGAGTTATAAGCGAAAGTGATGAATGGTAGAGCAATGTCCCAGTCTTTGTGGTCATCGGAAACATACATTGAAAGCATGTCGGTCAGTGTGCGGTTGAGCCGTTCGGTAAGTCCGTTAGTCTGCGGGTGGTATGAGGTGGAGAAGTTATGCCGAGTAGCGCATGATCGCAGGAGGTCGTCTACCACGTGAGAGAGGAAGCAGCGGCCACGGTCTGTGAGTATGTGGCGAGGAGCACCATGCTGGAGGATGATATCATATAGCAAGAAATCGGCTACGTCGGTTGCACAGCTGGTCGGCAGAGCTCGCGTAATTGCGTATCGTGTAGTGTAGTCAGTGGCAACTGCAATCCATTTGTTTCCTTGCGTGGAAGTTGGGAAAGGGCCAAGCAAGTCAAGTCCTATTCGATGGAACGGCTCGGATGGAACTTGAATAGGCTGAAGGAGGCCAGCAGGTTGAGTCGTAGGTTTCTTTCGGCGTTGACAATATCATTGGCTATAATAAACGTTACGCCATCGTTATTTAGTTTTTTTGGGGTTATTGTTTATACAACAGCATCTAGCTGCTTCACATTATATATGCTGTTCAAGGCACAACTTTTGCACAGCATGCAGTGGCTTTTTTTGAGGCTCCAAAAAGCCATGGCAGCTGAGATGCAAGCATTTTAGCACACACATGCTCTTGTACATCGCCCTGAAGAAAGCCTTGTTGTCAGTGCAACAATCCATGGTATCAACATTCAAGCCACTGACATCGTGTTGCAGTATTTATATCTACGGAATACAGAGCAGCTTGCACTGAAAACATAAGCGGTATAATTACCTTCAAAGGGTCGCATCATCACAGAGGAAATCAGTGAAGATCACACAATGGATCCAAAAATCCGTGTTGTCATGGGCGAAAACAGTTGTCACGTGGTTACGAAGACGATTTTCCCTTGATTCTACACTAAAAAAACCATCACAAGTGCGTAGCACACGTCGCGCACATGCAGCTCGTACAACCAGCAGCCATGGCGGTTATGGCTTGACTTGTTTTGGCTTGCCTAATATACTACCCCATGTGGCCGGAAAAACTTCACGTTGTTTATCAACATGGCTTTTCGACACTTTTGCCTATGTCACTCAGCTTTCAAATGTATGATTTATGCGAGGTAGGCACCTTTATTTTTATTTTATGTTTGTAGATATTTTTATTAGTTTTCTGCTTTAATGTATCCGTTTTGAGTGTGTTGAGATTGAATACGCAACTAATGATTGCCGCCAAGGAACGGTCGGGCTCACTCGCGTGAGGAGGATGAGGCGGCTTGTTCGGGATTGGGTAGCTCTGGGTGCCGTCGTGCTATCTTGGCAGTAGCAGTTGGTATACGTCTTCTGTCACTCTAGTAGCAGTGGTAGTGTAGATTAACATGTATGCCAGATCTTGGGATCGTTTTATTTTTGTTGTTTCCTTGTAACAGAGGATCGAGTGATCGCTGTTACGCAAACACTAAACACAATATTATGAAATGGGTAATGAGGTGTGCTTCACCTGTGTGTTGTCACCGAGGTGAACGTAAGAAAGAGTGGCGCAAGTTCTTTTTATGTTAGGTACACGTGTGGTGGCTTAGCAGCTATGGGTTTGGCTTGCGAAGATCGAAGTCACGGCATCGAATCCCGACCACGGCGGCCGCGTATCGGTGAGGGCAGAATAGGTACACGTTAAAGAACCCCCAAGTCATCAGAATAAGACTGGAGCTCTACATTTAGCAAAGCAATGGCTGACATCTTTTATCATTATGTTTATATGCATTATATGTACGAAGAGTATATAATACATAGTTTGTATGCATTATATACTCTTAGTTCGTACATATTGGATTATGCAATCTTAATAACCCAAAACTCTACGCAACAATACTCTTTCTCAAAAAGAAGCAAGAAAAGGTCATGCAACTGTTATTCCATTGATCCTAGGATATAAGTGACTGAAAGCTGTCAGCTGCCATGCCTGTATTATTGATCATGTAGGATACCCACTTTTTGTGCTACAAATAGCCAATCAATACACCCTCTATAGGTCAAATATCCAGCCAGTAGCTATTGGCTCTTTGACCAATACATCCTTTATTTGCCTAAAGACACCAATAGCTGCCTGCTCTATCGGACTAATACACCTATTATTTGTCAAATAGGAAACCTATACCCACCTGCTATTGGACCAATACAAACGCTATTGGTCAAATAGTAAAACCAATACCCACCTCCTATTGGACCAATACAAATGCTATTGGTTGAATAAGAGACCAATAAAGGGCAGCTGTTGGCCTTTATTGGTACCAATAAGAATCTGATACAACATGTAAAACTCTAATAGATATCCTATATAACCTATAGAAATTTTGTATTGGACAAATAGAAGTTTCTATTGGAATTTTTGCTAGGGCCTGGCCAACAAAGAACTTTCATGGCAACCAACGAAAGATCCCCTGTTAATCAGATATTACCGAAATAGACAATTTGTGATCATTTCTGTTCTTTATGGAAGCCACCACACCATCCTTCTGTTACAAAAGGACTTAGCCATGGCGAGTCAACTCTGCTGTGCAGAGTCAGAACAGGGTCAGCATGCACTCTTGCATTGTCTTTAAAAGTTAGGGGCGCTGTTTTGCCATTGTGCACGTAGTGCAATGAAGTGGGAGACACTGACTGCTATATCTGGTCCTGCAAGCACTTTTGCCCTGAAAGGAACGCACTCATGGACAGCATGAAAAAAAAGAATGTTCCCACATGCATGCGCTGAACGAATTATATATCTGGAAAGTACACAGACGGTTCGCAAGATGGTGTCGGCCCTGCTTATAACATTTCTCCAAGAGACAGGATTGAGTGGCTCATGGTGATGCATGTGACATGGACAGAGACGCTCAAGCGGAGCAGTTGCCGGCCAGATCTGCCAGGCTAACACCGCCTACAGCCACAACATCATCACATCACACCACATTGAAATTCCGGGTCGTGCATGTGAGGATTGACATCAAAGATGTGGTCAAAGTCCACCATGACAATGCCCCCAGCCACATGTCCTTCATCGTTGCCAACTTCGTGGCCCAGAACAACACCCCGATGGTCCCCCATCCCCCTTACAGCCCCGACGTGGCTCTGTGCGCCCTTTTAGGGGCGAAGCTCCTTAGGGTGTGGGTCTGTCCCTCCTCTGTATGTATGTATGTAGCCACCTCTAGTTTAGTTTATGAATGGCTCAAGAGATGGCGTTGTGTGTCCAGGCTGCTACCTGGACAAACGCATCATCATCATCATCATCATCATCATCATCATCATCAGCTACCTCTTTCCTGAAGCCATGCACTACGCCACGAAGCGCACATGGAAACATGCACCACGATGACACTAAATACCCAACATTAACGAAAGACTGCCCGTTTCTAACGATGATGATGATGATGCGTTTGTGCTAGCGCGTTACGGTGCGTGTAAGAAGCTGGTGTAAGATGCTCTGGCCTCTCCGCCTTATACTCTTTCAGCAGTCATGTGATGGCGTCGGCAAACGCGGTGCGCGTTCCGGCCTGTGTAAGGGGCTGCGTAAGACGCTGTGGCCTGTCCCCCTTACTAGAGTGTACTGCACGTTTCTAACACGTTTGTGCTAGCGTCCCCTTAAACGCGAGATCCCAGCGTTCGAATAGTGTTTCTCACGTCTTTACATGATGATCGACTGGGCGAATCACACGGAAGATTCACGGTTTACCGATGATTCACTCCAGAGCTTCGCCCACTCATCATCATTCACCCCGTGGATATGCTGTGATTTTTTTTTGTTTCCCCAACTGAAGAGACCTGGAAGGAAGGAAAGCATTGGGAGAGGTGGAAGGCATCCAAAAGCATGTGACAACATTCCTGAGAGACATTCCTGTAAAGGGCTTTGAGGGTGCCTTTAAGGTGGGGCACAAGCGTCTCTGCAGGTGTATCGATGCAGGAGAGAGTGTTTTGAAGAATTTTAATAATTTGCGCATATCCAACATATAAATCTATTTTTCCCTGAAAATGTGCGTTACTTTTATAATGCACCCTGTATGTCACATGCTAGTGACTTGATGGTGACTTTCATGCAGTGAAGGACAGCATGGCAAAGTAATCTGTGCCACCATACAGGGGTGGCAGAGCCGCCAAATGCAGAATATCAGAGTGGACCACACGGAGGGTGGTGTGTTGTAGTGTGTATACAGCAGTAAAAGTCAGGTTGATGACTGTGACAATGGATGGTTATGTAGTGTAAACTTTTGTTCTACGAAGGTAAACTATGTGGGGTTCATCTGGTGCGGGGTTCATCTGATGTCTATTGAAGGCACACTGCATTTTTGTTTTTGCAATTACATTCAACTAATTTTTTGGTTGTGTCAAGATCATTGCTTAATGAAAGTTGAATGCACATTCTGTATATTTGTTTCTGCTATAGTTGAGCAACTACGGGTGCTCGAATATTGGAAAATTTTGAATATTTGTCGAATATTACATTTGCGCTATTCGTATTTGATTAAAAACCATGTATTCGAAAAGTTTTGAATATTCAGTCTCTTCGAGTATTCGAAAAGAACGAATATTTGGACCAATCATCTTGAGGATAGTAACTCATCTTCCATGTTTTTGCCAAGCTCAAAAATAATAAAAACATTGCCGACACTGGCGATAACAATGTGCATGGAGGCACGATGTCGCCACGAGTGCGGCTCATGGCCACAGCATCTCGGATGCCTTCAATTGAGTGATTGGCAGCACTTTTGGCACTCGTGTGGCATGCAAGAGGCATTGGGCATGCTTTAGGCAACCGTAATGTGCTGCCTAGGTGGCGCTGGCCAAGGCAGCATTGGCTGTGTTGGCTATGCTGTGCTCATTTAATGCTAGTATGTGTGCAGTGCTGACGTCATCTTTTGTTGCCATCTTTTGATAAACGCACATCGCTAATATGTGCCATGGCAGATAGCGGAGATTATGACGAGCCGCCTGCGAAACGTTGGGACGATCGAGAGACAGCGCCGAAACGAATGAAGTGCTATATGGAAGCACTTTGTGAAAACATCATCAACGGACATGTGGCACAGTACTTACATGCGGCAAGTACGGACATACGGCAAAGACATGCGGCACAGTACTTCAAACACCAGTGGGTACGACTGGTCTGCTAGTCAATCATATGTAAAGCAGCGCCCAGCTGCAGTGGAGTTTCAAATATTTGCTGCAGGTGCAGAGATGAGTGATTTCGTGCACCGCATGGAGCCTTTGTCCGGAAAGAAGACTGAAGCACTAAATAGCAAGGTGGCTGCAATGGTAGCACTTGATCTGCAACATTACAGTGTAGTTGAGGACTGCGGATTTAAAGAACTTATGGCAGAAGCTGTACCAAACTATTGACTGCCGTCACGGACCACACTTTTGTGTAGGCTTGTTCTGCAGTTGTATCATGACTTGCGGAGGAAGGTGAAAGCATGGCTTTTGAAGCTGGCACAAGCCGCAGAACTGCTATCACCTTTACGAGCGACATGTGGACATTGCGGGCCAATGAGAGCTGTATCAGTTTCACGTGCCACCTCCTTAATCCGAGTTTTAAAATCAAGAGGTTCATGCTGAACACTCATCACCTGTCTGTTAGCCATTCTGCTGACAACATCGCAGAAGTACTTGACGAAGTGTTCATGGAGTGGGAAGTACCCGACGACGCAGTCAGAAGGCTCCCATGGACTGAGCGTTCGTGCTTCGCCCACACCCTTCGCCATTCATGGTGCTATATCTCACACGCCGTCAATTGACAGTTTGTGCAAAAAGGCCAGGCAAATTGTTGGCCACTATAAGCATAGCTTGTCAGCACAAAAGAGTTTGGACGAGTACCAGAAGATTGGCAAAGATCCCTTTCATCTGGTGCAAAATGTTGATACAAGGTGCTGTAGCCAATTAATCTTGTCCTGCCTCTTGAACTTGAAGGAGGCCGTTTCTGTTGAGCTGGCAACATCAAGCAACAGAATTGATGGCCTCAGCTCAGCAGAATAGAAAGAAGCATCTGATTACGCGAAGTGCTTAGGCCTTTATATGATGCTACTGTCGTAACTAGCACTATCTACACAGATACCAATTATTTTTGGTATGCTGAGTTGCCTCAGCAATTAAGCAGCACAACAGGATTTCGCAAGGAACTGACTAGGTCAATCAACGCCAGATTTCCCTTGTACGCAGAGGACAAGGAAGCATCCTTATCCATGTTTTTAGATCCATGGTTCAAGTCTACAGTATTCAAAAACAGCACACAAAAGGTGATGTGGCTGAAAGATCTAGTGCTTCAAGATTTTGCCCTATGCCCTGCTGTGGAAGTGAACCAAGCAGCTAAAGCGCAAAAGCCAAAACAGTGTGAGCAGCCATTCTGCAATGTTTGGAGTGCTTTTGACAATCTTGCAAATAGCCAAGCAGGAAATGCACCACTGTCATCTTCAGAATGGGAAATTAACACATATTCTGAAGAGGCACTTCTAAAGAAAGAGAGTGACCCATCTGGTGGCGGATTGTGGGCTCCTTCAGATACCCCAGCCTTGCAAAGCTGTGCTTCAAGTACCTTTCTATACCAGCTACTTCGGCCCCAAGTGAACATGCATTTTCAGTGGCAGGGGAAGTTTTCTCAGTCAGAAGGGAGTGCTTGCTGCCAGACCATGTGGAGCAACTCGTATTTCTTCAGAACATCTGGAAAAAAAAAACATCTAGAGTATATCATTGCATATTCTCCCATTGTGCTGTGCTATTTTATCACTACATTTATGATATGTCAAGGAAGCCTGGACATTGTGTTTCAGATAGCAGCATATGTTGTCTTGACTGATTGTTACTGTATATTTTTTTTAAGATAGCTATTTGTTAAATAAAATGCTGTTGCTGGAGAGGCATTTGGGGGGGCCCTTTGATATTCAATTCAATATTCAAAGCCTGATATTCGTATTTGATTTGCATTCGAAAAATTTTATATTCGTACACCCTTACTAGCAGCCAATCATTGGAACAATTTAAGCAATCTTTGGAAAATTTTGGAGATGAAGACTGTCTTGTGTGCCAGATTCAGCTGGGCTATCACTGCTGCTACTAGAAACTGCACTTTAGTAGATACCACTTGCTGCTTAATAATGCTTTTTACTGTGAAGCTGAAGTGTTGAGCTACGAATGAGCTTTCACAGTGGCTATTGTCATGGGGTTGTGCAGGTGTCAGGAGGGGACACTGGAGCATCATCACTGCCAGGCTGTGCTTCAAGCAGTCCTTCGTCACCATTTCCTACTACTCCCTCAGTGACTTCCACTTGGCCTAATTTACAGGACAGTCTGCAATTTGAACGCGCCATGAATTCAGTACTGCGGTGCCAAAGACCACACACTATCTCTTCTGGTAAGGGTTGGTTGCTTATTTTCTTGAAAGTGCAGTGTGGTAAATTTATGATTCCATTAAGGGTGCGTGAATGTTTTGCATTTCGAATACAGTGTAGCCCTGTTATAATGAAGTGGGCGGAAATTACAAATGGCTTCACTATAATCTCTTTTTTGCTATATCTGGACTAAAAAAGAAAATAAATATAAAAAAATTTTATTTTCACTTTGTGAAAAAAGTGACCGAGGGTCCCCTGCATACGTTTTGCGAGTGCACGCTTTAGAACATCTGCCTGAAGATTATCCAACTGTGTGCAAATGCCTGGTTCAGAACATAGGTGCATGTGCAAAGTGTCAACCGCTGCGACAGCTGCTGCAGAGGACCCTGCCTGATGTGCACAGATGTTCTCACCTTCAAGGTCCGAGGCACTGTCATCGGCGATGGTTTCCTTTTTAGAAACACTTGTGGCGAGTTCTTCGGTTGTCATGTCCCCAGCTGTGACGAACTCCTCATCTGCCAGGGCAAACTCCATGCAATCTAAGTTGCTCACAACAAGGTTTATATTGGTTGCTGACCCCAAAGCTGGCCTATGCTCATCACTGCTGTGGAACCACCTGCTACGGCACTGATGTCAGCTGCTGCCATTTTGTCTCTGGCAGTGCTGCTGCCCCGCTAGAAACCTGCTTTCTGGAAGCAGTGAAGTATTGTTTGGTTCACGTGGTTGCTGAAGACTACTCTGCGTCGCTGGAGTCGTCCTCACTGGTGCTGCTGCCATCATAGCTGCTGCGGTCCCGCAGCACATCATCAAGTGTCAGTGCACACTTCGGGAATGACATTGCATGGTACAGCCGCCCATGTAGAGAGGAGCCACCCGCACACATTAGCCAGCGAGGCGCTCCTCACGTATCCGCTTGGGGTAAGTTTGTGGTTTTCAATTGATATCTACTTGTATTCGCAGCACAGGAGATCCTTAAAAGGCTTGTTGACCCCCACACCAAGAGGCTGATGCTGTCAAGCCACTGGGGATTACGAGCATGTCATTGCACTCCTTCTGAAGTACCGCTTTCACCTTGGCAGTGAGGTGGCCTCAGAATGAATCTAATGGTGTTTTTCACTGGTGGATCTGGAGCAGTCACCGAAATCCTGGAGGGAGCGCTCGGATTTCACGAATCCGAATCTGCCAGCGGAGTGCGAGAATGTTCCGCGAGCGAGTATACAGGAAGTCAATGAGCACATCATACAAACCCAACTTCCACTCCGTGCGTTTCCGTGGCAACCGAAGACTTCTTCCCTGGGCACATTTTGACTGCAGCAGGTTCAGAGTTGTTTACGTTCAGTTCACGCATTCTGTGCTCAAGCCTTATTACTCGGAGAGGGCACTAAGCACTAAATACACAGTACGATTCTGCGTTCGGTGCCGTAAGCTCCGGCATGAAGCATACGATGGATGGAGTGAGGAACAATGAGCACGTAGGGACGCAGGCTCGGCCGCATTTTGCACCTTGGCATACGTGCTCGTAAGAGTTCGTGTCTTCATCAACAAGTAGAAAGAAAGTGTTTGCACTTCCCTGCTCTATAATACCATAGAAGAACATTCTCGATAAAACTGTGTCTTCACGAGTGACAAACACATCCAAACAATCCTACGTCAATGACGACTCCGAGGGTAGGCTTAGCTAGAATGACGCCGCTGCTATCCCGTCGTCGTTCACGACGAACCGTGAGCTCGAAATGAAGCGCTTACGTTTGCCAACATGATAAACGTTTGTACTCACATGTTATGCGTTAACACATCCAATCAGTTTTCTTGAAACATTGCTGTGGAGCACAACGATGGAAACGAAGCGAGCCGCATCGGTGAAACGGCCAGTGCCGCTGTTTCTCTTTCGTACCGCGGCTTCAGATCTCTCGAGTGTATTGAGAAAAGGTGCTCCTTTCCATTTTAAGCAAAAAAACAAAAAGCAAAAAAAACCTGCTCCGAATCTGCCAGTGAAAAATGCCATAACACTAGTAGGTTGGTGATGTATTTCTTGAAGGATGCCCCCGGCCTTAGGAGCTACACCAAATGGTACCATTCCACCACCATGTCATCCTTCATAAAGCCCTTTCATTCGCTGGTACCATAATGCCTTTAGGAAGCACCTCTTAAGGCATCGTCATCCTTTTGAACACGATGTACAGGCGAAGCTTGGTGCTGTATGCCAAGCATGACAACACATTAAAGTGCAGCTTTTCATTTTTCGTTGTGAGTAGGTTCACATCGCGTGCACCCTTCACGCTCACTGTCGTATTCACGGTCACTGTCACGCTCACTGTGTATATGGGAGTTTGGTTGGCATTGCCAATCTGGCGAAGCAAATACAGTTGGGTGTCACAGAGTTTCAGGAAGTGCCTATGAAAAGTGATGACCTTCTCCTCTTACACGGCTGGCGCACACCGTTGTGTTGATGTAAAGAGAAGCCAGCCCTATTCATAAATTTAGATGCCCAAGCCCTGATAGGTTTGAACTGAGCCCTTTGTACTCCTGCTTTCGAAGCATAGACATGGACTTGTTGTGTGATCATTTCACATGTGACTAACAGCGATCGATTGCATCAGCCACGTATGCCGCAAGCTTCGTCTCCAGCTCTCAAGAGCGTCCAGACTTTGGCCCGCGGAAACCACGGCGCTTGGAGTCACATGAGAAAATTTCCTCGCCCTGAAGTCGCCATTGCCGCAGCATCACACGTTCACTCACTCCAAACTTGCGTGCTGCTGCGCAGTTGTTTCCTCGGCATGGAGGACAGCAGCCAATTTCAACGCTTCTCTGAACGAGGGCCGAGAGTTCTTCAGGCCATGGGCACTCATGACAGGCACGACGATTCAGCACAACAGAAGTGACAGAATACATGGAGACGTGGCCACCTAAAAAATTGTATCACAAAGGGAAGCTGTTGCATCAACTACCAATCCCCCCCATACGGCGGCTCTTCCATCAGTGATTGATGCTCGCACAGGAGCCATGTGCTCCTGTGCGCAGTAAATGTCAAAAACGAACAAAAAAAGCTTTTTTATGAGCGTGCAGAATAACCATGCACTGTGGGTAGAGTGGGAAACTTCATTCACAATTATGAGAACATTCACTGTGAGGTGACGACCATCAAAGCAACTGGCAGTGCCCGCTGCCACACTGTGGGATAAAAAATCAACCAACATGGCAGCTGACGGAAGTGGTCGCTTGCAATTTCCTTTTAATTCACGAGTACATTACGCGCATTAAAGAAGTGTTTTGTTGGTCTCTGATAAACAAAAGAAGTATTAACATATGCCTTTACTCAATTCACGGCGCCAACGTAGCCACGATCATATCGCGATGGTCACAGGTTTGTCACTAGATATGGTGGCCAATGGGCACAGATTGGGAACGCCAACTTTTAAAGTCGGCATCATCTTTATTGCCATTAAAATGTACGCAATACGGTAAATTAATACGCTATGCTTCTACCGTAACTGTGGAAACATAGATACAAAGTTATAACCATGGTGTAGTGCCCCTGATTTCTCGTTACTTCTTGCTGTTACTAGCAGTACGCGGTTCATTTTCAATTTTAAGTCAACCCTCCAACGTTGGATTGCCAAATTTAAAAAAAAAAATTTAAAAATGGGTAAATACGGTATATCATGTAAATACGGTATATCGCCTTCACCAGCGGCAGCTTCAAGTAAGCTGAGTTGTATCCTGTTTGGATGTTGATGCAAAGATGCTCGATGACACGGCTGCAATATTGCACTATATAGCTGGTAATCACTCCCTGGTCCATCAGCTGTACCTTGGCGGTTATGTTGGGAGGCAGGAAAAGGACCTCAACAGCACACCAACACTGTGGTATGATTCCTATTGGTTTTTCCTCCAGCACATTTATCCATCTTCGCAGAGAGAGTTTTTGCTGGCAGTAACTGAAAAGACAGCTCCGTTTCATCAGTGGTTTTGCCAGTGGCAGTTGTTTTGGGAGGCAGGAAAAGGACCTCAACAGCGCACCAACACTGTTCATGCACACGAACACTGTGATGCGATTCCTACTGTTTTTTCCTCCAGCGCATTTATCCGTCTTCGCAGAGAGAGTTTTTGCTGGCAGTAACTGAAATAACAACCCCTTTTCATCTGTGGTATAGATGTCCCTGTTGAAGTACGTATCGAGGATGCAACTGCTATGCTTCTCCATCCAAAGCTGGAGAGCATCTTTGTCAATAAACGCAGCTTCACTGGCAGTGCTTTTGTGTGTGATGCTGTGCTGATCTTTAAAACGCTGCAAGCACCCACGCCTGGGTCAAAGCACGACGTTTGTTGCACTAGCATCTACAAACCATTTGTAGAGTGCTGTTTCCACATTGCCATAAGTGTTGGCATGGATCCACTTCTGCTCACAACTGCTAATTTCATCATCCAAAACAGCATCAATTTTGCTTGCATTTTTATGATTGTCGCAAAAGTACAAGGGTATGGTAAAAATGCAGTATGGTAAAGTATGGTAAAAATACAAGAGATGGCACTACGATTCCGTTTTCTTTTTGGGTGGCACGCTAGAAGCACCCTTCATATGAAGGAAGGCTTGCACCGATGCTTGCACCAATGCTTATGCTTGCACCGATGGTTATTACTCTTCTGAGAGCCACGAGCTCTGAGCTGTGTGGCAATTCCTGCCAAAATGGAAAAAGGCCAATTTCGAGCCATGATCAAATGTTTTTATTTAAAACACTGGATGGCTACCCAAATTAAAGTCGAGCTACGTGAAGTTCATGGAGAGACTGCACCGTCACTGAAGACAGTTTACTACTGGATAAATGAATTCAAACGTGGTCAAACTTCTACGCAAGATGGAGCACGTCCTCGGCATCCACTGGAAGTCACCACGCCAGAAGTTGTATAAAAAATTCGTGCACTCATCATGGAAGACCACTGAGTGAAGATACATGGGATTGCTCAAATTGTAGGCATCTCGTCAGAGAGTGTTCACGATATTCTTCATGAGAAATTGCATGTGAAGGTCTGTGCTTGTTGGGTGCCACAACTGCCGACAATTGACCAGAGGCGCGTGAGGGCAGGCATCTTGAACCCATGTTTGTCGATGCTTGGGCGCAATCCACAGGACTTTTGGCATTGATTTGTGACAGTTTGTGAGACATGGACACACTCCAGAGTCTAAACAGCAGTCAAAGCAATAGACTGAGCCTGATGAAGTAGCTCCAAAAAAGGCAAAGACTATTTGTTCAGCTGGAAAGGTGACAATGAGCGTCTTTTGGAATTCATGAGGAAGAATCTTTGTAGACTGCTTACAAAATAGCAAAACGATAACAGGACCATAATATGCAACACTCCTGGATCAACTGAAGGAAGAATTACGCACTAAATGACATGGGTTAGCATGCAAAATGCTCCTCTCACCAAGAAAATGCTCCGCCCTATAGATCACTTGCTGCAATGGCCAAATCGCACGGATTATGCTGTGAGCTTGTGCCTCATCCACTGTATCCTCCAGATTTGCCCCAAGTAACCTTTTCCCCTCCTAACCTGAAGAATTCACTAGGTGGAAGGAAATTTTCTTCAGATGAAGAGGCTATCTCAGTAGTGGATGACTGCTTCAAGGTCCTTGAGCCATCCTTTTTTTCTGAAAGGATAAAAAAAAATTCGAGCACTGCTGGAAGAAGTGTGTGGAGCTGGAAGGGGACTATGTTGAAAAATAAAATATTGTTTTCTGCAAACATGCAATGTTTATTTGCTTTTTGCCATTCTTATCAAATGACGCTCATAGACTCTGCTATGTCGTACTTTTGTACCATGTTGGCCTTTCTGGCGAAGTTCGTCCAAAATGGCACAATTCACTTTCAGGGAAAGCAACCTTTGTTTCGCCATGGACGCTCCTGGTCTCACTGGACTCGAAATTGTGAAAAAGTTCATCATTCATGAAAATTTCGAGTATGCCGGGAGGAGAGCCAGAGCCTGTGTGTCCACTAGTAGCAGTGACGATCTGTTTTTCACACGTGAGCAGTGACGGTGCACTACAGCTTTGTGAGTGTAGGCAGGCCATGTATTTGGCCTAGATGTGGTGGTGCCATGCCATGAAGAAAAAGCAGTTTAGGAGTGTGCTTACATGCTTTGCTTTTATTTTTTACTGCAATGAGGCATCACAAGCAGAACCGGAACCAGGCTGGGGTGATTCATGTGACGCAGGAAGTTTTCGCATTTGCTGTATCTGTGATTCGAGACCCTTTCTGCAGCAGGCCACTTGAGGAGCCGATAGTTATCTCTCCCACATGCGTGGAAAATGGTTTTTTGAGCTCAGCAAGCACAGCCTGAAAGAAGATGCACTAGCAAGCAGCTGCAGTGCCTCCTTGCCATGATGCATGGAACCAACGGCATCAACTGTGAAACTGATACGCCGCTGGCTGTCGTGCAGCCACTGTAGCTTTCACCGAGGCTTTCTCTTGAAGACAACGGTGCCATGAAAAATGCCCAGTAACTAGAGGCTGCTTCGCTGTCGAAAAAAGAGAGAGATAGAAGACACGCGGTGCACCACAAGTTACTGCGGGCGGTGGCGGCGTGTTCAATCTGGGGACATAGACATTGGCATGGTGCAGCGGTGCTAGAGGAGAGCTTTCTTGTAAAAGCTGTGGGGATGTTGACATCACCTGATAAGTTTTTTGTATTGGGTGGTGCTCACATTTCCTCAGAGCTACTCCAAGGTGGTTTTCCCGCGAGGCACGAGCCGGGACGTCATCGCCGATGTTCCCATGGTAGCGCTACCTGGCAACGAGGATTGATGGGACCACAACGAGTGATCCTTGCTCTCTTGGACTTGGGACCTCGTCGCGTGCGGTGGCGACGGGCTTCACTGGGACAATCATGTGGACGCCTTTCTCATTTTCCAATTGAGCCTCTATTCGAGAGACGTATCTCGCAAGCAGCGTAGACTTAGTTTTCCGGCATTGGCGAACACTACTCGCTCGGTATCCTGTTGCGGTGAGTTGAACATCATCGATTTCGCGTGGTGTGTTACATCAGCATGCCTGTTTGTATAATTCAGCTAGCATGCTTACTATATTTAGGAGGTGCAAATGAATGCCCTTTTGTTGTTTTGCACTGCGGTGAACTGCACGCTTTGTTCCTCGAGCGTGGGAGTCCCCACGTCTACCCCACAAGGCATAAAAGGATGCTTGATGGAACGCTTTTTTTGTTTTTCTGAAAAAAATGTTTCTCTATATCCGTTGAGTTGTGTGTATTGAATTCGTTAAAACTACACTGAAAATGCATTGGAAATGTGGAAATTAGGACGTGAAGTCAAAATCGCTTCATTATAAGTGCTATTCAACTGTATGCATTGAATGTTTTACTTCAACAGTTTGTTGTCGCCTCTAAAGCATTTTATTCGATGCACATTGAACCTTACGCATCACCAAAATACTTAGTATGCTGGTTGAGCAATAGGTGCATTATTTTTTTTTTTCGTTTTCGTGCAAATTGAGATTGTGCGCCTGTTTCACTAGTTATTTAAACATGCCATGTCACATAACTTGGGTTGAGCTATGTACATATAGGCCATTTCATACAAGGCTTTGCACCAACATGTTGAAGTTTAACCTCGATAATTCAGATCCTACAACTCTGAAATCCACAGGGCTGGTTAGAAGGTATTGCTGCTGAATTTTGTATGAATGAAATAGTGTGATTACCCGTGAAACTTACTTGAATAATCGTACAGTAAATATATTTTGTCTTAGTTTGACTTGCTTGTGTTTGCTAGTAAGCGATATTGTGACATAGCTTTCACACACTGTCAGGTGAGCCATCGAAACATTGTCAGCATGGTCTTGTGAAACTGGAGACTTTGGATCAAAGGCAACTACAATTACTTGTTTTGAGGATGGCTAGTTGATTACTTGGTGAAATCATTGCTTCACTATGCACAAATAAAAAACTTGGAGAATACAACACTGTACGTCATGGTTTCCCATGGGGTTAGGCCTTATGTTTTGTCTTTTTTTCATCTTTCCCCTTCCCTGGTTTAATGGTTTCACCATTTATTAGGACCATCTTTTCCATGAGGTGCCACTGGAATATCCCACCATTCATTAACGCAAAATTGAACCAATCCAGCTTATGGTTTCATCGTAGCTATGTTCTTTTTGTTATTATTACAGTAAAAGCTTGTTAATTCGACCTTTCTTAATTCAGAAAATTTGATAATTTGGACTTATTCTCTGGTCCTGTCAAAAATATGCATCACTCAATGAGACTGGACGCTCGTTGCTTTGGATGGATTTGACCGCAAATCGAATAATTCGGCGACTTTTAGGCCACTGTCAAGGCTCGAAAACGTAAAAAAAAAAAAGAACCCCGCCTTCCCTCACCATGGATTGCCATGGATCATGGATGAGCGCCAATTCTGATCCCGTTGTCAACGACGGAGCGTTCATCCGCAGCAGCTGGGGCAAATGTCTCTTTCGTTCAGCGCAAGTGCACTGCACACACGCTATCTGTGATCGCATCGATGGTGCGGCTAGTTTGTTCCACAACAGTTGTGGCAGCAGAACTTTTAAGTGCGAATGCACTTCTTAAGCGACCCCGAAAACTCCGCCGGCATCCGCGCTCCTCCTCCTCTCCCCTAGCAACGGCGCGAGGAGCGGAGAGGAGCGTCTGTAGCAACGGCGCAGCGACGTCACGCCCCACGTGACTGCGCGCGCTCCGCCCTCCGCTCCGTGGCTGCGCGCGCCCCGCGCCGGCTCCGCACCGCTCTCCGCGCCGTGACGTCACGGCGCGTTGTGCAGCTGGTGCCTCCGCGCCGTGGCTGCGCGCGCCGCGCCGGCTCCTCGCACCCTCTCCGCGCCGTGACGTCACGGCGCCATGCAGCTGGTGTGCCTCTCCCCCCGTTAGGTTTTCACTCACCCTACTTCATATATAAATGTGTGTGTGTGTGTACAAATGCATCATGACAACAACACTTTAAATCATTAATTACACTTAATCATCATCATCAGTAAAAGTGCTTTGCACTTAAAAACGGCCAGACCTCCGTGGGTCGGCTGGCGCGTGCTCTCTCGCTGCCGTCTCCTTCGCTCGGCTCTGCAGTTTAGTCGCGCGCGCCCCCTCATAGCATCACCCCGTGCTTCGCACTTCCTCATACTCCCCTTCGGGGAAATGCGGGTTTTTACGTGTGCCACATGCTTTCAGAACTGTGTACTCCCCATCTTAATATGCTCCAGCTTGCAACGTGCGTTTATTTTGACCATTCGATAATTCGGACACTCTGTTAATTTGGATATTTTCTCTGGTCCCTAGAAATCGAATTAACAAACCTTTACTGTGTTAAAAAATGGGTGTCTGCTTTGGTAATCATAGATGTCCTGTTGGAGCAGTCACATTCCAACCAATTTTGCTTAAAGGGTCTCTGAAGTACTTCAAATAGAAGGCAGGAGGATGCATAGTGCCTTTTTTTTCTCCTTTGCTTCATTCCGTGCAGACAATTATTGCTGCTTATTGCGTTCCTTGCTGTTGTTCCTTTATGGACTTGAACCTCCTTATAATGAAGCAGGCCTTAATTGCAATGCCTGCCATTTGGTTGCAAAATGTTAACGTGCAAATAAAAAGGCTTTATTGCAGCTCATGGTAATGCTATAGGACCAGGTACGTGATGAAATTTTATCAGCACAGTAAAAGAAAATTATCTACGGCATTGGTGACATGTAACTCAGCACCTAGCATGACATCCTTTGCGGTAGCGGTGTTCTGTTCCCGTGTGATGCTGAGTATGTGAAGGCAGTTTTTTGCCTTATTTGTATTCATTTTGTATCCAAAAACTTCAATATTCAAACACCCCTGCTTACCTTTATTTAGAACAAAAATGTATATGGAACAAAAAAAAACAACTCAACATGTCTGTAGTCCTCCCAACAAGGCTCCCATTCTGGGTGCCGGAATGTCGATACATTTTTATTCTCTTGTGGTCGGTGTCCTCGTCTTTTTACTCAGTGATTCTTCCCAACCAGATGGGTGTCCGTCGAAGCCTTCATTTAAAAAAGGAAGTGTGGATGGCAAGTGAGGACTGCAATAGGACGGAGGAATGCAGTAGTAGACATCAGTGTACGCTGCTGCTTGCGTGCAGCTACAGTCGGAAATGTGCAGCAGTTTCACCCGGCTGCGGGACTTCTGAATTGCCAAATCGCGCCGGACACCACGGAGGAGATTTTCAGTTTCGGAGACGATTTTAGTTTGTTATATCCATTTAAAGGTCAAGTTTACTTCGTTAAAATGAGGTTTCAAAGGCATGTATATATGTCTATGGAGGTTTCAAGGGGAATTTTATTTTCTTTGTTATATCCCATTGCATTATAAAATACGAGGTTCGAGTGTCTTCTATAATCACCTCGAATATTAGAAAATTTTGAATAGTATAGCTCATTTACAAATCAAATATAAGTACTATTATAAATGTACTATTCAACTCATATTCAAACCATTGGACTATTAGCACACCTCTAAAAGACATGAATAAATGACATGAATAAAAGAGAAAAATAATTGGCCACAAGTGGGATACAAGCGCATGCCGTCACATTTGTTTGAGAGTTTGTTTGACAATGTGAAACGCACGAGAACAGATTTGTCTGCGTGAAGGCCAGCACATTCAGACACTATATACAATTAAATTTTTTCCGTAGAGACACATGCCTCTCCATCATAACAGTACCCCATATGAAAATTACAAACTGTGGCTCAGGCCATTAAAAGGCACAGACAACCACTCAGAACTTGAATTGAGATGACCTGCCTGATGGAAAGACTCTGTATTGCATTGGCTGAAACGAGCCCTGTTCTTGTCATTAATGGGACTGGGCTTCTGCTTCTTCATGCAACATTGTAAAAACAGAGTTTTGGTGACTGAAGTGGCAAACACATAAATGATAATGATTTTGGGGGTTTCGCATCCCGAAACCATGATATGATTATGATAGACACCCTGGTGGGGGGCTCCGGAAATTTCGACCACCCTAGGTTCTCTAATGTGCATTTACATAGCACAATACACGGGCCTCGACATTTCGCCTCCATCGAAATGCAGCCGCCACGGCCGGGATTCTTACCTGTACTATATAGGCATTGGCAGCCTCTGCACCTTGCATAAATGCTTCAGATCAAAAATATTCGGCAGTATGACTAGATAGCGTATTCAATCTTTCCAAATATTCTATAATCGCCCTGCATATTAGAAAATTTTGAATATAGCTCATTTTCTAATCAAATACTAATATTGAAAATGTACTACCATTGGCTGATTTGCGGATTCAGTTGCCACAGACACTATGGGGTGCTGCCCCGTTCCCACAGTTACTCTGCCACTGGTGGTACATGTCGTCATTGCAAAAGCATGAATACATTCAAAGACACAAAGAAGAGAAAATGCTCAAGGTCATAGTGCACACTGGCACACCTTCCTGTCCCTTTTTCACACCCCTCTGTGTAGCTCCTAGCGTGCTCGTTGGAATGAAAGGAGAGTAAACGCGTTCAGGCGGTGGAACTCCCCTCAATTGACCCTGTAACTTCGCTGATACTTTACAGACTTGAAAAATTCTTGTAGGATACTGTTCGTGAGGCAGTGAACTCATTTGGTGTTGCAGAGGCCCTTTGAGGCCTAACCAGCTCAGCATGTGTTGGCAGTAGCTCTTCACACTGTCGACTGCAGCTGAATCTGCCAGTCACTTTTTCTTTTCTGAATTTTTTGTGCCATGTTAGAATACAACATAAAAATTATAATTATCTAGCTAGTTTGTTTGCCAATGCACATCTCATGTCATCTTTTTTTTTTTTTCTTTTTTTTTTCTTTAAGCATATGAGCGGTCAGGCCACCAGGCAAGACCTCTGCTTACAGCGGAGACATTTCAACCCCTTGAAGGAGACTTATTGAGTGGCTCCAACCACAGTGGCAGTGCTGACACATTGACTTCAACATCAGGAGACAGCTCAGATGGCCTAGAGTTGGCAGCACAGTCTGTGCCTGCAGGTGGTGCAAGGCCAAAGTCTCCGCAGACACCTACTAGAGGGCCTCGGCCACCAGTACCCATAAGGCAAGTCTAGCTTTGCATTCACTCTAGGGAAGGGTCCTACTCTGCATTGAGCCTGACTGGTAATGTTCTTACTATACAGGACCACATCAAGCACCGGTACCGCACCGTCTTTGCCTGAGAAGCCAGCTGTATTGAAGCATGCAGCCTCAGCTGGAGCTGTTGCTACGGTATCAGGTGCACAAGGTAGGTTAACAAAGTGCAGTGGGGGAACTGCTGTGCCAATTGCACCAAGAGGGAGAGCTGCTATTTGCTGCTCTAAAATCCCGTTTTTCTTTTTTTCCCAGTACTAATTGTGTCCATCTTTCCTTTTGCACAAGGCCACTGGTAAGCAATGGTGCAAAAGCAACTTGTCTTGAGAACAACAGCACAAGTAAATGTCATGCTACCATTTCCTGTGGAGTGGTGCTTTGGCATTTCTGATCTTAATTTCGCCCCACCACGGTCGTGTAGTGGCTACGGTACTCGGCTGCTGATCCGAGGGTCGCGGGATCGAACCTCAGTCGCGGTGGCTGCAATTCGATGGAGGCTCGTTTACTGTACGATGTCAGTGCACATTAAAGAACCCCGGGTGGTCAAAGTTTCCGGAGCCCTCCACTACGGTGTCTGTCATAATCACAGCTGGTTTTGGGATGTAAAACCACACAAATCATTCAAAATCAATCTTAATTTCCTATTTGGGGAATTAGGGCCTTCTTTTGACTAGTCATTTTCTTGAGTTTTGACTAGGCAGTCTGATAGGCTTGCTGGTATAACGGGATGCCTGCAGCTGTCAGCCAACCCCTTCACAGTTGCTAAAATGGGATTCCTGCCCTTTCTTTTCGTTTAAGCAGAGATTTCTGTGTTTTTGTTTACATCAGTGTTTAAAAATTATCTTTCGCCCCGCCATGGTGGTCTAGTGGCTACGGTACTCGGCTGCTGATCGGAGGGTCGCGGGATCGAATCCCGGCCGCGGCGGCTGCATTTCGATAGAGGCGAAATGTTGAGGCATGTGTACTGTGCGATGTCAGTGCACGTTAAAGAACCCCAGGTGGTCCAAATTTCCGGAGCCCTCCACTACGGCGTCTCTCATAATTGGAACTGGTTTTGGGACATAAAACCCCAGAAATCAATCAATCAAAAATTATCTTTCAATTTACTAAAAATAAAGAAAAAGTTGGTCATCATGGTGAATCAAAGGACCTGTAACGTGCTGTGCAATACTGTTCTGCGTCAGAAAGTTAGTCACGTAAAAGCAAACTATATACAGGCACTTGCTTGTTTTGCTACAAAATCTAGTTTAGAAGCATTTTTTTTTCTTGTGGTACTCTTGTCGATATTGCTCTTTCTTGCAGGTCTGAGAATTGCAAGGCTCTAGTCATTGTTAGTGGAACTAGTACAACTAGGCTTTGTTAGACATTTAGTGATCCAAAATCACCTGCTCCAAAAGTTTGAAAGTTTGCTCCAAATCATTTTTCTAGCTCTGACAACTGCTCCAAGTTGTAAATTTTCACTTCCACCATTGTTTGTCTTCTAAAAAGTGCCACAATTCGTCACTTCTCCAAAGATGTTTTATTTAACAAATAAACATTGTACCTTGCTTGCTTCAATGTTGTGAAACTAAATGATTGATGCGATAGACTTGGTTTATTAGAATTGAAGTAGCCTTTAGAGCAGTTCTTTTCAACCATTTTTTAAAAAGAAAAACCGAGCTATACAGTTAAACCTGGCTACAACAAACCTCAATATAACGAATTCGTCGATATTACAAAGTTTTTCAATTCCCCGTCTTGACTCCATAGAAGAACATGTATTTGTAACCTCTGTAGAACGAAGTGGCAGTGGGAGACATCGTTGGTATAACGAATTCTCCCTACTAAAAACCTAGTAATCGCACCCCAAATATTGAATTTTAGCATGAGCAGCAGCCGGATCCACTCCCGCGGCTACCTCACCAACGATGAAGTGCGAAGCGATATCATCTTGAATGGTGCGCACGCAGCCGTCGCAACAACCTCGGTTCTGTAGAGTGCTGCGAGTAAAACACGAGGTGGGTGGATGCTTGCCATGCGGGCCCCCACTTCTCAACTCCCCTGTGTCACTCGAGCAGACAATGTGATCCGTGCTGCGGTGGCTGTGTCATTTCATCCTCCCTCCAAACCTCGGTATCAGTGGGTTGCGCAAATGTCAGTTCTTTTTATTTAGCCATCACGCTGTTTGCATTGGCCTTTGTTTGTCTGTTTGTTTACACACTACACACACTTTCGATTGGACTCCTGTATCCACACATTCAGTCGCTTGGGTGTGTCACTGCAAGGACGACTGCCTCAACGGAGACATGGCCCACCCGTCACGCAGAAGCGCAGCTTTCATTGCGCGCGAATAGAGCAGTCATGGACTATGTGCAGTTTTGCAGGTTGCCCGCAGGGGTGTCTGCTTCTGCAGGTGTTTGGTGTGTGGCGACACAATGGACCTGAGCCAATGGGAGGGTTTCGACCCCCTCCCATTATCCTTGTCGTCAAAGGAAAGAACCCCTCTTTGCCAAGCAGTCACAGGCCCATAGCACCGACAAGCTGTCTGTGCAAACTTTATGAAAAAAATGATAAACCGGCGTCTGCTTCATTATCTGGAAACTAACAACATGTTGGACTCTTATCAATGTTGGTTCAGGGAAGGTAGATCCACGACAGACCACCTGGTCCACGTTGAGGCTTACATTCGGGATGCCTTTCTATACAAACAGTTTTTCTGGTCTGTATTCCTAGATATGGAGAAGCAATGAACAAATTGCTAAAAACGATTTAGAACGGGGAATGTTGCAGGAGCCTACGTTTCGACAAGTGGACTTTTCTTTTTCAGGAAGACAAGTCCACTTCTGTGAAGCGTTGGCTCCTGTGAAGCGTTGGCTCCTAAATCGTTTTTAGCAGTCTGTTCATCAGTTCAAGCCCCGATCTTCCCCTGTGCTTCTCTTCTAGTTTAGATATGGAGAAAGCATATGACACTATGTGGCGCTTTGGTATAATACGTGATCTTTCTTGTATGGGTGTCCGTGGCAACCTGCTGAAGACCATTGAGAGCTACCTCTCAAACAGGGCATTTCGCGTGAGAGTTGGCACCGTACTGTCTCGAGTATTCACACAGGAGACAGGCATACCGCAGGGGGGTGTACTCAGCTGTACCCTGTTCATTATAAAAATGAACTCTCTGCACACCGTAATATCACATACCATGTTTTACTCTGTTTACGTAATGATATTCAAATCAGGCAACATGTCTATCTGTGAGAGACAGGTACAGCTTTGTCTCAACAAACTGTTCAAGTGGGCCAATGAGAATGGATTCAAATTAAACCCCCAGAAGAGCACTTGTGTCCTATTCTCAAGGAAGAGGGATGTCTTGCCTAATCCTAGTCTTGACATCAATGGTACAAGTCTGTCTGTTAGCCCTGAGCATAAATTTTTAGGCATAATTCTAGATTCTAAACTAACATTCATCCCTCATCTGAAGTACCTGAAATGCCTCAACGCAATGAATATACTCAGTGTCCTGGCATGCATAACATGGGGTAGCGATGGGAGGTGCCTTTTGAGCTTATACAAGAGTCTCATATGCTCCCACCTTGACTACGGTGCTGTAGCATACCAGTCTGCTACACCAAGTGCCCTGAGAATGTTAGATCCTGTTGACAACCTTGGTATCCGGCTTGCTACTGGTGCCTTCAGACCCAGTTCAGTAGAGAGCCTTTGTGTCGAGGAAAATGAGTGGCCACTAAATCTTCAAAGGACGTTCCTAAGCCTTACATACTTTCTAAGGGTAAACGCAAACTTCAAACATCCATCCTGTAAAACTATCAATGACACATGTGCCACCCTTTATCACAATCGCCCAGCGGTGAGAGAGCCCTTCTCACTTCGGTGTAAGGAGGGCCTGTGATCACATGATGTCCCACTTCTAGACCACCATTTAATGGCTCCGGCTAAGCCGCATCCTCCATAGCTATGGTAGACCATTGACTATGGCATATCCTTTATGCAGATCACTAAACATACCCCAGAGACACATCCTCATGCACTTCTGTGTGTTACAGTTTAGATATTTATGCCAAGAGTACAATACAGATGCATCAAAGTCACAAGCTGGAGTTTCCTATGCAGCGCTAGGTGCTAACTTCAACAAATCTAATCTGCTGCATCCAGCAATGAATATATTTACAGCCGAGGCTTATGCAACATTATCGGCGGTAAACCATGTCAGAACTACCGCGATACATAAGGCCATTACAGTCGAACACGGATATATCGAACCCACATGTATCAAATTTTCGGCTATATCTAACTCGTAAATTATCCTCTTGAAAATCCCTTGTAAAAATATAGAAATTCGCACGTTTATATTGAACGGTATTTTTACCCGCCATCGGATATATCGAACGCCGCGCAAGCTGGAAGGTGCGCTTCGGCACTCGCTGCGCCTCACGACCTTCGCCACCTTCGTGGCACCGCGCCTTCGCCAACACCCGAAATGCTTGAAAAACGTGAGGGTGAGAGGGCTGGGACTGTACTCCTGTTGGGTGCGTTCTCCAACTTGTGGAACGGCTTTCTTTTTTTCCTTTTTTTTTCTCTCTCTGTCTTTCTCATGCTTCGTCCGCGTTACCGTCGGTACAGTGGCTAGAATAGGTGAAGTGTGATAAATGCACTGGCTAGTGCATGCCCCCTTGGAAGGAAATCACCAGGTGGCACTGGCACATGCTTGCATGTAAAGAAGTGCGAAATTTAGTAAAGAAGAAGAAAAATGCACATGCTGTGAGGAAGATAGGGAAACGACTGAGCATGTTCTGATTGAATGTGGAAATATCCACCCAGGTGTACGTTTGGGCACCACCCTACATGAAGCCTTGAGTTTTAGGGAGAACAACGGGAAGCTGAACATACCCGCAATTGAAATAAGTAAGAGATGGTTACAGTAAAACCTCGTTAATATGTACCCGCTTACGACGTAGTTACGGTTAAAATGTAGTTGCTACAGTTCCCCGGCCGAACCCCCATTGAAACCAATGTATCGACTGACCGCTTATGGCATAGTGCCTCGTAGAATGCGTACCGGTTTGCGCGTACCATTTTCACTAAGTCACAGTATGCGAACAGCATGTTGCGCTGCAAATTCTTTTTTTTTTAATTTTCGCTTTTGAAAAAGAAACGCGGAAACCGCAATTCAGTCGGTATACCGACCGATGCTGCGTATCGACGGCACTATGGACGGCGCCATGTTGGTGATGATGATGGAGATAGGGCTTCCTCTTTTAGATTGGGTCTCCAAACGCGGGGAGCGCAGCCGCAGCGTAGCGAAAAGCCCCATCGCCGCAACCATCACTCTCGCGTTTCGACCTGCCCATGCTGCTGCTTCGCAACTGGGGCGATGTCTTACAACGGTTCCCGAAGTGGACCGGTTCACTTGGCTTCGCCTGATTGGTCGCAATCACTCTTTTGCTGACGCCAGCGCGGTTTTACCCAATCACGCGCGGGCAAGTGGACCAGTCCACTTTTGGAACCCTTATAAGATACCGCCCTGGATTGTACGTGTGACCACATTGCATGTGTGTCATCGGCGACCGGAGCGCGCAAGTGACTTCGTCCTGAGTGTTGCGTGCATAGTGGTGCCGTTCATGGTTGTCGATCATCGACAGAATATTTTCGCGAGGTTTTGTCCGGAGAAAGGAAGCAATGCCAAAACCTGGACAAAAGAATCGTGTACTATGCGTGAAGGAAAAGTTGGACATCATTCGTAATATTTAAAATGGAACTACGAAGACCACTGTCGCGCGTGCGTGGGGACTGCCCTTAACAACAGTTTGCGGCATATGGAAATTACGCGAAAAGCTACAGAGCGGTGCTGCATCGAACATTAAGAGGTGCCGCCTGCGGGGATCCGCCTTTCCCGAGGTTGAAGAGGCCTTGGTGTTGTGGTTGAAAAAAGCCAGGGCGCAAAGCTTGCCAGTCAGCGGCCCCCTGCTCGCCGAAAAGGCAGAAATATTTGCGAGTCAAATGAACTGCAATAACTTTTCTTGCAGCAATGGTTGGCTAGCAAGGTTCAAAGCGCGCCACAACGTAAGTGCGAGGGTGGTGTGCGGAGAGGCAGCACATGCGGACCACGAAGGTGCCGCAGAATGGCAGAATGGGCTGCTGCCAGCAACTCTAGCCAACTACGCCATGTCTTCAACTTGGACGGGTCGGCACTCTTCTACCGACTTCTGCCCTACAGAATGCTGGCGTTCAAGGGTGAAAATTGCACTGGTGGCAAGCATGCCAAAGAAAGGCGTCGGTTGCTTTCAGCGGTCAACGCGACAGGAAGCCAAAAGCTGCCACTGCTTGTTATTGGGCAGTTTGCGAAACCAAGGTGCTTTAAAGGTGCCCACCTGCCGTCGGGTGTCATGTACAGAAGCAACATAAAAGCTTGGATGACTTCAAAGCTTTTCGAAGAATATGTCAGGCTTCTGGATTGGCGTTTTGCAGGAGAAAAAAAGAAAAGTTCTTCTTGTGCTCGACAACGCGTCGGCACACGTTGCGCTGGACAACTTGAGCGCAATCGAACTCTTCTTCTTGCCGCTGAACACCACGGCGCTTGCACAACCCCTCGACCAGGGCATCATTCGCTCAGTTAAGCATTTGTACAAAAAAAACTTGTTACGCAGAATGCTGCTCGCAATGGAGTGCGGCAAGGCGTACTGCATCAACATGCTAGGTGCAATACACCTGCTAGCCTACTCGTGGCAGCAGGTGGAGTCCACCACAGTGCAGAACTGCTTCACTCGAGCAAAGTTCATGGTGCGCGAGAACACTGGCGAAAGCGAAGAGTGTGCCGACGACTGTGACAGCCTGCTCACAGAGGTGTTGGAGCGTCAAGGTAGTGCCGAGGCTCTGCACTTTGAATCCTTCCGTGACCTAGACAGTGACATGGCAACATCTCCTGACCTAACAGACAGTGAGATTGTTGCCGCTGTTGTGCCACATGAAGTTGAAGATGACGAGAACGACGGTGACGACGTCGAAACGGATCCAGATCCAAGTCCGTCTCTGACGGCAGTTGCTGATGCCGTGGCTGTGATGAGGGCATTTGCCGAGAAAAAAGGCCTCATGGCGAGGTTGGCCCGCAGTCTCTCGGAATTCGAGGATGCTGTTGTCGCTGCAAGGCCTCCGCGGAGGCAACTGACACTGACCGCCTTTTGGTCAATTGCTTCTGAATAAAGCAAGCTGTGTACTGTGAATATTACTCATTACCTTTTCTTCACTTTTGAAAGGTAAGTCGCGGCTAATTCGTGGTTTTCGGTTAAGGCGTACGACCGGTTAGCACGTATTATTCCCACGTCCCCGCCAACTACGTGTTAACGAGGTTTTACTGTAGAACACTGGTGGCAGAAAACTAGAGAGAAGGGCCAAAAATAATTATAGGGAAAAATATGGACTTTCTGCCATAAGGGGCAGAAAACTGGGCTATGAATTTCTGTTTTTGCTATAGTATGATCGATTTGATTGAAGTAGATTTAAAAGGCATGAGGACAATTTAAAGAGAGAAGAAAAAAAACAGAAATGTTCTTAAATTTTCTTACGAGCCTGGTGGCGCACATGTCACCGCCCCGTTACAAAGGGGACGCTCATAGCATCCATCCATCCATCCACATCGGCCGCGGCGGCAGTTCGCTGTGTGGGGACTGGAATCATACGCACACGCAGGCAGTACGCAAGTTTTTAAACATATGTTGTTGCTCGTGCATGACCTCAAATGGCGACGGAGGAATTATGATAGAGCTTCTGGAATTGCATGGCGCCAACATAACTGTGCTACGGCACTGAAATATTTACAGGGTTTTGCAACATCTTGATTTGCAACATCTTGATGGCTACCACGGTGAGTCATCACCTCCTCAAGCTCTCACCTTTAAATAAACCCCCATTATTCGTATTATATGTGCCACTTCTGCTAATGCATAAAAAAACGCAAAAACGAGAATTACGAGCGGATACTCCGAGGAAAACATTTTATTTGTACTCACCATAGTCATACAACGCCTTTCCAAATAGTGACTCAGTATCTGTTTACAACAATGCATTCTCACTCATCATCCCGGCCGCAGCGGCTGCATTTCGATGGAGGTGAAAGATTTAGGCCCATGTACTGCGTGATATCAGTGCATGTTAAAAAACCCCAGATGGTCGAAATTTCCGGATCTTTCCACTACGGCGTCTCTCACAATCATATCGTGGTTTTGGGCCGTTCCCAGAAATCTTACTCATCGATACTTGCTGAGCGCGATGCATCCGAGCTGTCGCGTCCCCCCCCTTTTTTTTTGTATGCGGGAGAAAAAAAAGTGCTTTATAGTTTACAAGCACATCACAGGACGTTGTCAGCCTTGGGCTGTAAACTCTGGTGACGGGCCTGAGCTTCGGGTGTTCTTTCTTCACTGGAAGATGCTCTCTCCTCGTGTAGTGCCTTCCTGTAGAGATTCAAATGGGCGTGCCGAAAAACTGCCATCTGCTTGGTGGCTTGGATCATGTGCGTAGCCCAGTGTGACGTCATTTTTATTTTTTGCAAGCAGGAGGGGAGCTCTTCCAATCTGTCGTTGTGCAGCGCCTCCCAGGTGAAAATATTGCAACTGGAAACAACTGGGACCAGTTCAAGTGGTTTATGGTCAAATTCCCAGTGGGGACCAGTTGCAACGGGTCCCAGATGGGACCCACTGGCAACTGGTCCCCACTGGGAATTTGACCACAAACCATTTGAACTGGTCCCAACTGGTCCCCATTGCTACTGGTCCCCACTGGGAATTTGACCAAACCACTTGAACTGGTCCCAACTGGTCCCCATTGCTACTGGTTCCAAATGGCCCCGCTGCTACTCACCTTACCTATGTGAGGCCAGTAGCTATGGGGGTGACACCTTTACCCCTGTTACACATGCGTAACAAAGATTGTGAACTATACTCAGCTGGAACCGTACATCATTATTTAATGAGTGAAAAGATCGCTCGTTGCCATCGCATGTGACCGAGTTGATAATGCTGGCCGCGAAATCTGTAGATCAAGTCATACAGCAGAATTAGGTAGCTCGGTGCTGAAACGTGACATTTATTAGAAATATTGCAGCTTGTGCTCTGGCTCGGAATCTTCTTGAATGCTTTCTTGGAGACGCGGCAAACTCTTGGATATTTCGTGGGTCGTGCACATATTTCATCATCTGAAAGCAATTGTATTTCGATACTGTTAG